>OV049925.1:95330902-96782147 GCA_920104205.1 Eupeodes latifasciatus | reverse complement strand
AAACAAAATAATAAAAGTTCAAATATCTTTGCAAGTTTGAGATATTGGCATTAAACTAATTTTTTAGAATAATTCAACTGACAACTTTTTTAACAAAACACGTTATCCTACAAACGTTTTAAGCAAGACAAATCAACAGACCATCAGTGTGGGCCGCATCCCACCCTCTTTTTAACATTCTATTCCTATTGAAAGTTATTACAATCGGTTAAATCTCAGACAAATCTTAACATTTAAAAAACTATAGAATCAACATCCATCATTTATTATTGTTTTTGCTTTTTCTTCGAACAAAAATCTCAAGAACGAAGACAGATACCGACAGCTAATTAAATTTTAAAGTTTTTGAAAAAGCATCAAAATAAGTTTTGTTTTCATCAAAATGCTTCATAAAGGATACGTTTTTATTTTTCTACTAAAATTTTGAACCCATAAGAGAACTTTATAGAATTAAAAATAATATTCCAAAACATAATGAAAATGCTCACTTCATAAGCAAGACTCAAAATTTTGTTTATATTTCCGATAAAAGTTCTTGAAAAAAATATATTCCCATGGCGAACCAAACAATAAAAAATGCAAGTTCAACAAGTCAAAGAGTTGAGTACCTTTTCAAACAAAAAATCAATTTGTTTTTCATTACTTAGATATTAACTTTATCCAGCTAAAAGGTGGAAAAAGGTACAAAAGCTGTGGAAAAGTTCGAATGCTTATACCCCCAAGGTTATTCATTATTCCAAGAAACCTTTCAATTCAATTGATGTAAACACTTTCAAATAATCGCTATTATTATCTAACTACTCGTACTTCGTATTATAATTTTTCTACCTTTATACCATAAATGTAAACCAGAAGTACAAAGCATAAATACAAACAAAGAGAAACAATTTTTAATATAATTTGTTCAGGTTTGTATAACAAAATTACTTCCGCTGAATCTCTTCGATTGTATCACATAAAGAGAGAGCAAGAATAAAGCATAGGTAAGTATTTATGAAGGTCTAGAGAAGTACTATACAATAGGTAAGGTACACAATAATAAAGAACAAAATTTTCCTCCTCAGGGACAGGCAATTCAATTTGATAAGTCGGTTATTTGCCAAAGAAATTAAAGTACATATTGAAAGGCAAATAACCCATATTTTCCGGCCAATTAACCTCGAGAAAGGACTTTCTCCAAGATACAAATTGATGGCATCTACATTTTCACTACCACCTTATTCTTATTCCTAGCTCTGCCCTATAGTGGCTGTTCGAACATTTATTTATTTTAGAAAAAAAGAAATAGCTAAACACTGCAGAAATGAAGCAAGAAGCAAAGAGGAAAGCCGCCTTTCTATAAAAAGACAAAAACAACATATACTTGCCGTAAACCAAGGTATCCTCAAGATTGCCCACAGAGGAATACAATTTTAAAAGGAGCGACGATGAACAAATAACCCTCTGCCCCAAACCCTTCTTCCTTCGGTTTTTTTTTAACATTTTTAAATAGAAACATTGAAAGGGCTGATATGTTGTTTCTTCTAAAAGCTGAACGAGGGAAGAACAAAAGCAAACAATTTTTTTCCTTCTTAGTTAAAAAAAGGATATTTTCAGTGCTGGACTTGGAGTCAAGAACAAATTGCGTTTGTTTTCCTTAAAAGTGGAAAGTTTTCAACATTTTTCTGAACTAATTTCAGCAAGTTTTAAATATCAGACGCTCTATAATCTCACTGATAATTCTTTACTTTTATTACTTCATCTAGGCGTTTTGCAAACTGAATCCACTCCTGTAAAACTTCAAAGTTTATTGGTTCGGTGAGATAAAAAAGGCCGTAAGCTCAGAGCCTAGATTAGAATGACAGGATTTGATATGAGATAGGAATTTTTTCCATTTCGATTATCTCATATTTCTTTTTCTTTGTATATTGTTGGTGGTTTCTTTTTTAGAAACAAAGAAATTGATAGTTGAATTTCGATGGAGGTCGAGGTGGATTAATGGGAGAGTGAGTGTGAGTTAGTGCGGTTTGCGTTTAAGATAAGGGAAACATTCTCGGAATTATGATATTTATCGGAGAATTCCTCCAATCAACATTTCAAGTTTGAGTTTATTTTGTTATTTTTGGAATGCATTACTTTTTCTAGATTTCAACCTTTTTCGAGCATTTTAATTTGAAAGGGCGTTCTTTGGTTTGTTAGTTCTTCCTTGGCACTTAATATGAATATATATATGTGTAGAAGAAATTAAAGAAGGCATTCAGCCTTTCTTAATGCCCTGACGGTCTTACGAATTGAGAAAATTTAGAACTTCTTAATATAATTTTGTTGTGTTACATTAATGCAGCCTTGTACCCGATACCCATGCTCTCTAAAGGTGTAAACTGACTTAATTTGTATTTATGTTGTTATAAAATTCAAAAGTTGGTGCTTTAATTTCTGCAGGAATAAAACAGCTCATACAAAATTGTTTTAAATAAAAAGGAAAAATTATCAAGTTAATGTAATGGGGCATTTATGTGAATCAAATCAAATTGAATATCAAAATTCTTATGAAAACTTTTAAGAAGACATTCAAATATCACTTCATGATACCATATTAACTAAGAACAGATTTCTATTGAAACTATTAGAAATTAGTCAAGTAAAATATAGCCAAGTGAACAAAAGCTAACATTCAAATATTGAAACAAATGTTGTTTTCATTAGTTGGTCATATTGCAGCTAAACGAAAGTGAAATAAGGCCAAGATATTTTGATAAATGAGAACAACTTTAAATGCAAATACGACTTTTAAATTGTCCTTATTTTTACTTGGCTTTATTTTACGGTGTACTATGACATAACGCTGACTTTCAAAATTAATATTCATAATGGAAAATTTTTGAAAGAGTAGATGATATATGCAATCCAAAACATAAGTTTAAGCTGTTATGTAAACATATTTTTGAAGAGTTAAATCAATATATATACTCGTAAGTGTAATAAAATAGTGTCAGTAACGTCTTATATCATCAAAAATCATTTTTTTTTTTAATTTTTTTTTATTTTTGAAAGGTTTTTATGTTCAATAGGAACAGTGGCAGTTGGATTTATTTTAGATCATCAAATAGTAGCAACAACATCCTTTATAACCTTTATAGAGTGAAACTATTTTAGAGAGTTACCAGATGTTTAAAACGTTATTTATCGTCATATTAACTTATTTTGAAATTAATGTGTTTTTTCAGTTTTTTTTTTTAATTTAATAAGAACCTATTTTGTACCACGTTACATTATATAACATACAATTTAATTAAGCTACTAGCATTATTGGCTCGTGAGATATTTAGGGTCAACCACAATTTTCATTTTTTACTTGCGAAGTTTAGGCAAATTTTGCTTTTGTAAAAAATTTTGAACTACGTAACATTAAAATGGTAGATAAGTTGAAAAAAGTGAGCCCTCCATTACGTCCGTCTGTTTGTCTGTCTATCCCGGCCCGTACATCCCAAAGCATTGGGTCTATTGATCTCAAATTTGGAAATTAAGGTTTTTTTAAGACTAAAAGTAACAGTAGTCCCGATACAATTTTTTTTAGTCGGAAATCGAAAATTGAAGTTTTCTCAATAACGAACCAATAGATTTGTATTAAATTTTCTCTTTAAAAAAAAAAAATTTTGATTCTTTCAACAAAAAAAATATTATTGTATTGCTCCGGAAGTACCGTTATTTTTATTTTAAGTTTTCTCAAGAATTAATGAACCGATTTCAATAATTTTCGGCACAAGTTTTATACTGTCTTAATAATATTTGATGATCAAAAATGTAGTTTTTTTTTAATTTTTTTTAAATTCAATAAATGGGATACAAGTTTTTTATGAAAATAAAATTTCAAACGTTCATAATGAGCTTTAAATAACGGCTTATTAACAATATTTTTAAACTAAAAAAAATTGAAAAATGTTATGTATGTATGAAAAATAAATTAAAAAAAAACGCTCTAACGATTTTCACAAATTTAATAAATTAAAATTTTTTTAACTTTCCACAGGAAATTGAAAATTTTGACATTTCTTGGCGTACGTCCTTACGTTCGGGAAGGTTTTTTCGCTGTCCGTATTCAAAACAATTTTGCTGTACAGATAATGACACAGAAAGATATACAAAGGACTTTCCAACAAATTGATTTTTTTACCATAGCAATTTTGGGTTAGCCAAAATATCTCATGAACGAATAACGTTAGCTACTTGAATTAAATTTTATATTACAAAATGTGACGTGATATAAAACTTGTATAATTTTGAAAAAAATCAATTAACGCTTTTTTTATAAACCCAAAAATCTGAAAAAATAAATGATTGTCACCTCGAATATATTGGAAACAAAAAATATTTTTATCTCCAAATTGAAAATTTTTTTTTACAAAAAATAAAAATCTAAATATTTAATTTTCTTCAAACTAAATTTATCTTAAAGAAATTTAGTAAAATTTTTAGAACAATCTAGCAGTCAATTTTTTCATGAAAATTAAATCTAAAAAAATAGTACGCAAAATTGGTAAAAATTAATATTCGATTCTCGATATCTCGTCAATACATGAAGGTATTTATTTCAAAATAATTTTTGTCTGTGCTAAATTTTGTTGTTAACGTAAGATCTTGTTCTCAGACAAATGTAATCTGTATTTGTATAAGAAATAAAAATGTTCAAGAAATGCTACTAAAATTGGTAAACATTTGTTTTCGACTACAGTTTCAACAAAATAAGTTTTGAAATCAAACTATTTTTCAAAATATTGTTGGTAATTTCAGATAATTTTTAGAAGAAATAAACTAACAACTTTAAAAAAAATACACGAAAACCTACAAAAATAACAAAAATTTTATAAGAAATAGTTTTCGACTCAAGTATTAGGAGAATAAAGAAAGATATTGACTTGAATTATTTGTTAAAGTCTTAAGCAAGACAAATAGACAGACGGGATGGGAAGTTATTAGTTTGCGTCACATCCTATCCTCTATTTGATTAATTAAATATCATTTTAGTTTTTGAATGCAAACTTATAATAAAAGTACATTTTTAAATTTAAAAATATAAGTACTTTTTATGGACAGAGTCCTAGGATACAAGAGCAAGTACGTGCGAACCAGTCGAGCACTTTATATTATATTGCTACAGTCAACAAATCCAACCACCAAATTTTTTTTTGAAAAACCTTTTGATCTATAAAACAAAATTAATTTGAAGTTCATATCTCTTCTGGTTCGGATGACGAAAAAAGGTATCCTGAAGGTATCAACGTACAAACGGTATCAACACATTGACATCTCTCTTAAAACCTTTAATTTCGATTCTGGGGACCTGGAAACTTCGAGAAATGTCAAAATTTGATGACTTCCTGTGTGAAGTTGAAAATATTGAAAATTTGAGCTCTCAAAGTAAGCCCAGTTTTGAAAAATTGTAAAACATTGTAAAAACATAAAGTAATGTAAATTTAATAGATTTTTGTATGCAAAAAATCAATTTCAAAGGCATATGTTTTTAATCACTAAGCATGACGATATTCCGAAATACGAAAGAACGTTTACTATTCCGTCACTATTAAGTATATGTTAACAATTATTATAAAAAATATAAAAACAAAGTTATAAAATCGAAATGTTCGTCTACTGTTATCAAAGAGGCCTCAATAAAAGATTTTATGAAGTTTTTAATTTTTGAGCACATAAAAAGAATTGAAGCTTATCTATCTTGCAATTTTGTTAATTTAAACATGTATATGGAAGAGACACTCATGCTTTTATTTCATTAAGTCCTTTTTTTTAAATTCAAGACGTACTCGTAAATCTTGTCATTAAATTATAAAAATACCAACATCTAGGCTATAAAGATGTTGTAAATAAGCAGGCAACCACATATTCGCATTTAAGGGAATTCCATTAAAGAGTAATTTAAATTGTTCTATCTTATAAACAACACCTCCCACCCCCATCACATCCATACCACTCACCACATAAGTAAATGTAATCATTTTCGCAAGGTTTAATTTATTTTCTGGTAAAAGTAATGCATATCAATAAGGGTGCTTATAATAGAAGAGCATTAAATTTAGAATTAACATCATACTCGTAGGAGTGAGATTAAAACAAGCAAAACAAAAAACATCTAAACCAAACCTACACGCACAATATCCTTAACCCCTAAGGAGATTCCTATGAAATTTATAAACTTCTCGGCCTGGTGTGCATTTCGTCGTCGTCGTCATTGTGTGTTGGGGTAGGGGGTGTGTATTTATTGTCTTTGTACTGTAATTTTTTTATTTTTTTTTATTATTATTACACAAGGCAAAATTAAAACTTTGTATTTTGGTTTCAAAAATTCTTAAGGACAAAAACTGTATAATAACATTTTGTTCTGAAAAGAATTAAAATCTATAATTCAATATAGGGCAGAATACATACCTTGTATCTTTCTGTTTGTAGGTCTGTGTGATGCCTATATTGGAAACATTCGAAGGCTATAGCCTTTGGGGAGACAAAAGAATGCTTGTGGTTTATATATTTTATGAGTTTGCAAGGTCGTAAACAGGAGATACATTGATGTAAAAGTTGGAATGGGATTCTTTCGTGTAATTTATGATTTGACGGAGAAAACAAGGATATTCAATCAGCTCTTTGTTCCACCTACGGCTTTCAGATTTCTCGTTTAGGTTTACCTCGAATGTAAAAAATAAACAGATATTCGAACTATATTTGGAAGGTTAATGTATTTCTGATACAAGCATTAACCTTCAGGCTATGGTATCCAATAATCCTAATCATATCAAATAAACAAAGTTTTTGATTTAGGAAAAATAACTAAACAAAATCAGAATATTACACAACACAACATTCTAGACTTATACAACACTACCTCATCATTTCAGAAGGAAACCGACACCGAAGAGGCTTTAAAAGTAGATAGCATCAATATACTCGTAGTCTATTCAATTGTGAACTCTCAACACGTTTTTCAAGAAGTACTCTAATAAATTGGTTGTTAGAGGAAGGATTCCATTTCCACGGACAACAAATACGAAAGAACGTTTACTATTCATTCCCCACCAATAAGCTCTGAGCTTTGCATACTAAATTCTCACGCTGGCTGCTCAGCTCGTTGCTGGTTTCTTTTCTGGCTGCTGTGTTGGCAGTTCTTTTCAGCTAATTGAGTGAAATTAGAATTGCTAATTGGATACAAGTAAACGTTACAGAAAAATCATTGCCTTTAACCATCAAAACATAACGAACGATTCCCTTCAATGAGGTCCTGCTTCCACCTTTTTTTTAATTTTATTTTGGAATAGACTGTTTAAGAAATTTTGAATTGACTCGAAAGGTATTAGAGATGTCTGAGCTCATTGATTAGAGAGTTTTTTCTTTTAATTATAAATTGAATTAAAATTAAAACAAGAAGAAAATAACGTAATTAGTAGAACAGTAACGAACCAATGGGCATGATGACAAAAAAATAATAATAAATTTAGTGGTGCGACAGCTCGTTGAAAACCTGCGTCTTAGGGTGGAGGAAGGGACTTTGGAATAATTGTTATTCCTATGTGTGTCTTGGCGTAAAGAGGGTTGGAAGTGGGAGTATGATGCTTTTTGTTTTACAAACTTCAAAGAACGAACTTTTCTATTTTGTAACCCTGTCAGTGACGAACAATTTGTTTTTCATCTTGCTGACTTAGTAGTAAGGATTAAAAAATGGCAGTAGCAACACAGAATTCAGATACAGGTATTTCCAAACTTGACATTTCTTGAATTTAGAATTATTAATAGAATTTTAAATAAATATTTGCTCATTATGATGAAATCATTTAAAAGGGTGCATTCAAACGAATTTAACGAAAAGGAACTTTTAAACCTTTTTTTCCTTAAATTTGTTTTGTGCTTTTCAGTAGCAGTTTTTCGAAAGCTTTTGCCATGATTTGTATATTGGTCTGTAAGATGTTTCTTCCGGTTGTGGCTTGTTAAGGTTTAACAATGACTTCTGCAATTTTGTACACATCTTAGTTTAGGGCATGCGTTTATTATAAATTGGAGATTTTTGAAGGATATTGAGGGCTAAGATCGTACTCTGGTGATATTTTATAAGTTGATACATGCTTCTTACTTCTTTGAGATGGATAAAAGGAATTTTACATTCTTCGATCAACAAATGTAAGGGATCTTTGGCGGAATTTGCTAGTAATGGTTTAAAAACATTCGCAAGGTGTTCAGCAACAAGATGAGCTTTTTGTTTTGGGTGTCTGGGGTGTTTTTAGACGCTTTGCTAATTTCCATGATGAGTATTCAGTAGAATCATCTGTCATCAGGGTTTTCAGAAATCAACTTAGTTTTGAACTTACTGATTCTTTTTTAAAAACTGTCTTTTTATCGTTTTTTTTTTCCTAAATCAGCTCCTTTATTTCGACATGATATTTTATTTCTGTTTTTTCGTAATTTGCGGTCCATTTGGAATAGCTGTTTTCCCTGTGTCATTATAAACTTATATCCCCATTGGGGGTGTTTAGCATTGAAGCCCAATAATTAAGTTATGTTCTAACAACTTTATAAGTTTTGAATATTGCCTCGAAGGCCAATTTAAATAGCTGCTTTCCTAAAATCTTTTTTTGTTATACCAATACTAATTTATTTTTGATACTTTCTTGTTTTTATTTGTAAAGTTTTGCTCTTCATAGCTTTATCGTTTGGGTGAGGAGCGTGATAACATGTATAGTTTGCTTACTAATTATTAAGATTTTGTTCCATAGCGAGATTAGTTTGAAACACCAAATAAATTTCTCTAAGTCTAAAAACATGTTTAATTCTGATACATGGTGTAAAAGACATGTTTCATTACATGTTGCTTCTTTAAGTATTCTGTTGTGTTTAAACAAGTGTTGAAGGTCGGTTCAACAGCAGACATTCCACTAATATTTTAAGAAATTGCAGCTGAGTTTGACAGGTGTCAAATTGAATCCACGTAATGTACTACCTAAAACATAAAAGCAAACAAAGGCAATACTAGTTAAGAGATAACCTAACAGTTGTTTCATCACTGCTTTAGCTTAAAAATATAATCCATTTTGTTAAATATTTGATAAAATTTTGTTCAAGTTATTTAATGAGAAAGAAGATGCCACATTTTTCCGATAAATATTTTTGGATTTTGTCATGGGAATTTGGAAATAATTGGACTTGGAGTTGAGCGTAAGAAATGGTAAAAATCCGACACTTTTTCAAATAATTACGTATACTTCAAAAAGTATAGTACGTCGGATAATGATTTATGTATCATTATGAACGATCATAACAATCCTTGAAAAGTCGCCATATTTTGGACTGGAACAAGAAATTTAAGAGATGCTGAAAGAGGATTGAATACACTTTTTAGAAATTATTCTTTCTACTCTCTCGAACTATTTTGCTGTTCAGTAATTTTTTAGCACTATCCAAAAACAAAATAAAGGCATTTGTGATGTCAGAGAAAAAATTCCAAGCCTTCTACTTTCATTTTGAGGAAAAAAAATAAGTTTGAACAGCTATAGCTTGCAAAATAATTGACACACACAAGTTATTAATACATAATACATATAGACAATTGCTCAGATCAGTTTGTGAAAAGTAAAGGTAAAGATGGTGGCGTTTCTTTTGCTTTTAACAAATATTTTTAGTCATAACTCACCAAAACAATTCCTCAACCAAAAATTTGATTTATTAATTTTTTAACTAAATTATCATGAGTTTTTTTCCAATCTCGAAGAAAATAAAATGCACGACTGCGTCGCATTATATATAAGATTTAAAAATATACCTGTAAAATAAGTTTGTCTTCAAAGATATAAAAGCCATTTGATTTGTCAAAAAAACCTAATTTTTTTAATTTTTTTGTTTGAAAATCGTTAGACCGGTTTTATTTAAATTAATTTTTTTATATATACAAATTTTGTTTCTTAAAAATATTTTTGTTATGCAGTTTTTTAGTGATCTCTTAATTATCATATCCTTGCACTTATCGATTGTCCGAAACTCTTCCTTATTACGTAAATGTCTTTTTAACAGCACGCCCTTACAACGTGTGTACGTACGTTCGTACGTCCGTACGTCCGTGCGTCCGTGCGTCCGTACATCCGTACGTTCGCGACGTTTTTTCGTCGTCCTTAGCTCAAGAACCAAAAGAGATATCGACTTCCAAAAATTTTGTTATACACATAATAAGGCAGAAAGATGCAGAAAGGGCTCTCAAGAAAATTGCGTAGGTGGTTTTTTTACCATAGCAGTTTAAAAAAAAGGTGAACATTTTGGTTAACTCTAAATATCTCATGAACCAATGACGCTAGAGACTTGACTTAAATTTTATATTATATATTCTAATGTGATACAAAACAAGTTTTTTTTTGGAAAAAATCCAATTAACAGTTTTTTCATAAATCAAAAACACTGAAAAAAAAAATTTGTCACCTTTGAAAATTTTACGACTAAGATATGATTTTATTTCCAAAACAATTTTGTGCAACGAAGAATAATGTTTTTAACATCTAATACAATTTTGAGAAAAATCTAATTGACAGTTATTTTTATAAAAAATAAAAACCTAAAAAAAAACATTACTCAAAGTTGGTAAAAATTGATTTTCGACTCAAATATCTTTTCAAAACTTTGAAATATTGGCTTTAAACTAATTTTATCTTTCAAAAAATATTGTTGTCAACATTCAGTAAATTTTTTAAACAAATCGAATTGATAGTTTTTTTTACAAAAAATTAAAAACCGAAAAAAAAAATTTAACAAAAGTTGGTAAAAATTGATTTTCGACTCAAATATCTTTTCAAAAGTTTGAAATAATGACTTCTAACTAGATTTAACTTATAAAAAATATTGTTTACAACAAGCTGAAAAATTTTGAGAAAACTCCAATTGAAAGTTTTTTTACAAAAAAAAAAAAAAACCTAAAAAAAATTATAAAAGGTGGTTAAAATTGATTTTCGAGTCAAATATCTTTTCAAAACTTTGAGATATTGGCTTTAAACTACTTTAATCTTTCAGAAAATATTATTATCAACATTCAGTAAAATTTTGAAAAAAATCGAAATGACAGTTTTTGTACAAAAAATTAAAAACCTAAACAAAATTTAACAAAAGTTGGTAAAAATTGATTTTCGACTCAAATATCTTTTCAAAAATTTGAGATAATGGCTTCTAACTAATTTTAACTCATAAAAAATATTGTTTTCAATATTCGGAAAAACTTTAAGAAAAATCGAATTTACAGTTTTTTTTACAAAAAATAAAAACTTAAAAGAAATGTATATGTATATGTCGCAAGTAAAAAGTGTTTTTTTTTTTTTTCGAAATTCATTTTTTTATCCATTTAAACTTAACTCTACTTACATACATACATGCTAGACAAAATGGGAAACTAGCCTAATTAATTCTACTTAAATATAACTTACTGGCCCTAATCGGGCGCTCTAAGAAATTCATGATTCTTAAAATTAATGCCTTTCGGCCTACGAACTAAGATTATTTTATTTATTTCAATTTATGTTTTTTTTTTTTTTTTTTTTTTTAGAAAAGTTTAAAAACTAAAATCTTTATCATTTTTTGGGGTTTTTACTTACATACTAAAGTCCTTAAAATAAAACTTAAAATTACCTAATCTACCTACAAACTACTTAAAACTAGAACAACCACAGCGGCAAAACAACTATGTTCTTCTATTTGTAATTCCATCGTGGATTTTTATAATATTGTCTGTGATATGTGTTTGCATTTTTTTTTTTTTTTTTTGTATTTTGATTTCTTTTTTTTTGTTTTGTATTTTATGAGATTTGGTTTTTTTTTATACTTTTTTTTTTTTATTTTATTGTGCCACCATTCCTGCTCTACTTAAACCTAAAACTTAAGACTAAAACAAGTATGTAAGCCGGCCAAGGCAAAAATACCCCGCCCCGGATTACCCATTATCAGTTGCAGTTTGAAGCCACCAAAACTGGTTCTCCTGCTTCACCCTATCAATGCGGTCCTTTTCGGACACAGCCCTACTGAACCGAAGCAGCTCCGCTCCATCACGAGCGAGGATGCCCCGTTCATACAGGAGCCGCCGGTCTACGGTTTTTCGCCTGACGTGGTAGATAAGCGGTACTGCCAATCTATCCTGTATCATGCCGCACTGGTCTAGATAGAGGAATGCCTCTGGTGGGATAAAGCCGCTCAAGCGTGCATTGTCGAAGTAGTTGTCGTTCGGATAGAACGGCCCGAAAATTAGATTGTTGGTCGAAGTCATAGCCCTCGCAATGTGACCCCGAACAAGTTTTATCACGAAATTGTCAATTCTATTGATTCGAGCCCCGTTGTATAGAACCTCGTTTGAATAATAATGCAGATAAGAAGATTCCGGTGTCCCATACAAACCGAGACAGCGCCGAAGACACTGTCTCTCGAACACCCGAAACTTCTCCATTTGGGAAGGGGCAATGTTGAACCACACTGGACAACCATAAACAATCATTGGCCGTATGAGCGCCATGTAGCAAATTACCTTCACTCTGGGGTCAAGCCGACTGCTGTAAAACAGCCGTTTCGTCAGAGCGAAGGCTCCTCTGGCCTTAGTCAGAGCAGCATCCATATGTCTGTCGAAATATAGATACTGGTCCAACCAGATACCGAGGTACTTCACTACACTTTTGCTCGTCAATGCCTGTCCGTGCGGGTCAACAATGACCATCTTGCGCCAATTCTTACACGTATCTCGCGAGGCTTTAGCCAACGGAGTCCGGAACAAGATTGTCTCCGACTTTTGGACATTTATTTTCAGTTTCCAATCGTCGCAGTATCGCTGAATCTTCTCGAAGTCACGCTGCAAGAGAATTCTAATAACTTCAACCTTTCGAGCCGTTCTGTACGCAATCAGGTCGTCGGCATACGCAATTGCGTTAGTTAAGCTACCTATCAGATGGCTGGTGTAAATGCTGAAGAGGATCGGCGAGTTCACCGCTCCCTGTTGAAGACCGTTTTTAATTTCAAAGGTGGTGGTAGAAGTTACATTGCCACTCTTGACAACAAACTTTCTACCGTTGAGCATATCATAAAGCATATACAATAATGGTTTACTGATGCCTAGTCTGGTGAGTTTGAGGTACAACCCTTCTAACCATACGGTGTCGAAGGCCTTCTCTAAATCAACCAAAACAGCACCCGTGCATTGTTTCTTGGACTTGTTCCATTGGATAACAGAAACGAGCTTAGACGCGGCATGAATAGTGTCATGTCCTGCCTTGAACCCGAACTGATTATCCGGAATTATACTGTTGTCCGCAGCCCACTCAGCCAGAGCCCTATTGATTACCTTTTCAAATACCTTGCTGATGCTTGGAAGAAGACTTATTGACCGGAGATTTGAAGGATTGGAGTTGTCCTTTCCCTTTTTCGGGAGAGGATGAACCACAGCTGTCTTCCAACGCCCTGGATAATATGCATTATTCAGCGCGTTGTTGAACAGAGTGGTGTAGATGTCTATTGCTTCAATCGGTAGGTGTCTTAGTACAATATTGGATATACCATCGACACCTGCTGACTTCTTATTCCTTATTGAATCGAAGATGAGCTGGAGTTCTACCTTCGTGATGAGCAAGGAACTTGGGCCCGTTCGATCGGCGATTATAGCGTTTGCTAAAAAGTCGTCATCAAACCGGGTAAAACCTCGGTTCTCAGATCGCCAATGCGAAATATCATTCCTCAGGTAGAAGTGATGAAGTAAGGCTCTGTTCTCCAGGTCGTGGTTCGGGCGAGTGCAAGCATTCACCTTATACACTTGCTGGAAAGCAGCACCAATTGTCTCCACTTTCTCCTGCGGATCTTCAATCCCAAAGAAGTCATCATCCAAGACGGCTTCCTCAGGATCAATTTGCGCTGTCAGAAGTACGTCTGTGTTCTCTACTGTTCTCTGGAGTTTAAGACACGGAAGGTCGTTCTGGTTCTTGGACCTAAATATCTTATTAATCTTAGGGAACATACTCGGGTCGCTAGAATTAACGGCCCGAATTTTCTTGTCCCAGTACAAATTAATAGATAACCTTGAGTTTTCCTTGATCAGGGTGTTGACGTTTTTAATCGACGACTTCAGTGTCCTTATCTCCAGGTCGTACGGGTCTGTAAATCGTCTGTACAAGTTTTTCAGTCTTGTCAGTAATCCGCTTTTCTGTCTGTGTAGTGCGTCTATAGTCGCGTTACTGTAGACGTTGTTTTGGTCGCGTTCCTTGTATTTCGGTATTGTCCGTTCCATTGTTCGTTTTATTATCTTGTCCATCTGTTCAAGGTGTTGGTCGATTTCTGTATTTGTCAAGTTTCTGTTGTTTGGTGGGGCTATGTCACTCGAACGAAGTTCTCTTGCAAGGACTTGGGTGAAACGTGGCCATCGCATCTTACTATAATTGTAAGAATGCGTTGGAACGAATTCATCCAATTCCACACTCTCGTTCGGAATCTGAATTACAGCAGCGAGTCCGCAGTGGTCACTGTCGTAATCGACTGTCTGTAAACAGTTTCGAGGGTGATTACCCACTTTGTCCGTTATTGTCAGTCTGGTATCGTAGAGCAAAAGGTCCAGAAAGGAACCGCTCCTTGGGAACGATGGCCTTTCAGTAGCCAGCAGGTCAACACCATATTCAACACCGTGAAGATTCATCAAATTAAAAAGATGATTACCTCTTGTATTATTTGTTTGATTTCCCCAATCTTCATGTTTCGCGTTCAAATCTCCGGCCATAATGAAGTAGTTTTCTTCCAAGCTCAGTTTTAGTACTCTGAAAAGAATCTCGAGCTCTGAAATAAAGATAGTAGCCTGCGGAGCGTCAGCCGCATAAGCCGCAATCATATACATCCGCTTCCCTTGAGTGAGAGAGATGCATACGACGCAAACTTCTAGCGTCCTGAGCTTTCGCAAATCATTATTGTATACGACTTTATAATTAATGCCCTTACGTATGAAGATTGCAACACCGCCTCCTTGAGTAGAGCCGGGTCGATCCCTTCTTACGATATTGTAATTGTTGTTAGTCAGTTTATGTTTCTGGTTTAGCTTGGTTTCGCTAGCCATAAACACATCAGGACTGTGGTCTTTTAACAGCTGGAACAAATTGGCTCTACGTTCGATCCTAATCAATGAATTCACATTCAAACCTAGGATCCTAAGGCGCGTCTTCGGCAGCGCGCCCTTAACCCTGAATTTGCGCTTGGCCAGCCATCATAGAGTAGAGTTTATCTACTCTTCCGGCTTGCTCCACGATCTGACTTTGCAGTCCTGCCAACTGGCCTTGAATGCTCAGCAGCAAGGACAGAATGTCTGGCTGCCCCGCCGGCGCCTTAGGCTCTTGAGCCTGTGGGACGACCGGTGGTGGAGCCTGTCTCGCTTTACCCATTCCTTTCGCAGATCTGGCGTAAGAAACATCGGGTCTCACGAATGAATTTGTTGTCGGAGCTTGTCGTACGGTTCGACTTTCTGCGGCTTTTTGGCTGGCCTGTTTGTCCCGTATCTCTTGGACCTTAGGACAGCCCCGATAATTTGCGGGGTGCCCCTCGTTCCCGCATATTACACACTTGAGCTGGGTCATGTCTTCGACCCGCTCAGTTCCTAGCCTACATTCACCCCTATTGTGGGTTTCGGCGCATTTCACACAGCGCTCCTGCATTCCACAGTTGGCTGCAGCGTGACCGAACCTTTGGCAGCGCATGCATTGCAGCATGTCGTCGTGCCTCATTAATTTTTCCCAGTGTATGACCTGGTAGTCTAGGACGGTAATATTCCTGAGACTCTCCAGTCTACTTTGGGGCGACAGAGTTACAATGAATATTGGCAATTTATGCCCTTCCCGTCTGGACCTTACCGTAGAAAAAGGCTTGACTCCGATGAATTCGAGGTCATCGCTGGCATTCTGACGGAGCTCAGCTAGGAGCTCTTCTGGTTCCGTGCAGGAACTGATGCCCTTCAAAAGGACCGTCTTCGGTTTTTCACTCCTAGGAGTGAAGCTGAAGAATTCAGCAGTGGCTGCTTTTAGGCACTCTTTAACTATTTTGTATTCGGCCAATGTGAAGCATTGGACCGAATACCGCTTCTGCTTTTCATTTATAATTTTAATACTAAATTTATTATCTGTGGCCGACTTACATACCTGTTTTAAGTCCTGTAGGTCGACCTTGTACGTCCTTATTGGTGGTGGCACTTTCTCGGACTTTTGCCGTGGTTGTTGCTGGTGTTGCTGTTGTCGCTGCTTTGCTGCTGCTGATGTTGATGCAACCGGATCTGCTGCTTGTGCTACTGCTGGTGCTGCTGTTGGTATTACGGCTGGTGCTGCTGCCTCCATTGGTTTGGGGGCCCCCGATGAGCTGGGGCCTGATTGCACCGCCCCTGTGTTGGGTCTAGGCTGCTCCTTTTGCTGTTGCTTGTTATAAGTAGTAAAAAGTGTCATAATTTGATAATGGTACAATTTTTTTTTTCAAAAAAACCTCTAATTTTTGAGTAATTTGCGAAAAAGTGTACGTTATTTCCTTTTATATTAATATTACTGCTCTGGTCCAAAATAAGAGTATAATTGAGGCTCAAAAAACATTTTTTTCGTATTTTTTTTTTTTGAAAAAACGTAATTTTTCTTTCTAATCTAAAAGGAATTATTGTCATTGGAAATGTAGTTGTGAGCTTAAAATAAGTGTTTAAAAGCATCAAATAATTTTTATTACTGAAAGGCGAAATTATATTTTTTCAAAACCAAATTTTCATTTAAAGACGTTTAAAAAGAATGCAATTAAAACTTTAAGGTTGGGTTATCTAAGGTAAAGCTATTCGGAAAGTTCAATGAAATATTATGTAGGTTTTAAATTTTTTTTACAAAATCGTACCAAAATATGTTTGAAATTGGTATATTTCTTTGTTTTTAAGATATTTGAGTCTAAAACCAATTTTTACCAATTCTTATTATTTTTTTCTTAAGGTTTTTTATTTTTTTGTAAAAAAAATGTCAACTTGATTGTTATATTAATTTTTTGTTATCAAAATATTCGAGCTTACATTTTTCAATTTCAAAAATATTATTGTAGGAAAAATCGGTGCTGAATTTATTTTTATTCATACCAATTGTATGACTTCAAATTGCAATACTTTATTTTTTTTTTCATAGATAAGGCTTTACAAAAATTTGCGTAGTACGCAGCTTGCACAGAGATTTGATATTTGAAATATATCTTACAACTGAAAAATGTTATGAAAGTTAATAAATACATTTGAATTAAGAAAAAAAAAATACATTTGAAGGAAAACTATGATGAAAAAACCTTCATTCGATATATTTTATAATAAAAAAAAATGACTAGATTAAACTTACAAACTAAAGGAACTGCCAAGTTGGTATATAGGTATTTTATAATTGAATAATACAATAAAAATATTTAGAAAAAATGGCCAAACAAGAACAAGTTAACTTGTTATTATAATTGATATTAATTTAACAAATAAATAAATAAATAAATAAATAAGTAAATAAATAAATATATAAATAAATAAATAAGTAAATAAATAAATAAATAAATAAATAAATAAATAAATAAATAAATGAATAAATGAATAAATAAATAAATAAATAAATAAATAAATAAATAAATAAATAAATAAATAAATAAATAAATAAATAAATAAATAAATAAATAAACAAATAAATAAATAAATAAATAAATAAATAAATAAATAAATAAATAAATAAATAAATAAATAAATAAATAAATAAATAAATAAATAAATACATAAATAAATAAATAAATAAAAGAATAAGTACATAGATAAATAAATAAACAAATAAATAATTATAGTTTCGATTTTACAAACATTGATATTACTGACTTACTAAATTTTGTATTAACATATTATTTGAGTCACTACATCTTCGATAAAATCTTTGGTTGAGAGTTTCAATTTTTCTTGCAACTAGATGAACTCCAGTTTGATGGTGTAAAAGTTGGGTGGAATAATGCCAAGGTAAATTTGCCATCATTTTTAATGTTTTGTTCTGAGAAACTTGTAATTTTTTTAAGTGTGTTTTTGCACAAGTTCCCCATACTGGGCATGCATAAACAATAATAGCTTGGAAAATTACTTTACAGATAATAATCTTATTGAACTTACTCAGGGGTGATTTTCTACATATAAGTGGGTATAGCATTTTAGTGGCAATACTTATTTTGCTAAGGGTATTTGTAATATGGTCCCGAAAAGTTAATGTCTTGTCTAAATATACACCAAGATATTTGACAGAATCAACCCACTGGATATCACAGTTATTAATCTTTAGCTGATTAAGTGGTAAAGCACAGGCTTTTCTTTTCCTGGTGAAAAAGATTGCCTGCGTTTTTTCAGCATTTACACTTACTTTCCATGTTATGAAATAATCATGAATTTTATTTAGAGCATGTTGCAAGTCATTTTCAATTTCATACCCAATTTTACTTGAACTGTAAATGGCGGTATCATCGGCAAACATTGCTATTTCACAGTTCCATATTTCTGGAAAATCAGCAACATACGTAATGTATAATAATGGACCTAATACTGACCCTTGAGGTACCCCCGATGTTATGTTTTTAACAGAAGAGTGTATTTTATTTAAATTAACTTGAAATTGCCTGTTTCTAAGGAAGCTTTGTATTAGTTTTATTATATATAAAGGACAACCGAATAATTTTAACTTATAAAGTAGACCATTATGCCATATGCTGTCAAAAGCCTTTTCAACATCCAGAAGGACAAGACCCGTTGATTCTTTTGCATTCATTTTGTCTTTCACATGTTTGCAAATTCTAAGAACTTGATGTGTCGTACTATGACCTTGCCTGAATCCAAACTGTTGGTTTGGCACAACATTGGAAGACTCGAGAAAATCCAGAAGTTTAATTTTAATAATTTTTTCTAGTATTTTGCTAAAACTACTAAGTAGGCTTATTGGTCGATAACTACTAGGTATGTTTGGTGGTTTTCCTGCCTTGAGGATGGGTATGATTTTCGCAGTTTTCCATTTGCTTGGAAAGTATTTTATCTTTAAACAAGCGTTAACAATAAAACATATAAAAGATACGCCAATTATTGGTAGCTCTTTAAAGTAGGAATTTTTCAGAGTATCTACTCCTGGTGCTTTATTGTTCCGCATACCACGTATTATTCCTTTAATATCATCGTTTGTGACAAAAGCATCTACTGGCAAGGGTTCATCATTACTGTTAATAAAATTAATTGACTCACTTACTAGACCGTTAACTGAGCTGGTTTCATTTACTAACGGATTGTTAAAATTTTTTTCAAACAATCCCGCAAAAATGTCAGCTTTTTCTTCACAGGTTATCAACAAGGAATCATTGTATTCTAAGTGAGGAATAAATTTGTTTTTTGCTTTAAGAACCTTGGCTATTTTCCAAAAGGGTTTGGAATTCGGTTCAAGAGAGTTAAGTTTATCACTCCATGTTTTGTTTCTGAACTTTGAAATTTCAAAAGCTATTTGTCGTGTGTATGCGTTCATTTCATTGAAGTCATATACCTGTCTATATCTTTGCCACTGGCTTCTTAATCTATTTCTTTGCTTGATTAAATTCAAGATATAATGTGGAAGAATAGTTGTCCTTGTCGTTTTTGGTTTTTTGGGAACAGACTCATCAACACTTTCCAATAATGAATTGGAAAAATAATCAATTTTTTCATCAATTTGATGGAAACTACTTATACTTTCTATATCACAGGTTGTATTTCTAAGGCGTTGATTCATTGTTGTTCTAAATCTATGCCAATTTGCTCTTTTCAAATCTAAGTATTGCACATCTTTAATTCTACCATTAAGAATAATATCACAGTTTATTAGAATATGATCCGAACTCAGAGCGTTGACAGCTATAGGTTGGGTAACGATTTCTGGTGAGTTCGTTATAATCAAATCTAAGGTTGATGGCGAAGATTTTTTGTTGGTTGGAAACAATGTTGGACCATTAGGATAGAGTAAACTTATAGGATACCGCATAGTTATATCTACCAGTAAGTTACCCCACTTATTTGCCCTATTACAACCCCAATTACGATGCCGGCAGTTGAAATCACCCCCGAGTAAAAACTTCTCATTACCTGTTATAAGCCTTCTTAAATCATTTTTAAAAAAGCAAACCTTTTGTGCATTTGAGGCTCCCCCAGGAAAATAAATAGAAATAATTTTGAATTTAGAGTTATCATTTAACATTAATTCAATACCAATTGTTTCAAAAATATAAGTTTTAATATTTGGTATTAATTTATATACTAAACACTTTTTGACTTCAATGGCAACTCCACCTCCGACTTCTTCATCATTACGATCTAGTCTATGGCAGTAATAATTATTGTGCGAGAAAGAGATGCTACTATTGAGCCACGTTTCACATACAAGACATACATCAACATCATTGTTACAAAGAAAATTGAAAAACTTAGTACATTTGTGTCGAATACTCTTGGCATTCCAACAAAAAACATTAATAGAGTTTAATTTACTTGACATGATTGTACAAATATTTAGTCGCAAGCTGCGTTATAACATTAAATTGTTCATACTTAGACTTACATACACTTAGCTTAGTTATCATCTCCATGGTAAGAGAGCATTGTTCGTCTTGAGTGAAAAGATCACTCTCATTAGAAGCATGTTGGTTGTAAGCAGTGGGAATTGCATTTTGGCTCCATTGTTGTTGTTGAACACGAGCTTGATGAGCAGCACCAGATGATGACGCTGTAGGTACAAAAGAACTATTCTTGACCGAGAGAGACGGAAAGTCATTGGAACTCATATAGTTAGGCGGAGTTCTGATTTGATGCTTTGGTTGTATCGGGTGATTTTTTTGAGGTTAGGATTTTCATGCATTAGTATTTGACAGATCACGCGGGATTTCAGACATGGTGTCAAAGAGAAAGATGCTCAGTATGCTTTGACATTTCATCATGAATAGACTTACTAACGAGCAACGCTTGCAAATTTTCAGTGAATGGGCCCTAGAAAAGTTGGCAGAAAATCCGCTTTTTTATCGACAAATTTTGTTCAGCGATGAGGCTCATTTCTGGTTGAATGGCTACGTAAATAAGCAAAATTGCCGCATTTGGAGTGAAGAGCAACCAGAAGCCGTTCAAGAACTGCCCACGCATCCCGAAAAATGCACTGTTTGGTGTGGTTTGTACACTGGTGGAATCATTGGACCGTATTTTTTCAAAGATGCTGTTGGACGCAACGTTACGGTGAATGGCGATCGCTATCGTTCAATGCTAACAAACTTTTTGTTGCCAAAAATGGAAGAACTGAACTTGGTTGACATGTGGTTTCAACAAGATGACGCTACATGCCACACAGCTCGCGATTCTATGGCCATTTTGAGGGAAAACTTCGGAGAACAATTCATCTCAAGGAATGGACCGGTAAGTTGGCCACCAAGATCATGCGATTTGACGCCTTTAGACTATTTTTTGTGGGGCTACGTCAAGTCTAAAGTCTACACAAATAAGCCAGCAACTATTCCAGCTTTGGAAGTCAACATTTCCGAAGAAATTCGGGCTATTCCGGCCGAAATGCTCGAAAAAGTTACCCAAAATTGGACTTTCCGAATGGACCACCTAAGACGCAGCCGCGGTCAACATTTAAATTAAATTATCTTCAAAAAGTAAATGTCATGGAACAATCTAACGTTTCAAATAAAGAATCGATGAGATTTTGCAAATTTTATGCGTTTTTTTTTAAAAAAAAGTTCTCAAGTTCTTAAAAAATCACCCATTACATGAGTCATAGATGTGTTTTTCTTGTGGTTAGTTTTACCTCTTATTTCAAGGTATTTAACTCTTCGAGGACAGTTAAGATCAGTCGACTTATGGTTTCCTTGGCAATTAGCACATTTGAAAATTCCTTCGGCAGTGCATTCAGCAGTTTTATGGGATTGTGAGCAATTTGCACAGTAGGTTTTTACACAGCAGTTTCTCTCACCGTTCACTTCAAATTGTGAAGAATAAAAATTAATTAAAGTCGGAAGCATAATTAATTCTTGAGATATTTAAGGTCAACCATAGTTCTTATTACTTGCGACATATAGGAACTATATGGCAAGTTTTGCATTCGTGCAAAATTTCGAACTCGAGATTTTAATCAAACATGATATTACGATGGTAGAGAAGTCGAAAAAAGTGGGTCCCGCGATTCCGTCCGGTCTGTTTTGTCTGTCTGTCCACGCTCCTACAGCCTAAAACATTGGGTCGATTGAGTTCAAACTTGGAAGTTAAGGTTTTCAGCAGATTCGCGTTAGGCGTTTTTTTCATTTTTTTTTTAAGACCAAAACTAACAGTGGCCCCATACAATTTTTTTGGTTAAAAAACGAAAATTCGAATTTTCTCAAAAACAAACCGATAGATTTTTTTTAAATTTTCTCTAAAATTTTATTTTTAAACTTGGCTTCTTTTCATAAGAAAAACATATTTTTGTATTGCTCAGGAAAGGTACCGCTCATAGAACCGTTATTTTGTTTCTTAATTTTCTCAGCAACTTATCAACCGATTTCAATAATTTTTTTTCTGAATAAGCTCTTATATTGCCTTAACAATATTTGATTATCAAAAGTGAAATTTTTTATTGTTTGGATTTTTAAAAAAATATTGAATTTTTTTTTTTCAAAATTCTATATCTCAAAAACGGGTCAACATTTTTTTACGAAATTCAAATGTAGAGCGTATATTTACAATCACTAAACAACTGCATACCAAAAATATTTTTAGAACAAAATTTAAAAATTTTATATATACAAAATTAATTTAAAAAAAAACCGCTCTAACGATTTTCAAAAAAAATTTTTGAAAAATCAAGGGTTTTTTGATTTATAAAATGGCATCTAAATTTTTGAAGACAAACTTATTTTTCAGGTAAAGTTTTGAATCTTAAAATAGTTTTTTTTTAATTATTTTAACTGTATTAAATGTAACCCCCTCCCATCTCACCAGATCAAATCCTGTGCGTGAGCCCGAAAGAGCGCATTACATTGACAAAACTTTTATTATATTCAGCCCTATCATGAATTCCATCGTAATCGGAAATTTTTACGAATCCCGAAAAACTGTATCATGAAATCCGTTCGTAGTGGAAAATCTCATACAATTTTGCATTACGAACGGATTTCATGATACAGTTTTTCGGGATTCGTAAAAATTCCGACTACGATGGAATTCATGATAGGGCTGATTACTATATTTTATCCAAATTAGATAATGCATTTGGTACATATGTATGTATTGTTTATAACTATAACTATTGTAAATACCAATTCATTTCCGGGATGAGTTATCCTAGGATGAGTTGTGTCTTGGGATGAATCGCGCGGTTTTTTTGACAAATCGAATAGCATTTAAATCTTTGAAGACAAACTTGTTTTAAAGGTATAATTTTAAATCTTATATAGGTGCTTTTTTAAACAGACTCTTTGCATACAGGAGCAAGTTCGTGCGACCCAGTCGTGCATTTTATTTTTTTGTTATATTCATATTATGAAAAAAATCTTTTGATATTATTATTTTTATTTTTATTTAGATTCCAAGGACCTTAACACGTTGAGAAATCTAAACATTTTCAATCCGAAAAACCTTAACTATTATACAATAACTTCCTATGCGAGCATCAAATAAATTAAAGAAAAAAAAAAAAAACAAGTATACGCCACAGTGAACATAAGGAACCCAAACGTTATTTTTAAGATAGATATAAAACAAATAAAATTAAATTTTAAGTTTTCATTAATTTTATTCATTAAATCAACTTCATCCTTCAACTTAACTTATTTCCCGAAAACTATTCCTAAGTGTTAAACTTTTCTTATGTCAAATGCGTGTTTATTATCTAACTATGCCTTGTTTTTTAGTGCTGAATAATACCATAATAAGTTCACTATATCCTCACAAAGATAATTGAAAGAAAATCCCAAGGACACTAAGAAAAGTCTAAAGATGTGTAACCGCAAACTGCCTATACAGTATACACCCTTACAGCAGAAAAAAAAAAACAAACAGCAAAGTGAAATCTTTTTACTAAAATCTCTATTTTTACATCTTAACGATCCATTTCAAGAGAGTTATTGCTAAAAGGGTGAAATGTGAAGTCTTTTTCGCCTTCCAAATACTTACATAAAGATAACAAGGAAAACAAATATTATGTAAACTTTACTTTCTTGAAAAAAAAAAACACAATTCCTTAGATATTAAGACACATAAAGTTTATATCTAAAGATAAAATAAATTACCGTGCTTAAATTCGTAATTTTCTCCAATTCCAATGTTGTGGGAGCATGATGATGATGACTGTGCAAGTGATGAGTGGTCAACATTATTGTGATATCCTTAAACCGATAGTAATCCGCACATACACACAAGGGTATATATGTTTTCTGCAGCTTCTTTTTTATTCTCGAATTTATAAAATAAAACAAGGACAACGACGCAACAACAAAATATTTTCTTTCTTTTTCAAGGAAACACCAAAACCAAGACAAAATTATATAGTAAGTTTACGCAGGATGTCTAGTGACTCTAGGGATCCTATTTATAGTTGTTGTTGTTATTGACAACGACGACGATGATGACAAGGACGAGCACAAGAACTAGGACGACTACGACGACGACGACGATGACGACGATGTGGTTCCAGATTGTGTAGTACTCTTTTTTGTCGAATTCCTCACGTTTACGTTTACGTTAACATTTACCACACTCCACGGTGTTGTTGGGACGAAAAATAATAGCAATAACGATCCAATACAATATGTTATCCTGTATTTTTTATCATAAATATTTAGCTGCTCCCTGAGTAGATGTTTCAGTTTCAGTTTGAAGTTGTCATAAGGAATTATTGCCGCTGGTAATATACGAAGCCATCGCATAATATTTGATTTGTATCTTAGTTTTGTGCTGCCGGAGTAATTTGTGATTTCAACGACGACGATTTTGTTACTTGTGTTCACTTTATTCATAAATATTATGTACGTGGATAAATATAAATTGATCTATATATTTTTTTTTTCATTTATGAGCGACAGAGTGGATTTTCTATTTCTTTTTTTTTCTTTTCTTATTATTTTATTTTATCTATGTAAAAAAAATATATTTTTAGGTAAGTATATGAACTTTATGTTGAGGACTTTTGTGATATTTCAGGACATTATATAAGCAAAAGTATGTAACTTGGCCTTGTTTGAGTTTGTTTGTTTTATTTCTTTAATAATAAAATAAATAAAGAGACATATAAAAAATCAGTAGCTCTTTTATCAAATTATAATTCACCCACCACAACCCACCTTATTAAATACAAGTTTTTGAGATATTCACTGTTAGAAAATAAAAATAAAATGTTTAGATTTCTTTCAAAACCCATCCATATACTTTGTATTATTTAAAGTATGTAAATATATTAACTAAAAATGAGTTGAAAATAAACATCAAATGTAGTAAGAAGGTACTTAAAGCAACTAACTTGTCGTCTCCAACCCGGTTGGTTACCGTGGAGGTTTTTAAATAATATAAACAATAATGTCAAACCAAAGAAGCAGTTACATATTGCAACAATTTACACTAGAACTATACTATCCGAAGAAAAATGTATAGATCTCGAAAATGCGCTCAAATTTATTTCATCATTTCAAATTTGATATTCTCTTAACAATTAGTAAATTTAATGTAAAAATTTAATTTAGGGAGAGAGATGAAGAAAAATCACGGTCAAATATTAGACACGGAAAAAGAGATTCAAGAGTAAGTTGCCAAATCCAATATGTTTCGCAACGCAAGCTTACAATTGGTAACTCTGTGTTTAAAAAGAAACCTCAAAACCAATGGAATTCCATATCGCTAGGCAGGAACTATACAAACCAATACGACTATACATCCTTTCAAATAAAGATCTATTCTAGAAGATTTTATCGTTCTGAATAATTTCGAATTCGATTTGGATCACCGACTAGTGCGAGCCCTACTGACGATTAGTCACAACATAAGACAACTCCACAGAACAGCAAAGAAGAACACCCCAAAAATCCTCATCTATGAAGCCATCAGGAGCTACAATTTTTATCTACAACAAAGCTACCAAATACCAACATTTAGAAATGAACCAGTTTAAAATGTATATAACGCCATTAAACGAACAATCAAGCAATCCGCAGAAATACACATTCCGAAAATATGAGCAAAGGAATAACAAAAACTCTTGAACGAAATTTGAATTGAATGTTCATTCAGGAACGTGAGCGACTGTCTTAACATTCTTAGGAAAAAAAATGTACTAGGTTTTCGTCATAAAGGAAATCCCAGAACAATGAAGGAAGTCCGAAATTATTCTCATACACAAAAAGGCTAGAATCTCGATACAAACAATTTTAGGCCCATTACCATCATATCTTGTGTTTATTAAGTATTTGCAAAATGCTTGTTTAATCGAATGAAAGCAAATCTTGAATTCAATCAAACTTTTGAGCACGCTGCTGGGTTCAGAGCTGTGTTCTCAACAATGGACCATCTTCAAAAAATGAACCAAATTATAGAAAATCGAAAATTTTTCGTTTCATGGAAAATATAGAACGGAAAGTATTGGACCAATATCTAATATGACTCGTAGTGTAAGGCAAGGTAACCCACTTTCACCAGCACTTTTCTCCGCAACCTAGGAAGAAATATTCCGTAAGTTGAAATGGGAAAATAATGGTTTGAATATAAACGGCAGATATGTATGTATCAAATCTAAGATTTGCAGACGATATTGTATTTATCGCCACAAACAAAAATGAATTACAAGCTATGCTAAATGAACTTTGTTTGGAATGTACAAAAATCTCTTGGCAACCACGCGGAAATAAAAATAGATGTCTTTATAATATAACATTAAAGACTATAACTATTTGGGTCAACAAATATGATAAACGTTAACCTTAGAATAATAAACAATTTTGGAATGTGAAGAATCTGTTGGATCTAAATATCCCAACTCAAATAAGGAAACATGTTTTTGACTCGAAGAGTCCCCGAAAATAAATTTCAATCCTGTCAAAGAGCCACGGAAAGATCGATTCTCAAGGTGAGATTATCTTAACGGTCAACGGATAAACCAAGAAAATTTAAGAACAAAAACGGAATTTAAAGATGGTCCTCACAAAACGAGAAAACGTCAGATGATCAATGGACAGAAATAACAACACTACACAAGAAGGAAGATTAGGAAGACAATTCAAGAGGAGGAGAGATGATATACAATCTTTTTGTCCTGGACAGAAGCTGTGGAAAACGAAGGGGAAAGCTTATACTCATCAATTAAATATAACATTATAAACATTTAAGAGTGATTAAAGCTTGAATAACAATAATAATTTAAAAGAATTTGGTTAATTTTCTACTATATTTTCTTAAATTTAAAAAAAAGCAGTACAAAGTTCCAAAGAGGGGTCAAAATTTACAAGACAGAACAACTTTCCCTCATGCTAATTACACCAAAACAAAGGCCGAAATATGGCTGAATTTCGGCAATAATTGTCTATAGCAGACATGTCAAAACAGAAAAAAAGAAAACAATATTATAAAGTGAAATTGAAAGACGCCTAAAGATGAAGTATTGAAACATACCAGTAAAATTTAAAAAAAATAGCAGTTTTTAACTTTCGGTTTGTTAATCTGAACCTGTTGAACATAGACAAAGATTGCTAATTATAGGCACTTGAAATGTTGTACAGAGATCAAAATATTAGACAAATAATCATCTTTGAAGATTTAAGTTTGCTGGTTTAACGCGATTTAATTGAAATATGGAAAAGTTATCGAAAATGGTCTCAAGTATACAGCAATTTAAGCTGGTTTCATGAGGTCAGTTTTCAGGCTTGTAAAAGATTGCAGTCTTTTGGGAATGCAATCTTTAATGACTTCAAATTTTGCAATCACCAATCATTTGCCCTTAAAGAGACAGCAATATTTTTTCCCCAATCATTTGATTGCAATCATTTTAAACTACAGCATTCTTTGCATTCACTTGATGTCTGGATTTTTTTGCATTCTTAAGTAAAATTTCGCTACACAAATTTCAAATTTTGATTTTCATCTCTTTATGTTACTTAAGACTGCAACAAAATACAAAGACTTTAAGTGAAGGCAAAGACTTCATAAAGCGTCAAATGATTGCAATCAATTGATTGCAGTGTTTTTTAGGTCAAAAATAGTTGGTGATTGCAAAAGTGTATATCCCTAATCTTTAGGTTAAATTAATAATTGCAATCTTTAAGTTGAATTTTAATAAATAATTGTATTAAAAAAAGAAGAAAAAAAATGATGTACTACCCGTACCGTGATGGTTAGTGCGTTGGACTCCCTTGTTAGTGACGAAGGTTGAGCTTCAGCTCATCTTCAACTCAATAAAAAATAAAAAGTCAGCAGGTGTCGATGGTATATCCAACGTTGTACTAAGACATTTACCGATGGAGGCAATTGACATTTACACCACACTCTTCAATAATGCACTGAATAATGCATATTATCCAGTGCATTGGAAGACCGCTGTGGTTCATCCTCTCCCGAAAAAGGGAAAGGACAACTCCAACCCGTCAAATCTTCGGTCGATAAGTCTTCTTCCGAGCATCAGCAAAGTTTTCGAAAAAATCATTAATAGGGCTCTGACTAAGTGGGCTGCGGACAACAAAATAATTCCGGATAAACAGTTCGGGTTCAAGGCGGGTCATGACACAATTCATGCTGCGTCTAAACTCGTTTCTGATATCCAATGGAATAAAACAAAACAACAATGCACAGGTGCTGTTCTGGTTGATTTGGAAAAGGCCTTTGACACCGTATGGTTAGAGGGTCTTTACCTAAAACTGAGCAGGCTTGGCATAAGCAAGCCATTGTTGTATATACTTTATGATATGCTTAACGGTAGAAAGTTTGTTGTCAAAAGTGGCAATGTAACTTCTACCACAACATTCTTAATTAAAAATGGTCTTCAACAGGGAGCGGTGAATTTGCCGATTCTCTTCAGCATTTACACCAGCGTCTGATAGGTAGTCTTACAAAGGCAATTGCGTATGCCGACGATCTAATTGCGTACAGAACGGCCCGAAAGGTTGAGGTTATTAGAATTCTCTTGCAGCGTGATTTCGACAAGATTCAGCGATATTGCGACGACTGGAAACTGAAAATAAATGTCCATAAGTCGGAGACAATTCTGTTCCGGACTCCGTTGGCTAGGGCCACGAGGGATACGTGCAGGAATTGGCGCAAGATGGTTATCGTTGATCTTCACGGGCAGCCATTAGCGAGCAAAAGTGTAGTGAAGTACCTCGGTATCTGGTTAGATCAGTATTTATATTTCGACAGACATATAAATGCTGCTCTGACCAGGGCCAGAGGAGCCTTCGCTCTGACGAAACGGCTGTTTTACAGCAGTCGGCTTGACCCCAGAGTGAAGGTAATTTGCTACATGGCCCTCATACGGCCAATGATCGTTTATGGTTGTCCTGTGTGGTTCAACGTTGCCCCTTCCCAGATGGAGAAGTTTCGGGTGTTCGAGCGGCAGTGTTTACGACGCTGTACCGGCTTATATCGAACAGCCGAATCTTCTTACGTGCATTACTATTCCAACGAGGTCCTATACAACGGGGCTCGAATCAACAGAATTGACAATTTCGTGATAAAACTCGTTCGAGGTCACATTGCAAGAGCTATGTCTTCGACCAACAATTTAATTTTCGGGGCGTTCTATCCGAACGACGAGTATTTTGAAAGTGCACGCTTGAGCGGCTTCATTCCACCAGAGGCATTCCTCTTTTTAGATAGATGCGGTCTGATACAGGATAGATTGGCAGTTCCGCTAATCTACCACGTCAGACGACGAACCGTGGATAGGCGACTCCTGTACAATCGGGACGTCATGGCACAAGGCGGAGCAGAGCTCCTTCGGTTCAGTAGGGCTGTGTCCGAACGGTACCGAACTGATAGGGTGAAGCAGGAGAACCAGTTTTGGTGGCTTCAATCGGCACTTGATAGTGGGTAGTCGGGATGGGGTTTAAAGCCTTGGCCGGCTTACATACTTGTTTTATAGTTTTAGGGTTTAGTTTTAAGTAGAATAGGCATGGTGGCACAAAAAAAAATACAAAAAAAAACACACAAAAAAAAACACAAAAAAAACACAAAAAAAAAACACAAAAAAAATAATTACAAAAACATGGAATAAAAAAAAAAGACCAAAATATGAAAACCAAAAAATGTTAGTTACATTTGCTGCTGTGGTTGTTCTAGTTTTAAGTAGTTTATAGGTATATAATATATAAGTTTTATATTAAGGACTTTATTTTAAGTAGTTTTAAGTAAAATAAAAAAGGATATTGATATTAGTTTTTTCAAATTTTCTAATAAATACAAAATAAATAAAATTTAATTGAAGTAAAATAGATCTTAGGGCCGAAAGGCATTAGTATTAAGTATTATAGTTTAACTTAGAGTGTCCGCATGGGACCAGTAAGTTAGTAATAAGTTATGGATAATTAGGCTAGTTTTTTGAATTTTTGTCTAGCTTTAAGATAGTCTTAAGAATGAATTAATAAAAATGAATTGGGAAAAAAAAAAAAAAAAAAAAGTGCGTTGGACTGTCATGCAAGGGGTTTTGGGTTCAATCCCTGCCTGTGCCATCTAACTTTTTTCACGGGTACTGCCTCTTGCGAGGAATTGACAAATCCTCCAAGAGTAATTTTTGCCATGGAAAGTGCTTTCTAATATTAGCTGTTCGGATTCGGCATATAAACTGTACGTCCCTTCCATCTCTGACAACATTACACGCACAAAGGAATGGTTGGGAGTTGTAAGTCACTAGGCCCTGGTTCTTCATGAACTGTTGCGCCACCTAATTTATTTATTTATTTATTAAAAAAAAGATGGCATTCTTTTACAAGACTGTCAATACTTTACAAAATATATTAGAATTATAACTGGGGCATATTATTTTTAATAATTGACCACAAAGATCATGCTACTTAACACCACTCGATTATTTTCTTTAGAAATAACTCAAGTTGACCTAGGTTAGATTACTTAGCTTAAATGTAGATTTACATTTTTGTTTCTAGTTTCTTTGAATAAATACACTTTAAATTTTGTAAAGTAACGGTTTTTCTATAAGAGGTGTCATTTGGAACAGTTTTCTATTTGTACAGCTGCCATTTTGAAGCTACCATCTTTCGACATTTTAAAAGTTAAAATTACGCAATTACGAAACGATACACTACATACTACACGGCATTCCCCACACCGTTTTTTGCATAAAGACTGAGGTCTTAAGGATATTTAAAGTTCAGTTAACCAGCAACGTCTTTTTTTCGCTGATAACGTTCTTGAAATGCATCGAAATGATTTTTAACTGCGAAGCTATGTTAATAAGCTTTGAATAGTAGTGTTAGGCTCGCAAAATCCAAATTGATTGTTGAAAAGTCTCTTAATCAAAAACGTGTCACATTTTGGTGCTAGTTTTTGGGACAGGAACAGGAACAGTGCATCGATTGCCATACTTTGCTATGATGATGGTTGAATGATGTATTCTGAATTGGAAGAAGCAATAAGCAAAAAAAGAGGCTGGGATGCGACCCACACTGATAACTTCATATCCTGTCTGTCAATTTGTCTTGCTTAAAAGTTTGTAGGTTTTCGTGTTTTGTTAAAAAAGTTCTCAGTTAAATTATTCTTAAAAATTTAAAAACTGCCAACTGTATTTTGCATATTATATTGAAATAGTTTGATTTCAAAATCTATTTTTGTAAACGAGATTTTTAGTCGAAAACCAATTTTCACCAATTTTAGTAGCATTTCTTAACAAAAATTATTTCTTATATACAAATACAAATTAGATGAATGAAATTAATTTGAAGTCAATATCTTCTATTGTTCACGAGATATCGAAAACCGAACATCAATTTTTACCAATTTTTCGTACTTTTTTTGTAGATTTTAATTTTTTATGAAAAAATTGACTGTTGGATTTTTATAAAAAATGTACTAAACGCCAAAAACAATGTTTTCTGTGAGATAAAATAAGATTTAAGCCAATATTTTAATTTTCGAAAAGATATTTAAGTCGAAAGTAAATTTTTACTAAGTTTTAATCTTGTTTTTTTAGGTTTTTATTTTTTGTAAAAAAAAATGTCAATTCGATTTTTCTAAAAACCTTACTGAATGTTGACAACAATATTTTTTAAAATATAAAATTAGTTTAAGGTCAATATCTCAGAGTTTTAAAAAATTATTTGAGTCGAAAATAAAGTTTTACCAACTTTTATTAATATTTTTTTTAAGTTTTTATTTTTTGTAAAAAAACTGTCAATTCGATTTTTCTTAAAATTTTACAGGATGTTGAAAATTATATTTCTTATAAGATAAAATTAGTTGGAAGCCATAATCTTAAATTTTCGAAAAGATATTTAAGCCGAAAATCAATTTTTACCAACTTTATTGAGTAATGTTTTTATAGGTTTTTATTTTTTATAAAAAAAACTGTAAATTCGATTTTTTTTTAAATTTTACCAGATGTTAAAAGCATTATTCTTCGTTGCGCAAAATTGTTTTGGAAATGAAATCGTTTTTTGTTCGTAAATTTTTCGAGGTAAATTATATTTTTTTTCAGTTTTTTTTTATTTATAAAAAAACCGTTAATTTAAGTTTTTTCCAAAAATATATATTTGTTTGGTATCACGTGAGGTAGGTTAGGTTAGGTTGAAGTGGCTGTCCAAGATGGAAACGGACACACTTAGGCCAGTTTGATGGCCCATTGTGATACCACATGAATCTTGAGGTTTCTTCCTAAGCTCAATGGAACCAGTTTGAGTCTCTTACGAAACGTGAGAGGCTGCTTATGCCGATATGATTTAGATCGTTTAGATCGTTAAAGAAGAATTCTCCTAGGTAATTCTTGCGTTTTCGAGCCAGAGCAGGGCATGTGCAGAGAAGATGAAGAACTGTTTCTTCCTCTTCCTCGTCCATACAGCTTCTGCAGAAGTCATTTGAGAATACGCCTAATCTCATGGCGTGCTTTCCTATTAGACAGTGTCCGGTTATGACACCTATTATCGAGCTTATATGCGATCTGCTTAGAGAGAGCAAGCACCTTGAACGTTTTAAATCCAGTGTTGGCCAGATGTTTTTTGTGACTTGACACGTGGTGATGTTGTTCCACCTGGTGCCTGCCCTCCTCGCAGCGTCTTGCATTAGCAACAGTTTACAAGTAGCGATTGGTATGCCAGTACGTGCCAAACGTGGTAGAATGGGCTGTACTGTACCGTTCCTGGCGAGTTCATCTGCCTTACAGTTACCTGGAATGTCTCTATGGCCCGGCACCCAGCAAAGGTGAATATTAAACTGTTGTGCCATCTCCATTAGAGATGATCGACAGTTCTGGACTGTTATAGAGTTTGTAGAGACAGAATCCAGAGATTTAATAGCGGCCTGACTATCTGAGAAAATACGGATATCAGATGTCGATATCACGTTTTCTTTAAGCCAGGACAAGACTTCTTTTATCGCCAAAAGTTCCGCCTGGAACACGCTACAATGATTGGGAAGGCGGAATGAGAGACTTAATTTCAGTCGTTCAGAGTACACACCTCCACCAACCCCTTCTTTTGTTTTTGATCCATCTGTATAGAAGTGGATTGACTCGTCTTCCAGGAATGTCCTATCCTCCCAAAAAGATCTGGGAGGTATAGAAATCTGGAAATTTCTGTCGAATTGTAGTTGGGGGATGGTGTAGTCTGTGTGCTTTGGGATTGATTCTAAATAACTAAGAATAACGGAGTGGCCAATGTTGTTGTTAGTCCACTGCGACGAAGCTTTGAGGCGAATAGCAGAACTTGCAGCTATTTGTTTGCTAAAGATGTCAAGAGGTGTTAGGTAGAGTAAGGTGTCCAGTGCCGCAGATGGGGTCGTGCGAAGCGATCCACTTATACATAGGCAAGCTGAACGTTGGACTTTATTTACTTTATCTCGGTTTATACCTATTTCTAAAGCAGTCCACCATACTGCCACACCGTACATTAAAATCGGTCTGATTACCGATGTGTATAGCCAATGCGTGATTCTGGGTTGCAAGCCCCATTTATTACCGATGGCTTTTTTGCAAGAAAAGAGAGCTACAGTAGCTTTTTTGACTCTTTCCTCTACGTTGCGTTTCCAATTTAGTTTTTTATCTAAGACAAGACCCAGGTATTTAGCCTCGTCTGAGAATTTTAATTGGATTCCTTTAATATGGGGAGGGTTGACAAATGGAATTTTGTATCTCCTCGAAAATAAGACCAAATCGGTTTTGTGTGGGTTAACACCCAGTCCACACCGATCAGCCCAAAGTATTAGTCTATCTAAGGCATTTTGTATGAGTTCTTTTAACGTGTTAAGATGCTTTCCTGAAACTGCTATAGCAACGTCGTCCGCATATGCTATCACTCTGAAACCCTCCGCATCCAGACCAGTTAGGATTTCATTCACCACTAGGTTCCAGAGGAGAGGGGATAGAACACCACCTTGCGGTGTCCCTCTACTAACGAATCGTCTGCCAGAAGAGTTGCCCAGTTTTGAGTTAATTATCCTGCTAGTAAGCATTAAATGAATTAACTCCCGAAGCGAACTCTCTACATTTAGAGATGTTAGTGCAGATGTGATTGCAGATGTGTCCACGTTGTTAAAGGCACCTTCGATGTCAAGGAAAGCAACCATAGTGAACTCTTTATGATGGAGGGAATATTCGACGGTGCGTACTAAGGTGTGTAACGCTGTTTCCACCGATTTACCTTTACAGTAGGCATGTTGAGACGAAGACAGAAGTCTTGTATCAATACTTGCCCTTAAATGGATATCAATCAATCTTTCCAAGGTCTTAAGAAGGAATGATGATAGACTTATAGGTCGTAGATCTTTAGGATTAACTTGCGAGCATTTACCTGCCTTGGGTATAAAAACAACTTTAACTTCTCGCCATGCCGAGGGAACATGGACCAGGTAAAGACAGCTGGTAAAAATTGCCTCAAGGATTGGTGCAATTATGTCAGAAGTCTTTTGTAGCTCGGCTGGTATTATTCCATCTGGTCCTGCAGATTTAAATGGTTTGAAGCTGTTGAGAGCCCATTGTAGCTTGTCCCTTGTGATCAGACTTTGTGGATATGTTGTATTGGGACTTGAACGTATATAACCGTTGCAAGTCTCGGTAAGAGAACTTCCAGGAAAATGAGTATCCAGTAGTAAGTTCAGCGATTCATTACTTGAATTTGTCCAGGAGCCGTCTGCATTTTTCAAGCAGCTTGGCATCGCTGGATTAGTTGAAAGAATTTTCCGTAACCTAGAGGCTTCAGAAGTTTCTTCTATCGTGCCACAGAAGGATCTCCAAGAAGATCGTTTAGATTTCCTTAGTGCCTTCTTGTAAATTCTTAGGGATTCTTTGTAAGAATCCCAGTGAGAGGCTAGTCTTGCGGCTTTGGCTCGGTTGAAAAGTTTCCTGCATTCTTTCCTGAGCGAGTCAAGCTCTGAGGCCCACCATTGTGGTTTCCTCTTTCCTCTTATGTGTATAAGTGGACAAGCAATTTCTAGCGATCTGTTCATAGCTGAGGTAAGTTCATTGACTTTGTTGTCAAGTTCATTAGCGTTAGAGGAAGGACAAGATAGTCCAGGTTTTAGTAAACTCTGTAATGAGTTCCTGTATGAAGTCCAATCAGTTTTCCGATAATTTCGAAAAGTCAATGGACTCGGGTTATCATCCACATTGATATTGAACTGGATATATCTATGATCAGAGAACGAGTGTTCTTTGGATACTTTCCAGTCCAAGATCATATGGTGTATAGTATCTGAGACAAGAGTTATGTCTAAGACTTCTTGTCGAGTTTTAGTTATGAAGGTTGGTTCATTTCCAACATTACTTACTAAGAGGTTAGTACCAAGAATATAATCAAAAAGAGACTCACCTCTGTCGTTGATATTGGTACTTCCCCATACCGTATGATGAGCGTTAGCATCGCTCCCAATAATTAGGCGGATCCTTTGCCTTTCCGCTTCAGCGACGACTTTCTCCAGGGTTTTTCCAGGGAGAGGGCCAAGGTGGTCATGGCCAAGATACGCCGACACTAGCCAGAAACTTCCTTTGGTTGTTTCCAGCCTAGCTACGGTGGTATCTTTGTCACTGAAATGATGGAGTAAAAATACATTAATGCTACGTTTCACTAGTATGCAAGATCTAGGTTCACCTTTCTCTGTCACACACAGTGTGTAGTACCCAGGAGTCCTGAGTCCTCGAACAACGGATCTCACAATCCATGGCTCTTGGATCAGGACAATGTCTTCCCCGTTTCTTGCCAGCCGGAGAAGAAGTGAGGCCGAGGCCTTTACGGAGTGCTGGAGATTAATCTGTACTAACTGCAGCATTTTGGCTACAATTAGGCAGATCAACCTCCACCACGGTTTTGTTCTGATCCTCTGAGTCTGAGGATGAACCCAAGAGTTCGTCCTCACTCAAAAGGATCATGTTGAGGTCGTCCTCAGTCTCCATTAAGGATGGACTGTCTACGACTTTTGTAGAGGGTGGGGTCGCTATTGGAGAGGGCATTGGTGCATCGTCACCTTCAGTTAAGAGAGAAGACGATGTCCCAGGCCCACCAACCGCTAGTTCACCCTCGGTTGTTTTTGGAGGCCCGCTTTCCGCGTTAACCTCATCTTTTTTTGGTATCACGTTACAATTTATAATATAAAATTTAATTCAAATCTCTAGCGTTATTGGTTCGTGAGATATTTAGGGTTAACCAAAATTTTCACTTTTTTTTAAACTGCTATGGTAAAAAAATCACCCACGTAATTTTCTTGAGAGCCCTTTCTGCATCTTTCTGTTTTATTATCTTTATAACAAAATTTATTTGAAGTCGATATCTCTTCTGGTTCTTGAGCTATGGACGACGAAAAAACGTCGCGAACGTACGGACGTACGAACGTACGTACACACGCACGCACAGACATCTTTCTTAAAATCTTTTATTTCGACTCTAGGGACCTTGAAACGTGGAGAAATGTCAAATTTTTCAATTCGACAAATCGGACCCATTATAATAACTTCCTATGGGAAGTTAATAATCATAATTTTGTAGGAAAAGTTTGCTAACCGTGTTTTTTTCCAAAGTGGCTACCTATGTACATAAATATTGTGATTGAGCAATTTTAAATTTTTTGTTTAGGGCCACATGAAATAAGGCATATCCTATGAAAATGCCTCACAATCAATTCATAATTTTGAAGATAGCATTCGTTAAGTTTAGGGGACATAAAGTAATAAACGTGTAAAGTGGACATTCAAAAATCCATGAAAAGGTTGTTTTTCTGCTAACATATTGTCATTTTGGTAATTTTAGTAATATTCTTTTCCATTTATGTTGGAATACCCTACAATGAATATCCCTACTACTACTACCTACTTTTGGAATATCAAAATAAAACTTTTTTTTTTTTTTTTGTAAATCCGTTGAACTTTATTTTGTTCGTTACTGTAACGCACTTCATTTCTTCCATCCAAAAAAGTTCCTTAAGTTGATATCGACTACGTAACTGAAAACTGTCCTATTTTCAACTAGATAAAAAGTATGGTCATCAGAATTTTACTCAGGTAGGAGGTACCAAATTTTGTATACTATGTATCATATCAACAATTTCCTTAAACCTATTCTTCTTTTGGTAGCCAATTAAGATAAACCGGAAACTAAAAGCAAAATTTTATACGAAACAACCAAATAGCTACGTACACTTTGCATTCCTCTTGTTGTAAGATTTTATCTTATCTTTTTCTAAATAAATGTCCGAAATTTTCCCAAGAAAGACTTTTGGAAACAGACACCTGTCTTATCTAAAAACTGATATGTTTAAAATCCCACCTGCTTCCAAAAATCACCCAAAGGTCATTTGCTTTCTTTCCATTATCATTACTTCTCCTTGAAAATGTGAATTCACTATTCCAGATTCGTATCAATTTAATCGGAAAAAGTTAGAAACAAGGTCCTTACCCTATCTAAAGTCCCTTATTATATGGAATTGCCTTGTTTTGTAAAGTGTCAATCTAAATTAGAATTGATCTGCTTCTACTGGGGGCAAATGTTTTTCTATATCACCCGAAAAAAAAATAATAATTGTTCGCTCACCATCACCATCACCACACCGCACCATATCACAGCACGATGTTACTTTCACAAGAATAGGTAATAATAATAATAAAAGTTCATGCGACTATAAAGTGATTTTTGTTTTCACTTTTCTTTCAGTACATTTACTCTTCCTCATGCAAACTTGACTTTTTCTGAGTCCAACACAGAATAAAGGTATTTTCATTTAGTTTTTGTAATGAAATACAATTTAAATTAATTAACATATTCATTCACTCCACACGTGAATGTTATTTTTGTTTTTGTTAAAAATGTGTATTTTAATTTAGTAAATGTGTAAAAAAAAAAGATTAAAGTACCTTTAAGGATATTGATCCATTTTTTGTTACTGCGATGCAACTCAAAGAAAAAAAATTAAAATATCCAAAATGAGTTGAATAGAAAAAAGCCCGTTTTTGTAATTAGAAACATGTACTACATACATGTGTCTGTATTTATATGTACATACATATATGAATATTTGCACATACGAGTATGTATTATTTAGGCATATGCTTTTAGGTAATTAACATTTTCTTTTGAACGTACAAATATTAATTGGATATCTGCTGTGCATATCTCGTAGTTTAAATCTCAAAAATAATACTTGAATTGATGCCAGAGCTCATTTTTGTAATTATCAAAAATATCAGAAGCACCAAGTAGGTGTTTTAGATCTCATTAAGAGCCTTTTTACAAGAATAAACTCATCAGACTTCAGATCTAAAAAGGGGAGAGCAAGTCGGGGTGCTAGAATTCTATATATACTAATGAACTTTTTCAATCTTTAAGCAATGTACTGACAAGTGTAATAACAGCCTTACGTTCCAAGGCTTATATTTTAGTTTAAAACTCGGAAAATTAAAAATTGAACTGTTAAGTGACAAGCTAAACTGAATATATGAAAATAAACCTACTTTTTCTGAGTCCTAAGGGAATTCCACAACGGCCCCCCTGAGCTAAACTTTATAGGGTCTATATGTGTTTTTGACAGTACACAGGTTGAGGATTGAGGAACTTTGCTTTTCCTAAAAACAAATAGTCGAAATCATAGCTGAAAGGAGAACCATACCAAAAACATACATTTTAAAAAAACGAGGCAAGTTCTGCTGCATCCAGAAAAACCTGAGTTATAAGTCCGTTGCCAGTAATTAATTAGATCTAAGAATACGCTAGGTTATAAATGTACGGACGTTTAATTAACTTCCCATACAAATAAAAACCTAAACAAGACATTACTAAAAGTTGGTAAAAATTGAGGCTTAAGTAATTTTCGAAAATTTGAGATTATGGCTTCAAACTAATTTTATTTTATAAGAAACATTGTTTTCAACATTCAGTTTTTTGTACAACAAATAAAAACCTAAACAAAACAATGCTAAAACTCGTTAAAAATTTACTTTCGACTCAAATATCTTTTCAAAAATTAAAAATATTGGCTTCACACTAAGTTTATTTCACAGAAAATATTGTTTTCGACATTCAGTACATTTTTATAAAAATCCAACAGTCCGTTTTTTTTCATAAAAAAAATAAAATCTACAAAAAATAGTACGCAAATTGATGTTCGGTTCTCGATATGTCGTGAACAATAGAAGATATTGACTGCAAACTATTTTTCATTCATCCAATTTGTAACTTGTAACGATAACTTAAGCGAATGGAAACCAAGGCTTTACGAACTAATAGCATATGTGGATCGTAAGTGTAGAGAAGGATATGTGATGGAAGCAACAGGCTCAGTTCATAGAACCCTATACAGCAATTTGAACCATAATCTTAATGAAAGGAATTATTTTCGAGATGAATATAGTGTTGACGAAATATCCATGATGGGAAGATTAAGAGGTGAACTTCTTTGCCTCAACTACATGCCACATAGAGACGATCTACCGATAATTTGTGATCTATGTAACATGCAAGAGAGAGAGGATACCTTACATTTCATAGGCCGGTGTCCGGTCTTAGCTGAAACCAGGAGATATTACCTAGGTGCCAATATCTTATCGGTTATCCAGATAATAGATCTCCTCAATGAGATGAACGTCCCAAAATTATTTATGTACTGCAAAGCTGCGTTGAGATATCGACAAAGAATAATAGATCAAGACTTTTAATCTTTGCGTAAAGGTAGACATGTTAATTACAAGTTATTCAGTTCTTTTTTTTTTAATTAATTATTCTAATAAAATAAGAGATTTAATACATGTAAATTTTATTTTTGTCAATCGGCTGACGGCAATGCCATGCTCAATGATTTTGTATATATATTATGTAAACTAAATGTTTGTAATAAAGAAAATCTATCTATCTATCCAATTTGTATTTTCTTATATTAGAAATAAAAACTTTTAAGAAATTCTACTAAAATTGCTAAAAATTGGTTTTCGACTAAAAATCTCGTTAACTAAAATAGATTTTGAAATCAAACAATAAGCAAAATATTGTTGATAATTTTAAATTTTTTTAAGAATAATTCAACTAACACTTTTTTTAACAAAACACGAAAACCTACAAACCTTTTAAGCAAGACAAATCGATAGACGAGATGGGAAATTATCAGTGTGGGTTGCATCCACAGCCTCTTTTTTTTTATTTTTTTGTTTCGAAAGGTTTTATCAAAGCAACTTTTAAATAATGACCAAAAATCGGTTTTGAATGATTAGTCTAAAATTGGATTTGTAAGTTCAATGGAAGTTTATATGTTTAAAACCAAATTTACGCAAGTGATGAGCTCCACTTATGTTATTCAAACGTAAACAAGATAATAAAAATAATGTGCATCAAATTTACCATATAGTCATAGTCAGTCACACGCCTTCCATGGAGAGATTATATTTGAAGAAGCTGAATACGATTTTTTAAGGAGACAGATCATAAGGATCCTCCCAAGGACAAAGAGAATGAAATAATGTTGAATTGATTCTATGCATTTTCTATGAATTTCATAGAAAAGTAAATCGCAAAAATTAAGAACCTCGTAATAAAAAAAAAAATTATAGAAAAAGGCCATGATGGGTTCTCTGAGGAACACCAGATTGAGCAACAAAAGTTTCTGAAGGACAATTTTCAATTTTTACCTCATAGCATTTATTTTCAAGGTAAGAGGGCGGATACGATGCTCTCTTGGTGTATAACCGTATATTTTGTATTTTTATCTTTGATTACACAATACACATTCATTTTTCTACAACACTTAGAAGTGGTAATTTTAAATTAAACTTTTTTAAGAAAGTGGATAGATACCACGTTCGCTGAGCGGGTGGTTATCACGCCCCCTGAGCGTGTGGTTACTACGCCCCTTTTTCCTTTCCTTGCGTAAATTTTCAAGATCTTGCGATGTCGAAAAGTGTTTCATAATTTTGATGATCATTCAGTCAGTTACGCTTTTTTGCGATTGTTGAAGTGCTGTTTCCGTTTTAGCTACGGAAAAGAAATTTGATAGCGTATACATATATCTTTAACTAGCTTAGTAAGTGTTGCAAATTTTTAAGTTCCTGGATTAATTGTTTTTATAAGATCGCCAAAAATGGTCTGAGACTGTTTCTAAAAATAGGTTGGTAGTGCCAGAACTTCAGAACAAATTCAGTTATGAAATAAACGATATTCTATACGCGCATAAATCTTCCAAGCTTGTTTTTTTTTTGTTTTAAAACACTTTTAAATTTAAGGTTATTAAGAAATACATGTATACAAAAAAAAACTTGACAAGTTAACTCCTAACATTCAGTCAGGAAAACATTATGTAATAATTATCTGTCCTAATTAGATTGGTTCTTTCGATAACCCTTTACTTTAAATATGATATTATATTAACATTATTAAATTATATAATTCAATGTTCCCATACTTTTAAATCTTGTTACATTTTATGGCTGACCTTTTATGTACGTAAAGGTGGGTAATCATCACCTTCCTGGAGAAAAGATATCAACTTCTACCGCCTCACGAAACATTTCATCATTCAGGAATTTAAAGTGCTCATATTAATTGATACCAATTATAAGAAAATTAATGAAACTAAGGGCCAGTTATAGCTTAGCTAGCATTGGTTTTCATCATTGAAATCAATCATTTAATTTTTGTTTGATAGGATGGTTTAGGTATTAGATATTTTAATTTTTGACGTTCGACAAAAATTTCCTGATTGAAATAAAGCATTTGAGGTTAGAATTGATTATTGAAAGTAAAATCGACAGGTAAGAATACAAAGAAAATGAAACGCGTTCAGTTGAACGAATTGGTTTCCAATGAGCTCATCATTAAATAAAGTGCACAACTGGATCGCATGAACTTGCAAACTTATATTTTAAATTTTTTAAATTTTCCAATAAAAAAAATTGTCTTAAAAAATTTAAATACCTCTTAATTACTCAAAACAAAACTTGATTTATTAAATTTTTGAACATAATCGACCCAATGGTTTGGGCTGTAGTGATGAGAACAGACAGACAGACGAACCGAATCGGGCCATTTGACACTTTTCGACGTTTCAAGGTCGCTAGAATTAAAATCTAAAGTTCTAAGACGTCTTTTTATGCGTGTGTAGTACGTTCGTACAACTGCACAATCCGTTTTCATCGGCCATATTTTAAGAACCAGTTTTGATGTAGATTTAAAATAAATTTTGTTTTACAGATAATACAATCGAAAGATGCAAAAAGGACTTTCAAAGACATAGAGTGGGTGGTTTATTTATTTATATCAATTTAAAAAATGGAAACAATTTGGATTATTATTATTATTTGGATTATCGCAAATATATCTCGAACTAATAACGCTATCGACTCTAATAAAATTTTAAATTATACATTGTGACGTAACCAGTTTAGTAGGTATGAATTCTAGAAAAAATCAACTAACAGTATTTTTATGAATCAAAAAAATTGTATGCGTCGCAGAATTACGATATTGATATCTGGTAAGATTTTTAGAAAAATAACAGTGACATTTTACAAAAAATAAAACCTAAGAAAAATATTATTAAAAGTTGATAAAACGACTCGAATATCCTAGCAACAATTAATGATATTGTTCTTAACAATTAAAAAATACAAATCTTCAAGGATTAAGTTATTACTTTGATACTTATGTAGGTTAAAAACAACTTTAATATTCCCTCTAAGCTTCATAATAATTCTAGATGAAATAAATATTGCAACGATATAGTAATCAAATAAAAGTTTGATCCTGAGAAAGGTAATACAAAGAAAATAAGTTTTCTGAGCTTGAATTTAAAAAGGTAAGAATTGACATGAATCACGGAACCAGGATTGATCCAAATCAATCAAAATTAACAACTTATAAAAGTTTCAATAAAACCTGTCACTGACAGCGTTTTGATTCCAAATGATGGCCAAAAATAACACCTATATATTCAAAACAATACTTTTTACCATTGGATCTAAGTTCCGATACTTTTAATATGTGCACTTACTTTATAAAGAACTAGTAAAACAAAATTGAGTTTTATGATCTTATTACATCTTTGTAAGCTTCCAAAAGAACTTTCTCTATATTAATATTTGTTCACAATTATATTCTACCTTACAAACACCCAAGTCATTGCAAAACCTCCACTTATCATCCGATTGTTTGGCCGATATGTTTAGGGAATGTACTTTTTTAAAAGATACTCGTAGTATAAACGTTTTCTATAATATAGTCTAGAACCCTCCTCGGGTTTACTATTATTTTTATTTTGAAAGCATAAAAATGAAAACAACACATCGTACACACACCATCCATATACCAACCAAACAACCAACATTACTTAAGTTTCATTGCAAACTTGAACTTTTTTTGTTTTTAAGGGAATTATTCATTCTGAATGCACAACACGAAAAGAATAAAGGATGAAATTTATATCTCAAACTCAAAAATGAACTAATTTTTCTTCTTTTGGAATTTTCTATCTACCGGAAGCAACCAACACCAACCCTCCAACCTATCCAAAACTACCCTTAGAGATATTGTGCTTTTGCTTTTTTGTGTATGAAAACGAGAATGTTTCTCATACTATTGGGTTGTCCTTGAAACAAAAGAAAAAGTTTAATTAGCAAAAACAAAAATTTCGAAAACAAAAACACCAACAAAATATAGGTATTTAGAAAAAGTTTCGGACAGATGCTTGTTAAGCTCTAGGAAAAATAGCTAAATTTAATTTTAACTACTATATGTATGTATATAATTGTATATAATATATAGGAGTATTAACTATACATGAATTCGACGAACTTATGGATTTAATTTATACATTTTTGTATCTCATTTCGGATTTTTGTGGTGGAAATGGTGGATTCGATTGTTCTTTGTTGTTGAGAGTTAACTTGAATTATGATTTATATGTTTTTGTTTTATTTATTTATTTACACTTGTTTCAGATTTCATAATTCGAGGAAAATAAAAATAAATTGACACAAAATTTCTTGTAGTTATTCAGAGTGAGTCCTGTGGGTATTTTATATTTCACTGGACATGAAAATGTCTACTTGTTGTCGTCAAGCGTGGGTGCTTTGTATATGAGTCTGCAATTCGTAGCTTAAATGAACAAGCTTTAGGTTTTTCGCCATCTCGCTTGACTTCATTTATAGCCGTTTTATTAGTGAGGATAGGGAAGTTATGGAAATAATGTGCTGTTATATAAATCAGTATTATTTTTGTTATAGCCATCAATTTAATACAAATGTAAGAGGAAGGAAATTATTATACCCGTATTTCGTGAATGATTGCGCAGACATTTTTGTGACAAGAACATTCTTATAAATCATAAAGGCTATAAAATTTTTGTTGAGAGGTTGTAAAAAATGTAAACTAAAAACTTCTCTATTATAAGACTGGCAAATAACATTTTATAAATGTTATATACTGAACCTTATGTGGCAGTAATTACTCATAACCTGAACTATTCGCATCGTATGTAATGACCCTTATGTCATATACAATTTGACACTTCATGAAATAAAAGACGTCACTTCTCGACGAACATTCAAAGACACGAGATGTTTCATTTCCCGCTTTAGCTTGCAACTACGTAATTATCAATAAAGTTTGGTTTTTCGAATGTCTATGCAATTTAACATTGTTATGAAATTGTGAAGCTGAGTTTATCGAAGAGTGATGTGATGCTTACAGTTTAGTTTACCAAGAACTGTAATAAGACTTTGTGACTAATTCAAACTTTTTGTACTCTCAATTCATTTGGAATACTAAGTGTGATCTAAAAATGAATCCCCATATGTTTTGGACATACGTTATTAGTAAAAATAAATTTGACCGATATCCAACTAGTATCACCTTTCAAAATTGTTCAAGCCATCTGCCGCAGTCAATTTCGGACATTATCGCAGATTATTTTAAGACTGTCTTTGAAGATTTTTCTTCCGCAATAACCTCTTCTCTCATTTCTTCTAACACACAACAATGGAGTCATCTTAGATCAATCAATTCTTCGATTTCTGAGTCCTCTATACATGACAATATTTAAAAGCTATACGAAAGTTTCAGTTCTTGTCCTGATGGAATACCATCATTTATGTGCTGAAAAAATGTGTGTCTTATGTTTCCATTGTTTCTTCTTTTCTCCTAGTCTCTGAAATATTCTTAGTTCCCATCAGATCTTTTGAAATATGTATACCTAATGCTAGTCCATAAAAATTAGGTTCTAAAAATAAAGTTAAAAATAATCGTCCTAAGCGAAATTCTCTGCTAATCCTAAATTGTTAAAATCCCTTGTTTTTTTTTAAAAGCATGGGATTTGTTAAAAAATCTATAATTTCTAATTATTATAATTATCTACTTTTTGTTGGGATGCATTCGTAAACACTCTGAAGTAGATTGCATCTTTACAGACTTAAGCAATTCATTTAACAAATGAAGTCATGAAATTCTTCTTAATAAATGAAGTGAAATTAGACTTAACGTTCGTTATGTGGATTTCGTCATATCTTAAATATATCGATAATATAGAGTCACGTTCAGGAGTAATCCTTCATGTCAATTTAAAGGCAATTCTGGTGTACCCCAAGGGTGCCACCTTGGTCTACCGCGCGTCGTCGCGTCGTTTATTTTATTTACTTCCCATAGGAAGAAACTTAAAATTCCTCGAGGTTTCAAAATCCCTATCGTCTAAATAAAACATTTTTAGAAAGATGTATGTGTGTGCGTTTACTGCGTGTGTACGTAAGTTCGTAATTTTGTACCTCTGTACGTTCGGGACGCTTTTTCGTCTTCCATATATCAAGAACCAGTCAAAAAAATGTTGTTATACAGACAATACTCCAGAAAGATGCAGAAAGGACTCTCAAGAAAATTGAGTGAGTGGTTTTTCTTACGAATTAAATTAAATTATATATTATATAGGTATTGTTACGTGATACCAAACTGGTATAATTTTGGAAAAAATATTGTATATATGTAATAGTTTTTTTTATTAATCAATAAAACTGAAAAGAAAATAATTATCACCTAGAATATTTTACGAACAAAAGTGCTTTTATCTCCAAAATGAATGTATGTAACGAAAAATAACGTTTTTGACATCTGATACAATTTTGAGAAAATCGAATTGACAGTTTTTTTTACAAAAAAAATAAAAACCCAAACAAAATATTACTAAAAGTTGGTAAAAATTGATTTTTGACTCAAATATCAAGATATTAAAAACTTAAGATATTGGCTTCAAACCAATTTCATATTATAAAAAAATATTGTTTTAAACGTTCAGTAAGTTTTTATGAAAATACAACAATCAGTCTTTTCATAAAAATTGAAATATTTAAAAATAATACACAAAATTATTAAAAATTGATATTCAATTCTCGATATCTCGGGAATAAATGAATGTGCTCTATTTGTTTAGAAAAGAAAGAAAAAAATTCAAGAAATGCTACTAAAATTGGTAAGAATTGGTATTTGACTAAAAATCTCGTTAACAAAAATAGATTTTGAAATCAAACTATTTTTATCATATGCAAAATATAGTTGGTAATTTCAAGTTATCTTTTTTAGGAAAAAAATTCAACTGACAGCTTTTATGTCGAAAACCTACAAAAACTACACAAAACTGATAAGAAATGGATTTCGACTCAAGTATTTGGAGAATAAAGAAAGATATTCACTTCAAAATATTTTTGTGACATAAAATATTAGTATATTAATATTTTGTTCAAGTCTTAAGTCAAATCGACAGACGGGATGGGAAGTTATCAGTGTTCATCATTTTTATTATTGACTATGCAGATGATGTTAACATTTTTCAAATTATTAATTATTAAGGGGTGTAAAGAGCTACAAGAATATCTGACCTAAATCAATTTTGGGAAAAGCAAACAATCTGCTACTACATTTGGTTTGGTCAAAAGATTTTCCCGAGAGTTCCGTGACCTATATGTTCTTAAAATTCTGTACGTTTGTTTGTCAGGCCAATTCTTCAATTCGCTTACGTTGCATGGTTGAGTCATTATTTTTTTCAAAAACATCTTGGCAGAATTTTCCAATAAGAAGTTTCAGTTTGATGTTTTAACAAAATAGTATTTTTTGAGAGAAATCACCATCACAATGTCCTTTTTAATGCTATTTTCAATATAACTTTATGAATTCCATCCTTACAATCTTGAATCGAAGCGTATGTCGTTCCATTTTTAGCAATAGAATTGTTTTTACTTGTCAAATGTCAAAAAGTGACAGCTTTAAAAAAAAATTAAAATAAATTAGGTGGTGAGACAATCCATTGAGAACTAGGGCTTCGCGATTTACAATTCTCAACCATTCCGTTTTTCCAGTTTTAAGCCGAATCCGAAAGGCTAATTTGAGAAAGTCTTTTTCATGACAAGAATTAATCTTGGAGGATTTATCAATTCTTTGTAAGAGGCAGTACCCGTGAAAAAAAAACTTTATATGGCACAGGCAGGGATTGAATCCAAGGCCTCTGGTATGACCGTACTCCACTAACCATCATGCCACGGGTACTACTGCAATAATAACCAAGTGTTCTTTTTTCAATACATTAGTTAAACTTTTTAAACGTTTGGTTTTGAAAGTTGATAAAATTGGTCCGTAGAAGCAGTTGAATTTTCAAAATCAATTTTGGACCAATTCATTGCTAGAAGGATTGAGGTTTTTAGAAACACGCAGTGTGACCTCTTTGACCATTTTGAAAACAATCTTTATAAGAGTCTTAAGACTCCGTTCCAACCCGAAGAAAATAACTATTTGGTGCGTTTTACAATCCCAAAGTAATCGACAAAAGCTACAGGGAAATGATTCAGGATTTTTTATATTTTTCAAGTAATTGCAAATCACTTGGTGGTTGGTGGAGAAATCCTTTCAACACGACGACGAATTTTGCCAATTATTGGAAACCTTTATTGTGTGATTTGACAATTTTTGTGGAACGTCAACTTTTGGTTTGTGTTGATATACTAGGAACGATTGTTCTTTAAGAAGTCTCCCCACTAAAACGGGTTTTTGTCGAAAAAGTGGTGCGCAAAAATTGACCGAGAGGATAACGTTTGTTCCCCGCAGACGGAAGTCATATGCTAAAAATTCTTTTAACGCTTTAGATACAATTAAATATGTAAGCTATTAAAGCCAATATTCTATTGGCTTTATAAAAAACAATAAAAGGCATCCCTTTGGCAATGTGATAATTATGTTTGTTTTTTACATCATTGACAGAAATCTTTAAGTATTCGCAATTGACATTCAAAGTTCATTTTCATAAAAAATCATACATATGTAGGAACATCGACAACGCTAAACTTCAAAATTTCATCAACCGGACGTAAGAAACACAAACTAAATGTATCCACTCATTTGAAAACTTCGTATAGGCAGCTGAAAAACATCTCCCCACATAAAACTTTTTGGTATCCTTAACAGTTAATTTGTGTTAAGTAGGTAAGTGTATCAAATATCATATAAAATATTATCCCATGAATATTATTTGATTTCACATTTAGAATTCCTACCCCTATAAACTACAAGCTTAAATTACAAATTTTAAAATGCAGCCTTAAATTCCCTTAAAAACTCTTTCTCAAATTCTGGTTCGTGAAGATTAAAATTGATCTCTTTAAGTAAGGAAAGGAGATATTTTTTCAATATAGAGCGTCTTGAATTTAATTCACTTCAATATGAAAGAAGACACATTCGCCTTCTTTCCTATACACATAATAATAAACCCTTTTTGAGTGAAGGTATTTTTATATGTGTTTTTAAAAAAACACCTTCACTTATACCGATGAAAATCCCTTTTCCATACTCTAGTTACGAGGACACCCAGCATAAATCGAAGAATATTATCCCTTTCATAAAAGTTACTCCAACGACGCAATAATGTCCTTGATCCTTATCCTTAATATTGTACATGTGAGCGTTCGACATATTAAAGTTAATGGAATCTATAAATCCGTTTATATCCTTTCGTAAACCGTTATTGTGGTTGGTTCTTTTCCGACATGATGTTAAAAGTTAAAATAACAAAAAAAAAAAACAACTATGTACATCATTTCTGATGTTCTCCAAAATGTGAAAATTATGTTCAGAAAATGTATATTATCCTGTCGTTCATATCAAATAAACTCAAACGAAGGCAGAATGTATAGGTAGTAAAGTGACCTTTAAACTTTAATTTATTTTTCTAGGGGAGAAGTTGAGGGAGGCCCTCAACTGAAGCTGCATATACCTTTTCATGAAGATGCATGTTGCATACTTTTTTTTTTAATTGACGATACACAATTTTTCAATTATGGAAAAATGACTTTATCACTTTTTTTGAAAGGGATTATTTTTCTTTCACTAAACCTAAACACATCACATATAAAAACTTTTCTCTTATGTTTGAATAAAAAGAAAACACAAATTGAATTAAGCCGTTAATTCAAATAATACCCGGATACGGAATACTATTAAGTCGCGTCGCGTACCGCCATTAGCGTGAATGTGAATGTTTTCATAAACTTAGTATTGTAATCAAAAAGGACGTGCGGACAGAACACGTTTTCGGTTTTGTCAGGTATAAATGCTTTTATTGTCTCTCCGTCCTTTATTTTTGTTTGGTCTGATGAAAGCTTACGTTGAGAGTTAAACAACAAAATAAGAAAAACAAAGATGGTAGTTTGGATAAAAAGGACACGTTTTCTTTTTACTTTACAGAGCGCTCTTGTTAGAAGATGCTGTTTCGCGTACGAGATCAAGTAAAGGACTACTTTTTCTAGTCGGTGACATTAAACGAACTACTCTCGCTGGATTCGGGAACGAAATTGTTGATGTACAGAATTCAATAGGGGGCAACATGTTGATACACATGAGTCTACAGCTTTTCTTGTGTCTAGTTTCTAGTACTAAAACATAAGGTATATAACCTTGAATATTCTTGGAGTAATAAAGCTTTGCCTCTCTTACAGTTTTTACTCTATTTCTTTTACTTTACTTTATGGATTACTCTTAAAAAGGATGCAATGTGTTTGTACCTTCTAGAGGCAATACAAATCAGAAATAGTAATGTTTTTCTACAAATCTATTCATAAATTAAACTTCTTATTCTTAGTCAATGAATAAACAGAAGACTAAGACGTTTGTTTGTCAATTTGAAATAGTCATCTATTTCTTAAAAATTCACGTTCAATAGATTTAATGATTGAATTCTGTTGCAAGTTTAGAACGAAACTTAAAAAAGAGATTGACTTATTTTTTTTATTTTTCTACTTTTATTCTTAGAAAAACAAAATAGAAAATTAGCTCTCTTTTTAGTATTGGACTTCCGTTCCTAAGGTAAGTACGCTCCAGAAGTGAAAGACAAATAAATATTTGCGAGTTGATTTCAGCAATAAAAAGATGTTATCGGAACAATTCGGAATTCTTCTAAGATACCGAATAAAGGTACAAAATTGTTATATTCCAAAAAGATGTGCTAAGCCCAGCCCAAGTACCTATATATACAAAATTTGAAGTGCGAATTGCAGTGTGTGCATTGCGAATTGTGCATCGGCCCGCGGCGGCGCCTGAGGGCAGCTCCATAGAGAGCTATGACAAAAAGTCCACATTTTTATTTGAAAGCAGCGGGAAAATCATGTTGTTTTTCTCAATTAATACGGTATTTTTGATAAGACATAGAAGAATTTTTTTACTAAAGTCACTCATGCTAAGTTATTTGCATTGTCAAAGTGTTTCAAGTTAATGCCAAGAAAGCAAGTAATACAAGAAATTTTAAGAACTTTTTTGCTTTATTTTTTGTTTTCTTATAAAAATAAAATGTCAAGTGCTATTTCTAATATTTCTAATATTAACGAAGGTATGAAGTTTATGTTTTAAGATGAAAAAATTGAAAAACCGGTTTTGATATTTAATGGCAAAATTAAAAAAAAAATACTTTTTTTCATGGTTTTTTATAAATAATAGGGCAATATCTTCTGTTTCGGTATTTTTCAAGCAGATGTGTAAATGTGGCCAGATAAACAGACATTTGTTAAATATAAATCAAAAACGGAAACCTCTTGAAAAATGCCGAAAATATTGTTTGCGAATTTTCTAAGTTGAAAATACTGATGGTAACTAAAATCCTTTTTTCTTGCTTTGTTTTTAATTCGTGATATCAGATGTTAAAAAAAAAACAGTTTTTCAATATATAAATCAATAAATCGTGTTGGGGAGAGTACGATAACTTTGGCGACAAAGTTTAATGACGGATTTGTATAGAACAGTTAAAAACAAGCATATTTTACTATGGGAGGGGGGGTCTATCTCCCCCCGTTTAGGCGGTAAGGGCAGTTTAAAAAAATATGTACATTAAATGGAAAAAATAATTAAAAAATAACGGTAATACTTATAATTAAGTATTATCCCTTTTTTTAAAGCCAACACTTTTGTCTATTAGCTTGTTTTTAAATCAAGTCAAAACTATGCATAGTTTTTGAAAAAAATTGTTTTAAAGTCAAAATTTGTGCAAAAAAAAGTTAAAAAAAGGTTTAAAGTGTAATTTTTCAAAGCTTTCAGATTATCTACTATTTTTTTTTATAATTCATTGCTCTTATTTGTTTTTGATCAAAAACTGAAAACTAAATGACTTGATGTATTCTAGTTCTTGAGAAAATTGAAAATTACCAAAACAAAATATTTTAATTAAATTACTTTTTCCTTGCTTAAGTATTAACGTAATCTTATTTTGATAATAATAATCGAATATGGATTAAGATATACCTAGGGTAAATTAATTTTTCTTAAATCCAGCTTATTTAAATGCAAAAGAAACTTTGCATTCACCCCATCTTTCACCCACCGCACCTTGCACCCTCTCCACCTTGCACACACCCCAACTTGCACCCACCCAAAATCCTATAGTGTGCCCAAGCAGGGGGGTTGCAGGGGGGCAGCATGCCCCCCCTTACAGATCCCACTGTTGCATACACCCAAATTCGCACACACATTACTGTTGCATACACCCAAACTCGCACTGTTACTATCAAAATAAGACCACTCAAGCAAAAAAAAAAGAATTAAATTAAAATAGTAGTTGTGGTTATTTTTAATTTTCTCAAAAACTAAAAGACATAAAATCATCTAGTTTTCAGTTTTTGATCAAAAACAAATAAGAGCAATAAATTCTGAAATAAAAACAATGGACGATAATCTTGAAGTATTGAAAAAGTTACACTTTAAACCTTTTTTTAACTTTTTTTACTCAAATTTTGAGTTTAAAATTAAATTTTTCAAAAACAACGCATAGTTTTGACTTGATGTAAAAACTGGCTAATGGAACAGAATGTTGGCTTTAAAAAAATGTATACAACTTAATTGTAAGTATCACCGTTATTTTTAATTATTTTTTTCCATTTTAAATAATAACTTTTTTAAATTGCTCCTCCCGCCTAAACGGGGGGAGATAGACCCCCCCTCCCATAGTAAAAAATGCTTGTATGAAGACCCTCTACCAAAAACCGTTATTATATCTTGGCGCCAAAGTTATCGTACTCGTGCCATCGTGTTAATTAAATATGGAATATGGAAAACTTGTTGAACTGTATTTTGATAGTAAGAAAAAAATTTCGAAGACAAATTTGAGGTCGTCGAAAATTTCTTAAAAACTAAAACTTTATGCTCTGAACAAACAAGCCACTTAAAACTAAAGCTTAAAGATTTTAAACACCAGTTCAAAGTTAAATGGGAACGGTCAAACCGAACTAAAAAGTCGTTTTTAGCAACCGAAGCAAAATGGCTCGATGAAAATATTTGTTTTGAAAGGTGTCGTCAATCTGTTGGACATGGACGTCCTTTACTTAATTTCGAAAAAAGCAGTGAGCAAACAAAACGGAAACGTACTGCAAGCCTTAGAAGCACATTTTCTACTAGTGAGCTTGTTTTTGCAGCCCAAATGAGCTTACGAGCCACGGGTAAGAAACAGGAAGCTGATTTGATAAAAGCTGTTACATCTTCCCCAAATTTTCTTCAAAACTCGACAAATACAGACAGCAATCAAATGATGGAAGCAAAATTATAACGGCATCAGTACAACGTTATTAGAAGCTATGCAAAAAATGTATTTCCACCATACAAAGAAATTTAGAAAGAAAAAAAGAATTGTTATCCACAAAATATTCAAGTTCAAGAAACTTTTGCAGAGGTTCCTTTGCAAAACCTTCTTGATCACACGAGTGAAAAAATATTGAATAATCAAGCAAATGTACTGGAATCCATCAGCTCAGAAAAAATGAATTCACCCTCATATCAAAGTGGGGTTTTGATGGCAGTTCGGGGCACAGCCAATACCATCAAACATTTTTGCAAAGCCATGTTGCAACCGATAAATTCGTGTTTATAAAATGTCTCGTTCCTTTGCAATTAATTGTACAGGCAGACAAAAAAGTTATTTGGAAAAATCCTTGTCCTTTGTCAGCGCGTTTTTGTCGTCCTTGGAAATAATTTTCGAAAAAGAATCTGACGAACTTCTTAGAAGAGAAAAACAAGTAACAGAATCTCAAATTCTAAATCTTCAGTTCGAATATCAGGATTAAAAATATTGATTACACCGTACATCATCAGACAATCTTGTCAATGATAGATAGCAAAATTTGCAATATTTTGACTGACACCAAATCATCGATGAGGTGCTACTTATGCCGTGCAACTTCGAAGGATTACAATGACATCGAAAAAATGATTAAATTATCGAGGAAAATTTATCATTTGGATTGTCAACTTTGCACGCGTGGATTCGCTTATTTGAATGCCTTCTGCATGTTGCATATAAGCTTCCGGTTAAAGAATGGCGAACCAATAAAAAAACCGAATTTATAGTAAAACAGATTAAACTACGAATTCAGAGAGAATTCAAAGAGAGAACAGGCTTAATAGTCGATAAACCCAAGCTTGGTTACGGTAACACAAATACAGGCAATGTGGCAAGAAGGTTTCTCGAAAATAGCAGCGTATCTGCTTCAATAATGAGTATCGATGAACTTTAATTATAAAGTTTTGCATCATTCTACAATGTTTTTTCAAGTGGTTTTAGGATCAGCCCACACAAATTTCTACCGTTTTGTGAGGAAACTGCAAGATATTTTGTATCATTATACCCTTGGTATTATATGAGCACTACAGTCCATAAAATTTTAATTCACGGCCATCATATTGCCACCAACTGTTTACTTCATATTGGTCAACTTTTAGCTTAGCGAGGAAGCTTTAGAATCTCGAAACAAAGATTTTAAGGTTTTTAGAGAGCACTACAGCCGAAAATGTTCCAGAAAAGATACGTTGACTGATATTTTTAATTGAATGATGATTTCTTCGGATCCTGAGCTATCGTGTTTAGTTACAAAATCCAAGCAAATAGAGGCATGGTCTGTCTTTTTTTCAAGAAAAGGATTGCCGTTGTTTAATTTGATTTCTAAGCTTAACCAAAAATGTTTCACGATCTAGAAATAAAATGCACGGCTGGGTCATACACGAAAATAAGTTTGTCTTCAAAAATTTAAATACCATCTGATTTCTTAACAAACATTTTAATTCCATTTTTTTGAAAGTCGTTAAAGCGGTTTTTTTTAATGTATTTTGTGTAGGTATACAAAATTTTTCAATTTTTGTTTAAAAAAATTATTATCAAGCATTTTATATACACTTATTAATATGCATTTATATTACATTTTCGTAAACAAATACTTTCGAAGATATCGAATTTAAAAAAAAAAAAATATATTTTTTTTAAACCAAAAAAAAAGGTAAGGCTGCTAGAGGGGCGGCGGCAGACAGAAAGTTGGGTGGAATAACGGTACCTATTTTTTTCAACTTCTCTATAATGGCGAAGTAAATTTTTACTACCACTTGGTTCGAATCCCAATGACGGTAAACACTAAGTCCCACAAATTACGGAATTTGATGATCGGTTGGCATCCATGAAACATAAGTATTCAAATCCTTATAATATTCTTGACATGAGCCTAGTCATTGTTCACATGTTGTAAAGTTAAATTTGTATAAAAAGCAATATTGAAGGCAATATTTTTTATAAGATGTAATTAGTTCGCAGCCAATATTTTTGCCAAGATATGCGAGTCGAAAAATGTAGTTTTAAAAAACTTTTACTTCCTAATGACTTTTCAGGTTATTTTTTGTGAAAAAACTGTCACTTCAATGTTTCTTACTAGATGTTGCACAGTATTATTTGGGTGGTAAAATCTTTTTTTGTTCGTAAAATATTTGAAGTGACAAATATTTTGTCAGTTTTATAAAAAAAATCCTTAATTTTTTTCTAATTATAATAGTTAATTGAAGTTGGTAGCGTTATTCGTGAAACATTTTAGGTCATCAAAAATGTTCACTTTTTTACTTACGACGTATAGGAACTACTATATGGCAAGTTTTGTATTCGTAAACAAATTTAAACTAGAGATTTTAATCATACATCATGACATTACCATCGTAGAGAAGTTGAAAAAATGGGTCCTCGATTCCATCCCTCTATATTTTTTACAGCCCTACAGCCCAAAGCATGGGTCAATAGACTTTCAGTTAAAAAAAAAATTGTTTTTCATTTTTTTGTACACACAAAACATTTGTAGATATACAAATTCTTTGGTTAAAATCGAAAATTCGAATTTTCTCAAAAAATAAACCGATAGACTTTTTCTTAATTTTCGCTTATAGTTTTTTTTTAATTTGGTTTCTTTCAATATACAAACAAATTTCAGTAATTCTCCAGAAGGGTAGATACCCTCCATAGAACGGTTATTTTGTTTTTAAGTTTTTTTCAAGAACTAATGAACCGATTTCAATTCCTTTTTTTTAACTTATATTGTCTCAATAATATAATATGATGATCAAAAATGTCATTGTTATTTTATTTTTTAAAAAACAATAAACACTTTTTTTCGAAATTCGATATCTTGAAAATGGGTCAACATTTTTCTACGAAATCGTATATAATAAGGCTCTAAGTAACTGGGTACCGGAAATATTTAAACTTAAAGTTGAAAAATTTGATATATGCAAAATTAATTTTAAAAAAAACCGCTCTAACGAATTTCAAATAAAAGAATTCAAAAAGGACGCTTGTTTAAGAAATCAAATGGCGTTTAAAACTTTAAATAAAGGAATTATTTTTAAGCAGACTCTTTGGATACATGATCAAGTTCCTACGACCCAGTCCTGCATTTTATTTTATGTAAATGCTTTAGTAAAAAAAAACACATACTCAATTTTCTGCATCACTCTGTGTTTTTATATGTGTAACACAATTTATTTCAAGTCGATATTTATACTCTTTCTTGAGTTTATGGACTAGAAAAAGGGTCCCCGAACTTAAGGACTTAAGAACGTACACTCGCACTCATGCATCTCTCAAAATCTTTGATTTACTTTTTAGGGACCTAGGATGGTGGAGAAATGTCAACACTTTTAATTCAAAAATTGAACCGATTACAAATCTTAATATGGGAATTAATAACATTTTGCAAGGAGAAACTTAGTTATCAATAAATGTAAATTTTAAAATTAGCTTAAATTTATTAATTAATATAAAATGAGCTGATCTAGTAACATTACAATTCAAAAATATCGGTTCATGCAATATTCTTAAAATTTCGAGGCACGTAAAATTAAATAATGACTGCCTTGAGAAATCCAAAATTAAATTAACATTGGTTTTATTATTTTGTTTTTAAATCACTTACTTTGTGTGGATCTCTTGAATTCGTAAAAAAAATATTTGGCATATAAATTGACATCCTGTGGCCTACCATGGAGTGCCGAGTGCCAATCGAACTATTCCTTGACATGTTCGATCTTTCCACAATTATTGAGCACCGACGCATTTTGGACGTTTTTTATAATGTATATATTTATAAATAAAATTATATTTTGTTAAACGGTAAAATTCAACTTTTTTGTGTCTATATTAATAACATCAAACGTCTTAAGAATATTTGTATCTTATTTTTAAATTAATATTTTTAACACAATTCATTTCTTTAAATATGAAATTAGAAACACTTTATTTATTTATTAATACATTTTTTGGAAGTATCATCAAACATGAACTAAAACACTTGAATTTTTGTTTGATTTTTCTTACTCTAGAAATAAGGATATTTAAGTTTAACCGTCTGTTATAAAGGATGGATCTTAGTATACTGATGACACCACATTCTGTTGATGTGATAACTTAAAGGAAAGTGCATGCACTTCAACCTGAAACTAATAAAAGGGTTTTTTATACACATTATTTTTTCTTTCTCTTCAAGTAATCTTGTGCATCTAATTTGAGTATATACTTCTTAGTCTTGCAGTCTTGAATTTAAAAAAAATCATCAATTTAAGTATTTGTCCATCTTCATAGAAATATAGTGGAAGAATATTTCAGCTATTTTGAGTTCATGTATTGTTGTCTTAATTAAGTAATAGCTGCAGCCACATTCCACATTAAAGGTAAACATAATTGTAGTTAACTGTTTAAGCACCTTGCATAAATTTTATTAAAAGTAATTTATTTAAAACCGGTGGGGCTTAGTACAATATTATATCTGCTCCTGTTAGCTTTTTGATTAAAATCTTAAGAGAGTTTTGCTGGTAACTGTGCCACCTAATGCCATAAAATTAACTGCAAGAAAATTGAGACTTAATTATGCTAAAACAAATTATCCTTAAGTGTCCATAAATCTTCGTGTGAAGCTTTTGAATTTGGAAATTACTAAGGTACTTCATTTTAAATTAGTCTGGATATGAATCACAAGGGTATACCTACAATAGCTATGCTTTATGCAAATAACTATGCTCCTCTAAACTCTCTAAACGAACATTTAAAATTTAACATTTTTCATCATAAAATCTTTAACAGACTTTAGCTTTGTATTAAATCATCTCAAAACTTCAAGGATAAAAGTGAGCGAATTAAGGATTAACTAGTTGAAAAAAATAAGTACGTGAGGCTTACAAGTTACACGGAAAGAAGTGTATAGCATTTATGACAATGCTAGTATGGCCTGAAGTCCCATACTAAAAAAGTATCGGTGATATTCCTACATTGTTTTGCAACAACTCCTATAAGTATGGAACACAAGGACGCATAGTACGTTTGACGAGACAGCATTGCCTTCAGCCCCATACTGTATCGGAGATGTCGCAATGCTACCAGTTTTTCCCGCGATAATTTATGGCGTGATAATCGATACCCTTATTGGATTACTGTCAATAGTGTAAGTATAAGGGACATAACAATAATGTGTAGACTTTTCTGAAAGGAGCATTGTACATGCCGCCAGTCAGTATGCGCCTGACTCCCATATTGGCATTTGCGTATCGGCTATAACTATTGTCGACGTTACTATTCTCAGTATGGCCAAATTAACTATGCTTACAACTTTTTATCCAATGGAAATCTTCTAAGCCATACAGTATTGCGTTCACACCCATACTGACATTGTAATATTCGCAATGTATTTCTTTCCGTGTATAAGTAAAAGATTTTCACTTGAGCAAATTATTAACGAATCAATTAAGGGAATAAATTTGAAGATATTCTGGCAACCTCACAGATGTCTCAAAAGTCACAATAAGCTCATAATTCGAGGTGAACTCCATATAGTGACTTTTTCTTGCCCTTCTGAGAGCTTATTCCACGAACCCCTGAAGCGGTGAGATTTTGTGGGATCAATGTTATTTACCAGGGGTTGTTGGTTTTGTTGGACAAGGTCTAGAAAATGTTCGTACATTTTGTTTGTCAATAGATTCCAATATTATTATTTCTTGTACTTCCAACCGAAACCGTTTTTTGAACTACCCATAGGAAATTATTGTAATCGGTCCGATCTGTCGAATTGAAAATTTTGAAGCTTTTATCGCCGTCCAAATCTTAAGAACCAGTGGAGATATTGACTTCAAATAAATTTTGTTATACAGATAATAATGCAGAAAGATGCAGAAAGGGATCTCAAGAAAATTGCGTGGGTGGTTTTTTCACCATATCAGTTTAAAAAAAGGCGAACATTTTGGTTATCCCTATAAATATCTTACGAACCAATAACGCTAGACACTTGAATTAAATTTTATATTATATATTGTAACATGATACCAAACAAGTATATTTTTGTAAAAAAAATCCAATTAACAGTTTTTTGTATAAATCAAAAAAACTGAAAAAAATATTTGTCACCTCGAAAATTTTACGAATAAAAAATGATTTTATCTCCAAAACAATTTTGTGCAACGAAGAATAACGTTTTCAACATTATATAAAATTTTTAAAAAAAATCTAAAAAAAACATTACTCAAAGTTGGTAAAAATTGATTTTCGACTAAAATATCTTTTAAAATTAAAAATATTGGCTTCAAACTAATTTTACTCACAGAAAATATAATTTTCGACATGCATTTTTTAATAAAATCCAACAGTCCGTTTTTTCATACAAAAATAAAATCTACTAAAAACAGTACCTAAATTCGGTAAAAATTGATGTTCGGTTCTCGATATCTCGAAAACAATAGAAGATATTGACTTCAAATTTATTCCATTCATCCAAATTGTATTTGTTTATATAAGAAATAAAAACTTTGAAGAAATGCTACTAAAATTGGTAAAAATTGGTTTTCGATTAAAATCTCGTTAACAAAAACTGACTTTGAAATCAAACTATTTCATTATATGCAAAATATTGTTGGTAATTTTTAAGCAAGACAAATCGATAGACGGAATGGGAAATTATCAGTGTGGGTCGCACCCCATTTTTTAAAAAAAATTCAACAATCAGTTTTTCATAAAAATTAAAATCTACAAAAAAGTATGCAAAATTGTTTAAAATCGATTCCTGATATCTCGTGAATAAATGAATGTATTGACTTCTAAAAATATTTCACTCTCTGCTTAATTTTCTTAGAAAAATCCAATTTGTATTTGCTTATATCAGAAATAAAGACTTTCAAATAATGCTACTAAACTTGGTAAAAATTGGTTTTCAACTAAAAATCTCGTTAACAAAAATAAATTTTGAAATCAAACTATTTCATCATATGCAAAATATTGATGTTAATTTTTAAGAAAAATTCAATTGACAACTTTTTTAACAAAACACATCAACTTAAAACTGATAAGAAATGGTTTTCGACTCAAGTTTTAAGAGAACAAAGAAGGATACTGATTTCAAATTATTTATCTCACACAAAATATTGTTATCAAGACAAATCGACAGACGGGATGGGAAGTTATCAGTGTGGGTTGCATCTCAGCCTCTTTTAACTAATTACCTTTTGGACCGTTCTATGTAAGTTGTATTAGATGACTTCAAGCCTGACACCAACAGATAAGCGGTGGTGTGCAGGTGTGCTAGAAGGTTCCCTCTTGTCTCCTTGTTTATTTTTATTTTTATTAATAATCTGTTTTCATAAACATTCAATCTACTTAAATGGTTCACTGACGACAGTTTCTTTTTATATTTGTTTATTCACAACACTTCTCCTCGAATGTGGATTTTCAACAACAATATAATAGTACAAGATCAATTAATTTTGAACTTGAGATCGCAATTTACCACCCTTACCACAATCCATAAGTCATAAAATAAAATTATTACACAACCGATGTTGCTAAGATGCTGCAATGTATTTGGGTGGACTGAATTTTGTAGACCATTATTCATGAAACTAATGTACGTCCAAGTCTCATAACATTGCTGGTGCTCCAGTAACTTATTTGAGTTTCTTCGGCATTATTTCTCAACTTTGATCATGCTGTCAAGTATATAAAATTCTTTCCTTAGCCGGACTAAAGGAATGTTGATTTCTTACACTGTGCCTTTGATTTTAAAAGTGTACCAAAAACACCACGATTTTCCTATTTTCGTTTTATTGTTGGTTTTAGGCTTTAAATAAGTGCAGTTTGTGTTAAATAGTACCAAAACAAATATTTCATTTTCAAAACCAATTAAAAAATGTTGGACGTTTTTAAATTACGTAATACGTGAATTACATTTTTTTTAAACCATCATATTCAGCAAAATATATTAGCTTTAAAATGAAACTCAGCTAAGCGGTATAAATCCTTTGCAAAAAATAGGGCAAAAAAGTATTCATCTTACATTTATCAACAACTACCTGTTTTTCTTTCACCCCTTTTAACATTTTTTTTATTCATTCTTCTTTTCTTTCATTTTTTTTATAACAACCTAACTAAACTACCCCCAGAGTTGCCCTTATTCCACCACCCATTTTTGCTATTCAGCAAGTTGACAGCATTTATAAATATGTTAACCACATACATTTCTATAGGTAAACATGTTTTCTGCCTCAATATAAGTCCACAATATACAAACTTCCATTGGTGGCGTGGGCCTCGAGGGCGGATAAACAAGTGCCCATTTACAATTTAAAGAATTTTAATACTCTTTCTTTTGTAGGCTTTTTTTCCCTTAGCTTTAACGCATGTAAGTTAGTAGATGACAGATGATGATATTACACTTAGAAAAAAAACAATGTTTTGTTTAATAAATTTACTTTATAAGTACATTCTATAGTTTACTTTAAGAGTTTAGTTATGAAAATCTGGAAGCAACCGCAATTCGAATGCTGGAATTTATGGATCTTTTGTGCTGATTTATTGCTCTAAACTCGGTTGAGCACACAAATCCCTTGGCTGGAGCATCACATTTTATGGTTCCAAATATAAAAAAAAATGTAATGGGAGAATTAAAAACTATTTTCTGCTCGGCATTTACTGGAACAAAAAAATGTTTACATTAAAAATTAAGTTGAAACATCAAAAGAAATGTTAGTGCTCTATACTTGGTGGAACCCAAGCTAAATTTTTCCAGCATTAATTCCTAATACCTGTGCCTAAAATACAGCTCGGGACACCACAAATTTGAGGCGGAAGAGATTTTTGTGCTCAGTCGGACTTAGAGCAATAAATTAACACAAGACGAGCCCCAAATTCCTGCACCATATTATAATAATATAATTATTATCGTTTACGATGTTTTTATCTTTATGTGCCCTAAAATGTATCATATTGTTTTCCGATTTCAACATTACTCTATAACGTAAGGTTTTCGAGATATTACTTTTCAAAATTCGAAAAAAAGCACATATACATATGTATGTGCATAAAGCTTTTTGAGGCTATCTAAACTTAAAAGAATAGCTTCTTTACTTGCGACACATAGAAACTATATTATGGCAAGTTTTGCATTCGTCAAAAATTTCGAACTCGGGATTTTAAATAAAAATGACATTAAGATGGTAGAGAAGTCGAAAATGTGGGTCCCCCGATCCCGTCCGTCTGTCTGTTTTTCTGACAGTGGTAGCCCCTTCAGCCCAAATTATAGAGCCGATTGCATTCAAACTTGTAAATTAAGGTTTTAAGACGATTCGTGTTAAGCTTATTTTAATTTTGTTTTTTAAGACGAAAAATAACAGGCAAACAAACCGATAGATTTTTATAAAATTTTCTGTAAATTTATAAAAATTTAAATTTTCACCACAAGCTCTTATACTGTCTTAATAATATTTGATGATCCAAAATGTCAAACATTTTGTTTTGGATTTTTAAAATTTTTTTTTTTCTCATATTTCGATCTCTCAAAAATGGGCCATCATTTTTTAAGAAAATCAAATGTAAAACGTATATTAATAAGTTTTAAAAAATATTTTTAAACTCAAATTGAAAAATTTTACATGTACAAAATTAATTTAAATTAGGGTTAAAAAAACCTGCCCCTTAAAGTCCTACTTTTACTGTGCTTATCTTGAACGGCTGAACAGATTTCAATAAAATTCTAATAATCTTTTCGAATGAAGAGAAGTAGCAAAAGAAAATAGTTTTAATTGAACTGAGCCACTACCACCATTCTGTTTTTTTTTAACTTTCGAACATCAATAACAATACAATGAAACATTTATAATTTCTACATATAACAATATGTAGAAATAATTTGACAGAAATGTCAAATTTTATAACAAATTAGTGGATCCGAAATGCAACGATTGATAGCTCGGTGAATTTAGAGAAAAATATACCGATTATGAAATTGTTGAGATAATTCTTCGAGTTTTAAAACGTTTATGTCTTAAAAAGAAGTGTATTTGAGGCAAACATTTTTTTTTTCTTTAAACTCGGCAGTAAGATTTAACCAGAAAGCAGCTTCAGAAACTTTTTTAAAAGCTAATACATATAACAAGATATAACCTGCCTTTTATGTCTTTGCATTCTTCGCAATATTTTCTACTATCTAGCAGGTCAATTCTTTTTAGAAAAATTTAATAACTTAAAGTAGTAAAATCCAACCGTAGCTATGCCAGAAATATCAAAAATCTTTAAACGACAGCGATTGTACTTCTGAAACAGTTTTTCATTCCTCCTAAAAACGTTGGTAGAACAGTTAAGGGTCTATTTTCGGCCAAGTTTTGTTTTGTAAATGTCTGAACGACTTTTAATGTTTTCAAAATGCAACTTTGAAACTGTGAACAATTTTTACATGAAATTAAATATTGAAAAACGGTATATTTACATTTTTGAACGCGCTTTGAATATATGTACTCTATGCGAACCCGTATTATTTTCGATTTGTATTGAACTGGAAATGGCAACACATTAAATTTTGTGTCTATAAAACTCTGAACGAGTTTTAAGGTTACAACGATTTAAGATAAAAGCCTGAACGATTTCTTCGGTTTTTACAAATTTATTTAATTTTCTAGTGACCGTGAAACTATTAACGAGTTTTTAAAAAACTAATACTATCCGAATTTTCCGAGATTTTCAGGAAATTTTGAACGAGATTTCGATTAATAATTTACATCTTAAGTTGGGTAAAGTTTTAAACGGCAGAGGTGTGACGGCGCGGTGATGGTTTTAAAAGATTTTAATGATTCAATTCTACTGGTACAGGTTCTTAAAAATAAAGGGTCTGCCAAATAACTTCTTTTTAACTTCCCATAGGAAGTAATTGTAATTTCTCCGATTTGTCGAATTGAAAATTTTGACATTTCTCGACGTTTCAAGGTCCCTAGAGTCGATATAAAAGATTTTTAGAAAGATGTCTTTGCGTGCGTGTGTACGTACGTTCGCGACGTTTTTTTTCGTCGTCCACAGCTCAAGAACCAGAAGAGACATCAACTTCAAATAAATTGTATTATAAAAATAATAATGCAGAAAGATGCAGAAAGGACTCTCAAAAAAATTGAGTGGGTGGTTTTTTTACAATAGCAATTTGAAAAAAGGTAAAAATGTTGGTTAATCCTAAATATCTCACGAACCAATGACGCTAGAGACTTGAATTAAATTTTATATTATATAATTGTAACGTGATACCAAACAAGTATATTTTTGGAAATAAATGCAATTAACGATTTTTTTTATAAATAAAAAAACTGAAACAAAAATTGACAGTTTTTTTTTATAAAAAATAAAAACCTATAAAAAACATTACTTAAAGTTGGTAAAAATTGAATTTCGACTCAAATATCTTTTTAAAAATTTGAGATAATGGCTTCCGTGTAATTTTAACTTATAAGAAATATTGTTTCCAACATTCGGAAAAATTGTGAGAAAAATCGAATGGACTTAAACTACTTTTATCTTTTTAAAATATTGTTTTCAACATTCGGTAAAATTTGGAGAAAAATCGAATTGACAGTTTTTTTTTACAAAAAATAAAAACCTAAAAAAAAACAATGATAAAACTTGGTAAAAATTACTTTCGACTCAAATATCTTTTCAAAAATTAAAAATATTGGCTTCAAACTAATTTTATCCCACAGAAGATATTGTTTTCGACATTTAGTAAATTTTTTATAAAGATCCAGTGCGTTTTTATCATACAAAAATAAAATCTACAAAAAATAGTACGAATATTTGGTAAAAATTGATGTTCGGTTCTCGATATCTCGTGAATAATAAAAGATATTGACTTCAAATTAATTTCATTCATCCAAATTGTATTTGTTTATAATTTTTTTTAAGAAATGCTACTAAAATTGGTAAAAATTGGTTTTCGACTAAAAATCTCTTTAACAAAAATAGATTTTTAAATCAAACTATTTTATTATAATGCAAAATATTGTTGGTAATTTTAAAATTTTTAAGAATAATTCAACAGACAACAAATACAAATTTAATATACTATACAAAATTAATTAATACAAATTTTGAAAAATTAAGTGCTTTTTGATTAATTAAATGACATTTATATTTTTGGAAACAAACTTTTTTTGCATGTACCTTTTTAAGCACATGAAATATTTTGAAACAGAATTTTTGCATAAATACATACGTAAGCAACTCGTGTATATTTTTTCGATATCTCAAAAACGGGTCTTCAATTTTTTACGAAAATTAAATATAATACGTATATTAATATATTTCAGATAAGTGCATACCAAAAAAAAATTTTTTAACAAAAATACAATAACTTTATGCATACAAAATTAATTTAAAAAAAAAATGCTCTAACGATTTTCAAAACAAAATTCTGAAAAATTATATGTATTTTTAAATCTTAAATTTTAGGTGCTATTTTAAAACAGATTCTTTGGTTGCAAGAGGTAGTTCGTGGGATCCAGTCGTGCATTTTATTTCAATAAATATCGTGTTGGTTTGAAATATTTTGTAGTAGTTCATAAAATTTTCGAAAAATCTTCATAAGTTGTTAGATTTCACCTATCTTACAAAAAACTGAGAGAAGCGCTAAACCATTTGTGTTGAAACGGTTATAAAAAAGTCAAACTGCTGGAAAGTAAGTTTTGTTCTTAAAACGAATCCATCGTCGTCTAAATCAAGTTTTTGAAATATTTTGAAAAATATAGAATACAATTTGAGCATTTAGTTAAAATCGACGCTCGGATTAAAAATAAGCACTTAAAATAAACTCAAAATGTAGTTTTAAAAACAATGAGGGAATTAAAATTAAAGGTTTGCTCAAAATTTAATAAAGAGTCAAACTAAGGCTATTAACTAATGAGAAACTAAGTACAAAAATAAGATAATTTAAACTGTATCTAGAAGAAGAAGCTTCGTAATTTGCAAAAATGATTAGACAATTTATTTTGAAGGGATATGTTGTGCTTTAACTTAATCTTAAAAACTCTGTTTTTGGTTGTTTTTAGAAAATTTAAGGCAAGATTCGAATTCAGGACAACGTAAAAATATTCTTTTGTTTGTGGTAGAAAAATAAAAACTTAATTTTGCACACCAGTTTTATGTTCCTTCTTCAACAAAGTTGAAGTTACTTTTGATGTTTAAAGCTTTTCGCTCAGTGTATTCTTGCTGACTGAAGTAGTTTTGTGCTATATTTATGCTTTGTTCCTCTTTTTTTCGCCATCCTATAGATCTTGAGTAAACTATGAATATTTAGAATTTCTGTGTAAATATAAAAGCAGAATACGTATAGGAATTTTTCAACTTGTTAAAAGTGACAAATGCTGTAACGTTTTTTTAAAGAAGAAAAGAATAAACGAGAAATTGCACTTGTTGCAAACAAAGAAGGTATAAATCAAAAGTTTTATGAAAATTAAATGGATAGTGTTACAATATAAAGAATAAAAAGGCAACGCGTATAAATAGAGTTTAAATTATGTATAGTTTCAAAATGTCTCTTGCTATCCCCATTTAAAGTAAAGGTTAATAGTAAATAGTAAAAATGGCAATTTGATATTATATTGTCATTCAATTCGTTTTTAAAGTAAGGCTAAGTAAAAAAACACAGAGATATATTTCTGATACACATTTAAATTCATTAAAAAGTTTCGACCTTAGACATTAAGTCGAGAAAACGGTATCATTTAAATGGCCTGGCCGGCCACTTTAGGAAGATTCACATCATTCCATTTCAACCACTTTTTCACAAATTTTTGGTAATACCTCCGATGTAGTACCCGTGGCGTTATGGTTATTGCGTAGGATTATCATGCTAGAGGTCTAAGGTTCAATCCCTGCCTGTGCAATCTAAAGTTTTTTCACGGGTACTGGAATTGAAAAATCCACCAAGAGTAATTCTTTACATGTAAAGTGCTTTCTCAAATTATCCGTTCAGATTCGGCTTCAAACTGTAGGTCCCCTCCATTCCTGACAACAGTACTCGCACACAGGAATGGTTTAGAGTTGTAAGTCACTAGACCCTAGTTCTCAACGGACTGTTGCACCACCCAATTTATTTATTTATTCGGTTTCAAACAGTAGATCCCCTCCATCCCTGACAACATTACTCCTACACATAATTGGTTGAGAGTTGTGAGTCAGTAAGCCCTAGTTCTCAAATTACTATTGCGCCGCCTTATTAACGTCCCATAGGAAGTTATTGTAATAGGTCTGAGTTGTCGAATTGAAAACTTTGAAGGTCTCTAGAATCTAAATAAAAGATTTTCAGAGAGATGTCTGCGCGTGCGTGTGTAAGTACGTTCGCTAAGTTTTTTTCGTCGTCCATAGCTCAAGAACCAAGATATCGACTTCAAATAAATTTTGTTATACAGATAATAATGCAAAAAGATGCAGAAAGGACTCTCAACAAATTAAATATTCATCTGGCAACTTTTTAACAAAACACGAAAACCTACAAACTTTTAAGCAAGACAAATCGACAGACAGGACGGGAAGTTATCAGTGTGGGTCTCATCCCAGCCTCTTTTTTTCTTTCGAAAATCCTAACGTCACAGTGTGGTATTTTGACCTGAAACGTGGCCATAAATCAATTTTGTCAACTATCACTCTCAGGATTAAGCATATGTCCCATAACAGGTATATATATAAGCAGGCTACTGTTTAGTGAAGTCGATCTATAAATTCGTCACCCCCGTTCGCGACACCATCAGTTGCAACTTGCACCTGTTGATTAAGCACGAGTTTGTTTGCGATTTAAAAGAAAAAAGTATATTTTCTGGTGTTTTTTTTTTAATCTTAAAAGTGATTTTTGTGAAAAAATTTGATATTGATATCGGAAATCAAGATTATGTACAATATTTAAGGCAAAGAAATTTGTATAGATTTAACTAAAGTTCTTCATATCGATGAGTTAAAACAGTAGTTTTTTTGAATATTGGCAACACCCCGCAACAAAGTTTGTCATATATATTATTTAACTTCTGGATGGGAGCGTATCGGAATCCCGATTTTTAAAAAATACCGAAAAAAAAATTTATAATCCCGTCTACTAAAATACCGATTTTTTGAAATTTCGCTTATTCAAAATCCCGATAAATTAAAATCCCGCTTTTTAAAATCCCGTCAAATCCCGTTGTTTTACAAAATACGTGCATTAAACTGAATAACAATAGTAGTCAAAGGTTAAATTACTTGACTAATATATAATAATTACAAATAAAACTTATATAATATGTATAATAATATCGAAATTTGTTGTTTTTACAATATTTTTGTTTACAATATTAATTCTTTCACAAAAAAAACTGCATCCTACAGCAAATCTATCTCGTTGACTTTGTTAATTTTTAATTTGAGTTTGTTGTTTTGTTTTAAAAGAATACTGCTTTACTTTGTAATGGGTGATTTTTTTGAGGTTAGGATTTTTATGCATTAGTATTTGACAGATCACGCGGGATTTCAGACATGGTGTCAAAGAGAAAGATGCTCAGTATGCTTTGACATTTCATCACTTGCTTTGACATTCACTTACTAACGAGCAACGCTTGCAAATCATTGAATTTTATTACCAAAATCAGTGTTCGGTTCGAAATGTGTTTCGCGCTTTACGTCCGATTTATGGTCTACATAATCGACCAAGTGAGCAAACAATTAATGCGATTGTGACCAAGTTTCGCACTCAGTTTACTTTATTGGACATTAAACCAACCACACGAATGCGTACAGTGCGTACAGAAGAGAATATTGCGTCTGTTTCTGAGAGTGTTGCTGAAGACCGTGAAATGTCGATTCGTCGCCGTTCGCAGCAATTGGGTTTGTGTTCTTCGACCACATGGAAGATTTTACGCAAAGATCTTGGTGTAAAACCGTATAAAATACAGCTCGTGCAAGAACTGAAGCCGAACGATCTGCCACAACGTCGAATTTTCAGTGAATGGGCCCTAGAAAAGTTGGCAGAAAATCCGCTTTTTTATCGACAAATTTTGTTCAGCGATGAGGCTCATTTCTGGTTGAATGGCTACGTAAATAAGCAAAATTGCCGCATTTGGAGTGAAGAGCAACCAGAAGCCGTTCAAGAACTGCCCATGCATCCCGAAAAATGCACTGTTTGGTGTGGTTTGTACGCTGGTGGAATCATTACGGTGAATGGCGATCGCTATCGTTCAATGCTAACAAACTTTTTGTTGCCAAAAATGGAAGAACTGAACTTGCCACACAGCTCGCGATTCTATGGCCATTTTGAGGGAAAACTTCGGAGAACAATTTTATATTTGTTAAAGGTTACAATAAAATGAATCAAGAAAAATACTTCATTTTTTAATTTGTTTTAATTTTTTATAATTTCGATTTTGCAATCAAAACTAGTTGTTTAATTTTAAAAAATCGCGCGATTTTTTAAAAATTAAACAACTAGTTTGTTTTGCAAAATCAGGATAATAAAAAACGGGATTATAAGAAACGGGATTACAAAAAGCGGGATTATAAAAAGCAGGATTATAAAAGACGGGATTTAAAAAAACGGGAATATAAAAACCGGGATATCGAACCCAACCCCTTCTGGATATGCTGAACAATCCTGCATTTAAGAACCATTCACAAGTTTTCACCTATAAAAAAACAAAGCATTTTAAAAAAACTCCTTTCTCATAACTAAACATTTTTTATATTATTCCAGATGACTCTAATTCCACCTTGTCTCTGACCCGGAAGAAGCTCCATGAGTTGGTAAGAAGAAGCTCACAAAGACTCCTTGACGGTAATCTTAAAGATTTGGATAAAAAATGTATGGACATCACAAACTGTCCCCAGAGAAAATAGGTAGATGATATTTCAAAAATTATCAAGGCGTTCAAAGCGAACTATAAACGGAGATGGCAACTCTGCAACCGCAGAGAAAAGCGTTTCTTAAATAAGAATGAAGAGTGGCTTAGCGAAGAAGTAACGCTACCTGTTGGCATACTTCCCGGAAGGTCTAGAGGTCGCCCAAGCAAAGACTTCGGGGAATCAAGTGACCGAACAGAACTTCGAAAAACAGAGGAACTTCGAAAGAGTGTGTCCTTTGATGAACTGACATACGCAGCACAGATGAGTCAACGAGCAGCGGGAAATATTGAGGTCGCAAAACCGATGGAGGTTGTGACCAAAACTCCAACCAGGGCTATGAAGTTCCGGAAAACAGCTGCGATTGGCAGTAAAACCCTCAAAACTGAGAAACACACTCCTGAAAACGCTTTGAGGATATTCGTCGAAGCTTATTTAATTGCATAAGGGTCGCGTAACAGAAAAAAGTGACCGGGAAAAAATGCAAGCAGCCAAGAGACAAATACAAAAAGAGTTCCACGATCAAATGGGCTTACTGGTAGACATTCCAAAGGCTGGGTATGGCAACACTAATGACGGCAACACCTCGCGCAGATTTTTTAATAGCCAAGAAGAAGCAGCTTCCATTACAAGCGTGGATTTATCATTAATACAAAAATTCAAAAAATGTACGATGGATACTGCTAAAAATTACGTAAACTTGTATCCATGGCAGCCTATGTCTCCAACAGTGCATAAGATTTTAATCCACTCTACCAGTGTCTTATCCCATGCATTGTTGCCAATCGGCCAGTTGTCCGAAGAAGCTGCTGAAGCTAGAAATAAGCATTTCCGCCAATACAGGGAACACTTTTCACGAAAATTCTCCAGGACTGCATGCAACGAGGATGTGCTTAACCGGTTTCTATTGACGTCATACCCTTATCTCAGTAGTTTAAGGACAAGCAAGACAAAAAAACAATCGTTTTCAAAGGAGGCTCTCGAATTTTTGATTGTAAATACCAATGATGAAGATGTTAATGATGATGTTTTTGATGAAAGATGAAGAATAAATAATAATAAAAAAACTATAAAAGTAAATTAATCCTGGTCATTTTTTATAACTTGCTATAAAACAAAAGTTGCGGAAGGAAAAACAAAAAAGGATTAATCTGTTTATTCAATAATTGACCTGTACTCATAAAATATACAACTAATCCACATCTCGAATTCTTCGTATTTTGGATTAAGAGGATCGCAGGTATTTTAGACTTGGTTCCCTGCATACTGGGACATACAATTTTGGGATGAAATTTGAACACAAATTAAAAAAAAAAAATTAAAAACCGAACAAAAAAATTCAACTTTAAAACTTAATTTCTCAAAAACTATTTAATTAAATAACTTGAATCAAAAAACAAAACAAAGAATATTAGCTTTATAAGAAATTATAGCGCAGTGTTGTACGTGATTTTTTGGATTTTTAATAATTGTTTTTCTTTTATTTAAGTGGGTTTTACTGTACCTAAAAAATGAAAATTTATCCTTCCAAATAACTTTTTAGTCATTTGGTACCTATTTGATATGAAAAATGTGCCCAAATATTTTTGGCCAGGTTTTCGACCAAAATACCGCACGAACGCTTCGCCGTAAGGTACAGACTGCACAACTTTCATTCTCTTCATTTGTCAGAAAATAAAAAAGGCTACATTTTCTTTGTACTTAGGGCTTTTAGAAATTGGAATTTTGTGGCTTATTTGAAGATATAATCTCAAAAAATAAATACGAACAAATCTGACAAAATGGCCTAACTCCAAGATGCAAAAAAATGAAGATCGAATTTGTTGTTAAGGCCCTTACAAGAATTATATGCAGCGAAAAATAACATTTTGAACACCTGGTTAAATTTTGATAAAAATCAAAGAAACGGGTTTCTTACAAAAAATAAAAACATAAACAAAAACACTACTTAAAGTTAGTAAAAATTGATTTCCGTCTCGAATATTTGTTCTTCAAACTAATTTCATTTTGTTAAAAAAATGTTGTTTCCAACATTCAGTAAAATTTAAAAAAAATCCAATTGTCAATTTTTTATAGAAAATAAGAATCTACAAAAATTAGGGCTCAAAATTGTTAAAAACTATCTAATGTTCGATTTTTGGGAGCTTTGAACTAATACATATACCTACCTGACCTCACTTTTTGTTAAAACAAAACTTCGTACAATTTGTTTTACACAGTACTTCTGATTATAAAAAAGAATAAACAAAACCAAACAATAATTCATAAGACTTCTACAAATCTTTCAATTAACAAGCGATGAACAGGACAGTGACAAGGATACAACTTAAATTATTATAGACAATTTATCACAACATGACACTCTGTTATTTAAAGAAGTCCCTGCACACACATTCCGCATATGCTATATAAACATCGACACTCATTTTTGTTTGACAAACAAACTGAAATGAAATTATTAAAACACAATGCCATCATCATCAGTTATTGCAACATCCACACGTCGTCGTCATGTCGTGTTTGAATTTCTAGATATGTGTCCAATGTCCTTATAAGGCTAGAAAAGGATCGAGGTATATAGCTAGTATGGTTATGGTGTTAACGAGGCTATGAAATTGGAGAAAAAAAAAATAGAAGGTAATCAACGCTATAAAAGTCTACAAACCGAGTGCGGTCTGTGGTTTGTCGTTGTCGTACGTATGTTCATCTATCAGATAAATCTGACCCGTTGAACGATAGTAGTTGTATTTTATTGTCCTTTTTAATATAAACACTTCAAAATGTTGTCGTCCTTAATGTAGTACAAGAAGTAGTGATTCAATTTAGAAGAAAGTATTTTTGATTGGTTTTATTCAAAACATTTTGCAACTATAAACATAAAGGTTTTTGTAGATGTTTCCTATTCACGTCAGGCAGTGGAAATTGTTTTTCTTGTTATTTTAGGACAGTTAAATTCCACATTTTTCAGGGGAAACAGTGTGGTAGCCTTATGAAGACTGTTCCAAAACATAATAAAAAGTTGTCCCAAACACAAGATTGCCAAATAATCCAGGACCTTAGCAATACCTGCTAATAAGCTGACAATAGCCAAGTAAGTTTCAATGAAAAGTTGTTTGTTCACATGGTTGGCAAATTTTGTCCCAAGGTCTTAAGCTTTCTAATTTTTCATAAATCACATTTGATAATTTCAAAAGTCATCCAAAAATGACTGACAAGAAGTCTAAAGGCACTTTTATCTTTTAATATTATAAGTTTACATGATAAAAGGCATTTAGGACAGTTTTCTTAATGTAAAAACTGACAACATTTTAAGAGTTATATCAACTGTCTTTAATTTGCTGTAATAAAAATGCAACGTTACTCGAAAACGCCGTATTTTGTTGAGTGGAGAATATTTCAGAATTATGATGTTGAACTTGTACAAACAATAATGCGCACTGCTTCCACATTACCATTTGATAATATTTTTTTTTTGGGACGTCTACAAATGTTTGTTTTCCTTTTTAATTGCCAAAACTTTACCTTCAAAACTTTGTTTTTGAACACATTTAAAGAAGAGATTTTTTTAGAAAAACTTATACTCTTTTAACTCGTCCCTAACAAGAACTAATTTGCAACCCCATCGCTCAGACTGTATTATTGCAAAATCAGGATTGTAATCACCTGAAATTAGTCTTGGTCTAAAAGTGGTGGCCTCTACAAAACTCTATATCATAAAACTTGATAGACTTTTGCACTACCTATAAATTTGCGTGCATTTCATTTTATGAGACATTTTTGATTCGAAGGCATTTTGAGTAGCCCCCAGTTGAACTTTAAAACTACACAGCAATGGGACAGTTTTGGAGAGTGTGTTTTTATTTATTGGCTTTTTTAAATCCAACTTGTTGTATAGAATTGGTTAGTTTAGAAAACAACTTGGCCCAATGTCTTGAAGAAATGGTTGTCCTTGAAAATTTAAATTACAAAAGAACAATTCGAATTAGTGTTGAATCGGAAGTGAATAAATCAATTAAATGGTATTTTGGAGATGCAGTCGATAGATTTTTACAAATAAATACCGTAAATAATATAACAGTAGAATTGCGTTTCAATTCGGAAAATCACTCACCATATGCCATACACACGAGGATACTTTTTGTGGATAGTTTTGAAACTTTGAGGTAAGTTATGCTTGTGAATGAATTGAAAAAAGCTGTTTTTATTTTAAATTTGTATTTAAGAATTCAATTCAAAATAACAAACACACTGAGGGATGTCAAAAGAATAATACATATGTAAAATGTTAAAGATTTAAAAAACTTAAAATTCATATAAAATTTTCTTTATTTATAATTTGTTCTTTAAAATTTATCAACAACAACAAAATCGTATCTCAATCTTGTTTTGTTTTAACTCACGTTCTGCAGAATTTGTGTTCATTCTAATTAATGAGGCATGATTTTTTGGAAGTAAATCACTTCATGAATTTATATATAATTTTTGCATGTATCAGAGGTTAACAAAAATCTTCTCCATAGCGGTGATTGACATTTCTTTAACAATAACCTAAAATCTTCCTTAACTATGTATCAATAATAGAATAACGTCGCTCGTTATGAAAAAAAAAATAACAAGTCTGTTTTGTTTCCCATAAATTGATTGTGTTTTTAATGTCAAATTGAAGAATTTCATCCAATTAAAAATAGCCTATCGTATCCTCGTAGGATAAATACAATTCAATAATACTCCAGTTAAAATTTCAAGTCTTTCAGGTAATTGCTCTTTGAGTTGCAATGTCATTAATTCTCATTTCTTGAAAAACGCGTTTAAGGATTTAAATATTATGCAGATAAGGCATTTCTTAAACTGGAAGTGGTAGCTCTTTAGAAGGCTGCCATTGAAATCATTCGTTTATTGCATCTTATCAAGTACGTTTAAGAAAAGACGGAGGCGTTTACTGCGCCCGGTAGCCCTCTGTTTCAGTTTACAGGATGATCAGATTAATGGACGAAGTGGTATCAAGTCCACTTCGAGGGAAAGTTCGTGATTCGTGATATATTGGTCGTATAAAGCACGTTTGAAGAGCACATGGAACTGTTGAAGATTTTCGAGAGTTGGTGGCTTTAAGATGAATCCAGATAAGGCGACCACCTTGTCAGATTTCCCACTCCCAAAAAACAAACACTTCTTCGTTTTTGGCAGGTTGTCATACTTCGGCCGCGACTATTCGTTAGAGACATCTCTTGAGCTACAATAACCAATATGTTAAGGAAAAGTAAGGAAAGGAAAGGAAAGGAAAGGGAAGGAAAGGAAGGAAAGGAAGGAAGGAAGGAAAGGAAGGCAAGGAAGGAAAGGAAGGAAAGGAAGGAAAGGAAGGAAAGGAAGGAAAGGAAGGAAAGGAAGGAAAGGAAGGAAAGGAAAGGAAAGGAAAGGAAAGGAAAGGAAAGGAAAGGAAAGGAAAGGAAAGGAAAGGAAAGGAAAGGAAAGGAAAGGAAAGGAAAGAAACTCGTCCTTAAAGACAAATCTGTTAAGGATTTAAACGAATCCAAGGCGACAAGGCTCTGGAAATACATACATATGTTTCATGGGTGCAAACCTATCATCAGATTCCTTTATTTGTGGAACTTATAGTCTTTGGTTCGTTCATATAACCCGGATATTTGAAATGATGCTTCTAACAACGGGATCTGTTAAATGCTGAGCCAATTGCAGAAAAGTTTCAACAAACCGATGTTTGTTTGGATCGTTTCTTTTGATGAATTTAATTCTTTAATTGTCTTTAACGCAGAATTTCTTAATGACGAGGAAAAATTTAAAATGGGAGATAAACAAAATCCCGAAATTTTGAGTTCAGAAAACTCATAAAGACGAAAATCGAGAATGTGGAAAAATTAAAATCCAGAAAACACAGAATCCCGATAACCGAGAAATCTGAAAACATCCAGAAAGTCTAAGATCCCGAATATGAACAAATATGAAGTAAAAATTCTCAACTTCTTACAAATGAAATAATACATAAAATGCACGACTGGGTCGCACCAACTTGCTCATGAATGCAAAGGGTCTGTTTAAAAAATATTTCCTGTATTCTAAGATTTAAAAATACATGCAAGAAAGTTTGTTTTCAAAAATTTAAATGCCATTTGATTTTTCAACAAAAAAAAAACAAAAACATTTTTGATCATCAAATAATATTGAGGCAATATAAGAGCGTGCGCAGAAAAATGATTAAAATCGGTTCATTAGTTTTCAGAAAACTTAAAAAATAACAAAACGGTCCTAAGGGGGGGGGGGTGCTCTAGAGCAATGCAAATATATATTTTTTAATGAAAGAAGCCAAGTTAAGGAAAGAAAATGAAGAGAAAATTAAAAAAAAACTATCGGTGCGTTTTTGTGAAAATTTTCATGTTTTGATCAAAAAATTTGTAATTACTGTTATTTTTTGTACCTATAAAAAAAAGAAAAAATGCATAATGCAAATCGACTTAAATTCTTAAGTTAAAAAGAGGCTGGGATGCGACCCACTCTGATAACTTCCCATCTCGCCTGTCAATTTGTCCTGTTTAAAACTTTAACAAAATATTTATAACAATATTGATAAATAATTTGAAGTACTTTATCTTACTGTAAAAATAAAATTTAGCACAGAATGAAATCATTTTGAATTCAATAACTTAATTTGTTTACGAGATAGGTACCAAGAATCGAATATCAATATTTACCAATTTTACCTAATATTTTTTGTAGATTTTTATTTTTATGAAAAAACTGACCGTTATTTTTATAAAAATTTGATACTAAATGTCGAACATAATGGGGCATATTCATAGTCATATTTTAAACCCGAGTCTATTTGAACTGGAGTCTAAATTTAACATATATGTAGGTTAGACAGAGTTGCTATTCATAAAGAATTTGCCAGCTTTGTTTAGTTAGAAACGGGTTTAAGGCATATTCTACTACAGTTTTGAAAAATTTCACTTAAACCTATACAAAATGGCTTGTAGAGGGTAACAAAATAAATTGCGTTAGCTGGAGAGCCAAAATCTTTGAAACCCTTTAAACTAATTTGTTTGCTGTTAGTTGAGAAATTTCATGAAGTCGGGCAGGTGGTATTAAGACTTGGAAGTTTTATTTATTTATTTATTTATTTATTTATTTAGCTTAATACAAGCGAAACTTAAAACTAAACTTATTCTATGGTGGGTTTTTACTTAAAACTAAACTTATTCTATGGTGGGTTCTTAAAATAAGTGAGGAAAAGACAGGGGATAGAAGGACTTTTTTATGGAAGTGATTTTTTTTTTTTTTTTTTTTAAGAGTTATAGAGAGAGTTTCTGAGAGAGGATGGACTGATGTGAAAGTCAAAGGAGTACTGTTAAGTATTTGCCAAACGCAACATTCTTGAAATCGGTTCAAAGAAGCCGTAGTTTGTGCGGTGGTGAGGTGGGCGGAAGAGTGGAGCGGATCTGATGTTACGTGGGTTAGTATGGATCGGGATCATTTCCAACAGAATGGGTGAATCGATTGTACCCGTTAAGAGTTGGTGAACGAAGATTATATCAGCGACTTCTCGACGTTTTTTAAGAGTTTGCAAGTTTAACAATTTTAATCGATCTTCATAGGGGGGCAAGATGATATTATCGGAACATGGAAGGCCGCGGAGGGCGAACCGAAGGAATCTACGTTGCACAGCTTCAATTCTTCGGGAGTGAGAGATCTGATATGGCGACCAAACTTGGCTGGCGTATTCAAGGAGGGGCCTAACGAAAGTAATGTAAAGGGACTTCGTGACGTAAGGGTTCGAGAATTCTTTAGACCAACATTTTATGAAGCCGAGAGAGGAATTGGCTTTGTTAATTATATGATCGAAATGAGAACGGAAGTTAAGCTCACTGTCACAAATAATTCCAAGGTCTCGAATGGAACAAACAATGGCAATGGCTTCATTACAAAAGTAGTAAGTTCTGGGGGGTGAGGGTAACAGTTTACGGGAGAAGGTTATAGATTGACATTTAGCAACGTTGAGTTCTAAAAAATTCTTATTGCACCAAGTTTGGAATAGGTTTAGGTCGTTTTGGAGTAAGCGAATGTCAGCGGAAGAAGAAATGACCTTAATGATTTTCATATCATCTGCGTAAATAGACAGATATGAGTCACTAATTATACTTTCAACATCGTTTATTGTTAGGACAAAGATAAGAGGGCCCAAGTGACTGCCTTGGGGGACGCCTGAAGTAGCGTTGATGGGATCAGAGATTGAGAACCTGAAGAGAACCCTGTATTGACGTTGTTCTAGGTACGATCTTAACCATGAAATGAAAAAGGGAGGAAATCCAAGGGCATTAAGTTTAAGGTAAATAGTTTGATGACAGATTTTATCAAAAGCTTTACTAAAATCTGTGGTTCATCAACTTCTTTACCTTTCTCTAATGCATTAAGTGACCTAGATACAAATTCAGTTAGGTTAGTTGTGGTTGATCTACCCTTAAGAAAACCATGCTGCAGAGGAGAAAATATAGACTTACAGTGAAAGTAAAGGCAGTCATAAACAATGCTTTCGAAGAGCTTGGGGATAGAAGATAGTTTGGCTATAGGCCGGTAGTTAGATATGTCGTTCTTAGCACCTTTTTTGTGAATAGGGAAGATAAAGGAGTCCTTCCATAATTTCGGAAAGGTAGCTTGAGAAAGTGAAAGACGAAATAAAGCTGTTAGGGGCTTACAAAGTGAACTAACAAATTTTTTAAGTAATATGGTGGGTAACCCATCGGGACCGGGAGAGAAGTCATCATAAGCACACATATTTTTTTGGTGACAATATCAGTCTTAATGTCGATAGAGACTAGAGAGGTTTGAGGGCAATTCTTCAAGTAACTAAAAAATTCGCGGTCGGGTTCGTATGTGTTATCACTATATGATTGGCTGAAGAAGGAGGCAAAAAGGTTACTGATTATTTTAGGGTCTGCAGAAGAAGTATTTAAATATTTCAAAGTAGAAGGGAAGCCATCAGATTTTTTCTTAATATTAATGAATTGATAAAAACTTTTCGGATCCGAGATCAGACTAATCTGCATTCTATCTAGATAATTATGGTAGAGTGACTCACAGAGATAGGAGAAGTTAGAGGAAGCTTGCTGGTAGAAGGAAAAATCTGAAACAGACCTAGATATAAGATAAGTTTTCCATAGCTTGTTTCTGGCGTTACGAAGCGTTCGCAACTCCTTATTATACCAAGGAGGGGAGTATGAGCAGTTCTTGCGAGGGGCATAAGGAACACACTGAATGAGGCACTCAAATATGACTGAGTAAAAGAAAGAAACAGCCAGGTCGATGGGGGTTTTATTGTTTAAGAAAAGGCTAAAATCAATATTATTGATAAGACGGTTTAGTTGGAGGAAGTCAGCTTTTCGAAAGTTGAACGAAAGGAAGTTCTCAGAATCATTAGTTATAGTTTCATGGCCATATGTAAAGGTCAGAGCGAGAGGGGGATGGTAGAGATCAAGGGTGGAGAGAAGATGGGTACTTTTGGTAACGACCGAGTTAAAGGGGTCAGATGAGAAAATGAGGTCGAGTTGGCTACATAAATTGTTGGTGACGCCACTAATTTGAAAAAGACCACAGTCAAAAAAACGGTCAGTTATAAGAAATTCTTTTTCTTGAGAAGGATTAGAAGGTACAAACGATGATTCATCCTCCGATGGAACCCAACACAGGTTAGGGAGGTTAAAGTCTCCAACAATTATGAAATCATCATCTGGTTCAGCTACGTCTAACAGAGAGTCCAGAGCATCGACAACCAACTGATATACTTGGACGGGTTGAGAAGGACGAATATAACAGCATAAAATATAAACACTCTTATTAGATATAGATATTTTAGCACAGACAAATTCGCAAGAAGGAGCGTTAGATATTTTAATTAGAGTAGGGTCCAGACGTTCGTGTAAAGCAATAAGAACACCGCGGCCGGAGGGGGCATCTTCATAGTCCTGACCATCAGCGCGAAAGACAAAAAAATCGGAGGTGAATAATTCGCCGTCTAGGAAACTAGAACAAAGGTTAGTTTCAGTTAAGGCAAAGATGTCATATGGAAGTTTCTGAGAGTTAAGATACACGTTCATAGTTTTGGTTCGAAGACCTCTGACGTTCTGGTAGTAGAGAGATAAGAAACTTGGTGTAGTTTCAGTTTCTATATTTGTGTTAGGAGCGAAAATAGTTTTTGAAATTTTTGCGAGTGTTTTGAAGGTAAGATGTACGTTTGAAGCTGATGTGAGATGTGGCGGGTGAGATGTTAAAACTTTCATGATACCGGGTGTAGATGCTTTTTAGGGCTACAGGGTCAGTTGGAAGGCCTTCTTTTTGGATAGAGACAATGACGTTAGTTTTGGTTTTGCCATCAATGCAAACAGAATCAGATTTATCATAAAGATAAGCTAGGTACAAACGAACGTTTTCAAAGAGTTTCTGATCACGAAGTCTTGCCATAATGTAACGTCCATCTAGGTCAGTTATCGTTGGGGTAGGGTCAGCAAATTTATTAGTTAATTTCACATTAGGAGGAACCATTGGGTCGAAGATATTAGCAAACATTTCATTGAATTTCGATCTATAATATTTATAAGGTCAACCATAAACCTGACAGTTTTTTTTTTTTCTCGAATCGATACCTTTCATACAAATCGTCTTCATCTATTTCAAAGGGGTCCAATCGGGTTAAGTAGAGCTTTCGTTTTTTGTTAGTTGGTAGCATTCCAACATCCAGCAAAATATCAAAATATTGATATGTATTGTATAGGCTTGTCTTTTGACATTTGAATTTTTGATTTTAAATTTTCAAATAAAATGTCTCGTAATTTAATTTACTCAACCAGTTTGTTTATTTTTGACGTTTAATAGATTTAGAAACAGCTTAAACATAGGTTCCGTCGTGTTTATTTTTAGACTCCAGATTATCGTTTTAAAATGGGTTTAAATTGTCTATGAATAACATAAACTGAAGTTTAATTTAGCAAAGACAAAATCAGAACTTATCAAGGAACTATGAATATCATCCTATGTCTTCGGTCTAAACGTTCGGAACGTTTTCAAAATCATTATTTCTAGTATTTTCATGGTGAATTTAAGAAAAATGTGTTTGACAATTTCAAAATTCAATCTAGCAATCTACGGTAAATTTGAATATACGAAAACAAAAGAGAGCTGTGAAAATAGAAAAATCTCACCTCATCTCGTTGTTTCTGTAAAGCTGGCCATAGACGGTGAACATGTTGGTGTGGTTTGTTGGGAAGCGCTTCGCCATACACGGCCCAACATGTTTATAAACTCCATTTTTTGTGTGACTGTCGTGAAGTCAAGATGTGCGATAGAAGTGCGGATGATGCATTGCGACGACATGTTAATTCAATGAAAATAACAACACAAATGACGAATTGTTGTCCCACAACGCCATACACGACGAACATGTTGATAAACTTTAAAACGTGTTGTAAACTTGCCCATACACAACCAACATGTACGCCACAACTTCACGGTTTATAAAATATTTAATAAACCGTGGATTTGTTGGCCAACATGCCCATACACGAATGATTTTCTGCCCAACACCAACAAATCACACCAACATGTTCACCGTCTATGGCCAGCTTAACTCACATTTATTCATATGTTAGTTCAGCCTAAGAATGATGGGATCGACAACGGCAACTAGGAAATAAGGCATACAAACTTATACATGCATAGTTCATATAAAAATTAAGTTTTAGCTTTGAAGTCAAAGTCAAACTATTTTGTCAATCGTGAAAGCAAGTCATATGTGTATATACATATGTTATTTTTATTCATACATGTTTCTTAGTACCTACATATATAATATAGAGCCTAAAAAGAAAAAAAAAACACTTGACATTTAAAATAAAAAAATAATATAATACCTATATATTTTTTGATTTTATTATAAAAATAAATAAATTTTTGTTTGAAATTTTGTAAACACTTTTTCAAGATATGTACATATGTATCTCAGTTTATTTTTAGGAAAACGTAGTGTTTTAAGATTTAATTCATATTAATATATACATACATATATGTATCTCATTTTCAGATCTTTAGTTCACCGACAGCGAAGTCATGCCAAAGACGTTACTGGAATATATCAATTCTACTATATAATTTTACCGTTAGAAGATTTATCGAATTACAGCTTACAAAGAACCCTCTATAAAATCATGGATTTTTGTTTAAGAAGTCTTATTGTTCACGTTAATGTGTTTGTCGAAAGTTCTAATGGCACTATCACAATCTACACTTATTATCCTTTTTCCATGAAAAAATGTAGAGATCCAACTCCCGTAATTTATAATCGTTTCTCAAATGGAACCTTTGACTGGAATAAGCCCTCATTTCCTCTCAAAATTGATAATTTTTGGAAGTGCCCATTGATAGCTGTATTTTCTGACGAACCACCATTTGTAGTAATAGATGGTGACAATGTGTCAGGATTCGACAGATACTTCTTGAACGACTTGGCTGCCAGTTTGAATTTTACCTTTAGAATTGTGAGGGCTCCCGAAAATACTGGAAAGATTTTATCGAATGGAACCATAACCGGAGCTTTTAAACTTGTAAGTGATGAGAAAGTAAAGACGTTTTCATAAACTTTATATTTGTTTGCAGTTAAATGATGGTAATGGAGACTTGATGCTTGGTGGGTCAGTTTGCACTCAAGAGAGAAAAGCTAATTTTGCTGCAACAACTGATTACTTGTCAACTTACTTAGTTGTAATAGTTAGAAGACCGCAGGAGTTCAGTTCCCTAGAAATCTTGATGTTTCCATTTGATGTGTTCACTTGGTTCACACTAATGGGAGTTCTCGCTGCCAAATGGATTGGTCATGCTGTGTGGAAGAACGTGACTCACGAAGGGATAAGGATCGGCAGATATTCGCCTAAAATACATATTCTATCATGGCTATTTAGCATCATGATCTTACGTAGTTCCTATGAGGGTTCAATATTCAATTTCATACACTCTCGTCCTCGCAGATCAGTTCCTTATGATTTGGAAGGCACCATTGCAGCTGGCTATACATTCATAGCAAGAATGTCCTATTCAAGTGTATTGACGCCATTCGCCGAACTTTTACCAATGAAGTTAGTGTTCGTCGATGTTTCGTTCCTGGAGATTTTCGATGAGTTCGACAGTCGTGACAATCAGTTTGCTTTGGTCACTTTGGCTGAACACTTAATTGAGCACAAGGAGGACCCAACGCGGTATCAAAGATACACGTCCATCAAGAAGCCAATACTGTACAATATTATTTGCGTTTATATGCCAAAGTTTTCCTATCTAACAGAAGTCCTTAACAAACGCATAAAACAAATGACCGATTATGGGCATTTGAAAAAGATCTACGACAAGGTTGTCGGAGATAATATAAGGAAGAAGGATTCAGTGGAACGACAAAGACCAATCGAGATAGTTATGTCAATGCATCAGATTGCGGGCGCGTTTCAATTACTATTTGCATTGACAGCGGTAGCAGTGGGCTTGTTTCTGATGGAATTGATGACGGTGAATAGCAGAGGAATGAAAAAGTTCATGGATTTCTTCCATTAGAATTTTTGACATATTTCTATAAATTAAGTTTGTATGTCTATTTATTGCAGTATGTACATTACCTTAATTAAAAGTACATTTAAAAATAACTGCTATAATTTTATTGTTTTTCAAACGCTGATATTTTTTGTAAGTGAAATGTTTCGGTTCATATGGATTTCAAATGTTATAAAAAAAACAACTTGAAATTTAATTTAATAAGAATTTATTGTTCCTTACAATCCTTGGAATTTATTAATTTGAAAGACTATTTTTCTAAATTAGGGAACAGAACAGTTTGGCTTAGAAGAAATAAACTTTTATTTTCAAAATGGTTTAATTTATTTATTAACAATTTTTCAAAAAGGAAAACGATGAAAAAGTTTATTATTCCTTTATTCTGTTATGGACTGTTTATTAACTACAATGGCATTATTTAAGTGTAATGCGTTTCGACCAGGAACAACAGTTAGGATTATAAGTAATTTCCTGTAGTGCTTATAAAAAGTAAGTTTTACAAATCAGTTTGTAAAACAAATTTAGAATTCGATGTAAATAATTACATTGGATGGCACAAGAGTCCGTTAGCACTACGGCCTAGTGATTTACAACTCTCAACCATTCCTGTGTGCGAGGAATGTTGTCAGAGATGGGGGGGACCTACAGTTTAAAGCCGAATCCAAGCGGCTAATTTTGAAAAAGTACTTTACATGATAAAAATTACTCTTGGTGGATTTTTCAATTCCTAGAAAGACGCTAGGAAAAAACTTTAGATTGCACAGGCCAGGGATTGAACCCAAACCCAAGACCTCTGATATGAATTCATACTAAAAACGGTGGACTGGTGTTAATCCAAGAAATCATTTTGGATGGGGCTTATTATGCTGGAAAGTATTTTTGTTTTATACAATGGGTGGCATTCATATTAATTTTGTTAAGTGTTTTAAGTTAAAGTTTGGGGTAACTATCAAAAATACTTAATAGTGAATAAAAATTCTTATAAATATGACCACTATATGCGTCGTTTAAGCTCGGCAAAAATCCTCGTTTCAAACCCTCCTAGTGGGTGCCGGGCGGTAATGATCACCACAGTTGTCTTGTACGTTGTCAAGATGGGGGTCAGCTAAGGTCAGGTTGAATTGCTGAAGTTTCCTACTCCTTAATAGTAGCAAGCTTTAGCACTGCAATTTGACCATAGATACGAGGTCCCTAATTTCAGTGGTGGTGTGAGCGTTTTACATAATCCGTGCCGAAGAATGAAAGGCTGGGGGGCAAACCAGTCGCTAACGAGCTCATTCGGATGCCTTGGCAGGGTCCGTCTTATTTTTCTGCCTTACCCCGGTATATCGGCTCTGCCGGGGCTGACCTCTTTTTTTCCGACCTACTCGTGGGACCAACATTCAATTAACTCATACAAAATGGACGAACTAGACTTGACTGACACAGAACCATCCGCAGACTTGGAGGATGAACTCTTGGCCTCCAGCCAGGAGACCGTAAAGGGGAGCTCATTTAGCGCTGGTAGTTCCAGCGCTTGTGAGCAACCCAAAACTACAGGAAGTATAGGCGGTGCTATTCATAGCACTCCTGCACTTCCTAAACCGCATACCAATCCGAAACCCTCTAGTAGCAGTGCAACTCGAGGAACAAAAAAGCCATCGGAAGGCGCTCTCCTCAAGAACCGCTTCAAAACGGCCTCTTTTATTCTTGCCAAGATTGCCAAGAATGAAGAGGCCGGAGTGATTCATGAGAAGGACGCCCAAGATAAAATAAAGTACCAGAAGGTTGTTGATGAATACAACAATCTTCTGGCCAGCCGAGAAATGGCCGTTAAGCGAAACAGATCTCAGGAAGAGATCTGTCCGGCTCAGAAAAAGAGCAAGCTCGACGGCCGGACAAAGCCAGGGAAAGCACCATCTTCTGGAGCAGCGCAACTGCGTACTCTTAGTGAGGTTGTCAGGGATGACCTCCAAGTAGCAGTTGTGGATGAGCTCTCCACAAACAGCAAAGGTCTGCTGAACGTGTGGAACTCTATCGAGGGCAAGCTCTCTGAGATGGTGTTTTCATACACAATAAAAAACAGTGATGGCCCCTACCCTAGTTTCGACTCTGGCGAGATGCTCAGGGGGTATAGGGTAATTAAGTGTGCAGACAGGTTTTCTAGGGATTTCCTTAGTGAAAGCATTGCTAAGGTTAGTAATGCCTGGGAGGGCTTGAAGCTCAAGCTTATCCCGGCTAAGGACATCCCTAGACAACCGAAGGCTCGCATTTGGTTGCCGCTCATGAGCATAAAGCCAAGCGGACAGGATTTGATCCGCGGCCTTCAGAGGCAAAATCCGCTGGTCCCCATGCACGACTGGGCTGTGATTAAAGCAGAAGAACCACAGAAGACCAGCGCCTCTTGCCTTCTGAGGATTAGCGAGGAAAGCCTAGGGGCTCTCGAAAAGGCCGATTATAAGCTTAGTTTTGGCATAAGGAATGCCAAAATTAAAATTCTGCAGAGTCAGGGAGCAGACACCGACAAAGCTGATGACAACGTCGAGGCTGACGATGTTGTTAGCGGAGGCGAGGTCCCCAGCGAGTTGCCGGGCCCTAGCTCTGCAGCCAAAAATAAAAATTAAAAAACGCGCTGAAGGTCGTCCAGATTAATCTGAAGCACTCTAAGTGTGCTTCAGATAATCTGAGAGTTTTCCTTAGGGAGGAAAACTTCGACATTGGCGTTATCCAAGAACCGTGGATAAACGGCCTCAAGGTGCGGGGCCTCCAAGACAACCAATACGACCTCTTTTATAAAACCGCAGACCAAGACCAAGGTAATCCCAGAACTTGTATTTTAGCTAAGAAACATTTAAAAGGTTTTTTATGTCCAAATTTTAGCACTCCTGATCTGACAGTTGTCAGATTCGAAGATAAAAATACACGGGGTTTGCTGCTGGCCTCTTTCTACTCAGCCCACAATGCACCATCACCTCCGGAGGAGGTGCGCAAAATTATAAACAAAGCTATGATTGATAAGGCAAACCTTCTGATCGGAGGCGACGCGAATGCTCGGCATACCCTTTGGGGAAGTTCTGAAATCAACGAACGAGGTGAGTCACTTTTTGATTTTATTATTGCACATAATATGACCATTTGTAACAGAGGCAATACTCCCACTTTCGTCTTTCCGAGCTCGGAAAATTATGATGGTTGGGAGGATGTGCTTGATGTTACTTTAGTAAACAACCGTAATTTATTAGTGGAGAATTGGAGAGTTTCCCCTTTGAATTCGTTTTCGGATCACAAATGGATTCTCTTTCAAATTAATTTCGAGTCGAAAAACCCTCCGCCTTACAGAAATCCCAAAAGAACTGACTGGAAGAAATTCAGTCAAATTGCTAATTCCAAACTGAGCAACTTACCGAATCTCGCAGAATCGATAGTAGACCTTGAATCAAAGGTGAAAACCTTTGAAACTTCTTTAAGTAAAGCTTTTAGAGTCTCTTGCCCAGTTAAATACAGCCGTAAAACCCTTCCTTCTTGGTGGAATGAAGAACTGTCCAGTCTTAGGAAAATGACGAGGACAATCTTCAACATCTGCCACAAACATAAGTTTTACCAACCGTATAAAGACTCTCTTAAAATTTATAAGAAAGCCCTGTCATCAGCCAAAAGACAAGGCTGGAGAGATTACTGTCAATCAATCGAAAACATAAAGGACTCCGCAAGGCTCAGCAAAGTTTTATCGAAGGAACATTGTAATCCTTCATTTCTAAGAAAGCCTGATGGAACCTGGACAACCTCTCCAGCCGAATCTCTTGAGCTACTGATGAAGATGCACTTTCCGGGTTGCGAGAGCGTTAACCCCGAACCGCGTGAAACCACAGAGCTAAACGTAGCTCATGTGGAGCAAATCAATTCCGTTATAACCAGAGAAAATATTGTGTGAGCCATCAATACTTTCTCTCCATATAAATCCCCAGGCATGGATGGCATACTGCCAGTTATGCTTCAAAAGTTGCATGATGTGGCAGCTCCATGGCTGGAACTAATTTTCAAAGGATGCCTCCTTCTCAAACATGTGCCCATGTCGTGGAGACAGGTCAAGGTAGTTTTTATCCCGAAAGTGGGTAGGCGTGGTCACGAATCCGCGAAGGATTTCAGACCAATAAGCTTAACATCTTTTGTGCTTAAAACCTTGGAGCGCATTCTTGATTACCATATTAGAGAAATCCTAGATGGAAGACCTCTCGAAAGCTCTCAGCATGCTTATCTTAATGGCAAATCTACGGAGACTGCCCTCCATGAGGTAGTGCGTACTGTAGAAAAAACAATCCATTATAAAGAATTTACTCTTGCCACCTTCTTAGACATAGAAGGTGCGTTTAACAACGTCCTTACCGAATCCATAGAAGAATCGCTCGTGAAGTTCGGTGTAGAATTCTTCATTCGAGAATGGATTATCTCCATGCTCAGTGGTAGGAAGATTCAAGCCACTCTAGGCAATACAACCGCAACAAAACACGTAAGTAGGGGAACACCCCAGGGTGGTGTCCTTTCGCCTCTTCTGTGGCTTCTGGTCATGGATACAATTCTCGTTAATTTAGAGAGATGTGGAGTGAAGGCGGTAGCCTATGCGGATGATTTGGTGCTATTGGTGTCAGGAAAGTACACCTCTGTGATTAGTGAAATCACGGAGTCAGCTTTGAAGAAAGTTAGCATCTGGGCCACTAGTTGTGGTCTAGGAGTTAACCAAAGTAAAACTGAACTGATGCTCTTTACCACCAAAACTAAAGTACCGCCTTTCACGCTACCTCGACTCAACGGTCAAATCCTTTCATTGTCTTTCAGTGCAAAATATTTGGGAGTTATACTCGACCCTAAATTAAACTGGAAACGAAATATTGAAGTGCGGGTTAAGAAGGCCTGTGTTGCCTTCTACGCCTGCAGCAAAACTTTCGGCAAAAAGTGGGGACTTCAGTCGAAGATGATTTTATGGACGTACACAGCCGTAGTACGACCAATCTTAACTTATGGTTCGATTGTGTGGTGGCCTGCTCTTAGCAAAGCCTATAATATCGATAAGCTAAGGAAGGTTCAGAGAACAGCTTGCGTGGGCACCACAGGGGCCATGCGTACTTGCCCAACGGACGCCTTAAACGTTATTATGGATCTTCTACCAATCGACCTTTTTATTAAATACATAGTTTCCTGCAGCGCTATTAGGTTGAAGGAATCAAATAGCTGGTTGTCAAAACCTTATGGTCACAGCAACACAGCGAAATTGATTCCCTCAGATATTATCTCGGTAGACACTGACTACTGCACTCCTACTTTGAGCCTTAGTAGGGGTTTTAAGGTCTTTTTCCCATCCAGAGAAGATTGGGAGGATGACATCGTGTCGATAGGTTTCGATACAACCATCTTTACTGACGGCTCAAAGATGGAGTGCGGAGTTGGTTCTGGGATCTTTTCTGAGTCCCTAAATGTAGCTAAATCCTTTAGGCTTCCTGACTTTGCTAGCGTTTTTCAGGCTGAAATGCTGGCAATTAGGGAGGCATGTAAAATACTTAAACAAAGCCCAAACCAAAACCGAAATGCGGCTATCTTCACAGACAGTCAGGCAGCTATCAAAGCCATTAACTCGGCTACATCCTCATCTAAATTGGTCCAGCAATGTCGCAATGAGCTTGCGAGCCTGAACATTAACCTCGGTGTCACCCTGATCTGGGTTCCGGGCCATAGTGGTATCGTGGGAAATGAACGGGCTGACGAGTTAGCCAGGCAAGGATCGGCCCTTCATAGCTCTCTTGCGGAAATGGTTAACATTCCTCTTGGTGCTATGAAGGGTAAAATTTTTTCCATATACCAAACTGAATCAAACTGTAGGTGGAGCAATTTACCCAACTGCATTATATCTAGGAAGATATGGCCCACCTATAATAAAACCCGTACAAACGATCTTCTACGCAGGCCAAGGCAAGACATAGCCAGGATTGTTGCGGTTTGTACCGGACACTGGCCCATTGGAGTCCATGCAGAGAAGTTGGGTATCTCTTACAACACTTTTTGCCGTAGTTGCTGCGACCAAAGAGAAAGTGAAACGATAATCCATTTCCTCTGCAAATGTCCTGCCTTGGCAAGCACTAGAATGAAATGCTTTGGGAAAGCATTCTTTCACGAACTGAATGAGCTATCTGAGACAAAGATTAGAGACCTAATCTCTTTTCTCAATGCGACAAAATGGCTCTAACTTAATCGCTATAAATCTTCTCCTTTATTTCACAGGTCAAACGAGTTTTGGTATCAAAACGGCGCACTACAGCGCTAATTGGATCTCAGGCTAGGTCTGCCCTGAGATCGCCATTTCTACCTACCTACCTACCATGCGTCGTTTAATAGTTTCAGGTTTGCAGAGAAAGAAAAGAGGAAGAAGAAACTTTAGAGGAGCTAATTTGAGAGCTGAAAAATTGAATTATCGAAAAGTAAAGAAAAGACGGTTTATTGAAATAATGAGTAACAAGTTTTTTCAAGAAGTAAAATATGTTTCAGTTTGTGGAGGGCTGCAGCAAAAAAGTTTTTTTTTTTTTTTTTTAAATCTGAAACAGAGGTATTTTTAGCAGAGCTCAAGTTATTGTGAGAATTACTTCCTATTTTAGTTTACTTAAATAATATATACGACAGTCAAAATTAACCTCACTTTAGAAAAGATGTATTTATTTAACTAAACTTAAAATTAATATTTTTTTCAGCAAATTCTTCGAATCCGATCAAAGATCATTAAAAAACAAACATAAAAAAATAGATCTACGTACTTATTAATTTCCCATATGAAGTTATTGTAATCGGTCCGATTTGTCGAATTAAAAATTATGACATTTCTCGAAATTTCAGGGTCCCTGGAATATAAATCAAAATTTTTCAGAGAGATGTCCTTCTGTACTTGTGTAAACGGACGTTTTATGGGTTCAGGAAACCATTTTTCAACGTCCATATCCCAATAAACAGTAGAGATGTCAAATTCTTGCAGAAAAGACTTCAATAACATTGAGTGGGTGTTTTTTTGTTTTATTAAAGGCATAACATTCGGTAAAATTTTTATAAACATTCAATTGAGAGTTTTTTTTATAAAATTTAATAATCTACATAAAATAATACGCAAAATTGGGAAAAACTAATTTTCGATTTGAATACTTCGAGAATAGATGAAGGTATTAACTTCAAAAAAAATTTGCTGACTTTGGTTTCCGATTTAAAATGTGAGGAACAGAAACAGGTATTGAAATAAAAGTGTTAGTGCAAAATATTATTAATAACTTTAAGTTATTTTTTTTTAGAAAAATTCAATTGACGGCCCTTTTTTATACAATACACGAAAACCTACACAACAAAAACTCTGGTAAGAAATGGTTTTTGACTCAAAAATCTTGAGTAAAAAGAGGGATATTGACTTCAAATTTTCTTGTCTCGCACAGAATATTGTTATTAATACTTTTTAAAATTCTGGGAAAATCGAAAGACGGCCACGTATGGCAAGTTAATAGCGTGGGTCGCATCCCAGCCTCTTTTTTTGGAAATAAATTTTGAACGATTTGGAAACACTGCTCAGTCTATTTACTATGAAATGTCAAATCAAATTGAGTATAAATAAAGTGACAGCTGTCAAAAAGACTAACTCCGAAAAAAGTATTGCCATATTGGAAACCACAGGCGTCTAAAAAATCACCTGTTATTTCATTCCCTTTCTCTGTCAGTCTTGTTGAGAATCTTAAAAACATAAACTAGACAATAGTCTAGCAACTGAACTTAATACATATTAATACAAATTACTTTCTCTTTTGAAAGAACCCTTCGAATTTTTTTTTATAGACTTAAATTTATTTTGACTTTAATTTCTAAATGTAATACACTTCAGCCCATTAAATAAATGTGCATATTCAAACTTTTTATATATTTCAAGTATTTTATATCTGAAGATTGACTATATCCTTCTTAATTGAACGTGCGCAAGGAATCCATAGTGCTTCGAGTATACTCTATCGCTGTTTAATATAATAATACAAATACAAATGGTTTATACATTTTGCATTACCTATGCTCAAATAATCACAGCACGTAATTTACGCTCTAAATAAATTTAAGAAAATGATCGTAAACAATATTATAATAACGTCTGTTGTATATTGTGTTGTTTTTCTTTGCATCCACAGCCATCAAACTTTCAATAATCCATAAACTTTTAGTGAGCCGTGATATATTAACATAGTTAAGTTCCTGTCACAACAGCGCAGCAACACCTTGTTTATGGAATCATAATTTTACAAAATATCCTCATGCTTTTTAACTCGTGCAAAACTGAGAACCCTTTCAAAAAACAAAATCCAACACATTTGCATACCAACTAGCAACCTAAATGTGAATTAAGTTCCTCATATTTTTCAATCTTAGCGCCCAAAATAACACCATCCTTATATATTTCACCCAGCTTTAAAGCTTTAAAATCAAGGATAACTCTAAAAATAGATTTTTCCACGCCAATTTCCATCCGGACGTGTCGTCGAAGGGTGGCAGGTGTAGGTTGTTCTCGCTGCTGGCTGGTAGCTGGGGTGTTGGTGTGGGAATGTTGCACAGTGGACCAAAACACAGATCTGAGTGTACAGAATTGTTTTTTTTTTTTTTTTTTTTAAGTAAAGTTTATTTTGTTTAATACTTTATTCTTTTTCATTCAATTTAAAAAGGGTTGGCCATGAAGTTTGGCCGTCGATTGGACCGTATTTGAGTTAAACTAATAATGTATGTACAATTTTAAATATTTGCCAAAAATAATTTTTTTATATTTTTATTTTTAATAGTAAATAAGTAGTGAATCCATTTATTTCCAATTATCTCATTTCTTGTGTTACAATAATATGAATTTTTAAAGATATAGGTTTCCCGTCAGCTCGGTTAATAAAATTTATTTTAAATTTTTGTTTTTTAATATGATAGATTTCAAAAGATATTCACATAAATTCAGTTATCAGTATAAAGTATGTGTTGAAATTTCTTTCAGGTAATTGCAAAAGTCTTTTCAAATTCAAAATTGCAATTGTTTCCTGCATCGACAAAGTTCCGTTTCAAAAGCATACAAGGCGCTGTGGATTAAAAATTGGTCAAATACTGAAAGTGAAAACAGTTTTCTTAAGCCCTAAGGTTCTATAATGTACTAAACTGTTTGTGGGTTTACATTTAGACCGAGTAGTTCACATCTTATTATAAAAATTAGGGATATTTCTCTGCTATTATACAAGTCATGAAAGTAGTTTTTCTCCAACAAGTTGGTACGAGTATTTAGGTGTGAGTAAATGATTCTACTCTGTGATTCCCGAGCTCTTAATATAAACTCATTTCGAAAAAGAATTTCATACTTCATACTTCTATAAGAAAATATAGTTGACCCTTAAAAAAGATTTGGATTAATTGCGTCAATCGAAACAATTCCATCAGAAGTGATTCCTAGATATTTCCAATTCTTATTCGTCAACTCATATAACACCTTTTTTTGGAACGATGAAATCGGCCTGCAACTTGTCGAATTTTGAAGTCAAAATGAAATGCATAGGTTGGCGTTTTCAAAGGCAAGTTGAAAAGATTTTTAAAAGAGTTTCTATGAAATTTTTTGACGCATTCGTATTCATCACTACCCTAAACTTGCCACGCGTAACACAAGGTCGATTTAACCTCGAATATTTTTTACTGCGCTGAGAAATCAATACGACTATAAAAAAAGATGTTATATTTAATGGACTTTTTGAAGTATTTGAATTCTTTGAAAGGAACAATGTGCTGAAATCAAAAACTCGGTTCAGTTTTACACCCAAATGTTTGTACTGATCTACAATCTCCAAATTTACACCATTGAAAACCTACCTATTTATGTTTAAGCTCTTTGCTGATTTACTAGTTTATTGCAGTATTTCGGTAGGCGAAGATTTTCTGGAGGTTCAGAAAGTATTACAAAATCATCTGCATACAAAAGAACTTGGATGTTTAAATCAGTGATACGTATTCTACCAGGAAAGTAGTCTTCCACATCATTTATATAGAGTGAAAACAGCAGTACACTTAGGAGGCAGGTTTGTTTTACCATTCTGAGTAATTAAAATACAATCTTTTTATAGCATGTAAGCATTTTGCTAACAGTCCTAATTTCGAGAGCTTAAGAGAAGAGAGAATTTCAATGTATTGAGTTAAAGGTAGCCTTTAAATTAACAAAAAAGACATACACTTCCTTATTCCTCGCTTGGAGCGCTTTAACAATGGATGTTATGGTGGAAATATGATCAGTAGTCGAATAATTTGAAAGCTTGAAAGTCCAAAAGGATATGGTTTCGGCTCTCTAATCTCTTCACAAGTATAACGTAGAAACTCAGACGACAAGGTATTATAACGGATTGTTTAAGAACAGTTAAAAAAAAACATTTTTTACTATGGGAAGGGGAGTCTATCTCCCCCGTTTAGGCGGGAGGGGCAATTAAAAAAAAAATATTATTTAAAATGGAACAAAATAGTTAAAAAATAACGGTAATACTTACAATTTAGTATTATACATTTTTTTAAAGCCAACATTCTGTTCTATTAGCCAGTTTTTAAATCAACTCAAAACTATGCGTAGTTTTTGAAAAAGTTAAAAAAGGTTTAAATTGTAATTTTTTCAATACTTCAAGATTATCTTCTATTGTTTTTATTTTAGAATTTTTTGCTCTTATTTGTTTTTGATCAAAAACTGAAAACAAGATGATTTTATTTTTTTTAGTTTTTGAGAAAATTGAAAATAACCACAACTACCTACTATTTTAATTTAAAATAAAACCTGAAAACAAGATGATTTTATTTTTTTAGTTTTTGAGAAAATTGAAAATAACCACAACTACCTACTATTTTAATTTAATTATTTTTTTTTTGCTTGAGTGGTATTATTTTGATGATGAGGTGTTTCCACTAAGACACCTCTCCTTATCCAGACGGCAGCGGACGAATTCTTGAGATGGAATCAACGGTGGCGTCTACAGTTCCAGTAAGGTTGAACTACTTAGTGAACAACTTATAGGGTCTACTACATATTCGGCGCCCAGGCCTATAAGGAGCGGTTTATCCGGCTGCCCGTCCTTGGAGTTATACTAAGGATCTGGCCCTCCAGGTTGGGGGTTGTGCCGTCGGGGTGACTTCCTGGCAACGTAATACCTTAGTTGCGAAGCACCAACAAGCCTCGGATTCGGATGGATTCCCTGTTGACAACCCAACCAAACGAAATAAGGACAACGAACTTCGGATCTGTATGTGGAATATGCAGCCGAACAATTAGGGGATGCCCTAAACTGCTGCAAGGCAGATATTACCGCCATCCAAGAAGTGCGATGGGATTAGGCTGACCAGGCGTCCTTTTTATGGAGGACATGTCCTCTTTTTGACCTAAAAAACTTTTGTCCGGTGACTTTTTTTAAAAAAGCGATTTGTCCTCTTTTTCGGTTTTTTCTCAGTCTTTCGATTTATATTAAAAAATAACTCACCCATTCCAGTCGCTAATGGTGGAAATAGAAATGAAGTTTTGAACATTGAACAAAATTTAATTGAGGTTTATGCTAGGTGCTTAAAATATCCTCATAGCTGGTGTGATTCACTGAATGAATTTAATTGCTTTATTTGTATGAATTTTAACAAAGTTCCGGAATGGAACGATATCCAAAATTTTTTGCTCTATTTTGGGGGAAAAAGGCGTTAACATAAATGAAAATAAATAATTGTTTGACCAATTTTGCAATTTAAAAACGTTTTTGGAACAAGAAATAAAAAAATATAAATTTTATAAACGCACCTATTCACGAGAAATGGATAAATTATTTTGAAAAAATGTGCAATCTTGAACTATATAGTGAACTTTTGATGATATCCCAGTTTGTATTCGCGATTCTTGCTCATAATGCTAATGTTGAGCGCATATTATTTTCATTAATAAACAGTCAATGGACTGAGGAACGCAATAGATTAAAAATAGAAAACGTCGACGCAATTCTATTTTGTAAACATAATTTTAAAAATATGTCATGTACTGAGTTTTACAATCATATTTTGCAAAATCCCGAAACTTTAAATAAAATAAGGTCTAAATACAACCAAAATTGAAGTAAAAAATCATAAGAAAAAAAAAACATTATGAAATGTTTCTTCTTAACTATTTTTATTTCGTTCGTCGACAACCTGATCCTTATCAGTGTGGCTTCAGACCAGGAAAGTCCACTATCGACCAAATATTCACACTACGGCAGATCTTGGAAGAAACCCAGGAACTTCAAATCGATACCCGCCATATCTTTATCGATTTTAAAGCCGCGTATGACGGCATCTATATGGAAGAGCTCTACAGAGCAATGTCTAGTTTTGGCATCCCTGTCAAACTTATCCGTTTGTGCAGAATGACGATGGAGAATGCCCGCTGCTTTATCAAGATCGGAAAAGATCTCACCGATGCATTTGATGTCAAAAAAGATTTTAGACAAGGCGATGCACTGTGATGCGACTTCTTCAACATCGTTCTGGAAAGAATTGTGCAAAACTCAACCGTCAACAGGAGAGGCACAATCTTCCAAAGGTCCATGCAATTACTCGGATACGCAGATGATATTGACATAATTGGAAGATCAAAGCGTGATGTCAGTGGAGCGTTTTTGAGCATTTCGACGGAAGCGAAGAAGATGGGTTTAGTGGTCAATGAGGGCAAGACCTAGTATATGCTGTCATCAAAAAAGGACATTGAACAACGACGTCTTGGACAAAATGTCACCATGGGCAGCTATAACTTTGAGGTAGTTATTATATTGTGGCTTCAAAATACAATAAAACAATTAACTCGATTTCAATACAAATTAAATAACTTTATTGGCAATTAATTAAACACATGTAGCTTGGTTCGTACAATGTCACGGTATGAATATTTTCTTATGTATATCTTAATATAATGTACATCTGAGAGAGAGAGAGAGTAGCTGTCAAACAAATTCAATATACAACAGTAGTTAAGGACTTTGTCTACCTAGGCACCGCTATTAGCACAGACAACGACACCAGCGCTGAAATCAAACGAAGAATAACTCTTGCAAATCGCTGCTTCTTTCGACTTAGAACTAGAAGGCAATAGAGTAGTAAAGTCCTCTCTCGAGCATCTAAAGTCACCATTTATAAGACACTCATAATAACGGTTCTCATTTATGGCGCTGAGGCTTGGACCCTTTCAAAGAAATATGAGAGCGTCTTAGGATGCTTCGAGAGAAAAATTCTTCGGCTGATTTTTGGTCCCGTACGCATAGATGGAGAATGGAGGAGAAGATATAACGACGAACTGTACGGGCTGTACAGCGACACTGACCTAGTTAACAAAATTAAAGTCCAACGGCGTAGATGGCTAGGTCATGTAGAGCGAGTGGACATCAACGCTAAAGCCCGGAAGGTCTTCGAATCTAATCCCGAGGGACGGCGCAGTAGAGGAAGACCGCGACTCAGGTGGCGCACGCAGGTGGGTAAAGACCTCAACGAACTTGGCGTGCGAAACAGGAGACAGCTAGCTAGGGACCGAGCTGGCTGGAGACGCTTGTTGGTTGAGGTCTAGGTCAGCCCCGGACTATAGCGCCACCTTAAGTAAGTAAGTAAGGTCTTATTTTGATAGTAATAATAGTAGGGTGTATGCAACAGTAAGGTGTGTGTTGGGTGTATGCAACAGAAGGATGTGTATGGGGGGCATGCTGCCCCCCTGCAACCCTCCTGCTTGGGAACACTATAGGATTTGGGGTGGGTGCAAGCTGGAGTGGGTGCAAGGTGGAGTGGATGCAAGGTGGGAAGGGTGCAAGGTGCGGTGGGTGCAAGATGGCGTGCATGCAAAGTCTCTTTTGCATTTAAATAAGCTGGATTTAAGAAAAATTAATAATTATAATTAATAATTAGTTTACCCTAGGAATATCTTAATCCATATTCGATTATTACTATCAAAATAAGACTGCGAAAATACTCAAGCAAGAAAAAAGTAATTTAATTAAAATATTTATATACTTTTTGGTAATTTTCAATTTTCTCAAGAACTAGAAAACATAAAATCATATAGTTTTCAGGTTTTGATCAAAAACAAATAAGAGCAATAAATTCTAAAAAAAAACAATAGTAGATAATCTCAAAGTTAAGACAAATTACTCTTTAAACCTTTTTTTAACTTTTTTTTGCACAAATTTTTAGTTTAAAACAATTTTTTTCAAAAACTATGCATAGTTTTGACTTGATTTAAGAACAAGCTAATAGACATAAGTGTTTGCTTTAACAAAATTTTTAAAACTTAATTGTAAGTATTACCAATATTTTTTAATTATTTTTTTTTTCATTTAACGTAATATTTTTTTAAATTGCCACTACCGCCTAAACGGGGGGTGATAGACCCCTCCTCCTATAGTAAAAAATGCTTGTTTTCAACTGTTCTATAGAAATCCGTCATTAAACTTTGTCGACTAAGTTATCGTACTCTCCTTTAGAATAGTTTTACAAGAACATTCATAAAGGAGATGCCACGGTAATTTTTAACATTCTTCAGGCCTCCTTTTTCTGTGGATAGGCAAGATTACCGACCTCTTGAACGATGATGGAGCTTCGTTTGAAGAAAATATTCTTTTAAACAATAAATGCCATTGCTTATAAAACAACCTCAATCACATTCTTGAAAAATTCATACGAGATACCATCTTCTCCAGCTGCCTTTCCATTTTTTCCCTTACGAATTGTAGTTTTGAGTTCATCAAGAGTGTGGCTCCGCATACAAAAATTTTAAGTCAGACTTGCACTATAAAAGAGTTTTAAGGTGTGCAAATAGATCATTAGCAGACACTCCTATGCAAATTGTAAAATTTACACATCTCTGACAGTCGACCAGAATTCCTTTGTACTTTTTATTTGGCCAAGATTACCAGCTTGGATGTTTTCGAAATCAGTTTTCTTTTTTAGACACAGTTTTTTGTATGCTGCATTCGATTCACCACAATATTAATGGTCAAACCATTTTTGTTTGAATTGTACAACTTTTTTCGTAACGACTTTCTCATACAATCGATAGGTTTGTTTGCACTAACTTCAGCGGACTATGCAAACACATTTATTGGCTCCAAGGTTAGGTTTTCAGCTTATTTCTGTTGGTAAGCCTTTACACTTACCTGCTTCTATTTCAGTCGTGGTAAAAGTTTGAGATTTCTTTGATTTGACATTGTATCATCTAAACGCTTTTATTTTCTGAAGCGTTTAAAATCCTCACTCAACTTATTGCAGTTAAAAAAAGTATAATTTATGTCCACCTAGATCGGCATTTTTGACCACTGTCTACCTGGACGCCTTTGGAACTTTCAAGGTGAGGCAGCACTTTACACCTTTCAAATCAGTAGCTTTAACACAATAAGCATATTCGTGTACCTAATCTTGTTTTTGTTTTTTTTTTTTTTGTTTTTGAATTTTCTCTCAAGCAGGTGCTTGGACAAAACAAAACTACAAAAATAATTGAAATATTAGAATAAAATCATCTGCTCTTTCGACTCAATTTTTGGGGAATTTCATCTAAGCAGACATTTTTTCCATCCCATTCCATCGAACCAGGAGTGGGGCTAAGAGAAAGGGATGCGATGAATTTATCCGTATATCCATTTGTGTTTCATGGATATATAATTTTAACGTGTGTGCGCTGATGGGGTTTATGATGTTATGATGGGAATTTTCATATAACAAACGGGGGTAACATTAAAACCTTAACCAGAAAAGTTGGGTCAGGTGTTAGGTACTAAAGGATTTAATTTTAGCATAAGGAAAAACATGCTTGACAGAGTGTATATTTTTTTGTATATTATAATCGTTGTATGTAAAATGTACCTAACATTATCATATTTAATAAATTAGTCTTTTGGGAATCCTTTTTTGAAGAGAGTCCTAGAGATTTCAGACTTATTAAATTTTAAAGTTCAGGCAAAAGAAGGAGTTGTCTGAGATACCGACATATGAAAAGGCTTATAAAAGTTTTCCAAAAATTAAAAGTAGCTTTGAAATTGCTGGATTTTTTGTTGTAGAGTTTTGGAAAACGTGTTTTTAGTGTTGCACAATATTTAAAACATCGTCAAAGTATAAATTTGTTATGTTTTAGAGAAAGAACCCCAAAGTAAATAGCAGAGTAATTTTTTAAAAAATATATAATTTTAAAATATCTGGTGTCGAAAATTCTTTCTTTATGGAAGGGTGACCAAATCTATCAAGCATATTCAAATGGATGTCATATGTGATATTTAAGGACTAAGTAACGTATGGATCGCTAAATTCCTTAGCCCAAAGTTTGACAAGGTTAAGAGCAGAATTTGCTTTTGCAATAACGTGGTTTCTATGAGAGCGAAAGTTTATCTGTTTATCATATAATACCCCAAGATGGGTAATAGAAGATATAATAGGGAGAGAAACATTACGGAAATGATAGGTTCGAGGACATGAAGGTGAACGTTTACAATGAAAGTTTTTATTGCACCAGGGCCTTATTCATAAACATTGACAGGTAAGAATTCTACAAATTTTTCACACTTATGTGACAAGTTTTCATTGCATAAAGTATTGACAATTGACATAATTTTCAGTTAAATACAACGACAATTTTGTCGTGACAAATTTGTCATTGTCAAAGCATGACAATTTTGTTGTGACCATTATCATCATCCATCATTTCAAATGGTGTATGTTCACTTCCCAAACGATTTTCCAAGTTATGCAGTACTGTACGTAAAGTCAAAATAAACTTGCATGCAGTTGCTGGTGACAATCTCAATTAGTTAAGGCAAGGAAATTTTTCCTTCAGAATGCCCAATGCATTTTCTACAAGCCTCCTTGATTTCTTAAGAGCCCTCAAAAATCTTAATACCTAATGCTTCCGATTGTTCAACTTGGTGTGGTGGTTATCAGCCAAGTTTTTCGTCCATAACCGCTGTCTCCTAATGTTATAGCATTTGGAAATGGCCTCCACCAATTTTTCCAGCGTTGTGCTAATGAGCTATTCCCTAAAACCCTAGCATCGTGAACGAATCCAGGCCAGCGTGCAGAAACATAAAAAAACTCCAAATTTGTGCCGCATACAAACATGGCATTAATTGAGTGGTCACTATTTTTGTCAACAAATGCAGATTCATTATCAGTTGGAGCACCAATTCTTATTAATTATTAATATTCTTATTAATTACCCATCAACAATGCCAGCAACACAAGAAAAATTAGCAATATGTCTAAAACTAAAACGTGTAGGTATAGATAGATATAATATTTTCCGAAAGCCAGCGGATTTCTTCGACTATTAGATTATCTACCGTCAGATTGCAAAATATTTTGACGCAGCGCTGAATAGAACTATTAGAAACACCCTGTCTATCAGCAACTACATGGTACTGAGCTCCACTTCAAAGCCAGTGTAAAGCACAATACAATTTGGGTTTTAGCATCAAGAGCATAGTTTCTTTTTGTGGGATGCTGGTGGTGCCGAACGATTTTTAACAAAATATATTCTGCTGTTATTTTGCAGACACGAAATTTTTTCTTAAATTGATAATCACTTAATGACGCGAAATCATTATTTAATCTGTGTCTAAAATTTCGAGGGTGGCGTACTTCGCGTTCGTCATAACTTTCGCTTGAAAACACTATATCAAAATAAAATTGTCACCTTACGACCGAAACTCAATTTCCTGTCACCACTGTCAACTTCATACTGACAAAATTGTAATTTGTACTATTTTTTCTGTTTCATAAAAAAAATTGTCACTACAAATTTGTCGGATAATTTGTGACAATTTTTAAAAAATCCCTGATAATTCATAATCATGACAATATTTTTGTATGATCCGAAATCTTGACAACTATGGCAAATTCCCCAAAAATTTTACAAAAATGACAATTTTTGTATGGGACAAAATTTAGACAATTGTCAGGTTTGTCATTTACAAATTTTCACCTGATAATATTTATGAAATAGGGCCGAGGTAAAAAAAAGTGTTCAGGTCACGTTTAAGAAGCGATTTGTCTTGGAAAGAATCGATCGTTAACGATAGTTTCATAGAGCTTTTTTAGGTACTTAGTGCAGAAAGTTTAGTAACAGGACGGAAATAAGAGATATCTTTTTTACCAGCCCTTTTTAAAAACGGGGAAGACAGCTTGCGAGAGTGATAGTTGGAAGAGTTTGCTAAAGGGTTTACGAAGTACATTAGAGCGAGTTTAACTTATCATAATATTAAGTTAGAAAAGTGACGTCTTAGGGAAATTGGATAGGGATGTGTGAAATTCCAGTTTGTGTTCATCCGAATAATTGCTATAGAACTGATTGGAAAAGGTAGCAAAATTATAAACTACTAGCTGATCCGGCCACGCGTTGCTGTGGAACGTTTTTTGTTATATTGTCGTAAACTATTAAATGGGAACGATAGGAAAACATCAGACATGGGCACCACCATGCTTTTTTACATATGTGCCATTTGTAAAAAAAAACATGGCAACCTTCATGACTGATTTTCAAATATTGTTACTCCTTATTACAATAAAATTTGTACATATTTACAAACGAAGATGGAAACTTTGAATCTCGTATAAAAATGTACTGGTTTTGAGATTTTGAAGGGGAAGGACTTTGAACACAATTGATCAAAATTGTCGTACAGCTAAAATCAATACAAAAGAATTATTGTTTTGTATAATAAATGTATTATTATTTGTATTCAAGTTTGTAAATGAGTATATTTGTTTAGTTCAAGTGACAGGTAACCTAATAGATTAGGTAGGTAGGGCGGATAGTTTATAATCTTCCAACAATTTATTACTATTTATTATTACTTTGAATTATAAATCTTTTTAATTTCTATTTAATGTATCACTATTCGGTGCACAATATTTTTCGTTAACCTGTCCTTCGGTAACAAAAATAGGTTTGACGGTTTTCCTACACGTGAACATGCAACATATAGCTGCTCATAAAAAAACATGGATTTTCCAAATCTAAACCACAAATGGACATAGTTGAGCCTTGAGACTTATTTATAGACATGAAAATCTAAACGAATTTGAAACTGCAACCTTTTGAAGATATGGTAGAATCTGACTATATCATTTCCTTCAAACTTTCCAGTTAAAATGATTGCTTCAAGAATATTTCCGGTGATCTTTTTGATGACTAAACGTGTACCGTTGCATAATTAAGGTGGATTCAAATCACGCAGGAAAATAATAGGTGAACCAATCTTTAATCGAAGATTATGTTGTGGCATTTCAGTATCGATTAAAAGACATCAGATCGCCTGGTAACATCTGTTGTATCTGTTGTTGATTTAAAAAATCACCCTTTACTTTAGCTCCAGCAACATGTGGTGGTTATGCTATTAAATTGTAGCTTATATTGAAACGTATGGTAGTTTGACATAGCGCCATCTATTGAATACTAACTCAATCCAGTCAACAGATGTTGGCATCTGTTAGAATCATTTGAAGCTAACAGATAATTGTGACGGTCAAATAATAGACAAATAATTTGCAATGCAATAATACTGCGATCATAAATTGAGATGTACGTCCCTTGTACAAACGCTGTCATTTGCGTTTTGTTATCTTAAGTCTGATTCTTTTTTGTTATACCACGTTTGATAGTGACTGACGTTTTACGTCAAAACACTCGGGAACGCTGTCGAACGGAAAGGAAGAAGATACTTGTTCGTATAATAGTAACAGTAATTTAGAGACGTCTGGAATTTTGGATATAAGTTTTTCAATACTCTATTTCTGACATTACGGATTCTGTGTAGTTCTTTTTTTAGACCAGGGAGGAGATAAAACACAGTTCCTTTGTCAGTTCATTAAAATCAGAGGTAAATAGTTAATTATTTGTAAAATCAGAACAAAGGCAAGTTTCTTTAAGACCAAAGATGTTATATAGGAGATTTTGGGAGTTGAGATAAACGCTAGAAGTTTTGGATCGGAGGTCTCAAATATAATGTAGGGATTAAGTAATTTTACTTAAGGGATGCAAATCAGAATTGTTGTTAAAGGGCAGTGTTCTGGATTGAAACAAGCGTAAATTAACCAAGTTTTCCATTTAAAATATGGAGGAAAAAGTCTTTTTTCCTTAAGTTATCTTTTTGTTAATCAATTAAATAACTATATACATAATTTCTCACAAATCATTTTGAAACTCATTTCATAGAATATACCGCATGATAAATATTAATATCAAACTTTTCCAAATCATTCTTACATGACTATTTTTTTTTTTAAATAATTTAAAGATAACACGCCTAACGGTCCTTGTCGCATTTAGTTTTTTTTTCTTTTTTGTTTTCGTGGGGATGTTAAAACTTTAGATTTCTATTTCAAAACCAAAGGTCACGCTCAGTAAAGTCAGGGACATGACATTTTACGCATTCAAACTTCTCATGGCTGCAAAAATGCTATTCATGGTTAGGAAAATAAAACTTTTCTTTTTCTCTCATTGGTGACCTATTTAAATTTATAATGAAGTTAAATGCAAGAAGCAAAGAAAAAAGCACTAAACAAACAAACAAAAGAATTTAACATGAAATGGCTAAAATTTTGAGGTTAGATTCTAAGAAAAATATTTTATTTTTTTTTTTTATTTTTTTGCTCTACACTGAGTAAAAGTTAAATAATTTAAATTAATTAATTTAATTTAAATTACTTACTTACCTATAATTTCCACTTTTGAGAAATTTCTGAAAATGTTTTTTTTTTTAAATGAGTATTACGTAATTTATATATATCCTATAATTAAAAAGTCAGGGAAAGTTAGTTTGTTTGCTTGTTTGTTTGCCAGTCCTTCACGTCGCAACCGAGCAATAGTTTGGCATGATTTTTTTGTGTGGACGTAGTTACGAAGCTGGAGGGTGTTTTAAGCTCATTCTCAGCTTATTCGAGCAGATCCGCCGGTAAGATTTATAATTAGATATTCGATATATTCACTTTTTCACAACACTAAATAGCATTATCTTGATTCTTTTCAGACTATCATCGTTGCCTATCATTAGGCATTTCTTCTTTTTAATATTAAAAACATGAAACGTTAAAAACCATTGCTGAGGGCTATGTGACACTAACATTAAGTACATAGTAGTTCTGAACTTATTCCAAGTGTTTACCCAGTTTACAAAATTACATACATGACGATCGATTTCTGTGTCAAAGGGCGATTCTAGTCCAAAGAAACGATGTTGTTTTTATGAAGCTATGTCGGGACTCAGGCATCTTATCTTATAACTCTGTATCTACTTAAGGATTTTAATGTCCTTGCTATGAGGAGTTGGTTTATTTTTATTGGTTAAATTTGATTTTAAAATTTATTTTTTCTGTGAGGATATTTCTGATGTACTATAGACTTTTTCTCAGTGAAGGTGTGTGCCTTTCAATTCTATATTTGACTCATTCTGCTTCTGGAGGGTTATGGTTAGCAGATAAAAATAATCGCAAATCAGATTAAAGAACCGGGTATACCTATAATAAAGCTGAGAAGTTTGAAGATGTTAGTTTTGTTATATTGGAATTAGCATTTACATGAATATGATATTTTTTTGAGATATCCTCTGCAGATAGATACAATATACAAGTTCACTATACAAGTTATAGATACATATTCCGCTTGTTCACATTTGGGTTTCTTTTGTGAGGAATTCTGTATTAATTTAACAAACATAATATAAAAGGTTTCTATAAATATGGTTAACCTATCCTTGTTTGTTAATTTGAGATTCTTCCATTTATTATTCAATTATTCTCTAAGTTATATACTTTAACAAGGGCTTTTATGTTATACATGAAACAGCACTTGTTTTTGTCGGGACATATTTTTGTTTGAATTAAGAATGATAACTTTATAGCAGTTTTGTCTAAATATTTTAGTAACAGCTACAAACCATATAATAAACCGTAAAATGGACTTAAGAATAAATCCAGATTTAAAATAAATGCTGTAATTTTTTCAGCCTTAAACCTTTGAAAATTCAAAAAAAAACTTGAACGCGGTAATGAATGAGAAAAATAAAATTGATGAAAAGTGGGCTTAAGATAATTTTTACTTGCTACACATAGGAACTATATGGCAAGTATTGTATTCGTTAAAAATGTCAAACTCGAGATTTTAATCAAACATGACACAACGATGGTATAGAGAAGTCGAAAAAATGGAAAATGAAAATGATTTTAAGATTTCTCAAGAACCAATGAACCGATTTTGATAATGCACAAGCTCTTATATATTATTTTAATAATATTTGATGATCAAAAATTTGATTGCTTATTTTTTGGATTTAAAAAAAAAAATATTTAACATTTTTTTTTTCAATATTCGATATCTCGAAAATGTGTCATAATTTTTTTCCGAATATCAAAAGTAAAACGTATAAGGAATGGATGTGTTATTCGATAGCCAAGCAACAATCAATACCATCTGCCATACCGTTTGCAGAAATTCAAAATTCAAATCCAAGGCAATGATGGAGGGACCAAGGTGTACTCAGAGGAGATTGATGGGAAATTAAATTGACTAAAACGTATTACTTTTTTGAACGAATACAATCGAAGTATTTATTTATAACAATAAAAAAAGGCAGGAATGCGATGTACATATTTGTAAAATATTTAAAACAACATTTTGTGTATATGTTACCGTAAATGTATGAAACCTAGGAATTATTTATACAACTCCTAGGAAATGTATACAGTGTCGAGTCTATTTAGGAAATGTATAAAAAGATTTACAAAAGATTATTTAAAATACATATTTACTAGGAGATGTATATATTTCCTAGGTATTGTATACAACTGCTTAACAACGCCAGGAAATTTGTTAAATTAATATTACGTATATCAAAAATCTGGAAAAATAAAACATACCAACTAAAAATGAAATAAAAGGATTTTTGCTTTATTTTGTATTACTTTATTTTTAAATGAAAGAACTTATTTATTTTTTATTTATTTGTATAGGGTAAGTTGGAGTGACACTTTGAATTACATAATATTTTATTTTTGAAGCACAAACATTTTGATGAGCTACAACCAACCCTACAACAATTTTTGAATCCTTGTCCAGTCCCAGTTGATTGCATATTCACAATTGTGCGTAGTGAAATTTCGGTACTAGGTACTTCTTTGGTAACCAGAATACCTCTTAGGCACACACTGAATTCAGATTTAGAATACAATTGTTTTATGATTAAATTCTTTGTTCCAATCTGATAAAGCTCGTTATCTGTTTTATTTAAGATTACAACTACTATAATATTTCAGGCGTTACCACGTCCTCGGTCGACTTCTGGTACGGAAACCCTTACAGAAATTCCTATGGACATAGAAGGAAACTTCTTGTCACTTGTTTTTAACATTTTTCCTGCCTGTTGTTGAAGATTTTGCTTACAGAATGACAATTTTTTGCAGTACTAAATTTTTTGAACACAATAGACAAAGCAGTTTGGACCCCTGTCCTTTCGTTGCCTCTTCATACGCCACCTCGTCAGCTCGTTTAGATTTAAGTGGTCTTAGTACCACAAACTTCTACCCGAGCGTCGAACTTGTCGAGTTGTAGAAGCTGAGTAAGGACAATGATTCTCGGGAATTATTTCTCCAGAAGAGTCCTGAAACCAAAGGTCGCTCGCCCCTCCCCTTCCCAATCCTTTACCCCCTCCTCCGTCAGCTCTGTGCTATTATGCTGGCTGATGTCTCCTTATCCCCTGACTGTATGGTGTATAACTGTCTGTCATGCCTAGTTTCCTTCCTAGGACGCTTATGGCTTAATTGCTGTTCGTCTCTCCTTTCTCAAAACATATCCTTCCCTTAAACTTCCCAAACTTCCCAATTGGGCTGGATCTAAGGTGTTATACGACCCGTGCCGATGATCAGCCAGGCTGAGGGCCCAATTAAAAAACTAGCTCAGTCGCGAACGGAGTATCCGGATACCTGGCGACCTCCGGATTAACCAGCCTTATCTGTATACACGGATCTCTGTACAGATGGACCACCCCTTATCCGCTACTCGTGGGATTTTCTATGAACTTTTAAAAAAAAACAAAACAAAATAAAAAAACCGTATCGGCCAGCAGTACGACGGCAAAGTTGTCTGCTGTACCGGCCAGCAGTACGACGGCAAAGTTGTCTGCTGTTCATCCCTCTTCCACTGGTGCTGATATGGCTGTAGACACTCACAGCCCTGTTGTCGCCAGTGGAATATCGGATAATCAGGTAAAATTACCTTCTTCCTGTAGTGAGGCAGTTGTGAAGAACGGCTCCTCTACTACCACTGAGAGTAAACCTCTCACCTCGTCAACACCTCGAGTCGGAGGTAGTAGGGCTGTGATGCCAGGTCCTTCTACCTCCAAAACAAAGGATCCTAAAGAAGGTCCTGGGAGAGATGGGCGTAAGCTCAGACCCTCCAAGGCCTACTACAGGAACATACGAAATGCTAAGAGGATTCTCCAGACGTTTGGTGAACAACTAGGCGCTGGAGGAAACTCTCAGCATGACGCCAAAATAAATTGGGCCAAGAACTTCCTCGCCAAAAATAATTTAAAGACCAGCCAAGACTCAACGTCGAAGCGACAAAGGTCTATGGAAGGTAGTGTTTCACTACCTAAACGCCCCAAAGTGCTAAACACCAGCACTCCTCGTGACCCTCGCAAGGATAAAATGTCCTTCAGCGACGTTTTAAGGGACAAGAAGGTAGTCGCGATTATCGACAGAAGCGATGTGGATGGCACGATCTCTGCCGAAAACTGGACATTGGCCAAAGGACAGCTGGCCTTCAGTTTTGTCGAGATAATGTCCGACAATCCGGGACCACCGCCCATCACAAAAGATGGCGGTTGGCATCAGGGACACATCAAGTTGATGGTCTGTGATGATCAGAGGTCGTGCGACCTACTGACGCTGGCGGTCAGCCGACTTGGAGAGGTCTGGCCTGGTGCTAAGCTTGAGGTTGTAGCAAAGGAGGACATTCCTTGCAGACCAAGAGCTCGCATCACGGTTCCGGCCATATTCAAGGAAGCTGACCACGTTCTGAAGATAATCCAGCTCTCCAATCCAACCCTTCCTACTCACAACTGGAAGGTTGCGAAACTAGAGGATCCAAAGGGACCCTATAAGGGTGCAATTGTGATCATCAATGCAGAATCCCTTTCTCCTCTGGCGCAATCAAAAGGTGTGATTAGGTTCGGGTTCGATGAAATTACGCTGAGGGTCTATAAAAAAGATGGGGCTGAGGCACAAACCCTTCCCCCTTCCCCACCCACACAAGCGGAAACGGTTGCTGAGGTACCTGGCGCATCGGTCACACTTCCTTCATTGGAAGACGATGCATCTCAGGTACCCCCAGTAGCAGTGGAAGCACCTAACACCGACCAAGGTTTTTCCGCAATGGAGGCCGAGGTCTACGACAGCGGAGATGAGGACATTCTTTTAGAATCGTCCTCTGATATGGATGACTCCGACATTACTGTGTTGGAGGCTGATCGGGAGTGCAGTAGCAAAAATGCTGCGGTTACTCCAGATTAACCTCCAACACTCCATAAAGGCTTCGGCCTCCCTTCTTCTTCGCCTATCCAGCAGCGATGAAGATATTGTCCTGATTCAAGAACCCTGGACTGTTAAATCCATTGTTCGAGGAATCAGGACTCCCAAATACTGCGTGCTGTATGCATCAGGTGAGGATGAACCCAGATCTTGCATATTAGTAAAACGCAGCCTAAATGTATATTTACTCCCTAATTTCAGCGATCGAGATACCACCGCCGCAAGTCTGGAAACAGCCAGAGGAACATTCTGGCTGGCGTCGGCGTATCTTGGCCACGACCATCTTGGCCCTCTCCCGGGAGATACTCTGGAGAGTCTGATAACTGAAGCACAAAGGCTCAACATTGGCCTCATCATCGGTAGTGACGCTAACGCCCACCATACAGTATGGGGTAGCACGGATATAAACGACAGAGGTGAGTCTCTTTTCGACTATATTCTTAACACTAACCTACTCGTAAGTAACGTTGGTAATGAGCCAACCTTTATTACTAAAAATAGACAAGAAGTTTTAGATATAACTCTTGTCTCCGAATTCATTAATAATAATATTTTGAACTGGAAGGTATCTAAAGATCACTCTTTTTCTGATCATAGATACATCCAGTTTGATTTTATAAATGAACCACCTTGCCAACCGATCTTTCGAAATCTGAAAAGAACAAATTGGCCAAAATATAAGAGAACGTTAAATAGTTTAATAAAACCTGAACTTTTTAATACTCCCTCCAACATAAAAGATCTTGACGACAAAGTCAATAATCTAACATTAGCCCTAAACAAAGCTCTAGATACTGCATGCCCTCTTATACAAGTAAGAGGAAAAAAGAAGCCACACTGGTGGAACTCAGGGCTGGATCCACTTCGAAAAGAATGCAGAAAACTCTTTAACAGAGCCAAAGCTTCTAGAGACATGTCTGACTGGGATTCATATAAAGAATCACTGAAGATTTATAAAAAAGAACTGAGGAAAACCAAACGATCATCTTGGAGAAACTTCTGTAGTAACGTTGAAGATTGCTCCGAAGCATCCAGGCTGCGCAAAATCCTCTCCAAAAATCCAATCATGCCAAGTTGCTTGAAAAACGCCTCTGGCCTCTGGACCAATTCAAGCGAAGAATCGCTCAACTTGCTACTAGACGTCCACTTTCCTGGTAGCTCTAATATTATTAATAACGTTGCACTTAATAATGGTGACAATACTTTACAACCCCCACAAGGTCTAGTCACTAGGGAAAAACTCAATTGGGCTATTAACAGCTTTAAACCATACAAATCTGCTGGTCCGGATGGTGTAATTCCAGCCGAACTGCAAGAAAATGCAAGTTTTCTAATACCCATCCTAGAAAACATCTTCAAGGGTTGCCTTAATTTGGCATACATCCCGATGTCTTGGAGACAAGTTAAAGTTGTTTTTATTCCAAAAGCTGGAAAATCCAGTCATGTAAACCCTAAAGACTTAAGACCTATCAGCTTATCATCATTCCTTCTCAAAACTTTTGAGCGTTTGATCGATATTCACTTAAGGGCAAGTATTGATAAGTCCCTCCTTTCAAAGGCTCAACATGCCTACCACAAAGGGAAATCAGTTGAAACGGCTCTACACAGTATAGTACGTACAATCGAATATTCCCTCCATCATAAAGAGTACACCTTAGTTGCCTTCTTAGACATAGAAGGTGCATTTAACAATGTCGACACATCTGCAATTGCACGTGTATTGGCATCTCTGAAGGTAGATAAGTCGATCAGCGAATTGATTAATCAGATGCTGATAAGCAGGATTATCAATTCAAAACTGGGCGATTTTACTACACAAAGGGGTGTCAGCAGAGGTACGCCACAAGGTGGTGTCCTATCCCCTCTCCTCTGGAACTTAGTAATAAATGAATTACTAACTACTCTAGAAAGAGAGGGATACAGAGTGTTTGCCTATGCGGACAATGTTGCTATTGCAGTAAAGGGTAAACATCCCAATATACTAAAAGAACTCTTACAAAACGCTTTAAATAAGCTCACCAGATGGGCTAATCGGTGTGGACTAGGCGTTAACCCACAAAAAACCGACCTTGTCCTCTTCACAAGGAAATACAAAGTTCCATACATTGACCCTCCCCTCATAAACGGTGTACCACTTAAATTCTCTGATCAAGCAAAATACTTGGGTCTCATTTTAGACAAGAAATTAAGTTGGAAACCTAATATTCAAGAGAGAATAAACAAGGCCACAGTAGCCCTGTTCTCCTGTAAAAAGGCCATTGGTAATAAATGGGGCCTACAGCCCCGCATTACACACTGGCTATACACGTCGGTCATAAGACCGATCCTTACTTATGGAGTAGCGGTATGGTGGACGGCGCTAGATACAGCGACAAATCGCGATAAACTCAGCAAAGTCCAACGAACAGCCTGCCTGTGTATGGGAGGAGCACTTCGCTCCACCCCCTCCGCTTCACTAGATGTTCTGTTCCATCTAATACCGCTGGACTTTTTCAGCAAGCAAACGGCCGCTAACACTGCCATACGGCTTCAAGCCTCCTCTCTGTGGATCAATAATGGAATTGGCCACACCACTATTTTGAACTCGTTCAGAACTATCAGTAGTAATATTGACTACACCATATCCCATCCTCAGTTTAATAACTATAGCTTCAAGGTGACTATACCTCCCAGATCTTCTTGGGAGAATACATCATTTTTGAACGATGGTCCTATAAACTTTTATACAGACGGATCAAAAACGGAGGATGGGGTTGGTGGTGGCGTATACTCAGATAGACTTAACTTAAGTCTCTCCTTTCGTCTACCCGATCATTGTAGCGTGTTCCAAGCGGAAATCCTGGCTATAAAAGAAGTCCTATCCTGGCTTAGAGAAAACGTTGTATCAACTAATGATATACGCATCTTCTCGGATAGCCAAGCTGCGTTAAAATCCTTAGACTCTGTCTCTACAAATTCACTAACAGCCCTAAATTGTCGATCATCTCTTACGGAGATGGCTACACAGTTCAAAATTCACCTTTTCTGGGTGCCGGGCCATAGAGACATTCCAGGAAATTGCAAAGCTGACGAACTTGCAAAAAGCGGAACAACTTTACCTCTGCTGGCTCATAATGCTAGCGTAGGTATCCCCTTAGCTACATGTAAACTCATGCTAAAGCAAGATACCATAGAGAAAACAAACTTCAGGTGGAATAACACCACCACCTGTGTAGCGACTAAACGAATTTGGCCTAATCTTAGCACCAAGCGCTCAAAACAATTAATCTCTCTGAGTAGATTGCACATTAGCTACGTTATAGGTGTCCTGACTGGGCACTGCTTAATAGGAAGGCATGCTATTCGACTTGGAGCCCCTGCAAATGATTTTTGTAGGAGTTGCATGGACGAGGAAGAAGAGGAGACAATCTCTCATCTTCTGTGCACATGCCCTGCCTTATCACAAAGACGTAGAATCCACCTTGGAGACTACTACTTTAACGATACCAGCGATCTAAAAAATTCAGACATTAGTTGTCTCCTACGCTTCATTCGAAGCTCCAATTGGTTCAACGAGTTAAGCTGATTAACTGATCCATGTGGTATCACAACGGACCATACTTTGGTCTAAGTGTGTTGGTCGTCCCAAACCAACAGCCACTTTAACCTAACCTAACCTAGTACCACAAATTTTGTAAGGTGGCCTTGATACTCGTAAACAAGTATAAATTTGTACTCACCATCGGGTTGCGATTGGAAATCAATCAGATCTACTCGGCATCTAGAGTTGAACTCAGATGTTATAATAGGCTTTACTACGATATCCTTTTTAATCCCTTTCTGCTTTTGTTGACATGGCTCACAAATATAAGTATAGGTTTCAATATCCTTACGTTGTTTGCGATCTCTTCCACCGTGGCCAATTTGTATATGTGCATTGTGTAATACGTCAAACAACTTCATTTGATACCTTTCGTTGGTATTGTATATAATGACAGATTATGTACATTGCCGATAAAAATAGGAGAAATATAAAACCTGGGATTTATATACAATTCCTATTGCTGCTTAGGAGATGTATAGAATTCCTAGGCAATGTGTACAGAAAAAATTAATTCACACATTTCGTGTCGATTTTTGGCATTGCATACATTTTCTAGGAATTATATATAACGACGGATTACCTACATACATTTCCGGAACATATACAAAAAGTTTGAAATCAATATATTTCTATTTTCTCAAGATACTTAAGTTGAAATTCATTTTTTATCAAGTTATTCTTCAAGGTTTTTATTTATTGTAGAAATGTACCGATAATTCTAGATGTCTTGGGTTGAATCCCCGTCTGTGTCACCTAAAGTTTTTTTTCACGAGTACTGCCTCTTGCGGCGAATTGACAAATCCTCCAAGAATAACTCTTGTCATGAAAATTACAATGTCAAATTGCCGTTCAGATTTGGCATAAAACTGTAGGTCTCCTTGACATATGAATGATTGATAGTTGTTAGTGACTAGGCCCTAGTTCTCAACGGATTGCTGGGCCACCTAATTTATTTAGTTGGAAAATTTATTAGGTCGAAATGCTGTATTTTAAAATACTGTATGGTCAAAATTCTGTATGGTACTGTATGGTCATAATACTGTATGGTTAATATTCTGTATTTCAAAATAATGTACATTTAACATACTGTGTCTCAAAATACTGTATCTCATAATACTGTATAATACTGGAAGTTTTGACAGATCAATTAGTTTGGTGCAATTGTTGATTGTGATAGCAACAATTCATGTAAAAATGTGAGAGTGATACAAATAACTAAGAAGAAGAAAATGGTAAAGAGAAAATAAGAAGAAGATACCATTTATATTGTTTTTGTTTTTATTATTTCAAAGACTTATGAATTACCATAGGTACATTTTGTTATTGTTCAAGTTAAGTATATTAGAACTTTATGCTAATGAAAAATTATACTGATGTTTTCTTAAAAAAAAAAGTATTCTGTCTATAAAATTTTGTATTTCAAAATGCTGTAAATAAGGCTAAAAAATAAAAATCGTTTTGATAATGTAAAAAAGTGCGCACTTTTTTACATTGTCAAAACAATTTTTATTTTTAGCCTTATTTACAGCATTTTGAAATACAAAATTTTGATATACAAAATTTTGAAATACAGAATTTTGAGAAGCAGTATTTTGATCATACAGTATATTGTACATACAGTATTTAGAAATACATTATTTTGAGATACAGTATTTTAAATACCGTATTATGATCCATACAGTATTTCGACCCCAACCCGCTAGAGATATTTGTTTGAGAGATGTTTGGGGTCAACCAAATTGTTCACTTTGTTTAGGTTGTTATAGTAAAACTACACTACTAAGTTTCTTTAAAAGTCTTTTCTGCATCTTTCGATATTATTATCTGTAAAACAAAATTTATCTGAAGCCGATACCAGTACTGGTTCTTGAGATATGGTCAACGAAAAAAGGTACCCAAAGGTTAGGGGCCTACGAACCTAAGTACACAAGCACACACAAACATCTCTTTAAAAATCTTTAATATTCTAGGGACTTTGAAACGTCGAGAAATGTCAAAATTTCCAGTTAGACAAATCGGACCAATTACAAAAAATTCCTATGGGAAGTTAGAAATGATAGAAAGATTTACCAAAATATCCTTAAAACTGCAACAGTAAGTTCGAGTTTCTACAAAAGAAAAACAAGCTGCCTCTTACAGCAAGCCTCCATTATCAGCTAGGTTCTACATTTCCATTTTACTCGAATTGAAATTTAAATCGATTCAAAATAAAAATTGGAGTTTTGACTTGAATTTGATAATAGTGAATTGTTTTCAAACATAAGTAATATCAATTGTAGAAAATACATTTTAAATTGACTTGATTTGTGTAAAGTCGCAGGTAGTACTTCATATTTGAGGGTACTAACTGGGTATTTTTAATACGTCAAATGTCTTCCATTTTCGAATGTGTTTCGAATAATAGTAAAATCGGAAAAACAGTTCTGTGAAAACTGTCTTCCGCAAACAATCTAAGTCCAGCTAAAAGAATATAAACCACACTTAAAAAATACTTTTTCGACAACCTTTGAGACGCTTTGTCATTGCCACTGAAAAACTTTTTGAAACCCTCCCAAGAATCAGGATGATTGAGGGAAGCACCTCCATAACCTAAAGGTCTCACGCTCACGGTCAACAGGAATGGCTAATTTAGAAACTATAAGAACCTATAACACTTACTTATTTTACTTAAATCCAAACTTATTACACTTACTTATTTTAACTCAATATAACATATAACACTTACTTATTTTACTTAAATCTTAACCTATTGCACTTACTTATTTTACTTAAAATCTAAACATATTCTTTTGTCTTTTAAATCTAACCACTACTGTTAACATACCGAATTTCTTTTACCCAATGTAAGCCTTAAGCCTTAAGCTTTTCAAAAAGCTCTATATAAAAGAGGAAACAAGTAAAATAATAAAAACATTGTAAACAAAAAGCTCTCGAGCAATATAAAAGAAGGGCCACAGGCCAACAAACGAGTCAGTTGGTTATTTACATTGAGCAGCTCGGATGAACACTTCAGCCTCTGCAATCCAATGTTTTTAAGCAATTGTTCTTAATAGCAGCAGCATTTTTTTTAGCAATAATAAAAGCGGCACCCGCTAGTTTTTAAAAAATAAACGCTGTGTTTGAGTTTATCATTTTTGTCTACAAGCTACAACCCCCCAAACAACTCATTCGCCACGCACACCACGTGTGCATGCAGTTGTGTGTTTTACTAAAATAAAAAACTATTCCACGCACTCACCTCCCTTACCCCATCGTCTCACTCTATATTGGCGCCCATCTTGTGGCGATAGTTTTACAACAACAAAACACACCACGGAAAATCTTCGGAGAAGTAAACGTTTGGCAAAAAACCAACAACAAACCACAATGGCGTTCACTGAAGATCAAATGCTGCGTATGCTTACTGCTGTCATGCAATCGGCTAGACGACTAGGTAGCTTTACTACATGCTCGAGTAGGTTCAAAGGGGAAAGAGACCCAGTCAAAGTTGAAGAATTTATTGCAACTGTATCATGCTTCAAAGATGTTGAGCATATAACTGAGGCTGACGCAATAAAAGGGTTCCCACTTCTACTCGATGATGATGCTTGGAGTTGGTGGCAAGGTGTGAAATCTGAGGCCAATACTTGGCAAGATGTTATTTCTCTATTGAGAAACGCTTTCGCTCCTACCAAACCAGCATATAGGATCTATTCAGAAATTTTCGAGTGTAAACAAAGAGCCAAAGAACCTACAGACAATTTTATTTGCAAGAAAAGAGCTTTGTTCGCGCAATTGCCCTCGCCGAGACCAAGCGAAACCATGATGTTAGATTTAATTTATGGTTTACTACATATTTCGATCAGGGATGGCGTACCCAGAGAAAAAGTAGTCACGTTTCAGGACCTGATCGAACATGCAAAAAGTATTGAGCACAGTATGGCTGAAAAACAACATTATAATGAAAAAACTGAAAGCAAAAAACGATGCACTTATTGCACGTTTGTCGGTCATACTATTGCGGAATGTCGGAAAAAGCAAAAAGCAGAATCTGACACAGCAAAACAGGCAAGATCGCCATCCAACCAAGGCATACACTGTTACAAGTGTAAAGCCCCCGGGTTTTTAAGATCCAATTGCCCAACATGTAAGCAGTTGCCAAAAGGGCCTAAATCTGTGTCATTCAATTTAATAAAAAACACTCTAGGTAATGATTTACCGACGATTTCAATCATGTCACATGGTGAAATGGGTATAGCCTACCTTGATACTGCAGCCAGAACAAGTGTTGCCGGTCGTCACTTATTTGAACACCTCATGCGTAATGGCACAAAATTTAAGCAGCTAGATGTGGATATAAGCCTCGCTGACGGTAGTGTCCACCAGAAAAGTGATATATGTATAGCAAGAACAACAATAATATTCGGTAACCGTTTAAGACCAATAACATTCATTGCTCTGCCTAGAGCAAAAGGCAATAGAACGCTTATAGGTATCGACTTCCTAGAAGAAAATGGTGTGGTCTTAAATCTGGGCCAACGACTTTGGTACTTCCAAGATCAACCAAAAAAGACTTTCGACTTTTTTGACACAACAAATACTGTTGTCACACCATCTGAAACCATGCTACGAGGCATACAATCGTATGATGAGTACATACAAAAAATTAAACCGATTACGCCACTACAGAAAACTCCCGAATTTAATACGCTACAGATGAAGGAAAATTTGCCGATCCATTATAGTCCAGTAACACCAGTTCCAATGTCTCCTGACGATTCCGAAGAACGCTATGGACCAGAGCCATGTATGTCTATAAGCACTAGGCAAATCCAAAATCGAAACCAAAGCAACGAGTATTCACCACATTCAATTCACAACATCTTTCGTGACTCATTGCGTAATGAATCATCTCCAAATCAAAGGAACTCTGGAAAAAGCTTGTTTCCAGAAATGAAACGAAATGAAGAGCCGCCTGATTCTGATGAATTCTTGATCCATTGATTAAGTAATACGAAATTATGAAGGACAAGATCTTGAAAGATTCGAGAAAGACCAGCTCAACTCCTTGATTTCAAAACCACTCAGCAACCTCACCAAAAAGAAAAATGTTACCTGGAAGTGGGAAACTGAACAACAGAAGGCTTTTGACACATTAATATCAGCACCGGTACTCCAGCAAGTTTGCGAAGAAAAACCCTTCTATCTCAAAACGGACGCAAGTAGCTATGCCATAGGGGCAGTTTTGGTCCAGGGGGAGAAGGAAAACGAACATAACACATGGGATGAAAACTTACCTGCTATCCGATTTGCCATGAACACTTTAAAATGCCAGAGTACAGGGTATTCACCAGCATATTTAACCTTCGGCCGTGAATGCAGAACAATCGATGACGTAAACAATAACCTAAGAACTATTGCTGAATCTGAGAATTTCATTCCGCAGATAACACCAAAGCTGGTAAAGCTATCCGAAACCCTTCAAATCGCCCGCGAAACCACCGAGAAAACACAAGACCACAACAAAGCCTACGTGGATAAGAAGAGACATTCACAAGCCGATATAAGAGTGGGAGATGAGGTAATGGTGACGAGTCATGTTCTGAGTAAAGCAACAAAAAACACAACATCAAAATTTGTACCACGAAGGGATGGCCCATATGTAGTCATAAACAGAGTCGGGTCATCATCTTATCAAATCGCACATAAGGATGACCTTGCAATACCAATGGGAACCTATCATGCTTCCGCCATAACAAAGTGTGGTAGTACACAAAACACCGCAGTACCAGTCCGAAGACTGCGTAAAAGAGGACGACCGAAGAAATAAACAAAATCCTGTCACTCCATCGAGACGAACATCGTTCCAGAGGGGGAGACTATAACACTTACTTATTTTAACTCAATATAACATATAACACTTACTTATTTTACTTAAATCTTAACCTATTGCACTTACTTATTTTACTTAAAATCTAAACATATTCTTTTGTCTTTTAAATCTAACCACTACTGTTAACATACCGAATTTCTTTTACCCAATGTAAGCCTTAAGCCTTAAGCTTTTCAAAAAGCTCTATATAAAAGAGGAAACAAGTAAAATAATAAAAACATTGTAAACAAAAAGCTCTCGAGCAATATAAAAGAAGGGCCACAGGCCATCAAACGAGTCAGTTGGTTATTTACATTGAGCAGCTCGGATGAACACTTCAGCCTCTGCAATCCAATGTTTTTAAGCAATTTTTCTTAATAGCAGCAGCATTTTTTTTAGCAATAATAAAAGCGGCACCCGCTAGTTTTTAAAAAATAAACGCTGTGTTTGAGTTTATCCTTTTTGTCTACAAGCTACAACCCCCCAAACAACTCATTCGCCACGCACACCACGTGTGCATGCAGTTGTGTGTTTTACTAAAATAAAAAACTATTCCACGCACTCACCTCCCTTACCCCATCGTCTCACTCTATAAACCCTAATTTTCAAATAATTAACAAAATATAGGATAATATAGAGGAATAACCTAGAAGAATTTTTGAAACATCCATTAGGTGAAAAATTACAAGCTATGTTTTTCCAACTTTATACCCTGATTAATTTTTTCAACACATTAACACACATCACTAACTTCAAACCGTGGCCGTGGGGTGGGCTAATAGATGGTACCATATCTCATCAATTTTGAACCGCACTCCAAAAGCAACCATTGTAATTTTTTTAAATAAAGCATTACCTTTATTTAACATACACAATATGTTGTCTTTGTATCTCATCCTCCTCCAGCTCGAATGTTACTTCAAAGCATTTTACACCATATACATATGTATATGGATATGGATATTGGAAAAGTAAGGTTACTTTAATCGCGACCCTAACGTGTAATTAAATTATATTGAAGGTATTAAGTAGGTAGGTTTTTAATTGAAATTATATGACCTTTCACCACAATTTGTGGCACAGTTAAATATAATTTACCTACTCAATATTTTTACCTGGCCTCTTTTGAACATTATTAAATTAATAAAGTAAGTTATGCAAAAAGCGTTGGTTTGATTGCAAACTTTGCGTGAGTTTATTGAATTTTAAGGTCATTGTATAAGTTAAGTTCTTTTGTTATAGGCACACGCAGAATATTTAATTTTGATGCATAGATTTGCGTTATAATAAGTACATTACTCAACTATAAAACAATTGAAGACTTTGAATGTTAATTTTAACTCTTATTTTTATTTACAAATGTGAGTTTTTATTTTGCAAATGATGGTGAATGTTTTTTTGTATGTTGAATATTTAACTATTTCAAATCGAAAGCTTCTTATTTTAAGTACTATTTTTTATTTTTGAAGTATTTTTAGAGTAAAAATAATATTTTTCTTTATAAGATTATAGTGTTGATCAATACTATAATATTTTGTTTTTTACTTTAACTTTAAACTAATAGCCATTCTGTTTCAGCGGATATACATACATCTATGTACATACATATTGAGAGACTTTTGAACTTGATTTTTGTGTTTTGTTTATTTTTTCAAACTTTATAATAATAAATGTTATTAGTTTCTTTGAAAAAGAAGCGTTATTCAGGCAAAGAAAGAAGAAATGGCGTCTTCGAATTAATTTTAATTTTTTCCACCAAACCTACAAAAGGGCAAACATAGCTAAAGAGTTATAACAACGGTTTCCACTTGAAAAAATGTGTTTCCTAAGTTGAAAATAAATAAAATGCACGAAACTTGCTCCTGTATGCAAAGAGTCTGTTTAAAAAAGTACCTATATAAGATTAAAAAATATACCTGTTAAATAAGTTTGTCAAAGAAAAGCGCGATTCATCCCAAGACACAACTCATCCCGGAAATCAAAAATACTTGTAAACATACTTAACGAAAACAATTATTTGTATATTTAACTAGTTCGTTCAAAGTTTTTTCCTTTGGATAGCTTTATTTTAGTTTAATATTAGAAGAACCAGGATGGAAAGTAAATTATCTGCAGATAAGAAAGAGGAAGAACATGTATGTTTAAATTGTAAAACGATCGCCTATTGGTTGTGTAGTTAGGAAGGTGTCTAAAACGAATAAGGAATAGTTCATTGGCGTGCTCAGCTTTATGCAGATAGATAGATAAAGATATGTTAATGATGATAATGAAGGAATGGTATTGGTAGGTAGAAGGTACTTACTACAATCCAATCACGTTCCTTCTTTCCTACAAGTTATCAGCGCTAACCTGGAGTTATTACGTTCAGTTTATTTTTTCGTTAAAGGTACAAGAAATTGCTATTCATGTGTTGTTTACAGTAAGGCTCTTGTGCATTTTCGATTTTAGTTATGAAGTGACACGTAAGCAGTTGTTGTAGAGGTTGTGCGTAATACCTATATAGGTAAAATGTATACATATTGTCTTTCAGGCCCGTTTCCTTAACTTGTACTAAGTATTTATTCTTTTATATAGGCGAAGGCAAGTAAAATATGTGTGAAACAACCTTATTCTTAAAGAATAATATTTTAAAATCATATATACAAAGGTACCAAGTAATACTTTTTGATAGACACTGTAAAATAGATTGTTGATTAAATATATCATATTCGTTAATCCGATGCATGGGCGCTACACGGCCTTCGTTGGTATTTACAATAGTTATAGTTATATAAAAATACATAAATATGTACCAAATGCATTAATTTGGATAAAAAATAGGAACGTAATTAAAATTTTGTCAAAATAAAGCGCTTTTTCGCGCTCATGCACAGGATTTGATCTGGTGAGATGGGAGGGGGTTTCATTTAATACAGTTAAAATAATAAAAAAAAATATTTTAAGATTCAAAATTTTAACTTGAAAAATAAATTGGTCTTCAAAAATTTAAATGCCATTTTATAAATCAGAAAACCATTGATTTTTCTTTTTTTTTTTTTGAAAATCGTTTGAGCGGTTTTTTTTTAAATTAATTTTTTATATATAAAATTTTTCAATTTTGTTCTAAAAATATTTTTGGTATGCAGTTCTTTAGTGATTGTAAATATACGTTTTATATTTGAGTTTCGTAAAAAATGTTGAACCGTTTTTGAGATATAGAATTTTGAAAAAAAAAAAAATCAATATTATTTTGAAAATAAAAAAAAAATTTGGACTTTTGATAATCAAATATTGTTAAGGCCATATAAGAGCTCTTTCAAAAAAAAATTATTGAAATCGCTTCAAAAGTTGCTGAGAAAATTAAAAAACAAAATAACGGTTCTATGAGCGGTACCTTTCCAGAGCAATACAAAAATATGTTTTTCTTATTAAAAGAAGCCAAGTTAAAAAATAAAATGTTAGAAAAAATTTAAAAAAAATCTATGGGTTTGTTTTTGAGAAAATTCGAATAATCGTTTTTTGACCAAAAAAATTGTATGGGGGCCTTGTAAGTTTTGATCTTTAAAAAAAATGAAAAAACGCCTAACGCGAATCTGCTCAAAACTTATTAACTTCCAAGTTTGAACTCAATCGACCCATTGGTTTAGGTTTTAGGAGCGTGGACAGACAGACAGAACAGACCGGACGAAATCGCGGGACCCACTTTTTTCGACTTCTCTACCATCTCAATATCATGTTTGATTAAAATCTCGAGTTCGAAATTTTGCACGAATGCAAAACTTGCCATAGAGTTCCTATATGTCGCAAGTAAAAATGACCATTGTAGCTAAAAATTACTAAAATAATTGAAGCCCGAAATATTTGTAAACACAAAGCAATGAATTCATTAAATATTATTTAAACATATTTTTTATATTATGCAGATAACATTTTTAACTTACCATAGGAAGTTATTGTAATCGGTCCAATTTGTCGAATTGAAAATTTTGACATTTCTCGACGTTTCAAGGCCCCCAGAGTCGAAGTAAAAGATTTTTTAGAGAGATGTCTGTGCGTGCGTATGTACGTACGTTCGTTCGTACGTCCTTAGGTTCACGACGTTTTTTTCGTCGTCCATAGCTCAAGAAATACAGATAATAATGCAGAAAGATGCAGAAAGGACTCTCAAAAAATTGCGTGGGTCGTGTTTTTACCACAGCAATTTTAAAAAAAAGGTGAAAATTTTGGTGGTTTACCCAAACCAAAATATCTAACAAACCAATAATGCTAGCGAGTTGAATTAAATTTTATATTACATATTATAACGTGATACCAAACTATTATATTTTTGGAAAAAATTCCAACTAACGGTTTCTTTTATAAATCAGAAAAAACTAAAAAAAAATATTAGTCTCCTCGAATATTTTGCGAACAAAGAATGATTTTATCTCCAAAATAATTTTGTGCAATAAATAATAACATTTTTTACATCTTGTAAAATTGTGAGGATAATCGAATTAACAGTTTTTTTTTTATAAAAAATAAAAACCTAAGAAAACATTACTAAAAGTTGGTAAGAATTGATTTTCGACTCAAATATCTTTTCAAAAATTAGAGATTATGGCTTCAAATTATTTTTTGCTTATAAGAAATATTGTTTTCAACATTCAGTAAAATTTTGAGAAAAATCTAATTGACAATTTTTTTTACAAAAAATAAAAAACCTAAAAAAGAGGCTGCGATGCGACCCACACTGATAACTTCCCATCCCGTCTGTAAATTTGTCTTGCTTAAAATGTTTGTAGGTTTTAGTGTTTTGTTAAAAAAGGTATCAGTTAAATTATTCTAAATCATTTAAAAATAACCAACAATATTTTGCATATGATAAAATAGTTTGATTTCAAAATCTATTTTTGGTAACTAGATTTTTAGTCGTAAACGAATTTTTACCAATTTTAGTAGCATTTCTAAAAAGTTTTTATTTCTTATATAAACAAATATAAATTGGATAAATGAAATTAATTTGAAGTCTTGGCTTTTTGTAAAATGGTATTTGATGGGGGTGGGGGCGACGATTAAACCATTCACTTTAATAAATGTATGATTGCTTTTTAAAATAAAATCTTTTGCTCCCCAGGCATTAAAGCTATTTTTTCTTCTTGAAGTTCTTTAACTAGGGGTAAATTCACAAACGTCAAATTTTTTGGTAGTGATTAGGCATCACTGCTTTTTTGCGATGCTGATCGTTGCTCAGCTGATTACGATGCGATGCTGATTGGCAAAAAGTCTTACGTTTAAAAACAACTTTTGCTTTGTGATGGATGTTTTACTAATAAAAACTCTCATTGATAATAATGAATCGAAAAATAACACATTACTTCAAAAAATTCGGATTTCGAGGGTAAAACGTAACAAAAACAAAACAAACATAACAAAAACTTCTTTAAAACTTCATTAAAAAAATAAAAAAAAAAACTTCAATAACAAAAAGAATAACAAAAACTTATTTACATCACATTGAATAATCTTTGTACCAATATACATACATATATGACTAGTTTCAATTTTTATTATGCAGCATTTGATGCAAAACTTGGATTCTTTGCAGTTCTATATCCAGTTTCTTCTTCTCGAACTCCATAACTTCCGAGTGTCTTTCTTCTTCCCGCTTTGCCTCCTGACGCAGAAATTCGAACGTCTCGTTTTCTTTGGTTTTACGATGGCGATTATTGGGAGTAATTTCTTCCTGTGCTTCATAAGACTCCTCGCCAATTACTTCCGAAAACGATAAGTCTCCCTGAGTAGACGAAAGTGGAGCCTGATCGTTTGAAGAAGGCAAGGAATCCAAGCTGCTGCGTGGCTGATTTGTCGAGATGTTGCTAGGAGTCAGTATTGAGGAGAGCAAGTTCTGGACAGGAGGCTGAATTGAATGTTTGACTCCATACACTTCGTCCAATCTAACGAAATGTTCCCAAGTTGTCGCATCGTTTCCGGTTTCCTTGTTTCTTTTTTTATTCTTTTGTATGTGATGATCACATTTAGGAACTTTCGATGGATTTGGTCTTTGTTATGATTAAAATCTGGAGCCACACATTTTATCTCATCCAGAACTTTCCTCTACAATACTGACTTGGATTTCCTTCCTCCAATGAATTCACCCTTATACTTAAGTCTTGTTTCCAATAAAAGTTTAATCTCGGCGCTGGTAAAATATTCCCTGAAATTCATCAAATTAATTCATTTATAAACAATTTAAAATTTGATTACATATTTTCCATTCTCCTTTTCCGCCATTTTTGCAACTAATCGCGTCGGCATCAACAAGTTATCAAGAAAATTCTTGATGCTTTTTTTTTTTAATATTTGCGCATCAGTTTATCCAACTTTGCAATAATGAACATTTGACATTTTAAGTGATGCCAATTATTTGCGTTTATGAACGTGATACAGGGATGATCGCAAATCATCTCTGCAGTGATGCGTTTGTGAATTTACACTAGAATACATAATGCACAAAAGCGGTAGCTGAGCTGTGTGGAAGAAACATCAAATTAAAAACAGAAGTATTTACACTTTTAATAAACTGACTTTTTTCCCAAAATTCGCATATGTCCATTTCCTTCTCCACCAATACTACATTTTCGAGTACACCCAGGAAAACTATCAATTAAAGAAGGTATTGAAATTTCGGAAGCCGACAAAACACTTTTTGGAGTTATTATGGAAAAATTTCTTAAATCGTTATTACTGAGATAAAATTTAAGTAGCAGTTTTTTTAGAAGTTTGAAATAAAAATTTAAAGCTTTTGTTTTTACATCAATTTTTAAAGAGTAATAAGGTTTGATTTTTTGAGAATTTCTTCGGCTTAACTTTCAATAAAAAACATAATATGTAATGGGTAGATAATTCTTTATGTTCTCTAAATCAAATTCAGACCAAGAGTTTATGTTTGTATTAAAGTTATTATTTATAAAATTGCTTAAAATGATTTTAACTGTTGCTAAATCTACGTCGTTCCATCTTTTCCCCCACTAACCTTTTATGCATACAGGACAATTAATCACTCGAAGAACTTTCCTCAAGAAACGACCTAGGATGCTTGGATCCGTATTTGTCATAGCCCATGCCTTTACACCGTCTAGCAGGACGGGCATGATAAGGGTCTAATATAGCGAAACTTTGCTTGCTCGAGAGAGGCCTTTACTACTCCATTGTTTTCTTAGCCCAAAAAAAAACAGCTGTCAGGAGGAGTTATTCTTCGTTTGATCTCAGCGCTAGTGTTATTTTCGGCATTCATATAGTGGAGCTCAGATAGACAAAGTGTCAATACTCACAAAAGCCGAATTGACATCAAGCTGAGTTCTTCCGATTATGGCAATGTCATCAGCATATGTGAGTAATTGAACATACTTTTGAAAGATGGCTCTAGTGTTGACGTGTGAGCTTTGCACTATTCTTTTAAGTACGATGTTAAAAAAATCACATGACAGCGCATCACCTTGTCTAAAACCTTTTTTGACATCGAAAGGTTCTGTTAAGTTGTTTCTCCATGGTCATCCTGCACAAACGGACGAGTTTGTCATGGGATGCCAAAATAGACATTGCTCTATACAGCTCGTCCCTGTAGATGCTGTCATATGCGGCCTTGAAATCGATGAAAAGATGGTGGGTGTCGATTTGGTGTTCTTGGGTTTTTTCCAAGATCTGCCATAATGTGAATATTTGATCGACTGTGGACTTTCCTGGTCTAAAACCACACTGTCAGGTTTTTGACGATGGGCTTTAGACGTTCACATAATACGGCCGGCGGCGTAGAAGATTTTGTAAGCGAAGTTAAGTAGACTGATTCCTCTATAGTTGGTGTAGTTTAGAGGGTCTCCTTTTTTAAGGATCGGGCAAAGCAGCTCCAGCTGCTTTGTTAGACTTCAGCTTAGATATGGCAATCTTTACTTCGTCTAAGTCGGGAGGACGGAATTGTTGGCTTTCGTCGTCTATGTTGAATGGATCATCCTGCCTGACAGCGGAATTCGGTTCGTCATCGCCGTTATACAGTCTGCAGTCAGAAGTGTTCTTTCCATATACTCAGCATTGACTGTGGTTCTTCTATGATGTTTCCACTATCATCTTCGAGGACTTGTGAATTTCTTGTTCAAAAACTTAGTGTTAACAAATATAACGCTATCTTTTGCACGCTAAGATCTACTCATAGTTAGACCATTATCTTCAAACGAACCCCTTTCAGTCATCTTAAGATTATAAAATGGAAAAAACGAACCCAAAGGAAATATAATTTATTGCTGACATTTTCTTAACATATCGTCTTCAAAATGGTCTATTTCATTAAATTAAAATTAGTTCTGTTTTGAATTTCGCTTATTTTTTACAACTTTGTTGACAAATTTTCAATAGTATCAACTTTCAAATAGAAAAATCGGACTACTGTGGAAATTAAAAAAAAAGAGGCTGGGATGCGACCCACACTGATAACTTCCCATCCCGTCTATCGATTTGTCTTGCTTAAAAGTTTGTCTAAATGTATCAATTCTTACCAAATTTGCGTTCTATTTTTTGTAGATTTTATTTTTTTTTATGAAAAAACGGACTGTTGGATTTTTATAAAAAAATTACTGAATATAAAAAACAATATTTTTTGTGAAATAAAATAAGTTTGAAGCCAATATTTTTAATTTTTGAAAAGCTATTTGAGCCGAAAATCAATTTTTACCAACTTTTATTAATTTTTTTGTTTAGGTTTTTATTTTTTGTAAAAAAACTGTCAATTCGATTTTTCTCAAAATTTGTCCTAATGTTGAAAACAATATTTCTTATAAGTTAAAATTAGTTAGAAGCCATAATCTCAAATTTTTGAAAAGATATTTAAGTCGAAAATCAATTTTTACCAACTTTTGTTAAATTTTTTTTTCGGTTTTTAATTTTTTGTAAAAAACTGTCAATTCTATTTTTTTCAAAATATTACTGAATGTTGAAAATAATATTTTTGAAAGATAAAAGTAGTTTAAAGCCAATATCTCAAAGTCTTGAAAAGATATTTGAGTCAAAACTCAATTTTTACCAACTTTTTTTTATTTTTTTTTTAGGTTATTATTTTTTGTAAAAAAACTGTCAATTCGATTTTTCTCAAAATTTTTCCTACTGTTGAAAACAATATTTCTTATAAGATAAAATTAGTTAGAAGCCATAATCTCAAATTTTTGAAAAGATATTTAAGTCGAAAATCAATTTTTACCAACTTTTGTTATTTTTTTTTCGGTTTTTAATTTTTTGTAAAAAAACTGTCAATTCTATTTTTTTCAAAATTTTACTGAATGTTGAAACCAATATTTTTTGAAAGATAAAATTAGTTTAAAGCCAATATCTCAAAGTTTTGAAAAGATATTTGAGTCAAAACTCAATTTTTACCAACTTTTTTTTATTTTTTTTTTTTAGGTTTTTATTTTTTGTAAAAAAACTGTCAATTCGATTTTTCTCAAAATTTTATCAGATGTCAAAAACATTATTCTTCGTTGCACACAATTGTTTTGGAGATGAAATCATATTTTAGTCGTAAAATTTTCGAAGTGACAAATTTTTTTTTTCAGTTTTTTTGATTTATAAAAAAAACCGTTAATTGAATTTTTTTCCAAAAATATAATTGTTTTGTATCACGTTACAATATATAATACAAAATTTAATTCAAGTCTCTAGCGTCATTGGTTCATGAGATATTTAGGGTTAACCAAAATGTTCACCTTTTTTTTAAACTGCTATGGTAAAAAAACCACCCACGCAATTTTCTTGAGAGCCCTTTCTGCATCTTTCTGCCTTATTATCTGTATAACAAAATTTATTTGAAGTCGATATCTCTTCTGGTTCTTGAGCTATGGACGACGAAAAAAACTTCGCGAACGTACGGACGTACGGACGTACGGACGTACGTACACACGCACGCACAGACATCTTTCTAAAAATCTTTTATTTCGACTCTAGGGACCTTGAAACGTCGAGAAATGTCAAAATTTTCAATTTGTCAAATCGGACCCATTACAATAACTTCCTATGGGAAGTTAAAAAAACAAGTCTAATGTATGCATAAATAATTGACTGTTATGTTAAATATATAATATAAAGAATAAAGTTCAACTCAAAGCCTGAAACCTTACAAAACTCGACTAAGCTTTAACAATGTCAATCATATTATATCATAATCATACATTCGAACCTCAAACTTGTATAAATTAGGATTAAAAGGTTTTGCCGCAAACACCTAAATAAAACTTATAAACCATCAGTAAAGAGGCATTATATGTATTTTATCTGCATCATCATCTACTTTCTAATTAATTGAAGGGTCATAAATATATGAAAGCCAAATTATATCGTCCTAAATTTGTAAGCCTTGGCCCCCCACTTTTTCCAATACAACAAAAAAAAAAGACCTTTTTGGTCTTTAATGTAATGCAATCTAAAAAGTAAAGCTTTTATGAAAAGCTTTTTGTGTTTTTATATCCCTTTATCCATCTGCATAATATTATCGTCATGTTGATAGACAATAAAAATGTATCTAAGCATTTATGTCTGCGGATACGACTCTTGTTCGACCATGACCTTCGGTAAAAATGATTTTTAGTACTTTTCAGTGCAATAAAGCTTTAAAAGTCAAGAGCTGTCCAATCTCATAGATTTTCCTCATTACTTAACTTCTGTAATATTAATTTGAGCACTTATAAGCTTTGTCCAAGGTCACATGTGGTGGGTGGCGGCGGTATCGGTGCGACAGTGGGAGATTATTATTGATACACAAACTTGAGATTTTTGCTTTTCATATTTTGTATTCCTTGAATAAACGCACATTTCATATGGGGAAGTACCTAAGGGATGATGATGGAATTCGAAGAAGGCAAATTACATACTACCCCCCTCCCCCATTAATTTAAGCACCATTTGCTATTCCAGGGATAAACATCACACAAACAGCACCCTAAAGCAAACACAAGAAGTTGTATTAAGAGCGGGAAAACAATTTCTCCATGATGATAATGGAATCCTTTTTCTTTTAAGGGAGGTTTTTCTAGCTTATATTCCTGATATGTGTTGTTCTTGTTGTTTGTTTTCTTTTGTCTACATACATTTAGTTTTTTTTTCTTGGATTTTGTTGTTGTTCTAATGATGATTGAGTGGACTTTATTTCATATCTTAGGTTTACACCTCTCTTTGGAAATTCTGAGACACCCCCCCCCCCCCAAGAACCAAGAGTATTTCAAATTACATCAAGTGTGTATAGATATACCTTGTGTTGATGTAATTTATGCATATGGATGGATAAGGATATGCTGATATGGATATGAAAGTAATATGCGAAATGATATGTATAGATCCGTATCTGCTGTTGTTTTGGCAACTTCTTGTACGCTACCGCGCCGTACTGATTATGTATGAGCGGTGTAGTAATTTTGAATGACTGATATTATTACATTAAAGTCCTTATCAAGATTTTCGTCTAAATTATGATGATGAGTAAGACTTCTTGGTTTTGCTAACAAGTGGGGTGGCTAAAGGTGATTTTATTTATGCGCAGGTATACATACATATGGATAAGGACGTTAATGTATCAATGTATGAATACAGGAAAATATAATTGGATATATGTATGTAATTTGTAATTTCTTAAATGTGGCAGGTAAAAGGAACCGTATGATTTATAAATGCGGCTTTTGGGAATTATCAAGCGAGTCGTGACAATAGCTGAATACTCCAGGCCAAATCATTAGTACTTTGTTTTCATGACTGTGGATTAATTTTGTTTGAAAATTTAAATAAATAAACATTAACTGAACTACGAACTATATAAATCAGTCAGACGAAATAATTTAAATTCCGAATAGTAAAAAAGGAAGAATTGTATGTGTGTATACAAACAATGAGCTCTCAGATCGGTACTAGCAGGCCATTGTTCCGTACAGCAGCTGCTTAGAAGTGTTTGTCAGGTTTTTTGATTTAATAATTTGTGACACGTTCTGATAGATTTAAGCAGGGTCTGTTTGAGTATTTCTTCTTCGATGTTACTATCGGTCCAACTATAAACCTAAATTACTAAAAGGATTGGATTGTTACTTTCATTCTTTAATATATAATTATTTAATAATTAAAAAGTGCTAATTTTGTGGTGATGATTGCAGTGAATTTAAGAAATTTTAAATTGCTAAAAACACTTAAAAGGACAATCTTATTGCATACATTTTAAATCCTGGTCCAGAATCTTTTCGAAATTAAAACAATGACTTGGTAAAAAAGAAGCGGCAACAATAAATATAAGTCAGATATGACTGGTTTTTGTCTCAAGCCTTGTATTTTAAAATTTATGTTTTAAATACATGTAAAATAAAATAATAAATTAGATAGCGTAACAGTCCGTAAAGAACTAGGGCCTAGTGACTTACAACTTTCAACCATTCCTGTGTACAAGTAATGTTGTTAGGGATGGAGGGGACCTAAAGTTTTAAACCGAATGCGAACGGCTAATTTGAGAAAGCACTTTTTAAGACAAAAATTACTACTATAGGACTTGTCAATTCCTCGCAAGAGACAGTACCCAAAAAAGACTTTAGATGGCACAGACAGGGATCGAACCCAAGACCTCTGGCAAGACAGTCCTATATGTACTAACCATCATCACTAACGGGATAGAGGGGGCCTGCAGTTTTTATGCCGAATTCGAACGGGATATTTGAGAGTTAGAACTCGTTAAATATAATGTAGGTGTCACAGGAATGGATTGAACCTAAGACCTCTAGCATGACAGTCCTACGAAATAGCCATCTTACTACGGGTACTAAAAATGCATACCCATTGTTAAAGTAAGTAAGCTATAAGTTATAGGGACCCTATTATTTTTAAGAGTCGATAAATCTAGGTTCTAATATTAATATAGTTAATAAATAAACAAAATGAAATTACTACAAATGGTTGCAATGGTGGTTGTGATAACTTCTTGTTAAGTAGACAAATAAAAATATGCTATCGTAAACATTCCGTAGTTTTAATTTAACCCAAAAACAACGACGACGATTATATAATGCAGATGAACACTCGGACGTGTACGCACTTTTTTAAATAAATTTATATAGATTAAATTGGCGTTGCAATAACACTCAAGATTTTCAAAGAACTTTACTGTCCATAATATTTTAAAAATTACTTAATCTTAATACAAGCAAAAATACAAATTTCCCACTTATGATTTTTAAATGTTTAAATAAATCTTGAATAGCTTGTTAAATAATATACAAAAATTAATTTTACTTGTAGTTAAAATATTTAAATAAATACATTATAACTTTTGAAACTAATATCTTTTTGTTTTGATAAGATAATGCACCTTTTAGTAGTTACTAACAACAAAAATGTTATTATATGACTTCGATGCCTATAACTTCTAAATTTTTCAAGACAAAATTATCTTACTAGGAAATTCACCAAAAGTTTCCTTCCATAGATTAATTGTTTTGGTGACCGTGTGGCATGTAGCGCCGCCGCCGCCTTGTTCAGCCCTATCAGGAGTTTTGCCAGGAAAAAACGATCACACGTAATATTTTTGCTCCCTTGAATTTTAAAAAGCTATCAGGAGTTTTGCCCGAATAAAATTTTACTTCGAATTTTAATTTTTTTTTAATGTCTAATTATAAATAATTTTCAGATTTCAAAAGCTGTACAGCTTTTACGTATTGCATTAACTAGTGGTTTTTACCACCGCATTACCCTTAAAACTACAAAATTCGCCACAATGTCTCCTTGCATTTTCAGCAAACCATATCTTTGCTGGCAGTTGATTGATTTTAAAATAAAACAAAAATGAATAAATGTATGTTAAAAATAAACAATTTTGTCGAAAAACTAAAGTTTTAACGTTGTTTTCTTACTCTTCGTCTCCATAAAATAAGTGAAATTTTAAGATGTTAAATGAGTTGCATTTCGCCCGAATTGAATGTCATAATAATGGGAATCTTTTGAATGTGAATTTTATTTCGGGTGAAGTGACGTTCGGGTAAAACTACTGATAAGGTCGTCCACATCAAGACCAATCAATTCAGGCACGGATAAGTAATTAATCATGGCTCTTTAGCGTTCCCTATTGACTATAACATTATGACTGGCTTGATTTCTTCTACCACACGTCTAAAAAAAGACACCCGTTAGTATGGCTGTTAATGTTTTGTAATTAAAGCGATCGCAAAAAAATATGACACCATTTCAAAATGTACTAAAACCAATTGTTATAAATGCGGAAATAATTGACACTAAAATTCAATCTTCCCCATCCCACAGTTGTATTCTAGACTTTTCTACTTCATAGGTCCTCGAATACATAACATTCCCTTGTATCCTTAAGCCCTTCGTAAAAAAATAGATAATTTTTTAAGTGGGTATTATATGTTTATAAATAGCGTGTAATGAAGCTAATTAAGTTTAAAGGGAAAAATAGGAGCACCACAATACTACCACCTGGTTTAACCAATAAAATTTATCTAAATTTACAATAATTTAATTGAATCAACATCATTGCCATAAACACTGTTTCAGTTTAATAGGTAAATTATTTTCAAATACATAAATATGCACATTTTTGATTATATTGCCACTGCCAAAAACCTACTGTTTTAAAACCAACATTCTTTATGAATTAAAAAAAGAAAACAATGCTATTTCAAATACGTACTTTCCCCAATGTAATTAAAATCCTCTTTTGTATGAAAACAAATCCAATTAGCATGTATTTACCACAAAATTTCAGCAGCATAGATTTTGTTTAGATTTTGGTCAGATTTTTACTGTCTATGTCCTACGAGCTATACGAATGCGGTAAAGCCCCCAATATACAATACTGTACTGGTTCATATAGACCATTCAGGTTAAATTCTCCATCTATTTAAATACATAAATCAAAGGCTGAAAGCTGAACAATGTTAGAAATGCCCACAGCTCACACCATCTTCGGAGCGTTGGAGCTCCTGTTGTATATAGAGGAGAGCGAATCCTTTTGACCACCTTCTATTGTTTCCAATCTCACATTTTGGTATTTGCCATGCAGATATGTTTATAATAGGTTTTTGCAAAATATTATTTTAATGCGATTTTCCTGCTTTGCTTCCTACAAACTCGTAGTCTGTGTAGAAGTTCCTGCTCCATAATGTCCCGAACCAGATTGTTTTAGATTTTCAGCCTCCAGAGGAGGAGTGCTTTTATGGAAGTAAGATTATATTATTTAGGGCAATTTATATAAGCAAAGGCTTAGATATTTATTTTAATTTGATTCAATTTATTGAAATATATATGTTTAAACATATGTACATCCGAACACAGGTACCTTACATTTTGGTATTTTTAAAAGCTTTTAAGATTGAAATTGTACATTTTCTTAGATTTAGACAAAGGTGCTATCTAGTATCACTATTTATAGTTAGGTTACCTGAAAGTTAGGAAACCTGAAAAGTCAACACACTTGGTCCATCGTAATACCCCCCCCCCCCCCACCATTCGTTAAACCGTTCGGAGCTAATAATAAAGCATTTGAGACAATAAACGACAGAAATGATAAGATCAGTCGTATCTTTGTAGAATAAGTCTCGTAAGTAGAGTCAGTAGAGAAGGTCATGAACATAGGTGATGAAAAACTATCTCCTTCTTTGCTTCATCCGTGTTTCTGAAAAAAAAAAACATTTTCAGGAACACTAAGTCGAAAAGCATGCCTACCTATTAGACAGTGTCCAGTAAGGACACACATGACGTAACTTATTTGCAATCCTACCAACAAAGATGAGTTACTTTTAGCATTAACCAAAAAGCTAAATAAGTTGACAGGCAAGTGGTGGTGTTTGTCCATGTGTGGTCCGCTAACTCTATGGTTTCTCCAGCTCTGCAGTTTCCTGTAATGTCTCTAGGGCCGGTTACCTCAAGAAGCAAGCGATCTATCTATAAGAACGCTTCCCATACACCACTATGACAACATATCGTCCGAATAAGCATATACATATATATATCTTTGTACCCTTTCCTTTCAAGAAATGTAGATAGTTCTTTGAGAAGTAAAATCCCCCAATTATTAGGATTGTTTTTTTTCGAGATTAAGAACTTAATTACAAACCCTGAAGGACATTGAAGCACATACCTAAAATTCGCGTCTGGACACCTTTAAACGTTCCTTAATAAATCTCACAGATAGAATTAATTTTATAAATATTGTAAAAGAAACGAACTTGTCTAAGTTTGAATTAGATTGAAACGTAATCAATATTTATTTCTTGTTTTTGTTTTCTTTAATTCTATCAATAAAACAATACCACCGCATTGCTCCCCCATTTCACAGCCTTTAACCTTAAGACCAAGCACGTGTGACACAAAGTCACAAACTCGTGCATTTAATTGTTTATAAAGTCTCATAGCAAATTTTTATTATGTAGGTTTTGGTACTGACAATATCAAAACTCAAATTCAATGATGAAAAAATAAGGACCCGAGTTTTCTTTCGCTCGATTAACTTTCCTAAATAATCCCAATGCCTTCCGCCGACCGTCATCCATAACAGAAAAATACAACAAAAACAAAACGACCTAGATTTACTTCTTCTTGAATGATGTCTTGAGAGTGTGGGTGAACAAAAATTCTTTGCTCCTTTAAGAAATGAATAAATAAGAGTAATCAATATTTTGCAGACTCCATCAGGGTTATAATATTATGTGGACTGAGGACTTTCTTGAGAAATTCTTATTGTTTTCTGGTTGAGAATGCTAACATTAATAAAACAACTGTTTAAAATACCACACATAAATAAGTAAATCATTTTTAAGAATTATAGTTTTTGGTTTTGAAAAATGCCAAGATAAATAAATATATGTGCATATTTAAAAGATATTTTATTCGAAACCATATTGAAATCTATTAAGTATTCCCTCAACCTTAAACCAAAAGGACAAAAGTTTTACTCTGTTTCCTGGGGCTTGGCTGCAAAAAGATTACAGCTTTACATAATCAGTCCAACAAAAAGAAAAAATAAAGTTTATTGATGGAATATTGGATTCATCTTCTTACGAGTAAGTCCGTAACCCCAACGGCTAAGAATATAAATATTTGTACTTATGTATACGTTTCAGGTCAGGTCCTTATAGCGATTATACCATATATAATCTTGTTTTTGGAAGTCATAAGTCTGGTTTAGATTAAAATATTCTAAGAAACCTGAGAGAGGTCAAGTTTCTTCAACTCTGTAGAAGTGGTCGTTTGTGTCTTCCTGACGAGCGACTGGATCATAAAGTAGAATATGTTATGAATATCAAGTTCTTTCTTCAACTCTGTTCATCATTTGTGTTTTCAAAATATGGAAACTTAAACTTGAGAACAAAGTTACAGGAAAACGGCTTTACGAATGAAACAAAGGTTCAAGGAACATATGTGAAGTTTTGGGTTACATCCCTGACTGTGCCACCTAAAGTTTTTTTTTTCCACGGATACTGTTTCCTGCGAGGAATTGACAATTCCTTCAAGAGCAATAATTATTGTCGTGAAAAGTGCTTTTCCAAATAAGCACAAAAAATCTAGGACCCTGACATTGCTTGCACACAGGAATAGCTGATTGTTGTAAGTCACTAGTTCTCAACGCGCTCTGCCTGAGAAGTAGATACGGTGAATTCGCGACTTTGGCAGTATGTTTTTACCCGTTGTTGTATTGTTAAGCGATCCATTATCGTAAATGGCAAACATTCAGCTAATATTGACAAACTTCAAATGACAGCTTAGATTGACAGGACCTATAAGAATGTTTGGATTTGCAACAATTCGGAGATGGAAGAGAATATAAGGAGCGTTATTGGGGACTTACGGACACAAAGTAGCCCAATACGGCAACGAGTGGTCGAAAATAGGACCTCTCGGTTGAAATTGATTCGGGCCAGCCGCATCTGCCATTTGACTAAAACCATTTTTAAAACATAATAACAAACCTTTATATTTATAATTAAGCAAAAATCTTGGCCATAACATTAAATCTGTTCTCAAAAGGTAAAGGCTCTTAAGTCGACTTAAGTAATTTCAGCTGTTTATCCTATTTTCAAATATTTTCACTACAAACAATTTGTTTCTTTTTTTTTACCCTCGTTGATTAATCTTTTAATGCAAGACAGTTATGACCTTTTGTAAAATAGCTTAAGTTTAATACCTACGATTTTGCAAAAGGTAAAGCAACTTAAGTAGAAGAAGATTCGTCTTATGTATCAATTTATTTCATTTTTTTTTTTGATAATAGGCAGAAATGATTTTGGTAAAATATTTAAGGTTGCTTTTATGTTCGATATTAATCAAAAAAGTGAAATCGCTCATTTCAACTTAAGATATTTTACCACAAAACTTTTCTGTCATTTAGATTTCTTATATTATTTTACCAAATTTAATAAATAAAAAAGTATATGAAAAACTTTAAAACTTGGTTTGGTTAAAGCACTTAAGTCAAAAAAAAAAACATTAATAAATACATATATTAAACACTCACTTATAAAAATCTAATTTTAAAATAAAGGCAAAATTACTGAAAACTGTCTCTTCATATCCTTCTTAATTTGTTTTAAACAAAGATAACAGGTTAAAAACCCACTTTCTGTAAAAAATATAAAAATAGACTTAAGAGGTTTTACCTTTTGAACACAGAAATTGTATCCTGATTATTTTTTCTTAAAAACCACACGTCTAAAAAAAACACTCTTTAAAAGAACCTAAGGGTGGGAAATTGAGCCCATATTTCTTAACGTCTATAGCCGATAAAAAAGAGAACGCTAAACACTAAAAAAAAAAACATATTTGAGTTCTGACGAAGAAGAGGAATTAGCGATGCTGTAGGAACTTCAAGCATAGTGCCTTTTCTATACTTCGTTCTTTTGTCGAAATTAGCTAAAGTCTGGAGAAAAAAACTTGAACTTAATTTTAGCTCGAGCTGCTTACTACCGATAAGTTAACACTTTGACTGCTGACGTCGACAAATCTTATTTGTTCTATGCGGTGGACGTCGACGCATCGTCGGCAACATGTTTATTACTGACCACTTCCATACCTCCGCACACCCCGCATCGGGGAAAAACGCCATACTATGATGCTGACGTCGTCAAGCGACAATCATTTTTTATAGTCAAAAAACAAAATATTAGTAAAATTAAGCACTGATATAAGTAAAGTAGAGTAAAAGGAACCTTTTTGACAAAAAAAAAATTCAGCATAGAAGATTCGCTTAGGTCAAACCACGCCACAATCAAAGTGTTAAAGCTTGTACAAAGCTTATAAATAAATAAGTAAGCTATTGTTTGTTATCCCATGACACTAATTCTGACAGTTTTTGTCTTTATATCAACTATACAACAGTTAAATTGAATTTTCTTATCATTTTCATACAAGTTAAAAACTTTCTCTTGACCTTTTCTTTCACAGAGTGTACTCGATGGAACATAGGTACATATAATAAGTACATGAAAATATTTTCATTCCCTTACTGAAGTAGTCACAGGAGTGTGATACCATATATAATCTGATAACCTGATAACGCAAACAGTTCAACTATCCTTTTTATCCTTTTAACTATAAACTTTTTGACCTCTGATTTTTTGTTTTATTTCTTCATGTGCAGAACAGGATTGAAATATAACCCAAACTGGGAGCATTACATTTCGTCTTTCAGGGACTACTATATAATACGTATTTTTTAATGTTTTTCTTTTATTTTATTTGTTCTAGTTTACAATGGAAAAAAGAAAATTTATGATTGCACATTTTCATCGTTGCTTTTGAAAGGAAAACTATGAGAATAACCCTAAAAACACTATATAATTTTTTTTGTATCCAATTTTGGTCTTCTCGAGGTTGTCCTTATTCCAGTTTTTCTTTTTATATTGTGTTGAGATTTAATTCTTAAATTGAATTTTGTAAATAGAATCATTTGTTTTTTTTTTTTTTTTGTCCCGAAAGTTTTTCTTTATCATTTTGTAAAGCAATGGCAAGTTTTAACTTGGGAGAAAATACAAAAAAATTGAAACAAAAGCTTGACAGTTGAAAGGTATTTAGCAAGAGTTGAATAGATGAAATACCAAAATAAACTCAGGTATGGAGTTAAGAATCAAGCTATATAATTCCGCAAGGCTATGTTCAAACAATAGACTGTGAGAATATTTGAATATGGCTTACAAGACCATTTTTGGAAGTCACCTGTATTAAAAAAATATTTAAGTTGTTAAACTCTGAACTGTAAAGGACATCGGAAAAAGTAAAATAAGTCGTGAAATTGTTTAATAAAGGGTTTTTCAATAAGGGCGGATAGATGTTAAAATGGAATGGTGTTTGCTGTGTGGCACGCAACGCCGCCGCCGCCACGCCGCCGCGCCATCCTGCTGGAACCACATGTCGTCTAGGTCCATATGGTTCAATTTGGGCCATTAGAAATTAGTTATCATCGTTATGTTACGCTCGCTGTTGACGGTGACCGCCTCACTAACGTCGTTTTCAAAAAAAGTACGGACCAATCACGCCGCTGCACAGTGTTCCATTCCTGGTCATTAGCTGGACTTAATTCTTATTTGGTGTTTTTATATTATTTTTTATATAAGAAATATTTACAATTTAATTAAAAGTAATTTTCATTACTGAAGGTGGTAGTATGTTATGAATTCGGATTGGAAGATGACGAAATTCATTTATTATTTATTATCAGAGGATATTAACATATTATACAAAATATCGGTGTTGGTTGCGATGCGGGACATTTTTCTGGATACCCCACTTTGAAAAATTTTGTAATCCTTTTGACGGGCTTCTAAGACATTTTCCGATAGCTATTTGGCAAACTGTCTATAATGCCAGCTCCGTGCAACAAAAATTTGTGAACACTTGTGGGTTCATAATACCAGATATAGTTTGATTTTGAAACAATCGAAAAACGTTCAACCGACTCCGTATCAAAGTCCCTTATTCGAGCGGTTTGTGCTGGATCTTTGAAAAATGTTCGGGCTGCGTTGCCGTCATTGGTGTTTCCTCTACCTTCTTTTGGAAAATCAACTAAAATTCCAAGCTTAGTTCTTAATGCGTCGTGCAAAAGTTCTTTCTTTTGTTTGACCGCCAATCTTTGTTCACACCCTCTGGCCTGCCAGTTTTTGTTTTCAATTTTGTACGATATAAGTAAAAGAGCTTCCATAAATCGTGTTTGCATATATTTTCGTGAAGGATTTGAAATCCAAACGAATAAGATCAAGATTAGGCATTCATATCTTTAGGCGAAGCTTTGCATAATTATAGCAAACTGAGTTAGCCCTGTTTTCTATCACATCATTGCATCTACCATTGTTTTAAAAAAGAATGGTGTACAAAAACCGTTTTATCATTTAAATTATGCTTGAAAATTCAAGGTTGTTAATTTCATCTTCCCTTTGGTTGAACTCTCTTTTTATCGTTTCAATATTTTTTTTTTTCAAACTCGGAGAAGATGGTCTCGAGTTAGTCCATATATGACCGTTACTAGTTCTTTTTTTTTTTTTAATTCTAAGGGAACTATGCAAGTTAACACTATTTCGGTAGCACTCGCTTCTGGAGTTTTTTTTATATCGCTATTTTCTTTTATTATTTGTTTTTTTCATTAGTTCAATTCGTTGTAATTTGTTAACTTTTATTTCGAAAACATTTTGGGTTTTAGTCCAGGGATCTTCAATCCCACGGTTTCCCAAAAAATAAATTTTAAATTTAAAAAAATCAAACGTTCGTTGTCTTTTTTTTTAATCGCTTCACTCATCGCAAAGATTTTTGAAATTTTCTTCATCGGTTCGTAAAAAAAAATTCCTGGAACCCATTTTCATTGCAACTTACCCCACTGTAGGTACTTGCAATAAAATATTTCCAAATTGTAGCAATTTGATTGAATTTATAAATCGATCAACATTGTTACAATTTATACAAAATTCTTCCAAAAGAAACCTGCCCATCTGAGCAGCCGCGGTTACAGCTTCGTCAAGGAGCTGTATTGTTGCACTTTTTTTGTTCCCTCTTTTGTGTCGCGTTCGTGCTCATTTGAGTGCGAGTTGAGTTGATAAGTTCGTCGCTACGCAGCCGCCGCCGCCGCCGCCGTCGGTTTAGTTTGATTTTGTGAAAATTTGTTGATAATCGATATAATAATAAATAATTTTAAAAACCCTTCCCCGCTAATAATAAAATGTGTAACAAATCTGAACCCCATTTCCAGGAACACACCAAGGAATCGCCACTAGAATACGATGGAAAGGAATCTAAAACACTTTCTTAAGCCATGATTCTTCAGATTTAAAAAATTGTTCTGGAGACTTTTTTTACTTTAATTTTTTTTAAAGAGTTGGCTTACAAATACCTTGCTGTATGCAAGACATGTAATGTGATCCTCTTGTTCTTGACATTACGTATAGTAACACAACTTCTTCAACAAGTTTTTATTCAATATAAATGAAAAAATGTCTTCACCTTACAAAGGCAAAGATCGCCCTAAAAAAGGCCGGATTGGTGTCTATAAAAGAGGAGAAAAAAAGAAGGTTGCGCAATGTAGCGGCACTTAAATTTAGGTTTGTTTTAAAGCCAATATTCAAATCTTTCAATGACAAAAATTTTGAGATTTACTCCACATTACTTTTTTCACAAAGGTTTCAACACATCGTAATTTTCACTGAAAAAACTCACTTTTTTTGTTTGAATAACTTGCTTAATATTGAAATACTTATACTTCTACTAGATTCTGACACCTTGTCTTCCACTAATTTCACAACTTGTATTTCAATAAAATTACTCATAAACGCTTGCTAACACTTGAAAGGTAAATTCGCATGTGAAAGAAATTTAAAAGCATTGCATTACAAAGCTCTGCATTGCCAACTAACGGAATAGGTTTCGTGATTAACGGCTTTTTGTTGACATCAAAAGAAAAACAAAATCTTACTTTTGACCACCTAGTGTTGTGCTAAATAGACTACCGTGCGCCCCCGGTCCAAAATCCACACCAAACGGTAACTTTTTGAGGATGCATTATCACGTGGTGAACCTCGCGTGGGTTGGTGTCGTCCCATATACAGCAATTTTGCTTGTTAACACAGCCAAAAATGCGCCTCGTCACTAAAGATGATTTTTCCGCCAAAATTGGGGTCCTCATCCAAACGATTCGAAGCCCAGTCAGCGAATAAACGGTGTTGTCTATGGTCATGAATTTTGAGCTACTGGATCATTTGGATCTTGTACGGGTGTAGGCCCAAGTCCCGACTCAAAATTCGCCAAGTAGAAGTCTGTGAAAGCCCGAGTTCTTGTGCATGGCAAGGAATAGACTGCCTCGGGTTCTGCTGTACACTTTCACGGACCGCGTAGCGGCGATGTTCTCGGCCAATCTTGCGTTCCTTGAACGTACGGGTGTTGGCTAATTGTTAACTTAACCAGTCGTATCATATTTGGCCACCAAACGTTGAAGGGCCACCACAAAATAAGGTAAAAATTGATTTTCGACTCAAATATCTTTTCAAAACTTTAAGATATTGGCTTAAGACTAATTTTATCTTTTAAAAAATATTGTTTTCAACACTCAGTAAAATTTTTACAAAAATCGAATTGAAACAAAAAATAAATACCTTAAAAAAGGCATTACCTAAAGTTCGTAAAAATTGATTTTCGACCCAAATATATTTTTTAAATTAAAAACGTTGGTTTGAAACTAATTTTATTCACAGAAAATTTAATATAATCGACATTCAGTAAATTTTTTATTAAAATAGTCAGTTTTTTTTTTCATAAAAAAAATAAAATCTACAAAAAATAGTACGCAAATTTGGTAAAAAATGATGTTCGGAAGGTATTGACTTTAAATTATTTCCATTCATCCAATTTGTATTTGTTTATATAAGAAATAATTTTTTTTTAAGAAATGCTACTAAAATTGGTAAAAATTGGTTTTCGACTAAAAATCTCGTTAACAAAAACTGATTTTGAAATCAAACTATTTCAATATATGCAAAATACAGTTGGTAGTTTTTAAATTTTAAAGAATAATTCAACTGAGAACTTTTTTAACAAAACACGAAAACCTACAAACTTTTAAGAAAGACAAATCGACAGACAGGATGGGAAGTTATCAGTGTGGGTCGCATCCCAGCCTCTTTTTTTGTATGATCAAGATAATAAAGAAATGTATTCTAGCTAAGAAAAGAAGAACATTTCATTCTTTTACAACTTAAAATTTGTTTAATTTATAAGAAATTTAAGATTTTTCATTTCATTTTCATATGCAATAAAGCAAAAAAGAAAATGATTAAATTTGTTTTATTTTTTTTATTCTAAACCAAAATTGGTTAACTTTGAAGAGCTCTACAATCAAAACTATCAGCCAAAAAAAATTGTGTGCGCTGTTTTTAAAGCTCTGTTTGTATTACTATTAGAAATAAGAAACAAAACAATGAAAAATACATCGGATCTTGCTTTTTGCCACGACTTTTGGTTTTTCAGACCTCAGTGTGCGCCGCGCCGTTTCATCCTAAAAAAGTCCCGCTTTGGTGTGCTCTAAGGGCAGAGGGAATCATTGGCCTATTTTTTACATTTCTTCAAAAATTAAGCCAGTTATGATATTAAGGTAAATGGGAAACGCTACAGAGCCATGATGAATGACTTTTAGTGCCTGATTTGGAGGATTAAGATGTTGGCGACCTTCGAGCCAACTTAACAATCAATTTATTGAAGGAAACTTTGGATGAGCGCACTATCTCGATTCTCGTGTCTTTGGCCTTAACACGGCTTGACTATTTATTATGGGGTTATTTAAAGTCTACGCAGATAAGCCCGAGACGTTGACGACGATACAAATATTGGGTGCTTTATTGCTGACATACGATCCCAAACTGACCCCATAGACAAAAAACGGTTATATGCCATTTAATTTAACTCATTTTCTTCACAAACGCTTGTAATTTTACTATTATATGTGTATTGTAAACAAAAGTGTTTAATATCGAAGAAAGTTGCTTTGCTATTCGATTTTAGTTTTTGACCATTCCTCTATGGTCGACTTGAATACCTTTTTGCACTTTATTAACTACTAATATTATAAAGAGGAAAGATTTGTATTTTTGTATGTAACGAATAAACTCAAAAAGTACTGGACCGATTTTAATAATTCTTTTTTCAATAGAAAGCTACATTATCACTGAGTAACATAGGCTATATTTAGTAATAGATTACTATAGAAATCTTTAGAAATTCCTATTAAAACCAACCGAAGGTGTAAAAAAATTAGCCATAAAATGTCTTTCATCGCATACGCTGCGAAGAGTATTAATGATAGGACAAACAAATATTTTCTAATTTAGTGATTCATGGTCGTTTTAATTAGCATGCTTATAACTTAAATATCTGTACCTATTTATGTCTACCCGTGCGAAGCCGGGACGGGCCGCTAGTTAACTATATAAGCATAATGATCCATAACGCAATGGTGATCGGGAAATATCGTTTTTCAACCCGTATCAATGAAGAGTATTCGATAAACGCAATAATGCTAACAGAAATGGGTTAATTTCCCTGTCAGTTTTGAAGGTAGAGTTGAGCCCTAAGATAAATAAAATTGAATTTAAAAATTTGCTTAAATGAAAGATATAGGTACTAAAGAATGGTCATTTGCAAATAAATGATTTTAACGTTTTAAAAACTGGAAATAGATACATACATATTGCTTGTGTCCTTGCCTTCTAGATATTTGTATAAAATAAATCAGCTTTAAACATCAGCAGGATTCTTTTCTGTTGTAAGTCCTTGAAGCTTGCAGACCCAAGTTTGTGTAAGAAATTAAAAGTTGACACAAGACTTCAAATTGTATAAGAAACAGCAATGAGTTTGAGTTGAGATCTCTTGCTGAAACATATACAAAGTTCTGGCTCAACCACCTTCTCTCTTGTGCTTTGTGTCTTGTTTCTTGTACCACCAGTTCTTACAACTTGCCTTAAGTGTTTTTACAAATCAACACGCAAAGACAAAAACAAAAATTATCATAATATCTTAAAAAATGTCATCACGAGCATACCTATACCTTCAACGTTCTTCGTCGTCGTTAAATTTGTAAATAAACAAACAAACACTTCCTTTTTGGAAGGATAATTTTGAAAAAAGCAAGTAAGCAAATCCCTTAGTTGTTTGCAAGGCATGTGGAACGACGACGCCGCCGCCGACGACAACGACGGACCGACTAGCGACGACGCGAACGAGTCCCTGGCGTGTATTTTCATTTCAAGTAATCATCGTGCTGTAAATGTGTGTTTATGGGAAAAATTGTTGTGACTTTCATCTCACACTTGACTGGCTGCCATTTTCAGTTTTCTGAACAACTGATATTAAAAACGATGAAAAGCGTTATGAACGACGCATATAAGATTGCAACAAAAGGAAAAATATATTATATAAATTTGATTAGGGTGGTCTTTAAAAATAAGGAGTTCATATTTATCGAGTCTCAAACACTAGTAGTAGATTATAAAGCTGTGTGTTCCTTTTATTATTTTAAAGGAAATTTTTCCAAATAGATGGAAACACACAAGAAGAAATTGAGAATTTAAAAAGAATGGACAAAGGAAATGACTTACACAATTTTTTAAAATAGTAGATGGTATACCATCAAGACCTGGTATACAAGTATCGTCAAGATTAGATATAAACTTTGCAATTTTATCAGCATTAATATTTAAGTTCATATATGTAAGTCAAGTTAAGTAAATGATGAACAAACAATAGAACAAACTTTGTTATCATAAAAAGAATATGTACTTAAAAATCCAGCTTCAAAATTCATTCTCGCTTCTTAAATGACCAGAATAGTACTAGCAATCTTACTTTAGATGTAAATCGTCTCGCGACATATTTTAAAGAACTTTTATTATCTAGCTAGACGAACTTAAAACTCATTTAGCTTTGCGACTCCTTACATTATGATACCAGAATTAGATTTCTCATTTACAATGATGAAATTACAAATTTGTCTTTTTAAAATAAAATGCAACTAAGAACCAGGTCCTGATGGTTTTCCAGTAGAATTCTATAAGTCACGCAACACCCGAGTTTTTGGAATATATCCTTCGTTTCGTCAATAGATTTTATTATAATTAAAAGACAGTTCGAAGAAATTTTAGGTGCTCCAAAAGTTCGGTTATTTTAAATAAATCAAATCTTTGTTTTAGTAACTTTGGCCAGGCGTTTTAACTACACGAAAAAATGTCTAGTTGATTAGAAAGCTAATATACTACGAATACAAGCTTTCAGTAATCGGTTTATTAACCAAATTCAGAAGGTTTTACGAGAAGATGCTTGAGGACACTAGTGCAGCTGTTCATAACGGTCCAACAAAATCAAGAAACTTTAAATGCCTGACTGGTGTTCCTCAAGGTTGTGTTTTAAGTTCTTTGCTTTTCTCCCCGTCTTTAAACGATGTAAAAAATCATGTAACAGGGGGTGGAAGGATCGGTGATTAAATTGTCAAAATTCACCTTTACGCAGACCATTTAGTTATCTTGTCCGACAACCCACAAGCTTCGACAATATTGTTATACGTGTGACCTACAAACTAACGGCTCAAAATCAAAAATTATGGTTTTCAATAGGTTATAGTCGTAAAGGGACCCTCGGGGACGATGCTATAAAAAGAAGTTGACGAATTCAAATACCTTGGTTATTTATTAACATATAACTTAAACGTAGGTCGTACATGCACATGTTAAAGAAAAATTAAAGCGGCGAAATTGGTTTTAAACAGCATGAGGTCTAATTTTTCAATAACAATTCCGTTGATTCAGCTTTAAAATCTTAAGTGTTTAACGCTACAATAAATAGTTGCCTTTGTCATAGCAATGAAGGATATGAATACGAGAAATTGGAAGAACTGCAAAATGTTCAGAGACATTTTTGGAAAAGAATTTTAAGACTGCTAAGGAACACCACAAACTATGCCATATACGTGAAAAAACCGGCCTTACAGGGTTACAGTCCTTTCAAAAACTGGTACGGTCTAGCAGTGACGCACAATTTTGGAACTTCACAATCCGGTAGGATTAAAAACATCGTTTTATGACTGCATAGCCTGCATAGATGACAAGTTATATCAGCAATTTTAAACACGATGCCCCGAATCATCGCCGAAAGGATCTATCGACAACCATCTTTTAATCCGGGGGAGAAAAACTACTAAAGAAATCAGCTCTCAGTTGGGGGAATGAGCCTTATCTTCAAAGTAAGAACAGAAGCCTTAGAATTAAATTATAGACCTCATATGTAGATTTAACATAAATCAAATCTGAGGACTTTATATCGTTATGTCCGATCTTACAGGAGATCTGAAGACTCAATGTTTGATACATTCATCATTAGATGAATGTATCAATATTTTGAACGGTTGCCAAGGGTGGAAGTCTCGATGAAATATCAGGACCAGTATTTTAACATCTTTTGAATCAAGAAGTTCTGCACCTTATTTTTAAAGACCTTAAAAGCTACCTATTGAAAACATTGAAAGCCATAAAAGTTAATATAGTATTAAAATGTTAGTTAATTTATAAACATAGCACAAATTGTGAATGACGGCATATTGCTTTGATATGATACCTAATATCTTTTTATAATAATAATTTTATAGGTACACTGATTTGAAAAAATAATGAAGAATTGAATTGAATCGATTGTAAATGATTTCAATTGATCAAAGTCTTGATCTATTAAGTAAGATTTATCACAGGTTGAAGTATCACAGCTTAAAGTATCATAGTTAAATATATCACTATTGAAGGCACTTTAAAAGATGTCCGAAAAAAGTTAAGTCATAACCAGTGGTTCGTGTGACTTGAAACGTCATTGAGCTTGAGAAAAGATGGTTAAGGGCAAGATTTTCTTTTATTATTTATACAAACTTCCAAAAACACCTTAGATTCTATTTTTTATTATTATTATATATATATACATAATGGGTGATTTTTTTGAGGTTAGGATTTTCATGCATTAGTATTTGACAGATCACGCGGGATTTCAGACATGGTGTCAAAGAGAAAGATGCTCAGTATGCTTTGACATTTCATCATCAATAGACTTACTAACGAGCAACGCTTGCAAATCATTGAATTTTATTACCAAAATCAGTGTTCGGTTCGAAATGTGTTTCGCGCTTTTTTATCGACAAATTTTGTTCAGCAATGAGGCTCATTTCTGGTTGAATGGCTACGTAAATAAGCAAAATTGCCGCATTTGGAGTGAAGAGCAACCAGAAGCCGTTCAAGAACTGCCCATGCATCCCGAAAAATGGTGTGGTTTGTACGCTGGTGGAATCATTGGACCGTATTTTTTCAAAGATGCTGTTGGACGCAACGTTACGGTGAATGGCGATCGCTATCGTTCAATGCTAACAAACTTTTTGTTGCCAAAAATGGAAGAACTGAACTTGTTTGACATGTGGTTTCAACAAGATGGCGCTACATGCCACACAGCTCGCGATTCTTTGGCCATTTTGAGGGAAAAATTCGGAGAACAATTCATCTCAAGGAATGGACCGGTAAGTTGGCCACCAAGATCATGCGATTTGACGCCTTTAGACTATTTTTTGTGGGGCTACGTCAAGTCTAAAGTCTACACAAATAAGCCAGCAACTATTCCAGCTTTGGAAGACAACATTTCCGAAGAAATTCGGGCTATTCCGGCCGAAATGCTCGAAAAAGTTACCCAAAATTGGACTTTCCGAATGGACCATTGGCAGCCGCGGTCAACATTTAAATGAAATTATCTTCAAAAAGTAAATGTCATGGACCAATCTAACGTTTCAAATAAAGAATCGATGAGATTTTGCAAATTTTATGCGTTTTTTTTTTAATAAAAAGTTCTCAAGCTCTTAAAAAATCACCCGATATATATATATATATATATATATTATTCATTTTTAGATCTTAGATAGTAGTACCCGTGGCATGATGGTTAGTGCGTTGGACTGTCATGCGAGAGGTCTTGGGTTCAATCCCTGCCTGTGCCACCTTAATTAAAAAAAAAGACTTTTCACGGGTACTGCCTCTTGCGAGGAATTGACAAATTCTCCAAGAGTAATTCTTGTCATGAAAAAGTGCTTTCTCAAAATTAGCCGTTCGGATTCGGCATATAAATTGTAGGTCCCCTCCATCCCTGACAACATTACTCGCACACAGGAATGGTTGAGAGTTGTAAGTCACTAGGCCCTGGTTCTCTACGGACTGTTGCGCCACCTAATTTATTTATTTATTTATTTTAGATCTCTTTGCAACTTCTGAATTTTATTACTTCTTCGCATAGTTATTCTGAAAGGAGTACGCGTTCTACATTGTCAGCGTTGTCGTAGGAAGTAGTATATTTTGAAATTTGTCGTTTTTATTTTTTTTTTTTTATTTGACGATTTAACTTTTCACAACCACCCAAACATAATGTACGTAAAATGGGTATGTAGCTACTCGTATAATTCATAATACGTGTGTTTTTAATAGAATATTTTCATCTGAACGTATATCTTTTCCCAGTTAAGTACCTTAGTGAAGCTGAATGAAATTTAAAGATGTTTTAATCGATTTTTCTTATACTTATATTTCTTCCTCTGTTTGAAGTTTTAAGAGTTTTCATTTGCATGTAGTTGGAGGTTTAGATTGCCATAATGATATATCACTTTGATTACTTTGTAAATTCAAAAAACTCCCTAAGCGATGATCCAAAATATTAAATAAAAAATAAACTGTCATCACCGAAATGAGATGAAAGGAGTTCTCGATTCGCGTCTTTTTTTAATTTCAAATTGATCATGTTAAATTACTTTTTTGATTTAATTTTTAATTTCTAAAATAATTGCATATCCAATTTCAAGAAATGCCTACAGGGTCTTCCGGCTCTGAGTTTCTTGGAGTTTCAAATTCCCTAGAATCAGGTTCCAAGTTTATTTGAGGGGTTTTCATAAACAATTTAAATAACTTAATATACATATTTGTCAGATTGAATATTTAAATAACAAAAAATAATATTACCTTCAAAATAATTACAAGGAGAATGAAGACATTCGATAACATTTTTAAAAGAATCCAATTGAGATTTATTTCCTCAAAATACAACAATTTAGGAATACAAGAAAGCTTTGCAATGGGCCTGTAGTTTGTTTTATCCACCCTGTTACCTTTCTTGAAAATTGCTGTTGGAAATGACTTCTGCCATATACTGGGAAATTTGCCTGTTGACTTCAAAATAAATGTATCACGACAGGTTTTTAAGATATTATTTTTTCAAAACTATGAAAGTATCAAATTCAAGGTTGTCTCAAAACATTATAAAAGAATTTTCAAAAACTAAGTAAGATACTAAAATTATTTAAATTGAATCTAGAAGAGAAAGATTTAAACTTTGCAAAATTATCAAACAAATTATTATTCAAACATATCATGCGTTTTTACTAGCAGTAAAAACCATGTTTTAGATCGTATATAGCATTTTTAAATAGGCATATTTTAAAAACCTGATGTGATAGTAACATGTATAAATTCAAATTTAAATTTACGACATCTTAATTCCTTAAAAAAGTATTGTGTTTGTATTGTATGTGCTAACGAAAAAAGAAACGTAATATTGTCGACCAGTGTATTGCCGTAATGTGTGCCCTAAATGTGTGCGTCTACAGCTTATATTAAACAACCTTATCAGTGTAACTTTAGACCAGAAAAGTGTCGATCAAGTATTCACATTAAGACAGATCCTAAATAAGTGTAGAGAAGACCTCTCCTTAGCAACCAAATGACGGGAATGAACCTATTAATTTTCGTCCTGCTATGCTGTTCAGAAATCATGGGCTATGGCACCTTGGGTCGTTTTAAGAAAAAAGTTCTTCGCGTGATCTACGGCCCGTATTTATAGAAGGTGATTGATTTTGGGAGCATGTACTTTACTTTAAGTTTAAGGAAAAAGGTGTTGTCGTGATGGGTTTTTCTGTTTAAATTATTAATATCAATTATTTTTTTCAGTAAAAAAACCGATAAAATGCAGCTTTTCTTTTGGATATTTCTTTTTAAGGAAGTATTACTATTTAAGCAAGTTTCTACTTAAAGCAAGGAGTTATCCTTGCGTATTGATGATAAGATAGTTCCATTAAAAACAGAAACAAAGTACTTAGGGATTCACTATTAAAATATGTTAAAATTAAACAAACATGCGCGGAATGTATTAAACAAAGCGAAAATGGCTACTGCTATTTTAAAAAAATTACTTTCTTCAAAGCATCTATCCCAAAGTACTAAAATTCTGATGTATAAAGCATTGATAAGATCTATAATCTCGTATGGTTTTAGTACCTGGTTCTCTATTTCTCCAACGGTAGCAAAAGAACTAGAAAAGTTTGAAAGAACAATCTTACGATTTTGTAGTGGAAAATATCGTAGACCTAATAAAAATGGTTTTCTAACTATGTATACATTGTATAATTTAACAAAAGTGAAACCTTTGATGATTTATGTGACAACATTATTAAAAACCAGATAAGAATCTTGTACAAATCATCCAATTCCACTTATCAAAGGATTATGGGACAAAAATATTACCAATGAAAGCTCATACTTCGAGTATTATCAATCTCCATTCGATCTTTTGCATAATATATCCCGAAATTTAATAAAACCTCAGGTGAATGATTTACTTACTTTACCTTTTTATGAGAAAGCCACATTGAACGTTCTTCGAGGATAAAATTGTTTTTAGTTTGTGTATTGAAAAAAAAAGAAAAAAAGAAAAATATATTGTATATCCTTTTATATAATACACACAATTACAGTTGGTTCCTATAGCCTATGAATTAAACTAAATTAAATTAATTTTTTATTATTTGTATTTGTTTGAATAAATCAAAAGTTTCTTGTTCTAATATATTAAATTATATCTCGAACTAAGTAACTGCTCTTACTATATTTATTTCAAACTCAAAAAATAAAAACCTGATAGAAAATAAAATTCTTTTATAATCTTAGCTTTGCATATGGAATGCATCTTTTGTTATATAGTTTTAAGTTCTAATCATTAGTTTTAAGTTTGGCCTTTAAGAGCCACTAGTGAACGTGTGTCGGCAGCAAACACACGAATATATTAATGAAATACATTCTTGAAGTATGTATGCATATATTGTAATTTAATAAGGTTTAAACTATTCTTTTATTAAACATTTTGTATAAGCCAGACATATTAACGAAGTCGGCAGCATAATTAAAAAAATATTGTAATCAAAACTAATTTGTGAATTTTAAGTCTCAATAAAGAAAACTGAACTGAACTGAACTGACTGCAAGTTTCTACTTTTTGAGTTGAAATATTTTATTAACTTCTGTATTGTAATGGGTCCGATTTGTCAAATTGAAAATTTTGACATTTCTCGACGTTTCAAGGTCCCTAGAGTCGAAATAAAAGATTTTTAGAAAGATGTCTGTGCGTGCGTGTGTGCGTACGTTCGTACGTCCGTACGCCCGTACGTCTGTACGTTCGCGACGTTTTTTCGTCCTCCATAGCTCAAGAACCAGAAGAGATATCGACTTCAAATAAATTTTGTTATACAGATAATAAGGCAGAAAGATGCAGAAAGGGCTCTCAAGAAAATTGCGTGGGTGGTTTTTTTACCATGGTAGTTTAAAAAAAAGGTGAACATTTTGGTTAAACCTAAATATCTCATGAAACAATGATGCCAGAGACTTAAATTAAATTTTATAATTTATATTGTAACGTAATACAAAACAATTATATTTTTGGAAAAAAAATCCAATTAACGGTTTTTTTTATAAATCAAAAAAACTGAAAAAAAAATTGTCACCTCGCAAATTTTACGACCAAAATATGATTTCATCTCCAAAACAATTTTGTGCAACGAAGAATAATGTTTTTGACATCTGATAAAATTTTGAGAAAAATCTTATTGACAGTTTTTTTTATAAAAAATAAAATCCTACAAAAAAAATTTACTCATAGTTGGTAAAAATTGAATTTCGACGCAAATATCTTTTCAAAAACTTGAGATTAAGGCTTCAAACTTTTTTATCTCATAAGAAATATTATTTTCAACAATCTGAATAATGTTGGGAAAAATCGAATTGACAGTTAAAAAAAAAAAATAAAAACCTAAAAAAAATTAATAAAAGTTGGTAAAAATTGATTTTCGACTCAAATATCTTTTCAAAACTTTGTGATAATGGCTTCTTACTAATTTTAACTTATAAAAAATATTGTTTTCAACATTAGACAAAATTTTGAGAAAAATCGAATTCACAGTTTTTTTTTACAAAAAATAAAAACCTTAAAAAAAATTATAAAAGGTGGTAAAAATTGATTTTCAACTCAAATATCTTTTCAAAACTTGGAGATATTGGCTTTAAACTACTTTAATCTTTCAAAAAATATTGTTGTCAACATTCAGTAAAATTTTGAAAAAAATCGAATTGACAGATTTTGTACAAAAAATTAAAAACCTAAAAAAAATTTAATCAATTTGGTAAAAATTGATTTTCGACTCAAATATCTTTTCAAAAATTTGAGATAATGGCTTCTAACTAATGTTTACTTATAAGAAATATTGTTTTTAACATTCGATAAAATTTTGTGAAAAATCGAATCGACAGTTTTTTTACAAAAAATAAAAACCTAAAAAAAAAAAACAATTCTAAAACTTGGTAAATATTTACTTTCGATTCAAATAGCTTTTCAAAAATTACAAATATTGGCTTCAAACTTATTTTATTTCACAGAAAATATTGTTTTCGATATTCATATATCATTCGATATAAAAATCCAACAGTCCGTTTTTTCATAAAAAAAAATCTACAAAAAATAGTACGAAAATTTGGTAAAAATTGATACATATAGACAAACTTTTAAGCAAGACAAATCGACAGACGGGATGGGAAGTTATCAGTGTGGGTCGCATTCCAGCCTCTTTTTTGGCATGATTTTCAGTTTATTTAAATCAAAAATGGCTTACTTCTAGGGACAAAATTGTAAAAAGAAGCAGTTGATAAAAGAAAAGGAAATCTAGGGACATTACTCACCACAAAAAAAGAAAGTGAAAATATGGTAAGAGCAAAGTCGACGATTTTCAGAAAAAAACATTTTTACGTTAAAAGGAATTAAGCCTCTTGGGGAACTCTTACTTCTTGGTGGTTCTTGAAAAAGGTAGATTTAATTTTATTTTTACTTAAATAATTTTTTTTTTTTTTAATTAAGCTTACGATCTAAACGCTTCTGTTCATAAAATCTAAATAAACAGTTAGTAACTCTACCGACATTTTTCAGAGAATTAGATTAACGTTTAAAAAATACTAACTTAGAGTCGGTTATTGCTAACGACTGAACTAATATGCTCCGTGAAATCGAGATTAGAATTAGTTCATAGTTTTAAGATCTTTAAAACTATGAACGCGATGTATCGAGTGCTGCGATATTTTATAATCAAACTAGGAGAACGTTTTTATAGATTCATTGCCTGACATTTAATTGGATCAAGGTTTAGCCCATTCTTTTTAATATCCTCGTGGAGATGTTATAGATAGTTTATAGATTTTATGCTTTTGAAAATTTTCATTTCATACTCATAGATCAAAATGTAATTGTATCGCACACAATAGGATACATCATTGATAGCTAAGATAAGGAGTAGATGCCCTAAATGAATACCCTGGGAACACCTGATTTGGCAATAAAAGGTTTGGAGGAAGAAGTTCTGAGTTAAACTTGATGTGACTTATTTTGGAAATAAGAAGAAGACCATACGATGAATTGAGGAAAATACCCAATTGCCTTCAGCTTTAATGTGATGATATCATGCGAAAGTTTGTGAAAAGCTTTAGAATAATAGTAAGTGTAAATACAGTCGAGCTCTTGACCGAGTCCTAGTTTATTTCAGCAATTGTCGAACGTTGAAAACTATGTTGTTGATTACATATAATATTCTTGCAGTTAAAATTTAAACTATTACAAACACTTTGTTCAAAAGGCTTGGGAACACAGGGCAGGCTTAGGGAATGGTCTGTAATTACTAATGTCAGAATTGTTACCTTTTTTAAAGTTTGGTGTCAAAAAAACCTTCTTCCATATGGTTGGGATGAAGGGGAGATGCTACTACTAATTTGGTTTTACAACTGCAAAGTTATATTAATTTAGAGGCCACCTAGTTATCATTGCGGTTCGCATCCCACACACTTCCTTTGTGTCTATTTTTAAGATCATAAAATAAAATACCAGTTTCTGACATTAAATTTAAGTGTTAAGATTCAATACTGCCATTATTCAATTTTGAAGTGGCCCTGAAGAAATCCACAAAAATCTCATTCTCATCGCCAATATACTTAAATATAATGTACTACTGTTTCAGTTGTTTATTTTTTAAAGCTTGTAGCTTTTTTTATTTCTTTGCTTTGTGATAGAAAATATTTTGAGATTAAATAATCATAAATCAAAAATAGATTTCCGAGTTGTGTGTACGAGTATTTTATAGGTATTTAACTTTAGCTGTAAGAAACATCATGTATGAAACATAAAATAAAATAAGCTTTCTTCTAAACTTATCCTTTCACACTAGAAGAAACTTATGAGAATTGCAATAAGTACAACATATTTTACGACATAATAGAGACATCATATAGAATGAGAAAAAGTCTCGTGTATTTTTTTACGACCTAGCTTGTTTAACACAGAAGTGTTTTGAAAACAAAATATATTTTTAAACAAAAAATAGTAATAAAACCCTTGTACAGGAAATAGAGTCATGATTCTTGAATTTCCTGATAGCAGAAGATTTCAATGGTTCACTCAAAAATCAGTCATGAAATACTGTTAAAAGAATAAGAATTATAGCAATAAAAAAGTAGTAATAAAAGGTATCAATGTTCACTACTAAAAGCACATGTAATTAAAACTGCTGAAAAAAACTAAAAATTTAAACAATCATACAAATTTTGACATTGAACATAATTGACCAGATGTCCTTGCTGGTTTTAGCTGAATGCCTTTTTATTTTCATTAACTAATGGTTGATTAAAGTCAACACAATAAACAAAGATTGTAAGGAATAGCCGCCCATCCCTACAGCCGCAATTATTATATAGGACGACAGCGAATGACAGATTGGTTAAATGTTCATTCATTATAGAAACTTTTCTCCATTATCAACTCAAAGCTATGTATATTTAGGTTCTGGATGCGACGACGACGGGGTAATGGAAAGAATAAGAATTAGGAAATTCGTTGCCTGTGGACGGGCGGCGGCGCGGCGGGCAGGTTTTTTTTTCGGAGGAAGGTGGATGCTTGAGTAATTGCTTGTCCATTGATTTTTCAATAGAAACAAGAAAAAAACAAACTTAATTAAATATATGCAATCTACTTAACCTAGAAAAATGAATGTTAAAAACATGAACCATTGCTGTTTGAATTAATGGACCGTTTGTAGTGGTGGTACCAAATTTATTATGTTTTGAAGCTGACAAGAGCTTGTTAGGGGTATGAACTGTAAATAAAAAGTTTGGTATTTGTAAAGGCAATAGAAGTTTTTTATCCTTTTTAGAAGAAATTTTTAATATGATTACTGCATTACTACACAAGAATTCGTTTTTAATCATGCATGTATACAATATAGAAAAAAAATGATAAAACCTTTTCATTTCTGCATCGGAATTGATTCTGAATCTGGTACGACAAAAAAGATATCTGAAACGAAATGTAATGGCTTAAAACATCGAATTGAAAAATAACAATATTTTATTACATACAATCTTTTCACAAATAATACGGTTGTATCTGATACAATCAAATCTGAAGAATACTTTAAAAATTATTTTTAAAGAGCGTTTTTTTAGACCAATCGTCTCTGTCTTATCTGCGTAGACAAGTGACTTCAGATAACCCCACAAAAAAACAGTACTGCGGTGTTCTATCGCAAGATTTTGAAATTCACGGCACACACCCACGACTCGAGATAATGACCATAATTCCCTTAATAAATTGATGATTTATATTAGTAATAAATTTGCAAGGTTTGCAAACGTTATTCAGGAGTAAGTCTATTAATTATGAAACGGCGATCGAAGTTGAGTATAAAGATAGTGACAGCTGTCAAATAAACAACTCCGAAAAACGTTTTGCCAGATTGAAAACACCCGTTACCATATACTCAATTTAAAAGTGTTGCCAGTCGTTGGGAAAAATAGGTGTTAAATAGAGATAGATTTTTATTTTTTCGTATTTATATTTTCCATTATATTTGATAAGCTATCACACATTTTACATATAGAGAAATTTAATGTAGGATAAACAGTATTTATATTATTACAATTACGAATTATTTCTTAATATAAATATTTGAAGGAAAGTACAAAAAAGACCTTCAATATAACAAAAAACGAAAAATTATTCAGGTACATTACATTGTGTCTTAAAATCAGGGCCGGACAAAGCATATGTGCAAGATGTGCAAATGCACAGGGCGCAAAATTCTGGGCGGCATTACTAGGAGCAAGAACATGTAATCTGATCTTGCACAAACAAATATGTACTACTATTTCCCATTTTTTTAACCACAAACATTCTTAAAATAATCCAAAAAAACATCCATCACAACTGTCCTAAGTTATTTCTTGCGCACTAACTAACATCACTTTCATTGTTGGATTCAATGAAAATTTAACACAAGATATCGCAGAACTAAAAGTCCTACCTAACCTACCTAATTTCCAAATAAAGGGTGTCCCAAAATTAACGCAAGATTTGAATTAAATAGAAAACGCCGTTTTTAGTCTTTTGATAGTTATATTTTTATTGACTCGTAAAGTACATAGGATAGGGTTATGTATGGAATAACACATCGGACAAATGGCCTCCACGGCTTTGCATGCACATGCGCACTCTTTTGTTGAAATTTTCCATGACCATTCTGCATAAATGTGGCTGAATTTCGTTGATGCAGCGTTGAATCTCCTCCTTTAATGCACGGGTGGTTGTGGGCTTGTTGACATAGACTTGTGATTTCAAATAACCCCATAAAAAGAAGTCTAATGGTGTTAAATCACACGATCTAGGAGGCCAATTTTGATCACCGAAACGAGAGAGTACACGACCTGGAAATGTCTCATGCAGTAATTGAATTGTTTCACGGGCTGTATGACATGTGGCACCGTCTTGTTGAAACCACATATTGGACACATCAATATCATCCAATTTTGGCAGAAAGAACTGTGTAATCATGTCGCGATATCGAGCACCAGTAACAGTCACTGCTTGACCAGCATCATTTTCAAAAAAATATGGCCCAATTATGCCTCCAGCCCAAAATCCACACCATACAGTCACGCGTTGTGGATGCATTTGTTTTTCGACAATCACATGTGGGTTCTCCGAACCCCAAATGCGGCAATTTTGGCGATTGACAAAGCCATCAAGATGAAAATGTGCTTCATCGCTTAGGATGATTTTGCTCGAAAAATCAGGGTCCATTTGTTGATGTTCAATAATCCATTCAACGAACTCTCTTCTCTGTCCATGGTCATTAGGCTTCAATTGTTGTGTTAATTGAATTTTGTAAGCATGAAGACACAGATCTTTGGTGAGTATACGCTGTAGAGAGGTTCTTGAAATTTGCAATTCTTGTCCACGACGTCGAATTGAGGTTCCTGGATTGTCAGCAACACTCTCACGCACTGCTTCGACATTCACATTTGAACGGCTTGTTTTTGGACGACCAGTGTGTTTGGCGTCTCCAACGGATCCAGTCTCCATGAATTTTTCAATTAATCTCTTCACAGTTGACGAAGTTAAAACACTATTCCGACCATATTTTGTATGAAATTTTCGAACTGCAGCCGCCAAGCTTTCACTATTTTTGAAATATTCTTTAATAATGAAGACACGTTGTTCTATCGTGTAACGCTCCATTTTTAATAACCCTATACTGTTAGCTGTCAAATTGCTTTTTTTTCAGGGTTGCCAACACTTCACTGCACAAATCGCGGCAAATTCAAATCTTGCGTTAATTTTGGGACACCCTTTATTTCACCCTGTTCGTACAAGAGAAAAATGGTCAATCGATGTGCAAATTTTCTTTTTTACACACTCAGTATCGAAACTAACATGGGAGATATTTAAAAAAAAACTTATTTATACGGAATCATATGGGTCAGAGCGTGCAGGTTTTCTTCTAGATGGGAGAGCAGATAGATGCATTGAGGCCTTTAAAAACAAATTAAGAAGAAATATATGAAGCCCTTACAGAAATAGGAAATCTAGAGGCAAAAAGCATTGAAGTCGTTAGGAGGAAATAAAATTTTTGATTTTACATTTATTTGCTGCCTGCTGATTTGGTTTGATATTTTAGAAAATATAAATAAAACTAGTAAATATTTACAAAGTCCCTCCGTTAATCTGTCTACTGGCATAAAAGTTTTAGAAAATACAAAAAAAAAACGGTTTAATTTTAATGCGTTCCGATGAAAAATTTAATGAGTCGGTATGTTCAATTAACCGAGCGTATTGCTAGTTCCCTAGAAATACCAAAAAATATGTTTCCTGAAGCTTTATCATTGCGATCTCAACGGAGAAAAAGACTTATGCTGATGAATGTCCTGAAACAATATTAGACCCGAAACAAAGATTTAAAGTAGATTTTTTTTCCAAAATACAAGCCATTCAATCAATTACAGAAAGGTTTGAACAGCTTGATACGTATAGTATCAATTTTTCATTTTTAAGTATTATAAGCGATGTTTAAAAACTAAAAATGTACGTGCTTCATGCCTTAATTTGCAGAATGTTTTAACATAAAGTAGTTTTAAAGATTTAGATGGAAAAGAATTGTTTCAAGAATTAACCGTAATATTCCCGCTTGTTACACCACAAGCACTTGAGCTTTAGGTATGTTAAATTTTATTTTTAGGTCAAACCTTGAAGATTTTGCTCCGAACTTAGGAATTGCTCTACAAATCCTTAATACCATCCCGGTCACGGTAGCTTCAGGAGAACGTACTTTTTCTAAACTAGAAATTATTAAAAATTATCTTAGGACAACCATGACTCAGGAGAGATTGGTAGACTTATCTGTAATGTCCATTGAAAAGGAAATATTAAATTCCATAGACTTTGTTGATCTCATTTCTGAATTTGCAAAACGTAAGGCCAGAAAAGTAAGTTTTCAAGTTTAAACGTTTCCCCTCTGCTCATTTCTTCGCTGCGTTTTAGTTTATGGTTTAGGCCTATTGGGGATACCTCAATAAAAAAAACACATTGAAAGTCTACCTCATGGGTAATGTGGGTAAGGCTTATGCTTGTGTATCAGTTTGTATGTGAAAATATAAAAAAGGGGCACTTTCTACAAATCTTGCACAGGGTGCAAGTTTGGCTGGGGCCGGCCCTGCTTAAAATAGTTGTTTGAAATAAATGGATCAATATTGTGGATTATTAACAAAATTTATAAATGATGGATATGCATATGTATATAATTAAAAGTATAAAATGTATATATAAATAGTAAAACAAGAGATAAATAAATAATTTAAGTTATAACTAATAAATAAAATACACGAACAATTGAAAAAAATTAATGAACAAAGAAATTGATGAATTAATATAAATATATAAATGGCCTAGTCACTGATAAGGCATCGGTTCCCATCGATCACCGAAATCAAGGCAGATGGGGGACCGTCTCGAAACCTACCACGTGCTTTTGTCATGTGTTCTTTCTGTCTGTTGCCCTTTTTCTTCTGTCCGTCTGTCTTGTATTAATGTCTTGTGTTGTTATCACCTTATATAGTCTAGTCGCTCAAGGTGCTGTGTTCTCTACTCTGTACATTTATGTGCTGAGTAGTATGTAATGTAATGTGTAATGTATAAATAAAAAAGAGGCTGGGATGCGACCCACACTGATAACTTCCCATACCGTCTGTCGATTTGTCTTACTTAAAAGTGTGTAGGTTTTCGTATTTTGCTAAAAAGTTGTCAGTTGATATATTCTTAAAAATTTAAAAGTTACCAACAATATTAGGCATATTATGATGAAATAGTTTTTTTTTACCAATTTTAGTAAAATTTCTTAAAAGTGTTTAAACAAAAATGTCGAAAACAATATTTTTTGGGATATAAAATTAATTTGAAGCCAATATTTTGTAGTATTATTTTTTTTTTAGGTTTTTATTTTTTGTAAGAAAACTCAATTCGATTATACTCAAAATATTACCGAATGTTATAAACAATATTTTTTATAAAATAAAATTAATTTAAAGCCAATATCTCAAAGTTTTGAAAAGATATTTGAGTCGAAATTCAATTTTAACCAACTTTTATCAATTTTTGTTTTGGTTTTTATTTTTTGTTAAAAAACTGTCAATTCGATTTTTCTCAAAATTTAGCCGAATGTTGTAAGCAATATTTTTTATAAGATAAAATTAGTTGGAAGCAAATACTCAAAGTTTTGAAAAGATATTTGAGATATTATAGAAAATAATTTTTTACAAACTTTGCGTCATTTTTGTTTTAGGCTTTTATTTTTTATACAAAAAGTGACACTTCGATTTTTTCCAAAATCGTTGCGCAAAATTATTTTGGAGATAAAATCATTTTTTATCCGTAAAGTTTTTGAGGGAACACATTTTTTTCAGTTTTTTTTTTTGATTTATAAGAAAAACCGATAATAGGATTTTTTTCCAAAAATATATTTGTTTGGTAGGTATGCATAACGTTAAAATATATAATTTAAAATTGAATTCAAGTCTTTAGCGTTTTTGGTTCATGAGATGTTTTGGGTTAAGCAACATTTTCACCTTTTTTTTAAATTGCTTTGGTAAAAAACCACCCACTCAATTTTTTCCTTGCTATATTTTTCTGCATTATTTTCTGAATAATAAAATGTATTTGAACCGAAAAAAACGTCGTCGTAAATAAAGTACAGTAATACAAAATAAGTTAATATCACAGATTATTGAAAAAATAGTATAAATTAACAATTAAGGAAAACCAAACAAAAGTAAAATATAACAATATATCAATAATTAAAAATAAATAGTAACAAAAACAAAATAAGTTGAATTTAAAATTACAACTATTAAACATAGAAATACAAAATTATAGTTGGCAGAAGAATGGTTAAGATACAAGTCGTTTAATGAATTGATCATCCGATAAATCACATGTCAATAAAAATTAATTATTCATCTATCACCAATTTTCTTTAACATTCTTGCATGCAAGTGGGCTGTAGAATAATGACGAGGAAAATTAAGTTTCATTTTAAGTAATTTATTTTTTAAAATTAAATTAAATTAGTTTTTTAAAATTACATTTTGCACATTTTCCGAATATTTCGCAACCATAGAAAGAATTGCTCGAAAACTCATTTTATAAACTATAATTTTGTTGTTGTTACTAAAACCTGAATTTCTGTTATTGGAGCGATAAAGTAGTTTTATGATAATACCGACTTTCTTTAACGTGTTTTTCAATATTTTCTCTGTAGATAAGGTTTTGGTCTAAGCAAACTCCTAAATAACTTACACCCATTTCCCAGTTTATGTTAACACCATTAACTTTCGTTTTCTACTAAAATGGATAACTTTTACCTAATAGAATAATACTGAACAATATTGAGAATAGAATAATTCTGAGTTAAGAATAATATTGAGATATTAGTTCAATTACATGAATTAAATTTGTCTCTATATTGAGACCAAATTCATGCTGTTGAAAATCCAGTATCATCAGCAAATAAATCCAGTTGACAATTACCATTCAGGAAGTTAGTAACATAAACACTAAAACACCTATAATTTGTATTAAATAAGTTGGAAGGCCTGAGCAAACTAATTTGTCATCCATTCCATAGTGCCACACAGTATCAAAAGCTTTTTCTATATTATAATACCTATGGTAGAATGGGCCCAGTTGATTTTACAAGCCAAAGATTCTGTTTCACATACTGGCAACTGGCATACTCTCAACACTTGGTGACAATTTTTGAACCCAAATTATTCATTAAGAAGAATGTTTATTTAACTAGTAATTTCTAATATGTTTTCTTTTAAAATCTTTTCCAAAATGTTGCTAAAAATACTCAAAAAAATAAACGGTCAATAGCTTTTGGGAAATTTTTGTCAGGGTTTTGAATACTTATAAGATTCGGGATTTTCCAAGGCTAAGGAAAATATTTGTATAAATACATTGGCCAATAAGACTTAAAATACAAGTCCAGCTTTGGGAAGCATTTTAATATAGATGTTTTTGAATCTTTCAGGTCCATCAGACTTCTTCGTTTGTAGAATGAAAACAACATGTTAACTAAAGTTTTGAATTGAATTAACTGATAATTCCTAATTTTTCTTTGTTTCCCGTTTTTTTTACCCAATGAAGTCAATATCACCAAAAAAGAAAAGACCCAGAAAACTTTTATTATCAGTGGATTACCCTAACAATAATTTAATCAAACTTAATTTTCTTGGTCATTCTATAGAAAAATTGTGCCTTTAGATCTAAATAAATTACTTATCTCTATAGAATTATTTTTATTTAAATTATTTAGATAGTCTTTAAGTATTTAGAATGTCCGTCCTAAGCACGAATATAATATGTAAATATAATAAAACAAAATAATATAATAAAACAAAAAAAAAAGAAATCTCAACATGCCACAAGCATTTTATCTGAATCTGAAAAGGATTTATTGCTGCGAGCATCTCCTTCCGCCCATCTTTTCAATGAATCCTTTTCCAATTACATCAGATTTTTATCCTCACCAAAACAGTAAGCACAAACGACGTGTAATAAATCTCCATTAAAATTGATTCCACACACATATTTTTATAAGAAAATAAGTTAAAGTGGAGAATCCACTTCAATATGTCCTTGGAATTTAAAAACCCATTTATTAATTTCAGTCTCTCTAAAGCTAAAACTTTTTTCTTTTGCCAAACAAATCTTGTTCCTGTGATTCTTACTTCACAATGACTCTCCGTGGCAATAAAAAAAATTACACTCATTCAGAATTCTCATGCTTCATCTGTTTTCAATGCCAGAGCAACTTAAAGCCAAAGGTCTTCTCGAATTGAGGGTACATTTTTTTGTTCAACAGAGGGAGCCACGGAAAGGATAAAAACAACCCTGCTGCAGATATGTTAGATATAGAAGGCAGAAGAAGCTACTTCCTGATGTTTTTTTTTTTTTGTGTGTGCGTTTTAAAATACCCCTTGATCTGCAGGGTTACTTTCATCTGAAATGTGAATAGAATTTATTAGTGCAGCACATTTTATCTCTCATTCTTTGGCCTGACTGCATATTTACTTTGTTGTCCTGAATATCATGGCTATAGAGCAAAAGAAGGAATATAGTTTCATATCTTCACATTCGGTTGTAGCTTTACTTTTAGCTTTAAGTCGCGAGATTCTTTGTTTGGCGTTTGACAGTTAGCAGCGAAAACGGGGTAGAATTCAGTGAAAATGTTTTGAGATTGTTCAAAATGGATAAACTTACAGCGAAATTACTCGCTATGTGAACTCTGGCATTTCTGTTTGATGTTTTGAACTTCTTAATATCAACAAAGTGTTTTACTTGAGTGGTTACGAGTTTTTGAAAAGTTTGTACTTCTACTACTATACACTCCAAAAAATTATAAGAAAAGTTTTGGCATCAACGAAAAGCACTAAAAATAACATTTTCGGACTAAGAATATATTTCATCATGTGAAGCGTAATTCTTATATACATTATCCAGTATAATTATTGTTATCGCGTCGAAACCGAAACGCTTTTTATATTTTCATAACATTATTAGAATTTTAAATTCCATTAAGGTCGTAGAATGGTCGTTTTCCAATACGTACTTGTAGTACTTAATGTATCTCTGGATTTTCGTGTCCTTTAGGATTCTTTAGAAATTTGCTGGTAAAGCCTTTTTTATTTTTTTTTTCCAAATTCATTTTTATTAATTCATTCTTAAGACTATCTTAAAGCTAGACAAAAATTCATAAAACTAGCCTAATTATCCATAACTTACAACTAACTTACTGGTCCCATACGGACACTCTAAGTTAAACAATAATACTTAATGCTAATGCCTTTCGGCCCTAAGATCTATTTAACTTCAATTCCATTTTATTTATTTTTTTATTCATTAGAAAATTTAAAAAAAACTAATATCAATGTCCTTTTTTTTTTATTTTTACTTAAAAACTACTTAAAATAAGGTCCTTAATATAAAACTTAAAGCTAACTAAAACTACCTATTCTACCTATAAACTACTTAAAACTAGAACAACCACAGCAGCAAATCTAACTATCTAACGTTTTTTGTTTTTCATATTTTGTCTTTTTTTTATTTTTTTTTTATTATTCCATGTTTTTTTTATTATTTTTTTTTATATTTTTTTTTTGTATTTTTTTGTATTTTTTTTGTATTTTTTTTTGTATTTTTTTGTATGTTTTTTTTTTTTGTGCCACCATGCCTATTCTACTTAAAACTAAACCCTAAAACTATAAAACAAGTATGTAAGCCGGCCAAGGCTTAAAACCCCATCCCGACTACTCACTATCAAGTGCCGATTGAAGCCACCAAAACTGGCTCTCCTGCTTCACCCTATCAGTTCGGTCCCGTTCGGACACAGCCCTACTGAACCGAAGGAGCTCTGCTCCGTCTTGTGCCATGACGTCCCGATTGTACAGGAGTCGCCTATCCACGGTACGTCGTCTGACGTGGTAGATTAACGGAACTGCCAATCTATCCTGTATCAGACCGCATCTATCTAAAAAGAGGAATGCCTCTGGTGGAATGAAGCCGCTCAAGCGTGCACTTTCAAAATACTCGTCGTTCGGATAGAACGCCCCGAAAATTAAATTGTTGGTCGAAGACATAGCTCTTGCAATGTGACCTCGAACGAGTTTTATCACGAAATTGTCAATTCTGTTGATTCGAGCCCCGTTGTATAGGACCTCGTTGGAATAGTAATGCACGTACGAAGATTCGGGTGTTCGATATAAGCCGGTACAGCGTCGTAAACACTGCCGCTCGAATACCCGAAACTTCTCCATCTGGGAAGGGGCAACGTTGAACCACACAGGACAACCATAAACGATCATCGGCCGTATGAGGGCCATGTAGCAAATTACCTTCACTCTGGGGTCAAGCCGACTGCTAAAAAACAGCCGTTTCGTCAGAGCGAAGGCTCCTCTGGCCCTGGTCAGAGCAGCATTTATATGTCTGTCGAAATATAAATACTGATCTAACCAGATACCGGTGGTAAAGCCTTAGTATGCAGGTATGTTGTTTCGAAGAGCATTTTAGTTAAGGGTAATGCTGCGGTATCGATTTATTCTGATCGATTCCTCAAATTTTGTAAAAGCTTAACCTTCTTCATGGAGGTGTTTTGAACAATACGGTTTTTGCTTCAAATGAAAGGGCATTGGTCTAGTATAGGGTGGTCTAGCTGAAAGTTGGCCCGACCCAGGGTTGTATAATTTGAGATGTTAATGCGGTTCGATTTGTGAAATTGAAAATGTTGTCATTCATCGATACTTCAATGTCTCTAGAGCCTAAATAAAAGATTTTGAGAGATTTCTCTGCGTGCGTGTGTACGTACGTTCGAACGCTTTTTTCGTCGTCCATAGCTCAAGAGCCAGAAGAGATATCGACTTCTAATAAATTTTGTTATACAGATAATAAGGCAGAAAGATGCAGAAAAGACTCTCAAAAAAATTAAGTGGCTGGTTTTTTATACCATAGCAATATAAAAAAGGTAAAATTTTGTATTAACCCTAAATATCTCATGAACCAATAACGCTAGAGAATTGAATTAAATTTTATATTATATATTGTAACGTGATACCAAACAAATATATTTTTGGAAAAAATTCTAACTAACAGTTTTTTTATAAATCATCCGAAAAAAAATATTTGTTACCTCGAAAATTTTACGAACAAAAAATGATTTTATCTCCAAAACAATTTTGTGCAACGAAGAATAACGTTTTCAACAAATAAAATTTAATTTTCGACTCAAATATCTCTTCAAAATTTGAGATTATGGCTTCCGTCTATTGTTTTCAACATTCGGAAAAATGTTGAGAAAAATCGAATTGACAGTTTTCTTACAAAAAATAAAAACCTAAACAAAATTAACAAAAGTTAATAAAAATTGATTTGCGACTATATCTTTTCAAAACTTTGAGATATTGGCTTTAAACTAATTTTATATTTAAAAAAATGGTGTTGTCAACATTCAGTAAAATTTCGAGAAAAATCGAATTGACAGTTTTTTTTACAAAAACTAAAAACCTAAACAAAATTAATAAAAATTGATTTTCGACTCATATGTTTTCAAAAATTTGAGTATATGGCTTCCAACTAATTTTAGCTTTTAAGAAATATTATTTTCAACATTTGGTACAATTTTGAGAAAAATGAAATTGACAGTTTTTTTTACAAAAAATAAAAGCCTAAAAAAAAACAATACTAAAACTTGATAAAAATTTACTTTCGACTCAAATAGATTTTCAAAAATTAAAAATATTGGCTTCAAACTTATTTTATCTCACAGAAAATGGTGTTTTCGATATTCAATGATTTTTTTACAAGAATCAATAAGTCCGTTTTTTCAAAAAAAAAAAAAATAAAATCTACAAAAAATAGTACGCAAATTTTTTAAAAATTGATGTTCGGTTCTCGATTAATTAATTTCATTCATCCAATTTATATTTGTTAATATAAGAAATAAAAACTTTTAAGATATGCTACTGAAATTGTTAAAAATTGGTTTTCGACTAAAAATCTCGTTAGAAAAGTAGATTTTGAAATAAAACTATTTCATTGTATGCAAAATATTGTTGGGAATTTTGAAATTTTTTAAGAATAATTCAACTGACAACTTTTTTAACACAACACCAACATTTTTAAACAAGACAAATCGACAGACGGGATGGGAAGTTATCAGTGTGGGTCGCAGCCCAGCCTCTTTTTTTAATTGTTGTAGCAAAACAAATACCCACTCAAATTTTCCCACTCAAATTTTTGAAAGCCCTTTCTGCATCTTTCGATGTCATGATCCTTAAGAAAAAATTTATTTAAAGTCGATTTCGTTACAAAAATTATATTCCAAACGTACGGACGTACAAACGTTCGAACGTGCGTAAACACGAGGCAACAGATATATCCCTAAAAATCGTTGATTTAGATTCTAGAGACCTTGAAACGTCGTGTGGAGAAGTGTCAAAACTTACAATTTGACGTATCTGATCGATTTCAATAGCTTCCTACGGGAAGTTACAAATCATAATTGATGTTCATTTAATATATTTTTTAAGTGTCCTGATTTTTGTCAGAATTTTACTCGCGAACCTTAATCATTTTCAATTTGATTCCGTGCTTTTCACCTTAAAGATATTCCATCAAAACTACATACTGACGACGGTTTGCAGTATTAAGAAAGTACAGACATTTAAAATATTTAGTTTAAAAATACCTCTATAAGTCTTTTCATGATGTACCCACTTCTAAGGGCTTGTTAATCAAAGGGTTGTACCTTAATTTAATAATAATCTGAATTATGAATATTAAAGTAACTCTAAATGTATAATATGTCTGATGTTTAAAAAATTATACCCAAACAAAAAATCCTACAGACAAATTTAAATTTAAGTAAATTCCTTCATTCTATAAACATTGTTATTGGTGGCCATATTGAAGTAGTCCAATGTGAACTTGGTATTTAGTATTCATGCAATCCAACAAACTATTCATTTTGTAAAAATAAGAAATTAATTCTTTGGTTTTTCTTTCCGATCTCAATTTACATTATATCAATAAAAATGTTCCCTTTGAAATTAGAATAGCGATGAATACAAAACGAGAAGGAATAACAGAAAATTTAAATTCATTACTCAAAATATTGATTTGTTTACGAACGAATCAATTTTTACTGACATGCATTTGAAACTGTCGGAAGCTTCATCTTTGATGGATGACTAGAATAGAGAATAATACTTCAATGAATGAATTATTTATTTTCACTTTCGATAAAGGGTGGTGTAATATTTTATTTGATTGATATAATGGTTTTGTTGACAGTTTTGAAATACCAAATGAACAATATATTTAGTGAAATGGCGAAACATTTGTTATGCCAATGAAGGACATGTCCTTGCGATTTTATCGCACTTTAAAATATTAATAATTTAACAAATAAATACAATTGAACACAAACTTTATTCATACAAATCCAAAACTTATTTTCTAAAGTCTTTTTTTATTCTCACTATATGACTGTGAAAGCCGATATAAAATTTTCTAAAATTCTCAATACTCATTCCATATAGTACAAATTATAAAAGAAGCTTAATTTCATAAATTTCATTCAAATCTTCAAATGGGATTACCTTAAATAAAGTTGAGAGTAAATTTTATAGCTTGGGGTTTATTCCCTAATAAAGAAAGTGATATAAAAGTATAATTCTACATTCCCAAGGCATTTAATCTAGTTTAGGACGACGACCGACGAGTCGTCGGTCGCGACGGAGCGTTTACCTTTTTTTTAACCTTTGGTTAGATACTGTGGAAAGAAAAGTTTTAACTAACTAAATAAAAATTATTTATACTTCCTACTTCTGTTTTCTTTTTCTTGACACTATATTACATTTAAAAAAATCAAATAGAATTGTTACCGACTTACTTTTGATAATTTAAAAGTTACAAAGTGTTTTTAAAGGAAGAAGTAACTTTTCCTTGTGTCACCTTGATTTAATAAAAACTTAGAACTGTTATTGAATAAATTCAAGAAAAACGTTTGCAACTTTATAACAGACAAAAAAAAATAAAATATAATATTTCGAAGTCGGAGAGGTAAAAGATGCTTAAAAAAAGTTTTTGTCACACTTTCATTCCACAGAAGTTGGTCGCAAAATACTGAGGTATTAAAAAAAATATATGAAGACATTAAATAAATTAAATAATTTAGTAATAAATAAAGTTCGTCCTAGTAATGAGATAGTACCGGTGTCGTGATGGTTGGTACCATTCCGATTCGACATAAAAACTGTAAGTCCCCTCCACCCCTGACATCACTCGGGGAGCGTTCAAGTAATACGTAACGCAATTTTGGGGGAGGGGGGTCTCGTAAAACGTTACGCTGCGTTAAAGGGTCGGAGGGGGTCTTTCTTACAAGACGTTACGTAACATTGTTTTTTTTTTAAATAAAAAATTAGGGAATTAAAACTCCAAAATTGGCAACCCTTTTCATTTACGTTTGATTGTATTAGTCTGGTTGTCATTTTTGATTTGTTCTCGCAAGTTGGCAAACCTTTTTGTTTATATTTCACGGGGAATCGCTAGATTGTATTGTACGTCACTTATTGTTGTTCTCGTTGTCCTTGTCAGTATTCGTTAGTGTTTATGCAGAAGCACATTGCTATAGTCGATGTTATTAAAGTGAGTTCATAGTGTTCATACTGTAATGTCCTCAAAAGAGGGAGATTTGTTTCATCAGCTGTTCTTGGCCTATAAAGGTTCTCATGCTGACTTGCCAGCGCAACAGATCTGTAACATACGTTTTTGCAACTTTAGGGTAAAAATGGTCAGTTGAGTGTTACGTAACGTTTAGAGAGTGGGAGGGGGAGTACAGAAAAACGTTACGGTGCTGTTGTAGTATGTAAATGTTTATGCATATGCATATCCTCACATACTTATGCATATACTTATGTGCTCCCATAGTTAAATATATGTAAATAATATTATATAATCCTCTATATTGCATTATCTTATATAACATCAATGAAGTCAGTTGTTAATAAACTCGCAAATATTAAAGACGTGTTTTACTGAAATCACTGAACATAACAGGGTGTCAGATGTTGTGGCAAAAATAGTATGAGTACGTCAAAAAGTGAAACGGAGGAAAAAAAAACGAATTTAAAACAGAACCGATTAATCAATTAAAAGCTTTAGTGGTCACATTCTAAATCCAATCGGGGTAGGTAACCTTAAATGTGTGGTAAATGAAGTTCACCATAACTTGTGCTTTCAAATTTTAAACACAAATTGTGATGTAATTATAGGAGTCTCCGATTCAATAGACATGAATATTATTCAAGTCAATGCTCTGATGGAATATGATAACGATTCTGCAAAAGCTATTTTAAACCAGTATGCGGATGTTTTTAAAGGTGTAGATGATAGTTTCGGCTCCCGTTTTGAAGTATTATGATGTTAATGAGGATGTAACACTGCAGTGTGATGCCAGCCAGTATGGACTCGGAGCTGTTTTAATGCACGATGGGCACCCTGTAGCTTATGCATCGCGAACGATGGCGAAAACTGAACAACAGTATGCCCAAATTGAAAAATAGTGTCTGGCTGTGCTGTTTGGTTTTAACCGATTTGACCAGTATCTTTGCGGTAGACGGAATATAATAGTTGAAAGTGACCACTTGCCATTGAAAACCATTTTTCAGAAACCGATTCTAAAAACACCAAGAGCGCCACTAAAATCTTCAGTTTCAGAAGGTTCAGAGAAAGTCGAAGTTTTCCAAATCGCTGAGATTGAGGAATTAATGATTGAAATGGCAGAAATAAATGTGATACAAGAAATAAAAGACGTCCACATTTCGGAACAACGGATTGAGCAAATTAAAAGTGAAACAAAAAAGACATAACGCTTCAAAAATTAACAAATATAGTTATCCATGGGTGGCCGACAGAAGCTAGTAAATTGGAAGCGGAATTGAAACATTACTGGACATTCAGAGAGGAAATTACAGCTCAAGATGATCTACTATAGAGATATATCATTCTTTTAAGTCTTCGGCCATTAATTCTTAAACGTATACACACACTTTAACCACCAAGGAATAGAGGCATGTATGAAGAACGCTCGGGATGGTGTTTATTGGCCAAATATTAATAATAATGTGAAAGACATGTGTTCTACCTGTGAAATTTGCATGGTTAACCAGCCCAACCAACGAAGTCCGTCTTTACAATGTCCAGTTTTGCCCGACCTACCCTTTCAAAGAGTTGGCCTTGATATTTTTGAAAGCACAATAGGTAATGCTAAACAAAATTTTTTGATAACCGTTGACTTCTTTTCAGATTTCTTTGAAGTTGATGAGTTGTCCTCAATGACGACACAGTCGATTATTGCAATCTGCAAGAAAAATTTTAGCAGGCATGGCATACCACAGATCGTTACTACAGATGGTGGGTCACCGTTTCTAAGTGAACAGTTTCAAAGTTTCTGAAAGCAATGGGAATTTAAACATACGAGAAGTTCTCCACATCACCAGCAAGGAAATGGCAAAGCCGAGTCTGCGGTAAAAATAGCTAAGAACCTGATGAAGAAAGCCAAACAATCTGGAAACTATTTTTGGAAAATGCTTCTAGATCATCGAAACACCATCAATCATATTGGATCTAGTCCCGTACAACGGCTAATGTCTAAAAGAACGAGATGCTCCATTCCAGTCATACAAACAAAATTACGACCTGAAATCCAAAATGATGTCAAGGAACAAATTGTTCAGAGACGAAAGTGTGCTGTTTTACCCAAGTTAGAGATGGGGCAGGATGGATGGTACAACTAAAGAAGTCTCGCGATAACGTGTGGTCCAAAGGAGTAGTAGTCAATCCAATCACAGAGAGATGGCAGCTATAGTTCGAGTAGGTGATACAGAATATTTACGTAATCGCCAGCATATTCAAAAATTCCCAGCTGTAGTTTCGCCGCCATCGATTGAGTCAGCCTAGTAAACATCAGCATCATAGCTCACCAGAGATCTCGCCACATGAACCTCAAGGGCTCCCTATAGCACAAAGAAAAGCAAGAAGAATCAGGAAGGTTGTTAATAAACTCGTAAATATTAAAGACGTGTTTTACTGAAATTGTTTATTTCACCTTCAAGTTTATAATTCTTCCTTGATCATTAAAACATTTTTATTTACAAATTCTTGTTCTTTATTAACTTCTCCTCTTTTTCTTTTATAATTTTCTTTAAATAACTTTACTTTATAATTTTTCCTTATTGATATTGACGGTGGTGGGTTTTAAGAAGTTGCGATGGCGGTGGTTTATAAGCGAATGAGAATGATTTGAATTAGCACATTGCACATGGCACATAGAAAAAAGTTCATATATCGGGTGATTTTTTTGAGGTTAGGATTTTCATGCATTAGTATTTGACAGATCACGCGGGATTTCAGACATGGTGTCAAAAAGAAAGATGCTCAGTATGCTTTGACATTTCATCATGAATAGACTTACTAACGAGCAACGCTTGCAAATCATTGAATTTTATTACCAAAATCAGTGTTCGGTTCGAAATGTGTTTCGCGCTTTACGTCCGATTTATGGTCTACATAATCGACCAAGTGAGCAAACAATTAATGCGATTGTGACCAAGTTTCGCACTCAGTTTACTTTATTGGACATTAAACCAACCACACGAATGCGTACAGTGCGTACAGAAGAGAATATTGCGTCTGTTTCTGAGAGTGTTGCTGAAGACCGTGAAATGTCGATTCGTCGCCGTTCGCAGCAATTGGGTTTGTGTTATTCGACCACATGGAAGATTTTACGCAAAGATCTTGGTGTAAAACCGTATAAAATACAGCTCGTGCAAGAACTGAAGCCGAACGATCTGCCACAACGTCGAATTTTCAGTGAATGGGCCCTAGAAAAGTTGGCAGAAAATCCGCTTTTTTATCGACAAATTTTGTTCAGCGATGAGGCTCATTTCTGGTTGAATGGCTACGTAAATAAGCAAAATTTCCGCATTTGGAGTGAAGAGCAACCAGAAGCCGTTCAAGAACTGCCCATGCATCCCGAAAAATGCACTGTTTGGTGTGGTTTGTACGCTGGTGGAATCATTGGACCGTATTTTTTCAAAGATGCTGTTGGACGCAACGTTACGGTGAATGGCGATCGCTATCGTTCAATGCTAACAAACTTTTTGTTGCCAAAAATGGAAGAACTGAACTTGGTTGACATGTGGTTTCAACAAGATGGCGCTACATGCCACACAGCTCGCGATTCTATGGCCATTTTGAGGAAAAACTTCGAAGAACAATTCATCTCAAGGAATGGAACGGTAAGTTGGCCACCAAGATCATGCGATTTGATGCCTTTAGACTACTTTTTGTGGGGCTACGTCAAGTCTAAAGTCTACACAAATAAGCCAGCAACTATTCCAGCTTTGGAAGACAACATTTCCGAAGAAATTCGGGCTATTCCGGCCGAAATGCTCGAAAAAGTTACCCAAAATTGGACTTTCCGAATGGACCACCTAAGACGCAGCCGCGGTCAACATTTAAATGAAATTATCTTCAAAAAGTAAATGTCATGGACCAATCTAACTTTTCAAATAAAGAATCAATGAGATTTTGCAAATTTTATGCGTTTTTTTTTTTTAAAAGTTCTCAAGCTCTTAAAAAATCACCCGATATAATGAACTAGCTCTGCTTTTCGGACCGGGAGGAATCGAAACACCAAAAGCCGGTGATTAGCGCGTTGTATATAGGAACGATTCATATACATACAAATACAACGAACTATTTTGGTTTTCGGACCGGGAGGACTCGAAACAGCAAAAGACGTGTTTAATAACCTGAACATTAGCGCCCACCTTGCAACCTTGTTTGCAAAGTTAACAAATCTTAAACCACCAACACTTCAGAACAATTAATTTGATTCAAATGAAATTGTGAAAATAAAATTTAAATTTTAATGATACATAGGTATAATTTTTACATGATTTAATTTAGCAAAATTTAAAGGTACGAGATACAAAATTTTATTCATGTGCTTGAATATTCATGCTTAATAATAATTAGTTATCATAAATAATGTAAGTATCTATATACAAAAACTCGGGTTTATAATTATTTTTTTTTTTTTGTTTTTAAATGAGTGATAAGCAATTCCCCTTTATCCCCTTTCACGAATGTTTCGATAATACTCAAATCATAAGGCGAAAGGAAAATAATAAACGATTTCATTTTACTGCTGAGGAAGAAGGATACAGAGTTTGGCAATCGAACGAGTGACGATTCCCTTTTCGGTTCGAACTTCCGCGACCCGAATTTTGTTATCATGTCCGGCGTGCACATTGATGACTCTCCCAAGGCGCCACTCGTTGGGTGGCAAATTCTCATTACGAATGATAACGAGATCATCGATTTGAATATTTCTTTCAGGATATTTCCATTTATAACGCTTATGGAGCTCTTTCAAATATTCTTCTTTCCAACGAGCGCTTAATTGATGATGCAGAATTTGCAATTTTCTCCACCGATTCATGATACTTAGTGATTGATCTAGATAAGATGGTTCTGGCAAACCTGTTAACATTCCTCCGGTGAGGAAATGACCAGGAGTCAGAGGAACAATATCTGACACGTTTTCAGACATCGGTGACAATGGTCGTGAATTTAAAGTACACTCAATTCGAGCAAGTAAAGTGGTGAATTCTTCAAAAGTGAATTTTTCATTACCCGCTAATTTTCGAAAATGTCTTTTAAAACTTTTGACTCCCGCTTCCCACAACCCACCCATATGAGGTGAACCGGGAGGAATAAAATTCCATTTTACCTTCGAAAAGTTGTGAGCGGCTGCGGTAGGGCTATGTACAAGTGATTTGTGGAAGTCAGATAAAAGCACTTTAGAAGCACCCACGAAGTTAGTGCCATGGTCTGAAAACATTTGTTCTGGAGTTCCTCGACGAGAAATAAAACGCGTAAATGACGCAAGGAATGCTTGGGTTGTTAAATCACTAACAAGTTCTAAGTGTATGGCACGGGTAGCGAAACAAACAAAGATACATACGTACCCTTTGTCAAAACGGCATTTTCGACCATAATACGTCTTAATAAGAAATGGACCGGCAAAATCCACTCCCGTATTTGTAAAAGGTCGACCTATTACCGTTCTTTCTTCGGGTAACGCACCCATCAATTGGGTTTGAACGTGTTTTTTGTATCGAATACATACTGGGCATTTTATAATACATTTTTTAACCAGGTTCTTAACCTGGGGTATCCAATATTCGGATCTTATCATGCGCATCATGAGTTGAATTTCACCATGTAGTGAAAGCTCATGTACATATTGTACATACAGCTGAACGAAGAGACATTTTGACGGAAGAAGTATCGGGAATTTTTCGTTATACGACAAAGTTGACAAAGCTAATCTACCATTTGCACGCATGACACCCTTGTCATCAATAATGGGATTGAACTTCCCTAACCAACTTTTTGAAGCTAATTGTTTTCCTTGTACCAAATCGCAATATTCTTTCTGAAAATATTTTTTTTGTGTGAGTACTATTAACGTCTGTTTGGCTAAACTACTTTCCTCATACGAAAGTTCCGGCGATGAGTACTTTTTATTTCCACGCTTAATAAAGGAGTGATAAAATCTCTCAATGTAGGCGACTACACATAAAACCTTGTGCCAGTTGGAAAACTTTGCTAAATCTTCTTCAAAATCCTGTACGACCTGGTTATTGAATAACTGTACCTTTTTCAATTCTAAAATTGACTCATCAACTGGTTCACGCTTCGATCGTGGCCATATTGATTGAGGTTTCAACAACCAGTGGGGACCATTCCACCACAAAGAACTATCTTTTAAATCAACAGGGGATACTCCTCTTGAGACTAGATCAGCTGGATTTTCGCACGAAATTACATGCGACCACTCCGTTGCCACCGTATTTTTTAAAATTTCTGCCGTTCTATTGGCCACAAATGTTTTCCATGTACTAGGTGGTTTTTGAAGCCAGGCTAATACGATAGTGGAATCTGTCCACAAATTGACTGATGAAATATTTTGAATTTGAAGAGACTTTGACAGTAAATTTATCATTTTGGATAAAAGAACTGCACCTTGCAACTCCAACCTGGGTAACGATATAGTATTTACTGGCGCTACCTTTGATTTCGCCCACAAAAGATGGGAAGTCACCTTATCACGGTGTTGCACCCGTAAGTAAATACATGCCGCATAGGCTTTTTCCGAAGCGTCACAGAATCCGTGTAGCTGTGAAACAGCATGCGGAATGTATTCTACCCATCGTGGGATACGTATCCTTGCAATTTCGGGTAAACTTGCCACAAATACTTTCCACCTCTGTTCAGTGTCAGGAAAAAGTCCACTATCCCACTCAGTCTTATCCTTCCAAATTTGTTGCATTAGTATTTTTGCAGTGATCACAATAGGGGCCAACCACCCTATGGGATCATACAATTTAGCAATCACTGATAGCACTGAACGTTTCGTGATAGGATTTGACTGTGGAACTGATTGAACCGAAAATGAAAATGTATCTAAAGTAGCCTTCCATTTTATGCCAAGCATTTTTACAGAACTTTTATCATCGATGTTTAAGAAATCTTCGTTAAGAAGCGAACTTTTGGGTAGCGGTCTCAGCAACTCTTTCCTATTTGAGGTCCACTTCCGTAAATTAAAACCAGCTGATTGTAAAACCGTAATTAATTCTGACTGTGCCTTTAAAGCTGTGGAAATGTCATGGGCTCCCGATAGGACATCGTCAACAAACAGTTCACGAAGAAGAATATTAGCAGCTAATGGATGAGAATTTTCTACTTCGCGGGCTAACTGGTGCAATGAACGAATTGCTAAATATGGCGAACACGAAACGCCAAATGTGAGCGTCAACATTTCGAAAACGGTAAGAGGATCTTTCGGATTTTCGCGAAACAAAATTTTTTGAAAAGGGGTTTGATCAGGGTATATTTTTATCTGCCGATACATTTTCTCGACATCGCTGTTGAACACGAACTTATAAAGCTGCCAATTTAACATTAAGAGCGTGATATCTGTTTGGAGTGCCGGACCTGGATATAAAATATCGTTTAAGCTCTTCCCGTTTGAAGAGGCAAACGATGCGTTGAAAACAACGCGAACTTTTGTTGTCAGGCTTTCCGGTTTTATCACTGCATGATGTGGCATAACATATGATGCCCCCTTTTCAACAAACGTATCCGCCGAATCACTTGGCTTCATATGCCCCAAGTCAATATATTCCGACAACACCGAATCGTACTCATTTTTTAATGTTGGGTTAAATAAAAGCCTCTTTTCATTTCTAAGAAATTGTCGTTTTGTAATTTCATGTGAATTCCCTAACCTTGTATTGTGAAGAGAATCGTCCTTGAACGGTAGTCTTACCACATACCGACCCGTCTTATCTCTGTACGTGGTTTCTTCAAAAAGATTCTCACAGTATTGTTCTGCGGCTGTTAAAATTTGGTTTTGTGGAAGCTCTTCAATCTGCCAAAATTTTTGGATCTACTCATCCAACGATATTTCATTGTAAAAAGACAACGATCGAGAAAACTGAGAATTATATTGAGAGCTGGGTTTTTTTAAAGGGCCAAGCAATACCCATCCGAAAACTGTGTTTTGAGCCATAATACTCTGAAACACATTGGGTTTTAATCCATCGCGAATAATAAACGGATATAAATCTGCACCAATCAATACATCAATCTTGGCACTTTGATTGAAACACGGATCGGCTAAGGGAAAGTCGAACAATGTTTGAACATTTTCCAACTCTACGGACATGGAAGGCAAACTGTCTGCAACCGTTTTGAGGACAAGTGCCTGAGCGAAAAGTGAAAATTGTTTATCGAATTTCGATCTCAGAGTGAAGGAACACATTTTGGATGAAGTTGCCGTTACCGAAGAATTAACGCCTGCAACCGTTGCTCTCACCGATCGAACGGGCAACTTCAAGCTTCTTTGAACTTCTTCGGAAATAAATGAGATTTCCGAACCCGGATCAATAAGCGCCCGCCACTCAAAATCAGTTTGATTTTGATGAATTCGAATTATTGCTGTAGCTAAAAGAGCTATGTGTTGAGTTTTTGCAAAGAATACTTTGGCAGAAACACTAGCGTTTTCCTCTGTATTTGAAAACTGAGCTTTTAAACTGTCCCTTGGTACAGTATACTGAACACCGGAGTTAGTATTAACGAATGATTGTTGGACATTTTGACTTGGAGCTGAAGTTGATTGAGTGGACTGTATATTTGGAGTAAAACTCCCCGGAGAAACTTTGTCAAAATGCAGGAGCGAGTGATGCTTCCCTTTACAGTGAAAGCACGTACTCTCACTCTGGCAAGCTGGTGCCAAGTGATTAAAAGCTAAACAATTGTAGCAGTATTTAAATTTTCTAATGGTGTTTCTCCTTTGAGAAACGCTCATTTTCAAAAAATCTGGGCAAACACGTAATACATGAGCCCCTTTGCAAACCTTACATTGCGAATTCACTTGAGCGTGATGAGTACGAACACGAGGAATAGTACCTGTAGGCTGCTGTTTAGAAACTGAAACTTTTGATAATTTATTTTCTTTGTGCATATCCGAAACGTTATCTAGAACCCTGTACCTATTTGTGAGAAAGCTGTTCATTTTTTCCCATGATTGAATTTCCATTGGATTTTCAAGGGATTCTTCCCAAAGGGATAAAGTTTGTGGCGGAAGACGAGTCGCACACACGTAAGTTATCAGTGCATCCCACTTTTTCACCTCTATACTATACGAACCTAAAGCTATAATCGCTTCATTAATATTGCTCTGCAATTCCTTTAATGCAGCTGCCGATTCAACCGTTATGCGTGACTGACCCAGCAAAACACTTAGATGATTATTCACTAAAACTCTTTTGTTTTCATAGTATTCTTTGAGAGCTGCCCACGCAGCCTCGAAATTATCATCTGTAATCTCAAATTTAGAGACTATGCTTAAGGCATGATCCTTTGTCCGAGCACGCAAGTGAAAAAGTTTTTGAACGGGACTTAACTTTGCGTGTCGGATGTAAAGTGCCGTAAACATGTCCCTAAATGCTGGCCATTTTAGAAAATTTCCGCTGAATATTTCCGTTTCGCACGGTGGAAGGTGCATATTGTGTCTTAATGCGACACTGTCACTTTTATCTTCGGTTTTACTTTTCGCATCAATTTTACTTTTCTCTTCTTGCGTTGCCTCTAAAATGTCGCTAAGAAACTCGATATAAGTATCCGATGAACTCTTGTATTTGGCCTTTACCTCAAGGATTGACGCCTTGAGATCATCATCAGTGGCCGCCTCACATATAAATTCGGCATAAGATTTTTTAACCTCAAGCCAAAGTGCTTGAAGTTCTAAACGATAGGCTTCTAAGGCCGAATTTCGAAGACCTTTGACAGGCTTTTCTTTAAACGAAGCATGAAAATCGACAAGCGCGTCGCATGCCAGAATCAAAACCCCCAAACTCATTTGAAATGAAATTATAAACCACGTGAAAAATTATAACTGAATAAAGCAAAACCGCTCACCACCCAAGCGTACCAATTTTTACCGCTATGTATATAAAACGTACCAATTTTTACCGTTTATATATACCCCACACCATATATATGTATATGAATATAACGTACCAATTTTACCGTTTATATTCACATACATATATCCTTTTTTACCCTTTATATCTATGAGAGCACCGAGTTTTCATATAAAATACTTTATGGTTTTTAATTTCAATAAAATATATTTAATCTATGTACTTCACAAAAAAAATTCAAGCAAATGATAAAAAATTGCAAATGTACCTGTACAAATCCAAAAAATGTATGATGGCTGCAACGATGACGATGAAATTTCTGACGACGAGGATGACGATGACTTGATGCGACTGGTGAAGAAATAAAATTCGATGATGACTTGAAATAATATTCGATGGTGACTTGAAGATGACTTGATGCGACTGGTGAAGAATTCGATGATGACTTGAAATAATATTCTATGGTGACTTGAAGATGACTTGATGCGACTGGTGAAGAATTCGATGATGACTTGAAATTATATTCTATGGTGACTTGAAGATGACTTGATGCAACTGGTTAAGAATTCGATGATGAAGATAATGAATTTTACTATTACGATTCAACAGATTGCCGTGTCGTTGTCAAGGCGATGATTGTGCCCAATGTACGCTTGAGCACCTCCACAAATTCTTCTTTTTTTTTTTTTTTTTTACTTTATCCGGCCGAATGGACCAATGTTTATTTCACCTTCAAGTTTATAATTCTTCCTTGATCATTAAAACATTTTTATTTACAAATTCTTGTTCTTTATTAACTTCTCTTCTTTTTCTTTTATAATTTTCTTTAAATAACTTTACTTTATAATTTTTCCTTATTGATATTGACGGTGGTGGGTTTTAAGAAGTTGCGATGGCGGTGGTTTATAAGCGAATGAGAATGATTTGAATTAGCACATTGCACATGGCACATAGAAAAAAGTTCATATATAATGAACTAGCTCTGCTTTTCGGACCGGGAGGAATCGAAACACCAAAAGCCGGTGATTAGCGCGTTGTATATAGGAACGATTCATATACATACAAATACAACGAACTATTTTGGTTTTCGGACCGGGAGGACTCGAAACAGCAAAAGACGTGTTTAATAACCTGAACAGAAATCACTGAACATAACAGGTGCGTTACAAGGGGAGGAGGGGGGTCAAAAATCTTCAAAAATTTCGTTACGTAATACTTGAACGCTCCCTCGCCACAGGAATGGTTGAGAGTTGTAAGTCACTAGGCCATGGTTATATCTCTACGGACTATTTCGCCACCTAATTTATTTATTGAAAAAAATAGCTTTCTAACCCGAACTCCATTACAGAACACAATTTTTTCTATATCATTAAAATGGTTGCTCAAAAATTACATATGCTTATTTTTGAGCGTCCTTATGTGTTCAACGTCAAAAAATACAAACGTTTGTTTTTTTGGAAAAATCGTTGCATTGAGGATAATATTGTAATATATGTAAATATATGTAACGATCCAACTTGTTTTGTTATTATTAAATTAGTTCAATAATTATGTTGGAATTTATTTAGGATCGTCTTATCATCGGGTGCACACTGCGCAGAGACATTTTTAAGCTTGCCATTGTAAATTGTGTGAGTCGTTATGATCTTCTATGTATTCGTAAATTTGAACAACAGTTAAATCTCTCTCCCTTCAATAATTGCTTTGTTCTTCAGTTCATTTCAGTACCTATATATCATTTGTAAGGGTTTGCATATCGAAGAACGCTTAGTCGTCGACATATGCGACTTTAGAAATTTGCAATGTCAAAAAAAGGTTTGTACAAAAACTTATTTTCTTTAGTAAAATTCTGAGGGTGATCCTGACTAGAATGTTATAGGTTAGGTTTGACGGGGTGATGCAACGATAAAGGCTGAAATGATCTCACTTGGATCTCATTGTACCAATTTTTTTCTTCAGGAAAGGCGAAGGATTGGCTAAGGTATAGGAAAGTTGGTGAGGATTCATTTTCAGGATGATTTTTGCACAAGGACTAGAAGTAGCGTCACATAGATTGTCAAACAATAATATTTTAATAATATTGCTATTCATTTTTTAGCTAGGCTTGGCCATTCGCATAGAATACATAAATCGGATGAGCTAATACCTATTATATTCATGTGGATTGTGGGTGCCTATAATGAGTTGTGACCCGTTAGGACACATACATGTCTATCAATAAGGACAAAGGAATTTTATTTTACCTTTGGAAATATTCGGAAAGGAAGTCTTATCCAGTTATCACAATGTATTAGACGTAATGCGCTTTTATCCGCTAGTCCTTTTATGAATATATCGAGAGGGGCTAGGCTAGTGAGAGAAATATATCTAGGGCTGCAGTTGTGGCGGTCCTTATGGTCATTTTTGACATATTTTTGAAATAAGTAACCCTTTTAATGGCTAGCCAACACACTAAACATTAGAATGTTAATATTGGCCTAACAATATTTATGCACATCCACAGAATGGTTTTGGGGCTTTGACCCAATCTTCTTTTAAAAATGTTGGTGCTTTAACAGGTATAGAAGGCAACTGAACCTTTTTTCTCTTTCTTTGGTGTTTTCTTTCCAGTTTAATTTACGGTCAAGAACCTGTCCAAGATATTTTGCCATTGCAGTAATGTTTAGGGAAACACCATTAATAGTATAGGGCAGTCTACAATTGGAATGTTTTTTTTTTTCCTCGTGAAAAAAGCGGGCTTACGTTGAGTCCACGGTTATTAAAAAATAAATAAATTAGGTGGCGCAACAGTCCATGAAGGACCAGGGCCTAGTGACTTACAACTCTCAACCATCCCTGTGTGCGAGTAATGTTGTCAGAGATGGAAGGGACCTACAATTTATATGCCGAATCCGAACGGCTAATTTGAGAAAGCACTTTTCATGACAAGAATTACTCTTGGAGAATTTGTCAATTCCTCGCAAGTCCACAGTTATTGGAATGATTATTAATACCTAACGTAGAAGTTTACAAATTTTAGGTAAACATTTACAATTCTTGTTACCACTGGTTCTATTTTGACGGAATTTAGGGATTGGCAAATAGCACTGTTAGTGATGTTATTAAAGGCCCCTTCAATGACTGATTTTTCATTTGTACCGACCACTTCATGAAGTGCTGTTTCAACAGATTTGCCTTTCATATAAGAATGTTGGACATTTTTTTTTTGAATGTAGTCTTTGCTAGTCTTTTTAAAGTCTTAAGAAGAAAGGAAGACAGGCGTATAGGCCCAGTGGTGGATCTAGGGTCGTAGGGATTATCACCCCCCCCCCCTTGAAGAATATTTCTTCTTCTCATTTTCGCAGGAATTCCTTTGAATTACAACTTATCGTACTACGTTATTGGATATAACCCCCTCATATTATAAATTATTTATTTATTATATATACAAATAAAATTTTTATTTTAGTGGTTTCCACTTTGTGGCTAAAAGTGTTACTTTTACCTAAGGACTAGACCAAGAACACAATATGAATCGGAATTCCAGGTCTATTTCAATCGCGCTGCACAGATTCATCAACTTTTGACAAATGGAAGATCTAGGGAGGTCATATGAGAAATAAAGCTCATACAGTTTAGTTGTTTAAGCTAATATTTCATCTGCAGATTTTTTATTAATTTAATTTATCAAACAAAAAGAAAAAGAACTAAAATATTTGTAATCTTAAAAGTAATCACATAATTTAAAATTTGCAAGACTTTAATAATACTTTAAATTATTTTAATAAGATCTTTTCTGAGAGAACGATCAAATATTTAAATTCTTAAGAAGAAACCTTGAAAAAGAGAACGTCAATTAATTATTGTATTCTGAAAAATAAACATTTTTTATTTTCTCAACACAGACTGAAATTGTCTATAAATTTCTGAAACACGCCTTAAATTCCATCTTATTTTTTTCCAAAATTCATTATCTATTAAATACAAAAACTTTTAATATCAAACTGAAGAAATCTATTTTTTGAGGTGAATTTGCTTTGGGTGCAAATGACATTTAAACATGAATTTCAATAATATAAATATCCCAAAAACAGCTAAAGTCACACTTTCGTTAAACTAATGGCAAATTGAAAAACCAAAGTGTTTCGTATCTATTAATTATTTTTATATAAAAGCTTTAAGTTTCTCGAGAACTCAAATGAGAAGAGATTCTGCCACGTGTATTTTGAAAGTGCCACACTATAGTTTCTTCAAAATGCTTTGTTTGTTTGTTTTTAACTTTTAGAGAAGTTATATACCTGAATGTGCCTATTTCTTTAAAATCAAGAAATAAGCATATTTTTTTCTCTGTCGACTTCTTTTTTATGAAAATATTTGCAAAAGGTTCATGTAAAACAATAATCTTTAGAATATGTCTTCTAGCATCAGTTCTAATCTACGAGCAAGCAGACTGAAAATGGTAGAAAAAAAGGCTGGGATGCGACCCACTCTGATAACTCCCATCCCGTCTGTCGATTGATCTTGCTTAAAACTTTAACAAAATAGTCAAGATATTTCTTTGTTCTCTTAATGCTTGAGTCGAAAAGTTGTCTGTAATTAACAAAAAATTAAGAACAATGTTTTGCATAATTACATATGATGAAATAGTTTGATTTCAAAATCTGTTTTGTCCAAAACCAGTTTCTAAAAATTTTAGTAGCATTTCTTGAAAATTTTTATTTTTTATGTACCTAAACAAATACAGACTGTATTTTTAACATAAACCACAAAAAACAGAATGAAATCATCTTGACGTCAATACTTTCATTTATTCACGAGATATCGAAAACCGAATAAAATTAGTTTAAAGCTAATATTTTTAATTTTTGAAAAGATATTTGAGTCGTAATCAATTTTTACCAACTTCTAGTAATGTTTTCTTAGATTTTTTTTTGTAAGAAAAATTCGATTGTTTTCAAAATTTATTTAATTATTTTGGAGATAAAGTCACTTTTAAAAATATTTGAGGTGTCAATTACTTTTTTTCAGTTTTCTTTTAGTTTAGTCTTTAGTTCTTTTAGTTACAAAAAAATCGTAATTGAATTGTTTTCCAAAAATATATTAGATTGGTATCACATCAAACATCAGTAGGTTAACCAAAATTTCCACTTTTTTTTAAATTGCTTTGGTTAAATTAAATTTTTTCAGAGTCCTTTCTGCATCTTTCTGCATCATTATCTGTATAACAAAATTTATTTGAAGTCAATATCTTTCGAGACATGGACGATGAAAAAAGCTTTCCGAACGTGCGAACGTACGTATACACGCATGCACAGACATACCTCTAAAAATATTTTATTCAGACTCTAGGGACCCTAAAACGTGGAGAGATGTCAAAATTTTCAATTCGACAAATCGGTCTGATTACAATTACATTCTATAGGATGTTTTTTTGCCTAAATGGTTCTTTTTGTGTTAATTTCTGCTGATTAGGATACTTAGTTAATTTGACCACCATAAGGGGTTGATCTTTCGTTTTGATTTCGATACAGGGCAAGAGCTGTCATAAACGGTCGACTAGGATGACAGTATTCCCATGTCTCAGACTGTTCCCAATTCCCGTCCGAGATGACAAAGAAAACATAGCTATAGGTTATTGTATTGCTAGCGATTAACAATTTAATGACTTTGCGTGCTGACACGAATATAGAATATTAATCGATTTAAGTATGTTATTGTTGTGATACTAACCAATTAAATTTATAATGGTAGACAGGTGGGAAAAAATATAAACAATGATGTGCAGGAAGAATTAAATTTAAAGCGGAAGTTAATGACAGTGAAACCAAAAATAGTAATATTCAATTTATTAAAAGTAAATTAATTCATGAGTTGCTGAAAAACAATTTTTGTTTCTTTTACTTATGTAGTTAATTTTCAATAATAAAATAATTGAAAGACGTAACTTCTTAAAAGCTGATACCAAAACGTCTTGAACTCACATTTTTGTCTAATCAGGAGATTTTTACTGATTTTTTGTATAAACTTTGCTCACAAGTTCACAATTCATCAGCTTTGAACACCTTTAACTCAACATGTTAACAAAAATATATCTGTCTTGCTGGCAGCTAAATTTGTACCATCAATTTAATTCCCAGAAAAAATGAAGTTCAAAAAATTCAAAAAGGATAACATACCCCAAACCTTAGAGCACTTTAAAACATGATATTCCACTTAGGGAAAACTTTTGACTTTGCTTTAACAATTTTGATATTTTAACAACTACTTTATAATACCAACATATTCCTTCCATGGCAATGCACATCAGAGAATTCTCAAATCTTTTGTACCAGATTAAACCCAATTTGAGTATGGCATCGCATTGAAAAGGTTTTATAGAGATATCCACCTACCTTATACCTATATGAGCATCATTCTTATATCTACTAGGAACGACAACGACCTTGATGTAAAGGAAAATTGATTCTTTTCCGCCGGGAGCCATCAAATGGAAATTGACTTGGAATTTTACGTAAAAAGCCAGTAGCTTTTTTCGATATGGTATGTTAACGTTTTGCATCAAAGTACGATCTTCGAAAGCAACGACATTTCATTTATTAGCCTTCTAATATTCCCTTATCAAATGATAAGTACACAAAGTAGGTACCTGTGTTTATATAAGTATGTCATTAACAAGCACTCCAAAGGAAAATGCATTTAAAATACAGTTTCCTTTTTATATTGAGTGGATATTTCTTATTTTTTCTTTTTTTTTATCTTACCAAACGATAGACTTTTGGGTTTAAATTTTCTAAACTTTTCGCGGGATACAAAAGTAGTTTTGCTTTGGGACTGTACTTAGTTGGTATTCATTACCATGATTTCTTGGGGAAAACTTTTCCCTCAACTACCTACATTCTTGGTATAAGGAACATACATACATTTATTATGAAGTTCGCGCAATCATCTAACGACAATGTCAAAAAATGTTCGTAACTAGTTATTGCTTCATTGAAGTTACAATTTTTTAAAAGTCAATTAAAACTGTTCTGTTTCAAACTTTCCGAAAATCTTTGCTGGTTTGCACTGCTAAGTAGCTTAAGAGAACAAAGTTTATAAAAATTTTGGAAATATGAAAAACAAAATCAAAGTGTAAGGTACTTAGAGGTTTCAACCTTTCTTCGATGCGTATTATAACAGGATTAAAAGGAGCTACATTTTTTTCATGAGAATACACCAATTTTAAGCCCCTTGAAATCATGATAGAGGCAGAAGAATATTAAGGTTTCACGCTGGGAATGACTCCAAGCTATTTGGGCATTTGTCTCTTTTCAAGCTCTTATCTTTTAACATGCTTTAACAATTTTATTTTTGCGCTTCAACAATTCATTGAAATTGTTTAGATTCCGTACGAAAATGTTGAGAATTTTGAAGTCACAATTCGGAACATTGAAGCAAAAATGCATCAAGGCCCATTTTATGGTCGGGGATATGTTAAAAAGAAGAATTGTCGCGTTCGGGGTTTGGAAAATTTAAGAATGATTGTTACAAATTCTCTCCATCCTCAACACTGTTTCGATTTGTGGGATGGACCTAACTTATTTGACATTTTCGAAGCTGTGGCAACTGTTACGGTTAGAAATTAATCAAATAATTTTTTTTTTATTTTTTTATAAAAGCTTGATTCATAAATAAAATAATTTAAAACACCATTCCACTTCACTCGAAATAGTATTTTTTGATACAGAAAACAGTTGCATATAGATAGATTCTTTATTTCATATTAGGGTTTTACAATATAACTTAAGAATAAGGACATGGCAATACTGCCTGATTTTTTTTTTTCTTAGATAGATAGATAGATTTTTTATTTCATATTAGGGGAAAAATATTTGTATCATTTGAAAATTTTCGACCGTTGCCAAAAATAATATGTTATTGAATCTAGATTCCACAAGAAATGGTCACATTACACAACACAAAGCCAGTGGTTAAGTTTAAAAAGTTGCACTATTTTAATACGACGGACCGGCGGCGCGTCTTTGTGAAACCATTGTTCGTTGCGAGAAGGACAGAATTTATTTAAATTAACTTTGAAACTACTTTTAAGTTGAAGTCTAAAATTATAATATTTTTCGATTTTACATCTACAAATGTAGAAATTCTTTGAGAAAAGTTTTTCAAAAAAAAACAAAAGATGAATAAAATTAAAATCGCAGCATTTCATTTTTTTTAAAGTTTTGACTATTGTTCAGATAGTAAGAAAGTTAGCCCTATAAAAGATGTATAATTTTCCTTTAATCTTTATGAAAATTATTGCAGTTTTATTTGTTCGTTATTTTATTGACTAATATGCAGTTTTAAGATTTTTAAAAGTGTGAAACTCCGGTGCGGAACTTCCGGAAACAAATTCTGTTTAAAATTAAAGTTATTTAGAATTAATCATGTGTCTCAAATATTCCATAGATCTTCTAAGATTTTCTTGATTTGCAGATCCTAATCAAGAACTGCGGCAACCGAACCGAATTTTTGACGCGGGGGTTTTCTCTTTGGAGATTTCTGTGGTTGATTTCGATAACCTACAATGTGTGCCGATAATTTTGTATAAATTGATTTTCGACTCAAATATCTTTTCAAAAATTTGAGATTATGGCTTCCAACTAACATTATCTTAAAAGAAATATTGTTTGTAACATTTTGAGAAAAATCGAATTGACAGTTTTTTTTACTAAAAATAAAATTAATAAAAGTTGGTAAAAATTGGTTTTCGACTCAAATATCTTTTTAAAACAGTGAGATATTGGCCTTAAACTAATTTTATATTTTAAAAAATATTATTGACAACATTCAGTAAAATTTTGATAAAAATCGAATTGACAGTTTTTTACCCAAAAATAAAAACCTAAAAAAAAAACACTACTAAAAGTTGGTAAAAATTGACTTTCAACTCAAATATCTTTTCAAGACTTTAAGATATATGCTTTAAACTAATTTTATCTTTTAAAAAATATCGTTGTCAACATTCAGTAAATTTTTGAGAAAAATCTAATTCACAGTTTTCTTACAAAAAAAAAAAATAAAAACTAAACAAAAATTAATAAAAGTTGGTAAAAATTGATTTTCGACTCAAATATCTTTTCAAGACTTTAAGATTTTTGCTTTAAACTATTTTTTTGTTATAAGCAATATTGTTTTCAATATTCGGTAAAATTTTGAGAAAAATCGAATCGACAGTTTTTTCGCAAAAAATGAAAACCTAAACAAACAATACTAAAACTTGGTAAAATATTACATTCGACTTAAATATCTTTTAAAAATTAAAAATATTAGCGTCAAACTTATTTAATTTCACAGAAAATATTGTTTTCGACATTCATATTTTTTTAATACTTTTTTTTTTAATCCAACAGTCAGTTTTTTCATAAAAAAATAAAATCTACAAAAAATAGTAGGCATATTTGGAAAAAAAATTATGTTCGGTTCTCGATATCTCTCAAATTAATTTCATTCATCCAATTTGTATTTGTTTATATTTTTGAGAAATTCTACTAAAATTGGTAAAAATTGATTTTCGACTAAAAATCTCGTTAACAAAACTAGATTTTGAAATAAAACTATTTTATTATATGCAAAATATTGTTGGTAGTTTATAAATTTTTAAGAATAATTTAACTGAAAACTTTTTAACCAAACACGAAAACCTACACACTTTTAACCAAGACAAATCAACAGACAGGATGGGAAGTTATCAGTGTGGGTCGCATCCCAGCCTCTTTTGCTTCACCTTAAAATTACAAATATATTGCAAGACATGGAATCTACATATTAATATATTAAAAACGAAAATCATGATCTTCGTGGATAAGAAGACAAAGGAAAGAAATTGGAGACTCAATAATGAGCGGATAGATGGGGTGACCGAATGCAAATATGTACTTTGTTTTTAGCACTGCAGTCTGCAATACAAGTAAATTAAGGCTTTCAAGCATATTTAAACATTTAAACGGATTTATTTTCTCCTCTGAAGTATCTTCTAATTAAAATAAAATCTACAAAGCATAAACTAAAATAAAATTCACTTGAAGTTTCGTATCATATTTTTCCCATGACCTCATCCAATTTTGTCGATCTTTCCAAAAGTTCAACATCGCCTTTGGATCATTATTTATCCATGGTTTTATAACCCGATCTCTTCCACTCCTACAATAATCTGGAAAATCTGTATGGCCACCAACAGATAATCCAATACTTATATAGAACTAAAATTTTGGAAAAAATTAAAATGTATAATCAATTTAATTAAACCATAACCACAATACTCACTTCTCTATCAAAAGGTGCCATTTTATGATCGCTATCATAAGGAGGGCAATTTTCGTTTGGAAATAATTGCGAAAATCCTCCTTCGATCTTTCCATATTGATAATCATCAATTCCCACTGAAATATCGTCTTCGGTCCAAGTAAGTGTGAAATTATGAAATTCATCTGATACACGTTCTTCTGCATCATAATGTCGAAGACAAGCATCATGCAAAGGTCCTCGATCTTCAAGTACAACTCCACCCGATAAATACCGACTAGAAATGACCTTGCCTTCAGCAGTTCGAAGAATGTGATTTCCTCGCAAACTTGCAATTCTAATCTGGCCAGATGCATAGTTTGATGGACCATAGAAGTTTTCCAAAGGTTCCAATAACAACACTGCAAAAATAACAAAAAGAAAGTGTTTCAAATTTTTGAAGTTTCACCGTCACAGACTTACTTGGCATTACCCAGTCGCCTTTAGGCATAGAAGCTCCTATAACAATTTTCCCATAGCGAAAGTTGAACGAGTGCTTTGTCCGAATTCTCGCAGAAATTATTGGAGGCAGGATCTGTGAAAATTTCGCTTTTCGCATGCACTCCTGTTCTCTCCCTAAACAACTAACAATTTTAATTAGGTTAAAGAGGTGATTTGACTTATAAATTGTACCCTGCAATTTTTAAAGTTCCAGTCATCAAAGAAGATTCATTGAAACCCGATGCTTTGGATTGAAATTTCGGCTTAATAATTAACCAGCCATTCTTAATGTAGACAACTTCGGGATCATTTTGGAAGGACACAAATGGAGAGTCTTCTGTGTCAGATGGCATCCGAGCATCTATTTTCCATATCTTTGGATCTAAATTGTCAAAATGCTCTTGGAAAATTATTTTTTCTTTACAAACTCTTTGCCCGCTAACTGTTGTTACCGAAAGTTGACATCTTTCACTGATTGTATAGAGCGCAGCACACCTTTCTTCTATTGGTGGGCTTATGTGAATCGTGTAATAAGGAAGTTCAGCTTCTCCTCCCACACTGAATAGAGGCTCATTTTTCGCATTGGGATCGTATGGATCATCAAAGATATCCATGCGGTAGTAAACTTTGCTCCCGCCTTCAACCCGCGCATTTAAATTGATATAGACCCATTGGTCTAGAGTACTTTCTGTTATAACAGCTACGAAATCAGAGGGTAAGTCCGGCGACAGAGTCCTGTTGATGTTTACATTGAAAATCACATATAAAATTGGTATAATTGGCAAATCTGTAAAAATGAAAGCTTTTTAACAAATAACCAATGCTTTGTAAATATAGAAAAGATTTGTTTTCGGATTTACAACAACATAATTTAATATTTATATAAGTTGTGGAAGATTTTAATTTGTTTCTGACAATATTTGTAAAGTATCTTGTTCATATAAAGGGTGTTTTTTAGATGTGTGGTTTTACATCGGCAATACTTTTTTCGGAGTACATCTTTCTGACAGCTGTCACTTGATTTTTTCGCAGTTTGGTTCGGTATTTAATAATGAATAGAAAAGACTTATGATGATTGAACAACGTTTGTAAATTGTGCAAATTTATTACAAAGATAAAGGCTCAGTTCACGCAACGTAGCGAAACATTCAATTTATTGAAAGAAATATTCGGTGACCCCATTATCTCGCGTCGTCGTGGGCTTGTGATCAAACCGCGCCTGAAATCATTTTTAAAACATAATGGAAAACCCTTATCTTTATAATAAAACTAAATTTTTGGCCATAACATTAAATTATATGCTTTTTATTTCTTTTGAAAAAGCACACGTCTCAAAAACAAAATATTTTAATAGGTGGATAAAGTCGGTTTGGTGTATAAAAACGCTCCCCGTAAGCTAAATTTTATTGAGAAATCCTCTTTTGTATAGCTTTGCTTAAAGTGTAGTTGGTTAGTACATAGTTCAACTGACTTTTATGGCTTCTTTACATCGAGTCTGTGCTTAAATCCCGATCGTCTAATTTATTGGTGTTACTCCCTGTTTCTAGCATATTATAAGTTTATAATCACTGTGTAATGCCAATTCCATCCATTTCTTATAAAGCTTCGAACGCCACTTTTTCGGGAACCAGGAATGACAAAAAACCGGTGTCCAACATAAGCATGTAATGTAGAGAATAATAAAAGGCAGGTGGAAAGTCTTTTTGATGTAAAATCAAAGAAGTTTCCCCACGGTATTATATGCCTTTCCACACCAGACTTGTGCTTCGTATAAAAATACTGTTTCCGCGACAGTATTGAAGGTATTTTTCCCTTTTTAAATTTGGAATGAACATGATTTCAAGATATTTATATTCCTTCACCAATTTCACCGTTTTTCCATCACAAACCCAGTTTTTCATAACCTACAATTCTTCATTTCTCTTTTCTAAATATATTATCACTTTTGACTTAGCTTTAAAGTTCCAAATGTAACAATACTCATAAAGCTTGTTCACAATAAATTGTATAGACTGCAGTGTGTTTGTTATTATGACTATATTGTCATATAAAAGTAAAGCTGTAATCATGACTCCAGCATATTCAATACATCTGGGTAGCCTTTTAACAAGATCTCTTTTAAATAGCTCTAAGAAGCTGCGACTGAGCACTGAGAGTACACCCTTTTATATATGATATTTGAGTTAAAAACCATTCCGAAATGTTTCTACCGTTCTAGACATTTCCAATTCAATGGCTTTGTACATGCACGTGTCGGTATCTTTTGTATTAAATTCTTCTTTCAGGTTTACATAAAGTTTCATTTGTTTTGTGAAAGAAATGTATCTACAATATTGTTGAGCATACAAACATTATCCATGGTAGAAAACTGTGTATATTCAACTTGATATTATTTTAAAAGGTTATTGGCATCAATCCCCTCCTTAAATTGCTTTTGCAATGTAGACTTTGTTAGAAGAGTTCAAGTACAATTATCGTGCTTAATTCCCAGAATATTTTGAGCATCCTTTCTTTAAAATTGGAAATATGATTAATGGTGATTTTAATTCTGTTTCCTGAAACGGGTTCTTTTTATCGTCATACATTCCTGATTAAACCATTATTTTGTAAAAGACATTTGAATACTGGTGTCTGCGACCTTATATTATTAAAGTTAGACTTCCAAGTTTCGTCTAGAGGTATGTAGGACGTAGGTGTCTGCTTTTTTATTTTTCTAGATAATTTTGGATAACAGTATCATCTTGATATTTTCATTCATATTAATTCCTCATTTATTTAGGGTAAAAGCAATTGGCTTATGGGCCAAATACTGAACAATTAGCAACCCAAAATCGAAACCATATTTTGTTCCCTAACCTAAGTAGAAGCTGTAGTCTATAACAGAAGCTTTTAGATCGCTTGCATTAATTGTAGAGTCTTTTGAATTCGTATTTATTCCTGCTTTTTCATTTTCTAAACCTCTCAAAACAACTTCTTTTGCGTTATAACCATCATATTGTGTGTTTTTACAGCTGGTATTATTAAATAATATTCATTTGTTTTAAGATTTTTACTTTTGTAATCTAATTATTTTATAAAATCCGATTGTAAACTTACATTTTCGTTCCCTTATACGAAAGCCTTTTGGACTAATTCGCTCGACATCCGCAGTAAATTCAAAAGAAAATTCCAGCAATACACTAAAAAATAAAATAATTGTGAAAATAAACTTCATTGCTAAATACTTTTAAGTCAACTGAGACAAAATTTGAATTTCAATTCGTTTTGACCTATTGCAATTAATATTGATAAGGTATCATTGCAAGCTGCTCACAATTGTTATCAAAACGAAACAAAAATACGTTATTAAATGTACCGTAGATGCAAATAATAAAAATTGATTTCCCTCTTTTTATTAATAATATCTACAAATCTGAATCTCTCTCTATTCTATCTAAAAAAACTTTCGATAGGGAAAGCTTAGCTTCCTGAACAATGATGGGCCGTATTAGATTTTCTATTCATTACCCTACGCTTTTGTAGGGCTCACCGCGTAAGCGGTGTAACCTTTAGGCTTCTTGCTTATATAAATGTTTTCTTCTTATTCCTCGCTTCCTCTTACTTGTAGATGGTACATCACTGTTGCTGGAGTCACTAGACATTTCTGGGAGAAATTAAAATTTTTGTTCCTAAAAAAAATGTTGTTAGAAAAAATCCACGTCACCGCATGTTACACTTACATACCTTTAAAACCATTAAAAATATATTTATTTAAAAAGCAAAAATTACTGTTTTTCAAAAACTGTAAAACTCAAAATAGTTTACTTTCTAATATTAAAAACCAAACTAGATATTGATGAAAAAATAACGTCACATTTATAGCACAAATTTTTCGCACTTTTTCGCACAGTTTGAAAAAACATACCTTTTTTTTATTTTCTTTCATAAAGTTTGTGGGTTTTCCTAATGACCCCAATATCTTTATGACTCCCTGTTTGCCAAATATTTACTTTTTGGTACAAATAAAATTTCTTTGAAAAAAAGAGGTACTATCCAATAGAAGGGTTTTATTACCCTTCTAATAAGGTCAGGTATAAATAACGCAACTTCGCCTTAAAAGAGGTAAAATCTTACATTTCATTATCCGAACTTGGGAAATTCCAAAACGTTCTCCTAGTGACCTGTCAAAGCTGAATTAAAAAAAATTAGTTTTCCCTTACAAGAAATGATTCCGAGAAAATCTTGAAGAAATCTACAACTCAAAAATGTACACGGAATCCCATCAGTTTGGAGATAAGAATAAGTCCTGGACTTATTCTGTTCTTCAAAATTTTTCACCCCCTGTAACTTCGACAACCAACATATTTTTTTTGTTTTGTTCGTCTTAGAAGATGTGTCTACGTCTAAAGACAACATCTGCATCAAAAAGTGAATTCCGAAAAAAATTGGACTTATTCCGTTCTCACAACTGACGATTCAATTGAAAGTGGTACTGTTTACCATGACCCAAAAATATCAATGCAAAGAATTAGTCACCACAACCCTCCATAGACACACTATAAGTATTTATTCTCCCTAGAGTTAAGACACTTTTTGTCTTCCATCTTAATCAACAAGCGTTGGACAAGCAACTTCACATAACCCCACAAACTATAGTCCAGCGGTGTAAAATCGCACGATCTTGGAGACCATTTCACAGACCCACGACGACGCTATCTAGCATACACCACAAGTTTCCTATGTTAACGCTCATGCCTATAATACATTGAAGCATTTATTCTAGAGATGCCGTCCGAAATGTTAGAAAGAGAAGAGACATTCTAAAACTTCTAAAGTAGAAACAAAAACTAATTTATTTTGTAGTCATTTCATGATTTTCAAAGTCGTTCAAAAGTTACAGCCTAAAAATGGAATTTTTGGAAAAAGCCTCAAAAACTTTTAATGCCCACGTGGGAATTTTGGATACTTTTATGTCATTTGTTAATAACGATGCCCTCAATGTTCGTAGAAATTTGCATTGATATTCGAATCACTCGCCAGGTTTTATGAATTTTACGTCTATAAGCCTTTTTTTTTCGGACGATGTGTCGGCTTGATTCTTTACTTGTCAAGTGATTCGAGAAGAACAACAACAACAGACAACACAGCATTTTGAGATACAGTATATTAACCATACAGTATTATGAATATACAGTATCATACAGTATGATACAGAATTTTAACCATACAATATTTTAAAATACAACATTTCGAGCCGCTCCCCCGCCAAACTGATTGCCGATTTTTTTTTCAAGCAAATAACTATTTCAAGTTGTAAACAAGTTAACCTATGAAAACTTTTACCGGCCACAAACCCTATTAAGAAAAATGAAAATCTTTACAAGTATGTACATTGAAAACAGTGATGCAATTTTGAAAAATGTTGCACATTATTTGAATAGGAATGATTTGCAAAAAATTGGTAATTCCCAATTCAACCTTTTAAGGTCGACCAAAAATTTCTATGCCGATAGAAAATATTAGATACTCTCAGAAATTTTGCATTAAAAAAAACATGTACCCATCAAACCCAAATTTATATTGATTTAAGTCACAGTTAAGAGTTTATAAACAACTTATCTAGTCGAATAACGGTCGTTGTCGCTTCAAATTGTTCATCGGCTTCAATTTTTGAGTCATATTTTATTCGTGTAAGCCAAGATCCTTCGCAAAATAAACTATAATTTGGTCCAGGGTTGTTGCGGATGTAAAAATGTTGACATCCGCGGATGCGAATGCAGATGCGGATTTTTTGAGACTCACATCCGCGGATGCGAACGCGGATGTAAAGTCGCCAGGCAGGCGCCTATATCAGGTGGCCCGCTTCGCGGGTTCTCAGGATTTTAACTCCCTTTTTCGGGGTCACACCCGCTCACGCAACTCCGTTGCTCCGCTTAGGGTATGCAATGTCGCCAGGGAGGCGCCAATATCAACAGCTTTTTTGAATAAAAGCACCTGTGGGTGGCCCGCTTCGCGGGATCTCAGGATTTAAACTCCATAAAACAAAGTATTGTGGTATTGAAGTGCTCCAAGTTTTGTCATTTGGTGATTCTTATAAGATTTTCTTAGATTAGCGTATGCGAGAATAAAAATAACATAACATGTTAATTTACTTTAACTGTACTGAAGAGTGAAGTTAGTTCCCACCTTCCGTGGGAAATAGTTACACATGAAAGTGAAATTCATTCCCACAAAAAAGTGAAATTATCTCCCACCTTCAGTGGGAAATAACTTCACCAAAAAAGGTTAAATTAATTCTCACTAGTGGTGAAGTTAGTTCCCATGTGAAGGTAGTTCCCGTAAAGTTAATTCCCTGCACCGTTGGTGGCGGCATTTATGTATGTTCTGTATCTGTATCACTTTTTCACTAAATATATAAAAATAAACAGTGTCCTCTGGCCACTTAGCTAGCAAGAGCTTTTATAACCTCCAATCTGTGACCATTGCATATCACTTGTTGTTGCTTTTGTCGTCGCCAAATTGGGACCGATATTTTTGAATTTAACAGTTTTACTAACGATGAAAGGGTCGTTGTTGTTGATCAATCGTGATATAGTATGCCGTGCTGTTGCTATTTTTCGATTGCAACTACAAATTTGAAAAAAAGCGTTTAAAATCATCCGCATCCGCAAAAAACTCCGCATCAGTTTATGCGGATGCGGATGCGGATGTTGGCATTATTGCGAAAAATCCGCAATTGCGGATGCGAATGCGAATATTCGCAACATCCCTAATTTGGTCTAAGCGATGTCAAAATTCTTGAGAACGCCGTTTAATAGACTGATTTGGATTGTTTGCTAACGACGATTGATAGGCAGCGATATCTTCGACATTTTGACCAACCCGTTGCCTCACTGACACGGCAACATTACTTTACGAACCTGTAGATTGTAGATTCAAATTTGTACACTAAACTTTTTATTGCCCTTCAGATAGGTTGAGAAAAACGATCGAAAATTGGAGTGACCGCGCTCTTTAAGTTGCGGTCACTGACTCCGAATTTCGGTTCACATGTTTTAAGATGATTTGCAGACGTTACTTGGTCGTGTACTTTACAATGATCAAAATGAATCATTAAATTGACAATAATACAAATAAAATTCAGAGTAGAAAACCCGAATAGTTCTTAGACAGATCAAAAGTTTAATTTTGATTTAATATTTGAGATAGGTAACAAATGTTCAAGCCTGCGATGAAAAATCACAAAGAATTTCGACGTAGTATTTTGAGCACTAAAATTGGAGCTTATAGTTTCCCTGAAACAATTACTTACCATATTTCTAGTTTTATATTACTTAGGGCCTTATCCCCAATTTTCTTCGAAATTACAATTTGAAAGTGATTCAACCGAAAGTCTCTAAAGTAAGAAACCAAAAGACTTAAAAAAAGAGGCTGGGATGCGACCCACACTGATAACTTCCCATCCCGTCTGTCAATTTGTCTTGCCTTAAAGGTTTGTAGGTTTTAGTGTTTTGTTAAAAACGTTATCAGTTGAATTATTTAAACGAATTTGAAAACTACCAATAAAATACATATAATGAAATACATATTTTGATTTCAAAATCTATTTTTGTCAACGAGATTTTTAGTGGATAACCAATTTTTACCAATTTTAGTAGCATTTCTTAAAATTTTTTATTTCTTAAATAAACTAATACAAATTGGATAAATGAAATGAATTTAAAGTCAATACCTTCTATTTTTCACGAGATATCGAGAACCGAACATCATTTTTTACAAAATTTTGAGTACTATTTTTTATAAAAAAACGGACTGTTGGATTTTTATAAAAAAATTACTGAATGTCGAAAACAATATTTTATATGCGATTAAATTAGTTTGAAGCCAATATTTTTAATTTTTGAAAAGATATTTGAGTTTATTATAAAATTAATTTGTTTTGAAGCCAATATCTCAAATTTTTCAAAAGATACTTGAGTCGAAAATCAATTTTTACGAACTTTTGGTAATGCTCTTTGTAAGTTTTTATTTTTTGTAAAAAAAACTGTCAATTCGATTTTTCTCAAAATCTTATCGAATGGTGAAAACAATTTTTTTTTATAAACAAAATTAATTTGAAGTCGATATCTCGAACTTTTGAAAAGATATTTGAGACGCAAATCAATTTTTACGAACTTTTAGTAATGCTTTTTTTAGGTTTTATTTTATGTAAAAAAACTGTCAATTCGATTTTTCTTTACGAAATGTTAAAAACAATATTTCTTTTAAGATAAAACTAGTTTGAAGCCATAATCTCAAATTTTTGGGAAGATATTTGACTCGAAAATTAATTTTTACCAATTTTTAATAATGCTTTTTTTAGGTTTTTATTTTTTATAAAAAAAAACTCTCATTTTGATTTTTCTCAAAATTTTACCTGATATCAAAAACGTTATTCTTCGTTGTACAAAATTGTTTTGGAGATAAAATCATTTTTTATTCCTAAAATTTTTGAGGTGACAAATTTTTTTTTTCAGTTTTTTTGATTTATAAAAAAACCGTTAATTGGATTTTTTTTCCAAAAATATACTTGTTTGGTATCACGTTACAATATATAATATAAAATTTAATTCAAGTCTCTAGCGTTATTGCTTCGTGAGATATTTAGGGTTAACCAAAATTTTGACCTTTTATTTAAATTGCTATGGTAAAAAAAACACAAAAGCAATTTTCTTGAAAGTCCTTCTGCATCTTTCTGCCTCATTATCTGTATAACAAAATTTATTTGAAGTCGATATCTCTTCTCGTTCTTGAGCTATGGACGACGAAAAAACGTCGCGAACGTACGGACGTACGAACGTACGTACACACGCACGTGTACGTCGAGGTATGTCCAAATTTTCAATTTGACACATCGGACCCATTACAATAACTTCTTATGGGAAGTTAATAATATAATTGTGAATAAATGTATACGTTTTTATCGCATTCAATTCCAAGATTGCAACTTAACCAAGACTATATCCCTTAAATCCCCAAGCTTATAGTCCCCACAAAAGTGTTTTGTCACTGTTTACTGAAGTGAACCGTAATTGTTGGGAGTTGAGCAAGAAAATCATATAATAATATTAAGTCCAAGCTGATGAAACTGAGGAGCTGATGATGAGACATAGATAAAATGCAAATTGTCATAATCCATGGGACTATGTTTGTCTTCGTTTTGTGTGAATTCTCTGGAATACCCATTTATGCGGCCACCATCTGCTAACTGAAACTGACTGATGTTTATCCTTAAATGAAACACTTGACGGTTTAGTCTATATACCTATATGTATACGTATTCTAATAAGCATCGACATTATATAATTTAAAATTGCGTACGAATATCCATTCTTTATTTGCCATTTAATCTAATTTTGAAATTTGAAAGAAATGAGGCTTGATAGAGAATTAAATTAATTTTATTTTAGAATACATGTTGCTCGTTTGATATTAATCCTCTTTTCATATTATTCTTTAATAAGAGATGCATAAATATTTATGAGGCTTTATTAAAGTGACACTGATTTTTTTAAGGTTTTGAATATTCATTACTTCCGTATTTCGTTTAGTCTATTTGTTTCATTAGTCTGTTTATTGATAGATATTTAGAATTCAAAAGGATGTTATTTTGTTTTCCATAGAAATTGAATCGAAATGGCAGCTAAATCATCCTATATCTATCGATTTTACGGATTAAAATATCACCTCATTTCTCAATGCAAAAAGTACAAAGGTATATTTTTTCCCAGCTATCCCTGATTTAAAGTTAAGTACAATTGGAATGATTCTGAACTTTAGCGGAGCAACTTAACTGTTTGAGCTAGACAGTGCCCAACAAAGGAAGCTTACTTTGTAAGAACCCGCAAAGGTCCTTTTTTATATCTGTAAAGTTTCTAATAACCTTAATATACCTGGGATATAATGTGAGATTAGGAAAAAAGAAGAGACGTGCGTCGGTGTACTATGTACATTGGTTTTGAATTCTTTAACAGTGTAATGTTGCACCACTTTGTTATACAAAAATTAAAAATTTGTATCCCAAATTCAAAATTAGGCTTTTCAATTTTATTTTATTATGAGGTGGTAATCAGGGATTTCCAGCGAATTTAAAGTGACAAAATTTGGTACGAAATGTGATGCATCCAGACGATGAGTTGACAGGTATTTTGCCGTTACCAATATCGACCAATTGTTCGGAAAAAGCTTCTCCAGTATTCTCAATCTGCCATTCGCCTTGCATGTTTTTATTTAATTTCCATACAATGGATGACTTTAAACATATGTTAAGTTTGTCGGTTGGCGTTGATCGTGGTAGCACCGGTAGCGTTTGACGAAAATCACCTGCTAATAAAATCATTGCACAACCTAACCGGATTAGGATCCTTCAGAAATCTTGCAATTTGCGGTCTTATGCTTCCAATGATTTTTTTTGTGCCATGGTGCAGGTGCACTCTCTGCTATGGGAGTAGAAGGTTCAGAGGGAAATTGGAATTTCAGTGGCATCCTCTTCAATGTGGAGGCTACTGCAAATCTAGCAGCGTTTGCCAATGAGGCCTTCAGGAGAAGGAGGCTGGTTAGGTTGTTATAGGTTGTTTTAGGGGCAATTTTGTAATAAATATTCTGAATGAAAAAGAAAAGCGGTATTCGGTACAGTGCTTCTCACTGGACGAATACAAGCTACTGAAAGAAGTGCTTAAGCAGGCCACCGCTGAGTTCTTCAGCTTCACGCCGAAAAGCGAAAAATTTAAGACGGTCCTTCTGAAGGGCATAAGTTCCTGCACGGAACCGGAGGCGCTCTTAGCTGAGCTCCGCCAAAAAGCCATCGACGATCTCGATTTCATCGGGGTCAAGCCTTTCACTACGGTGAAGTCCAGGCGAGGGGGTTACAGGCTGCCAATGTTCCTCGTATCATTATCGCCCCAAAGTAGGCTTGAGAGTCTGAGGGAAATCAAATGCCTCGACTACCAAGCCATACACTGGGAGACATTAAAAAGGCATGACGACATTTTACAATGTACGAAGTGCCAGAGGTTCGGCCATGCCGGAGCCAACTGCAATATGCAGTTGCGCTGCGTCAGGTGCTCCGAAACCCACATCAAGGGAGAGTGCAAGCTGGGGAATGAGCGGGTTGAGGATTTGACCCAGCTCAAGTGTGTCCTTTGTGGAAACCAAGGGCACCCGGCTAGCTATAGGGGTTGCCCTAAGGTCCAACAAATCAAACAAAAACAGGCCAGTCAAAAAGCCGAAGAAAGTCGAACAGTTCGACAGGCTCCTACACAAAAATTCGTGGATCCCAAATTTTCCTACGCCCAAATGGTGTCAGGGAATGGGAACACGAGACAGGCTCCACCAACGGTTGCCCCAAAGGCCCCTGTGCCTAAGGCACCAGAGGTGCAGCCTGACATTGTAGCCTTGTTGTTGAGCATTCAAGGTCAACTTACAGGGCTGCAAAGTCAGATAAAGGAGCAAGGCAAAAGGGTAGATCATCTCTACTCTTTGTTGCCTGGCCTGGCGCAATTTAGACCATAATGGGCGCGCTGCCGGAGACGCGCCTAAAAGTCCTAGCTGTGAATGTAAATTCACTGATTAGGATTGAACGAAGAGCCAATATGTTCCAATTGTTGAAAGACTACAGTCCCGATGTGTTTATGGCTAGCGAAACTAAGCTAAACCACAAACACAAATTGACTCATAAAAATTACAATATCGTAAGAAGAGACCGGCCCGACTCCACTCAAGGGGGCGGTGTCGCTCTCTTTATACGAAAAGGCATTAATTATAAAGTCATATACAACAATGAATTGCGAAAGCTCAAGACGCTGGAAGTTTGCGTTGTATGCATCTCTCTCACTCAAGGGAAGCGGATGTATATGATTGCGGCTTATGCGGCTGGAGCTCCGCAGGTTACTTACTTTGATTCAGAACTCGAGATTCTTTTTAGGGAACTGAAACTGAGCTTGGAAGAAAACTATTTCATCTTGGCCGGTGATTTGAACGCAAAACATGAAGATTGGGGAAATCAATATAGTAATCCCAGAGGTAACCATCTTTTTAATTTGATGAATCTTTACAGCGTTGAATATGGCGTCGACCTGCTGGCTACTGAAAAGCCATCGTATCCAAGAAGCGACTCCTTTCTGGATCTTTTGCTGTACGACACAAGACTGACAGTTACAGACAAAGTGGGTAATCACCCTCGAAACTGCTTACAGACAGTCGAGTACGTCAGTGATCACTGCGGACTGGCTGCTGTAATACAGATTCCGAACGAACGCGTGGAGTTGGAGGAATACGTTGCAACGCACTCTTACAATTACAGTAAGATGCGCTGGCCTCGTTTCACCAACGCCTTAGCGAGAGAACTTCGTTCGAGTGACATAGCCCCACCAAACAACAGAAACCTGACAAATACAGAAATTGACCAACATTTACAACAGATGGACGAATTAATAAAACAAACGATGGAACGGACAATACCAAAGTACAAAGAACAGGACCAAATGGACGCTTACAGAAACGCGACTATTGACGCACTACGTAAGCACAAGAGTGGCTTACTGACAAGACTCAAAAACTTGTACAGACGACTCACAGACCCACACGACTTGGAGGTTAGGACACTGAAGTCGTCAATAAAAAATGTCAATCTGTTGATTAAGGAGAACTACAGGTTATCAATTAACAAGTACTGGGAGCGCAAGATCCGGTCAGTTAATTCCAGTGACCCTAGTATGTTCCCTAAAATCAACAAGATATTCAGGAAAAAGAACGACAATGACCTTCCGTGTCTGAAACTCCAAAGAACTGAAGAGAACAGAGACGTACTCATGACAGTGCAAATAGATCCAGAAGAATCCATCTTTGACGATGACTTTTACATAATTGAAGATCCGAAGGAAAAAGTGGAGGCGGTGGGAGCTGCTTTCCAGCAAGTGTACAAGGTGAATGTTAGCATTCGCCCCAACCACGACCTGGAAAACAGAGCCCTACTTAATCACTTTTACCTTCGAAATGATATAACACATTGGCGATCTGAGAACCGCGGTTTTATGCGGTTCGATGACGATTCCTTGGCAAATGCCATAATCGCCGAGCAAACGGGACCAAGTCCCTTGTTAGTGACGAAGATTGAGCTTCAGCTCATCTTCAACTCAATAAAAAATAAAAAGTCAGCAGGTGTCGATGGTATATCCAACGTTGTACTAAGACATTTACCGATGGAGGCAATTGACATTTACACCACACTCTTCAATAATGCACTGAATAATGCATATTATCCAGTGCATTGGAAGACCGCTGTGGTTCATCCTCTCCCGAAAAAGGGAAAGGACAACTCCAACCCGTCAAATCTTCGGTCGATAAGTCTTCTTCCGAGCATCAGCAAAGTTTTCGAAAAAATCATTAATAGGGCTCTGACTAAATGGGCTGCGGACAACAAAATAATTCCGGATAAACAGTTCGGGTTCAAGGCGGGTCATGACACAATTCATGCTGCGTCTAAACTCGTTTCTGATATCCAATGGAATAAAACAAAACAACAATGCACAGGTGCTGTTCTGGTTGATTTGGAAAAGGCCTTTGACACCGTATGGTTAGAGGGTCTTTACCTAAAACTGAGCAGGCTTGGCATAAGCAAGCCATTGTTGTATATACTTTATGATATGCTTAACGGTAGAAAGTTTGTTGTCAAAAGTGGCAATGTAACTTCTACCACAACATTCTTAATTAAAAATGGTCTTCAACAGGGAGCGGTGAATTCGCCGATTCTCTTCAGCATTTACACCAGCGATCTGATAGGTAGTCTTACAAAGGCAATTGCGTATGCCGACGATCTAATTGCGTACAGAACGGCCCAAAAGGTTGAGGTTATTAGAATTCTCTTGCAGCGTGATTTCGACAAGATTCAGCGATATTGCGACGACTGGAAACTGAAAATAAATGTCCAGAAGTCGGAGACAATTCTGTTCCGGACTCCGTTGGCTGGGGCCACGAGGGATACGTGCAAGAATTGGCGCAAGATGGTTATCGTTGATCTTCACGGGCAGCCATTAGCGAGCAAAAGTGTAGTGAAGTACCTTGGTATCTGGTTAGATCAGTATTTATATTTCGACAGACATATAAATGCTGCTCTGACCAGGGCCCGAGGAGCCTTCGCTCTGACGAAACGGCTGTTTTTTAGCAGTCGGCTTGACCCCAGAGTGAAGGTAATTTGCTACATGGCCCTCATACGGCCGATGATCGTTTATGGTTGTCCTGTGTGGTTCAACGTTGCCCCTTCCCAAATGGAGAAGTTTCGAGTGTTCGAGCGGCAGTGTTTACGACGCTGTACCGGCTTATATCGAACAGCCGAATCTTCTTTCGTGCATTACTATTCCAACGAGGTCCTATACAACGGGGCTCGAATCAACAGAATTGACAATTTCGTGATAAAACTCGTCCGAGGTCATATTGCAAGAGCTATGTCTTCGACCAACAATTTAATTTTCGGGGCGTTCTATCCGAACGATGAGTATTTTGAGAGTGCACGCTTGAGCGGCTTCATTCCACCAGAGGCATTCCTCTTTTTAGACAGATGCGGTCTGATACAGAATAGATTGGCAGTTCCGTTAATCTACCACGTCAGACGACGAACCGTGGATAGGCGACTCCTGTACAATCGGGACGTCATGGCACACGACGGAGCAGAGCTCCTTCGGTTCAGTAGGGCTGTGTCCGAACGGGACCGAACTGATAGGGTGAAGCAGGAGAGCCAGTTTTGGTGGCTTCAATCGGCACTTGATAGTGAGTAGTCGGGATGGGGTTTTAAGCCGTGGCCGGCTTACATACTTGTTTTATAGTTTTAGGGTTTAGTTTTAAGTAGAATAGGCATGGTGGCACAAAAAAAAAAAAAAAAAACATAAAAAAAATAACAAAAAATACAAAAAAGAAAAATACAAAAAAATACAAAAAAAAAAAAAGAAAAAATTAAAAAAAAAATCATGGAATAATCAAAAAAAAAAAATAAAAATAAAAAAAAAGACAAAATATGAAAAACAAAAAACGTTAGATAGTTAGATTTGCTGCTGTGGTTGTTCTAGTTTTAAGTAGTTTATAGGTAGAATAGGTAGTTTTAGTTAGCTTTAAGTTTTATATTAAGGACCTTATTTTAAGTAGTTTTTAAGTAAAAATAAAAAAGGATATTGACATTAGTTTTTGCTAAATTTTCTAATGAATACACAAATAAATAAAATGAATTGAAGTTAAATAGATCTTAGGGCCGAAAGGCATTAGCATTAAGTACTATTGTTTAACTTAGAGTGTCCGTATGGGACCAGTAAGTTAGTTGTAAGTTATAGATAATTAGGCTAGTTTTATGAATTTTTGTCTAGCTTTAAGATAGTCTTAAGAATGAATGAATAAAAATGAATTTGAAAAAAAAAAAAAAAAAAAAAAATAGGTTGTTTTAGGTTGTAATGTAATTGTTGCTGTTCTTGATTGTTGTTTCTTGCGTTGCGATGTTGTCCTGCATTACTACCAGTACTTCAACTGGTGGTCGCGCAGGATAACATGAAGGCTGCCAGGCCTTGGACTGTAAGGAGTCTATCTGGAAGTAACCTTAACGGTTGCGAAGCTCGACCTGAAGCTATATTTGGGTACCACGGGAGACAGGAGCCACTGGGTCTTGTTAGTTCTGGTGTCATTGACACTGGTCGACTTGGCTCAGCCTGTCTAAGAGGTAGGCCCCCTAGTGGGAGTATCGTGGTGGCTGTGGTTGCCATATGCGGAGCTAAATGGTGTTCTAAGGGTTCTGTTTAACACCTATGGCCCTTAGAATACAAGAGGTGTGCAAGATAGACCTCGCTCCTCAACAAGGGGTGCAGTTCATGCCTTGTACATGACTGCGAAATTGTACTGGGGCAGTACTTGTACTGCCTTGGGGTGTTGGCCAGCACTTTTCCTTGGTCCTGATATTGTGGGTAGGCCCACCGTGAAATGAGTCCTAAATGGAAGGTGTTCACGTTAAGCAAATCTATAATATCTGTGCCATGGTGCACTCATTCCAAACTATTATTAGAACGTCTATGGTAGTTTATCCAAACTTATTAAAACTCCACATTAAATTAATCTTTTAATATAGGTAACTTGTGAATGCTATGAACTAACGGTGATGTGCACTAAGAAATTCAGTTTTTGTTAGAAATAATTAATTAATTATTTTATATTTAACTTATCTACACTAATATTATAAAGAGGAAAGATTTGTATTTTTGTATGTAACGAATAAACTCAAAAAGTACTGGACCGATTTTAATAATTCTTTTTTCATTAGAAAGCCACATTATCACTGAGTAATATAGGCTATATTTAGTACTAGAATAATATAGAAATCTTTAGAAATTCCTATTAAAACCAACCGAAGGTGTAAAACAATTAGCCATAAAATGTCTTTCATCGCATACGCTGCGAAGAGTATTAATGATAGGACAAAAAAATGTTTTCTAATTAAGGGATTCATGGTCGTTTTATTTAGCATGCTTATAACTTAAATATCTGTACCTATTTATGTCTACCCGTGCGAAGCCGGAACGGGCCGCTAGTTTACCAATATACTCGCAATAACTCAGATCGAAAACATTTGTTTTAAACGATATTCATTTATTCGTAAAAAATTTAAGAAAAATCGAACTGACAGTTTTTTTACAAAAAATAAAAAAAAAAAAGAATAAATAAAAGTACCTATGTAAGTAAAAATTGATTTTAGTCGCAAATATCTCTTCGAAAATTTGAGATTATGGCTTCCAACTAATTTTACCTTTAGAAAATATTGTTTTCAACATTCAGTAAAATATTGATACAAATTGAATTGACAGTTTTTTTTACAAAAAAATAAAAACCTACAAAAAAAAATAATAAAAGTTGGTAAAAATTGATTTTCGTCTTAAATATCCTTTCCAAACATTGAGATATTGGCTTTAAAGTAATTTTATCTTTTAAAAAATATTGTTTTCAACATTCAGTAAAATATTGAGAAAAATCAAATTTTCAGTTTTTTACAAAAAATGAAAACCTAAAAAAAAAACAATACCTACTAAAACTTGGTAAAATATTACTTTCGACTTAAATATCTTTTCAAAAATTAAAAATATTAATAATAAAATATCAATAATAAAAATAAACTTAAACTTCACAGAATGTTTTCGACATTCAGTATTTTTTTTTTTTATAAAAATCCAACAATCAAAAATAGTAGGCAAATTTGGAAAAAAATTGTTGTTCGGTTCTCGATATCTCTCAAATTTATTTCATTCATCCAATTTGTATTTGTTTATATAAGAAATAAAAACTTTTAAGAAATGCTACTAAAATTGGTAAAAATTGGTTTTCGACTAAAAACCTCGTTAACAAAACTAGATTTTGAAATAAAACTATATTATTATATGCAAAATATTGTTGGTAGTTTTTAAATTTCTAAGAATAATTCAACTGACAACTTTTTTAACACAACACGAAAACCTACAAACTTTTAAGCAAGATAAATCGGCAGACGGGATGGGAAGTTATCAGTGTGGGTCGCATTACTAGCTCTTATATTTTTATTTTCAAATTAAGTAACTTTTTTTCATAGTGGTATGAACACAGCTTTAATGGATTATGTACCTAATAAAATACACGAATGGGTCGTACGTACTTGTATGCAGGATTTTGTTTCGCTTTCTGATATTTAAATAAAAAAGTTTGCAATTTAAAAAAAAAACTGATAATTCTTGGTTAAACCAAAATACCCATAGCTTGTGGGTTTTGTGTTCCTGGTGTTTCACCAATACTTTACTATTGTAAATAATATCTATATGTAATGAGATAATGAGATTATCATTTAACATGACATTTTAGTACATTGACGTTTGGGCTGCTGGCGCTGTTGATTATATTCCATTTTCAACTCTAAAAGAATAAGTTCATTGATGGCTGCCCATATTTTGCTTTGATCGTTCATTTCAATTAGAGTACTCTAGAAATTATTTGTACAATGGCTTTATGCACTTCTTTTTCTTAACTTATTGTTTTATGGAAAATCATTTATAGTACAATACATTTTTCATTTAAATAGAAGGAATTCTTGCCAATCCGGTATTTTTGATGTTTTAGTTACTTGTTTATAATGTTGGCCGAAATAATAATCCAAGTTTCCGACTTCGAGTGCCGAACGTAACATGTCCAAAAATCAAATAACCCACACAAATATTTTTTAATATAATCATGTTCTACAATTTTAAGGTAAATAGATTAACTTCAATTTGAGTCTAAAGTTGTATCTGCAAATCTAATGGTTTTCAGAATGCAGTTTTTCAAAAATTAGCTAAAAAACACCAGCTTTCGAAATAGTTTTCTTTTTTTCTATTCAATTTAATTTTATTAATAGGTTTTGAATCCTACAAAAACAACTCGATTGTGTTACCACTAATTTTCTAGATATGAGCCCGGTCATTACTCACATGTTAAATTCAGTTGTATTACTATGTTCATAATGTTGATATTAAAAATGTCTATTTGTTATACATTTATTAAGAGCATTATTCGTAGAGCATTGAATATAGAGAGACGCGATTGGGCTCGAAATGAAGAAAATTCAGATATCTTGAGATTGTAGAGTGAATTCATGGGGAAGCAGCTAGTCCATCAGGGTTAAAATCGGCAATACCTGAAAAAAACTAACGTATTTCGCAGTATAGTATACGTAATTGTTTCCAATTTAATCAAAAACTTTTTTGGTATTTAATCATTAATCGACAAAGACATTGATTACTGAAAAAAATAGTTCTCAATTATATACAAAATTTTAAAAACAATATTTTTAGGTAAAATAATTTGTCTGTTGTTTTTAACTTTGAGGTAAAAAATAATTTTTGTCTGATGCTATGGGCAAAAGCAACGTATTTTTAAAAACTTACTGCAAGAATGGATTTCTGGCTTTTAGAAAAGTTATATAACAATAGTGTAGGTGGTTCCGTTTTTTTCCAATCATTTATTTTGTATGTCAACTAACTTTTCTGAAAAAAATTACCCCAACCACCTTACAAGGGTTATACACTATACAGGCCCCCCATTCCCCACTATTTTAATCTTTTTCGCCCAATTTTCTCATTCTAGAGTTATGGTTCGCCTTATTTTATTATACAAAAAAACGTATTTTAGATAATTTTTGAACAACCGTATTCTGAAAACCGTTACATCTACAGACACAGCTTAGAGCTAAAATTGTAGTTAATTTATTTGATTGTATTAAAAAATTGTCCTTTAGGGTACAAAATATTAATAAGCGAAAATAGCGCGAAATTGCATTTGACTCTCGAGGTCGAAAACTTAGATTAATAATTACACCAACATCATAAACAACTGACCAGAAAAATTATAACTACCGGATTTTAGACATGGTCTGATGTACATATATAATTATTTGACAATTCAATAATCCATGAGTCTTCCTAAATTTTAAAATGCTCTCTTAAATTTAACGAATTCAAATTTATTCTTGAGCTTGTTTTGAATTTTCTAAGTTTGGCCTGCCTGTAATTTTCAAAATTTTCGGAACATTGCTTATCAAATAAACAAGATTCAGAGACCAGCTGTCAAATTGTTTTACATTTTTTTTTGGGACACACTGTAGTTTTAATAGATTTCAATTCTATAAGGATTATATTATGTATACATATATAATTATATTATATATATGTATATAAACTTGATATTATTTGAAAACACATAGGATTCCTTTTATTACATTTACAACTTCAAAATTTCAATATTTCATCAAAATAGTATAATATTAATACTTTAATACTAACCATCTGCGGTTTTGTAAATATATCTTTTCGTTTCTCCTTCATATCGTCGTAACGTCCAATTTAATCAAATCCCGAGTTCATTTTTTTGAATTTAAAACTTACCCTTAAATACCTTCTTAGTATAATAAGGTACAAAAAATGTTACAAGAAAATTTAATAACCGACCTTAAACCAAAGTTAAGTCTCCAAGATAAGCCAATATACAAAGAAACATTACAATGACAAAACAATTAAAAAGGATTCATGTGGTTACGAAAGGTTTTCTCAATTGCAAAAAAATTTAATATATTTTTGGGATTAATTGATAATATGAGAATTTTAAAACACCAGATTTAATATAAGGTTTTACGGTATATTATTATATGTTAGCCTAATTTGGTGAAATTAAGTTTGAAAAAGAAAGCTTATAATTATATTTGAATTGTTGGTGATGGTAAAATCAAAAAATTAAGGATAATCTACGTACGAGTACATTTAAGTGAACTCAAATCTCATTAAAGAATTAATAAAATATTGAGATTAACGCTCAACTAATTTAAAGTGAAGAAATAATTGATTAAATTTAAATTAAAGCGCAAGTTTGTGAAAAGAAAAATACGAAAAACAGTATGACTGATTCCAAACTGGTTAAGTGAAAAAAAAATTAGGGTTTCAAGTTTAGGAAAATATATCAATCAAATATGTTTATCAGTCTAGAATACGTATACTAGCCTTAAATAAAAATAAAAATCAAGAAATATACCAAATGGCTATAAATTTGTATAAGACCACTGCTGCTCACTAAGGGTGGTTAATAAACATGTTGAGAGAAATCATAATGACAATAAGCTATTTCAGCATGTTCTCAAAAAATATTTGTAACCCTCTTTCCTTTACAAAAACAATACGAAAACGACCTTGAACATGACAACAATGCAGCCTTTTTTTAGAGTATTAGGTACATGTTTTCTTAAACTTCAGTTTCCATTGAATCTAAAAAATTCTCTTAAGGTTTTTCTTAAAGAGAAAAAATTAAATTTGGTTTTACTCTTAAAAATTCCATCTAATTAAAAAATAGGATACAACTATAGAATTTGATTGAACCCAGTTTGGTATTTCTTAATAAAAATATGGACTATGGTACTTTATCCTCAATCAATAAACTTATTGTAATTATAAGATGAATGTAATAATGGGTCAACTATTTTATTTAGGTAAATGTAACTCAAAGTGTATTTTTAACTTCCCATAGGAAGTTATTGTAATGGGTCCGATTTGACAAATTGAAAATTTTGACATTTCTCGACGTTTCAAGGTCCCTAGAGTCGAAATAAAAGATTTTTAGAAAGATGTCTGTGCGTGCGTGTGTACGTACGTCCGTACGTCCGTACGTTCGCGACGTTTTTTTCGTCGTCCATAGCTCAAGAACCAGAAGAGATATCGACTTCAAATAAATTTTGTTATACAGATAATAAGGCAGAAAGATGCAGAAAGGACTCTCAAGAAAATTGCGTGGGTGGTTTTTTTACTATAGCAGTTTAAAAAAAAGGTGAAAATTTTGGTTAAACCTAAATATCTCATGAACCAATGAAGCTAGAGACTTGAATTAAATTTTATATTATATATTGTAACGTGATACAAAACAATTATATTTTTGGAAAAAAATCCAATTAACGGTTTTTTTTATAAATCAAAAAAACTGAAAAAAAAAATTTGTCACCTCGAAAATTTTACGACTAAAATATGATTTCATCTCCAAAACAAATTTGTGCAACGAAGAATAATGTTTTTGACATCTGATAAAATTTTGAGAAAAATCGAATTGACAGTTTTTTTACAAAAAATAAAAACCTAAAAAAAATTAATAAAAGTTGGTAAAAATTGATTTTCGACTCAAATATCTTTTCAAAACTTTGAGTTATTGGCTTTAAATTTCAAAAATATTGTTGTGAACATTCAGTAAAATTTTGAAATAAATCGAATTGACAGGTTTTTTACAAAAAATTAAAAACCGAAAAAAAAAATTAAAAAAAGTTGGTAAAAATTGATTTTCGACTCAAATATCTTTTCAAAAATTTGAGATAACGGCTTCTGACTAATTTTAACTTATAAGAAATATTTATTTCAACATTAGGAAAAATTTTGAGAAAAATCGAATTGACAGTTTTTTTACAAAAAATAAAAACCTAAACAAAAAAATTAATAAAAGTTGGTAAAAATTGATTTTTGGCTCAAATAGCTTTTCAAAAATTAAAAATATTGGCTTCAAACTTATTTTATTTCACAGAAAATATTGTTTCCGATATTCAGTAATTTTTTTTTATAAAAATTCAACAGTCCGTTTTTTCATAAAAAAATAAAATCTACAAAAAATAGTACGCAAATTTGGTAAAAATTGATACATATAGACAAACTTTTAAGCAAAACAAATCGACAGACGGGATGGGAAGTTATCAGTGTGGGTCGCATCCCAGCCTCTTTTTTTTATATAATTAGCAAATACTAAAAGGGTTTTTTATACCTTTAATATGCCAAAGACACCGTGTGAGCATTAGGAAAAGAGGGAAGGGTTGGATAGGAGGTGTCGGTGTACGTTGATTTTGAATTCCTGAACATTGCAATGATAGGAAAAGATAGAGCGTGGCAAGGCGTCTCACATTCGCGTAGTACTGCTAAAAAATAAATCTCTTTACTTCATAGTACGGCCGAAGTTGTTCGAGTGACGTAATCGAGTTGATGATGTTAATGTCACCAAACATTTTAAAAGCTCTTCTTTGAATACTGTCCAAGAGGCTTAAATAAGTTACTAGAGCACCAGCCCAGAGATGAGAGTTCAAGTTTCGGACGTATATATGTTGTGTAGATTGTAGCCAGATCAGACAGAGAGAAAAATTTCCTGCAACGTTTTAAAAAAACCTAGACATCTTGCGGCATTTTTGGCGACATCGCGTATGTGATCGCTCAACAAATTATAAAAAAAAACAACTTGCATTGAACGGTTCGAAAGAAAATTTCTAATCCAACGAAGAAGAGATTCGTCGATACCGAAAGCACGCATTTTCGATAAGAGAGCAAGATGCCAGACTTTATCAAATGCCTTTGAAATATCAAGTGCAATAATCTTACTTTCTCCAAAACGATGTAAAGATTTGTTCCACTGTTCGGTGTGATTAACCATGAGATCACCAGTGGACCTATTGCTACGAAAGCCGTATTGCCGGTCATTAAGAAGCTTCCGTTCATCAAGATATTTCTTAAGCTGATAATTAATCAGCGTTTCCATGACCTTGGAAAGAAGGGACGTAAGTGCAATCGGTCGGTAATTAGAGGGTGAGGAAAATTCGCCTTTTTTGTGAATAGGCTGGACAAATGCGGTTTTCCATACACTCGGAACGAGGCCTGAGGAGTAGGACAGATGAAAAAGCTTACGCAGTGGTTTTGCCAGCGTTGAAGAACACTTCTTCCGAACAATAGCGGGGATACCATCCGGACCAGCGGATTTATGTATATTAAGATCTTTTAGGACTCTCGCCACAGTACAAGTGCGAAAAAAGATTGGCCCCATAGAATCACTAACAGGCGGAGTCATAACACTCATTGGCAGTGTTGAATTGGCGGTGAACTGCCTACCAAAGAGATTAGTTTTCTCTAAAGAGCTAACAAGTGGAGTGTCATTGACCACGAGCATATGAACCGACGAAGAGGAAGAATTCCTCATGATTTTTACAAATGACCAAACATTTTTACTGCCTTTGGGACATTACAGTATTTTTTGCCGTAATTATTGGTCATGTAAAAATTTGGTCTGTCGAATATGGGCGTTGCAGGCCTTCCTGGCTTGCTTAAACTTATTCCGGTTTTCCTCAGTTGGATTGGCTTTGAAACAACGGACACTTGCCTTCTTGACCCTAATAACCTCTTTACAGCTCGCATCGAACCATGCGTTTTCCTTAGGGCTGATGCTTTTAACCCTATTCGGGATAAAAGTTCTCATTCCCAGGAGAATCAAACATGTGATCACATCAGCGCTGGCGACCAGTTAAAGATCCTAAAATAATTATTGAGACAGTCCCAGTTGGCTTTTTTCGTATTGCCAAACGGTTCTCTTATGAGCTCTTTCTTTAACTGGAGAGTTTAATAAAATTGAAGCACACAAGAACCTCTATTTTTTCTTCAGTTTTCTTGATTTATAAAAAAACGTTAATTGGATTTTTTCAATATATAATATAAAGTTTAATTCAAGTCTCTAGCATTATTGGTTCGTGAGATATTAGATATACCACCCACTCAAAATTTTTTGAGAGTCCTTTCTGCATTATTATTTGTATAACAAAATTTATTTGAAGTCGATATCTCTACTGGTTCTTGAGCTATGGACTACGAAACTTCCCGAATTTACGGATGTACGAACGTACGTACACACGCACGCACATACATACATCTCCCTAAAAATCTTTTATTTCAACTCTAGGGACCTTGAAACGTCGAGAAATTTTCAATTCGACAAATCGGACCGATTACAATAACTTCTTATGGGGAGTTAAAAAATGCGTCACTAGGATAAAAAAAGAAAAACGAAAAAATGAATTAAATATTTACATTTTATGGTTTAACAACATTAATTTATAACTTTTTTTACATTAGTAATGACTTTGTCCGGCATTTTTAGATATAGCCTATATAAGATGGTTTGGAAACATTTAGTTTTTTTTTTTAATTATCAAAGGAAATTTGGACCCAGGAATTACGAAAAGCTTCGATTAAGGTGTCCTTGTCTTCAAATAGTCTGCCACCTTTAAAATTTGTTAAATTACGGTGAATATGGGTGCAATGGCAAAAGTTCCTCGTCTTCTGATTAAATTCTAAAATCTAACAACCCTCGAAGTGTGAATGGGGACATTGTTTTTTTTTTGGAAAATCCAAGGCAGAGGTTCAAAAATGCTTTCCAGCAAAACATTTAAAGTTCTTCTCGTTCATTATGGTGGACAAAAACTAAAAGTAGATTATGCCATAATAGGTTATAGCTCCCCACACCATTACACCTGATTTACGGCTATGATGTCTTTTCAAAATAAGCTCATTCTTTCATAGATCATGGAAATACAAGTAACCAACGGGCCGTCAAGGTTAAACTTTTTTACACCCGAAATGACAACGCGTTTTCATTGACTGCTCCAGGTAACATGCTCTCTTTCAAGATTCATCCGATGCTCCTTGTGTATTTGCCTCTAAAAATTATTTATTTTTTAGTTTTCTTCTCTGGGTAGTAACACTTTTTTTAAGCCGTAGAATTTTTCATGATGTTATATTTGTTGATTAGCAATATGATTGCTTAGAACTTTCTTGCTTCTGTTAAGTCTCCTTGCTATTTCACGTCCTGAGAGTCCGTAATCCTTGAGAACATCTTTTTTTGCTCTTTCTATAGCTTTCAAAGTCTTATTAAAGCCCATGTGTGTTTCAAAAAACAGTTGTTTTTAACACTTTTTTGGATAGTCTATACATTTTTTTAAAAAAGATCGCACTACTAAACTCCCTCAAGGAAACATTTACAATGGCGAATGGTCTCATCCAAGTGGAACACCTTTGTATACGCTTTTTTAAAAGTTAATTTTTTGATATTAGGAAATTCCAGTGCCTTTAATTTTATGAATTTGTTATGAGGTAATACATACGTACCTATTCACAGATAGTAAACGTTTCCGGGTACAAAACTTCCACCTGCTATTAAAAAACGGAAATCCATTTCAAAATGTGTGTCCTCATCGTAGTAGTTGGCAGTGTATAATACAAATAAGCCGAAATTGTATCGGATCGGCTACAACAAAACGCGCGGTAGTTCCAAAACCGTTTCTTCCATTAAAATATTGAAAATAATCTATATATAAAAGAAAGTCGTGTTAGTTACACTATTTAAAGCTCAAGAACGGCTGTACCGATATGGCTGAAAATTTGTGGGTAGCTTAGAGCCAGGAGACGGATATAGGATACTGTTTATTCCGTTCAATAGCGTTCCCGTATGTTGACTTGATTGAGTAAGTTTTCAATAGATGGCGCTATGCCAAACTTCCAAACGTTTCATATAAGCTACAATTTAATAGCATATAACAACCACATGTTGCTGAGGCTAAAGTATAAGTTACATTTATTTTGTAGTAAACGAAATACAGTGAATTTTACTTTTTCAATTTTTGTGTGTTAGCATAGTCGGCCACGTGTTACTTAGACTGAAAATTATTATAGTGAATATAATACAAACAAATACGCAATGCAATAAACTGCCAGACTGCACTGTTCTTCAGCAAAAAAAATGAATTGATTGAGAGTATTTTTCCGGATATACAGAGTAATTACTTGAATCATAACTGGCTCAGTCATCGGGCTATATTGACAGCCAAAAATGTTGACGAAATTAACTTCCAGATACAAAAGTTTTTACCAGGCGAGCTGATGTCTTAAATCAATCGATATTGTTGTTAATATAAATGATAGTGTACATTTTTCAATTGAATTTTTAAATTCACTAGATATACCTACCTGGAATGCCACCACATAATCTTCGATTAAAGATTGGTTCACCTATTATTCCCCTGCATAATTTTTATCCACCTTAATTATGCAATGGTTCACGTTTGGTCATCAAAAAGATCACCGAAAATATTCTTGAAGCGACCATTTTAATTGAAAAGTTCAAAGAAAAAGTGGTCCTGTTGCCACGTATTCCCATGATACCGTTTACCATACCCTTTATAAGGTTACAGTTTTTAATTCGTTTAGCTTTTGCCTCAAGGCCAACCAATGTCTATTTGTGGTTTAGGTTTGGAAAATCCTTGTTTTTCTCATGAGCAGCTATATATGTTGAATGTTGACGTGTAGGAAAACCGTCGAACCTATTTGTGTTAGCGAAATTGCAATTAAAAGTGTTTATACTCGTAATTCAAAATAATAAATATTATTGTTAGAAGATTTTAAACTATCTTCCTACTTGACTCATTTATAAATTTAACTGTCACATTTTATTTACTAAAAGCTTTGTTATATTCTCATTTGTTACAAACTTGAATATAAGTTATAATAAATTTTAAATTTTATTCTTTTGTATTGATTTTTGATGGTACGAAAATCTTGATCAATTGTATTCAAAGTTGTTCACCTTCAAATTTAAAATTAGTAAATTTGTATAAAATCTTTAACGTTTCCGTCTTCGTTCGTAAATAATATTTTCATTGTAATAAAGGATAAAGGTAGTAGAATATCAGTCATGAAGGTCGCCAAGTGTTTTTACAAATAGCTTATATGTATAAAAGCATGCTGGTGCCCATGTCTGGATGTTCTCCTAACGTTCTTCTTAAATAATGTAATATGTCAAAAAACGTTAAACACAGCAACGTGTGACCGGGTCTGCTAGTCATAGTATAAGTTTTCGTTTCCATATTAAATTTTTCATAAAATTAATTTTAAGGGAATAAACTTTTGAAAAGCACTGCAGTTCGTAATACCTGTTTCCAGTATACATTTTTAAATGAAAAAAACACACGCGGATCAAAATTTTGAACACATATTGTGAGAATAATTCCTTAGAACTTCTGTAAAAATATCAATTAATTTTCCTAAATTATTGCACGAAACTGACTGCCTCTCAGTCACGCTGCAGTGAAAATATCCTTAAAACGTGTAGGTACCTAGTCTTGTATAAGTCTTTAATTCATTTAATTCATGGAAGAAAATAGATTTCCTACAATTCAACCCTACAAAATACCAAGCACAGTTTTTATTACAAACCATAAATTTGTATTAAAAAAGAAGACAATATACGAAAAAGGGAAAAACAAATCTAGGAATGTCAACTGACACAATATCCGAAAAGTGATTGCTTGCATCAGCTGATAGCTTCACATAAACTACTCAACTGCTCAAAGAGGGAAATATGCGTTAAATAAAATGCGAAGATATATGTATCAAGCTCTACAAAAACGGGAGAAAAAGAAACCCCAAGCTTTCGAAAGTGCAATACAAATGAATTCCCATAAACTTTAACATTAGTGAAAGAGTTCTGCTTGGGTGGGTAATAAATGTTTAACAGCGAAAGCGATGCATGCAGCACATTGTATAGATGCACAACATTACTATACTTGGGTTTGGGTATTTCTCTAAAATGCAAATGGTATTAACGTTTTAAGAGAGGATTGGGATTGTGATGATGTGGTGTAGGTTTCAGGATATCTTAGTACAAAAATTAAATTCAAACTATATAAATTGGATTGTGAGTGTAGGGATATAAAAAACGTAATAAATTAACAAAATCTGAGGACAATAATGTTTGAGTGATGATAAATTCGATGTCTTGTCAGATTTATTACAATATTCCCTGGCATCCTGAGTAGTGGAACGATGATTTATTTGAAGATACAGTACTGTCCTAAGAAAGGATAATATCAATTTAAGAACCAATTTTAAAAAACTATAAAAAGTTTATCAAAACACAATAATCTATAGTTTGTTGTGAACAAACGATCACGCCACCTTAATCAGGAAGCTTCTCCGGCCTAAGTTGTTGGATGAAATTAAAATTCAATGATCCTGGCCAGGATATGGTGATCAGGCAACATACTTGGGATATTTAGGATATCCGAAATTTAAATATAGGATGCGACCCACACTGTCGATTTGTCTTGCTTAAAACCCAGTTAACCCAAGATATCTCTCGAACCAATAACGCCAGCGACTTGAATTAAATTTTGCATTATGTATATATTGTGACAAACTTATACATTTTTGAAACAAATTCAACTAACAGTTCTTTTTATAAATCAAAAACACTGAAAACAAAATAATTGTCACCTAGAATATTTTACGAACAAAAAATGATTTCATCTCTTAAATAATTTTATGTAAGGAAGAATAACGTTTTTGACATCTGGTATTTTTTTTTTTTTTTAAATGAACATCTGGTTTTTTTTTATAAAAAATAAGAACCTAAAAAAACATCACTCAAAGTTGGTAAAAAGTGATTTTCGACTCAAATATCTTTTCAAAAAATTTGAGATATTGGCTTTAAATTAATTTTATTAAAAAAAATATTGTTTTCAACATTTGGTAAAATTTTAAGAAAAATCGAATTGATATTTTTTTTTATAAAAAATAAAAACCTAAAAAAAAAATATTACTCAAAGTTGGTAAAAATTGATTTTCGACTCAAATATCTTTTCAAGAATTAGAGATTACGGTTTCAAACTAATTTTGTCTTATAAAAAATACTGTTTTCAACATTCAGTAAAATTTTGAGAAAAATCGAATTAACAGTTTTTTTACAATAAATGAAAACCTGAAAAAAAATAATACTAAAACTTATTACAAATTTACTTTCGACTCAAATATCTTTTCGAAAATTAAAAATATTGGCTTCAAACTTATTTTATCTCACAGAAAATATTTTGTTCGATATTTGGTAAATTTTTTTTATAACAATCCAACAGTCCGTTTTTTTTTATAGAAAAATAAAATTTACACAAAATAGTACCTACTCAAATTTGGTAAAAATTGATGTTCGGTTCTCGATATCTTGTGGATAATAGAAGATTTTGACTTCAAATTAATTTCATTCATCCAATTTCTGTTTGTTTATATAAGAAGTAAAAACTTTTAAGAAATGCTCTAAAATTGGTAAAAATTGGTTTTCGACTAAAAATCTCGTTAACAAAAATAGATTTTGAAATCGAACTAGTTCATTGTATGCAAAATATTGTTGGCAATTTCAAAACACGAAAACCTACAAACTTTTAAGCAAGACAAATCGACAGACGGGATGAGAAGTTATTGTTGTGGGTCGCACCTCAGCCTCTTTTATAAAACTAACTGGTATACTAAAATAACCACCCACTAGAAAGTCGTTTTTACATTATTCGATGTTTTTTATCTGTAAAATAAAATTTATTCGACGTCAATATCTCCACTAGTTCTTGAGATATGGACGACCAAAAATGGTATCCCAAACTTATAGACGTACGAACGTACGAACGTATAAGACGTGCACACAGACATCTTTCTAAAAATCTTTGATTTAGATTCTAGCGACCTTGAAACGTCGAGAAATGTAAAAATTTTCAATTCGAGCAATTAGACTAATTAAAGTAACTTCATGTGGGAAGTTAACTCGCTACATAAAAAATTAGATTTGTCGCGAGGTGAGGTCTGGTTTAGGAGCAGAATCCCCCATATTTTCAGGCGAGCTTACCCAACGTGATATTGCTCCCCATCACCGGCAACATCAACACTTTCTTCCTTTCCGAAATCCCTTTCCTTTTTTTTCTTGTTTGTCGTAGGACAGACCACCGCCTTTTCCTTAATACTTTTCGATTAATCCTATGCCAAAATCTTACCCCTTGCCTCCGTTACACGGTTAATGTCACAAACTTATACAAAAGAAACATTTATGAAATTGTTGGTAAGTATTTCTTTTTTAAGTCTGAAGTCTAAATTTCATAACCATAATTAATTGATTTATTAAATGTTTCTTAGTTTCTCATTTTAAATAATAAATTTTATCAATTATTAAAAGTTATTGAAAGATCTACTCTAAATTTACTTAATAGTGGGGCCAATCATGTATGTCATTTAATAATTCATTAATATTTTTAACTTATTTATATTCATTCCATACGTTATACCTTAAAATCTTTCTCATGACGTCCTTGGTCCTGGTCAGATTTAACATCTATACTACCAACTACTAAAATATTCAAGACCTTCAAATAGAGTTACAGCTATATTGTGAAGGATTTAAAAAGAAACCCTTGGTCCATCACAATATTATTATATCACACATAGCTAGTGCTTTCTTTTCGGTTCTTAATTTTATTGTTTATTGTTACAAAAGCACTCCCTTTCCGGTGGTAATAAAACCCCTTCTAGCGAGTTATCCTTTGTTAGTTTATTTCTACCCCGCACATATTCAGGTCGATTACAAATTTTTATCACTATCAAATAGTGGAATTATTCACTACTTTTTTATTGCCAAAATATATTTCGAAACCGATTTTAAATTGTTATATTATTGTTATTATAAGCTTATATTTTGTAAGTATCTGTAAAATAACTTAATATGTCTTAATAATAATGTAAGTTAGTTGATAAAATTGAGCATCTCACTAGAATTATTGTATATAAATTGTAAAATGACGGAACAATATTATTCATTTAACTTAGGTTGTATTGTTAGAATTGCTAACTTGTAATTCTTGGTTATTGTGAGACCTGTTTACTTTTAGCCCTGTCTATGATATTTTTGGGAAATGATTATTTTATTTTATTCCAAATTGTGTTTACTTTTGTCACACTGTGTACTGTCGTAGTCCTTCGACTTGAGAAATTGAATGTGTTCTCATAAAACATGCACTTATTGTGTAATAAAGATGAGATTTTAACATTAGTTTCACATGAATCGCTTTCAAAAAAAAGGTATGAATTCCGCCCTGGGTCACATACTAAATGATTATCGTAAAACTTCGCTAAGTAAATATCGATAAATGTTACAAACATGTGTACGCTGTATACAATCTTATTTTTTAAGCACATAGAGAAAGACCTCAGCTCCCAAGGGAAGTCATTGATTTCGGTGTGTTTTTAATTTTTTAAGACTTTGAAAATAGTTCCATGTTGATATTTGTTTTCTCTCCACATAGATTTGAAAACAAGCCGTTTGATAGTTGATCGTTTTTTAATAATTATTATTTATTGGTATAGCGGACTTATTGTGATTAATTACATACAAGCACTGTCAAGTCCAACCCTGGAAGTTAGCACTGCAATAGGTACAAGTAAATTACGGCTTGCAAGCATATTCGAATATTTAAATCGATTTATTTTCTCCTCTGAAGTGTCTTCTTACTAAAATAAAAATAAAATCTACAAAGCATAAACTAAAATAAAATTCACTTGAAGTTTCGTATCATATTTTTCCCATGACCTCATCCAATTTTGTCGATCTTTCCAAAAGTTTAACATCGCTTTCGGATCATTATTTATCCATGGTTTTATAACCCGATCTACTCCACTCCTACAATAGTCTGGAAAATCTGTATGGCCGCCAACAGATAATCCAATACTTATATAGAACTAAAATTTTCGAAAAACTATAATTTATAATGAATTAATTGAAACCATAGATACAATACTCACTTCTCTATCAAAAGGCGCCATTTTATGATCGCTATCATAAGGAGGGGAATTTTTGTTTGTAAATAAATGCGAAAATCCTCCTTCGATCTTTCCATATTCATAATCATCAATTCCCACTGAAATATCGTCTTCGGTCCAAGTAAGTGTGAAATTATGAAATTCATCTGATACACGTTCTTCTGCATCATAATGTCGAAGACAAGCATCATGCAAAGGTCCTCGATCTTCAAGTACAACTCCACCCGATAAATACCGACTAGAAATGACCTTGCCTTCAGCAGTTCGAAGAATGTGATTTCCTCGCAAACTTGCAATTCTAATTTGGCCAGATGCATAGTTTGACGGACCATAGAAGTTTTCCAAAGGTTCCAATAGCAACACTGCAAAAATAATAAAAAGAAACTTTTCTACTAGCTAGTGTGTCAAACTTCTGAAGTTTCACCGTCACAGACTTACTTGGCATTACCCAGTCACCTTTAGGCATAGTAGCTCCTATAACAATTTTCCCATAGCGAAAGTTGAACGAGTGCTTTGTCCGGATTCTTGCAGAAATTATTGGAGGCAGGATCTGTGAAAATTTCGCTTTTCGCATGCACTCCTGTTCTCTCCCTAAACAACTAACAATCTTAATTAAGCTAAAGAGGTGATTTGACTTATAAATTGTACCCTGCAATTTTTAAAGTTCCAGTCATCAAAGAAGATTCATTGAAACCCGATGCTTTGGATTGAAATTTCGGCTTAATAATTAACCAGCCATTCTTAATGTAGACAACTTCGGGTTCATTTTGGAAGGACACAAATGGAGAGTCTTCTGTGTCAGTTGGCATCCGAGCATCTATTTTCCATATCTTTGGATCTAAATTGTCAAAATGCTCTTGGAAAATTAATTTTTCTTTGCAAACTCTTTGCCCGCTAACTGTTGTTACCGAAAGTTGACATCTTTCACTGATTGTATAGAGCGCAGCACACCTTTCTTCTATTGGTGCGCTTATGTCAATCGTGTAATAAGGAAGTTCTTCTTCTTTTTCCACACTGCTTACAGGCTTATTTTTCGCATTGGGATCGTATGGATCATGAAAGATATCCATGCGGTAGTAAATTTTGCTACCTCCTTCAACCCGTGCATTTAAATTGATATAGACCCATTGGTCTAGAGTACTTTCTGTTATAACAGCAACGAAATCAGTGGGAAAGTCCGGTGTCAGAGTCCTGTTGATGTTTACATTGTAGATCACATATGTAATTCGATCATCGACGATGTCTGTAAAAATGAAACCTTTGTAACAGATCACCAATGTTTTGAAAACATAAAAAAGTTTTATTTCCGGAATTACAACAATATAATTTAACGTTTGTATAAGTTGTGGAAGATTTTAATTTTTTCTAACAATATTTGTAAAGTATCTCGGTCATATAAAGGGTGTTTTTTAGACGTGTGGTTTTCAATCTAGCAATACTTTTTTCGGAGTAGGTCTTTCTGACAGCTGTCACTTGATTTTTTCGCAGTTGGGTTTGCTATTTAATAATGAATAGAAAAGCCTTATGATTAAACAACGTTTGCAAATTTATTACAAAAATAATGGTTCGGTGCACGCAACGCAGCGAATTAATCAATTTATTGAAGGAAAAATTTTGTGACCGCATTACCCCGCGTTGTGGGTCTGTGATCTAACCGGGATGGCCACTTACCTGAAATCATTTTTAAAACATAATGGAAAACCCTTATCTTTATAATAAAACTAAATTCTTATCCATAACATTGAATTATATTTTTAACTTCCCATAGGAAGTTATTGTAATGGGTCTGATTTGTCAAATTGAAAATTTTGACATTTCTCGACGTTTCAAGGTCCCTAGAGTCGAAATAAAAGATTTTTAGAAAGATGTCTGTGCGTGCGTGTGTACGTACGTTCGTACGTCCGTATGTCCGTACGTTCGCAACGTTTTTTTCGTCGTCCATAGCTCAAGAACCAAAAGAGATATCGACTTCAAATAAATTTTGTTATACAGATAATAAGGCAGAAAGATGCAGAAAGGGCTCTCAAGAAAATTGCGTGGGTGGCTTTTTTACCATAGCAGTTTAAAAAAAAGGTGAAAATTTTGGTTAAACCTAAATATCTCATGAACCAATGATGCTAGAGACTTGAATTAAATTTTATATTATATATTGTAACGTGATACAAAACAATTATATTTTTGGAAAAAAATACAATTAACGGTTTTTTATAAATCAAAAAAACTGAAAAAAAAATGTGTCACTTCGAAAATTTTACGACTAAAATATGATTTCATCTCCAAAACAATTTTGTGCAACGAAGAATGATGTTTTTGTCATCTGATTAAATTTTGAGAAAAATCTAATTGACAGTTTTTTTATAAAAAATAAAAACTTAAAAAAACATTACTCAAAGTTGGTAAAAATTGAATTTCGACGCAAATATCTTTTCAAAAACTTGAGATTATGGCTTCAAACTTATTTTATCTCATAAGAAATATTATTTTCAACATTAGGACAAATTTTGAGAAAAATCAAATTGACAGTTTTCTTACAAAAAATAAAAACCTAAAAAAAAATTAATAAAACTTGGTAAAAATTGACTTTCGACACAAATATCTTTTGAAAACTTTGAGATATTGGCTTTAAACTACTTTTAACTTTCAAAATATATTGTTTTCAACATTCAGTAAAATTTTGAAAAAAATCGAATTGACAGTTTTTTTTACAAAAAATTAAAAACCTAAACAAAAACAAAAACAATACTAAAACTTGGTAAAAATTTACTTTCGACTCAAATAGCTTTTCAAAAATGAAAAATATTAGCTTCAAACTTATTTTATTTCACAGAAAATATTATTTTCGATATTCAATAAAATAAAATCTACAAAAATAGTACGCAAATTTGGTAAAAATTGATACATATAGACAAACTTTTAAGCAAGACAAATCGACAGACGGGATGGGAAGTTATCAGTGTGGGTCGCATCCCAGCCTCTTTTTTTTTTTTAATTTTAAAAACCACACTCAAAAACAAACTCCTTTATTAGGTGAATAAAGTCGGTTTGGTGTGTAAAAACGCTCCCCGTAAGCTAAGCTTTAGCTTTGCTTAAAGTGTAGTTGATTAGTAGTTCAACTGACTTTTATGGCTTCTTTACATCGAGTCTGTGCTTAAATCCCGATCGTCTAATTTACTGATGTAATACTAGGCTGATAAAAGGAACATTACCAACTTCCTGTTTCTAGCATATTATAAGTTTATAATCACTGTGTAATGCCAAAGCTTCGAACGCCTTTTTTTCGGAAACCAGGAATGACAAAAGACCGGTTTCCAACATAAGCATGTAATGTAGAGAATAATAAAAGGCAGGTGGAAAGTCTTTTTGATGTAAAATCAAAGAAGTTTCACCACGGTATCATATGCTTTTCCACACCAGTTTTGTGCTTCGTATAAAAATACTGTTTCCGCGACAGTATTGAAGGTATTTTTCCCTTTTTAAATTTCGAATGAACATGATTTCAAGATATTTATATTCTTTTACCAATTTCACCGTTTTTCCATCACAAACCCAGTTTTTCATAACCTATAATTCTTCATTTCTCTTTTCTAAATATATTATTACTTTTGACTTAGCTTTAAAGATCCAAATGTAACAATACTCATAAAGCTTGTTCACAATAAATTATATAGACTGCGGTGTGTTTACTATTATGACTATATTGTCATCTAAAAGTAAAGCTTTAATCATGACTCCAGCATATTCAATACATCTGGGTAGCCTTTTTACAAGATCTCTTTTAAATAGCTCTAAGAAGCTGCGACTGAGCACTGAGAGTACACCCTTGTATAAATGATATTCGAGTTAAAAACCATTCCGACAGTTCTCTACCGTTCTAGACATTTCAAAGATTTTGTATATTAGCACATCGGTATCTTCTGTATTAAATTCTTCTTTAAGGTTTACATAAAGTTTAATTTGTTTTGCGAAAGAAGTGTATCTACAATATTGTTGAGCATACAAATATTATCCATGGTAGAAAAAGGTTATTGGCATCAATCCCCTCCTTAAATTGTTTTTACGGAATCAATGTAGACTTTGTTAGAAGAGTTCAAGAACGATTGTCCTGCTATTATTCCCAGAATATTTGAGCATCCCTTCTTTGAAATTAGAAATATGATTAATGTTGATTTGAATTCTGTTTCTTGAATTTTTTTTATCGTCATACATTCCTGATTAAACCATTATTTTGTAAAAGACATTTGAATACTGGTGTCTGCGACCTTATATTGTTAAAGTTAGACTTCCAAGTTTCGTCTATAGGTATGTATGTGTGGATAACAGTATCATTTTGATATTTTCATTCTTATTAATTCCTCATTCATCTAGGGTTAAAGCAAATGCCTTATGGGCCCAATACTGAACAATTAGCAACCCAAAATCGAAACCATATTTTGTTCTCTCACCTGAGTAGAAGCTGTAGCCTATAAAAGATGCTGATGCATTAACTATTAGATCGCTTGCATTAATTGTACAATCCTTTGAATGCGTATTTATTCCTGCTTTTTTATTTTCTAAACCTCTCAAAACAACTTCTTTTGAGTTAAAACTATCATATTGTGTGTTCTTACAGCTGGTATTATTATATAATATTGATTTATTTTAAGATATTTACTTTTGTAATCTAATTATTTTCAAAATCCGATTGTAAACTTACAACTTGAACTCTTTATACGAAAGCCTTTTGGACTAATTCTATTAACACTAGCCGTAAATTCAAAAGAAAATTTCACTACTACACTAAGAAATAAAATAATTGTGAAAATAAACTTCATTGCTAAATTGTTTTAAGTCAACTGAGACAAAATTTGAATTTCATTTCCTTATCAATATTATTGCAAATAATATTGATAAGGTATCATTAGAAGCCGCTCACAATTATTATAATCAAAACGAAACAAAAATACGTCATTAAATGTACCGTACATTCAAATAATAAAATATCAAGCACACACCACAAGTTTCCTATGTTAAAGGCAAGCCCGCTTCGATTGACGCACTAGTATCCAACATTAAAGCATTAATTCTAGAGATACCGTCCGAAATGTAAGAAAGAGTATCCTTAAATTGGACTAAAAGGATGGGCCGTATTTAAACAATAAGTTATATCGACCGTATTATCGATTCAAATAAAGGTTGTATGAACTTTTTTGAATTTATATGTAATTGTATTTTTTTAAATTTCCGATAGCTCTTTAACAATCACTCTATACAAATGAATCTCGACGTGATCTTTTTGAAATTCGAACTTGCAATAATTTTTTCTTTATAATCTTTTTATTCCCGAAAACGAAAAATATTTCTATACCTTCGACATTTTTTGAAACCGCTCGTTGTAACTTCTAAAACTTCTAAAGTAGAAATAAAAAGTAATTTCTAATTAATTTTGTAGTCATTTCATGATTTTCAAAGTCAATGAAATAAACCTCTTTGTACAATTTACCGTTCAAATGTTACAGTCTGAAAATGGAAATTTTTGTATAAAGCCTTAATAACTTTGTATGCCCACGTGGGATTTTTGGGTACTTTTTGTCATTTGTTAATAACGATGCTCTCAGTGTCTGAAGCAATTTTCATTGATAGGTAGGTTTGATGCATTTTACGTCTATAAGCCTTTTTTCCTCCGAACTATGTGTCCGAATGATTCTGTACTCTTTAGAGCAGTAAATGAAAAATGCAAAATGCTGGCCAAGTGATTCGAGAAGAACTACATTTTGGAATTGACTGATTTGGATTGTTTGCTAACGACGATTGAAGGGCAGTGATATTTTCGACACTCCGGCCAACCCGTTGTCTCATTGACACGGCAACAACACTCAACGGGCATGTAGATTGTAGACTCAAAATATTTGCACTAAACATGTTATTGTCCGTCTGTTTGGCCGAGAAAAACGACCGAAAATTTAAGTTACCGCTCAAAAAGTTGCGGTCACCGACTCCGAATTTCGGTAGACAATTTTTATGATTTACAGACGTTACTTGCTCGTGTATTTTACCATGATGAATCAATAAATTAACAATAACACTTCGATGATTAATGGAAGGGTGCGTTCACAAATTAAATTCATAATAGAAACCCCGGATATTTTCTAGACGATCAAAAGTTTTACTTTGACTTGATATTTGAGATAGGAAACACTTTTTCCAATCTATGAAACATGCGATTAAAATGTTTCCTTGAAACAATTACTTACCATATTTCTAGTTTTATGTTACTTAGAGTAGAGCCTTATCCCCAATTTTGTTTAAGATTACAATTTGAGAGTTATTCAACCGGAAGTCTCTAAAGTAAGAAACCAAGAGACTTTAAAAAATAAAATAATTGTGAATATATTTATACGTTTTTATCGCATTCAATTCCAAGATTGCAACTTAACCAAGGCTATATCCCTTAAATCCCCAAGCTTATAGTCCCCACAAAAGTGTTTTGTCACTGTTTACTGAAGTGAACCGTAATTGTTGGGAGTTGAGCAAGAAAATCATATAATATTAAGTCCAAGCTGATGAAACTGAGGAGCTGATGATGAGACATAGATAAAATGCAAATTGTCATAATCCATGGGACTATGTTTGTCTTCGTTTTGTGTGAATTCTCTGGAATACCCGGTTATGCGGCCACCATCTGCTAACTGAAACTGACTGATGTTTATCCTTTAATGAAACACTTGACGGTTTAGTCTATATACCTATATGTATACGTATTCTAATAAGCATCGACATTATATAATTTAAAATTGCGTACGAATATCCATTCTTTATTTGCCATTTAATCTAATTTTGAAATTTGAAAGAAATGAAATTATTTTATTTTAGAATACATATTGCTCGTTTGATATTAATCCTCTTTTCATATTATATTCTTTTATAAGAGATGCATAAATATTTATGAGGCTTTATTAAAGTGACACTAATGTTGTTATTTCAGTAAATGGTAATTTCTTATTTTTTTAAGGTTTTGAATATTCATTACTTCCGTATTTCGTTTAGTCTATTTGTTTTATTGGTCTGTTTATTGATAGATATTTAGAATTCAAGAGGATGCAAGTTGCACAGAGGTATGTATTTGTTATTTTGTTTTTCATAGAAATTGAATCGAAACGAAGCTAAATCATCCTACATATATCTATCGATTTTACGGATTAAAATATCACCTCGAATTTATTTCTAAAATGGGACTTCCTACTACTCGGAAAATTGTCAATTTCGGAATTGAGTAAGCATTAAATGTTTATATTTCCGTTCGAAAGAAAAACAAAACAATAAGAGCATTTTTGGTGTGTGCTTTTATTTATCAATGGCGTATTGTTCATTTCATTTCTCAATACAAAAAGTAAAAATGTATATTTTTGTTCCAGCTTCCCTGGAATATACGGAATTAAGTGGTAAATTGTAATTTATAATGTAGAGTTAAAGTTTTAACTTAACATGTAATAAGTTGATACAGTTGGAATTATTCTAAACATACTTTTAGTGGAGAAAATAAGCTGGTTGAGATGTTGCTGCATCACTTCGTTTTACAAAAATTAAAACTTTGTATCAAACATCCAAAAGCATGTTTTTTAAATTTTATTTTATATAAAAAGATTAATTTACAACTTGGTTTTTTCTTAATAATTAAATGATGCAGTTATTTGTTAACTTGATATAACTTAATTTTTTAACCTTATTCAAACACGGAGACAAAATTATATGTCTAATGATTTTTTTTAAATTGATTGGTTCAAATAACTGAAGTAACAATTTATGGACTCGATGATAGTAATTACAACAAAAGAAAGCGTGGAAAGGCAATTTTCTATCATAACTCTCGCACTAGTAGACGGCAAGTTGAGTGCAAAAATTTGAGTCTAAATAATTGTTGTGAGATGTTGCCGTGAAAAAAGGAGACCCTCTAAACTGCACCAACCAAAATCTTCTCTGCCGTAATATGTATGTGAACGTCTAAAGCCCATCGTCAACAACCTGATAGGTCATTATCAGTGTAGTTTTAGAGCAGCAAAGTCCACAGTCGATAAAATATTGACATTAAGGCAGATAATGGAAAAAACCCAAGAACATCTAATCGGCACCCACCATATTTTCATCGATTTCAAGGCCACATATGACAGCATCTTTAGGGATGAGCTGTATAGAGCAATTTCTAGTTTCTATGTTTAGTTTCGATGTCAAAAAAGTTTTAGACAAGGTGATGCGCTGTCATGCGAATTTTTTAACATCGTGCTTGAAAGAATAGTGCTGAACTCCCACGTCAACGCTAGAGGCACTGTCTTTCAAAAGTCTGTCCAATAACTAGCATATGCTGATGGCATTTTCATAATCGAAAGATCTCAGCATGATGTCAATGGGGCTTTTGTGAGTATTGAATGAGAGACGGCAAAAATGGGTGTAGCGGTTAATGAGGGCAAAACAAAGTACATGCTGTCATCAAGAAAGGACCTACAACACCGACGTTTTGGTCTAAACGTCACCATCGACAGACGTAACACTGAGGTAGTTAAGGCTTTCGTCTACCTAGGCTCCGTTATGAACACAGAAAACAACACCAGCGCTGAGATCAAACGAGCCGCTTTTTCTTTGGACTAAGAAAGCAATTGAGTAGCATAGCCCTCTCTCGATACCCTCATCAACCCCGTCCTGCTATATGGTACAGAAGCAATCGGATGAAAGCACCTTGCGTCGGTTTGAGTAAAAAGTTCTTCGCGTGATCTACGGTCCCGTATGCATAGAAGGGGAGTGGTGGAGAAGATGGAACGACGAGCTGTACGGGCGACGCGACGTAGACTTAGCCAAAAGAGTAAAAGTCCAACGACTAAGATGGCTGGGTCACGTAGAGCGCATGGAAACCAATGCTCCGGCCCAGAAAGTTTTCGAATCTACACCCACAGGACAGCGCAGTAGAAAAAGATTGCGGATCAAGTGGCGCGCACAAGTGGAAAGTGACCTCAACCAACTTGGAGCGCGAAACTGGAAGCATCTAGGGTGAGGCCCTAGTTCTGTAAAAAAAAAAAACGGATAGTTGTGGGGCCTTTGAGATTTTGTTTGAATGCAGTTCATCTCGAATCACCAGCGTTTTGCTTTCACTGTTTTTACATCGATACTTTTGGGTCATGGTAAACAATTCCACTTTCTATTCAGGAAGATACAATCTCATGTTCTAGAAGCTTTTTTTTAATGATTCAAATTTGTTTGACTTTGTTCAATTTAGAAAAATAAAAAAGAGTGATTTGATTCAAATTTGTATTATTAATAAAGCGAGATACACAAAAATTTGTTTTATATTTGCATCTACGGCTCATTTAATGACGTATTTTTGTTTCGTTTTGATAATAAATGTAAGCGGCTTCCAATGATACCTTATCAACATTTATTGCAATAGGTCAATAAGCACAGTTGTTGAAATTAAATTTTTTTCTCAGTTGACTTAAAACAATTTAGAAATTATTAGAAATGAAATGAATTATTTTCACAATTATTTTATTCCTTTGTCTAGGGGTGAAATTTTCTTTTCAATTTACTGCTAGTGTCCTTCGAATTAGTCCAAAGGGTTTTCGCATTCAGAGTTCAAGTTGTAAGTTTACAATTGGTAATGCGGCTAGTTTTTTAGCAGAATATTTTGTTCAATATGCGAAATGAATCGAAGTTTATTAAAAACGTCTACACATGTAACATGTGTTACACGGAAACCGAAAAAAAAGGAAAAAATATAGCGGCGCCAGCGCCACCTGTAAGTAACGTAGGTCGCGTTTATAGGAAGAAAGAATAGCAATTTTTTTGATATACATATTTATTTAAGTTGAAAGTAAATGGCGACTCTTATTTTCGATACAAGTACAAAGGCACTTAATAAAACTATCGCAAAATTTATTAAATATAGTAATCGGATTTGCAGCTTGAATGACGTCGAATTTTAGTCAATAGGGCATATTGGTCCGATATTAATTTTCGTATACTTTTGATTTTAAGTAGCCCCAGAGAAAAAAATCCATCGTAAACGGGGAGATCGGGAGCGCGTCGACCAGCCACACGACTTCGGTTTTACGTGAAATTAAACGGTTACCAACATTTGTTTTAACAATTCATTGTTTCATTTGCCGAGTCGCACGTCGACCCATTTTGCTGATAATTGTCGTCACCTCACACTCATCCAGACGGTAATCTTCGCAGAATTGAGGGGTTTGTCGTGAATTATGCGAGGGTTTCTGTTATTCCAGTAACGAAGATTTTGTTTATTGACGTTCCCATTCAGAAAAAAGTGGAATATAATGGAAGCTAATTTGATTCCATTTTCGGTATCATCACTTTACGGTACGCGGTATAGTCAATGGATTGGATCTGTTGAGTATACAAAATCTTGTAAGGATGGAAGTTTAAGTCAAAATAAAGTATTCTTACGATCAGATATATTTAAATTCGGATAGGTTTAAACGAACAGTGCGGATACGTGCGATGTTTGGCGAGGTCCTCATTACTGTTGGCGGACCCGGGGCTTTGTTTTTTAAAACCGACGAGTTTCTCGAAAATTGTTTACCCACATTCGCAATGTTTTTAAAAAAAATATTAAATACGCACTAAATAAAAACGTTTTCGAAATCCAAGCACAGATTGCGCTGTTGTCATTTAAAATAATTTCACTTTCCGTGTGGCACCCTGTAAATACCAGTTTTTGTTGCTACTGCCTTAGCTTAAAACTTAAGTCATCGTTGTCGATCGTAACTAACGTTACTTTGGAACGACGACGTTTAGTGAAGCAATTTATCAAATCTTATATAGTTGTAAAATACTTTTTTCTAATTTCTAAAACAAAACTTTAGCGATTTGTTACAAACTCTCATTTTTACAGACATCGTCGATGACCGAATTACATATGTGATCTACAATGTAAACATCAACAGGACTCTGACACCGGACTCACCACTGATTTCGTTGCTGTTATAACAGAAAGTACTCTACACCAATGGGTCTATATCAATATAAATGCACGGGTTGAAGGAGGTAGCAAAATTTACTACCGCATGGATGTCTTTCATGATCCATACGATCCCAATGCGAAAAATAAGCCTGTAAGCAGTGTGGAAAAAGAAGCTGAACTTCCTTATTACACGATTGACATAAATCCACCAATAGAAGAAAGGTGTGCTGCGCTCTATACAATCAGTGAAAGATGTCAACTGTCGGTATAAACAGTTAGCGGGCAAAGAGTTTGCAAAGAAAAATTAATTTTCCAAGAGCATTTTGACAATTTAGATCCAAAGATATGGAAAATAGATGCTCGGATGCCAACTGACACAGAAGACTCTCCATTTGTGTCCTTCCAAAATGATCTCGAAGTTGTGTACATTAAGAATGGCTGGTTAAATACTAAGCCGAAATCTCAATCCAAAGCATCGAGTTACAATGAATCTTCTTTGATGACTGGAACTTTAAAAATTGCATATAAGTCAAATCACATCTTTAACCTAATTAAGATTGTTAGTTGTTTAGGGAGAGGATAGGAGTGCATGCGAAAAGCGAAATTTTCACAGATCCTGCCTCCAATAATTTCTGCGAGAATTCGGACAAAGCATTCGTTCAACTTTCGCTATGGGAAAATTGTTATAGGAGCTACTATGCCCAAAGGCGAATGGGTAATGCCAAGTAAGTCTGTGATGGTGAAACATGAAAATCTTGAAACACAAGCAAAAGTTTCTTTTTGTTATTTGTGCAGTGTTGCTATTGGAGCCTTTGGAAAACTTCTATGGTCCATCAAACTATGCATCTGGCCAAATTAGAATTGCAAGTTTGCGAGGAAATCACATTCTTCGAACTGCTGAAGGCAAGGACATTTCTAGTCGGTATTTATCGGGTGGAGTTGTACTTGAAGATCGAGGACCTTTGCATGATGCTTGTCTTCGACATTATGATGCAGAAGAACGTGTATCAGATGAATTTCATAATTTCACACTTACTTGGACCGAAGACGATATTTCAGTGGGAATTGATGATTATGAATATGGAAAGATCGAAGGAGGATTTTCGCATTTATTTACAAACAAAAATTCCCCTCCTTATGATAGCGATCATAAAATGGCGCCTTTTGATAGAGAAGTGAGTATTGTATCTATGATTTCAATTAATTCATTATAAATTATAGTTTTTCGAAAATTCTAGTTCTATTTAAGTATTGGATTATCTGTTGGTGGCCATATAGATTTTCCAGACCATTGCAGGAGTGGAGTAGATCGGGTTATAAAACCATGGATAAATAATGATCCAAAGGCGATGTTGAACTTTTGGAAAGATCGACAAAATTGGATGAGGTCATGGGAAAAATATGATACGAAACTTCAAGTGAATTTTATTTTAGTTTATGCTTTGTAGATTTTATTTTAATTAGAAGATACTTCAGAAGAGAAAATAAATCCGTTTAAATATTTAAATACGCTTGCCAGCCTTAATTTACTTGTATTGCAGTGCTAAACAAAGTATTTGCATTTGGTCACCCCATCTATCCGCTCATTCCAATTTCTTTCCTTAGTCTTCTTATTATCGAGGATCATGATTTTCGTTTTAAATATATTAATATGAAGATTCCATGTCTAATGTCTTGTAATAAGTTTGCAATCGACTGTAATTTTAAGTTGAAGCGAGAAGAGTTTATCTGATATTAGCATCAAGTCATCTGCATAAAGAAGTACCTTTATGAGATTTAACGAAAAGTTTATGGGTAAACCACAATCACGCATTAGGTCGGTCGGTTTTTTAACTAGCTTCTTGCTGACTTTACGATATTTAACGATATCATGTTTCGTAAAGCACGACCTAAGAATTTGCAAAACTTAATGTAGTTTAAAACACCAAGCGTTAAGAAGAAAAATTACTTAAGTTTATTAATACTTTTTTTAAGTTTATTTATTTATTTCTTTTTTTATAAATTTAACAACAGAAGGGAAAGCACTAAACAGTTGTCAGCTGTCAAAGCGCGACAAAATAAAAAACTTACAAAATAAAGAACTTACGATATTTACGATCTAAAACTAGCACAAAGCTTGAGGTAGCATTTCAGATTGCCTCATAAGAGTCCATTGTTTCTATTCCATATGTGCGACCGAACGCTTGATTTTGGTTTAGCTATTACGCTACCTCGTAGAATATCAGCTACATCATCAATGCACAAGGTGGACAGAATAGGACTCGCAATGCATTCCTGTCATGGTACACCTACAAACGTATCAAACCATTCTAAAATCTTAGAACCATATCAAGTGTTTTAATATTACTCCAAAACTATGAACAGATTTGTTCTATACTGCTCGAAAAAACAAACCATGAGTTCAGAAGTGCACCAATTGATATGAAAGCCGTACTTCCGTATTTTTGTTTCTCAAGATGTTTCTGAAACTGACTTAGACCTTACTAAACTGCCAATCTTTCATAAATGTGCTAGATTCTTTGTTCGAAGCAATCCCTTTACTGGTCCGCTTCTCAAATTAGGATTGCTACGCCTATTTTAAACTGTATTCCTTCAGTATTTCATGCTAAAATTTATTGACCACATAAGATTTGGTTAAAGTAGCCTATCCAATTTGCAGGTTTGTTATTACTGAATATGAAAATCCTTCCAAATAGCAATTGAACATGCCCAATTAGACTTTGAAATTGACCTGATTGTATATAGAGGACAGCAGAGGTAGACAATTTCAAATTTTATTGAGCATCATAATAAGGTAAATTCATACTGTCAACTTGAAACTTAAATAGGTTGGGTCTTCTTTGGGTAGTTTAGTTCTTGTTAAACCACGAAATAATATGGTTAGCGATAGTGTGTGGTGGTGTCAGGATGAATAGAACACTTGTGTATAAATTAACAAATGGAACTTCCATGATCATCAATTACTTAGCTTTAGTCCTTGTCATGAACTATTACACACAATATACGTTGTTGGCTATTATAAGGCTATATGGTAGGTACCTATGTATACCAACTGACTGAGGTGACTTTGTTAAAGTTACCAAGGCAAGAATTTAAATGACTTGACATATTAAATACCAACTTCCCTTCTGTTTCTTATTATATAATATCACACTACAGACTTACAGCGCAGCCATGGCTGGGTTAGGTTTATGTAATCTAAGGGGCCAGTTATAGCTGTCATTGGTTTTCATTCTTGAACATTTAGTTTCGAGATTGAAAAGCCAATAAAAGTTTAAAATTTGTAATGTTTCGTGTCAAAATGAAGCTGATTACTTTTAGATTATCTTTACTTAAAAATATACATTGTTTAACCTATAACTTTTCTTTTAGTTAATTTTTAATTTTTCAATGATAAAATCGTTTTCAATGAACAGCTAGTTGTTGATTTTACATTTCGAAACAATATCGTTCCATTTAAAGCATTCCCTTTTCTTTGTATTCTCAGCTCTCAGTTTTACTTTTAACGATGAACTAAAAACACAAATTCTTGATTCCATTCAGTAAATTTGTGTCCAATGATAGCAATTTTCAATTCAAGCTATAACCAACCTGTCAAAAAATTCCAATGATTAGTTTCAATGATTAAATGCAATAATAGCTACAACTGGCCACTAAGTCTGATTGGGCCCTTTTTTTAACTCGAGCCTCTTGAATATTGTTATACTCAGCTCCGGCAATGGATCAACAGTTGACGTTGATTCCTGAAACTGGATAATCTTGTGGTGGTTACTCCTTCCCACAATTGTACATACGTAAGACAACTCACTTCTAAGCTTCTAACCAAAGATGAAGAAGTCCTTATTTTATAGGACACAATCAAATCCAGACATACATATGACATAGAGTTATGTATAGTTTAACGTTGATAAAGTTTTCAGGTATTCGTTCATGTATGATACATAAACTAACCACTCAACCGTGTCTGGGATAAATCGTTTCCTCTTTCCTTTTTGCACCTGAGATAATAGAGTATTATACCTAGGTATATAGGTAAGGTAGATATTTACATTCAATATACATATGTATGTATGTATGTAGATAAACCTCAAGAATTTATGTTGAATGAAAAATTATCTGCAGGATTTGTGGCCGATGTGATGTTGTAATCGACAAGGAGTGAGCTTAGCGTACATACTCTTAGGTACGATGACGACATTCAAGATAAGACGATGACGCCGCCAATTACGACGAAGAATATAGAAGATAATGTATGAATGTATTTAATGACAAGAGACACATTTTTCAAGAACATTTCATTTTTTTTTTTTTTGAGAATGAAGATGTTGATGATGAGAAGTTGCTGAGAGCACTCTTTAAAATCGAATAAGACGGTGCTTAATCTGAAGGTAGTGGGAAGGGGAACAAGTTATTACGTAGGTATATATCGATACATGAATTCAATACCCAAGAGTTTATATTACAACAAGTTCACATTAAATCAAGACAACTGAAATAATATGACTAATAAATTGCCCTAACTCTTGAATAGGTATATCTTCGTAATTGCACTTCAAATCGGCTGGCAAATAAATTTTGTCCAATTAGTCATAAGTCTATTGGTCTCCCTAACTTGACAAAACACAAAAATTCAGACAGAAATTTAATTTTTTTGTCCTCATAATACAAATTTTAAAAAGTGATAACTTCCCATCCCGTCTGTCGATTTGTCTTGTTTAAAACTTTAACAAAATATTCATAACAATATTTTGTGTGAGATAATTAATTTTCAATATCTTTCTCTGTTCTCCCAATACCGAGAACCATTTCTTGTTAAAAAAGTTTTCAGTTGAATTTTTCTATAAAATTAACTAAAAATTACCAACAATATTTTGCATATGATGAAAAAGTTTGATTTCAAAAATTTATTTTTGCTAACGAAATTTTTAGTAGAAGGCCAATGTTCAAAAATTTTAGTAGGATGTTTTGAAAGTTTTTATTTCTTATATAAATAAAATGCACGACTGTGTCGTACGAGTTACGACACATATGTATATCCAAAGCATCTGTTTACAAATATTTCCTGTGTTTTAAGATTTATAAATGTAGGTATATAAAAAAAATTTAAATGCCATTTGATTCAAAATTTTTATTTAAAAGTCGTTAGAGCAATTTTTTTTTTAAATTAATTTTGTATGCATACAAATTTTCAATTTTAGTTTAAAAATATTTTTGATATTCAGTTATTTAGATCATATTAAAATACGTTTAACATTTCAATTTTGATGATGATTTTGATGACCCATTTTCAAGATATCTAATTTCGAAAAAAATGTTTAATATTTTTTTTAATCAAAAATTAAAACAATGACAAAATAATTTTGATCATCAAATATTATAAATATACTAGCAAACCCGGCGAACTCCGTTTCGCCACCAGATGGCTTCGTTTTTTGTAACATTTTGTTTGGGGATTAAAAGATGAAGAAAAATTATTTTTTTGATTTTATATTTGAAAAGGAAAAAATTGTATTCCATTTCACAACAGTAATAAATTCATTTCGATTACAAAAATGAAGTGTAATTTAGTTAAACTTCTCTAAGTAAAAAATGAAAGTGAATCCAAAGTAAATGCTGAATCGAAGCGTTATACTTGTCCGAAAATTATCCGTTTCATTGAAGTGCTCTTTGGTAAACTACATTTTTTGTTTTTTGGTCTGACGTTAACACAAACAAAGCGGATGGTTTTCCAACTCGTGAACACGCAACGTTGTCCATGTGAAAAACAATGGTTTTCTAAATTTATCCCGCAAACACTAAGCGATTGACCTTGCGACTTGTTAATTGTCTTTGCGAGCGCAAGGCGAACCGGAAATTGCAATCGTTTGAAGTCAAACGGAAGATCAGTCGGAATCATTGCTATTCGAGGAATACATACATTTTCACCTGCGTACTTTCCGTTAATAATGGTTGCCTCAATTACATTCGGCATATTTTTTTCACCGCAAGTCGAGTACCGTTGCAAAGTCGCGGTGGATTCAAATTACGCAATATTATAATAACTGAACTAACTTTGAGTTGCAAGTTATGTGGTGAAAATCCTGGTAACTCCAGAGAGTTCAAAAACTCCGTTGGATAATTTACTACATCATCGGGATTTGTTATGGAATCAACGGGTTTGTATGTCACCAAATCGCCAGCGATTTTTGATTGAATGGTGAAATTCAGTGCGTGTACATCATTATTCCTTGCGGCGAGAATTGCTCGTTGGCTTGCCAAGCATAATTCTGATAATTCTTACTAATGTTTGGGAAAACATTTTCAATAAGAGCTAATTGAGAGTCTACAAATCCGCAAAGGTCGTTGGTAGGAGTAATTAATCCAGTTGTCGCATCAACTGGCACTTTTCCATTTCCAACCGCTAACAATTGTTTGGAAAATTGTGCAGCACTTTGATCATTTTGAAGTTGAACTCTCATATAAGTGGTTAGCGAAAATGTTTTTACGTTATTCCACAACACTGATGCCTTCAGGCAAGCATTCAATTCATCTGCAGGCGTTCCACGGGGAATTACTGGCAACGTCTGCCTGAAATCGCCTGCCAACAATATCATCAAGCCGCCAAAGATGTTGTTACTTCGTGGAAGATCCTTCAGTGTGAAGTTACCGTTGCACTGGATCGGGAAATATTGCATGATGGGGTATCAATTGTGTTTAAATTGAGTGGCAACTTAAGCGCAGAATGTGCAGTACGACCGCCATCTAGAAAAGTTGCCGCAATTCCAGATGATGCTAACGCCGAAGCTATGTCACATCTTGATCGAATAGTGGCCAAAATAAATGAAATGACAAATGTTTTCCCTGTTTCACCAGGTGCGTCCAGGAAGAATAGACCACCAGTATTATTGTCCACCGCTTGCATTAATGTTTAGTAAACATGTTTTTGCTGTTCATTCAGCAACGGCACATTATTTCGAACGAATTCCTGCAATGTATCAACATTTTATTGCAGCTCTCGATTTAATTCTTGGTTCAATTTATATTATAGATTATTTTTTCTTCTCAAAATATTCTACGTGAAAATTTTGTTTAAGTTTTTTGATTTAAAAAAAAGATAACTGATTTTTCCGAAATTATACCAAATTTGCTCAGAATGTGTAATACAGAATTTTATATAAGTGGATTTGGGGTCAACCAAATTTTTCACTTTTTTCTTATGATAAAAAAAAACACACACTAAATTTTTTAAAAAGTCTTTTTTGCATTTTTTTCTTATTATCTTTAAAACAAACGTTATTTGAAGTCAATATCTCTGACGTTTCTAGAGATATGGTTGACTAAAAAAGGTTCCCAAAAGTGAGCTTTGTAAGTAGGGCCCTTGAAACGTCAAAAAATTTAAAAATGTTCAATTCCACAAATCGGAACATTTTACAGTAGCTTTCTATGGGAAGCTAAACGGAGTTCACCGCTTTTCTGTTATAATTATAATTTTTCCTGAATTTTGTCTGCTATAAACCTAACGGAGCCCGAGACCTTTCCAACGAATGCAAAACCGTGGAAATCGGTTCGTGCGCTCTGGAGTTATAGCGTCAGGAAGGAAAACCCGACTTATTTTTATATTATAGATAAAAACAAAACAAAACAATTCTATGGGGGGGGGGATACCCTTCTGGAGCAATACAAACATATTTTTTTGTATAGAAAGAAACCAATTTAAGAACAAATTTTGACTGAAAATTTAAAAAAGATCTACCGGTTCGTTTTTGAGAAAATTCGAATTTTCGATTTTTGACCAAAATATTTTTATAAGGACTACTGTTATTCTGAGTCTTTAAAAAACGGAAAAAACACTTTACGCGAATCGGCTCAAAACCTTAATTTTAAAATTTGAAGTCAATCGACCCAATGCTTTGTACGGAATCAGTGGACCCACTTTTTTCGACTTCTATAGGTACCATCGAAATGTAAATGTTTGATTAAAATCTCGAATTCGTCATTTTCTAGCTTCTACTAGATACTATATGTTAAAAGTAAAAATAAGAGTATTTACTTCAAAATTATTTGCTTCTGCACAAAATATTGTTGACATTTAAATAAATTATGGGAAAAATTCGATTACCAATTTGTTTTAAAAAAACGACAACCTGCAAAATTATGGTAAAAATTGATTTTGTAGGTACCTTGTTAATGTTCTATAATATTGAAAGAAAGTATTTTCCTATAAAAATATATTGATTTAACTCCTCGAAAACATCTTCCCATAAAACAGTGCAAACTTAAGTTTTGGATTGTATAACTACTCTTTCAATTATGTCTCTCAATAATAAACTTGACTTGTTACAAATCATATAATTTGAAATTGTTTTGTTATCGTATCGTAGCCTCTTGTTTGTACATGTTTCAACGTTAATAATTGCTATCAGCCATAAGCCTTTAAGGAGCGACTGGCAGTACTGTGAAAGACAGCAACAGATAAGGCTCCATCTATCTCGTAATGTGTGTACCATTGTTGTTTGTAGTTATTACTTAAGGTAGTTCAGGAATAACAGTTACAAATAAATTAATTCATGGACTTTATTATTATTATTAACCTTGTGTGTGTCCAAAATTATCGAAATCAGTGCTGAATTAAAGTCATGTTTACCTTAAATGTACGGTTACTTGTTTTTGGGCCCTTCTATCAACTCAAATTTGTTTTGAAGGCAAATTATGTTTAACTGTTTTAATGCAAGTATGACAACACCGACTACCATCTGGGCATGCTTAACTTCATGGATATTGCAAGAAGCAAGCTGGGAAGGGAAGCCCTGCTCAACGGCTATATAATCGAAATATACGTTCACCACTACCAACCACCATCTCATTTTTCATACCCAAATCAAAAACTACCGACACAGCACAATTACTCAAAGAGGATCATTGCTTTGATATACTCGTATTCTTGTAATCTTTATAATATTGAATTAAAAACTAAATAACTGAAATCAAAGTATTATAAATAACGTCTTTGATTTACAATATCTACTGATTCTTGAGATATGGTCGACGAAAAAAGTATGTAAACACGCACAGGCATCTCTGTAAAAATCTTTTATTTAGACTCTAGGGACTTTGAAACGTCTAGAAATGTCAAAATGAAAAATCGTACTGATTACAATAACTTCCTATGGGAAGTTAAACTTAGGCTGATAACTTTCCATCCGACAAGGACCTTTCTGAAAGGATGAGGTGTAGAAGCTCACGCCAGACTTTTTTTTGACGGCTCTGGACCCTCAGTAATTCTGACTGGGAAAGAAAGATTTAAAATTGAAACCTTTCTTCCCATTGTCGACACACTAAGCGTTCATTTGAAACAGCGACTAGGTTCGTATACGAAGATTGGCCAACGTTTTGACTTTTTTTTTTCGATTAAAAAATCTGAATTCAGCAGACTTAAAAGAAAACTGCAAATCTTTTGCTAAATTTTACACCGAAGATGTGAACGGAGATGAACTACATGCTGAATGCCTGAATTTAAAAGACTACTTGAACATTAGTCGACACGAAAATGAAAAAAACTGACAACATTCTAGAGCTTTATAATTTTTTAAGAACTAATAAAATTGAAGATGAATTTCCAAATGTTGAAATTGCACTAAGAATTTTCTTAAGTATGATGGTGACCAATTGTAGTGGGGAACGTTCCTTTTCTAAGTTAAAAAGAATCAAAAACGAACTCAGAACTACAATGATTCAAGAAAGATTTGTTTATCGCTGATGTCAATCGAAAGCGACATCCTCAGAGGCATCAATTTTGAAGATGTGATCAATGATTTTACTAATCTCAAATCAAGGAAAATACCGCTTCAATAAATATTCCTTTCTTTTACCTGAAAAAATAGTCTGTGTCACTATATTGTTCTTTAAATTACGTTCTCAATAACTTATTTAATCTTTGTTATTTAAATTTTGTTTATTTTTGAATTTTATATGACATATTTATTTTCTGTTTTTATTTTTACATTGTTTATGTGTATGTTTTATATGCTGCAATAACTATTTATTAACTTCCCATAGGAAGTTATTGTAATGGGTCCGATTTGACAAATTGAAAATTTTGACATTTCTCGACGTTTCAAGGTCCCTAGAGTCGAAATAAAAGATTTTTAGAAAGATGTCTGTGCGTGCGTGTGTACGTACGTCCGTACGTCCGTACGTCCGTACGTTCGCGACGTTTTTTTCGTCGTCCATAGCTCAAGAACCAGAAGAGATATCGACTTCAAATAAATTTTTTTATACAGATAATAAGGCAGAAAGATGCAGAAAGGGCTCTCAAGAAAATTGCGTGGGTGGTTTTTTTACCATAGCAGTTTAAAAAAAAGGTGAAAATTTTGGTTAACCCTAAATATCTCATGAACCAATGACGCTAGAGACTTGAATTAAATTTTGTATTATATATTGTAACGTGATACAAAACAATTATATTTTTGGAAAAAAATTCAATTAACGGTTTTTTTTATAAATCAAAAAAACTGAAAAAAAAAATTTGTCACTTCGAAAATTTTACGACTAAAACATGATTTCATCTTCAAAACAATTTTGTGCAACGAAGAATAATGTTTTTGACATCTGATAAAATTTTGAGAAAAATCGAATTGACAGTTTTTTTACAAAAAATAATAACCTAAAAAAAAAATAAAAAAAAAGTTGGTAAAAATTGATTTTCGACTTAAATATCTTTTCAAAACTTTGAGATATTGGCTTTAAACTACTTTTATCTTTCAAAAAATATTGGTTTCAACATTCAGTAAAATTTTGAAAAAAATAGAATTGACAGTTTTTTTACAAAAAATTAAAAACCCAAAAAAAAAGAGGCTGGGATGCGACCCACACTGATAACTTCCCATCCCACCTATCGATTTGTCTTGCTTAAAAGTTTGTCTAAATGTATCAATTCTTACCAAATTTGCGTTTTATTTTTTGTAGATTTTATTTCTTTTATGAAAAAACGGACTGTTGGATTTTTATAAAAAAATTACTGAATATAAAAAACAATATTTTCTGTGAAATAAAATAAGTTTGAAGCCAATATTTTTAATTTTTGAAAAGCTATTTGAGCCGAAAATCAATTTTTACCAACTTTTATTAATTTTTTTCTTTAGGTTTTTATTTTTTGTAAAAAAACTGTCAATTCGATTTTTCTCAAAATTTTTCCTAATGTTGAAAACAATATTTCTTATAAGTAAAAATTAGTTAGAAGCCATAATCTCAAATTTTTGAAAAGATATTTAAGTCGAAAATCAATTTTTACCAACTTTTATTAAATTTTTTTTTCGGTTTTTAATTTTTTGTAAAAAAACTGTCAATTCTATTTTTTTCAAAATTTTACTGAATGTTGAAAACAATATTTTTTGAAAGATAAAAGTAGTTTAAAGCCAATATCTCAAAGTCTTGAAAAGATATTTGAGTCAAAACTCAATTTTTACCAACTTTTTTTTTATTTTTTTTTAGGTTATTATTTTTTGTAAAAAAACTGTCAATTCGATTTTTCTCAAAATTTTATCAGATGTCAAAAACATTATTCTTCATTGCACAAAATTGTTTTGGAAATGAAATCGTATTTTAGTCGTAAAATTTTCGAAGTGACAAATTTTTTTTTTCAGTTTTTTTGATTTATAAAAAAAACCGTTAATTGAATTTTTTTCCAAAAATATAATTGTTTTGTATCACGTTACAATATATAATATAAAATTTAATTCAAGTCTCTAGCGTCATTGGTTCATGAGATATTTAGGGTTAACCAAAATTTTCACCTTTTTTTTAAACTGCTATGGTAAAAAAACCACCCACGCAATTTTCTTGAGAGCCCTTTCTGCATCTTTCTGCCTTATTATCTGTATAACAAAATTTATTTGAAGTCGATATCTCTTCTGGTTCTTGAGCTATGGACGACGAAAAAAACGTCGCGAACGTACGGACGTACGGACGTACGGACGTACGGACGTACAGACGTACGGACGTACGGACGTACGTACACACGCACGCACAGACATCTTTCTAAAAATCTTTTATTTCGACTCTAGGAACCTTGAAACGTCGAGAAATGTCAAAATTTTCAATTTGTCAAATCGGACCCATTACAATAACTTCCTATGGGAAGTTAAAAATTAACAAAAGTTGGTAAAAATTGATTTTCGACTTAAATATCTTTTCAAAAATTTGAGATTATGGCTTCTAACTAATTTTAACTTATAAGAAATATTGTTTTCAACATTAGGACAAATTTTGAGAAAAATCGAATTGACAGTTTTTTTACAAAAAATAAAAACCTAAACAAAAAAATTAATAAAAGTTGGTAAAAATTGATTTTCGGCTCAAATAGCTTTTCAAAAATTAAAAATATTGGCTTCAAACTTATTTTATTTCACAGAAAATATTGTTTTTTATATTCAATAATTTTTTTATAAAAATCCAACAGTCCGTTTTTTCATAAAAAAAATAAAATCTGCAAAAAATAGAACGCAAATTTGGTAAGAATTGATACATTTAGACAAACTTTTAAGCAAGACAAATCGATAGACGGGATGGGAAGTTATCAGTGTGGGTCGCATCCCAGCCTCTTTTTTTTTTAATGAATTAAAAAAATGTATTTATTTAAAAATTTAAAAGAATAAATATCAATTCAAAGTTAAGTGATTTTTTCTCTATACTTTTATTACACAACATAACATTTTTATATAATCTTAAAGGGGTCCCATTTTCAAAAAGTGCCCAGGGCCCCCAAAAGGGTAAAGACGGCCCTGCAATCGACCCAATGGTTTCGTCTGTAGGGGCAAGGACAGACAGACGGACGGAATCGGGGAACCACATTTCGACTTCTCTGCCATCGTAGTTTCATGTTTAATTAAAATCTCGAGTTCGAAATACAATACTTGCCATATGTACATATGTACATATGGGTGATTATACAAAAGTTGGGTAACTCGATGTCATCAACCAATATATACAAAGTTTGATTATATTTTATTGAGATTGCAATTTATTTTAAAACTATGGTTCTTCATTTTGAATACAAGTTATTAAAAAAACACAATTAGTTCTTAAAACGTCAGTCCTCTAGCATGTCACAACCCTGAAAACCAACCATTAAGTGACTGTCTATTAAACATTATCATTGATTTGAGAAAACTTATTAAATTAATACAAACTGCGATGTATATAGTTTAATATATACTACAACTTTCATAATGCAGTGTTCTCCACTTTATTTAAAAAAATAAGAAATTTTGTGTTCAGTTTTATTCGTCAGTTTCTTGTGTGGTATTTAAATTTAAAATTCGTGCGAAATATCGCCGACTCACTGTCAAATCTCACTTTGAATTTTAATGTTGGTAATAAAGTTAGTTGCGGGTCGCACAATTTGACGGCCACCATAACTGTACCAGAGTTTGGGTTATGCTTGTTGTCTATACACGTGCTTAGCCAGTCAACAAGTCAGTCCTATGGTGAGTCGTTATTTTTTTGTTAATCTAAAGTTTATTTTTATTTATTCGTATTAGACTTTGATTTGTTAAAATGTAGTTTGTTGATATTTGAAATTACAAAAAAAACATTAGTCCAGATTATAATCTCAAATTTCGTCTTTTTCGTCAGTAGTGTGGCGTCAGTTCTGTGTCAGGTAATTTGTTATTGTTCTTCATTTCTTGATCATTAGTACTTTTAAGATGAATATTGTTAGATTTTGTTTGTTGATTACTTTGAAATATTTAGTAAAACTATGTGAAAGTAGTAAAAGATAAGTGAATAACGTTACGTTAAATGTCAAAAGTCTGTTTTGAAAACTGATGTAGTATTTTCTCCTAGTATTACATATTAATAATTATTTTTAATTGTTACTATAAGTGATTTTAAGTTTATCATTATTAAATCCTAAGAGATTTTTACTAATTTGTATTAAATTTCATTATAATACTTTCAAAACTGTGTATACTCGTCAGTCCTCTGGCAGTCAAATTCTGAAATTTTTAAATATCTTACAATGTACTCAAAAAAGTGACTGGCCCGATTGGGAACAATATATTAATTAGATTAGCTATCATATACACCCGAATTTATAGAAGTTTGATTTAAAAACTATCGTAAACAAAATATCCTCAAAAGTTACCCAACTTTTGTATAATCACCCATATGTATGTAGTTCTTATATGTCGAAAGTAAATAGACGACCAGTCTTAACCAGCAATTTGGGCCGTATGTCGGAAATAACTCGCTTAATATTCCCTTCCAATTCCAACGCGTCAATCGTCTCCCCCCCCCCCCCCCAAACAATAGTTCAGTGGTGTTAAATCCCACGGTCTTAGAGGTTACGTCACAGGCCCTTTCAGCACTCACCAAAACTTTCCTTCAAGTTTCGTTGTTTCGGGATTAAGTCTATTCATTGGCTGCGTTCAATGTTGTGTTGGTTAGGCTATCCTCGATAGGTGACTTTTTAGATAATATATTGAACGAGCTGGATACCTCAATTGAAATAGCTGGCAAAAAATAAAAACAACTTTCAGCTTTTCACAAAAAGCAGACAAACATTTTATTTTAAGGTCCAAAATCATGTAATATAAAATTTTCAATGGACAATTGTAATAACTCACCGGATTTTCACCAAAAAAATTAAAAAAAAAATGAAATACATAATTGTCGTTATAATTACCTATGCAGCTATATGTTGTATCACGAACCCTGTCACTAAATAAATTAAACCATTTCGCACAAACTGAAATGTCTCGGCATACACAATACACATAGGTACTATTCCCCCAATTTTGCATTTGTTGAACATGTTTGCTAATTTTACTTAAAATTTGCATAAAATTCCCATAAAATATTCGTCATGCACAGTAAGTTCCGGAAGTTTTAAATTCTATGGCATCGAAATTAAAAATATTTAGCCGGCCTGTACAAAAGACAAAATCATAATCCCTCTTCTAAAAACAATAACTATACCTATCTACCAACATGAAATAAATGCAACCTGCTGCTATTAAAGAATCTTAATTACATGACGCTAAAAATCTTGAAAGAATTTTAAACTAAACCAAAATGCATGGATAATAAAGTATAACTACGATTACAGACGTTTTAATACGCAAAATTTCAATTGGGGTGATAATTTTAGTGAATTTATGCCTGAACGAAAAAAATGTACATTCATTTTCATCCTAATTATACTTAAAGTATTACGTTCAGTTATTGAGGACTGATATACTTTATGTGCTATCAACATTCAAAATCTTGTAACCGTCTTAACGTATATTTCAAATATTTAAATTCAACAACCCCTATTATTCAAATTGACACAGTTTAACAAGCTCTGTTGTACGAAAAAGCACCTGCGCTGCGGCTGCGGCAAATTGGTTTCGAACTGTACTTGTCATTGTTCTGTGTGAAGTTGGGTATGGTTTAAATAAATATTTCCTTGCTGTAGGGTGATTCGTTTGGAAAGATAGATTACTACATTTTGCGCCTTTATTGAAAAATGAATTCAAACAAATACAATAGTTCGTTGAAAATTGAGTACCAAGTAACATATAAATGCCTTGAAAGACCTAAATTTGTAATTGTATGAATGTAGAGAGAAAACTTTCTGCAGAAATTGAATAAATCATTGTTGTTTAAATTAAAAAGAAGTCATTTATTGGTTGATTTTTATTTTAAAACAACAACAACTGATAAACTTTTTTATAAAACTTACCCAAACAACTTTCTGTTGCTCTCAGCTATAAATAATCCTTTTGACAACTAAATTATCATCTGTTTTTAGTAACCCAGAGTTGTCAATTCAAGTTTTGTATTGCCGCGGTTAATAAAGATGTCAAAATGGCGTTTCCTCTGTTATTGTGGCTTGAACTCTCTTGTTTATTGCATAGGTTTTGCTTATAAGAGGTTGTATTTTGAATATCAAGCTACTTGGGCACCTAAAACTTAGAATCTGTCATATTTTTAAATTTTTAATTTGAAAATACTTTTTAAAGCATTGAAAAAGTAAAAGTAGACTCAAAAGATTGTATTGAATACATTAAAATGAAATACCTACACATAAATAAAATAACTTAAAACTTAGTGTCAAAATGAAAGTCTACCGTTTAGGGCTTTAACATTTTACTAACAAGCAAATATCTATATATTTAGCGGTTTATTAAGTGCGTTTTTTTCGTATTCCATATATAGTACAGTGAGAAATTGCCAAAAAAACGATCCGCAGTAGTCCGGTTTTTATATTTGAAAGTGATACAACTAAATATTTGCCAGAATAATTTATCAAAAAATTAAAAAAAAAAAAATAGTGAAATTCAGACCAGGGATGAAATCGTGTAAGCTGATTTTTGATAGTTGATTATCAAAATCAAGAAAATACGTCTATGTAATGTGGTAGTCGATTTCGAAACTTTAACCAAACAATTTGACATAAAATAAAAACTTCAAGAAGGGGGTTTGTTCGTAGACTACTACATTAACATAATTATGGTGTTGAAGCGAGCTTGAAGCCCATCTAAATTCTTTATATAACTGAATCGAGTTGAAATGAGCTTGATTTCGCCTCGATTCCGGTCGGGGATCGGAGTCAAGTCAAAATTTGTGAAGAAAAACCTGTGTGGAGGAGTTGGTTTTACAGATAATGCGTTATGGTCTGTTTATTTACATGTTTGTGTACAAAAAATATAGTTTTGTTTTAATCAAATTTAAAAAAAAATGAATTGGACTAGGTAGCATGTTCTTATATGGTGCTGAACTATTCAGTTTTTCAAATCAAACTATCTCACTTGCACTTCATAAGAAACATCAAAACACCATTTGCATTTCAGAAAGTGCTGTCAAACTTAATCATTTTTAAATCTTCTTATGCTGTGGAAACACCAAAAAGATTTATCTAATCTAAACTGAGATAAGCCTTTGGTGAAAACATAGCAAAACTTAATTATCTTTTCTATTGTTTTCACTTGCAAAATAAGCCCAGTTAGTCCATTTTTACTAACAAAACTAAATAATATCAACAGTAATAGATTGATTTTTTTCCCAATGGAAAACACATGATTCCAAATGCACAACTACTCAACGAACAAAGCCATCGAGATACAATGCAATATCAATCGTACCAACATTTGAGAACGAAATCACATAAGATCCTTTCGAGACTCGTATAAATGTCAAAAACCCATCCATAGTAAGATTCTACTCTAAGTTTTATCGGTGTTATTCATAATATGGATATTGATTTTGTTATTCGTGTAAAATTCTACTATACTATGGGTAGATTTTCCAACAAAACACGGGTATTATTTATCTATCTATCAAATAAAAAAACTGCGTGTCGAAATTCGTGATGCGGTAGTGGAAAGTTGAACCGTAATTATTGCTATAAATACCACTAACAATTTTCTAAATTGTTTTTAACTTTTCGTGAATGCTTTTATTTATATTTCATAAACACAACAAAAAAATGGCAAATACAAAATTATTAAAGAAATTAAATTTCGTGTTCTTGTCACCCTGTGCAAGTTGAACAGCCCACACAGCAACTGACAGCTCTCTCGAGTGTCACTTGAGTTGATATTGATATTTTTCTTTTTGTTTACATCGCACCCTTAACAACAGAACGAACGAATACAAACCAGCAAATAAGAATTTTATTTTAAATTTTATTTATTTATTCAAAAATTCTTAAACTAATTCAAAAATAAAGTTATTAATATGTTTTCCTAAGTTGTTAAGTTAGTTTTAATGTAAATTCCTCGTAAACATTAGAATCAAAAGTCAAATTTGTAAGGGGTAAGCTTTTTTGTTTTAAGTTGAAAAATCCACTTGAATATAAATCCAGAAATTCCTTAACTTTCTGAATGAAACAAACTACGAAATCCAGAAATAAATATTCAATAATATTCCATGGACTTTTATATCTTTTTTATTTGTTGCTTCTCCTTCGTTTTTATAGTAATTTAGAACACACCTGAGTGTCGCAGATTTGTACCTCCTCGATTCGAGTTCAGTTTATGCTTCGATGCTCTTCAATGTTTTTTTTTTTGTTTTCTTTTCAAAAACAAAAAAGGTATGCACCATGTCTGGCTTGCCACTGCCGCTCGACACGGCAGTTTCTATTCTAATTGGAGTCGGAGTAGGTGGTTTTTGGTTTGGTTTCTTGTTATTTCTTCCTTGAAATTCTCTCTGGTGGTTTTTCAATTTTAGTTCCGCAGTGAATTGTGGTGGTAGTCGTCGTCGCGTCGGTGTCGGTCGTCGGTGGTTCTATATTTAGATAAAAAAAATCATTTGTTCTTAATTCCTCGTCCGAATGAAATCTTTTGACGGGCCTATTTTCTCGTTACTTTAAACTACAACAATTATGCAATGTTGAAATTTGATAGATTGTTCCAATAATCTTCCGCTTTTTAAAAGAAAAACAAATCTCAGAAGAAGATCGTGCTCCAGGAAATGCAACTTTTCAATTTACCAGAAAGGCACGCGTTACTTTGTAAGTACTCACATAAATTATTCAGTTCAGTTGAAACTTATACCTACCTAAAAAGTGAATTTTAGTTCATTGAGATCGTGGCGGTTACATTGGATATTCTATTTCAAACCGACCAAGCCGAATTTTTAAAAAGTTTCAAGCATTTTGACCGGTGTCTGGGGTTAGTTTTGCAGTTCATTCACTTCAGGATTCAGTTTCATTTTGACCAACTCCTATGTGTATCTATGGACATGCCAAAGTTCACTTTCGTTAGCATGTTCTAATAGAAAATAGCCCTAAACTAGTTAAAGTAAGTTCCCTTTTATGTGAAAAAATCGATTAGAGTGATTTTATAATTCATTTTCTCATAAAAGAAGAACTAAAGAGCCTTTTGTTTTACCCTTAAGTGCCTTCTACTTGTATCCCTTCTGTTCTGTATGTTCTGTACAAAAAAGAATAACGTTTACAAAGATTGTATTCCCTTGAAAGAAGAGCAGGTTCTCCTGCATGCGTGAGTGTAGTTATAATTTTGTTTTATAGTTAACACGAGTTTGTGTCTTTGAATAGTGCAAGAATGATGAATAGTCCTTAGAGTCCTTAAAGATATCCGGTTCAGCTTCATTTGTGTTTTTTTTTATTTAGTGTATTTCCATATTTTAGTGCTGGTTTGTTTTATGTGTCAGTTCATTATATACCCCCCCTATTGTTATAAGGATTAATATCCTTTGTTTGCGTGAACGTGAACTGAAGGGCAAACCGACCAAAGGGCATGGAATATTATTGCGTGTTAAAATATTTAACGGATTCTTTCTTTTCTTTGTGGTGGTTTGTTTTAATATTTTTTGAGAACTAAATTTAGAGTAGAACGTTTTGTCTGTTTAGGAATGACATTTTTTGTCTATTCGTTGTGTAAAGTTCATCAAAAAAGAGGACGCGGAGTTTAAACAAAATTATAAACGGTATTATCCTCTTCTATTTATGGTTTTGGTTAATAGTTTTAAAAATAAAAATTAATAAGTTCGTTTTCTTAGTTTAGATAAGACCAACTAATAAATTTAAGCTACGTTAATTTACTAAGCTGATTGGTGTGTTGTGTTTAAACAAATAATAACAATTTTACTGGCTGAAAAATTAATGTAATAAGCGTGGAAATTTGCAGAATAAATGTTACTGGATAATATCAATGTGAAAAATAAAAGTGCATCAAAAATGAAACATTTTGAAAATACCAAAGAACGCCGCCGTCCACTCACTGATTCAAAAATAACGCTTGTTTTTTATACGTGTGGTTTTTAATCTGGCCTTACATTTTTCAGAGTGTCTATTTTACATTTATCATTTGATTTATGCTCAGTTTGTTTCGCTGGACGCATCAATTTATTGAAGGAAACTTTTGGTGACCATCGTGAACCAGTGGCATCTCGTCCAAGATCGTGCGATTGAACATCGCTGGACTATTTTTTGCGTGGTTATTGAAGTCGCTTGTCTACGCTGATAATCCCGAGACATTTGACGAAAGACAACATTTGGCGCATAATTGTTCACATACTGCCCAAATTAATGTAAAAAGTATTTGAAAATTAGGTCTCTAGGCTGTGATTTATTCAAGCTAATCGCGGTCACTTGGCGGTCCTCTTCAGATCAGGTTTTTGTAATAAACCTCTTTAAAAATGCAAAAAAAAAACAATACGGTTTTTTTCAAGGCTAGGGTAAAATCCAAATTGTATAATGATTTTACAAAGTAAAAACCTTTATCTTCAGAGTACAGTTTTAAGGTTTTTTGTACCTTACTGAGTTTACGGAAATTCTCATTAGCCATGAAATGATTTTGGGTCTTCATTTCACTCTTTGTGAAGTTTTCTAAAAACTTTAATAATTTATGCTCTCATGATTTAGAAAAATACGTTTAAGGGTTAATAACCTTTTTTAAACGACGAATTAGCTATAAGAATACAAAAAACAATTGTTCTGTTAAAAACCGTTTTAGCATTAATGCTTCAGCATTCTTTTTGATTTAATGTAGAACAGCTTAAAACCAACAACTAACAACGATTTTTAAAAAGTAAATAAGATACAGTTTTTGCATTTAGACCATAAGCTCATAAGGCATCGTTCCTTTTAATCTGCGGAGATTGTCTCGTACATTTAAGACGGTCTGCACTTCGGAGTGGGTGTGACCTTGCAGTCGCTTATTATGTTATATGTTTATCGAAATTGGGGCATTATTTATGTTTGATACGCCATTTTTGCGTCTAAATACTTATGTGTTTTAGCGACGGCATTTTTGAGTAGCCTTTGCAACGGATCTATCTAGCACCAATATTCTAGTTTAATAACTAAGGTGGCTTATTTATTATAGGGTGTCAACATGAAGGAATATTTCAGGAAACGTTGTTTAAAAAACGTTTCTGTTAGTTTTTAAAACTCATAGAAAATACTTCAAAAATGTTTCTGATTTGTTTTTTGGTGTGGGTGCCTTAAGAAACATTTTTCTGAAATGTATCTTTTTCTTCTGAAATGTTTCTTTGTTGCCCATTTATGTAGCTATGTTTTCTGATTTAATTTTTAAAATGTTCGTCAAGTCTATCCCACAAATTTTTGTTTATTTTATACACTTTTTATCAATTAGATAGCATTCTCGTTGCTCCACTCTTTTCGTGACATTTTATATTCATATTAATAGACACTCACGCACTTTCTACCTTTGTAAATGCTTGTGAAACAAATAATGTGTCGCATTCGAAATTGAGAACAGATAAACTTTAATATCATCTGGTTTCCTTTCACTCCAAAAATTAGTCCTCAGCTCTTAGAATAAGAGAAACATTTCATAAATATTTCGAAAATGTTTTGGGAGCGTCCAAACCAAAGAGAACAATTCAGGAAAGTTTTTGAAACGTTTCAAAAATGTTTCTTTGGTCTGGACTTACCTTGACATATGTCAAGGTACATACTGAAAACATACATACATACATAAGTATGTATGTTTTCAGTATTTCGTAGCTCTGTCCGCGAAGGGTCCTCTGCAGTTTATACTCAAGTCGCAAGTGCAAAACCTTGTCAAAGGCTTGAGCAACATCTAAGAATATAGCCCAGTATACTTGTTTTTCTTTATGTGCTTTTACCACCACATCCGTAGTTCGACCAATTACTAGTATCTATCGGGGAATGTTTATTTCTAAATCAAAAGTGCTGATTCGGAATAACTCTTTTAAGACAGGTTTTTCGTAAACTTTTGCCATGATTGATATAAATGATATTGGTCTGTAAAATATAAACACCCAATTTTATCGGTCAAAAGTAACAAGAAAATATTGGCAGTCGGAAAATGTTCTATCAAAAAATTGGCCACCTTCTTGAAATCGTTTGTATTCGTCGAAACATGCAATTTTTTGTATTTTCAAATAATCCGATGATTGTCCACTTATTGGATATTGAAAGATGTTCTTTCAAACAACATCATCCAAATTTTAATTGGCAGAAAGTTTTTGAGTAGGAAACAATAACAAAAGCTTACAATTTCTTGAAAAAAAATGAAAACTACGAAAATCGAAAGCAATAAGAAGTCACCGTTTGGCAAAATAACGAAAAAGAAGTTACACAAAAAAAAAAGGTTGAAAAAGTTGAAAGGTTATTGTTTCACTTCTTTGAAATTTTAATTTTTTTTTTAAATTTTGGCACGACCTGTTGTTTTCATTTCTTAAATAAATGCTAATATCGATAAAACTGTCTTCCAATTTTATTTTTTTCTAAAGTCTTCCAATCGTGTAAACAGACAATTATTAATTGAAAGATACAAAATTGTCGGCAACTGTCAGACGATTTTCTACCAGATAATTGTCTAATATTTGGATACAATCAACCAACCGTATAAACGGGCAATTTTCACAATTTTTCAGGTCCTTGTTTCGGATTTCCGATTCATTTGCCATCTTGATATTTTATTGGCATGTTTTGTGTCTTGGGTCTTTTCAGACGCTTTGCTACTTTCCATAATGAGTATTCGGTAGATGACTTGTCAGAAATCTTCTTACTGAATCACTTTTGAAATGACTGACTCTTTCTTTTTTGTTCGTTGTTTAGACGGTTTAAGACTGTCTGATCATGTGAAAAGCTGACTTAACATGTAGAAAGTTAAGTATCCTAAAAATAAGAAGCTGAAAATATTTAAACGGAATCTTAAAGAAAGGAAAATTATCACGAATTTGAACTTTATTTCATTTACATAATGTACGTGATTTTGGGGGTATTGTTCGAGTCGTTCTCTCGTTTTTTACAAAAGAACTCATTTGGTTTTGCATTTTTATTTATATAAACTGAATCATTTTAGATGTGAATGCATTCTGTAAAATGTCTCACTTTTTTTTGGGAATATAAAAGTTCTTAAGTGACAAAAAGTGCAAAGAATCTATATTTCCATTTATTACGAATTTTAGTTTGTCGTAAAATGACATACCAAGGACAGAAATATCTTTTATACGAGGTGATGAAACAGGACTAAACAACACATTGCAACTCTTTACAATCACGAATTTTTGAAATAGCCTTAAAAAATTGAAATAACGCCCCCATAAATGATTCACTTAGAGTGCCCAATAAAGAAATCAAATCTTAATATATGTTATTAATAAATTGTAAGTTCTAAAAGTCTAAACTGCGTAACCTTGAATTTTCTGTATCATTCTATAGAATCAGACTTTAATTAATTAGTTTTATTTTTACTGCAAATTTTACAATCTAGCTTTATAAAAGTTTGAAAAATCTTTAAGTGCTAATGTGCTTGCTTCTTAGTAATATGTTATAAGAGTTTAAAAAATGTCGAGCAAAGTGCAGAAAGAATTGCTGTTCAAAGAATTACGACAATTGCACTACATCTTGAAAATGGTATTTCACTGAAGAGAATGTGCACATGAACCACCAAAAACAATATTAACTGAATTTGTCTCACTTCGTCAAAAAATTGATGACTTTGAAGATGACAACCATTGGGAACTGACACTTGCTGATGCTCCTTTAACGTCCTCGCCAAGTAGTATTCGTCAACTATTGCCATTATTTTAAATAATAAATGGATTAGTAATCGCGGCAATAAAAAGTGTTAATATAGATCTGAACTACCAGCTACAATAATTCTTACTTACCAGGAGATTTAATGTCATTCAATTCCATGAATTTCCCAATTGAATTCTTTAATTCCTTAGACATAACAGGAAGGCAACGACACAATCTTCGATTGAAAGTTAGATCACCGATTATTCTACTGTGTAATTTGAACCCTCCTAAACTATGCGACGGTACTCGTCTTGTGATCAAATAAATTACTGGAAACGTTCTTGAAGCAACTATTTTGACAGAAAAGTTTAAAGGAAAACTTGTTTTGTTACCATGTATTCCGATGATACCATCAGATTCTTCCATACCATTCAAAAGGAAAAGGCTTAAACTTACTGAAATCCATTTTTCTTCCATTTGGAATTATACGTGGTCTGTTTACGAGTAGGAAGACCATCAAGTTTAATTGTATTAACAAAAGATCGGCTGACCAAAAATTCTGTACACCGATTGGCGCTTCATTACACAAGAACTGTGATTTATTACAGTTAAAGATATTAAGATTATTTATTAAATGTTAATTTGTGTTAAATTTTGTGTTTTAAATCCTTCATAAATCATTCAGCCACAGCAACGCAAGGGTGAGTCTGCTAGCAGCTTCTAAATAAAATAAAAATGATAGGACCTAAATGAGCCATTTTTAAAAACAAATACTCGTTGTAAGAAATTTTCAAATGGCTTACTGAAGTCAGTTACAATTGAGCTAAAACTAAATCATTGCACTTCTTATTTTTCTTATTCTTTAAATAAAACACCCCCAAATCAATATGCATCTAAAAAAAAATATATAATCTAAACACGCTAAAAAATAAATAAATCCACTTTCTTATTAACTGCGGCATAAACAAGATTTCGTCATTTAAATTATCACATCCACATACATAAGTTCTTATGTCCCTTATGTTGGAATAGGATTTAAAGCTTTTGGATTTAGAGCACGTAGAGCTATCGTTAGACTTTTCTTTAGCCTCATACATCATTGACATCCACTCACCGAAAGCCCGCCCGTCCCAATGCTAATTAATCCATGTCCGAGAAATATTTATTTGTCCATCGGTCCTGCATCCTACCCGTCAGTCGTCACTCTCCTCCCCAATTAGTCATTAGTCGACAAATAAGAGGATTTAAATGTGCATTGTGTTTTTTCTTCTTTTGTTTACCTACAAAAATAATTTCCTCTCTTTGTGTTTATCCAATAATCCAAGTTCAAAATCAACAAACAACCAGACACTCTAAATTCGAATATGTGCCTACCTAAGCATTTGAATGAACCGGGGAATTCAAATGGAATATTAACACCAACCTCACACTGATTTTTGTTTTATGTATTTATAAATAAAACATAAACAACAAATAATATAAATTTATTTTTTTGAAAACAGAAAAACCATTGGTAGAGTTTTTAAGCGGAAAAAATATTGAAACATGTCTAATGATTGTTTTGTTATGAAGATTTCATAATGCGTTTGAGAGGTTTTGAAATAATGATCTTATTTTGAAAAAAAAAGTTTTAATGACTTCATGAGAGGCGTATCACACAAGTTCACTTGAGTTCAACTGTGTACATTAACAATTTATTAACTTTTTGTTTGTTTATCCTTACAGAAAATCCTTTCAACATGATTACACATTTTGTGATACTTCTTCTTCTTCTGGTCTACGCACCCGCACAAGCAAAAATTATAGAACCTATAACCGAACTCTACCCGGATGATAGCTATCCCGAGTCGAGCATCCTCGAGTACAGCATCGAAAGTGCTACGAAACTTACAAGCGATCATCAAGACCGAATCGGCAAGACTCTTTACAAGACCGATAGTCGAAATGACATAGAAAAATCCAACAAAATCGACACAAAAAACTATAATGGACAAAAATCCCTCTACCACCACCAACCGATTGCAAAGTTCCGTGACAACATTTTCTCCAAACAAGCCACACACTTCATAGTCGCATCGAAACTGGTGCGTCCTGGAATCATCTACAAGGTGTCAGTTAGCATTCTGGAGGCCAAATACCCGATAACAGTTCATGCAAGTATATCACACAACGGTGTGGAAATATCTGGCGATACGAAGGAAGTAAAGAAAGGAATTCCCGAGACGCTTCTGATGAGAATTCCCACGAGTAGTGTGGCTGGTGATTATAAATTACGAGTCAAGGGTTTCTATGCAAATATTCATCCCTCAGAGAATCTGGCATTTCTCAATGAAACCGATTTGACCTTTTCACAGAGATCCCTCTCGATATTTGTGGAAATGGACAAACCCTTCTATAGACAGGGTGATTCGGTTCGATTCCGAACGATACCAATTAACACAGAACTCAAGGGCTACGACAAGGCAATCGATGTGTTCATGTTGGATCCGAACAAGTACGTCATGCGTAGGTGGCTATCGAGGCTGTCCTATTTGGGAAGTGTGAGTTTGGAGTACAAGCTCTCCGATCAACCTGTATTTGGAGAATGGACAATACGCGTTGTGGCTCAGGGACAGATCGAAGAGTCATCGTTCTTCGTCGAGGAGTACTATCAAACACGGTTCGAGGTAAACGTCACAATGCCGGAGAGTTTTCTCATTTCACAACCATTTATAGCCGGAAAGGTGATGGCGAATTTTACAAGTGGTGCTCCAGTCAAGGGGAATCTGACTCTCCGGGCGATTCTTGCTCCCCTGGGTTCGATTGACTATCGGGCGCTGAATGAACAGTATCGTGTTGGGAGGACTGCCAAGAGCATCCTGAATGCATCACTCGAAGATGTTAAGGAGCACACCTTCAACTTCGATGAACAGTGGCCGTTTTGGCTTACTAAACCAGATTCCGATGGGAATCTGCTGCCCTATCTGAGATACTTCAACGGAACATACGATTTCCAGCTGTCTCTGGCTCAATTGGAACAGATGTCGACAAATTTAGCTGAAATGGAGCTCTTAGTCATAGCAACGGTTGGCGAGAGATTCTACAACGAAGTCATCTCGGGTTACTCCTTGACCAGGCTCTATAGTCCAGCTTTGAAGGCGGCCTTTTTGGGAGGTGAAGTTCAAGTGTTCAAACCCTATATAGCCTTCACTGCACATGTAGTCGTAGAAAATCAGGATGGGTCGCCTTTGGGAAGAGAATTCCTGGAGAACACTGAAATGATTGTAACCGGAACTATTCAGAGTAAAAGTGGAGCACAAGAATATCCTCTACAGAAATTGCAAATGTCGAAGACAGTCGGTATTTGGACGTTGAAGATCGATTTACTCACTGACATGGAATTGGATAAGGAATTTCTTTCGGGGGTTCTCACGATGAAGCTAGAAGCAAGTTATCGTGATGTTAAGGCGGAACTTCTTTTGATAACACATCATTCGCCAAGGAATCAATTCATTGGGGTAACAACGAGTACCGAGGAACCAGAAGTTGGCGAGTACATTATATTTCACATACGAACGAATTTCTTCTTGAGGTCGTTTAACTATTTGATTGTTTCGAAGGGAGTTGTGGTGTTGAACGATGAGGAGGCTATGGAAGAAGGAAGTCACACTATGGCGGTGACACTGAGTGCAGAGATGGCTCCAGTTGCAACTATTGTTGTTTGGAAGGTAAGAAAAAAAACTGTTTTGTAAGATTTGTTGTAACTTCTTTTAATAAACTTCTTTTAATAAACTTTCAGGTTACTCAACAAGGTCAAATTGTAGTCGATTCACTGAGTTTTCCAGTTAATGGTTTGTCAAGGAATAATTTTAGTTTTCACGTCAACAATCGAAAATCCCGAACCGGTGAACGCGTCGAAGTTGCTGTATATGGAGAACCTGGCTCCTTCGTTGGCCTCTCCGCCATAGACAACACTTTTAAGGGTGATCTAAGCAAAATGAGAATTCTTGAGAAGATGACAACATTTGATGGGCTAGGAGGTAGCGGAATCCATAGTCACACATTCCTCGGGCCACAGGACAAAATGGTTTCATATTCAGGAACCTCGTTTGGTTTAGATGCCAATAGGACCTTTGAATTGAATGACTTGATTATTTTCACCGATGCTGAAGTGCCTCGAAAATGGGAACCTTCATGGTCTGGCTATGAAAACGACATGAAATACCAAGCCCTCAATAAATCGGAATTAATGGAATATCGCAAGTATCGCTTTAATCGAGTCCAAAGACATTACGATAACGTTTGGCTGTGGCGCGATGTCAACATTGGGCCACACGGTCGATTCATTTTCAACGTGGACGTACCTGATGGGCCAGCGTACTGGATGGTCTCGGCTTTTAGTGTCAGTCCATCGGGAGGATTTGGAATTGTAGCTGCTCCAGTTGAGTATATAGGTGAACAACCGTTCTACATCAATGTGGAGATGCCATTGGAATCGAGACAGGGTGAGCAGATTGGCGTTCGGGTAACTGTGTTCAATTACAAATGCAGTGCCATTGAGGCTACCGTGGTTCTCCATGCTTCTCATGAATATCAGTTCGTTCATGTGGAAGAGGATGGAGTGGTAGCGGCGTACAATCCACGTACTTCATTCGGTGAACAGCAATTCTTCGTCTACCTCGATGCACAATCCTCAAGTACTGTTTATGTTCCAATTGTTCCAACAAAACTAGGAGAAATCGACGTGACAATTCATGCTGCAACTCTGCTCGGGACTGATCAAGTTACGCGCCGACTTAAAGTCGAACCAGATGGGCTGCCTCAATACCGACACCAATCGATTCTTCTCGATCTAAGCAACCGAGCATATGTCTTCCAGTACATGCACTTGAACATCACCGAAACCCCCATAATTCCCTACCAAGTGGACCGATATTTCGTGTATGGATCGAACTCTGCTAAGATCTCGGTAGTTGGAGATGTGGTTGGACCGATATTCCCTACAATGCCCATAAATGCCACATCACTGCTGAATCTGCCGATGGAATGCGCTGAACAGAACGCTTTTAGCTTCGCTGTGAATCTCTACACGGTTATGTACATGAGGTTGATAAATCAACGGAATAAGACAATCGAAAAGAACGCCTTCCACCATCTGAACCAAGCGTATCAGAGACAACTGAGCTTCATGCGCGACGATGGTTCATTTTCGCTCTTTCGATCCGATTGGAATAATTCCGAGTCTTCGGTTTGGCTGACAGCCTATTGCGTAAGAACTTTCCAGGAGGCAGCATTTTATGAATGGGAAAACTATATCTACATTGATCCGATGGTGATTGAGAAGGGAATTCGATGGATTCTGCAGCATCAAGGGCCTGAAGGTGGATTTTTCGAAGTGACTTGGCTGCCCGATCGCAAGATGAATCATTCGAATATTGCCAACCGAAATATTTCCCTCACTGCTCACGTTCTGATTACCCTGGCTACTGTCAAGGATCTTTCAGGCAGCCTGGGTGCGCGAGTGGTCCTCGCTCAGCAAAGAGCACTCTACTGGATCGAGAGGAATATGCAGCTGCTGGAAGAAACCTCGGAAGCCTACGATGTAGCACTGACCGCTTATGCATTACAACTCTGCAAAGCACCTACAGCGGAACATGCTTTCTCTATATTGCGAAAACACGCCAAGACTATTGGAGAATACATGTACTGGGGCAGGGATGATCTGTCATCGCCGCCAAGTAAAATAGAGAACCAAAAGTATTTTTCCTTGCCTCGGCTGCCGTATGAATTTGATTCGATGAACATCGAAACAACGGCTTATGCTTTGCTGGTTTATGTCCAGCGGAGAGAATTCATGGTGGACCCTATTGTGAAATGGTTAAATGCACAAAGACTGACAGATGGTGGATGGGCGTCTACCCAGGTGAGTTGTTGGTTTTGTAAATTTTGTATGCGGAAATCTTTAGATAACCACATTTGTATTTTTTAAAAAGGACACTGGAGCTGCTTTAAAAGCACTAATCGAGTACACTGTATATTCTCGTATTCGAGATGTTTCTGCTCTATCCATATCACTGGAGGCAACTTCTCTGAAAGACCGAACTAAGTCGTTGTTTATTGATGATAGCAATTTGGCAAAACTGCAGATTGTTGATGTAAGTGTGAAATAGTTATTAAGGATATTTTTGTAAATTTAGTTTTTTTTTTTTTTTTACAGATTCCAAATGCATGGGGAACAGTTAAAGTTCAAGCTAAAGGAACCGGATACGCTATTTTACAAATGCATGTTCAATATAATGTCGATAATGAAAAATTTCAAACAAAACCACCAGTGCCTGCATTCAGTTTGCAAACAAATGCCGTTTTTCAAGGAAGGAATCATTCACATATTTCATATGAGTGTTGTCAAAGGTATGAATTGTTTTCTTTTTTTTTTAACCCAGTGCGAGCAATTAGGAATGAAGGATAGGATTAGAAACGGTATATCAATGCTCATTGGTTTTAAATGTCTGCATATTATAATGACTAGAAAATACTGAGCCCCGCAAAGCATTCCAAATGTGTTTAGTGTGGTTACAAAAAGAATCCCTGTTCTTAACAGTACGTCCTAGAAGTACGTGCATTACGGTTAAATTGTTTGAGGTGAAGAATGCATCTAGCTATTTCACTAGAGCAATGTTTAAGAAAATGGGCTTGCCACAGTAGACAGCATTGAGTTTTCGAAGCATTAAATTTTACACGGTTTTTGATTCCCCATTTCATTTCATTTAATTTATTCGTGAATACTTAATAACTGTAAGATACAATATCTTATAAAATAGTTACAAGCTAATAATACAAATTGGTAGAGCAAGCTAATAATTCAGTATCTAATATTATAATACACGACTGAAACTAAGTAATGCGAAAAAAGAACAAGTTAGAGTATCAGGAATATACATTTGTAAAGAAAAAAAAATAATTTGAGTATTTAAATGCTATGTGAAAAATGATCTTTAAGAGCCTTTTTAATTCTTGTTGCGTTTTGGATTACCGTAATGGCGCGAAGAAGAGAGTTCCAGAGTCGGACTGAGTTTATAAAGAATTGACGTTCGGATGTTAAACATGTGAAGCGAGGATGAATCAATTGACGAGATCTACAGGGTGGGCCGTAAATAAGTGCACTTAAAAAAAAATTATATTAATACAACTGTAGCGCTTTTAAATGAAATATTTATTTTAAATTATACAAAACGAAATGAATTTTTATGTTTTAAAAATTAAATCATCCAAATATTGTCCATTTCGCCTACAGCACTCTTCCAATCTGACTCTGAGATTTTGGAACACTTTTGTCAAAAGTTGCGGAGTGATTAAGCGGATTTCTTCTTCAATGTTCGCTTTTAATTCAGCCGTCGTTGAAGGATTATTAGAGTACACCTTACTCTTGAGGTAGCCCCATAAAAAGAAATCCGGTGGCGTTAAGTCAGGGCTCCTGGGTGGCCAAGCAATATCACCCCTCCTCGATATCAACCTTCGAGGAAACATTTCTCTAACGACCTCCAGAGAGTCGTTACTTGTATGGCAGGTAGCGCCATCTTGCTGGAACCAGGTGTGAATAGTGTAACCACTCGATTCTTGCAGTTTTGGAGCTAAAAAATCTCTAAGCATCGAAACATAACGCTCTAAATTAACAGTAACATTACGCCCGTATCGATCTTCATAAAAATACGGCCCTATAATCCCCCACTTGGCTATTCCGGCCCAAACGGTCACTTTCGGAGAGTGTAACGGTCGTCCATGTTTTAAGCGTGGATTTTCTGTTCCCCAGTATCGACAATTGATAATGTTATTGAAGTGAGGGAATCTCCGTAACATTTCTGTTGCGAAATTGAACCGTGAAACAAAATCGGATTCTTTCAAATCTTGGACAATCTGAATTTTGTAAGGGTATAACTTCAAATCATCCCGTAAAATGCGACGTAAAGTCGTTCTGGGTACTCCCAGGGCCGCAGCGCGTTTCCGTGTAGAGCTTCTTGGATCCTCGCGCACAGAAGCTTGTACGCGTTCAATTGTTTCTGCAGTCCGCCTGGAACGTGGGCGTCCTGTAGGTCGAAGTTTTTGCGTTGATCCCGTTGCCTCGAATGTTACGATCCATTTTTTGATTACATTCGTACTTGGACACTCGGTGATGTTGCGTAATCCAAACTTTACCCGAAAAAGCCAACGAACAGTCACGTATGAGCGATTGTTTTCATAAAAGGCGCGAACGCAGAAAGCGCGCTGCTCTCCCGTGAACGGACTCATTGCGACTAAAAATTTAGATCTCGAGCTGCAAGGAGATACCATCCCCGCGCGTCTCGGTTATTTCGTTCGGGAGTTAGAGCGAGACAAAAAGTGCACTTATTAACGGCCCACCCTGTACTAGAGGTAGGGAAATTTATCTTGTCAAAACAGTATTGTGGTTGGTGATTAAGCAGTACATCAGCGAATAGCAACAAACTACGAAATTTAAGGTAGTTATCAAAGGTCATATCAAGCAGCAGGGTAGCAAAATTGGATACACGATCATATCTTCGTAAGCCAAAGACATAGCGAACAATATTGTTAAAAGTGACATTAAGTTTACGTTTACTTTCATAACAACAATTGCAATATAGTTCACAACCATAAATTAAAATTGGTAATAACAAGGTCTTGGCAAGCAGCATGCGTGTGTTTACTGGTGTGAAATACTGGGTTACCCATAAAGTACGTAGGGCACCATAAACTTTGCCTATAATTCCATTTATATGGTTGTCCCAAGCGATTAAAGTTAACACCAAGATTTTTGGCAGTTTCAACATATTCAATGGGGCATTACTTAACAAAATCGAAGGAAAGTAAGAGAGATCAAGAATCTTTTTGGAGATTACTATGCATTTAGATTTCTTAGGGTTCAAGAAAAGACCATTTAAGTGAGACCAGTTTGAGATAGTATCAAGATCCTCATTGATATTAGTGGCGCCATGCTCAATAAGTCCCAGGGGACAACTGAAATAAAGTTGAAAGTCGTCGGCGTACAGATGACAGGAACAGTTTTTGATTAGACCTGGAAGTTCATTTACATAGATACAGAATAGTAGAGGACCCAAAATCGACCCTTGAGGAACCCCGGTAAAAAACTAGACAAACTGTCACCAATTTGAACTGCTTGTTTTCTGTTAGACAAGTAAGAATAAACGAGCTTAGCAGAACTTGCCGAAAAATTAAACTGCTGCATAAGTTTTTTACACAGAATTACGTGGTTGACAGTGTCAAAAGCCTTAGAAAAGTCGAGCAAGACTAAGAAAGTTACATCACCCTTATCCAGCGCTTGTATTATGTCTTCAGTCACGCAAAGTAGTGCTGTTGTACAGCTGTGCTGCTTCCGAAAACCAGATTGTTTTGGAGTGAGCAAAGAGTTTGCTGTAAGGTAAGCGTTGATTTGTGGCTGTAAAATTCTCTCAAAGACTTTAGACAAATAGGGTAGAATTGAGATAGGTCTATATTCAGATCCCTTAGCATTTTTAGGAAGTGGTATGATTTTTGCTGACTTCCAAATGTCCGGAAAAACTCCAGACATCAAAATAGTATTAAATGCGAATGTAATATAAGGCAACAAAATTGGCAAGATTATTTTTAAAAATTTGGGGTTAATATTGTCCAGACCAACAGCACTTGACTTCACTGAAAGCAGACTTTCAACAACATCGGCAGCATCCACCGAACAAAAACTGAAACAAGAGTGATCTAAATGTTCCCTAAATGAAATATTATCGGAGAAAGTCGCCCGGTTGATGGAATTGAGATGAAAGTTTTATTAAGTGAGTTTACATCAACATCGTTAGTAGGCATATTTCTTGCCTTACCAATACCAACGTTTCGCAAGTTCCTCCACAATTTACGTCCGTTTAATGAAGAACTCAGTTGATTAGACAAAATTTGAGATTTGGCTAAACCGATTTCAGCTGTGACTTTGTTTCGTAGTGAACAAAACAAGCGTCGCAATTCGGTCAACCGATATCGCTTCCAGTTGTTATATGCATTATCTCGTTGTTGCATCAACAATCTAATATTTTGCGTGAACCATGGTTTATCATTAGAATTTAGGGTTTTTGTTTTCAAAGGAACATGCGTATCGAAAAGGGTTTGGATATTATTTGTTAAGAATTGCCATTGTTCGTTAGTGGAGGGCATAGAAAATATACTCTCCCAATTTATGAGTCTAGTATGCTCTTCAAGATACTGAAAGTTAATGTTTTTGAAGTCACGGTATGATATTTTTTTGTCAGAATATTCGAGATTAAATTTGATTGTTAAAAAAATTAAGTCATGTTTTGAAAAGGCAGGTACGGAAAGTTGATCATACAAGCCTACATCGTCTATGTCACTTACAAAAAACAAGTCAAGCAGAGTTGCCCCACTATCAAAAAAATGAGTTGGATTCGTGGTGTTAACTGGACTTAAACTGAGCGATCGCATGCTATCAGTCAAAGTATTGGTATTCAATAAGTTGCAATTGAAGTCTCCGCATAATACAATATTAGGGAAACCCAATGAGACTTCTTCTATAACTGACAAAAGAGGTGAAAAGTCTATGTTCCTATTTGGCCTATAAATAACCCCTAAAAGTAGACTACTGTCACTGCCCAGAAGATCAATGAACATATATTCAAGATTGCTACCTGCGTCGGACGTATACTTAATTTTGCATTTGATAACAGATTTAACAAATATTGCCACACCACCCCCAACACGATCAAATCTATTTAACCGAAAAGTACGATAGCCCTCTAATCTGCACAATTCGTCACTTACTTCATTTCTCAACCATGTTTCGGTGACACAACCGACATCAACATCTGAATCAACAAAGAGATCACGGAACTCATCAATTTTCGGTAATAAGCTTTGCGCATTAATATGACAAATCCTGAGGCCACATTTCTGCTTACCCAGGATTTTAACCATAGAACGCAGAGAACTAAAATTATTCATTATACACAACAAGAAGAAAATAGAATACAAAAAACAGTATATTTATTCTTAATATATATAATTCTTCACAAAAGGCTTCTGGCATGTTCTACAGTTTTCAAGTGATATGTTAGCAACAAATCAAGATATGAAGAGCTTCGAGTATGAATAGTTTTTGTTAAATTGGTCTCATATTGAAACATCCATACAGTCGTAGAGTTTCAGACTCTGGCATAATTTCATGATTCATAACTTCAGACGAAATTTTGCAAGGCAACTTAAAACATCTTCAAACAGAGTTTTGCAAAATGAGGACATTTCTAGTTCATTAAAAATATTTGTCTTCTAGATACAATTTAAATCATTTTAGTGTCTTACTTCGTTTCTGGAAATTCTCATAAAATATGAGTCTTTATTTGACTCTACATATATAAAGTTTTAAGAAAACCTTGAAATTGATACTTTCATAGGTTAGAAAAATACGTTTTGGTCTTAATTTTTAGTGCTGATTTCGAATCCAACCTTTTATTTTAATTATTTGCTCAATTTTTAAATATACCAGTTTTCAACATTATTTTCATATTTTATAATAAATTTCAAAAACTTGATATAATAGAATTGTGTAGACAACAGATTCGTGTTCCTTTTTCTGTTGAAAACCGTTTTAACATTTATATGGTTTAGCGTTTCTTCTTGTATGACAGGTGAAATCTAACAACTTATGAAGATCTTCCGAATATCAAATGAATTAAAATATGTTTTTCAATGAAATAAAATACATTTTTCAACTGAATATTGAAGAAAGGGATTAAAGATTTGGAAAACCATCACTGATTTATTTTCTAGCTTTAAAAAGTAATATCTCAAAAACCTGACTAATTTTGTAGTCAGATTTGAATCAGGGCCATCAAAACCCATTGGAAAAGTTAAATTTTTTTGCCAGAAGGAAAACTTTGCCGATCAGTGTTATCTCGTAATTTCAATATTATGTTTTTATTGCTTTAAATTCTTTAAAACGTACACATATATCAAATTAATGAACCAATAAATGTATGAATCACTTAAAATAAGTTATAAGACTTTTCGGACCCAATCATTGAATTTATTAAACATTTCCTTAAACCAATAGTCTTTTTTTGAGCGAGCTTTTAAGTATCTATCCTACCTTGAACACACTTTTTTAAGAAATAATGTTGAAGTTACACCCTTTCTCTTGGTATGTCGTATAACGATCTTGCATTATTGGATTTTGCACAGCATTGTTTCTGGAACAAAAACTAATTTTGGGCTAATTTTAAGCGAAGGACATCGGGATTGAATTCTAATTTAACAGTGCTGGAGCAGGATGGATCTTTAAAACGAAACTTAAATTCAAGCAAGTGAATACATTTTTGTCACATAAAGGGTTTTTCAATTGTCGCGGGTAGATTTTGACGCCCCGTGGCGGCCATTTTGTTTTGGTGACATCTGTCAACTGTTTATTATTCAGTTGTTTATGCCAAATCATCATGGCAAGTTACACGATTGAACAGCACGTTCAAATAATAAAACTTTATTATCAAAATGAGAGTCCCTTAACGCAAACGTTGCGCGCATTGCTCCCATTTTACGGTAGACATGGTGGCCCTTTGCAGTCGACTCTTCAACGTTTGGTAACCAAATTTGAAACGACCGGTTCAGTTAACAATCAGCCAACACTTGTAAGTTCAAGGAACGCAAGATCGGTCGAGAACATTGCCGCAGTCCGTGAAAGTGTACAGCAGAACCCGAGGCAGTCTATTCCTCGCCGTGCACAAGAACTCGGCCTTTCGCAGACTTCAACTTGGCGAATTTTGCTGAGACTGGGCCTACACCCGTACAAGATCCAACTGACCCAGTAGTTCAAAGTTCATGACCATAGACAACGTTGTTTGTTCGCTGACTAGGTTTCGAATCGTTTGGAAGAGAACCCCAATTTTGGCCGAAAAATCATATTTAGTGACGAGGCGTATTTTTGGATGAATGGCTGTGTAAACAAGCAAATATGGACGACACCAACCCACACGAGGTTCACCAGGTGATAATGCATCTTCAAAAAGTTACCGTTTGGTGTGGATTTTGGGCCTGTGGCGTAATTGGTCCGTACTTATTTGAAAACGACGTTAGTGAGGCGGTCACCGTCAACAGCGAGCGCTACATAACGATGATAACTAATATCTTATGACCAAAATGGAACCGTATGGACCTAGACGACATGTGGTTCCAGCAGGACGTGCGCTACGTGCCACACAGCAAACGCCACTATATTGACATTTTGCATGAACGATATGAGGGTAAGGTTAGCTCTCGCAGGGGTGATGTGAATTGGCACTAAGGTCATGCGATTTGACCCTGCTAGACTTTTTCTTGTGGGGTTTCTTGAACTCGGAGGTCTATGCAAATAAACCGATGCCCTAAAAGTGCACATAACAGAAGTCATCGCTCAAATTCAGCCGGATCATTGAAAATTGGATCACTCGGGCATTTGAATGATGTCATATTCCACACTTAATGGCATACATGCGCTTTTCAAACAAAAAAAATAATTTTGTTACCTAATACCTAAGGGGCCGGTTATAGCTATCAGTAAAATCCATCAGTAAAATTTTTGTTTTTAGTTTTTGAACATGTTACTGATTTATTTCTAGCAAATGATTGATGCAATAAGTTGAATCCTATATTCAAGTATTTTTTTCAAAAAGAAGCAATGCATTTAAAGTTTAATTTAATTTATAAATCCATTTTAATTTTTTTAATGATGAAATTTCATTTTACTGAACAGCTGACTGCCAAAAGCCAAAACAAAAATCCATTTCGTTTTATTGTTGGTGTTCCAATTTTTTACTGTTCCGATCACATCATTAAAAATTTTACTGATAAAAGCCGCAGTAAAAAAATTGTCTGAGGCGCGAAGCCTCGAAGTGACATTTAATTTAATGACGTAAACTTATTGATTGCTATAAACGCTCATCAGTAAAACATTGCAGATTCCTCCTGTTTCAAATTTTACTGATGGATTTTACTGATAGCTATAACCGGCCCCTAACACACAACTTGTTTTATTCCATTTCAACATCTACCCGCCCTTATTGAAAAACCCTTTAGAAAGTTGTACAAAATCAGTAACGCAGAACTTTAAATTTGCTGTCAACTTGCTAAATAAATTCCGCTCAAGTATCAACAAACAGTTGGGATACAAATTCTTAGGATAAAATGGCAAAATAAATATATATGTATAAACAAAATTTCACTGATAACGTTTGTTGAATAAGTCGGCTTTTTTCGCCAGGTCTTTTTAACTCGGCAAAATATTTAATAATACCGTTTAAAAATAATAGGTATTACTCAACATTTTGTTTTTGTCTTTTAAAGCTGGATACATCTTAACGAATCTGAGCGATCTGGTATGGCCATTCTTGATGTTACAATTCCCACAGGATATTTTATTCAACAGCAAAAGCTCGACTCCTACGTATTGGGCAAAAGTATTCGAAATTTACGGCGTGCAAAGTATATGACAAAAAAGATTGTTTTCTATTTTGATTATGTAAGTTATTCTGAAATATTTTTCTAAAAGCAATGTTTTTTTTAACATAACGTACATTTTTGTCTTGTTTAGCTTGACAGTACGGAAATATGCCTAAATTTCACCGTTGAACGGTGGTTTCCAGTTGCCAATATGTCAAGATATCTTCCAATTCGTGTTTACGATTATTATGCACCAGGTAAATATTTAAAACGAAATTGTTTAAAATAACAAAAAATAAACTAAATACATATTTATTTTTTAAAGAGCGTTTCAATGAAACTATTTTTGACGCTTTACCTACATATCTACTCAACATTTGCGAGGTTTGTGGAAGCTCTCAGTGTCCTTATTGCATTATATACAGCAGGTCGTCTTTAAAATCGACATTCTCTCTATCATTGATAATGATAAGTATCTCATTAGTATACTTTGTAACTCAAAGTTACAATAATAATTTAAATTATTTATTTTTTAGAATTTAGTAATTTATGGAAAATATTGTTACCAAAGATTGTTTTTAGAAAAAAACTTTACAAAACACTTTTATTTTAATTTGAATTGTATGTATGTAAACCGTACGGCCTTGTCTGCATTTACTCGCAGTCAATTGTAATTTCGGTACCCTTTCTTTTTACAAAACAAATATAAATCAATGCTCAGTGAAATACAAAATACAAATTACAAAAACAAAAATACTCAAAGTATACTAAGCTAGTCAAACAACAAAAACAAATTCACAAATTATCTATACAATGATCAAGTACTTAAATTAAAACGAACTGATTTTTTCTTATTTATATTTATCTATTTATTAAAATTTTCATTCTAAGAACAAAAATCATATCAAAATTATTTAATATAATCATCATTATATCATGAAAACTATTATCATTATAAATGTAAGACAACATTTTTCAAAAACGAACCATTTTTTGTATACAAACAAATATCCAAAGAATATTTTTATGTTTATAAAATATATATTAAAAAAAAAAACAAATAAATCAAATGAAATGATTAAAACATCATTTTACCAAAACAAATACAAATTTTGTAATGTCCAAAATATTTTAAATAAACTGAACTTCTTGCCTCTGTACCTATAAAAATATGTTCTTCTGTTGAATGAATAGAATTTTTATAAACATTTATGTAGATCAATATTTAATGAAGAAAGTGTATAGAGAGAGTTTATATCAATATAAACCATTGCCTTAAATATTGTGGGTAGTTGTTTAAAATACCGCCACATAATAATTGTAAATTCTTTTGTACTTGTTAAATGATTGCCTTAGTCTATGCACTTTCATTTAAAAACATTTTTTTCAAATAAAAGTACCTTTAGAACCGAATAAAAACAAAAATGAATTCACAAAATGTAATCCGTCCTTTTTGTATTAAAAAAAATGTATATCCAACAAAAATAAAGTATATTAAATTTGATACCCAGTATTGGGAAATATTATTAAAAATTGTTTTTCTCGTCCGTTTGCTTAACACGTGGGTAGGTTTTTATTTTTCCGTCCCAACAATGATAACACTAAATTATTGCATTTTAAATGGTTTTATTACCTTTGAACCTATTGTCCAAGCGTTAAATATCGCGTCAAGAGACCTCTTGAACACGATTAAAACTAATTCTGGGATAGGAAATCGTTGTGTTCAAAGTTTAATTTTGGGAACTAGTAAGTAAAACTGGACAGGTTCAGACGACATAGGAAAGTGTTTAGTATCTTATTGGCCAACTGACACCAAATTTCTTCCAATTAAGGCAGCTTCAGTGTTTAGTTGTACTAGTATTATAGCAGATTTGTTGTTTCCAATTTTCTCAAAAACTAAAATATATTTTTAGATTTCGCTTTTTGGTGTTTAATTAATAATAATTGACAAGGGTTAACTGAAAAAATATTTAAAAAAGAATTACTGCATGAATAGATTTCCAGCTTTAAGAATCTTGGATTTTGTATGTAAACTGGCTTTTCTGTAAAATAACCTTCCCATCTAACAAGGGGGATATAGACCCCCTTCTCACTATTTTTTCTTCTACTTAACGCATGGTATTATCTATAAGTATAGTAACTGGACTATTTCTGAGAATTCAGAAATCTCTGAGATCCTAGAAATAAAAACTTTTGAAGTGAGCTTAGGAACAATATGATGACGTCATATTGTTACAAATAGCAACAATCTCAATGTTTAGAAGCGACAATATTTAACGATTGTTAATAATAATTAGAAAAAGAGTAGACTTCAGTGATGGCAGGTACTGAGTCTAAGAGCCGGCAGCAAATTTTTTGAGTGGAGTGATAACTAAAATTCATTCACATGTATATGAGGATATCGGTTGGGAACGAAATCCCGCATCACAAAATCCCTATTCAAAAAATCTCGAATTTCTGAATCCCGCCGTTTCAATACTAAATTAATATCACTACATCAACTATTGTATTGTTATTTATTCATAAGCTCATTTAATTTAAAGGATAGAGCTAGGGCATACATTTTAATTTGCGAGCATAGAAGGGGCCCTGCTTGGATAGTTCGTTAATTTTAAAACAAGTATATTTTGAAAAATGCTGACTGTGACTAATATTTTAAGTTGAATGATGATGAATAGCAGATGGTGTGAGCAATACCATGCGTCCTTGTAAATATTTTAGATTTTATGTGTTGTTTAATATAAGCTCAAAGTTAAATTGTATGATTATTTTATACAATTTAGAGAATATTAATTTGCGAGCACAGAAGAGACTCTGCTTAATTATTTTGTTAAATTTGATTAAAGTATATTTTTAAATATTTTAACTGAGACTAACATTTGAGGTTTAATTTTTAATAATTATTAGTAGCGGATGTTATGAGCAATACCATGCGTCCTTGTAAATAGGTTTTATCTATGTGTTGTTTATTAAAAGCTCAAAGATAATTAAGGTTATTTTGTACACTTTTTTTTGAGAAACGAGCTATGACAGTAATAATAGTTTGCGAGCACAGAAGGGGCTCTGCTTGGGTATTTAGTTTGTAAATAGGTTTTATTTTCCATAGAAATGGTGGTACCAGTTTATGAGAATCAACAAGAACGAAATTATAACTTGAATATTCAATACGATCTGATTTATTTAATTTTTAACGAGTTCTGATTGGCTTTATTCGTGGTTCAAAAAAGTATAAAAGAAATGTTTATGAAAAAATTATTCAGTTAATCATAAGAAAAGTCACCAGCCACCCTTATCCACTGATTAGACGGATAACCACCCAAAAAAGACATCCCGAACCAAGACACCTTTTAGGAATGGTTTTCCTCGACAAAATTCCAACTGACAACCAAAAACACTCCATTACCAAGACCGGAATCTTTCGTACGTTTCACTCTCCAAAACCCGTTTGTTTACATTGTTGTATTTGTAATTTTGACAATTAGTCCATGAATAGATGTGAGCACAAACAAAAAAAAACGATGCCGTGGGCTAGCGGCACTTTGCATAGCAAAAACAAAATGGAGGGGTTAATAAGTTTTTTTCATGTTTTTCCTCTTACTTTTTTCGATGAAAAAGTCAGTTTTAAGCTTTAATTTTGCAGGCATTTTGTGGATAGTGAACCAATGTACCTTTTTGTCTTGAAAAAAGCATGTTCAACATCAGTTTATTATAATTAATTCACTAATTTACAGTAATAACTACGAAGTTCTTTAAATTTCATAATAAACCTCGGATTTTTGTATCAAAGATGCGTTCGAAGAACCATCAAGTTAAGGGTGCGAGCGCAATTTTTCTATCAAATTCTAATAAATTTTCGTTAACGAACGGCCCAAATATTTTGTTTGCAAGTAATTAAAATCTGTATCAATTTAATTAATCCAAGTATATTTATAGTTTGTTTTTAATGATTTAAGCTTGCAACTATTTTTCAATTCCATTATGATTAATAAATATTAAATTTAAAAAAAAAAGAGTTATAATCTAAAAATACCTTATCCATAACATTCTTGATTGATGGAAGCATACATGTATTTGCTATCAAAAAAAACTATGCATCAAAGGAACACCAATGTTTTAAAAAAGTAATCACAACGATTATAGCGAACCTGTTGAATAAATGCAGAGCAAATAAAATGCAAATTTTGACATACATATATCACAAAATGAAAACGTCTTAAAATCGTTCTGAATTCATGCACAACTAATTCAATAGAACATGTAATCGTCATGAATGTTTATTGTTGACGTACAGAAGTTTTTTTTAGTGAATTTCCACAGTTTAACGCAAAATATAATTTTCATTCATTCCTTAAAAATGTTTAGTTACCAAAGTTCAAGTTTACTTATTATTGTTTGAAGGGTATGTTTAGTAAAAGTGCTGCTAAAAATGAAACAAATTAATGAGTTTTACGTACATGTTTTTCTTAATATAGTAAATACTTCCATAGATAACATTTTATAAATGCAGAACATAGAAGAAAATATACGTAAACAATAGTTTTCAGGTATAAAGCAGAGGATAGCGTAGAAAAATATTTTTGAGAAAGCCAATAATATTTTAAATATGTTCATTAAAGAAATTTCCGCTTCGGCTAACCTTCATCAACTTTTTAGAAAAAAAATTAGCATTAATAGCAGCCAATTATTTCATAGCATGATTAATTTTTCAGATTGTAAAATGTCTAGAAATGTTCATACGCTACAAAATTCGTAATTTTATACGTAAACATAGAAGATAACATTATTTAGTCAAGAAGTATGGATTTTGGCGCGTATACCGTTTTTTTCTATTGGGTGTTCGGTTTCCCCATACTGGAATAAAAAAAAGCTACTTAAATCTATTTATTGCACTCATTTAGTTGGTATTGTGTGTAAACATATTGCTTATTTCTATTCCTTAAAGATACTTTACACAAAGCAACTTATTTTTAAAACATGGTTCCCTCAAATTTGTATTCCAAAATCTAACTACAAACAAAATTCTAACTCTAACATAGTCCCTTAAAAAGAAATTTTCAGGAATATTTCTGCAACAAACAAAACTAAAGTTTGGTCTTGCAACTACCGAACTGCTTAAATGATGAAAATACTAATCTAATTGAGGAATCTGAACTAGCTAAAGTTGGCAATAGAACTTCACAAGTATGCTTCTCGTAGCATTGTCTGTACAAAAAAATACGGAGACATCCGCCTATTATTTCCACCTGAACTGCTCTAAGCAAACTACAGCTAAAAAAAATGTCTGTTTTGTTGTTTTACAAAGTATTGAGTTACACTTTTGTCCATTTGCAATAATTATACTTAACCAGTTGCAGCGCATGTTGCGTTCGCAAATAATTTAAGTAAACAAAATAAATAATAATAAACTAATAAATCATTAAATAATATGTATTTGGTCAATTTTATTTTATTTAATATACATTTACAACATTTATTTGGATTGAAATTAAAAAGCTATACAAATCTTCCAATTTAAGACCATGTCAGCACTTCAGATTCTGTTGGTTAGGATTGTTTTTGTTTTTTGAACGAGGCCATGAAACATTCAAAATGAAGCATTTAGATGGGGCTGATTACTATAATGAAGCATTTTGATGGGCCGAAACACTAAATGTGAGAATGTGTTTGGGTTTTTGCATCATTTCACGCACACTTTCTCACATTTAGTGTTTAGTTAGCTTGTAGGCAAACCGAAATGTCAGTCTGAGATTCCGGTCTTGGTAATGGAGTGTTTTTGGTCAAGACGTTTTGGTATCAGTATGATGATTCCCAGACGGATTTGACAGGTGTCAAATGGCAGCGTTACCAACTTGAAAGAATAAAATGAATGGTTCTATGTTTTACAATTATTTTGGCTTGTACTTCGTTTACCACAAATGTTATTCTTGTTGTATTTTAAAAATAACTCTCTGCAGTGATGTAGTGTTGTTGTCGCCACTCTTTAGATTTTGGATAGACCTACTCAAGAAATTAAAATATCCATAAAAACGTGGATTTTTTATATATAAAAAGTGAATACAATTATTTTCCTTTTTGTAGGCATTTTGACCAAAACGAATGAAAACAAATATTAATATTATGAAAAAGAAATAAAACGAATGTTATTTTTCAATAATAAATGTATAATTTATTTGCACATCCTCCTTTTTTATTTTTTTTTTTGTAATTGTTTTTTTGTTTTATTTAAAATTTTGATATAATACAGAAATAAGACTTTTTTCATTCTATTTTCGATTTTTTATATCGCAAGTTATGTAGCCCACGTTTCCGCTCCCAGGGTTAGCAATAATTGAACTGTTTACCTATTTTTTGTTTTGTTTTTGTTTTTAATTTTAATGTTTTTGTTTTATATATATAGAAAATTTCGAACACTATTTTTTTTGTTGTTTGCTACACAATTAATATAGAAAATAATAATAATAATATACTTAAAACATAGTAACAAAACGCGAAATAGTTATAAATTAAATACTAGATATATATATTATATATAATTATGTACATTGTGATGTTTAATACATTCATACATTGTCTTAAAATGAAAATATTAATTATATAATAATTTATTTATTTTGTTGTGAACACGAAATAAACAAACTTTTTAAAACAATTTTTTTACTAATATTATAAGCGTTTAATAACATCACTTTTACCATTTAAATGTATGTTTATAGGTATACTTATATAATTTTTAACATAATTAGGTACTTTTATACATTCAGAGTTAATTTTTTTCTTGTCTTTATTTTTTAAAGTTAACGTTCAAACGTTAACAAACAAAATATTTGTTTATATATAACTAATAATTGAATTAATAATTTTTTTCAAATGGAATTTTATTCTGTTCTTAAATAAGCATGAATTTTAGTAAAAGATTTACTGATTTAACATTCAATAACTTTCAAAAATTGATGTTTATTTTTCTTTTTTAATTCTTTATAAGATTCTATCTAAATTGATTAACTTAATACTTATGTGAAATTAAATAATATTTTATCATATTTTTTTTATTTTAATAATTAAGCTTAAGACTTAGAAATATTTCTTATTGATGAATTTTAAGTTAATTTTAAAGAAAATGAAAACACGTATGTATAATATAAAATTGATAAAACCAAAGTTAATATGACCAAATTAAAAAGAAAGTTTAAAATGATTTTCAAATCAACAGTTTTGGCGTCTTAAAAGCCAATAAAAAAAAATATTTTAGTTCTTGCAATTTCTAAAGCAATTAGATTAGATTTTAAAAATCAGACTATTATCGTCAAATGTTGAATTTTGTGGCCAGTTATAGCTATTTTTGATTTTCTTCATAGAAATTAATAATTGGAATTGTTTTAACGGGTTGGTTAAAGCTTTCATTGACAATTTCTGTCATTGAACGCAAATTTCCTGATTCGAATCCAGCATTTCCTTATTGAAATCAAACGTTTGGGTTAGAGTTGATCATTGAAAGGAAAACTGTCAGGTGGGAACAAAGAAAGTGGAACGTTTTCAGTGGAAAGATTTCGTTCCCAATGTCGAAATTTTAAAGCATCTGTTAATTGAAAAAGATTTCATCATTCAAAAAATAAAAACCAACGAAAAGAAAAGTTCTGGGCTAGTTAAAATAAATTTTTCTGAGAACAAAATTTTACAATTCATAACCATCATTTTTATACGGAACGTTACAAATTTGACTCGCTTTATCGCTTTTAAATCAAAATGTTTAATGGTAAAAACCAATGATAACTATAACTAACACCTAAAATGGAAATAAAAAAACAGCTCTAAACAACTTTTTCGTTCCAGCGTGATACGCAAACATTTCCAATGATTGTACGACATCGGCTTCATGGTCAGTTGTCACTATTGAAGCTCTTTTCTTTTGACATTTGTTAACGAAACACTTTATCAACAGTATTGTATAATATAAATACAATAACTTTATCTACATACGTAATGTACTGAACCTTCAAACTTGCTTCAACTTTTTGTAAAATGAAATAGAAACATTTAAGTCAATCCCTTTGATTTAATAACAACACCAACTCAACTCAACTCAACTCAACTATAAAAGAAATATCTAAAATTCGACCCTCAATTAACTCAAACTTTGACAATTATTTTCTGCCGTATACTTGAAGCTGCAACTGTCAAATTGTCTGTCATTTATGAAGTCGATTTTACCTCATCATCCCGGGTCTTAACTTTGTTCAACAACTTGTGAAAATGATTAAATTGTATTATGAAAGTAGCTCTTCTGTTCGAGCAACTATACTCTGTCACTTCCCTAATTTTACATTAAATTTCTGACGTTTCATTTCAGTCGACTAGAAAAGAGGCCTGTTTCTAATCATTGTTAGGTATTGTTAACAGTCCTTAGCTTTTGTCGTTCCTAAAGCTAAGTATACACGATTGGAAGATCTTCCATTGCCAATCAATCGTCGGCAAATTTTCTATCCGACTTCTGGCCGAGTTCTCGCAATCTTTTTTACTAGTCTACACTTAATTGTTTGTATTTTGAAATAATTGGACGATTGCCCACCAATTGGATAATATACATATTGTGTTCTTTCGAAACAAACATTAACCAATTTTAAATTGGCAGAAAGTTTTTTGAGCAGGAAATAAAAACAAAAGTTTACAGGATTTTAAAAGAATTTGAAAACTACCAAATCGAAAGAAAAGGCTGAAAAGGATAGTCGTTATTGCCAGCTTCATTACCTGGCACGGTTTAGTAAGATTTCAAAGCCATATTTAGAAATTTATTAATCCAAAAAGATGGTTTAGTTAGTTTTACTAAGGTTAAAATCACGAAATTTATACTTTAACTTTAAGCAATTTGCTGAATTAATATGCCACCTGCCATTATCCTAGACAAAATTTCTTATAAGAGCAGTGGATGGAATGGGAATTCCTATTAATAGGTCTGTTTCAGTTTAGTTGCTATGTTTATTTCCACGGACTGTCACTGATTAGACATGTCCGGATGGACGTTTTTAATTAAAGCTAATTAGTAATTTACTAATATATATAAATTATATATATATTGCTTAATATTTAGCAAATTGCTGGTTATTAAAAAATGTTAACCTTTTAACAAAAAGTTGTTTAAAATTTTGCACCTGTATAGTTCAGGGCTTAACATTTTACTAAGTAGCAATTTTGTAAATATTTTGCAATTCTTCTAAGTGACTCCAAAGCTTTAAAGCTTTCTTTTTGTTCTACCTACTTGTAAGTTGCTTATTGCCTTTTATTAAAAAACGAGCATCCAAATATGTCTAAAAATTGACAGTTCGTGAAAATAAATAAAGCAAACAAGCTTAAACGGACTAATTAATTAGAGTTTCCAAATGTAGACTGCTTCATTTCATCCACTGCTGTTATAAGATTAATTGTACATAATATGACATAACGACTTAGGAATTGGCTAAAATGTAAAGAAGCCATTCCGTGATTTGAACTTTAGAAAGTTTGTTAAGAGATATAAAGAAGATAATATCGTTAAAAATAAGGTAAATCACCTTTTAAGCTAAGTAAATTGTTGAAAATGGATTTAACATTTTACTAAATCGTTTAAAATTTTGAGCCAGTGAATTTAAAAGCCAATCGGCACATAAATCGAACCATTCCTCTCACTAGATTACATCCTTTTGTTAAAAAAAAACTAAATATTTGATTCAGGAAATGTTTTATTATTTAACAATTTTTGTTAAAATTTTCAATTAAGTTAAGTTAAGTTAATTTTTCTTTCGTTGTTTATTTAACGATTTAAAAATATAAAAATTATTTTATTGCATTTTTGATATTGGTAGTTTGACAGATCAACAATTTCTAAAAATAGTCGTACCTTTATTCTAAAAAATTGCAATAATTCGTAACAGCAGTTAACAATAGTTCGAAAAAAAAAACAGATCAAAGTGAACACATATGTGTCAAAAAAACCGCTTATTCTTTTGAAATATCTATCTTTCACTGGAAATCAATTAAAGACCTGGCTCACAAGAACTCGATTCCATTTTTCCAAAATTATGCGATTTTCCGTATTGTCATGGCAAAATCCATCAAATTAAATGGTGTAGCTGTAAAATAGTAAAATTTAACAGATTTCTGAAATTCGGTCTTATTTTAGTTTAGGTCAAAAATCTCAACCATATAATTCAATAATTTAAATTTTGTTTTAAATTTAAAAAAGGAAACGCTTTTTCGGAACAAATTGACCAAAATATAGTTTAATATACCAGGTTGAAAATAGTGAAAATGTCAAAAATACAAATTCTTTTAAGTGGCCATTTTAAGCTAATTCTCAATAATATTCCAGTGATGAGAATTCCAGTCATATAAAGTTCAAAATTAGTTGAAATACTGAACGTTTGCCTTTTAGATGATGTAGTTACAAGCTATGACAGATGCAAACGATATTTTGAATCAACAGAAAACAGTGGTACGTGGAAAACTGTATTCCGTATCATTGATAAACGTACAGTTAAGTTAACGTAAAAAAAAATTAAACATAAATGTAAGTAAACAATTTAACAGCCAACCCCAAAAATAAAACTCATTTTGCAAAATAAAATCATTTAATTAATAAACACAAAGATGTGTAGCACATTATTTAAATAAAACAAAGAAAATAATAATATTAGAATTTACTGTAAAATAATATAACCAAAAAACTATAATTTTTACTATTTCGTAAGCTAGTTTTGTATTTCAATTATTATTTATTTCTTAACTATCAAGGCATAATTTGATTGATAAATTTTATTCGTCAGAACAATTTTTCTTATTAATTTTATTTGTTATTGTTCTATTAACTCATTTATTTCTTTTTACAAATTTGTTGATTTATTTTTTTGTTTTGTAAATTTATTTTTATTTTTCAATTTCATTCATTGCCTAGCCTATAGTAGTTCTTGTATTTTATTTTAATTTATTTTAATAAATGAGTGACTTTTTCTTATTATTTTTTGTTCATAAAATGTATTTGCGACTTAAAGTAAAATCTATACATTAAATATTTCGGAAGATTGTTTTTTTTTTTTTAATTTTTTGTTCTATTTATTGTATTTTAATATTGCAAATCATTTCAATTTTTGATGATCGTGTATTTATTTATTTGATTCCTTTGTCTATTTGTTTTAGTTTTTATTTGTTTGATTGATTAATAATAATAGTATTTTCTTAAAAACAAATTTAAACAGAAATTTTCAAAATAATGTAATAATAATCGCATAATTATATTATGACAATTCTTATGAATATATTCCTTTCTTTGATTTTTGTTTGCTTTAAATTCAAATTCCTAAATTTAATCCTAAGCTCTAATTGCGAATTTCACAACCATTTGGCTATCTGATTTTTGTTTTTATTATTTAAACTCTAGTTTTAACCAAAACAAAATAACTGATTTGAATATATAAATTTATTTTTAATTAACTATAAAATTTAACAAATAAAATTATTATTTAATTTTAATTTTTTCATTCCAAAAAGTTGTTTTTTCTTCACTTAAAAATAACAAAAATTCCTGTAGTTATAATTATTTTTTTTAATTCATTTTTAACAATCGCAAGTTTAAAAATGTACATACACAAAAATTATTATTATTACTTATTTTTGTAAATGACTTTTTCCAAGTTTTAATTTTACGAAGACTTTCGGTTTTAAATTTTCTTATCAGAAAATGTATATTTACAAATTTTTGTTTTATGATTTTCTTAAAATATAATAAACTTATTTAAATTAATTTATATTTAACGTTTATGTACAAAATTTATTTATTTACTATTTTTTTAAGTTTCTTTAGTTTAAATTTCTATTATGAAGAAAGATCTTAAGATTAAAGTTGCAGTAATTGATTGTTAGCGATAATTTCTTAAGATTCGTTTTTAAAAGCACTTAGATTTTATTGTAAAATTATGAAGGAATTATTTATTAATTATTGATTTGATTTTTTAAAACCAAATAAAAAAAAGCTTTAATTCAAACACTAAAAATATAACCTTTTTGGTTTGGTTGAAATTTAAAGTCTCAACCTAAAAAGAATAAGTTTTAATTCATTGGCTGATCACTTGAAAATCATTTCACATTTAAAACATTGGACTTTTAATTTTATTATCATTGTTTCGAATTGAATGCAATCTTTTGAAAACTCACTCAATTGTTTGCATTCTTTTGAACGTCTCTTTCTTTTGCATATAAAATTCTGCAGTAAACTAAGAAAAAGGTGGAAAAGAAAAGGTGATTGGTATTAAATGAAAAGTTACCCATTTTTCCCCCGTTACATACGTAAAGGTTGTAGACTCTCAAGAAGTCAATAAATTCAATCTTTCAGTTAAACTCAATGTATGATTCTTTTAACTTCACAAAAGATTGAATCTTTTTAAAACTTTGCAAAAATTTAATGAAAATAAACCGCGTTTATATTTTTGGGCTATGTTTTGAATGACAATTAAAATGCATGGGATGGTGTCTACCATTGGGGAATAGAGCATTTCATGTTGGAAAAATTGTGCCCCGAATAATATTCCTCTCGACCCATTAATATGCTATCTTTTTACTATCGTTTTTCGTTGAACTATTTCCTTTACAAGATGAGTTATAATGCACTTTTGTTTAAATAAAAAAGAAAACCTTAAGTTAAAAACAGAAGATATATTCATTCATTTAAATAAAATTATTATCTGTCGATGTTTGAAAGCTTTAAGATAGAATTCGATGCAAGATTCCGTATATTTTAAAAAAATCATAAAATTTTGTTACTTCAAAAATTATGCATGTTTCAGTTTTGTATTTTGTTTTTAAATATAAAGTTTATGTTTTATGTAATGATTTTTTGATTATGCTACGAATAATTATACTAGAGTAGTGAAATGTCAGTTAATGATATGTTGAAAATGTACAAAATGTTTGTTTTATTTTTGTTTGTCGATTTTGTTTATTTCCTATAGATTCATTTAGTTTTGTTTGATGAATTGTTATTTTTGTTTTAATAAAATGGGAAGCATTGAAGTTTTAAAGGATTTTCTTTTTTTTATTTTATTTTATAGCAAATGGTGAACGATTTTATGTTTATTTATTATTTTTAATGAATTTTCTTAATTCGATATAATTAAATTACATTTTTTTATAATTATTTTAATGCACTTGCTGTTAACATTCCAATTGAAAAGAAAATAATTTACAATATAATAAATAAAAGTCGAAAATTTATTACATAACATTTTATATGTTTGTCTTTTTTTTAAATTTATTTATTTTTGTAAATTATTATTTTTAACACAAAACTCAAACTTAAATTTAGAATGTATAAATTTAATTAAATATATAGTATATGTAATCTTATAGACTAATTTTGTAATATAAAACTATTAACTACATTCACTATTAATCAGGCGGAACGATTTTTTCTACCGTCGGTTTTGTATCGTCAGGATCCAAGCTTAGACAGTCAGAGAAATAATTTTCCATAGATGAGTAGACGTGTTCCAGAACTCCGTTTAGTTCATGACCCTCATCGGCATAGGTCTTAAATATGATTTAAAGTTAATCAAATGAGTGTCTTAGTTTTTTGAAAACTCTTGAGTCTTTTTTTACCTGATATCGATAGAGAACTCCAGCATCAGTTAGAGATCTCGCCAGCTGAACACCATGGATATACGGCGCTGTCGAATCCGCCAATCCGTGCATCAGGAAGAACGAATGTGATTTTATGTGCCTAGCACGTTGCGTTGCATCGGCTTCCACATAACCCTTATAATTTTCAGCAGGCTGACCAAGGATACGTTCTGTAAAGGCTGAATCTAATACGCAGAGATACAAAATTTTGAAATCACGGTTTTAGTTTAAGCTGATTATGATAATGCTTACTGTAAAATAACCAATCAGCTATCGGTGATATGGATATTCCACATTTGAAAACTTCTTGCTGAGATCCCAATACCATGGTAGTTACATATCCACCATAACCCCAACCCCATACGCCTACACGAGTTTCGTCTAGAAAGCTAAACGTGTCTAGTAAGTAACTGAAATTATAGGAAAACAAAAATATTGAATTTAAATTTAAAAACATAACAGTTGTCTATATGTATTTTTAGTCCGGGAAGATACAACTAGATAGAGTTAGAGTGAAAAGCTTATGAGAGCTTATGAAAGCTATCGTCAGGGATGGTATATATTTATTACATTCTTGTTTGAAAATAACACTGTCCGACGGAATTACGTTTTTCTTGTACTGTACAAACAAAATACTTTTTCAAGGGTTTAAGTTGTTTTGAATTCAAATTTCGCCTTTAATTATTTCTTTCAATTTGGGCTTTAAAAATATGCCACTTTAAAAATGCTAAAATCAACAAAAACCGGATTTTCAAGGCTAAGTCAAAGCACTAACAATAATTTGTATGTTCATTTTGGAAAATACAAATCTTTATCTTCTAGGTTCAGTATATCATTTTAGTATGAGTATCTCACTTAGTTTTCTCATTAGTTATGAGATGACTTATGGATCTTCCTTTGACACTATTTGAAGTTTTAAAAAAAATTGAATGTAATTCCTTTATGTTTTTGAATAATTCGTTTTAGAGTTAATTTTAAGTGCTGATTCCGAATTATAGCTTTGTATGCTCAAACTCAGAAAAACCCGTTTTTAATATTATTTTTTAATTTTTTTTTTTAAATATACTAAGTATTCCAAAAACTTGATGTTATAACCTTAAAAAAACGTACTAGAATATGGATAAACTCGTACTTATTAGTCAAACTGCATTTAAAAAATGTCCGTGAGTTAAATAACCAATTTTACTTTTTCCTAAGTTTTGAAAAAAATATCAATAGTAGAAGGAAGATTATATTATTTAAATTTAATTGGTGAACAATAATTTACAAACGATTCCATGTTTTAAAAGAATTGCCATGTTTTTGTAAAAAAATGTGCAATTTTCAGATTCTATAGTTTGTGGGCCAACTACATGTCCCAAAATATGCTAACATTATTCAAAAATTGTTTTTTTATTTTTGAAAACAAATGTAATGAAAGGTCATATAAAAATACGTGCAAATGGTTGCATGGTTTTCAAAAATCAGATTTTTGGGACATGTATTAACTAAACAATTGGATGTATAAACTTGAACAAACGATTAGTAATCCAACTGCACTTTCAGAGTTTTTAGATTCTATAGTTTGTGGACTCATTATTGTACTTTTTTACTTGCGACATATAAGAAATATATGGCAGTACATATTGCATTTTTATTTTTATTTATTTATTTACATGACATTACGATGGTAGAGAAGTCGAAAAATGTGGGTCCCCCGATTCCAACCGCCTCCTCTCTGTACTTGCATATACAGCCCAAAACATTGAATCGATTTGGAAAATTTGTTAAGGACTGAAATAACAGTAGCCTTCATACAGATTGTTTGGTCAAAAATCGAAAATTCAAATTTTCTTAAAAACAAACTGATAGTTTTTTTTATTAAATTTTCGCAAATATTTTAGTATTGCTCCAGAAGGGTACCCCTTATAGAACCGTTATTTTGTTTTTAATTTTTCGCAAGAACTAATCAATCGATTTCAATCATTTTTTTTTCTGCACCAGCTCTTATCCTGTGTTAATAATAAGTATTTGATGGTTTAAAATGTAATTGTTTTTTTTTTTTAAGATTCAATTTTTGTTTTCGAAATTTGATATCTTGAAAATGGGTCATTATCCTTTTACGAAATTGAAATGTAAAACTAGAAATTTTCTTAGATTCAAATTGAAAAATTGTATATATGTACGTATAAAAAAATTATTTAAAAATTAAACCGCTCTAAAGATTTTGAAATAAAAATTTTTAAAATTTAAGTTTTTTTTTTGCGAAATCAAATTAAAACAAACTTTTTTGCAGGTTAATTTTTAAATCTTAAAATACAGGAAATACTTTTAAACAGATTCTTCAGATACATGAGTGAGTACGATTCAGCCGTGCATTTTACTTTAATTGTTTATAAAATAAATCGGTGACTGTATTAACTTTTTAAAAGTTGTATAAACTTGTACAAACGATTGAAATTATCAGATCTGCCTAAATCAAACGTAAGTGGGCCAACTACAAGCTAACGTTAAAAAAAAGTTATTTTTTATAAAAACCCAATCGGTTTTTTTCTTTAAGAAATAAGAACTTTAAAAAAAATACTACTAAAATTGGTTTTCCATTAAAGATCTTGTTAAAAAGAAAAGATTGAAATCAAATTTATTTCATCGTTGGCAAAATATTGTTGTTAACTTTTAGGAATTTTATTAGAAAAATCCAATTGGAAAACTATTTTCTTACAAAAAAAAACGACAAATTACAAAAACAACTAAAAACTAATAAAAATGGTTTTCGATAACATTGAAAGATATTCACCCTTATTGTAATTGTCGTTTATCTTGAACGACCCCTTAATAAATGAAACATGTTTACAAAGAATATAAACAACAATAAAACTTAAAGTGTTTGTCAATTTTGCGACGAGGGGTTAAAAAAATTATGATCGACAAAAATTGGCGTTTAAGCTGTGTCGAATAGAAAAATTGAAACGACAATTACAATACAAATGAATTATACGTTTCTCACCGGGCGGCGGCGGCGTTACCGCACGCTCAGAAATCGACTTCGTAATGCTATTCTTAATAAAAATATTTCAGAATGACATTCATCATTTAAGCGCAATGCCTACTAAAATAAGAGTGATTGACTTCAAACTTTATTTATCCTAAAAAAATGTTGTTTTAATTATGTTTTCTAAAGTTTTCAAAAATTCGACAGAAGAGCACAAATAGGAAGTTATCAGTGCGGGTCGCATCCCAGCCTCTTTTTTTATTTTTTAGTACTTTTTGAAAAATTGAGTTTAGTTTAATTTAGAACTAAATATTACAGAATTTGTATACAATACAACCTTTCCATTAAAAAACTATGCCTTTTCGAAACATTTTGTAATTGAAAACTGGTATAGTTCAATATTTTGCTATCTGCGTTTGCCTTCTTTTTCCACCCAAAAACAGCTTACTCTCAAGTTTCAAAAAAAAACAAGGTTCCTTTACTTTTCATCATAGCTTTAATATAAAAAGATCTTTAATTCAGAAAAGTTGGACTTTTTAGACCGACAAAAGACTTTTTGTGTACAACCTACATTACCAGAACAAAAATTGGAAAAATACGTATGTAGGTATTTCAATAACAGTATTTTTTTAAATTTTCATTTACCTTCAAAATTTCCTTAATTCTTTGTTTTCAAACACAGTAAACATGAGTTTACCTTTCCATTTGTCTTTTATTTTTAAAGAAATTAAATATTTAGGTAAATTCAGCGTTATAAAAAATCCAATTTCCTAGTCATAGATGAGAAACCCTCGACAAGTCGACATCAACATCAGCTTCATAAAAGCAAGTATACCTGCTTCTGCAAACACCTTTCTGAATAATTCTCTTATTCACATAAAATTTTATTACGAAACAAAAGTTGAGTACCTTAAACATGACCAGGATCATTTCATTTAAGTCAATATTCCAAAACGCAAACACACTCTCTTTTAGAAACATTTCACTTGTGCCTTGAGCAATGCACACATAAACTGTTTAAATAATACGAGTATACTGGTTACCTCACCTACACTTAAATGCTAGAGAACTTTGTGTTCGAAACCCAACCAAGCCACCTTCAACCAATTAAACTTACCTTAGAACGGAAATTTGATCCTGCACCTCAACTCCCCCCAAATGTCGGTATAGTGATTTTTTACTTTGTCCTTTGGCGCCTCTCACATCCAACCGAATATATATTACATCATTTCGTGAGGACATGTACGTCCCCCAGTCTATTCGAAATTTCTCCGAAACGGATTCGGATCCTGGTCGCCCATTTCTGTAGAAATGAATCATACAAAACAAAAAGGAAATACTTAAAAAATATTGTCGCCATAACCAAACCAACCTTAGAATTTTATTTTTATTTTTATTCACATTCAACATTATATCCGGAATAGAAAAATCATATAAGAATAATGCAATGTAAGAGTATCTATGGATTTACTGTGTGGCATACTTACACTTCGACGAGCACAGGAAATGCGGCATCCCTTAACTCTTCCCTCCAGCTGGGCGGCAGGAGTAGTTGTACTTGAGCCCTACTTCCATGCGGTAGGGGAATTTCAAAGGAACGTTGAGTTGGCAAAGCCAGTGCCTGCAATCGTTCCGTGTAATAGGGTCGCGTGTCGAAGAGTATCTTTTGCAGACTATGCGTTTTTGCTGAATGCACTCCGGACACTGGGAGACCAGGACCCAGGCACTCGAGTATATAAAAATCGACACCCAGTTCTGTTGCTATGGAAGACTTTGGAGTTAGGAAGGCATCAAAATGGGAACAGTTTACATAGTAGTAACGGCTACTCCAGAGCGCTTCGCCTAGATCACAGGTAATGCACTGAGGTTCACTTCTAAATAAAACAAATATTAAAAAAAAAAAAAAAGGTGACATTAAATTTCATCAAATTCAATCACATAAAAACAAGTTTTTCAAAAAATGTTTATATTTTCGCTGGATTGTATGTATTATTATGTACATATAGATTTAGAAAGGTTTTTGGAGTACACTGAGGGAAAAATGTATGGAATCAGTACAGATGCTTTTCTTTTATGTTAAACGTTATTTTATAAATAACATGAAGAGGCCAAACATAACATGAGAAAGGAGTTTATAGAGCTGTTCAAAAGGATATGATGTCTGCATCTTAACGCGTAATAATTCCATAATTGTCGCAAGATAAATGCACTAAAACAAAAAAATATGTAATGAGTATAGCTTTATGGAATGACTACATATCAGTAAATAAATTATTTAAATATTTATGTAATGAGTAAATTAAGCTATGTAATGAGGATATGATTTATTTAATAAATACGTATTTTATGTAATGGCTAAAAATAGATGTTTTTAATAAGTGCGTACAACTTTTACACACTACATTGTCCTATACTTGTTGTATATAAGTTGAGATGAATGTATGTAACGTGAATACAAAATATTTAAAGATATGAGAATGAGTCCATAAAGATGTGCTCATCATCGTTAGGTCTTACAATACTTATTTAATAATTCCCTAGAATAATTATATATGCATATGATGCCTGAATAAGAAAATAAATACAAACTTTTCTCATCACAAAATGATTCAAGAATGATGGATTAGCGGCAAAGTAATGTTTATGTAATGAATCCATTCAATATTAAAATTTATATAATCAACACATAGACTTTTGAACTCGAACTTTACTGATTCCAAGAAAGCTTGTACTCATCAAAGAAATCATACGGTTTTTTCATTGATTGTGTCCGCGTGTATATCAAAGCGGAACGGCCTTTTTTATGTTCTGTAAAATGTATGTGTTCAGAAATCTATGCTATAAGTAAATACATTTTCCAACTGAGTCCATACATTTTTCCCTTAGTGTAGGAAGCAACAAATTAATGAAAAATTCTTAACGAAATAACGGGTGTTTTTTAAGACGTGTTGTTTTTCAATCTGGCAATACTTTTTTTGGAGTTGGTCTTTTTGACAGCTGTCACTTGGTTTATGCTCAGTTTGTGGTTAATTGAGTACGTTAATAAGCAAAATTGTCGTGTTTGGTGTAATAATAATCCAGAAACAATTGTTCAGACACTGTAACATCGTCAAAAAGTCACTGTTTGGTGTGCTCATTGGTCCATATTTTTTCAAAAACAAAGCCTGTCGGCTGAAATTTTTAAAACATTTTTAAAGCTAAATTCTTTGCCATAACATTAAATTATATCCGTTTTATATCTTCTTGAAAATCAAACGTCAAAAAAATACCCTTTAGTATATTAAAATAAATGCATTTAACTTTACAAATGGCCTCCAATTAAAATCTTACGTTAATTAATGTGGGGCAACTGTCTAAACTTACTTTCGACTATCGTCGCTTACTGGATCCTTGACAACATACAAATGTCTTTGTCCAGGTTTTTTATCTTGTGTTCCAAGATAATAGACGAGATGATTCGCCGTGTCCCAACACAGAATCTTTAAGACCTGAAAATAAATTCAAAGCAAAAAAGGAAAACAAAGAAAAAAACAAGTTATATCAATTTGAAATTTTAATTTTATTTAAAAAAAATGTTTGTAAATAAGAAAATGAATGTGGATATAAGGTATGGCGTTATTGCAATAAAAACAGCACGCATCACTCATTTATTATAGGTAAGCAAATTATACACAGTCATAATTTTGTTGTAAAGCTGTTTGGTTAGTTATTCCAGTAAAAGCATAAGAGAAGAAAATTTTAATAAAATATTTAAAAACAAATATTTAGATTTTTAAAAATGAATACAAAGAAAAAAATATTGAACAAAATTTACAATGATGGTATTAAATGTTGACAAAATCAAAACTCAACAGCAAAAGCGAAAAATGTAAGTGACACAAAAACTGAACAATTCAACAACATAAAATGTATCGATAAATATTGTGCACTATGGGACCTCGGTAAATCGAACGCTCCATTGTTGTTGTTGTTACCAAACTAAAAGTTTCTTGAAAATATCGAATACAAGCAATTTTTATGAAAAATCCATTTTGATACCAAAAGTCTTTTCTATGTCTCGTTCCGACTATGAAGTTTTACAGAAAAATAATATTTGGTTCCAGACCAAAATGATATTTTAAATCAAAAATTGGTAATGTATTTTCCAAGAATTTTGTCGAAAAAATCAATCTTACAATGCGAATTATTGCGGTTCTATTGTACTGTAAAAGCACTATTGTTTTATAAGTTGAAAAAGACTTCGGTTTAATATATTAAGCTTTTTTAAAAAAACGACTTTAGCAAAACATACATTAGAATTGGTTGGACGTTGTATGGCCAATATGTTAAAAAATCAAATTTTAATGACACTTTATGTCAAGCTTGAGGATGCTAATGAAAGTGCGAACAAAATTAAGTTCGGTTAACTAGGTAGGTCACCAAGTTGTCATGGTCGAAGAGAAACCACCTAGACTTTTAGCAACAAGGAAAAAACGCATAGCGAACATTACATAGGGTTATGTAAAATTAAGGTTTAATTAAGGTTTAATTTAGAAATAATAAATACTTGGCCGGCTGTTACTTTTGAAGTGTCTTATTTTTTATTAAAAAGTTGCCATTGTTACATTCACTACAAAAACAGTGAAAATTGTACCGTCATAGTTCGCAAAACTAAAGCACTCTTCAAGTGCCTTCTAGGTCGGCCTCGGAAACAGAGAAACAGATGAAAGAATTTGGGTTGTTGGGACATGATAATGAGGTAAAGAATAGAAACCGTCTACGTGTGGCTCAAGAGTAACTCAAAACATTGCTGCTGTATCGTGCAGTGTTAACAAAAAATCCAGGTTTATGGTCTTAAGGCTTTCAAAGATCAATTAACACAAGAACTTAAACCGGTCGATTACAAGAAACGTCGTAGGTTTGGTAGGTACAGGTACTCTGATCGGGTCATTGAAATGGATCAAAATTATACGGTTCTTCATTAAAAAATTATATCTTCTGTGATAAGGCCCAGTTCACATCCGAGGCTACGTTAATATTTTTTTTTTTTATAATTAGCAAACACTAAAAGGGTTTTTTTATACCTTTAATATGCCAAAGACACAGTGTGAGCGTTAGGAAAAGAGGGAAGGATTTAATAGGAGGTGTCGGTGTACATTGATTTTGAATTCCTGAACATTGCAATGACAGGGAAAGATAGAGCGTGACAAGGCGTTCCACATTCGCGTAGTACGGCTAAAAAATGAATCTCAGTACTTCATAGTACGGCCGAAGTTGGGTTCAAGGGTAAACTGATGGGCATTCCTATAGAACCGCGTGTATTACGGTATTGTTTAAGGGGAGGAATGCAACTGGCTATTTCACTAGAGCATAGTCCGTTAAAATAACGGTATAAAAATGTGAGACAAGAAACCTTGCGTCGATGTTCGAGTGACGTAATCGAGTTGATGACGTTAATGTCACCAATCATTTTGAAAGCTCTTCTTTGAATACTGTCCAAGAGGCTTGAATATGTTACTGGAGCGCCAGCCCAGAGATGAGAGTTATATTCAAGTTTCGGACGTATATAGGTTTTGTAGATTGTAGCCAGATCAGACGGAGAGAAAAACTTCTTGCAACGTCTCAAAAAACCTAGACATCTTGCGGCATTTTTGACAACATCGGGTATGTGATCGCTCCACAAAAGGTGGTTGCTGATGCACATTCCGAGGATGTCGAGATTTTCCGTTTCGTTGATGCAAGTGCCACTCATAGATAGTGGCAAAGAGGGTTTATCTCGCTTTAACGATACAAGACAGAATTAAATTCTACACGATTTTTTATTCCCCATTGTACAATGCTGTGTAGATCGGAATTTAATGAGCTTATCATATTTTGCGTTGCAGTTCCACATCCGAAGAGGAGGGTTGTGAGTCTGGGAATGAATATGAAAAGCTAAAAGTGCTATCGTCAGCGAAACAATGTATTGGATTAGAAGTAGCAGACAGGAGATCATTTATAAAAATGAGGAAGAGGGTCGGAGACAAAACGGAGCCCTGGGGCACACCAGCATTTATTTTATGGGTTTTAGACTTGAATCCGTCCAAAACAACTTGTATTGAACGGTTCGAAAGAAAATTTCTAATCAAACGAAGAAGAGATTCATCGATACCGAAAGCACACATTTTCGATAAGAGAGCAAGATGCCTGACTTTATCAAATGCCTTTGAAATATCAAGTGCAATAATCTTACTTTCTCCAAAACAATGTAAAGATTTGTTCCACTGTTCGGTGAGATGAACCATGAGATCACCAGACCTATTGCTACGAAAGCCGTATTGCCGGTCAGCTGATAATTAATCAGCGTTTCCATGACCTTGGAAAGAACGGACGTAAGTGCAATCGGTCGGTAATTAGAGGGTGAGGAAAATTCGCCTTTTTTGTGAATAGGCTGGACTAATGGGGTTTTCCATACACTCGGAACGAGGCCTGAGGAGTAGGACAGATGAAAAAGCTTACGCAGTGGTTTTGCCAGCGTTGAAGAACACTTCTTCCGAACAATAGCGGGGATACCATCCGGCCCAGCGGATTGATGTATGTTAAGATCTTTTAGGACTCTCGGCACAGTACAAGTGCGAAAAAAGATTGGCCCCATAGAATCACTAACGCGCTCGATGACAGGCGGAGTCATAACACTCATTGGCAGCGTTGAATTGGCGGCGAACTGCCTAGCAAAAAGATTAGCTTTCTCTAAACAGCTAACAAGTGGAGTGTCATTGACAACGAGCGTAGGAACCGAAGAAGAGGAAGAATTCCTCTTGTTTTCTCAAATGACCAAAAATTTTTATTGCCTTTGGGACATTGCCGTATTTTTTGCCGTAATTTTTGGTCATGTAAAAATTTGGTCCGTCGAATATGGGCGTTGCAGGCCTACCTGGCTTGCTTGAACTTATTCCGGTTTTTCTCAGTTGGATTGGCTTTAAAACAGTGGAAGCTTACATTCCTAACCCTAATAACCTCTTTACAGCTCGCATCGAACCATGCGTTTTCCTTAGGTCTGATTCTTTTAACCCTATTCGGGATAAAAGTTCTCATTCCCATGAGAATCAAACTTGTGATCATATCAGCGCTGGCGTCAACGTCACTATCGAGGAAGCATAGTGATCAGTTTAAGATCCTGAAATAATTATTGAGACCGTCCCAGTTGGCTTTCTCGTTTTGCCAAACGGTTCTCTTAGGAGCTCTTTCTTTAACTGGAGAGTTTTGACACGAGAAATTTGCTGATATGACACAATGGTCAGATGAGCCTAGAGGAGATAGAACACTAATAGTGTACTTATCAGGGTCAGAGGTAAGAAACAAGTCAAGAGTGTTTTCTGCTCGACCTACCACGTCCGATATTCGAGTGGGCTCGTTGACCAGCTGAGTTAGGTGGTTCAACTCAGCGAAGATTTCAGCACACACTCCTTCTGGTGTTGTCTGGCCCGAATGTTAAAGCCATGAAGAATTGTTTACATTGAAATCGCCCGTAATAACGATTTCAGTGTGAGGATACAGGGAGACAATACTTTGAATGGAGTTAGACAGAGCATAAAATTCCTGAGAAGTCGAATTGTTGTATTTAGAGCTTGGAATATCCAAAACTTATTGTTGAAAAGTCTCTCCATCTTCAATGCGTTACTGTTTAATGCGATTTTTGGACTAGCGGCATGACGATGTGAGTAGAATTTATTTACACGGAAATGAGGATTTGGCAAATAATGTTACAGTAAATAAATTGTGCTACCGAGCAGTGATTAAAGATTTGTTAGGGTTGGATCTAGAAAATATTGATATGGACCACGTATTTTTCAACAAGACGTGTCAAAAAACAATCACGATTTTGAAATAAATGTGTTTTGTTTCATCGCGACAAATTTTTGAAATAAAAATTGGTTAAGTTATAAGTCTGTAGATTACTTGTGAATTAAAATAATTTAATTCATGAGTTAGTAAGTGACTTATGATTAAAAAAAAAATCAATTAATAAGTTACCAAGTGACTTATGAGTTAAAAAATAATAATTCTCAATTATCTAAGTTACTTTTGTATTGAAAACAAAAATACATTCTCAACTTACGAAGTGACTTATGAATTAATTATTTACGACAGTAGTTTTCAAGAAAAACTTTGTGTGATTTGCCGTTTATGCCGTCCCTAGGACTCAATTCAATAAAAAGCAATATCGATATAACATTTGTATTGGGCTGCTTTGTAAATCATAAAACATGATCATGCTCGCTCATAAATTGTCAAATTCATTCTTTTTATTTAAAAGTCAATTAGTAGATTGTGAATTAAAGGCAAGCTTAAGCTAGAAACTGACTTAAGCTTTGGCAGCTCTGAATGAAACCTCTTATTTTGAATTTAATTGTTTTGTTTATCTTCCATAATTAAAGAAACTTTTTAAGTATAATATTAAATGTTTAACAAAACTATATTTATTCTATATTATGGTTATTTAAGTGAAATTTAAAGATAAATCATGTAGTTTCATAAAGGCACGAGTAAGTGTTATAAGTGATACGTTTGGCGGAAACTTAACGAATATGGAAGACAACTTTTAATATCAACTCCCAGTTGATAATTTTGCATGGCTTTAAGTCAAGTATTAGTATTTTGTTGTGTTACGGAAGACCCGAATCAATTAAAAAATCCTTTGAATCTGTAACTATATTTGACGATATCCTCTATGATATCCAAAGTGTCCGATAAGGCATTTGTGCCCGCTGTTTTATATTTTGGCAATTTGCCCGGGCCAATTATAAACTACCCCTAATTTCAATTACATAGGTTCAAAGTTAAGCACCAAAAATTAATATGGTGGTAAGTGAAGTCACTAAAAAATATAAAATCATTCTAAAAAACTTTTCGAAAGGTAATTATTTTAAAAAAAAACTTAAAGTTATGTTATTGAAGTCCAGTTCAAAGCTTTAAAACTTAAAACCTCTTGATGAGATGTTGCAAATAAAAAATACTTTATATAAAATCTACTGTTCTAATTATATATGATCACTTATGTTTTCTGAAATATGTTTTGACTTTGAAATAAAATTTTTATTATTCTGTTTTTGTTCAACGTAAAAAAAAACTAGAAATATTCATCATGAGATATTTTACGGGTTTGGGTTTGATGAACTATTTGAAAATTTAAATTAAAACTAGGAATGTTTTTTAAAGTCAGTTCAAAGAGATTATATAGAAACTAGTAAACAGTTAAAAAGTCCCTTAAATTTATGTGAAAATTTGTTAACAGCTTTTCAAATTTTAGATGTTAATTATTTGAAGAAAAAAAGGAAACACTTTAGATCCATTTCTGATTTTTGGACAACTCTGTTAATAAAATTTTCAAACTTATTCAGTTGCCCTGAAAATTAAAAAGCTGGAGAGCTACATAGTTGTTTAGAAGAAATAAATTAAGAAGATCATAATATTGACGCTATGAAATGCTAGGGTCGGTTGACCGAAATGAACGATTTTGTTGGTGATAATTTATTTAAAATTATTTCTTCTTTTACAATTAACTTATTAAGTCTTCCGTCTCTGAACGATATTAAAATGTACAATCGAAATAGGTTTTCGTATGAAATTATTAACTAGTTAATGAGCTTAAAGAATTTAATGCAGGGCATCTTGAGTACCTGTGGTAATTTTATTTCTAACCAGGTCTTGTAAAACGAATTAAGATATAAATTTGATTACCTTAAAATATTTTTAAATTTTAATTTGTTTTTATTTATGTAATTTTCTTATTTCATTTTTTAAGATATGTAAATATAAGAAATTTAATTCATTATATATATAAAAGGAATAAATAAAAATTGTAATAAATTGCCGTTAATTTTTTAATGAAAGATTTTCATGTTAAGTATTTGGACCATGATATTGAAAACAACCTGATAGGTCTTTAGAAGTGTGGCTTCAGACCAAGAAAGTCCATCATTGACCTAGTATTTTTACAGAGAAATGTCTAGTTTTGGCATCCCTGTCAAACTTGTTCGTTGCGATGCACTGTCATGCGACTTCTTCAAAGATTGTTCTGGAAAGAATTGTGCAAAACACAACCGTCAACACTAGAGGTACAATCTTCCAAAGGTCCATCGAATTACTAGGATATGCCGATGATATTGACAGAATTGGAAGATTAAAGGGTGGTGTCAGTGGAGCGTTTTTAAGCATTGCGACAGAATCGAATAAGATGGGTTGAGTGGTCAATGAGGCAAGACTAAGTTTATGCTGTCATCAAAAAAGGACATTGAACGACGAAATCTTGAACAGAACGTCATCATGCACAGCTATATAACTTTGAGGTAGTTAAGGACTTTGTCTACCTAGGAACCGATATAAATTGACACCAGCGCTGAAATTAAACGAAGAATAACTCTTACAAATCGCTGTTTCTTGGGACTTAGAAGGCAATTGAGTAACAAAGTCCTCTAAAATCATCATCTATAAGACACTGAGGTCTGGACCCTTTCAAAGAATGATGAGAGCGTCTTAAATTACTTCGGGGGAAAAATTCTTCGGATGATTTTTGGGCCCGTCTGCATAGATATTGAGTGTGAGAGATACAACGACGAACTGGTTAAAAGAATAAAAGTCCAACGACTTAGATGGGACTGGGTCATGTAGAGTGAATGGACATCAACGCTCCAGCCCGGAAGGTCTTCGAATCCAATCCCGAGGAACGGCGTAGTAGAGGAAGACCAGGACTCAGATAGCACACGCAGGTGGAAGAGGACTTCAACTAACTAGGCGTGCGTTGAGCTGGCTGGAGACGCATGATGGTTGAGGCCCGGGTCAAATGGCAATCGAAAAATTTCGAATTGACCCTCACTGGTTTTTTCTTTCAGGCATAGCTGCCCATAACTCTCTGCCGTAATGGTACTTCATCTGTAACAAGTGTGAACCTATAAATAACTTCCTCTTTATATTACCAAAGGACTGATTTTATGCCTTAAATATCAGTTTTTAAATTTTCAGTTTGCTCTTCTAAGCCCCGTAAAGTTAATAAGTTATTTCCGATTATTTAAAATATCTTATTATAACATTTAATATGTCAAATAAATATTTTCCATGACTAAAAAATTCTTGTCAACGGAAATTTTCTATTTTTTTAGATAATTTAACCTCTAAAACAAAGGTTTTAAAAATATAGTAACCGCAACACTGAAGAGAGGGTGAAAGAATCGCGTATTGATTCGTATTTCATAAGCCGCTTGAATGAAATAACATCAATACAAAATGATAATAAATAACCAGTAAAAAATATATGCTTAAAATAATCAATCGACAAATCGCTCATCATCACAAACAAATGTTATGCCTTTGTGATGCGCCCCAATCTCCATCCATTTTGTATAAATGTGCAAAAACGTGTTGTTCAAATATAAATAACCAATCAAACATTGCAATAATAATTAAAGCAAAACTGTATATTAAACGTGAAGTGCCCTTTATAGGTAAATTACTTACAGCGCTTCAGAAACAAAATTTTATGTGTATAGATACTGTTATTTTCAAATAGTATAGTATAAATCGCCGAGGACACTTTATAAAAGGACCTCTTTCACATTTTTTTTTTTTTCAATAAAATCATGTTCATATCCTTACAACATTATATACAGCGTACAAATATACATAGCACTCGTTAGTATAATAAATAATATAGATATAAAATCGTTGACAACACATAAGCTTGATTTATACATAAAGAAATTAATTAATTTAATTTTTATTTAGATGTACATCATAATCAAGTTTTAGAGGTTCAATATGCATTTATATCCATGCGATTAGTTTAATTCGAATGCAGGGTATTTTTAAAATTAGCCAATTTTTGTTGTATTTATTAATAAGAGTATAATTAATTTGTTAACAACACAAACAGTTAGTTTTTTTTAGTTTTTATTGTTCCATATCGAAATCTCACCTGATTTCTGTCATGTGTTATAACGGCAACTTGCTATACTTATGGGCATTTGTTTTAATTTTAATTCGCATTTAACATTGTAGATAGTTTTGTTTTTTAATTTTTGTATTTTAAAGATTTTAATTGCACGAATTTATATAAAATTTTAGATTTTTTGATTTAATGATAGCAGCGTACATTGATTTTGTATTTATGTTTGATTGCAGTTCAAATTCATTGTGAGAAGATACATTCGTGCGATTTTGGTTTTGAAATTATATTTTGAGTTCACAAAGTTGTTTTGTTTTATTTTTGTTTGTATTTTTTTTAGAAACAATGGCAAAAAATAAACGATAGTATTAATTACAAATTATTACAATCATGAAGAACACATAAAATTGTGTTGGTTTATAGATGTTTTTTTTTTTATGAAAATAAAAAAATATGATAAAAGAAATTAATACAAAATAATAAAATAAATAAATTAACATTCATAATAAGTATAATATATAAAAAATAAAAATATAACTTAAACAAATTATTATCGATCACACAGAAAGTGTTACACATTTACGCATTTTAATTCATTGGCTATTTTTTATACAAAAAATTAGGTACAATTAATGTGAATGTAAAGTGTGTGGGTATAATTTTGTTTTTATTTAAAACTATGTGGTTGTGTTTATGGGAAATATATTGTGGGTAATGATGCAAAGTCATATTTTTGTTTTGATTTTTTTTTTCATAGCGTTCCGAAAAAAATCATAAATTCTAAATATTTTTAGAAAGAATGACTGATAACTGTCGGAAATTAGGTGTTTAAAAAGAAGAACTTATTTTTGCACTGCTATTCGTTTCTTTTTAAGTAGGCTAGACAAAAACTACTGTAAAAGTCTGTCTGTTGAATTCGTGTTCGTGTTTTAAAAAAAAACTTACAGACAATTTTTGCAGGAATCCTTGACTAACTTAAGTGAAAAGAGTAATAAGCTATTTCACGCTTTCTGATAATTTTTTGCAAAAATTACTTTTCATTTTATAATTAGAACAAAATTGTATCAAATAAAATCATTTACCCCTTCAAAAAGGAATGCCACCTTTAAATCCTCCAAAAACAACCTATTGATGATGTGTGACTCGAGATTTTTCAAATTAGAAACATTGTTGGCGTATTATTGACTTTAGAAATCAAAAATTAAATTTCTGGTTCTAACAGACAAATGACAATTTCAATTTTAATCTTGAGATCTTTATTTTAATCATGAGCGTACATAATTGGAAGCCAATATCTTTCTTAGTTGTCCTAGTATTTGAGTCGAAAACCAATTATTCTCATCTGTTTTTTTGATGCTTTTGTAGGTTTGCGTGTTTTGTAAAAAAAAGATTTAACTTGAATTTTTCTAAAAAATTAACTTAAAGTTAGAAACAATATTTTACATATGATAAAATCAGTTTGATTTGGATTATTGTTTTTTTCCAAGATTTTCAATGAAAATCTAACTTTTACCAATTTGTATAGTTTTATTTTTGTTTGTAAGAAATACACATTGGATAGTCCAATATCAATTTTCACCAACTGTTAGTATGTAATGTTATTTTTTTTACAATTCGATGTTTCTTAAAATTTAACCAGATGTTAAAAACGTTACTTTTTAATGCAAACAATTATTTTCGAGGTAAATTAATTTTTTGTTCGTACAATATTTGAGGTGACAAATATTTTTTTTAGGACTATTTTAATTTATAAAAACCTTTAATTGAATTTTTTTAAATTATACTAGTTTGATATCATGTATTTAAATGAATAAGTCGCTAACGTTATTGGTACGTGACTTATTTTGGGTCAAATAACATTTTTTTTTGAAATAGCTGCAGTAAAAAACTATGAACTTAATTTTCTTGAAGACGATATTTCTACTGGATCATGAGATATGGACGACGAACGTTCGTACACTGACGCACTAGACATATGTCTAAAAATCTTTGTTATATGTAGATTTAAGGGACCTTGAAACCTCGAGAAATGTCAAAATTCAATTCGACAAATCGAATTACAATTACTTCCTATGGGATGTTATTAATTTAAAAGCAAAGTGACATACGTCAAACAAAATTTTGTTTGACTAAGTTCGAACTTTTTCGTCTTAGCACCACAAATCTACTTTTGAGGGAAATTTCAAGAGGTTTTTGAAGTGCTGTATGTGTATGCTAGAAAGTACTTGTACTCAAGAGCTGAGCTTTTGTGAGGTTTGTATGTTTGGTTAGCTTAGTAAGTCTTTAAGTTTCTAACTCGACTGGTTCTTTAGTAAGAGGGGGGTTAGAAATCGGATGAGTAAAAACGGAGTAGTGCCTTTAAACTTTTCTATTATGTTAAAAAAGTTGTCAGTTGAATTATTCTTAAAAATTTAAAAATTACTAACAATATTTTGCATATAGTGAAATAATTTGATTTCAAAATCTATTTTTTAGCGAGATTTTTGCGTGAATGTCGAATACAATATTTTCTGTTAGATAAAATTACTTTGAAGCCAATATTTTTATATTTTGAAAATATATTTGAGTCGAAAATCAATTTTTACAAATTTTTAGAAATGTTTTTTTGTTATTTATTTTTTGTAAAAAAAAACTGTCAATTCGATTTTTCTCAAAATTTGATTGAATGTCGAAAACAATATTATATAAAATTAGTATGAAGCCACTATCTCAAATTTTTGAAAAGATATTTGATTCGAAAATCAATTCTTAACAACTTTTATTAATTTTTTTTAGCTTTTTTTTTTTTTTTAAACTGTCAATTCGATTTTTCTCGAAATTTTATCAGATGTCAAAAAAGTTATTTCTCGTTGCATACAATTATTTTGGAGATAAAATCATTTTTTGTTCGAAAATATTAAAGATGATAAATAATTTTGTTCAGATTTTTTGATTTATAGAAAAACCATTAATTGGATTTTTTGCACAAAAATATATAAAATGTTTGGTATCACGTTGCAATATTTAATATAAAATTTAATTCAAGTTTCTTGTGTTATTGGTTCGTGAGATATTTTGGGTTAACCAAAATTTTTACCTTTTTTTTTAAATAGCTAGGGTAAAAAAAAACACGCAATTTTTTTGAAAGTCCTTCTGCATCTTTCTGCATTATTATCTGTACAACAAAATGTATTTAAAGTCGATATCTGAATGGGTTCTTGAACTATGGATGACTTAAAACACGTCGCGAACGTACGAACGATGACCTTCAGTTACTGAAAAGTTGTTCAATTGGTTTGATTGAGGATTGTGTTCAAAAGATCCATGAAGATCTCTTAGCTATATCATTATATGATCAACCAAATGTGGTCTTACTCTAAATCATCTAAAAACAAAATGTCTTGTGATAGCTAAAAAATATTTGAACTTAAGTTTCTTTCCTGTAATTGAGCTAAATGGGTCTGAAAATGAAGAAACAGAAAAGTTTCAAATTTGCTTACTACAACCTTAACCTTGAACAACCACGTTAATAAAATTGTTGGCAAAGCATGTGGGGCTTTTCGCTTTTTGTGGCCTAGAAGAATCTTCACCCCATTGAAAACTAGGAAAATGCTTGCGAAATTGTTTATGGTATCAATCTTGCTATTTTGTTGTTAAATCTTCTGCAAACTGGACCACGTGAGCCAAATAAAGCTTAATGTTGTTTTTAACAACATAGGAAGTTACATTTTCGGACTTAGCTTTATGATTACATCTCATCATTCTTCAAAAGTATTTATGGTTTTTCTTTCGATAATATTCTAAAACTTCGTACCATTATCTTGTCTTTATTGTGCCTTTTATTAAGACGTTCGAACCAAATAATAATTAACCGCCTTAACAAGCCTTAACTTCTTTGTAAATGCACTTCGTTTATGAAATTTATTACTTAGCAATGTGTGAAATAGAGATATATAATTTTAAAAGATTTAAACAAATCTTTCTTTGAATATTATATTAAAAAATCAAATATAACAGTCCGTTAAGAAGTAGGGCCCATTGACTAGTACGAGTCATGTCAGGAATGGAGGGGACCTACAGTTTTATGCCGAATCCGAACGGATATTTGAGAAAGTAATTTTCATAACAAGAATAATTCTTGGAAGATTTGTCAATTCCTCGCAAGGGAAAATTAAAATTTTCTTTAACGTCTTTTGTTTTATTTCATTCCACTACTTTTAAAAAAATTTAAACTAAACAAACTCTTAAACTTAAAATTAAGCTCATAATAAATAAATTACACTAAACTAAGGAAAACACTTTCTTAGGTTAGGTTAAAGTTTCTGCTGCGAATAATAATAAATAATACCTCATGTATTTAAAGATCTACCTTACTCGTCGAAACCATTTTGTGCTATATTACGAGTTTGACACTATAAATGTCAGATTTTCTCATATCACTAGTATAACTTTATTAGAAGTCTCCTAAGTAAAGTCTTCATATTTGTGACACCGTAGGACATGAACACAGATAGTAAAACACTGTTTCCTGATTTTTCTTCATCCATGCAGCTTCTACAAAAATTGATTGCAGAAGATCCAACTTAAAAAGCATGCCTCCCTATAATGGAGCTTATACGCAATCTCCCAAAAGAAATGAGAGGCTTTGAGCGTTTAGCATCAAGCATTGGCTAAATTAGTTTAGAGAATGTTATGTTTTAGGTATTCGACATTCAATAACAATAACTCATTTCTATTCCAATCTAACCCTGCTGTCCTTCAAAGTTTCGATATGCTTCTTTAAGTTCTTTTTTTTTTTTTTTTGATAATGTATGACTTTGCATCAAAACCTTCTTAAACTATAATTAGGTATACATTTATGTTTTCTACTATAAATAAATAAAGACATCCAAAAAAAAAACATAAATTCAAAATTGAAAATTTACCTCATAACGTCCGTGCGAGATAACAGATATCCGTTGTTGTGTTATCGTCACATGTTTGATATGGGTAAAGTGTTCAGTACCAGATTCCTGTATACTTGCTAATATCAGAAAACTATCGCCATCCGGCGAAAAGACCGGATGCGGTAATATATCCAGCCATTCATCTTCTGGGGCACGTTCGGAATGCGTCTACAAATTATAAAAAATTCTATTTAATTCGAAATTAAAATGCGCATTTTTTATAACTTACATCGATGCATGTCCAATTTGGTGCAAAGCACGTAGCTACTATACTGTAGTTCTGTGATCTCATCATGTAAACTGTTGAGATTTGATGGTTACCCTGTGTAACCCAACCAGCTGAGGTAAGATAGTAATCCCTTAAAGAAAAGTTCAAAAAAAGATGAGAAATATATGAATGCATGTGATGTTATCTGTTTTGCAGTTTTGTATGAGTCCCTTTTTAGAGCAAAAAAAACTAAAGGAACTTTGCTGTTAGGGTGCTGAAAGGACATTTTTACCCCTTGACATTTATACTTTTTTTTTTACAGGGTTGTAATCGAATGCAATTTGTTATGAAAACAATGTTCAACATATTGTAGTCAAAACCCTGCAACATTTATTATTTTTATAATTAAAAAAATTGGTTTCCAAACATTTTACGACAGTCAATTGATTGATTGATAGCTGTAAGCTATTTTCTTTTTTTACAATTTGTTGCATCTATCAACTTTTAATTTAGTGTAATTGTTTGAAATTTAAGAAAAATTAGCGAATCTATGAACTAATTTCAAATAATGATTAGGTACAGTAAGATGATTGAATTCTTTAAAATGTCCAATGACTACTTTTTACAGAATTCCAAGTCACTCTCGCAGAGTGAACTCAATAAATGCGATATTTTAATCAAACTCAGTTAAAGGTTTTTAAAGAATGCTTTGAAAGTTGGTGGCCTATTTTTCCTCTTTTTTTAACTGTACGTTATTGTTGAACGGTCTTCAAGTCAAATAAAATAAACATAGTGTCATTCATTTTTCAGTTTCAGTAGCAATTCTAAAAAAGAAGCTACGATGCGACCCGCACTGATAACTTCCCATCTCGTCTGTCGATTTCACGAGATCTTTAATAAAATGTTTATAACAAAATTTTGTGTGAGATAAAAATCAATATCTTTGATTTCCTCTCAATACTTGAGTCGAAAACCATTTATTATCAGTTTTTTGTTGTCTTTTTAGGTTTTCGCGGAGGTCTGGTCTGGATGCAAAGGGTTTAAGAGTTATTCTCCATGCGGATGACGTTTCTATAGCGGTCTCAGGAAATCTTCTTAATACCCTAAAATAACTCTTAGAAAATGCTTTAGACAAACTAATACTTTGGGCTGAATGGTGTGGACAGTGTTAACCCACACAAAACGGAATTAGTCCTTTTTTCGACGAAATACAAAATCCCGTATGTTAACGCTCTCTATATTATATATTTCTTAAGAAAAAGCTATAAACCACGACAAACTAAATAAAGTCCATCGTTCAGCTTGTCTATGCATAAGCGGATCGCTTCGCATAATCTCATTTGCGATACTGGACACCCTAATTTACCTCTTAATATATTAAGCAAACAAATAGCTGCAAAGCTCTGCTATTCGCCTCGAAGCTCCGTCGCAGTGGTTTAACAACAACATTGGCCACTCCGTAATTCCCAAGTACTTAGAATGAATTTCAAAGCTCTAAGACTACACCATCCCTTAACTGAAATTCGAAAGAAACTTTCAGATTTCTATACCTTGCAGATATTTTTTCTGGGAGGATAGGGCATTCCTGGAAGACGAGTCAGTCCACTTTTACAAAGATGGATCAAAAACAAATGAAGGGGTTGGTGGAGGTGTGTACTCTGAACGAATGGAATTAAGTCTCTCATTCCGCTTTCCCAATTATTGTAGCGTGTTCCAGGTTTAACTTTTGGCGATAAAATAAGTCTTGTCCTGGCTTTAAAAAAACGTGATATCATCATTTAATATCCGTATTTTCTCAGATAGTCTTGTCGCTATAAAATTTCTGAACTCTGTCTCTCCACAAACTCTATAACAGTCCAAATCGTTTGATCATCTCTAATGGAGATTGCGCAACAGTTTAATATTCACCTTTGCTGAGTACCTGGCCATAGAGACATTCCAAGTAATTGTAAGGCAAATGAACTCGCCAGAAATGGTACAGTATAACCCATTCTATGTCAGGAAATTTCAAGGACATATCATGAAAATGTCATTTTAAGTGTAAACATAGTCTTTTGCGTAGTCGCACAGACAACTAGCAGTGTAAAATCGCTTTTGCAGTTTTGCCTACTTGTTGAAACCACATATAGTCCAAGTCATGATCATCAATCGTCTAGAAGAAGGAGGTGCGTACAACACGTTCATTACAAATATTGATACAATCGGGTTATCAGCAACACTTGCACTTGCAGACAGACAGACAGACCTAACGACACCAATAAAGTTTCCAATGTCTTCAAATTTCTCCACATTTCATCGATTCCTTGCGTAGTCGATCGAATATAACGACCATAATCATATCGTACTAATGAGAAAAAAGTGGCTACATCCCCTTTTTTTAAATTATTGTGTAGTAAGTTTTGATAATCAATTAAATTGTTGATCAATTGTCAAGTGATGGCGAACATTCAACTGATATTATAACACTTTAAATGACTGCTGACTTTACTATAAAGTTATGGTTTTTTCGTATCGTAATCATTAAATCTGTTCTCATTTCATTATCAATATTTCTCATCTCCTAAAGCTAAACAATTTCAATTTGTGTTTATTTAATCAATTTCTCTTTAATTAAAGTTTTTTTTTTCTTCTCTATCGATACTATTTAATTAATATTTGATAGTAGGGTACTTATTGTGGTTGATGATTTATTATATGTTGTTTTGTAATGAAACTACAAGTAGATAAATCAATGTTGGAGGCGGTAGTGAACATTGACTTTACTTTGGTCTAAATATAGATTTATTGCAATTTGCAGTTTATTACTACCAACCCAAAGTAAGTTGATTATATCCTGGGATTGTCTTACGATATAGGAGAAACAACAATAATCAAAAGTTTACCGAAGTTTATGTGGTGAACGTCATCGCATAAACAATTGATCAAATTTGCAATTCATTCGGAACCCTGAAATTGCCTTCTTAGAATATACAATATAGATATATTATTGCGTTTAAAAAGTCTTCATTTTCCGGGCATCACACTCAATTTTAATAAATAAGTTGTCAAAAGAAAGATAATTTTCTGTATTTTCATTGAATAAAGATTTGTAATTTCCTAAAAATTTTACTTTAGGAATAAAATAAAACAGGAAATACTGGTGTAGTAATATATCAAAAGAAATGGTTTGTGTATTTGAATGAATAAAACGAATGCACGCACCATTTATTTCGCACCATTTAGTTTCCCGGTATTTCCTATTTTTTTGGACGAGTTATTTCTCACGTTATGAGCGGGCTTAGGATGCGCTGAGCTAGACGGTGAATCGTGTGGAATGTTTTTGTGGGCATTGTAAACGCAGCCCATCTCAGCCCATACCTCATTCCGTAAATGTCAAAAAGGGCTATAGACAAGTTGATGCGCTGTCATGCGATTTCTTTAGCACCGTCCTTGAAAGAATAGTGCAGAGCTCCCACACAAGAGGTACTATCTTTCAAAAGTCCGACCAATAACTGGCATTATGCTGATAACATTGACATAATCGGAAGAACTCAGCGTAATGTCAATGGGCCTTGTGTGGGTTGAGAAATCAACTCAGTAGTAAAGCCCTCTATTTAGCGACCAAAGTGCCCAGAAAGTCTTCGACACCCACAGGACAGCGCAGTAGAGGAAGACCTCGGATCAGATAACGCGCACAAGTGGAAAGTGACCTCACCCAACTTGGTGATAAGGGACCGAGCTAGATGGAGAAGTTTGTTTTGTTTGGTGAGACCCTAGTTCACAAAGGGCTGTAGCGCCACCTTAAGTAAGAGTAACCCGATATTTAATGCATATTTTAAATACAAAAAACTGTATGTAAGACAAGGCAGTGTCTTTCAATTTGTTTTTAAATTTATCTAGGCACAATTAAGTTTTTCTTTTCAAAATCGTTCAAATACAAACACATTTCATAAGCATAGCAAAAGTTCCAAATAATTGTCTATCTAAAATTCCTTTCGGGTCCGTTAAGGGAATTATACTTTTAAATAAACATTTAGGTTGTTTTTATAGAAAATGTACGTATAAAATTAAATATCCGGCTAAGGGTAGTGTTTGACAAACAAACTTTGTACGCAGCTAAGATCGACGCCATCAGCACTGGACAATCCTTAAACATTTACACCCTATTGTTTTTGTTATTTTTTTTGATATATTTTAAAATGATGTTTAAATTACCGCTCTTATTCACATTTCAATAAAACATAAAACACTTATGAATGGTGTCAAAATTCTAAACAAAAATATCAAAATACATCAGCTGCTCAAAGTAATTGAACTCCCAGGCCACATGATGTAAAAATAAAATGCACACCAATTTCCTTCTAAAACAAAACCCAATGGACCAATACGTATCCTAACATCACATTCCTGTCAAATTCAGAACAATATAGATAAAGTCGAACCGAACCACACGCCAGTTACTAGAGAGAGGTTAAGACCACACCAGACCAGAGAGACTTTATGGTACTCATATAATTGAAATGGTTAAACCTATTCTAGTGGAACCATCATCGACATCATCATCAGCATATCAAATGACTTTTCCATCATCGAAAAGCACTAGGTACTGTCATCTAACTGCTCCCTTAACCTCAACAACCTGAGATGTCAATCAACCTGTCGGTATTTTGAATAACTCAATGTATTATCCAATTGGCAATGCATCCAAGGCCTGTATAATTGGATTTCACTTTAGGGACGAAACCACTATAAAAATGTGCTATGAAAACATATTTCCAACCCTTGATGATTAACAGCCCCCCACCGCGCCGCGCGCCTCACCGCACCACCCTCAGTTAAAGCAAAACATTAATACATACAAAGAAAAATTGAAATTGTTTTATAAAGTTAAGTCACACTCACACAAAACAAACAAAAAAATACCTACTGTCCGTCCAGTGATGGCGGTGGCTTGACTAAATTCCTCTGGATATCCGTCAGATTGCTTATGTCGACTATCCACAGATGGACTTCAGGATTTGTGGTGCCCGGCGTTGGATATCGGACACTCTTTGTTTCCGGAAACGAACTACCCGAACTCATGCCAGCACCTGCAGCTATAATCGCTCCCGATGCCAGCCACGGATAGGTCATGATGCCGACGTTGGTATCATTAAACGAGGCATACATGAATTGGCTGCCATCCGGTGATGACCATATCGCTTCAGGCTTCGAAAAGATTTCCTCTGAAATTGGATTAAAATACATACAAAGATATAGGGAGGCTATAGAGCGCATTTACAAATCTGTTGCGTTCTTGAAATGGAAAATAAAAGTAAATAACTGCGAGAGTAGTGAAAATAAATAGAAAAGGCTTTAAAAAAATACACAAGCTTTGATTTATTCCAATCTGCATTGTGGCATTAATGCTCTGCTCCCAGTGCTCCCACAGATTAAAGAGGAATTTCTATTCAGAAATCTACAATCTTCAAAAGCACACTAATCCCTTACCCTGATACAACCAGTCGGGAATACCATTATAAATGACATTCTGATATCCTGTGCTCGTTATACGGATGTCCTCTTCCTCTGCCGGTGATTGTCTTAAATATATATCGTTGTCAGCTACAATAATTAGGGACGTTGTATTGCCCAACCATGCGGCGTACTGTAGACGAGTTCTTTGTACTTTTGGTGAGTCCTTCAGTTTCACTGGCATGTGATGGTCATTTTCAACATCGTATATCGTATAGAATGCGGTAAAGGACCGTTGAAAAATCTGTAAAAAACAAAACATACTCGTAAGTGAAAAAACAATGAAGCAAATAAATTGAAGTTGTAATTAATTTAATTAGAAAATGAAATCTTATACAAGATTAGTTTTGGGTGTTTCGGATTTTATCCCACTTCTGATACCACGTATTTTATTGCTTTCTTTGGTTTGTATCAGAAAATTATATAATGAAAATGTTACATTGAATTCTTCTTCATTTTTGATTTCTTGCAGAATTTGCAAACTATATAGATAGATAGATATAGTTTCCTTATTTGTTTTTCAAAATTAGTATTGTTCGAAAATTTGTCCTTAGAATACGGACATGATGTACTCGTAACATACAAAAATAATGATTATGAAGTTGGATGCGATGAAAGTTTATTTAGGAAGAAATGTTTCCAATTTGTAATTTTGTTTTATTTTAATTAAGTTAAAAAAGATACAAATATAAATAAGTGTAAGGATACACTCCGATTCAATTGAATATGCACAAACATTTTCAACAATGCTTTTTACATTTTTTTTTCCAAATATTCCAAATATTTTATGACATTTGTGGGTGCTAATTGTTTTTGAGTCAACTGAATAGTTACAATGACAATTTAATCGTTGTTTATGAGCGTTTTCAAGTGCTGGATAGTTTAAATCAAAATTTTTAGTTTTTTAGTGAAATTCAATTTCTGACTTAAGATTTTTGAGACCAATGGATCTCATGCCTTAGCATTGTTTCAAAAGCTAAAATCGACTTGATTACACCAAAACCTAACCGGACGTGCTGCAGCTGAAAAAATTGGTTGAAGTCTTAATGGCTTGTATTCTTACTTACAAAATAAAGATTCGTACATAAAATAAATAAAGTGAGGTAAAAAGAACTGCAAGAACAGGAACTTGAAGACGATCATTTTTATGTTGTGCATCTGATTCTTGTGATTCTGGGGCAAAAATAGAACAAATAACGCAATACTCTCAACAGTTCTAAGAGCTATGTTTCAAAATTCGAGTCATCTTAAACGAAAGTTATGTTTTTAAAAACCCAAATAATCTTGAAAAAGAATGGTATCACGTGGTTATTTCAGACGCTAAAACTATTTCATTTCGGTGACCCTGATGGATAAACCTTTTATTTTTACGATTTAAGATACCTAATAAAAAGGTGATAAAAGCTTCATCACAACTTTGAAGGCGGTTTTGTTATATTAAAAGCTATCAGTAATTTTGGAACAGTTAAGGTTTAAGTCGTTACATCAGTTGTTACTACAGCTGGGTAGAAGGGAATCTTGGAAAGAAATGTTCGTAAATAATCTTACATTTTTCGACACATTAGCTTGGCATACCGACATGATAACGCGCCTATTCACCCGGTCACATAACAAAAGCTTGCATAGAGAAGCCGAATTTGAACTTCCTTCAATAACTGCCGTACTCATCTCTTGATTATTATTAAACATTTTACTTGGGGATGGTTAGTACCCACATAGTTAATGAGGGTGGTTGTCAGTTTAATGGCAAATAATCCTTAATTTCTGCAATTAAGTTAACGTTTCGCGAAATATCGTTGCACTATATCAAAAGGCTGTAGGATTTATATTGGAACAAATTTACGGAATGATAAAAAGTAAAGGTGGAAGTACCAACTACTAAGCTAAACAGAAACTTGTTTTATTCCAATCCACAATTTTAATTTTATTTTATTCTTATTTTCAGTTGACTCAAACAAATTTTCAATTTTTCCTAGTAGAAAGTTTTGCAATTGAGCAAAAGAAACACTAAGTGGTTCATTTTGGATAATTATTTTTCAACTCTTTTTTGAATATCTTAAGCGAGTAGTTAGCACTAAAAGATCGCACAATACCCATCAATATTTGGAAAAAATGTAATTTTTAAATGTTATTTTAAATTTTTTAACGTATTCAGTTGAAGCGGAGTGTACATTGTAAAATTAAGATTATATAAAGAAAACTTAAAATGGGTAAGCTTGTTTTATTAATTCTTTTGACATATCAATGATTAATAATTAGGAAGCGCAACAGTCCGTAGGGAACCAGGGCCTAGTGACTTACAACTCTCAACCACTCCTGTGTGCGAGTAATTGCAGGGGTGGAGGGGACCTACAGTTTAAATGCCGAATCCGAACGGCAGGGATCGAACCAAAGACCTCTGGCATGACAGTTCAACGCACTAACATTATGCCACGGGTACTACCAATATCAACGATTAGCCACATAAAAATGAAACTATTTTTAATGATTTGAAACATACAATAAATATAAACTAAAAACAATATCTGAAAGAATTTACGAAGCTATTACAATATGCTGAAGAATGTTTGCAGTACTTATGCAGTGTATACCACCTTCAAGTCAGATTTAATATTTTGTATAGTTTATTAATATAGAAAAAAAATTTTCTGGGAATATTGCCGTCGTTACTCTTGCAAAATTGTTAAGACTGCAATAAAATGGAAAATATTTTCTGGTTCTCTTCTGTTATACATAAACCAAAAATCTGCTGAAGATCCGGTTGATGAGGAATGAAATTAAGTATTAACATTTTAACCCTTACTCTAAATATTGTGCTTATAACTTCAGATGGGTATCTTGCATTGACATAGTTTGCTTCAATAACAAATCTATGATTAAGATTCCTGTATAAACCCCTGGAAGTAGACGATAACGCTGTGGTTAGGTTCTGATCAAATGTTAGCGAGAGTGTAAGATCGTATGATAGAACCAGCTGGTTCCAATCTTTAGAAATAGAAACGCTAGATCAAAATTTATGAAAACAGACCCTGATCAAGTAATCTGAATTAGCTTTGAGATTCTTAGATCAGTGGTAATCCTGATTCCACATGTAATGAATGGGGGAAGTCTAAAAATTCGTTTGAAAATCAATTTTTGAACAGCTTGAAATTGCTCATAATGGTTAACTTCAAAAGCTTGTACTTCATGAAAAATACAGGGTTGATTGTTGTATTGAACAATTTCTATATGGAATATGTAGATTGCAAGTTTCGCAATATGACTGGAGTCTATTTATTTGGAGTCTGGTGTCAGACAGCTAAACAAGGTCAACCGCGTACAGAAGCACCTTAATAAGACTTTTGACCAAAGATTATTCCACCAGGAAGAATATCATAAATATCACCAATGAAAGGTGCAAAAAATAACGGACTTAGAATGCACCCCTGTGGAACACCTGCAGATATGCGAACCATTCTGATGAACTGGACCCATCCGATGCTGTTTCATTAGATGTCGCTCTATTGGAATAAAGCACTTAAACATAAGGGATACAACGATAGATTCAAATTTGTATATTAGAGCCTGTCTTTTCACCGTGTCAAATGCAGCTTTAATTTGATTTCTAGCAATGCTACTCAAAGCAAAAATGTGAACCACTGAAGAAAATCAAGATCGGAAACTAGCTGAAAATATATACACAGGCGATTAGAACTTGCAATCTAGTTAGAAAGTCTTCCATAGAGTATCTCTTAAGAGCGAAAAAACCCTAAAGAGTCACCGAAGGTATTGTTGATGAATGTTTGTAAAAGCAGTTCCCGTAATAATTTGTAAGAAATAGGATTGTTTATTTGTACTTTTTCCTATTTAATGTTTATTTTAGCTCAAGGATAATTTGCGAGTTTATTTTTGGTGTCGAAGAGTGTTTGCCTTTTCTTTCGGTACTTGAGCTGATTTCTCGCCGAGAAAATGTTATTTGCTAATTCAGTAGAGTGAACTTCTAAAACGACGGTACCTCCTTTTGTCTGGGTGTTAAGTAGCTCCCGTGTATTTTTCAAACGAATTTGTTCACCTTCTTTTAGCAACAGCATTGGCTATTCTGTTAACAGGAAGGTTATGTTAGGTTAAAGTGATGAATCATACCACATGAATCTTGAGGCTTTCTTCTAAGCTCAATGAAACCAGTTTGAGTCCTTTATGAAACGTGAAAGACTGATTATGTTAATATGATTAAGATCGTTTAGATCGATATAGAAGAATTCTTCTAGGTAATTCTTGCGCTTTTGAGCTAGAGCAGGGCATGTACAGAGAAAGTGAAGAACTGTTTCCTCATCCTTCTTCTGGAAAAGTCATATGAGAATACGACTAGCCGCGTGGTATGCTTTCCTATTATTGAGCTTATATACGATCTGTTTCCCTTGAGCCAAATTAAGACTACCTTTCCACAAATGAAACGCAAATTTCAACCCAAGAAAACTATTTTTCAATTCTATTAAACAAAAAAAAACTTGTTCGTGCAATTTATTGTATTGTATTTTATTTAGACAAATTTGAAATGACTAAAATTGAATTTGGTTAAAAGGACATCACCAAAAAATTAACTCAATTTGATTCAATATTTGTTTCGCATAGCAACAAACCTTAACCAGTTCAATAATATTTGTCAAAAGTGTTTGTCCTTGAAGTACAACTTTATATTTTATTTTAAATCGACAGAAGCTATCTAACAAACCGAAGAATTGGAATGAAAACGGAACTTCAAAAATTGCTTTCAGCAAAGAAATAAAAGATTATTATTATTTTGTTCTTTTTATATCTGGTTACCTACATATGTATACTTGACTGGTACTACACAATGGTCAATAGCAGTGTCGCTATTTATGTAGAAATGTAGTATCGAAGGACGAGAGGACGAAAAATTGATTCACCAATAACATCATGAGAGAGATAAGAAAAATGAAACCCAATTTTTCAAAGGAAAGGACCTATAAGGACTTCAATTTATCGTTTTGAATATACATACATATATTTTTTCTCAATAAATGCTTATTCATATGTATGTACAATGTACATATGTATGTGTTGTACCTCAATACCTACCCATTATGTACGTCAGAACTCAGAAGTAGGAATAAGAAATTTTCAATGATTTCCGGGTTTTGACGTTTTCTTCTTTTTTTTTTCATTTTAATGCCTCAATGACGATACTTTGTAGTAAAGTATCATAATGTTGTGTTGGCAAGGCACACAATGGAAACAATATAATACCCGTTTTTAAAAGCCTTTTTAAAAAATAATAACTCGTGAGCTAGAAGCTGAATGAATAGGTACATTCAGGGAAATCTACTGACAAATTGAAATAATTCCAATTTCCTTAATTTTTTTTGTTATTGCATTTTCACTTTTAATTTTTGAAATAAGTTAAAAATATTGGTAAAGTTTTGCATTCGTAATAAAACCAAATACTTGAATTGGAGATGCAGTTAATTTGTACTTTTTTAAGACTGATTTCGGTTTTTGTACTTAAGTAATATTTCTCACAATGTTATTTCCAAGGGAATACGTTTTCAACATTTGTTTGAGTATAAGTTATTTTAATAACTTAACTGCTAAAGATTCTAAACTTACGCATATAGATTAACAGATTTATTTTCATCGATAAACCAGGTCTATACAAGGTTTTCCAACACAAAATTTAATGTTGTTATTTAAAAACGAGTATTTTGCACCACAAATCAATTTTTCAAAACGATATCAGCCAATTTTTGTGGTAGTATGTCTACGATAACTTTTTTTCACTGTCCTCAAAGAAAAAGGTCTGGGTGTGTGTGAAATCACAAGATCCCAGTGAAACATATTTTGAGAACGTTAAAAGCCTTACGACCTAAGTCTTAGTGAAAAATACGGTGTATCATTGCAATTGAATGCCTCATTCCAAAGATTGAATTGACAAACCTGGGTTTTCGTCAACACTAAATTCTACAGCAGCAATACTCAGAATTTACATTCAGCTATTCATCACTTCACTTATATTTGTCTGTGCAGCTTAATTTTGTAACCTAGTTTGTTTTGATAAGGGCAAGGCTTTAGTTTTGTTAAAATGTGACTGCAGTATTTTCACCATTTTTTGAGTGAATTTCAAGTATTTTACCTAATTAAGTATGTATCGTTTAATTTGTAATAATGGCGTAGTTTTTACTTGAGCAATGGTAGGACATGAGAGTTTCAAAAGTTATAGTTGGATATGTGTATAACGAGCTATTCAAAATTAAAGTCCCTTCTGGAAAAAAACAAATTATTTCAAATTATCCCTTTATTAGTGCTCATAATTTAATAATTTTTTGGAACCTCTCTATATAATTTTTAATGAAGAAGATTCTTAATATTCTGATAAGGTTTCACATCAAACTTAATTATTTCAAAAACTTAATTGCTAGTTTTTTTGACAATGGGAAGTTTTGAAACGTTTCAATTTGACGATATTTTTTAGTGGAACATTTTAAATACTAAGTTCAATTTAATTAAATTTGGATATTTTTAGCTTCAGGTACTTCAAACTTTAAATTTGTTGAAATAAGCTCAAATTCAAAACTATAGGATGAGTTTTTTTTCCTTTTGAACGATCACAAATCCTTCTCTCAGTTCGTTAATCAAAAAAACAAGTCCCATGGGTATCCATCCTCGTTGTCCTTCAATAATAAATATTCCAATCATAATAAATAACGATGGCTAATTACTTTGCATTATATTAAAAACATTAATTCTCACGGGATTCTTTTACACCAGATCAGCCTTACTTTGAGTAGTTACCGAATTTTTGGCTGGTTCCATTCTTGTCCGATTTTATTTCTCCATAAGCCATTGGAAAAAATTTTCTCAACTTAATGTTCAGTTATTTCAATTTCCTTATTCATTTATCCTTATCTCAAGGAACATTTCTTAAAATATGGCAAACACCTTTTTATAACTTCAATTCACATTAAGGAACCGAAAGGATTGGTAATAAACTATGGACCAATTGAAAAACTTTCTCATACCCCAAAAATATTTGAAAACATTCAAAATGAACAGATCTCTAATTACCCCAGCCCAGAACGGTTTTATAAAAAATAGATTTACCACCACAAATCTTGAAGAATTTGCTTCATTGACTCTAAGAGCCTTAGAAAACAGGAATGAAGTTAATTAGATATACATGTTCCAATCCTATTCTATCCACTTCTGTTGTCCCTGAAGGCAGTTATTTAGGCCATTACAATTAACGACATGGTCATTTAACATTGTCAAATATCCCTTTACGCTGATATGAAATTTTTCAAAATCATTGCAGCTCATTAAGACGTATCTCTCCTCCAAATAGATATTGTTAATTTCTCAACCTGCTCAACATTAGCAAATCTTGACAATGACCTTTTTGCACAAACGCATTAAAACATATAACTGTTACTACAATCTTCATTATCATCATTGATAAAATAATTCGTAAGGCCAACTCTGCATTAGGTTTTGTTAAAAGAATTTTCTAATCCTTTGAGTCACCCGATCGCCTTACAAGACTTTTGTCCAAATTCCATATCAAAATATACACATATTAAGAATTTAAAGCATCCAACGACGATTTATTCGTTTTGCACTTCAATACCTTCCTTGAGAAAATGCTTTGATCTTACCATCTTATCCTGACCAACTCATTCTGTTAAACCTCAACTCATTACAGGAACGTAGAGAAATTGCTGACCTACTTTTCATACATCGGCTTCTCTCTAGTTCAGTTGACTTCTCCTCTCTCTCAATAACTCGATTTCTTTTAACACTAACACCCATAACCTGAGGAACATTTTCCTCTTCTATTTGTTCACACACCAAACCTTCTATGGCCTTAACGCACCTTTAACCGGTATACTTAGATTGGCAAATTCGAATCCAAATTTCAATTTTATTTCAACAACAGCACCCTAACCTAAAACTCATTGGATCCACCCCACTCATAGTTATTAGTTAAAATTTAAGTTAGTTTTTTAGTTATACTTATAGCTTGAATAAAGCGAAATAAATGTAGGTTTAGCCCCCACTAAAATTAAGTTAAAAATGTTCGATCTTAAGGTTATAAACAGACAAAGCTGTATGCATTTTATCAAGAATTTAGTGACTATATAATATAATTTGACATGAAATTAGGAATGCCAAAAACGTGGAATAAGCTAATTGGAAGCAAATCTAATTATATTTTAAGGTACAAATCTTAGGAATTATTTCTTTATTCGAGAAGAGCTTTCATTCTGAATAGCCTGCTATTCAAGCAGCTGTTACCTATAGAGCTGTTATTTTTTGACATTTGACAAATAAGACAACTTGTCGAAGCTGTTTTCCAAAAGTGTACTAGAAATTACCAATGTCACTAAAACTACATTAACGTACATTCTTATAATCCTAAGAACTCTAAACATAATTTTACGAATACTTAAGAAATAAGAAAGGGAACAATAAAAATTAAACTTTTTGATTCCTGTAATTTTCACAAACAAAAAATTAGAAAAAGCCAACTTGTCAACTAAAGGTACTAATATTTAAAAACTGTAACAGTTTAAGATTTCTCAAGCGCAAAACACTGTAATTGACACTAATTTGTCATAATTTTAATCTTATCTTATCTAGGTAAGGTAGGCAAATACTATAAACATATGCAGTGTATTTCAACCCCAATTATAACCGAATCAAAATCTCATTGGTATACATATGTATGACTTTAAAACCAAAACACAACAACCATCACCTCCCTTCGAGCATATTTTCTTAACTTTAAGCTAAAACTAAAAATAAACTTAAATTTTTATCAGTTATTCTGCAACAATTAATCTCTTTCCTTGCAAGCCCGCGGGAAAGTTCCAATTTGACTGAATGTCAGAACAGAACCCGAGCAAACAGTGATTTATTTAGTTTTTCTTTTTACCTTCGGAACTAAAAACACAACATTAAGTACCTACCTGTGCTGTGTAGATGTAGAAAACTTCAAAAGAAGTTCCATCAATTATCCCATTACGTTCAAGTATCCAATTAGGTATGAAATCAAATAAAATTTCCACCCGCCCAAAACCCCAATCTCAAAACCTCGCACCACCTAAACCCTCACTTTTATATGACTGAATGGAAAAATATATCTTTTTAATAAAACAAAAGTCTGGCAGAAGCCCAGAACGGACGCGAGCGACGACGAAGCCGACACGCCCAGAAACGCTTATCAGAAGATGGAAAAGTAAGGAGTAGTAAACATACAACACACGCGTACCAAAACAACTTTTCATTTATAAAAGTTTTACACCCTCACTCCTCTTTCTATTTCGTAATGTTTCACCTGTTATTGCTTAGGTAGGTATAGCCCAGGTGCAATCACATGTACAGAAACAAAATATCAAACCACAAGAAACCAAAAAATAAAAACAAGTCCTTCATCCTTTCATACTTTTATGAGCCATAAAAGGGATAAAATTTGTTTCCATTATATAGAGCGAAAGAGAATTTCCAAACCATGTCATTGGTTTTGTTTTTGTGTTTTGTTTTGACGCCCATAAGTCTGTTTCCTCTTCCTCTATTAAAAAAGTTTCAAAACGATACAGCGCAACACATTTATTCTTCTGTTATGTGGAAACAGTTTCGAATCCAGAAAAAGAGAATTTAGATACGGTTTCAATACAGGTCCGGATTACCATTTCCCTCGCCTTAAGGTCATTTAGAAATTAAAAAATGAATTGTCGTTTCGTAAACATTGAATCAGACCATCGAGGTTACAAGCTAGGCTAAAAGCCTTAATATTCTCAGTCGTTACGAAAAAAAGAGGCTGTGATGTGATCAACCCTGATAACTTTGCATCCCGTCATTTGATTTGTTTGAAACTTTAACAAAATGTTAATAACAATATTTTGTGTGAGACGAACGAATTTTAAATCAGTATCTTTACTCAAATCGAAAACCATTTCTTACCAGTTTTTTGTTATTTTTGAAGGTTTTCGTGTTTTGGTAAAAAAGTTGTCAGTTGAATTTTTCTAAAAGGTTAACTATAAATTACCAACAATATTTTACATGTGATAAAACAGTTTGATTTCAAAATCTGTTTTTGTTAATGAGTTTTTTTTAGTCGAAACCCAATTTTTACCAATTTTAGTAGCATTTCCTGAAAGTTTTATTCTATATACACAAATACATATTGTTTTTTTTTTCTAAGAAAAACAAGCACAAAAGGAAGTACATAAATACCTTCATTTATTCACGACATATCGGTTTCAATCAATTTTGCGATTTTAAGTTTTATTAAACTGTTGGATTTTTATAAAAAACTTTGTGGAATGTTGATGAAATTAGTTTGAAGCCGATATTTTTAATTTTTGATAAGATATTTATTTTCAGAAAGTTTAATTAATGTTTTTTAGATTTTCAAAAATTTTATCAGATGTCAAAAACGTTATTCTTCGTTGCATACAATTATTTAAGAGATGAAATTATCTTTTATTTTTTGTTATTCGTAAAATATTCGATGAGACGAATAGTTTTTGTTCCAGTTTTTTGATTTATAAAAAAAAACACTTAATTTTTTTTAAATTTTACTAGTTTGGTATCACGTCACACTTTATAATATAAAATTGAATTCAAGTGGCTAGCGCTTTTGGTTCGTGAGATATTTTTGTTTAAATGTTTAAAATTGTAAGGGTAAAAAAACCAGCAACTCAATTTTTGTATTTAAAGTCGATATCTCTACTAGTTCTTGAGATATGGACGACGAAAAAAGCTTCTCGAACGTACGGTTGTACGACCGTATACGAACGTACGTACACACACACACAGACATTACTCTTAAAATCTTTTATTTAGACTCTAAAGCCCTTGCAACGTCAAGCAATGTCAAAAACTTTCAGTTCGACAAATTGCACCGATTACAATTATTACAGTTAAAAATTCGTTTGATCAGTTTCAATATTTAATCCAAGGTGCTTTTCAAATGTCTATTACTTCATTTCTTTAATAAAGAGAAGAATTCAAATTTAATTTTTAAATTAACGTAATTTCATAATTATGTCCAATACAGAGTGTTAAGAATTTTACTCCCGGTGAGTGTCAAATCGATCCACTGACCATTCAAATGAACTACATTGTCAAGTCCTAAGACTACCCTATAATTGTTGAGCTTGCCTATCGACGCTAAAAGTTTCTGACATTGACATACCCAAAACTTCTACGAGGTCCCAGATGCTCTTCAGAAACATCTCGAAATTGGCGCGAATGACATAGAAATTTAATGGAATGCGAAAGTCATCACTTTCTTCAACTTATCTGTTGTTTACTACATTCGTTAAACTTTCTTTCTTCCTTTTCACGAATTTAATAATAGCAAAGGTTTGGAACTGTTACTCGCCGAATTTTTCACAATTACTTGGAATTTCAACCTAATACAAGGGAATGCAGTGTTTTGTAAATCCGCTACTGCTATCGGCATTTTTATTCCTTTAGAAAATTGTTGTTTGGTCGACGTCGACATAAGCCTTGCGATTACTTTTATGCAACATTTTTTGTTTGTATGTTTTCAGTTTTCAAATCTTTATATCTTAGAGGCTGTTCTAATAGACAGGAAGAAGTTTTCGCTGTTTTTGAACGATATAAGTGATTTTTTGCATTCCAAATAGAATAGACTGAAACTGGCATGACCTGAAATTCTATTGATTGCAAGATAGGATCGGACTTAAATAAAAAAAAAAACAAATCTAAAAGTTGCGATACAAAATAATTCCCTAAGCTGGCATGGATCCAAATGACGTATTGGAAAAACTTACTAGCTTTCTTGCTATATCTTGAAAAATTCATCTTCATTCAGTTTGTTTTTGTGTGCCTGTGTGTATATTTCATTTTTTAATCCCAATTCACATTACTCACAAAACAGTCTTGGAGGTTATGTGGAATTTGTTATAGATGTGGACGTGGAGGCGATAAAAAGCTAAAGTTGTTCTTCCAATAAGAAAAATGTACCGAAATGTTTAAATGTAAAAAGAAAAATGTAAGTTATAAAAACTGGAATAACAAATAAGCATTAAGTACTTAGGTATACAAGGTTTTGGAAAGTTTTCTTATATAAATGTTAGATTTATTTATAGATATAAAATGTCACATTCAAGCTATTGCTCTTTCAAGATCAAACTAAAGTTACTCACAGATTTCCTCCTGGATATTCCTATATTGATTTTTTTAATATTCCTTTACATGATTTTTTTTGCACCAATAGTTTTTAGTACCCGTGGCATGATGGTTAGTGCGTTGGGCTGTCATGCCAGAGGTCTTGGGTTCAATCCCTGCCTGTGCCATTTAAAGTTTTTTTTCACGGGTACTGCCTCTTGCGAGGTATTGACAAATCCTCCAAGAGTAATTCTTGCCATGAAACAAGTTTTCTCAAATTAGCCGTTCGGAATCGGCTTAAGAAAACTGTAGGTCCCCTCCAACCCTGACAACAGTACTCGCACACAGAAATGGTTGAGAGTTGTAAGTCACTAGGCCCTAGTTCTCTAAGGACTGTTGGTCCACCTAATTTATTTATTTAGAATAGTTTTTAGACATTGATCACAATCCAGTAACTTTGTCATTTGAATAGAAGGAGATCTTGCGTCAAAGCCGATATTTCTATTTTTTTGGTTAATAATAATTATTGATTAATTTATTTAATAAATTAATAATCCAAGTTTCTGACCTCGAGCGCCAAAACCGCAACATGTCCAAAAATCAGACAAAATGTACTAAGCATAAGAAAAGAGACGAGATTGGGTTTAAACTGAAGACAATTTAGTTGGCTTGAAATTGTAGAGTGTATTTATGGTGATGAAACTAGCCCATCAGGGTTAAAATCGTCAATACCTAAAAAGAACTAACAGTTTTCACAGTCTAGTTGATTTTTCGCTATGTTGCGTTCAGATCTTTTCTATAAGGCCAAAGTCTAGGCACCTTGAAAAAATTGGATCTACGACATTTAAACGGAAACGGCTTTTTTCAGTCAATAGAAAAGATTATCTCACTAAAAAATACTATAGTATAGATATAAGTTTTCAATTTTGGTGTGATGGTTAGTGCGTAAGACTGTCATGCCAGAGCTCTTGGGTTCAATCACTAGCTGTGCCATCTAAGTCCTGCCTACGGTTTCAGCCTATTGCGAGGAATTGATAGATCATCCAAGAGTAGTTTTGGCTTTTATGTGTTTAATCAATAATTGGTAAGGACATTGATTATTGAAATAAAGTGAACGACAGGGTTGCACGAACTTACTCTTGTATCCAAAGACTTTGTTTAAAAAATTGAAATGCCATTTAATTAATCAAAGAAGCCTTAATTTGCTTAATTTTTTAAATTAATTATTACATATGCATACAATTTTTCAATTATAGTTTAAAATTATTTTTAGTATGCAGTTACTTAGAGCTTATTTATATACGTTTTACATATAATTTTCGTAGAAAAAATGATAACACGTTTTCCACATATCGCATTTTGAAAAAAAAATGTTTCAATTTTTTAAAAATACAAATTAAAACAATGACATTTTTGATTTTGAAATATCACTAAGACGGTAAAAAAAAAACTAAAAAACAAAACATCGGTTCATTTTTGATGAAAATTTAAATTTTCGATTTTTTACCAAAACATTTGTATGGGGACTGCTGTTAATTTTAGTCTTAAAGAAAATGAAAAAATGCCTGACGTGAATTTGCTTAAAACCTTAATGTAAAATTTTGAACTCAATCGACCTAATGTTTTGGGCTGTAGTGGCTATTTTCAACTTTTCTACCAACGTAGTGTCATTTTTGATTAAACTCTCTATCTCGAAATTTTTACGAATGCAAAACTTGCCTTCTTATATGTCGCAAGTAAAACGAGATCTACATAATAGAAAAATTATGACCTTCCAAATTTCCAATTCTTGTCAAATGTTTCCATATATCTATCTGTAGTTTAAAAACAAAACTCATGGCAGTTGCAAAAAATAAAAACGATAATTTTAATTCTGCCGGATTCAAACTATAGTTCTTAGATATTTACTATCCAAATGTTTCTTCTTGAACTTTCAGGACCTTTTGTTTAAACAGTCGCAAAAATTATTTGCCAATGGGAAAAATCAATTACATACAAATTTTTGTCTTGAAATTTGTTTTTAAATCTTCAAAAAAAAATTGGTTGTGACACAGCAAGCGATTTCAAAACGTCTCAAAGCCATGGGTAAAATTCAAAAGGAAGGAACTTGCGATCCGTATGAGTTGAAACCAAAAGACATTGAACGACGACGCGACGTTTAAGTATTTATTATAAACTATTGATTCAGATGTAAAAAAGGAAGGGATTTAAGCATGGCATAGTGATCGGTGACGAAAAATCTGTTCAATACAATAACTCTAAACGTAAAAAAATGGGGAAATCCCCATGACCAGCTCGGCTCAGTTAAAATCAAGGGAAACAATCACAGGTGACCGTTATCGAAGGAAATGTATGCGTTTGAGCAGAGAATGAAAAGGCAAAGTGATTTTGAAACACGACAACTCTCGATCCCAAAAATGTTAGAGTGATTAAATCATATATACGTTAACGTTAAGATGGAAAATCCTTCCTGGCGGGTGCGTATTCTCCAGACATTGTTCCCTCTGATTATCACTTGTTTCTATGAATGGACATGCCTGACCAACTATTCTGATCTTATGAAGAAGTCAAAAAGTGGCCCAATTTGTGATTACGATTTTTTAGACGCCTTTAAGACCTTTGTTAGCAATTTTCTTCATTAAAGGGTCATATTTGACGAAAAAACTCTTATGAACGAAAAATGTGTGTTTTATTTTACTTTGAAATAAATTCTAGGCTACCAGGTTCTGTATTTGTATTGACATTGAGCTATTATTTGAGCTACTTTATTATCATATTTAAACCTCATCTATTTTTATGAACAAGCAATGCGTTTTTTACTCTCATTACATTTTTTTTAAATACATACAAATAAATAATAATTAAAGCCATCAGATTATTTACGTTCAAGAAGCTTTTTTCGCCGTCCATACCATAAAAAAAAAATAATATAACGTTTTTTTTTATAAATCAAAACAACTGTAAAAAAATAATTGTCACCTCGAATATTTTACGAACAAAAAATGATTTTACCTCTAAAATAATTTTATGCAACGAAGAACAGCGTTTTTGAGATCTGGGAAAATTTTGAGAAAAATCAAATTTACAATTTTCTTACAAAAAATAAAAACCTAAAAATAAACATTACTTAAAGTTTTATTATAAGTTTGATTTTCGACTTAATTATATTTTTAAAAATTAAAAGAAATATTGTTATCGACATTTAGTAAAATCTTTACAAAAATTCAACAGTCAGTTTTATTTCATAAAAAATATTTTTTTTTTTTTAAAATAGTACTCAAAGTTGGTAAAATATGATCTTCAATTCTCGATATCTCGCGAAGTAATTAAGGCATTGACTTCAAAATGCTTTCATTCTGTGCTGTGCTGAATTTTCTGAAAAAAATATGTATTTTTTATATAAGAAATAAAAACTTTCAAGAAATGCTACTGAAATTGGTAAAAATTGGTTTTCGACTTAAAATATCGTTAACAAAAACAGATTTTGAAATAGAACTTATTTGCGTATGCAAAGTATTGTTGCTACTTTTAGTTAAGTTTTTAAAAAAATTAAAGTAAACTTCTTTTTTTACAAAACCCGAAAACCTGCAAAAACAACAAAAAACTGCTAATTTCGTTTTCGATCTAGTTTTAGGAGAACAAAGAAAGATATTAACTTCGGATTTGTTCAACTTAAACAAAATGTTGCCATTAATATTTGTTTGAACTTTTAGACAAATCGACAGACGAACACGGTTGGGAATTTATCAATCGTGACATGGCAACTCAGTTAACTCATTGGGTATCGAAAACAACTTCAACGAATTTTTTCTATCTTTATGCATCATCATAAGTAAAGTACAATATTTGTGCTTTATTTCCCTCAGTAAAAACATTTACAATGATTTATTGGCCGCACCCAATAAATTTGAGTACTGCCTCAAAAATTTGTTGAATTGTTATAATCACCTTTAAAGAAATCCTCAATGCCACACGATTATGCTATTAAAATTGGCTTATTTAATTGAATAGAATGCTGACATTTCAAAAATTCTTAAAATCTCCCCTAAAAAGTAAAAGAACAAAATGAAGTTAAGTGATTAGTTCAGCTTTCTCAAAGTATATTATTAATAGAGCATTATGTCGTTCTTTGTGTCTTTTTTCCTTCGTTCGTTTTTCCTCGACTTCTATATATTCTCCTAATATCTATACGTATTACGGGAAAACTGTCAAAATCTTATTATCTTTCAAATAATTATTTGAAAAAAAAAAAAACAAAATTTGATTAGGCTATCTATATAAGATTTTCTGTTCAGGATTATCACATTTCAAGTGGAAATAATGTCCCTCGACCTCCTCCTTTTCTTCTTCTTCTCTTTTTACTTCGCTTTGTCCTTTTCCGTTCTTTTTATTTCTATAATAAATTTATACAAAGCCACACTTGACTACTTTGAGGATGAAATGAATACTTGATGCCATGCAAAACTTCTTCACCTTCATCTTCATCTATTTTCTTAATTCGATTTTATTTTAGCTTGTCGTCAATTATTGCTTTTAGTAATATTAATATTTTTAAAGGACTAAAGCACAACAACAACAACAAAAAACTCAATTTAAATTTATTTGAAGGAGAAATTCTTAGCCTTGTCACATCATTGATTTAACATTTCAATCTGTAGACGAGGACAAAACTCAACGGAGTGTTGACAGCATCGAGACTTTTTGCGGATCTGTTAACAAAAACTAAATCCAACTAAATCCTGGATAAATTTGGAGCAGTACAAAACAAAATGGAAACTACAAAAAGGATTGGAAATCATTGTTGCATGAACAAAAACAAAACTGAGCATTTTCAATGTAACATGAGAGTTACTTAGGAAAAACAAAAAAGGATAACTACCTCTTGGAATGGGAAATAAATAGTAAAGGATTTCAATGGAAAATGATATGCACGACCAAGTCGAACGTTCTTGCCTTAAGGTTCTTGATTTGAAATGACAAAATGCTGGTTTGTTCGTTGGTTTCTTAAAATGTTGTTTTTTAAATTTATTTCATTATGTTGAATCCCAAGTCAAAATAATCAAAGGATTATTTCAATTTATATGGATACGTTAAACATTACTGATAAAAACATCAAACACAAAGTTAAGAGTTAAAATAATTTGAGTAAAAATGATTTTGAAACTACCGTATTTGATATTTTATTTATGTAACAGAATTTAAAAGAAAATTATTTCCATTACTGTTAGACGATAGTTTGATCGGCTTCAATTTTATTGAATCGGTACTCGATTTCTCAAGTTATGTTGGCTAACATTAAAATGGAATCGACACAAAATTAATGAAGATGAAATGAGCCCACTCAGAAATTTAACAACAAAAGCAAAGTTGCAAATATTTTCGGTGATTAGCTTATCAAAATAAGCAGGCAAAGCTACTTCATGTTACCATGGGAGAAAACGTAAAGTAAACCTTACGACACTTCTTTGTACACCTTTAAGTCTTAGAATGCGAGTAAAGTAAACATACAACCGTATTCAAAAACTGATCTGAAAAATGATAAGGATTTTGAAATTCCTTAACAATTTTTTTTATAAAGCCTAGAGTTCTATTAGTTTTTTTAACTTCTTAAAGGAAGGAGCTTGAACAATAGGCGGTGGACGGCGATTTTTCGAACAAAATTTTCTTCAGCGACGAAGCACATTTCTTACTCGGTAAATTAATAAACAAAATTGTCGTATTTGGGGTTCTGAGAATCCTGAAGTAATTGAAGAGAGGCCATTACCTCCACAAAAAGTCACTGTTTGGTGCGCTTGTGCGCTCTTTGGTGCGGAGGTGTAATTGGGATTTACTTCTTCGAAAACGACGATGGAGGAGCGACTGTCACTGTCGATTTGAAGCGTTATGGTCATTATGATCAACATTCGTCAAGTTATGGCTGAGATACCACCCAATATGTGTCAAAACAATCGATGGTTGCAACATTTCGCGTAGTGGTCATTGAAAAGATGTAGTGCTTCACACATAATGTCAACGTTCAAAATTTATAATAGAAAAGAAATATCTAGAAAAAAATATTTCGTATGTGATTTATTTACATTTACTTTTAAAAACGCAAAATGGATTACCTTGTATATTGTAACGTGATATAATTAAAAAAAAACAAGTAACTATTTATTTTAAAAACTGAAAATACATGTCACCTCGAATATTTTACGAACAAGAAATTGTTTCATCTCCAAAATAATTGTATTCAACGAAGACTAACGTTTTTGACTTGTGGTAAAATTTTAAGAAAAATCGAATCGACAGTTTTTTTTTACGAAAAACAAAAACCTAAAAAAAACATTACTAGAACTTGGTTAAAATCGAAAAATTAAAAATTTTGGGTTGAAACTAATTTCAACTTATAAAAAATATTGTTTTAGGCAGTCAGTAAGTTTTTTATAAAAATACAACAGCCATTGTTTTTATAAAAATTAAAATCTACAAAAAATAGTACGCAAAATTTGTAAACAATATTCGATTATCGATATCACGTGAATAAATGAAGGTATTGACTTCAAAATTATTTCATTCTGAGAAAAATCTTATTAGTAGTTGTTTTCATAAGAAATAAAAACGTTGAATAAATGCTAAATATCTCGTTACCAAAAATAGATTTAGAAATCAAACTTTTTCATCATATGCAAAATATTGTTGGTAACTTTTAGTTAATCTTTTAGAAAACTTCAACTGACAACTTTTTCAACAAAACGCGAAAACTACAAAAACAACAAAAAACTGATAAGAAATTGTTTTCGATTCAAGTACTAGGAGCACAAAGAAAGGTATTGACTTCAAGTTATTTATCTCACACAAAATATTGTTACGAATATTTTGTAAAAGTTTTAAGGAATATAAATCGACAGGCAGGATGGTTGTCGTATCCAAGCTCCCTTTTTGAAATGTAGTTGATTGATTGATATAATTACTAAAAGTTGGATCGGAGAAGTTAGACAGTTTTGCAAGTTCATAGAGTTTAACATGTATTCATAGTCAAGTACATTATGTTTGCGTAAGAAACAATATTCAGCATTAAACGGTTTGTATCACACCATTCCCATAGTCGAAGGTGATCATCTTGTAATAATTCGCAGTTCATTAAGGAATTGACTCTTTGAAATATTTTCACGTCATCATTAGCGTATATTAATCGAATTAATTTTTTAAGATAGTGGGCAGCTCGTTTATAAAGAAAATAAAATAACAACGGACCAAATTGGCTACCTTAAGGTACACCAGAATTAACAATAAACGAAGTAGAATGGTCCTTTTTGATTGATTAATGATTAATTTGCTTGTAATTTGCTTTGATCTAAATTAATTCAAAGTACTTTGTGCCTATGTTTGTCAAATGCGTTGCTAAAATTTGTAAACAAAATTACATTGTTGTTATTTTCTAAAGAGCATCAACATACAATTTTGTAAGTAGATTTGTAACAGTAGATTTTCTTTAACAAATTCATATTGGTTATAACAGAAATTAGAGGATAAGTTAAAGGAAAGAGCATCACACAAAATAGAGATTCAAACAGTTTTGGGATAACATGCAATTCAGCTATAGGACGATAGTAACAGATAAGATGCTTGGGCCTTTTTGGTTGGTTGGTTTGAGAAACTAATATTTCCACAAAACCGAAAAATGAGAACATTTAAAAGACTTGTTCAACAGAATAAGCTATATGAAATATATGGATATGGATATGAAATATGTTTCGCAAGTCAGGGCCAGGATTTAGGTTTTCGTCAAGGTTTTAGAATTTTGTTACCTAAGTATAGAAGATTCAGAAATTCTTAGATTTATGTGAGCTAAGTGTAGAAATTAAACAGTATTTGTAATAAGTGTCGAGCTGTGACTAGTTTGAAAAGAGTTTTCGTAATCTTTTTTAAACAATCATTAACATATTGAACAGCAATTTAAGGTTGTGACTTGTTTCTTCTTTATATGTCATGTTTGGAGGATACCTATCAAATTTTCCTTCACAGTCAACATACTTCCAAAAATTTCTTGGATTCAACTTAAGTTCACGTATTCACGTAGTTGCAGCATACTCTTCATAAACAAGATTCGAATTGTTAAACAAATTTGACTGCCTATATTTTACCAAAGCCAATGTAGAGCAATTACCTTTTTTTACGGTAAAATAGAATACAAATTTTAAAACCATCATTTTTTAGATCTTTTATCGGATGCGGTGAAAGGGAATGTTATATGCATTTATACGTTGTTTCCTCTATGAACCCATTATATACTCCTTATAAAATCAGGTTTATTGTATAATATACAAAGTATATAGCATTACAGAAATTCTTCTGATAAATGTGTAGGTACACCACAAACAAATCAATGGAGCATGGCACAAAAAGAAAGCTCTCCTAAAGGACCTCACCATATACCAAGACCAACTCCAGGTTGGGCTTAAGTCTTTTCTGAATGGTGGTCGGTGGTGGATGGCAGTGAAAATTATTTTATTTTTTATTTCTTAGTTCTTAGTTCCTGCCCATACAATAGCAATGCAGTGAAAATGATTTAGAAGGAACAAAAATATAGAAATTTATTTGAAATTGTACTTTTGTTGCTGTAAACTTTTAAAGGGGGTTTCTTATTAGTTCTCTGTCTTTTTCCAACCTAATTCCAACCTAATTCCTCTACATACTTCTTAACTTTTTTTTAACTATCTTGCAAAACGTTTTCATCTGTTTTTTTAATACTTTTCTTGGAAGGTCTATAAGGTTGAAGGCAGAAGAAATTTTAAAATTGCAAATCGAATAGTATTGTTTTATTTAGTCCGCATTTTATTTTATTTTTGAAAAATAACTGCACAATGAAGCATCTTGTTGAGGTTAATGTTTTGAATATCTCTGAATACAAAGAATTGTTATATTTTTTTTTTGAAATTTTACATTTTGTGAGCTTAACATTTAAATATATATTTCTGTGTAAGAAGGAAATGCACCTAACTGTACTGAGACTTATTTTCAACGTTGTTGCTTAAGAATTAACATCCATCGAAACCAATGATGTAATTTTTCAAGATAAAACTGGTCAAAAATAACGTTTTTTTGTCGAATAAACAAAACTATATTTTTTTAAAGGATTAGATTTTGTAAAAGCGAATCTAAAATATCTTAAAATATGAAACTTTAAAATAGTAAAGACAACCAAAAATAAGGTTTTTAAGGCTTTAATTAAAAAACATACCCCTTAACAATAAATTGTTTGATGATTTTGCTAAATACAAATCTTTGTCTTTTAGCTCAAAACATTTTATTACCTTGCTAATTTTCTGGAAGTTCATATGAGTTATGAGTTTTTTTTTGATTCTATATGAAGTTTTGAGCAAACCTTAAATTTAATACTTTTATAGTTTTGAAAAATACATTTTTAAATAAATTTTCGATGTTTAACTTTGATTTTACCCATCTGCTCAAGTTTTAAAAATACCTAATTTCAACATTATTTTTATATTTTTGCAATATATTTTAAAAACTTAATATCATAGAATTTGCCTTTTTCTTTTGAAAACCGTTTTAGCAAACATGGTTCAGCGTTTCTAAAATATTAATTTAAGACGAAGTGACGGGTACTAAAAATTTATGAGAAATCATATCAAAATTTTCCATTTACAAATTTATAACTAACACCCACTTGTACCAAAAAGCTCGAGGAAAGAAAAAGGTCCAACAATCAAAAAATTGGTTCAAAGTATCCTCTTAATAGATATTAGGCAAAAGTCACAAATAAAAAGCAATAAAATGACCGTAACAGTTGTGCCAATTTACAGCAAGCCAGTGAATTTACTATAAACTTAGACTTCCCCCCTGCAGCAGGGCTCTCTATTTTAGTTAAAGAACAATAATCCGGTTAAGAGCCGTTGATAAAGTTGGTTGGTAAAGAGCTGTTTATAAGCCGGTTAAAAGCCCTTGATAAAACGGTGGTGGGAACATTCTAAAATGTCTTTAGCTTGGATAGAATTGAGCCATATTCGACGGAACAAATTCTTACTTACATATCTAGAAATGCCAAAGGTCATTTTTAGAAAATTTAACGAACATCACTTTATGGTCGCTAACTAAGCTTGTTTTAAATTACATTCCTATTATAAGTGCGATTTAAAAAATCAATCTACTTGTAGCACAGTTTACTCTTAATTCGACGCTCCCATTTGTACATCGGTTTGGAGAAAGTATCATTATTGCTCTTGACATATTAAAGACATTTGATAGAGTTCAAACTTTTTTATGCATTTTGTATCGATGAATCTCTTCTTTGTTGGGTAAGAAAAATTATCTATTGGACCGTTCAATATACAATTTGTAAATATGATATCCACAAAATAAACTCAGATGTACCCCAGGGCTCCGTTTTGCTTGGTAAGCGAGTTTAGGCAGTTTTCATACTGCAGGTCATTAGGAAGCTTCCGTTCCTCGAGATAATTCTTAAGGTGAAAATCAATCAGAGTTTCCATGACCTTGGGAAGAAGGGACGTGAGTCCTATTTGACGATAGTTTGAAAGGGAGGAGGATTCGCCTTTTTCGGGGACAGGCTGGACAAATGCTGTTTTTCGTCCACTAGGAAAGATACCTGTAGAGTAGAAAGATAGAAAAGCTTACGTAATGGTTTTGCAACCGTTAAATAACACCTCTTCGGAACAATAGCAGGGATACTACTATCCGAACTAGCGGATTTGTGCATGTCCACATCTTTAAATACTCTAGCAACTGAAAGAGTCCCATACAATCGTTTACGCTCTCAAGAACAGGAGGACTCATTACACTCTCTGGTAGCGTCGAATGAACAGCAGACTGTGCTACAAACAAATTGGCTTTATCAATCGAGCTTATAGGGAGTGTCATTGTGGACGAGCGATGGAACCGACGATGACGCGGTGTTTCGTTCGTTTTTTTACAAATTACCAAAGATTTGTACTACCTATGGAACATTTTAGTATTTTCTGCCGTAATTTCTGGTCATGCAAAGATTTGGTTCGTTGAATATGACCGCTGCAGGGTGTTGGCGGATTGACCTAAAACTTCAGGAATTCAAGTTGGCTCGTCAACAAGCTGAGATATTTGATTTAACTAAGCAAAGACTACAACATACCTTCCTTTGGGCGTTGTGTACATTGAAATCTCCCGCAATGACGATTACAATGTGAGGAAAATGGGCAACAATTCTTTGAATGGAATTAGACAGAGCATCAAATTCGTAAAACGTTGTCATTGTCCAGATTTGGTATTCAATAAAGCTCGTTCTGTTCATATTGTCATGTACGGAAATATACTCTTAAGCCGTACTACCGGAATGTTAAATACTTTTCTATTCTATCATTCCGTCTCATTAGAATTTTTAAGAACTAAAGACTAATTTGCAATGACACCTTCTTTCAAAAGAAACATTCATTTTTAAAAGTCGTCTAGATGAGAAAAAAAAAATGTTTCACAATCCCACATTTAGAGGACCTTTACATTATTACTAAGCAGTCAATTGATAGTAGTTCGGTCTTATATGCATCAGGCAACAAAATAATTCCCAAAATCTGCAACTTGCAACAATTTTATAATTAAAATGATAAATAAATTCCGAAATGCAAATCAAAATAAAGTGTTGCATTTCGTTCAAATAATATCCTGCAAATTTAGCACTGAATGAATGTACCATCATAAACATAAATAAAAGGAAAGTAAAGAAAGAAGATGATAAAAATCATTAACTTAGCATTTTTGAACTTCAGAAAATGGTGGTGGGCAGATCAGTGAAGAATCAGGAATTTTCACTTTAAATTTTCCAAGATTCAGAAACAAACCAACACGAAGCGAAACGAACAAATTCGGAAGGAATGAGAAAAGTTGATGATGGCGATGGGCGTGAAAGGATATTAAAATTCTTCGTCCACATTTTGTTGTCACTTTGGGACTTTTGGGTAGCAGTGCAGCGTTGCGATAGCGACTATTTAAATTGTATTTTCGCTGTCTCTCTTCCATGTCCGCGTCATCGCCGCCGCCACTCGTTGTTGTCCTTGTTGTCGAGGACACCGAGAAGTATAGTGAAATAATTTTTTCGGTGTCAACGACAGCAATGACGAAGATGATGACGACTGACGATGGCGACTATGGCTATGACGATGACGTTATGGAGGCGACATAATTCAGTCGATGAAAACGGGGAGAACATTCGTGGAAATATCATATTTTTGGGAATTTCATCCTCGACGATACGATGCCATGTCATGATGCAAATGATGGTCATACTTAATAATTCTTCTTTTTTTTGTTTTTTTTTTGTCAAGGATTTTTATTTTCGTCCTTATTTGGGGGACGGTGATGCTTTGGGTTTGACTGCTGGGTGTGTGATGGAAAATTAAATATTATAACTTGTTGGTTGACAAGAAATGGCAAGATGATAAGAAGATACAAATTGAAATCATGATGTGACAGTTGGTGGCGGTCTTGTCAGATTGTTTAACGTGATGTTGTTCCCTTTTAAAATATACATTCAAGCGCAAAAATATGGCAACCCAATATTCCGAAATGATTAAATCATGAACTTTATTGATATTTTTAAATTAATAAATGATTTGTAAGAAATCAAAATCATAGTAAAGTACCATAATTTTTCAATTTTTGTAAATGGGTTCTTTTATGCGTGTTAACTGACTTGGAGTGCCCAAACAATATATATTTACTATAAGCACAACATGTTTACAATAAACAAGTCCTTGATTAATTTTTTCTGTTCAATTTTCTTATTCCTGATAAATATGTTTTACACTTCATTATGGACGTTTCCTTTCCCAAGTTTTTGTGTTATAAATTCAAAATGTTGCACAAATTAACTATATACAATGTATCTACATTAGCGAAACACTTATTACAAACATTGTATACTTATTCCTTATTAGGAAGGAACACTTGACCATCAGCTACCCTAAAATTAACTTAATTATTTTTGATTACTTTTTGTGTTATTTTACTTTTGCATGCTATATACATTATATGTATGCTTTATACATATACTCTGCTTAGTATAATTTTATGGATTATGTACTATATACATACATATATAAGAAGACGTTAATTTACTGGAAGGACAAGGGTTGTAAACTTAACTCATTGAATGTTATGATGATGGTGGGCAATGAATTTCGAGAACCAGAAACGGAAGTCATTAATCGTTGGCCCTGTCAGAAGTGGCGACCGATTGCTTAATAATATAAGCGATACTAGATACAGTGTCAATTTAGCTTACAATAGAATTTTAGGAATTGTTAATTAATAATAATTGAGCGAGTAAAAACTTAAAGCCTATAAAAATAAATAAGTACATGGATATGTATGTGAATTTCCAATCTCGTTATAGGTTTCATGTTAGGAAAATTGAACAAATTTAATCTCTGATATTTTATAATAAATAGTGAAAAGTAGCATTACCGTTGTGAAAAAGGAAACGTTGAGTGGATTTAATTTAAAAATTATTACAACTAATCAGTACTGACTGTATACTGTATAAAAACAATGAAAAGGTAGCCAAACCGAAAAAAGAGCTTCGGCGAAGACACAGTGCATCAGTTACTGTATGTAAAACTTTGCACTATCTAGCAAACCCATAGTCCAAAAATCTTCCTTCTGGATAAAGTTTTCTTCGAATTAAGAAGAACTTTTAGCAGCTTAACATTGTTGGCTTTTGCAATACAGTTTCCATCGTGCGTAGGAGCCTTGGATTGCACCCGTGTAGAAATAAAGAAACCCCATTTAAATTCTAAAGAACATATCAATCACATGGGATATGTCAGTTCCCTCCATGACTCAAGGATTTGGAAAAACAGTTTTCTTGAAGCAATTATGAGAAATTCAACTGATACCATTTTACTGGCAGATGAGGGATATGGTTAGTGGGTAATGACTCTATTCAAGAACCCAACTAGAAGCATCGAAAAATCATACAACAGGTTGCACACAAAATAAAGGGTTATTATATTATAAACCGTTGATTTGGTCAACTGAAAAGCCGATTCCCGATCCTTTAAAATTATGATTGCGATTTAAGATGAATTTTTAGCGTTTACTTGCACGAATCAGGTATTAACTACTAGTATAAAGTTACCAGGGTATACTTTTATTTAAACGTACCAAATGAAGTGAATCCTGTATATCCTGTATATCCTGCCTTTTACTACAAGTACCAGTATTTACATTTTCTTTTTAATGGTAGTACGTACTTTAGTTGTATGCATATGGCCCAATGAGTAAAGAGAATTTGTTAAACTTACTGCTTAACTAATTAAGAGGACTGTTAGCGCATTCGATCTGCTTAAAAAACTTCTTGGGGGTAAATTTCTTCTAAAAATTCATTCGATAAAGAACAAAATATGCACATGCAATCGTTCCATTAAATACACCAGCTATAAAGCAGAACTGCAAAAGATTTATGTGACCCCAAAATAGATGAAGTTTTTGAGTGTATAGCGGTAATAGATGCCATTGAAAAAAACGAAGACAAAATCTACGGTGAATACTTTCTATTACATTTATACGAGTATCAATATGAACGGAACGCAAGCGTATTCAAGAATTGGCCAGATAGAAGAAACATACAGAATTTTAATATCATATGGATCGCGAAACTCTAGGGAAAATCTTTTGACGAAAGCTAGTGTTTTGTTGGCTTTTTTCAACTTCCCACAGGAAGTTATTGTAATCGGTCCGATTTGTCGAATTGAAATTTTGACTTTTCTCGACGTTTCAAGGTCCCTAGAGTCGAAAAAAATGATTTTTAGAGATATGTCTGTGTGCGCGTGTGTACGTACCTACGTACGTCCGTACGTTCACGAAGTTTTTTTCGTCGTCCATAGCTCAACCAGTAGAGATATCGACTTCAAATAAATTTTGTTATACACATAATAATGCAACAAAATTGGGTGGGTGGCTTTTTTAACATAGGAATTTAAAAAAGAGGCTGGGATGCGACCCACACTGATAACTTCCCATCCCTTCTGTCGATTTGTCTTGCTTAAAATGTTCGTAGGTTATTGAGTTTTGTTAAAATGTCGTCAGTTGAATTGTTCTAAAAAATTAAAAATTACCGACAATAATTTGCATATATGATAAAAGAGTTTTATTTCAAAATCTATTTTTATTAACGAGGGTTTTAGTCAAAAAAAAATGTACAGAATGTTGAAAACAATATTTTCTGTGAGATAAAAATAGTTTAAATCTATTATTTTTAGTTTTTAAAAAAATATTGGAATCGAAAGTAAATTTCACAAAGTTTTAGTAATGTTTTTTAGGTTTTTATTTTTTGTAAAAAACCTGTCAACTAGATTTTTCTCAAAATTTCACAGAATGTTGACAAAAATACTTTTTAAAAGATAAAATTAGTTTAAAGCCAATATCTCAAAGTTTTGAAAAGATATTTGAGTCGAAAATCAATTTTTAATAAATTTTAGTAATTTTTTTTTAGGTTTTTATTTTTTATACAAAAACTGTAATTTGATTTTTCTCAAAATTTTGCCAGATGTCAAAAACGTTATTCTTCGTTGCACAAAATTATTTTGGAGATAAAATCATTTTTTGTTCGTAAAATATTCGAGGTGACAAATAAAAAAAACCGTTAATTGGACTTTTTTCCAAAAATATGCTTGGTTGGTATCACGTTACAATTTATAATATAAAATTTAATTCAAGTCTCTAGCGTTATTGGTTCGTGAGATATTTTGGGCTAACCAAACTTTTCAAGTACGGTCGTACGAACGTACGTACACACGCACGCACATACATCTCTCTAAAAATCTTTTATTTTGACTCTAGGGACCTTGAAACGTCGAGAAATGTCAAAATTTTCAATTTGACAAATCGGACCGATTAAAGTAACTTCATATTGGAAGTGAGCAATGCATAGGAAACATATGACATACATTTTTGAACATAAATTAAGGTATTCCATCAGAACTGAAACGTTCATTTAGCTTTCAAATATTGTCATGTAGTATAGTATACATAGTTCCATACAATCTCATGTCCGATTCGTAAAGTATGGACTGCTAAAAGTTGAAACTCGCTCTACGTTTCTATAGGTATAACAGTATTATCACCTTTAATATAATTGTCAAGGATTCGATTTGCTAAAGTGTTTGCCTGAATTATTTTTTCATTCGCTTAACCTTTTTGGAGATAGAAGCTCAACTAGTTATTTAATCTTAACCGTGTCTATTATGAGATACAATAATGGTAATGACGTGATTTAGAACTATGTTAGACTTGCTGTTTGAAAATGGATCTCTGGAGCTAGTAACAAAAAATAGTTGGGTTAGGTAACAATTTTCTGTGCAATGTTTCCGCATTTTAACTGATAATTCTTTTTGTAGTTTAAACTTGGTAGAGATATCATTTGACACATTTTGCCGCGCCGAATATTCTCTTTCAAGGCTTCAATCGCCTCGAGTTAATCTGCGTCGACAAGCGACTTCACATAACTCCATAAAAATAGTCCAGCGATGTTAAATTGCATGATCTTCGAAGCCATGCCCGCGACAGGCTCACGATGCGATATAATGCACTCAACAAAAGTTTACTTCAATAAATTGATTGTTAAGTTACACTGTGCCAGCAGAACCATTTTTTTATTCATTGTAAAGTGACAAACTAAGCGTACATCAAGTGACAGCTGTCAAAAAAGATAAACTCCGAAAAAAGTATTACCAGTTCGAAAACCACACGAACAAAAGCTTACAATTTTGTTGTCTATTTATGTAATTAAATTTATTGCATTTAAGAATAGAAATTAAAATGATGCTAGATTTTCAAATGGTAAAAGTACAGAATTGACATTGCCCGCCATTTTCAAAAAACTTCTGATTGACCTTTTACAAATATAATGCACAAAGTTACTTACCTTCTTTACATTATGCCTAAATAGAACGTATCGCAGATCATATGAACAATGGTAGCCTCGGACGTTCAACTGTCTGAGGGTGTGATTTGTAACGAGGGTTTGAACAGTGTTCGTGGCAGTGTCCAGTACGGCTAATCCTCCGTCATCCGATTGGAAGACATACTTTCGTGTTGTCACCCAAGCTGGTTGCAGCCGATTCGGCGTAAGATCGCCTTGCAGGTACTCATCGAGTATCATACGACGGCCTGACCAATAAAGGAGTTCATCGACGTACCTGCGTTTATATGAAATATTTTTTATTTTTATTAAAATTGATTAAAAAAGTAAAAGTGGGTGGGATTAACTTACCCCAAGAGGTAGATCGCTGTTATGATACCGGCTATTACAAAACTTATTACTAATAACGAAAAGATAATACTACGCCAATTGTGACCTTCGTCGTAATCTAGGTCTTCGTTTTTCTGCTTTGGATCTTGAACTTGGAGGGTTTCATCAGGTGGTAAACGCCATGATCCACCACGATCTGCACCCGCATTTGCATGCATTTCACTTTTGAATGAATTTGAAAATTCTGTTTTTAAATATTTTTCTTTGTGCTTTTTATTTTTTGTTTATATTTGTTTTTAAGTTTTAAGATTAAATATTGGAAGATGCATTTACTACATAAATATGGAAAATTTAAGATGTTTGTTTTCTATATTTTTTGGTTTTGTTTTTGTTTTGATTAAGTGAAGATTTTTGATTCATAGATGTTTTGTTTTCTAGAGTTTAGAGTCTTTGATTTAGATCTTTTGTTTTTGTTTACTTTCTAAATAGTTTTTTTTTAAGAGAATTGAAAATTAAGTTTAGTCCTTGATGCTTTTTTTTCTTAATTTGATTTTGATAATTGTTATAGTAGTTTTTTTGTTTGTTGTTGTCTGTGTTGTTGGTGAAAGTTTTACATAGTAATTTTAGGGTGGTGGTGGTGGTTGAATTTTGTGTTATTTATGAGGAGGACCCTCATCAACTGCCCTTAATGGGTCACCACCACCACTGCTTGATTGGATTTCGCCCGCCATGATTGGAATATTTGTTTTGTGTTGTCCACAAGAGTCATCGATGGCAAGCAGTTTTTCTGAAAATATAAAAAATAGATACTTTTAGAAAAATTTAAGTTGTTAACGTTTTTTTTTTCTAAAAGGTCATTAAAATTGTCATTATCTACAAAAATTTGTGATAAATTGTTTAATTTTGATAGGTACGAAAAGTTTAAACAATAAGTTCCAAATCAATCCTGAAAAAAAATTTAATAAAATATTCTTAAATCATTAACAAAGAAAAATGTTATTCAAGGTCACTAAACTTGGGCTAATATAACTTTTTTTAATTTGTCGCATTAAATGATATTGATGCCAAAGGATGTAGAGATACATCTTTTGCCAACATTATTTTTGAAAGAACACCAAATTGAAATTTTTCATCAAAACTTATCCTTGAAGAAGCTATTCCTCCATGTTATATTGAGCAAGCTTTGGATGTTTGAAATCCATTGACAAATCAACTTGACTCCTAGATAATTATAGTCTTTAGTGATTTTAAAACGGTGGCCATTGAAGAACCAATTGCTTCTAAGAATACTGTGCGATCTTTTAAATACCAAAAATTTGGATTTTTAAGCATTTATTGTAAGTTCCCATGTATTGCAGTATGTTGACTTGGAAAGATTTCACAATCGACGTTAACGAAAATATCTGATCCAGAGTACTGTTTTTCCTGAATCCTTCTATGAATACTGTTAAAATATGTTGTTACCATCAACACACTTTTCTAATATATTCTTTAGAATCCCGCAAAAAATGTTAGCTAAAACGTTCAAACGTTGAAATTCCCCGGTAATTTGAAACATCGTTTGCATAACCTTTCTTATGAATAGGGAAAATAACTGAGGGTTTGAACGAAGAATGAATGATGCCGGTTGTTAAAATGTTGTTAGAAATAATTTTGGTTTTTAAGTATACGAAATTCTGTCTTCAACTGATGCTTTTTCATCTTTTGCTTTTTGAAGGACAATTTTAATTTCATTAGTGTCTATTTCAGAGTCCAAAGATTCTTCAATAATCAGGGGTTCTACATAGGCAAAAGATAAATTGGACTTATCCCGAGTCGAAATTTTGGCCCTATTTTCGTCCCCAACATTCAGGTTCTCTGAGATTCAAAAGAGGATGACTTTCTGTTAAAATTTGAACTTAAAAGTAGCAGTTATCGGACAAAATACGATGTTAGGGATCAAATAAGGACGACAGCAAAAAGCCTCAAATGAACCTTTTTCATCTTGACTATACCTTTTTTCTTTGTTCATTTACGCTCTTTAGAAGTCTTTATTAACATTAGTGATTAATTTAAAAGTAATGCAAACAGTACAAATATTGGTTCCTATTCTAAATTTCCTAGTCATCTTATTCTTCGTAGAAGTCGTCTTCTTCATCGTCGTTGTCGTCGTCTTCGTCGGCGTCGTCTTCGTCGGCGTCGTCGTCATTGTCATCATCTTCTTTGTTGTCACTGTTGTTAGCGCCATTGCCGTATGAAAAAAACACGATATCTATTTTCTATTTTGATAAGCCTTCATTTAGGAAGATATGAGGTTCACAAAATATGCGTAGAAAAACGGAAAGAATCCTAAAGATTCATGTAGGATGAAATGAGGACGATGAAAAATCGTTAAGGATGATTTGAGGTTCATTTTTCTGTATGTAGGGGTAAATGAGGAGAAAAGATCCTTTTAAGGATCAGAATAGGGCCAAAATTTCGACTCGGGATTGGACAGTAGGTTTTTGAAATGGTATGATAGTTGATTTGAGCACACATTTGTACCAATGAGTGTTGAGTTCGTGAAGAATTTCTGATAAAGGAAATTATATCCATTGAAAACAAGTCAATAGATTTATTAGATGAAGAAGTTTCGGCTAAATTCATATGTAGACTATTTTGATAGGTATTCAAACTTTCATTCCTCCATTTAAGTTTCGGTGATGGCTTCAAAGTGTTGTAGAAGGCTGGAGTCCAAATACTGTATGGATCATAATACTGTATGGATCATAATACTGTATTTAAAATACTGTATCTCAAAATAATGTATTTCAAAATACTGTATAAGTGTATATACAAAATACTGTATGATCAAAATACTGCACCTCAAAATTCTGAATTTCAAAATTCTGTATATCAAAATTCTGTATTTCAAAATACTGTAAATATATATAATATGTATATAATAAGGCGAAAAAATAAAAATCGTTTCGACAATGTAATTCTGTATTTCAAAATACTGTAAATACATATATATAATATATAATAAGGCGAAAAAATAAAAATCGTTTCGACAATGTAAAAAAGTGCGTACTTTTTATAAAAAAGAAAAACAGAATACTTTTTTTAAGAAAACATCATAATAATTTTTCATTGGGGTAATGTTCTAATATACTTCTAGTATCTTCTTCTTATTCTCTCTTTACCATTTTCTTCATCTTAGTTATTTGTATTTCTCTCACATTTTTACATAAATTGTTCCTATCATAATTAACAATTGCATAAACAATTGCACCAAACTTATTGATCTGTCAAAACTTCCAGTACTATACAATATTATGTGATACAGTATTTTGACAATACAGCATTCTGAGACACAGTATTGTAAATTTACAATATTTTGAAATAAAGAATATTAATCATACAGTATCAAACAGAATTTTGACCATACAGTATTTTAAAATACAGCATTTTGACCGCTCCCGTTGTTGAAGTGTGTATTCACTGTTTAATTTGAATACAAGTGGCAAATGATCATAATAGGTTTTATACTCAACTACTTATTTTGAGACTACATAAGTTAATCCAGTCGTTATTTGTAGTCGATACCAGATTTACCTTATCCTCCAATAAAAGTGGATTGGGTCTTTGACAATCAGTTGGTTGTTGAGATTAGGGTATTGTTAATTGGTTGTGAGATGTGTGTTTGCGTGCTACTAATTCTAGAATTGAGATCCGCGATTAAAATAACACTTTAACTAACCATACGACTCATAATGTAGGTATTTAGAAGTGTCGTTTCTATTCTATACACGTCCACCGTTTGCACTTGCGTCGTCTAGTTGATGTTTTAACTACTGAACTCCAGAAAAGTTTGAATCAATTATAGAACTTTTTAAATTTAATAGAATTTTCATAAATGCCATGGGCTTCGAATAGAAAAGGCTTATCCGATGTTTTTATATAATTAGAAAAATCTGTAAAAAAAGATTTTGTCATTGAAACCAGATATACTATACGAAAAAATACTAGAACTAATACTATTTGAAATCCCTGGTGGTGCATAATTAGTTAAACTATTAAAGGCTAACAAAAATAAAACACTTAAAAGTCAGATGATTTAAATTTATACACCTTATGCAATTATGCATATTTATGAAAACGAAACCAATAATTATACAAAATGTAATTAATTTAAATTGGTTGTTCCAAAAACCAATGGCGCTTAGTCCGAGAAAAACAAACCAAAAACAATTAATTCAAAATGAGATAGAAAAAAATTACTTAAATATAAAACTTATTAATAGTGATCCTGATTATCTACTACACTCCACGTTATTATACTATAATTTAGGATAACAAATTTGCTTCGGGCAAATGTCGACCACAAAACTAATGAAATTTATGCAATCCATTAAATTCCAAAAAAAAATCAACTGAAAACCACACAAAACTATTTTTATTTTTCGTGTTGCTTGTATTTTCTAATTAAGTGGTTGATGTAGTGTTTTATACTCGCGTATCTATAACTCGGTAAACATTTTAATTGTTTTAAATTTAAATTATATATAATTTTGTTGACGCCTCCTGTTTTATCCTTTTTCTCTCTAAATTTTGAGAGTTTGGCCTACATGAGTGAATATTGTATTGTGGCAAATGCAACTTCCACACGCACCACATGACTTTAAGCTACAATGTCATCATAGGCATAATAATCAACCATAACATGACCAAAATAACATTTACGACCGAAAAGCTGAGAAACTCCAGTGTCCAGCACCAGCTCCGTGCTAGTCCGTTGGCCGTCCCATCCTTTCCCAGCTCAGTCCCAACGAAACCGAACCTAAATTATCGGATTCAGTGGTCAATCCATTAACATGCTGCTTTATTCAGTGCAAAACACTTGTTATCCTTATCAGGTGGTGGTGGTGATGAGCTTCTATTTGCTACCATAACTTAATTTTATGGCCTTATTTTATGTTTAGAATAATTATTGTTAATTAATAATAATTATTGTTATTGCCGTTTGTAAATATGCGAGAGTTGAGAAATACAAGCTTAAAATTATATTCTTTTTATAACACAAATGGAAATGAAGTTTGAAAGAAAAAACACATGCGATTGGAAGCAAATTAAATATTACATATTTAAGTCAATATGGAGGACATCTGACTTCAGGTCATTCTAAAGGTTGACAGGTAGCCCAGTCAAAATAGAAATTTTAACTAAGATTGATTCGGATATTGATGAAAATTGAAACAAGCACTGAAACCATCATTAATAACAAGTGACAAAAAGTCCCAAAAATGGCACGAGAGCATAAAAAACATTGAGGTTTTAGGGCGTAATTTTTGAACCATAAATGCTACAATAATGTTTTGTATCTAGACTTTGACTACTAGACTCTAGTATCTTTTTTTATACGGGCAAATATTTAGAAGTTGCAGTGGTTTCCAAAAATTTCAAATATCGAAAATACGTTATATATTTTACTCAAATTGTACTCTGTATCTAAAACCGTTTCTTGTAGAAAATAAAATGCACGACTGGGTCGTTGAACTTGCTTATATGTATATCCAAAAAGTCTGTTTAAAAATATTATTTGATATTAAGCTATGAGCGGTTTTTTTAAATTAATTTTATGCATATAATATTTTTAGTATGCAGTTATTTAGAGCTTATCAATATACGTTTTAGATTAGAATTTCGTAAAAAAATGAGGACCCTTTTTCAAAATATCGAATTTCGAAAAAGAATATTTAATATTTTTTTTTAAATCAAAAATAAAGCGTATGACATTTTTGATCATCAAATATTATAAAGACAGTATAAGGGAGTAGAAATTATTGTAATCGGTTCATTAGTTCTTAAGAAAGCTTAAAATTTAACTCCTGGAGTAGACAAAATTAAAAAAAAAACAATCCCTTCGTTCTTGAAAATATTCAAATTTCGATTTTTGACCAAACAATTTGTATGTAGACTGCTGTTATTTCCAGTCTTTTTAAAAAAATGTAAAAAACGCCTAAAGCGAATGGGCCCAAAACCATGATTTTTAAATTTGAAGTCAATCGACTTCAGGACAGGCAGACGGATGGAGTCGAGGACCCACTTTTTTCGACTTCTATACCATCGGCATGTCATGTTTGATTAAACTCTCGAGTTCGAAATTTTTACGAATGGAAAACTTGCCATAAAAATGTAGCTTTATTGTTTCTCTACCAGAAAATGTAAATTTAATTTTTCTAAAATTGTTTTTTTTAATGTTTTATATATTTTTGATAGAATCGGAAAATTTGCAAAGCCAAGTCTTAATTTCTGACAACGTGTTCTGTAATTTCGACGAAAATGTGATTCTAAAATTTTAATGTTAAATGAGAAATAGAAAAAGTACGTATACGCCTGAGTACACTATATTAACGATTTTCTTTATATGAAGTGACCATGATCACTTTTATTGAAAAGAATTCTTTACTGTTTTGTGTTACAGGGGTGGATTCGTTCTGTCACTACTAAGGCATAACACTAGTAGTGAAGTGTATCTAGTAGCATTCTATGAATGAGTTCAGTGAATTTGTTTTTATTGATTTTGTCTGTTTTGCATTTGATATCTTTATATTTGCAATGACTGTTAATTTCAGGATAAATTATTGTAATATTCTTAGGCTTAGTGCGAAATTTCTGTTGGCATACCGCCATACTGTTTTATACAGCCCAGCTGCTTTGGCACTGAGTTAAACCCAAGTAGGTGAGGAGTCCGATCCTGCTGAATTTTGTATTCATGGGTATAGCTTGGTGCCACTATTCTATAGACAGCAGTCTATATACCTACATAAAGATTGATGTTGCTTATCAGCTCTTGCCAAATATGTACTTAGAACCAATTTATTTTTAATTTTATGTGGTTTAATTTTCCCTAAATAAGCGCATCATTCATCAACTTCTAAATTGGACGCTTGGCCTGATTCAATTGTTTCTTCCTATCTTCGCACTGATATCGTTGTTACGAGTAATTTCAATGTACACAATTCTTTATGGATTTAACATTTGGGACTGGTCACTATGATTCCTCGAGAGTGACGTTAACGCTTGCGCTGATTTGATCACAAGTTTAATTTTCTTGGGAATGAGAACTTTTATCCCGGACAATGTTAAAAGCATCAGATACAGCTGTAAGGAGTTTATTAAGGTGAAGGAGGTTAGTTTCCGTTGTTTTAAAGCCATCGTAACTGAGAAAAACCGAAAAGTTCAAGAAAGCTAGTGAGGCCTGTAAAGCCCATGTACGATTTTTGCATTACCAAAAATTACGACGACAAAAAACATTGCAATGTCCCAAAAGCAGTACAAATTGTTTGGTCTTTCGTAAAACACATGAAGAATTCTTCCTCTTCCTCGGTTCCTACGCTCTATGTCAATGAAACTCCATTTTTTAGCTCCTTAGAGAAAGCTACTATCCTTGCTAGGCAATTCGCCACCAATTCAACGTTATGACTGCGCCCGTCTTTTAGCACGCTATTAATTCTATGGGGCTAATCTACTCTACACTTGTCAATATTTAACAATAAACAATTTGTATAATTGAAGTAGATCATCTTGTAGTAATTCTCAATCCAGTAAGGAATTAACTGTTCAAAATATTTTCACGTCATTACGTAACCGTGTATGAATGTCATCGGTTTTTTAAGTTAGAGGGAAGTTCATTTATAAACCAAGCAAATAATAACGGAACAAGGTGGATACCTTGAGGCACACCAAAATTAACAATAAACGAACAGTAGAATGGTTGTTTTTGAAGACAACACTATTGTGTTTTATTAATGAAACAATTGTCATGTAGTCCGATTTGCTCTAATTTACTTAAAAGTTCTTTATGCCTAAGTTTGATAAAATCTGTAAATACACAACCAAGATACCTCTATAGTATCAATACAAAACGTTGTTGATTCAAGTAGATTAGTAACATTAGATTTTCTATTTACAAATCTACTATGTTAATTCTTGATTATCAAAGAAAATGGAGGAACAATTAAATGAAAGAGAATTACAAACATAACATACAATTTAGCTATAGGATGGCCCTTTTTGTGAGTTGGTTTGAGAAACTCATATTTCCATAAAACTGAAAAATTACAATTTTTAAATGACCGGTAAAACAGAATAAACTATTGATATGAAAAATGTTTCGCATATTTTTTAAGCATGAATGATTGCGTGTGACAGCACCCCAGGATTTAGGTTCTCGTCAATTTTGTGATATATTTGAGGATATAGAACCGCAATTGTGTAAATTGGTCATGGAAATCTCGCAGTATCGTGGCGAATTTTTGAATGATATCCTTTTCAAGAAAAGCCCAAAAATAAAGTCATATTTAATAAATGGAAACATTGTAAAAAATGTATTGTTTTTTCCGTTTCATACACAAAACCAATATAATTTTTCGACTCGATTATCGAACTATAGAACGTATACAAAAATTAACATAAAACAAAAAATACTTCACAGAAGAAACTAGACTTTCACGCCCACTTTAGTTAAAGATTATTGATTTGAAAAAGACCTTTATTTTCCAAAGAGATTAGTCAGTTAAGTTAAATTCTTCAAAAAACAAAGCCATTTTTTTCCTAAGACTTAACTTTATGATTAAAAGATGGATGGAAAATAATAATTGATATGGGATCTTATTTATAAATAGTTGAATCACCGTAACTGTCTGAAAGATAGAAACAACCATTTTGACCATTTTAATGAAAAAATACTCCTGTAATTTTACTAAACAATTTCAAACATTTTATCGCTTTAAGTATACCTATAGGAAGTTCCTTCCATTATGTTCAAAAAAAGCTAACTAACTGCGCGTCAAATGAGCAAATAGTTTTCCAAGCTAATGGTGCCCTCCCTTACTTTCCCTTCCTTTATAAAAAAAACTCCCCTTCCTAAAGATCTTCCATGCTTGATTCACTTTTTCAATTAGCTCTTGTCTGTGGGTGATGCAAAACTAGGATGGAGGATTTAATTTAAAAAACCGCTTAGATGATTCTTTTATTTGCATTGCATTTCTCTCTTTTTCTATATAAAAGTCCATATCCGCTCCAACCTTCTTCCCTATAAAAACCTACTCCGAGTAGGTAAGATTTCTTAAGAGCTTCCGCAAACAAGACCTGTGAGTAGAATCTAAGCAAATACAACCAACCTACATACATATTTGATAACAATGACAACGACGACGAACGACGACGAAGAGGAAGACGAGGAAAAATGTGGTAACGGTACGAGTATGAGTTCCATTAGCCCCAAGGAAAAAGAAAAATTAAAAAATCAGCCCACCTCAAGCCCCCATCATCGTAGTGCCGCATGAAGACTGTTTCAATGAGCGTACTTAAAAGTGCTATTAAAAGATTTTTCAACACTATAGGGTTACCCTTAAGTTGCTCCCACACCGCACTAGACATGAGTTTTTTGTGGAAGGATGGCAATGGGATGGGACAGGTGGTGGTTATGTTACAGTGCAGCTTGTAGACTCTATAGAGTCCATACCCCCTCCACCTTGCCTTGGAATAGAGAGGGAAAGCCACTGTTATAACACCTCAGCATCGTTGACATTTTTTAGTATGCCTACTGGGGTACATATTGAAATTTCCCCAGTTCTGAAAGGCCCTCAATTCTAAAAGATTTTTTTTTAATTTTATCCCAATTAAGGGGTAGGGGTGCTGCTTTTGTTTTATCAGTTAGACAAATCATACCCAGGTCAGGATAATTGAAAAGAAAAGGAAAAAAAAAAGAATTTAATTCAAAGTGATTGATGTATGTATACTTATTTCGAAGCTTCTTGATGTGAGCTAAGCGCTGCCTGTGCCGGCCGCCGAAGAATCACTTTGGCCTTCTGGTTCTGACGTGAGCGAAGTGATGAATTAGGGTAGATGGGCTCGGTTTGGGCTTGGGCTATAACCAGAATCCAGATGACGTTAATGGACTGAATTTGGAAAGATGCGAGCATCATAATTTGCATAGAAAAAGAAAGGGCTTGGGGGCTTTGGGGCTTGAGGTTTAGGGATTTTTATGTAAATCGGAATTCAAAATGATTTAAGGCAGTGAAGCGCGTGCTAAAAGGATCGAAGATACAAAATTACAAATGATGGAATGAAATTGAATTGAATTGAATCTTCTGCATCGATGATTGGAGTTATTGATTTCTTCTCATCTAAGTATAATTCTAATGGTGCGCCATCATTACCATCAGCTTTCAGAATCTTACCAAGTACCAACGCCATCACCAACGCAGCTCAAGTTGGCTTTAATTTATTCACTTCTCTATGATTGATAGGATGGAATAAATTCTTCTTCTTTTTTTTTCAATTTTATTTTTGCGTCTCGACTCGACTGTGCGAATATAAATTTTTAAATTTTGGAATGTGAAGGAAAGCCAGCCTGGGGGACAAAGTGAAAAGTGAGTGGGAATTATTTTGGATCCTTCCTTAGCACTTAATGCATCTGCACTGTTAAACGGATTTTCATCCACTTTTGGTGTTTTGTTCGCATAAATTTGATTAATGCTCGTCAATTTGAAATGAATGCTTTTATATGAGAAATGGTATTCTATTAATGCTAAGCGGTATACAATTTCGGTGACATTAGATCTTGGTTTTCGGAGTTACAAGTTTGAATAAAATGGTGTCGAAATGTGGATTTCTGTCAATTCTGTAAGTGTGAAGAAGAAAAGCTGATTTACTTTCTTATTTATAAGCGAACAAATGTTTTGGGCACAACAGTAAGAACAATTCAGGTAACTGTATCTACACATTAATTCATAATTGATCAACGATTTATTGGATGGTTTGTTGAGTTTTAGGGACATTTATTTTCGTCTGTCGATATTTTTAGTCATTTTATGTAAGATTACTGCATCTTGAGACGAATTGACAAATCCTCCATGAGTAATTCTTGTCGTTAAAAGTGCTTTCTCAAATTAGCCATTTGAAATCGTTATAAAAACTGTAGGTCCCCTCTATTCCTGAAATGACTCGAAAACAAGAATGGTTGAGAGTTATAAGTCACTAGGCCCTGTTTAATTTCCCAAATGAATTCACATTAAAAAGAGCGAAAAAGATGTCAGCACATTGTAATAAGTGGAAATATTGAGCCCGGTAAAGCCCGGTAGTACCCGTGGCGTGATGGTTATTGAGAAGGACTGTCATGCCAGGGGTGTTGGGTTCAAAACCTGCCTGTTCCATCTAAAGTTTTTTTCCCGGTTACTGCCTCTTGCGAGGAATTGACAAATTCTGCAAGGTCATGAAAAATGCTTTCTCAAATTAGTCGTTCGGTTTTGGCTTAAGACTATAGGTCCCCTCAATCCCTGACAACATTACTCGAACACAGGAATAGTTGAGAGTTCCAAGTCGCTAGGCTCTATTTCTTAACGGACTGTTGCGCCACCTAATTTATTTATTTAAAGCATTCCAAATTTGTGTAGTGCGACTGAGGAAAGAATTCCTGTATGTAACAGTACGTCTGAAGTTGGACTCAAGAGTAAATTGATAAGCATTCCTAGAAGTACGGGTATTGCGATCGAATTGTTTGAGGAAAGGAAAATTGTTAATTAAAATAACGATAAATCAATGATAGACACGAGACCTTGCAGCGGTTTTCAAGGGAAGCAAATGTCTCAATAATAGAACCATCACCCATTAATTTTTAGAATTGTCAATTCAATTGTATTAAAAAGACTTAAGTACGTTATTGGAGCACCAGCACAAATATGAGTATTATACTCAAGTTTCGAACGAATAAAAAGCTTTGTAAATTATAGCCAGATCAAAAGGGGTAAAAACTTTTTGCATTGTCAGAGAAAATTTTAACACTTAGCAGCGTTTTTGGCGATGTCAAAAATGTTCTCACTCCACAAGAAATGGTTTGTGATGCACATACCTAGCACTGAAAGCTGTTCAGTCTCCTAGATACAAGTACCACCCATGGATATTGGCGTAAGGGGGGGAGGTTAAGCTTTTGCGACAGAAGATAGCATTGAGTTTTCGAAGCATTAAATTAAGTTGGGTTAGAAGAAAAAGACAAAAGATCATTTATTAAAATAAGGAAGAGTGTTGGAGACAAAACGGAGCCTTGGGGCACACCAGAGCTTATTTTGTGGACATTAAATCGGAACCAGTCCAATTATAATTATTTGAATTTAAGGGTCCGAAAGGTAATTTCTAACCCAACAGAGAAAAGATTCATCAATACCAAATGCACTCATTTTGAATAAGAGAGCTTGATGCCAAACTCTATCAAATGCCTTTGAAATATCAAGTGCAATATTCTTGCTTTCCCCAAAACGATGTAAGATTTGTTCGGTGAGATAAACCATGAGGTCATGGAAAGAAGGGACTTAAGTGCTATTGGAAGATAGTTGGAGGGGGAGGAGGATTCGAATTTTTAAAGACAGACTGGACAAATACTGTTTTCCAACCAATCGGAAAGAGACCTGTAGAATAGGAAAAATAAAAAAGCTTACGCAGTGGTTTTGCCAGCGTTGAAGAACACCTCTTCAAAACAGGAGGACTAATGACACTCTCTGATAGCGTTGAAGAAACAGCAAACTGTGCTGCAAGCAAAATGGCTTTATCAATCGAGCTTACATAGGGAGTGTCATTGTGGACGATGACGTAGTGTTACGTACATTTTTTACAAATGACCAGAAATTTGTACTACCTTTGGGACATTGTAGTATTTTTTTTAATACGTCAAATATGTACGTTACAGGTCTTTCAAGCTTGTCTGAACTTATTCCGGTTTTCCTCAGTGCGGTTGGCTTTATATTTCCAGAAACTTACATTTTTGATCGTAATAACCTCTTTGCAGCTCGAATCGAATGGGTTGATAGAATTTACCTTATTTGGGATAAAATTTCTCATTCCACAAAGATCTAAGTTTGTAATCAAATCTGCGCTAAGATTCACGTCACTTTCGAGGAATCATAATGACCAGTTAAAGTTACTGAAAAAGTCGTTGAGACCATCCCAGTGGGCTTTCTCATATTATCAAACGGTTCTCGTAATTTGATAGGTAAATGAAAATACATTTCTCTCAGTTGTATGGAAAATAATAATAATAATCAATCTAAGTATGGAATTATAGAATTCGCAATTTCGGTTAAGAAAGGAAAAGTTCGATATTAACCTATGGTTAGGTTAGGTTAGGTTATTGTGGCTGTCCAAGATGGAAACGGACACACTTAGGCCAGTTTAATGGCCCATTGTGATACCACATGAATCTTAAGGTTTCTTCCTAAGCTCAATAGTACCAGTTTGAGTTTCTTACGAAACGTGAGAGGCTGATTATGCCGATATGATTTAGATCGTTTAGATCGTTAAAGAAGAATTCTCCTAGGTAATTCTTGCGTTTTCGAGCCAGAGCAGGGCATTTGTTTCTTCCTCTTCCTCGTCCATACAGCTTCTGCAGAAATCATTTGAGAATACGCCTAATCTCGTGGCGTGCTTTCCTATTAGACAGTGTCCGGTTATGAGACCTATTATCGAGCTTATATGCGATCTGCTTAGAGAGAGCAAGCACCGTGAACGTTTTAAATCCAGTGTTGGCCAGATGTTTTTTGTGACTTGACACGTGGTGCTGTTGTTCCACCTGGTGCCTGCCCTCCTCACAGCGTCTTGCATTAGCAACAGTTTATATTAACCTATCGGTTTGGATACATTTTTGAACAAAAAATGTTTGAGTTAAATCACGCTTACTGTAAGCCAATAATAATAATAATAATGTTTCACCGAACAGCAGGATAAAATGGAGCTAAAAATATGACAAGTTGTGAAAGGTGCAACAAAATATAGGTTATACAATATAATATAGGTTATGTAATATATATTGACCTCGATCGTTGACATCGAGCGTGGGTGGCTATAGAAAATAATCTATTCATTTCTGTAGACTAACTTTAGGACTACAGCTTTTAATAAAACAGGACGCTTTCCTGGTTTATACATATTATATCAGTTCCTACATTTCGTTAGCCATGTTGTGATTTATTTGAACTTACACTCCTTCCAGAAATGTTTTCCTATTTACAAATCGTACATATCACGAATATTTATTATGTTAATTTTTTTCTACAAAACACAAGACCATTAATTTATAATCTTATCCGTATAAGAAATAAAAAACGCAATCATAAATATCTAATGATATTTTTTTGATAAAAGCAAACCCATATTATGATAATTAATCAGATAAATCAGCCGGTTACACCCCATTTACTCGCTCTTAACTACACGTAGTCATAATTTTGAGTTCGAGATATCAGGGAAAGACATTGCCGTAAGCATTTTTGTCCAAAAATCAGTAACATAAACAAATATATTGTAGCACAGGGAGTAGAGTACCTAACTACATATGTTTGTATACATAGATATTTTAGGTATCGATATCAAGACGACCTATATCCTCGTATACGTGGCGTTATCTTTGGATAATACCCTCCGAAGAATTCTATAATAGAATATCTGATAAACATCTTTCTTAACGTTAATACCATCATAATAAACAAATGTTGTTTTCAGGAAAGAAAATAGGTCGAACATAAACACCAACTTACGAGTATATGTATCTCTGAAGATACAACAGTAAATCGCCATAAATATCCTTTGTAGCAGTCATAAAAGTAATAAAATTCATATGTTTGTTTTTGTCGGCAGGATACGAATATAGGATATTGCTTAAGACTGCAAAAAAACATTAATAATTTATTTATAAATTTGAAGAAAAAATAAAATACAATTTTCTTAAAATACTCGTACTGTTTTGAAAAGAATGGTACTCGCGGTAAATGCTTCCAATTGTCTTCTTAGCTTGATTAGAAACAATATGAACCTAAAAAAGATCTAGTATCTGGAAATATCTACTTACATTTAATTGGGAAAAATAAAGGGTTTTCCATAAACAGTTTCCATTTCGCATAGCCCGCTATTTAGGCAGCTGTCACTCTTGAACCTGTCATCTTTTGACATTTGGAAATTACTGAAGTTCATTCAAATATTTGTAGTCTCAGTTCGAAAAACTAAAGAAATGTTGGGTTGGCGTGAAGCACCCATTGAGTTGGGAGTATTGAAAGTGGTGGATATTTGAGATTTATATAAAAATTATACTGATGTAAAACCTTCACTCAACAAAAACCGCGAAAATCATCTTCCGTCATATTGCTCCTTTACGCAACTAGCAGAACTCTAGCATTTGTTAAAGCATCGATATTTATGTGAACTAGGATTATTTTCCACCAAACTATGTCACACAAACTCCAAACAATCGCAATTTTGCGAAAAGACATGTCCGATCGTTTTATTTTGGAAGAGGTGATCACAATTCTCCACCGCGATCTCGTGATTTAACATACTTTATTTTTTTTTCTTTTTATGCTGATTCAACCCGTTCAAGATGGAATTCATTTATAATAATATTATAAAGCTGAAGAGTATGTTTGTTTGCTTGTTTGTTTGTTTGAACGCGCTAATCTCAGGAACTACTGGTCCAATTTGAAAAATTCTATCCATGTTAGATAGCCAATTTCTTAAGGAAGGCTGTAAATTATGTAAAATCACGGTATAATTAATACCAGTGGAGCACCAAAAAGAAAATTTCAAAATCAGATTTTTTTTTCCATTTTGAGAGTTTTCACTGCGTGCGCTATTTAAACGTTTAAGGTTTTAGTAAAAGAATGAATGACAGAATTGTTCCCTTTTAATAATTATTTTGTTGTATGTATATCGTTGGATGTAAGGACGTGTCCTGAATTATCTGAAGATTGTTCATAGTTATTCCCATCGGTTGTGATTGTTGAGTGAATTACAAGCCCATTTTGAGCAATTTAAAATGAAATTAAAAACTTAAAATTTGCAATTATAAATTCTTTGGCGCGAAGATCAGTGTTTCAGTTTCTTATTGGCAGAGAGAGAGAGAGAGAGAGAGAGAGAGAGAACTTTCTTATTTTGTATTAATATGCTTAAAATATAAATAAACAAAAGTAGGCAAACGATAGGAGCTCTTCCTAATGATTATTAAAAAGACTAACAAACTTAGGTTTTATTATTACCAAAAATACTCCATTTAACAAGATGGATTCTCAAACTGACATTTCGGCTACTTAGGACTAAATGTGAGAAAGTGTGCGTGAAATGATGCAAAAACCAAACATATTCTCACATTTAGTCTTCAGGCCCATCAAAATGCTTCATTTTAGTTCTCAGGCCCATCTAAATGCCTCATTTTGAATGTTTCATGGCCTTCACTCAAAAACGAAACAATCGTAACCAACAGAATCTGAAGTGCTGACATGGTCTTAAATTGGAAGATTTATATAGCTTTTTAATTTCAATCCAAATAAATGTTGTAAATGTATATTAATTTAAATAAAATTGAACAAATACAAATTTAATGATTTATTAGTGCTGTATTTTGTTTACTTAAATTATTTGCGAACGCAATATGCGCTGCAACTGGTTAAGTATAATTGGAAATGGACAAAAGTGTAACTCAATACTTTGTAAAACAACAAAACAGACAATTTTTTCAGGTGTAGTTTGCTTAGAGCATTTTTTTGGCGACGTTAGAAGTTCAGGTGGAAACAATAGGCGGATGTCTCCGTATTTTTTTGTACAGACAATGCTACGAGAAGCATACTTGTGAAGTTCTATTGCCAACTTTAGCTAGTTCAGATTCCTCAATTAGATTAGTATTTTCATCATTTAAGCAGTTCCCTAAATTTCGTAGTGATTACTGTAAATTAGTAAATTAATTATAATAAACTGATGTTGAACATGCTTTTTTCAAGACAAAAATGTACATTGATTCGCTATCAACAAAAAGACTGCAAAATTAAAGCTTAAAACTGACTTTTTCATCGAAAATACTAAAAAGAAATAATCTAACGAAATAAATGGTTTGTGTATTTCAACGAACTAATCGAATGCACAAACCATTTCTTTCAATAAGTATAAGTTTCTTGGTAAACCATATTTTAGGGACGAGTGCTTTCTTACGTTATGAGCGGTCTTAGGATGAGCTGAACCATGCTGTCTGAACCATATCACATAAAATAAATAAATTATGTGGCGCTACAGTCCGTTGAGAACTAGGGCCTAGTGACTTACAACTCACAACCATTCCTGTGTGCAAGTACGGTTGTTAGGGATGGAGGAGACCTACAGTTTTAAGCCGAATCCGAACGGCTTATTTAAGAAAATACATTTCATGACAAGAATTATTCTTGGAGGATTTGTCAATTCCTCGCGAGGCAGTAAAAATGAAAATACCTTTAGATGGCACAGGAAGGGATTAAAGCAAAGACCTCTGGCATGACAGTCCATCGCACTAACCATCATGCCTCGGGTACTACCATATCTCATACCGGAAACAAACACTCATCCCAAGAAAAATGTAACACTGGTAACCGATGTTATCGAAGATAAAAGATTTGCAACTTTATAATTCCCGTTTGTCTTTGAGGCCAATTCAAATTATTTTAATATGTATCGTCAAATTGGATGAAGAATTTTTTTTAGCAGAATTTTTTGGGAAATTGCTTATATTTATGTAGAACGCTGCTAATTATATATTAAGACCAGGATGGAAAAAACTGATTTTTGGGCAAACCATTAGAATGGAAATTCTTTCGCTTCCACAGCCTAAAAATTGATTTCAAAAACTGCGATTGTTTGCATACTAGTAATTGTACTGAATTGTTGACCAAACATTAAAAACGGTTACGTTGACTTTATAAAAGGCAAGAAAAACCAGAATAACAACAGAAAACTTGAAACATATAATTAACTTTGATACAAAATTTCGTTTTATTATATCATGAAATCAACTACATCCTTTAAATTTGATAGTCTTTCTAGTTTAGTCTTTCATGAAATTTTGTCCCAAAAATATCACTTTTACCCTTTCCCATAATATCATATAATAATACTTTTTTAAAGTAAGGTTTAATTTGCTTGGATTATTAGTGAATTATAAAAGAATTACACAAATTTTGAAAACCATTGTAATCAGGATTGATATCACCTAAAGCCACTCCTAAACCAGATAAATACTCAGTGCATAAACATCAATATAAATAACTCACATTTGTAATAATATTTTATGACTGTAAAGTTTAAAATAAATCTATTTTTTAAAGTTTCGAAACTATACATCATGCATATTTAATTTAGCAACTCATCACCACACTGTTCCGTTATTGAGTGTATCTTAAGATTATGACCCAAAATTAAAAACTTAAAACATTCTTGTTAATAAAGACGTTAAGTTAAGCTAGTTTAATTTAATTTAAACTACCCCTTTAAGAACATTAATTACAGATTATTATTTTTTACATTGTTCAAGGTAAATTGTTTTTGTTTTATTCTCCTCAAACGAAAAAATCTCCCCCCACTCCCTTACTCCCAAAAGAAGGTGGGAATTGAAATTCTGTTTATAAGAAAATATTTTCAACCTTTTGAATACATAATTCCACACCAAATTTATTTTACACAAGAACAAAGTTTCTTTTTTTCTCCTTTTTCGTTTCAAAAACAATCGAGAACTTGGAACACATAATTTGGTTGTTATTTCTATATTCACCCCTAACTCGACCACATTGGATTATGTCAAACAGACGAGGAGAGCACCCAAAAAAGTTTTGCTGGAACTTGCCCTGAGTCAATTTTGTATATGTACATAGTTCGGGAGTTCGGGACGGGATGGAATTTTACAACATCATCTCTATTATAACTTTTCCCATTACCATAACTTCGAAGCTATTGAATAACATTTTTACTACCAGTACCGCATACCAGGGAATATGCCGATGCCGGCTGTTTGTCGTCGTTGGCGTCGCGTCTCACTCATTGAAGCGTACGTTTGTCGTCGTCGAACCGATAAGAAGTTCCTACGTGTAATCCCAATTTACGAAAAAGCTCTTCAATAGACGGACGACTTTGCTTTGTTGGAAAATTTGCCGGAACCTTTGTGCACTCTTTTCTTTTTTTTTATGGTTGGTGCTCGTGCTGTTCGGGGGCCTGATGGCCTGATGCCGTCTTCAATGAAGTGATGAAGGTGTGTGATGGTGAAAAGCGAAGGCATGGGACATCAAATTCTGGGAGCCAAATCTGCAATCTAAACATGTTCGGTGACAGTTGGAAGCGAAATTTTTGTATGTCACATTACTTTATTTTTATCAATCAATGCGCGTTGTGAATACGTGAAGGTAAAATATAAAATGTTATCCAAAAAGTATTCTTTTGTGCTGCGCTGCTGGGCTGGCTTGAGTGGTGAGGACTGAGGATATGGGGAGTCCTTCGGGATCGACAATTCGACATGAATAATTTTATCATAGAATATTTTTTACTTTGTAACAGCAATTTAAAACTTTTGGACACGAACAAGGATTTGTGTCGCAAAAGTGTCACAAAGATAATAGTACCACCTGAAACCTGCCATGCCACCTGCAACGATAAAGATGAAGATGAAGATGAACCGTCGCCATCATGCTTCATGCATCTTAGTAAATGGGCAACACACACAGAAAATTGAAGAACTTGTTAGGTCTCAATCGATGGATTACTTCAAATAGGAAAATATAGAATTACGTGACACTGAATTGACAGCTGGTTTGAAATAAGAGTAACGTTGAGTATGAGGGAAAATGAATTTCACTAAGAATTATGATGCACAAAGCCTACATTTTTTTTTCACAAAATAAGTAAAAAATAAATTGAACGTAATTTCTCGTTGAAAGTTTCATTGTAAATTATTGTATTTTTAAGAAATATAATATTGGAAACTCAACGTCTTCCTGGAATCCTTCTATTTCCTGTAATTCAAACAAAAATAGACTACGTTTTGTTAAAAATATAAACTATAATAATAATATACAAAGAGTGCGTATACGCCCTGGCGTATGATTCTTGTATCAATGTTTTTAAATCGTGTGTTGAGTAAATTTTAATGTTTTAAAGGGAAATCTAAGAGGGCTACTTGACCCCTATATATAAAAGTGTTTCTTTTTTTTTTTTTAGACGCGTGGTTTTCAATCTGGCAATACTTTTTTCGGAGTTGGTCTTTGTGAAGATAAACAATTTTAAAACATTAAAATATATACAAATTTTAAGAATGGATAAAAATAAATACATTCAAAAACCTCTGGTAAATTATTTAATTGGGTTTAATTTAGGTAAAATTCAAAATTAAGATTTTTTCATGGCAGGGTTGCCATACTTACTTTTAAATATTTATTTTGTTTAAGAATTTAAAGAAATTTTATTCGTTCAATGTATGTTTTAGGCTTTTTAAATAAAAGATTGTTGAAGTACATAAATAACGTGTTTCGTATACGCATATGTACAATGTACATATATATTGAGAGATTTTTTGACTTCATTCTTTCTTTGTATTAAATCCTCTATTTATTCTAGTTTTTTCTAGGCTCAAATTTTAAATAGTCTTTATTTCGCGCATCCAGAACATGTTCTGAACGCTGAACAATTGGAAAAATCGCAGAGTTCTATGATTTTTCCGCCATGAACCAATATATTGTTGACGAAAGATTACATGTGATACCAGTTATACGTTCTTCAGTATAATGGGGCTGTTTCAAAAGTGTATTGTATCTACATATATCCTAAAGGTATTATTAAACAAACAAAAAAATAAGTTTGTTTACGTCATGAGTTAATCAAAACAAGTTAATTGTTGTATTGAATCTAAAAACATAACTATTTTGAAAAGAAGAAGAAGACATAAAAATGTATAACATCACATAACTTTTTTCAGAAACTTATTAAATATTTTACTTTAAACTTGTTCTTTCCAAAATTGTAAAAACAAATAATTGATGTGTTGTTTTTAGTAAACAATTTACGTATCAAAAACAACAAAATAATAAAAACAATATTGTTTCGATAAGAACACATTTTTTAGTTTAAAACCCCGTCCTTATATTTTTCAATTTATGATATTTTTTAAAATCCTTTGGTTCCATAATGACTTTTGCCGCCGTTACATCTTCATTCTCAAGAAGTCATTGTTTGGTTTGATATATGAACAACAGGAAAATAATTGGTCCATATTTCTTCTGAAATGAAATAATTAACAGTCAATGGGAAACGCTATACAACTTGTTATAGAACCTTGATTAATGACTTTTTAGTTGCTTAATAGGAGGATGTTGATGTGAAATATATTTGGTTTCAACAAGACGACGCTAAATTTCATACAGTCAACCAAAAAATCATTTTATTGAAGGAAACTTGTGGTGAGCGTCTGTCGCGTGGCCTACAAGATCATGCGATTTAACGCCATTGGACTATTTTTTGTCACTTGTCCACCCAAATAAGGGCGAGAATTGAAGCCTTGGAGGAGTTCTTGTTGACAATCGCTGCAAAAATTGATCAAAAACTGGGTCTCTCGGCTGGAATTTATTCGAGCAAGTTACAATATGCATTTTATATTTCCTTAAGAAGTAAAGTTGTTGTAAGTCGTCATTCTCTTAGACTGTTATAATTTGGGGCCATATGAAAGATTTGGCTGCTATCGTTTTCTATTGTTAATGGCTTTCTCTTAACATTGAAGCAAACTTCTATAGATTTCTTTCAAAAATATTAATTTGTTTAATTAAAACCTCTTATTTGAAAACCCAGGTTTTATCACGAAGCATTAAATCCCAGCAAATTTAAAATTAAAAAAAAGAGGCTGGGATGCGACCCACACTGACAGTTTCAGTTGAAGTGTCGTGGGGTGCGCATTGCATTGAAACACTATTTAATAACATACAATTATCAAAATGATTTGTTCAAAGTGTTGTCAAAAAATTGATAGAAATTCTAGTGAAAAAATATCGTGCTCAGATTGCATGTCAATATTCCATTTTGCATGCATCAAAGTCAAAGCACAAGATATTGTGAACTCCAAATCATTGGGAAAATCATTTCGATGTAAAAAATGCATTGCTAAATCAAAGACTCTCACAGTGTCTGAGTGCGTTACCGTAGCAGATGCCACGTCACTCACAAACAACAACAACCCAACCTTTATCGACAACTCTAAATCATCTATGATGACTGAGAAAGAAGCGGGAAATGGGAAGAGCGACAGCGAATGCACTATTCAAATGGTTTATGCAAAGCTCACAAAACTGGAAGACAAATTTGATTGTTATCTGAAATCTCTAAATGAATTACACACTGAGAATGTTGAACTAAAATCTAAAATCGAAGTGCTAGAAAGCAAACTTAATTGGCAGCAGCAGCATCATCTTAAAAAATGCATTGAAATTGTTGGTGTGCCAAACGTCAATAATAATAATGCCCAAACTAAAGCACAACACATCTTTTCCAAATGTCTCTCACTGGAAATCTCAAATGACAAAATAGATAAGTGTTATGTTAAAAGAGTACACTCAAAAAAAGAGATTAACGGCGATAATTCTTCGCAAGGCAAATCAATCATCTGTATTAAATTCTCTGATGTCAAAACAAAACAACGAATAATGAGTGTGAAAACGAAGAACAATCATAAGCTTTTCTCTTTAAATTTAAATAATGATGACGATGATGGTGATGTTCATACTGGTGGAGGCGGTGGCGGTGACAGCGGTGGAGATGGTAGTGGTTCTGGCAGTGGTAGCGGAAGAGGCAAAGGGAATGCTGTGTACATTAACGATGCACTTACGAATTTTACACAAGCTCTATTTATGCAAGCTAAAGAAGCAAAAAAGAAACAAGGTTTTAAATATTTATGGTTTAAAAGTAATCAAATACTAATGAGAAAGGATGAGGGTGGAAAAGTCATTTCAATTAAATCTTTTAGCGATCTTGCAATTATTTAGTGCTTTATACACATATTATACTATTTTCTTTTAAATGAATTTTGAGAATGAACTAATTGATGACTTTTCTTCCCTTAATCATAGTAATTTTAATATTTTGAATGCTTTTTCTAATTCTACTTATTGTGATGGTAAACTCTTTATTGCCCACCAGAATATTAGAAGTTTGAGAGAAAATTTTTCTGTTCTTGTTACTCATTTAGATTCGTTTGAATGCATTCCAGATATTTTTTTCATTTCTGAAATATGGATTTATGGGTTTGAAAAAAATAACTATGTTTTACCTGGTTTCAATTTTCATGCCAAAACAAATGAAAGTTATGCTGCCGGTGGTGTTGGGTGCTTTATAAAAGAAGAATTTACTGAGTGTGAAGTGTCTGATGTAGATTTCGTGAGCGCGGATGTTATAAAAGTATCTTTTAAAGTTGATAAGGAAGTTTATGTTTTTTTATGTGTGTATAGGTTACATGCGTTCAGTGTTTCTTCTTTTATTAATGAGTTTTCACGTCTATTAGAAAGAGAAAAGTCAAAAAACCTGATTATTGTGGGTGATTTTAACCTTAACATTTTAGAAAACAATGAAACTGTGTCAATGTATAGGGCTTTGCTTGCCTCTAATGGTCTAGAATGCTTTATAGATGAGCCTACAAGGTTGGTGTCAGGTACTTGCTTAGACCATATGTATGGACGTTTTACCAATATATCGCATACTTATGAACAAGGTGTAACTGATTTTATGATTACTGATCACGCAATGACAGTACTTTTGGTAAACAGGGTTAAAACAAAAAGGGTTATACATTCTCCTAGCACTAATAATAAAACTAAAACAAAAATCAATTTTGAAAAACTTAAAACCGATCTCTTTTATGAGTTTTGGGAAGATGTTTTCATTGAAAGTGATGCTTCTAGATCATATTCGATTTTTATTAAGAAACTAAAAGAACACATTGCAAATAGCTACTATACCATCCGTTTAAAAAAATCAAATATAAGACTCAAGCCCTGGATTTCTAAACAGTTACTTAATAAAGTTAAAACTAAAAATAAACTTAAAATAAAAATTAAATGTTCTCGAAATCCCTCCAATAGTTACCTAAATAACAGATATAAGAGACTTTGTTTGGAATTAAAAAAGGAAATACCAGTCTGTCGTGACAATTTTTACCGAACACGACTAAACTCGGCTAAAGGAAATTTAAAAGATGAATGGCAAGTTGTCAATAATATACTTAACAAGTCTTCTTTTTTAAAAAAGCCAACTGTTATTCGAAGTGGAGTTAATAACTGTGAATTAACAGACAATTTTGATATTGCTGAAGCGTTTAACATCTACTTTACTTCAATTGCTGGTAATTCACAGACAGGTTTCATTCTTTCAAATTGCACAACTTGCTCTTCTCATCTCAATGGTTTTGAATTAACACATACAAATAGTTTTGCTTTTGAACCAATTACGGCTTCGGAAATTTTGAAATCTATAGGTAGTCTCAAAGATTCAAATGCTTGTGGAGTTGATGGCATCTCTAATATAGTCATTAAAAGGATAGCATTTTTTTTAGTGGACGTTTTGGCACATTTGTTTAATAATAGCATTTATTCGGGAGTGTTTCCAGATGAACTTAAATGTGCAGATGTCATGCCCCTCTTTAAAAAAGGTGCAATAGATGAGATGACCAATTATAGGCCTATATCTCTTTTGCCATCAATTAGTAAAGTTTTTGAGAAAATTGTCAAAGAGAGGGTAGTTAACTATTTAAAAACTATCAATTTTTTTAGTTCAGTGCAATTTGGGTTTCAAAAAGGAAAGTCCACAGAAGATGCTCTTTTAGAATTTTGCTCTCGGATTTTTTCTAATCTTGATGAAAAAAAGTATACATGTGGTTTATTTATAGACATTACAAAAGCCTTTGACATGGTTAACCACAAGATATTATTGAGAAAACTTGAAAATGCTGGGTTTCGCAGCTTTATGTTGGAATGGTTCGGATCATATCTTCTTAATAGATCACAGAGAGTTAAAATAGACAATATAAGAAGTAGTATAGCCTCATTTAACATAGGAGTGCCACAGGGCTCGGTTTTGGGACCGATTCTATTCTTAGTTTATATAAACTCATTGTTTAGTTTGGACTTTAAAAGCACTCTTACTGCGTTTGCAGATGATATTGGCTGTACTTATGGCTCTAAAAGTGCATTGAATCTTGTTGCTGATATAAACTGGGATCTAGATTTATTGAGAACTTGGTTCAATGAACATAAGTTAATTATAAGCCCTAAAACAAAAATTATGTTTTTCAATCTGTCTTCGGTAAATGTTTTTGAAACTGATGTTATGTACCATGCGAACGATTGCCAAAGGTTTATGATAAATAGGTGCAAATCATGCACAAATGAATTTTCATTTTATAACAATGTAAGTTGCAGCGCTAATTGTTTCGTGGTAGAAAAAGTTGATAGCTTTAAATACTTGGGCCTTCATATAGACTCGAGAATGAACTTCTCATGTCATACGGAGTATCTAAGAAAGTATTTCAACTGGACATTAAGAAATTTCTTTTATCTTAGTAATGTTTGTTCTTTAAAGCTCCTCACAACAATTTATTATGGCATCTTCCATTCTAAGTTACAGTACGCAATTTCTTGTTGGGGAGGGGCTTATCAGAATAAAATTCAACCGCTTCTTATACTCCAGAAAGCTGTTATTAGAAAAATTTGTAGAAAACACCGTCGACATCCAAGTTTTGAACTTTTTGCTACTCTTAAGATACTTCCTGTTAGACATTTGTACTGTTTTAAGGTATTGAAAACATTTTTTAGGAGGTCAGGAAATCTTAATTTCAGGCTAATTTCCAACTATAATCTTCGAGGTAATTTTTTGAATGTTGTTACTGTACCAGTTTTTCGCACCACGGCTTTCCGTAACTTTTGTTCTGTGTTTTCATTTCGTCTTTTTAATAAACTTCCCCAATCTATAAGATCCATAACAATTTCTGGAATATTTTTAAAACGCATAAAACAATGGCTTTTCAATTTTGATTACCTAAATATTGAATCACTTTTCACCGATATTTTGGTTTGATAGAGAGTTTATCACTATTTCTTTTCGTTTAGCTTTTATTAAATTTTATTTGGAGAATATACAAATTTCTAAAACACTACTTTTTTTCTAGTTCTGTTAAATTAATTATAGAAATGTTAATTTTGTATGCATTTTTATAGATTTTTATTAATTGAATTCATTAAATTGTACTTTGGGTCACCCCACCCTCATTAATCTTTTGAATTTGTTAAGCCTATTGAAGTGGCATTTAACACTATTTTTAATGCTTTATTGTATCAAAAAATACAAAATGTCATTATTATTTTGATTAATTATTAATTATTTATCTTTATTATAATGTATTTGAATTTTAAGCGAAATAAAATATACTCTACTCTACTACTACAACTTCAAATCCCGTCTGTCAATTTGTCTTGCTTAAAAATTTGTAGGTTTTGTGTTGGGTTAAGAAAGTTGTCAGTTGAATTATTCTTACAAATTTTATTATTATTATTTATTAATTACCAACAATATTTTTCATATAAAGAAATAGTTTAGTTTGAAAATCTAGTTTCGTTAAATAGATTTTTAGTCAAAAACAAATTTTTACCAATTTTAGTAGCATTTCTTAAATTTTTACAAATTGGATGAATGAAATTAATTTGAAGTCAATATCTTCTATTGTTCACGAGATATCGAAAACCGAACATCATTTTTTACCAATTTTGCGTACTATTTTTTGTAGATTTTAATTTTTTATGACAAAACTGACTGTTGGATTTTTATAAAAAATGTACTGAACGTCGAAAATAATATTTTCTGTGAGATAAAATAAGATTGAAGCCAATATTTTTAATTTTTGAAAAATATTTGAGTCGAAAGTAAATTTTTACTAAGTTTTAGTCTTGTTTTTTTTTAGGTTTTTATTGTTTGTAAAAAAACTGTCAATTCGATTTTTCTCAAAATTTTACCGAATATTGAAAACAATATTGCTTATAACAAAAAACCCAATATCTTAAAGTCTTGAAAAGATATTTGAGTCGAAAATCAATTTTTACCAACTTTTATTAATTTTTGTTAAGTTATTATTTTTTTTTTTTTGTAAAAAAACTGTCAATTCTATTTTTTTTTTAAATTTTACTTAATGTTGACAACGATATTTTTTAAAAGAAAAAATAAGTTTAAAGCATATATCTTAAAGTCTTGAAAAGATATTTTAGTCGAAAATCAATTTTTATCAACTTTTATTAATTTTTGTTTAGTTTTTATTTTTTTTGTAAGAAAACTGTCAATTCGATTTTTTTCAAAATTTTACTGAATGTTGAAAACAATATTTTTTAAAAGATAAAATTAGTAAAGGGTGAATACCTCAAAGGTTTGAAAAGATATTTGAGTCGAAAATTAATTTTTACCAACTTTTATTAATATTTTTTTTAGGTTTTTATTTTTAGGTAAAAAACTGTCAATTCCAAAACTTTACTGAATGTTGATACCAAAATTTTTTAATATATAAAATTAGTTAAAGGCCAGTATCTCAAAGTTTTCAAAATATATTTGAGTCAAACATACATTTTTACCAACTTTGATTAATATTTTTTTTTTGTTTTTATTTTTTATAAAAAAAACTGTCAATTAGATTCTTCTCAAAATTTTACCAGATATTAAAAACATTATTCTTCGTTGCACAGAATTGTTTTGGAGATAAAATCTTTTTTTTTTTCGTAAGTTTTTCGAGGTAAATAATATTTTTTTTTAGTTTTTTTTTTGATTTATAAAAAAAACCGTTAATTGGAATTTTTTCCAAAAATATATTTATTTGGTATCACGTTACAATATATAGTATGAAATTTAATTCAAGTCTCTAGCGTTATTGGCTCGTGAGGTATTTAGGTTTAACCAAAATGTTCACTTTTTTTTTAAACTGCTATGGTAAAAAAACCACCCACGCAATTTTCTTGAGAGCCCTTTCTGCATCTTTATGCCTTATTATCTGTTTAAAAAAATTTATTTGAAGTCGATATCTCTTCTTGTTCTTGAGCTATGGACGACGAAAAAAACGTCGCGAACGTACGGATGTACGAACGTACGTACATACATACACACGCACGCACAGACATCTTTCTAAAAATCTTTTATTTCGACTCTAGGGACCTTGAAACGTCGAGAAATGTCAAAATTTTCAATTCGACAAATCGGACCCATTACAATAACTTCCTATGTGAAATTAAAAATAATTTTGTATGACCTTCTTTGGGAAGCGAACTTAATAGCTGAAATAAATGTTATTCTATATTTGATATCAAATATCAATTTGACTGGTCAACAAGCTTTTTGAGATACAACCTTTCATAATTCCAAAAAACCTTATATACGGCTTTTTGAGTCTATGTAAATTTATGTAGTAGCTTTATTTTTTTTAAATAAAATTCGTGATGTTTTTTCAAATCTATAATCTATTACTTCAATAAATCAATATTCTGTTTAAATGTTGACTATCTTACTATCTTTCAAAAATTCCTCATTAGCTACAAGTCCTCACCTGCTATACATTAATCTTAAAAGAACGCTGAAGATTTAAAACTTTTAAGCGTAAAGCTAAAACGGTTCTTAACAGAAAAACACAAAACGGTATAAAAGCCGAAAATTGCTTTCTACCGTTTTCTTATTACGAATTAGTATTCTTAAAATTACAATATCAATTTTTGGAATTTATTAAAAAAAAATATAAAATTAATGCTAAAAACGGCTATTTCTGAGTTCGACCACAAATATTTAAAATCAGAGTTTGGATTCGGAATCAAAAATAGAAATTAAATTAAAAGATTAAAGGAGAACAATTCTATAATATACTATTTTAACGGTTTCCGCATAGCGCGCATTAATTGCTCTGAAAAGGGAAAAAATCCCTAACATTGAAACATTCTTTATTGGTGCTCGGCTATATAAGCCATTTATGTAATATTATAAAGACTACAGCCTTCGTCAATAAAAAGGCTATCTCACAATGGAAGACTTTTTCAAATCGTACCATTAGTTTCTGAGATAAGCACGCCCAAACAAACAAACAAACTCTTCAGTTTTATAATATTAGAATAGATGAGAAATTACGAAAGCTAAAGGTACTAAATGACTTGAACTCTAGGTTAAGGGATATGTTGTGTTTTCGGGAATTCAGGAGATCAAAGTCCTTTAACAAAGTATTGTTTTGTTTGTGCTCCAAACAAATAAAAGTAATTTTGTCGAACAGTCTTATTATGTTCGAAACTATTACTATAAGTTGATAGTGTTTAAAATTTGTACGCTTTTTAATTGTTTCCTGTCTTTTATGACAAAAATGTGTAAGTAACAATTTAAGAAGTTTATATAAAACCAAATCAGATATGTCTATTTTAAGAAATGTTTTCTTCATCTAGGAATAAAATCATCACCATTTGAATTGAGCTGATAAAGAAAAACCCCAAAAATTGTTTGGGGAATGTCAGCAAAAACAGTTCCACCAATAATACTTATATCTAGTTTGTAAAGACATTAATCTTAATTTTTAATTATGTGACACGCTTCGACGAAGAATATTTGCCAATATGTTCTCAATAAAATTATAATCTTTACGAAATTCACAATTCTTTAAAAATGTTTAACAATAACAGTAATGAATTGCTCTTGTTCAAAGTTATCAAATATTTAAAAATATCAAGATGTCATTTGATACTCAAGTCTATTTTGTTGTGTCGGTTAAAATACATAAGAAGACATTTTTATATGAATTTTTGAAAAACAACTAAAATGTTAAAAAAAAACTGAACCTATATCCGAAGAATTTTTTGAATTTTAAATATTTTAAGCTCTCAATTTAATAATGTTATGTTCATGTATAGTTGGAATTTGTAATACACAACATTTTCAAGTTAACATATCCCACATTATATCATTTAAAAATAAGTTTAAGTTCCCATGAAAAATAAAATGTTTCGCTGAAATTCAAATAAAATATAAAACTGAATATCAAAGGCTTATGTACACTCACATCCATAAAAAAAGATTACTTCATACGTCCAGAAAATATTGTCTCATTTATAAACTGTTAAACTATATTCCTATGGATATAAAACTTTTATAGCTATCTCAGTTGGAAACACGTAAAATTATGACATAAGACTATTACAGAAGTAGAGATGCACACTTAAACTATTCCATTTACAATGATGCAGTTTTTAAATGCTCTTTAAAAAAATATATTTCATCGCTTTTATGTTTGTATTTGAAAAGCTGCTTTTTTTTAAATACATCATAAAATCTTCCCTTTAGCCGCTAGGGTCATAAATTGATGAAGTTATTGACTGTCAAATTGTACATCCAAACGACATTATTAAAGATTGCTTTCATTCCCAAAACGAAACCATTAAAAACCCATTAACTCGCAGCATTTTTAGGTGTGGTCGGTCGCTCTATTAGAACTTCATCCGGACAATATTGAAAAACTTTCCTGAAGCAATAAATATTCCATAATTACTTGGCAATCAACCGAAGATGGAACTGAGAGAACTTTCTTATTTTATTTTGTTTTTTGTTGGGATCATCAATCGTTTGAAGTTTAACAGTTTTACATTATTAAGTTGATTCGTTTCCTCTTTTCAGCCACTAAGTGCATCACACAATGCAGCAACATTCTTATAAACTTGGCCATCTTAATTTAAGATTGTAAAATTTGAAAAAAAGAAAAATATAAGACCTCTTATAGTGACGATCAAGCTTATCTTGGATAATCCGCAATGTTTCCGAGTACACAGAACAAAAGAAAAGCAAAGAAAATAGTCAAATATGAAAAGAATGCAGAGAGAAAACTATTTCCTTCCTGGTGTCTCTTTTTTCCTATTGAAGGATATTATAGAACAACTACAATGCTACTTTATCAACTTTCTCACATTTAGCCAACTAATTTATATAATTAAAGCCAAGCTAAAAGTTTTTAATTGTTGTCCCCGCAGATGTAGGGCACTGGAGGCATCGCAGGCTTCTTCAAGCACAACTTGATATTCCAAGTGGAAAAGTATGGAGGTAGGCATCCAAGCTACAAGCAGAGGCACCACGTGAGCGTGTGAGGGTGTTGGTTTAGGAACTTATCCTTTGCGTAAACAAGGATCTCTCACTCGGCAAAAGGCAGTAGTCTTAAGAATTTTCAAGTTTTCTTAACTATTTCAACGTTAACATTCAGGCCTTGGTGAGGCTGGTTGGGATGTTGGGAGATGGTGATAGGAGGCTTGGTTTTCCACATTTAATAGCATGCAACGGGAATTACAGGAACAGGAGAAGGAACATATAAAAGGGCGCACAAAATAAGCTTAGGACAGACGAAAGGATAAAGTTTCATTCCTTTGAGGATTGTTTGCAGCAAAGTGCTGCAACGGGCAGGCTTGTAAACCTACGTGTAGATGATAAGCAAAAAACGATAAAATCGTTCTTCAGGGAAAACAAAGGAATTTTTTCGCACAGCATCAGTGATGGAAGATAGTAAAGTGAAAACGTGTCAAAGCTAAGGAATTTTTTGAGCACGTTGCGTAGCGTACAGCGTATAAATTGTTGCTGGAAAGAAATATGTAAATAGCTCTGATGCTACATTGGGCTTACACAAACGGAAGGAAGGTATGTCTTGGGGATTAAGTTTGTTTTAATGCTGCATACCATCTGATGATTGCTAGAAATGCTAAATATTTCAGTTGAAATCATTTGACATTATTTGTTAAAATGAAAAAAGGAACGAAGTATGTTTTGCTATGCAAATGATAAGCATTAAAAAGACGAAGGTTTTCTATAGTTATAAAAAGATTACAAAGTGTTTCAACTTCCAATGTTCTCATATTCATAAGAAATTTAAATTACAATCTAATACGTCAAGTACGAGTAAACATAAATTCTTTGGAAAATGATTTAGAATTCCTATTTGCTTTCTGAAAAAAATACAAATGATATTTTTCTGAAATAAAAGAAACTAATTTATATGTAATTAATTTAAAATATTATGCAACCAAATATTTAAGTTTAAACTGTGTTTATCAGAATATTGGAATATTTATTGTAAGTTTTTTATTTTTTGTAATTTCTTTAAGAAATAAATTTGAAGTTAATGTTTTAGTCAAAATGAATGTTTACTATTTTGTAGTAGTATTTTTTTATATCAGTTTAAAAATTTTAACAAACTATCATTTAATTTTTTTCAAAAATTTTGAAAGTTTCAAGAACACGAATTGATTTTTATTAAAATCCGTTATTGAATTTAATTATGCGTAAGACAAAATTTGTATAAAGTCAATATTTCTTTGGACGTACAAACATAGGTTCGGGACACAATTAATAAAGCAGCAAAAAATACAGAAATGACTTTCAAAAATTTGACTGTGTGGTTTTTGCGACATAGAGGAACTATGGCAAGTTTAGCATTCGTAAAAAATTTCGAACTCAAGATTTTAATTAATCATGACATTGGCATGAATTAGAAAAAAGCGGTTCGAACGAATCCGTCCGTCTGACTGTTCCGGCCCACACAGCCATTACATTGGATCGATTGCCTTCAAAATTGGAAATTATGGTTTAGATTCGCCTTAGGCGTTACCAGATTTAAAAAAACGCTTTTCTTCATCGTATGCAAATATTTTGAAGGAAAAATCATTTTTTGTTCGTAAGATATTCGAGGCGACAATTACTTTTTTTTAGTTTTTTTTTAGTTATAAAAAAAAACGTTACCTAATTGTTTTTTTTTTTTAATTATACCAGTTCGGTATCACGTCACAATACATAACATACAAGTTTTAGGAAGTTATTGTAATTTGTCCGATTTGTCGAATTGAAAATTTTGACATTTCTAGACGTTTCAAGGCGTCTAGAGTCGAAATAAAAGATTTTTAGAGAGATGTCTGTGCGTTCGTTTGTACGTACGTTTTTACGCCCGTACGTTGGGGAAGCCTTCTTCTCGAGAACCAGTGGAGATATCGACTTCAAATTATTATACAGATATGCAGAAAGAAGCAGAAAGGACTCTCAAAAAAATTTTTTATAAATCAAAAAAAAACTAAACAAAAATATTTGTCACCTCGAAAATTGTACGAACAAAAAATGATTTTACCTCCAAAACAATTGTATGCAACGAAAAATAACGTTTTTAACATCAAGTAAAATTTTAAGAAAAATCGAATTAACAGTTTTTTTTATTTAAATAATAATCTAAAAAATAATTAATAAAAGTTGGTAAAAATTAATTTTCGACTCGAATATCTTTTCAAAACTTTGAGATTATGGCATCTACCTAATTATATCCTGCAAAAAATATTGTTTTCAACATTCGATAAAATTTTGGGAAAAATTGAATAGACAATTTTTTTTATAAAAAATAAAAACCTAAACAAAATTAATAAAAGTTGGTAAAAAAATTAATTTTCGACTCGAATATCTTTTCAAAACTTTGAAACATTGCCCTTAAACTAATTTTATCTTTTAAAAAATATTTTTGAATCGAATTGACAGTTTTTTTTACAAAAAATAAAAACCTAAAAAAAAGCATTACTAAAAGTTGGCAAACGTTGATTTTTGACTCAAATATCTTTTCAAAAATTAAAAATAGTGGCTTCAAACTAATTTTATCTCACAGAATATATTGTTTTCGGCATTCAGTATTTTTTTTATAAAAATCCAACAGTCCGTTTTTTTCATAAAAAAAAATAAAATCTACAAAAAATAGTACGCAAATTTGGTAAAAATTGACGTTCGGTTCTCGATATCTCGTGAACAATAGAAGATATTGACTTCAAATTAATTTCATTCATCCAATTTGTGTTTGTTTATAAAAGAAATAAAAACTTTTAAGAAATGCTACAAAAATTGGTAAAAATTGGTTTTCGAATGAAAATCTCGTTAACTAAAATAGATTTTGAAATCAAACTATTTCATCATATGCAAAATAAAAAATAAATAAATAAATTTGGTGGCGCAACAGTCCGTTGAGAACCAGAGCCTAATGACTTACAGCTCTCAACCATTCCTGTGTGCGAGTATTGTTGTCAGGGATGGAGGGGACCTACAGTTTTTTAAGCCGAATCCGAACGGCTATTTGTCAATTCCTCGCAAGAGTAAATTGTACCTGTGAAAAAAACTTTAAATGTCATAGGCAGGGATCGAACCCAAGACCTCTTGCATGACAATCCAACGCGCTAACTATCAAGCCCAGGGGTACTGCTCATATGCGAAATATTGTTGGTTATTTTAATTTTTTTAAGAATAATTCAACTTACAACTTTTTTTGACAAAACACGACAATCTACAAACTTTTAAGCAAGACAAATCGACAGACGGGATGGGAAGTTATAAATGTGGGTCGCATCCCAGCCTCTTTTTTGAATTTGCATTCGATATCTACACGGGTTCTTGAGATATGGTTAACGAAAAAAGCTTCGCGAACGTACTTTTATACGCACACATAGACATCTCTTTAAAAATATTTCATTTAGATTCAAGGTCTCTGAAACTTCGAAAAATGTCAAAATATTTAATTCGACAAATCGGACCGATTACAATAACTTTATATGGTCCGGGAGCTAGCAACGTTTGGAAAACAAGAATTTTAGGTCAGTCATTTTTTTGATATGTTGTCTTACTTGCTTTTTCGGTTAGAGTCTGGGCAGTCTGGCTGGCAGTAGCGGTTGCGTTTAGGGGGGAGGGGCAATTTAAAAAAATTATTACTTAAAATGGGAAAAAGATAGTTAAAAATTAACGGTAATACTTACAATTAAGTATTATACCTTTTTTTAAAGCCAACACTTTTGTCTACTACTGTTTTTAAATCAAGTCAAAACTATGCATAGTTTTTGAAATCAAATTGTTTTAAACTCAAAATTTGGTAAAAAAAAAGTTAAAAATATGGTTTAAAGTGTAATTTTTCAAAACCTTAAGATTATTTACTATTTTTTTTTTTTAGAATTCATTGCTCTTATTTGTTTTGATCAAAAACTGAAAACTAGATGATTTTATGTCTACTAGTTCTCCAGAAAATTGAAGATTACTAAAAATCGAATATAGATTAAGATATACCTAGGCTAAATTAATTTTTCAATTTTCTCAAAAACTAAAAGACATAAAATCATCTAGTTTTCAGTTTTTAATTAATAATTAATAAGAGCAACAAAATATTAAAATTTATTTTATATTAAATTATTAAAAAAACATATTTATGAACAAATTGTTTTGAAATATTGAAGTTGAAATTTTTTTTTCAACTTTTTTTTTTACTTAAATTTTGAGTTTAAAATTACGCAACCGCTTCCGCCAGCCAGACTGCCCAGACTCTAACCGAAAAAGCAAGTAAAAACAACATATCAAAAAATTGACTGACATAAAATTTTCGCTCGAAAACGTTGCGAGCTCCTATACTAATATGGGAAGTTTAAAATTAACTAAACTCGTACTGTTAAATACAGAGTTGCATTCCTTTGCCGTACTACACGAGCACTTGTGACTTCAACCAAATTTTGTATTATATATATTTTTTTAGATAAACCAACTTTCAGTTTGAATAAATAGATAAAGGTATTGACTTTAAAATTAATTCATTCTATGCAAAATTTTATTGTGAACGTGAGAAAAATCCAATTGCTGCAATGTCTGAAACAAAACAGATATTGAAATCAAACTTATTTAAAGACGTACGAAAATAACAAAAAATTGAAAATTTCCTTCCCAATGATCTGTGCACTGTGCCTTTTCCAATAAGGTTGCTAAAAACGCCATAAATGTGCCCTTATTAAAAAACAAATTTCAATTGAGCAATAGTTAAAAAGTTACAATGTAGTTATCTGGTTCGTTTAAGTCTAACAAGTTTGAGATTAGAACTAAGTTTGAAACCGAAAATTTATGAGTTCACTCTGAAAAATAATAGAATCAATATTTATGTGCAACCTGTTCACTTTGCTAAAAAATATACATACACTTTATATTCATATACTAACACTGTAATAAACAAAAATCGTGTATATTTTATTTCGAATGCAAAAATAGAAAAATATACTCGCTCTAAAGTCACATATTTCAAGAGTTTTTCAAAAACTATTTCCTCAGCTTTAAGGCAAATCTGGTGCGCCATGATGTCGTCCTCGTTTTGTGGTTTTCTCCGTTCGTTGCAACCATAACCACACTATTTAATACTTATGTATGAAATTAAATATATATAATATTTTATATACATGTATGTATGTACATTTATGAAAAATGTCTCTTAGGATATTATGAGTGTGTAATATGTTGCGATATTGCCATGCTTCATGCTACAGCTTTATGCACAACTCACTTCTTTGTCCTGTACTCGTATCCTCGTATCCAGTCAGACTCTTGGTACGAGTATGTACATTTTTTGTTGATATTTAGCTTTTCATGGGAATGAAAATGCATGGAAAATGTACGATAAGTTTTTTTTTTAAATACAGTCAAGTTAGAAGATATAGATACTCATCGGACATACAGAAACCAGAGTAATACACTCCTTGAAGTCTTGATGTTCGAGTTGTTTTATTTTTATTTTTTATTTTTCAAAAAAAAATATTCAAATGGTATAAAAATGATGTCCTTTTATGGTTGACAGTAATAATGAAAGCCATACGTCATGCGTTGTCGTGTCTGTGCTAAATGAGGTAGGTAACCGAAGAAATTTTCAATAAAATTTTGTCACAAATTTTATCGTTGAAAAGTTTCAAAGTAATTTTATGCTGTATAGCGAATTTTAGATTATAAGTACATGTACTGTAAAGTACAGGAAGGTATATTTTGTTTTGTTTTTTTTCAGTCTATCAGTCTATGGACTATGGTTTCTTTACACAATTGAAATTATTGGAGTGTATTATGGGATTCATCTGTACTAATATTATAAACGGGAAAGTCAGTAAGTTTGTTTGTTTGCTTGTTTGTTTGTCCGTCCTTCACGTCGCAACGGTGCAATATTATGACATGATTTTTTGTGCGGAGGTAGTTAAGAGGCTAGAAAAAGTTTTAAGCTACTTTTTACAGCGGTTAAATATCTTATTCACAGCTAATTTCAGCAGATTCACGCTTATTTAGAACACTAATTAGGTGCTGCCTACTTTTGAATCTATCATCGTTGCCTATCATAAGTCGTTTCTTATAATGACATTAACGTACGAAAATATGCTGAAACACTATTACAAATAGAAGATGCTGAGCGATATGTAACACTAACGTAAATTTTGTTTAGTTTAGTAAATACCAAATCCAAATTTATTGAAAGTGTTTATCCTGATTTACAAAATAACAGACATGACGATCAATTTTCCTGTCAAATAGCGAATCTACCAAGAAATTATGTTGTTTTGATGATAAATTTAAACATATTGGATGAAGTAGCAGGAGATTTGAAGGAGTATTTTTCAATAGGCACTATCATGGACTCAGAACAAAGCACTTCATAGCCAGTAGAGTTTCTCAACTCACTTCAGCTGTCCCGTGATGTGAGGGTATAAGCTGCAATTGAAATTAATAATGGTTTATGCGAACTTTAGATGCCTCTTGGTTATGCCACGGGACAATACTTCGTGTCACACAACGTGAAACATTATTAGTGATAAAACATTTAGCGGGGACGTTGGAAAGGGTGAAAATGTAAGTAATAATTCCTACAGATTTACCATTCTATGTAATTCTAAAGGTTTCAATTACCCTTTTGAGTTAATTTTACTATGACAATTAATGAGTCGACAAGCGATGAACACCAAAAGTAGCAGGGTTGAACATTTAAAAGCCGTGCTTCATCATTTTCATAATAGACATCGTTACTTTTGGTTCCTCTTTGTTTTTTTTTTTTTTTATATATAATTAGCGAACACAAAAAATGTTTTGTATACCTTTAATATGACAAAGATACAGTGTGAGCATGAGGAAAAGGTGTACGGTGTACATTGATTTTGCATTCCTGTACATTGCATTGATAGGGAAAGATAGAGCGTGGCAAGGCATTCCACATTCGCGTACGTACGGCTAAAAAATGAATCTCTGTACTTTATAGTACGGCCGAAGTTGGGCTCAAAGGTAAACTGATGGGCATTTCTATAGAAGCGCGGGTATTACGGTTAAATTGTTTAAGGGGAGGAATGCAACTGGCTATTTCACTAGAGCATAATCCGTTAAAATAACGGTAAAAAAGTGTGAGACAAGAAACCTTGCGTCGATGTTCGAGTGACGTAATCGAGTTGATGATGTTAATGTCACCAATCATTTTGAAAGCTCTTCTTTGAATACTGTCCAAGAAGCTTGAATATGTTACTGGAGCGCCAGCCCAGAGATGAGAGTTATATTCAAGTTTCGGACGTATACAGGTTTTGTAGATTGTAGCCAGATCAGACGGAGAGAAAAACTTCTTGCAACGTCTCAAAAACCCAAGACATCTTGCGGCATTTTTGACAACATCGGGTATGTGATCGCTCCACAAAAGGTGGTTGCTGATGCACATTCCGAGGATGTCGAGGTTTTCCGTTTCGTTAATGCAAGTGCCGCTCATAGATAGAGGCAAAGAGGGTTTATCTCGCTTTAACGATACAAGACAGCATTGCGTTTTCGACGCATTTAATTCCAAACGATTTTTTATTCCCCATTGTACAATGCCGTGTAGGTCGGAATTTAATGAGCTAATCATATTTTGCCGTTGCAGTTCCACATCCGAAGTTGAGAGTTGTGAGTCTGGAAACGAATATGAAAAGCTAAGAGTGCTATCGTCATCGAAACAATGTCTTGGATTAGAAATAGCAGACAGGAGATCATTTATAAAAATGAGGAAGAGGGTCGGGGTCAAAACGGAGCCCTGGGGCACACCAGCATTTATTTTATGGGTTTCAGTCTTGAATCCCTCCAAAACAACTTGTATTGACAATTCGAAAGAAAATTTCTAATTCAACGAAGAAGAGATTCGTCGATACCGAAAGCACGCATTTTCGATAAGAGAGTAAGATGCCAGAATTTATCAAATGCCTTTGAAATATCAAGTGCAATCATTTTACTTTCTCCAAAACGATGTAAAGATTTGTTCCACTGTTCGGTGAGATGAACCATGCCGTATTGCCGGTCATTAAGAAGCTTCCGTTCCTCAAGATATTTCTTAAGCTGATAAATTAATCAGCTTAAGAAAGAAGGGACGTAAGTGCTATCGGTCGATAATTTGTGGGAGAAGAAGATTCGTCTTTTTTTGGGATTGGCTGAACAATTCGGTTTTCCAACTACTCGGAACGAGCCCAGAAGAATAGGATAGATGAAAAAGCTTACGCAGTGGCGAACTGCCTTGCAAACAAGTTAGCTTTATCAATAGAGCTAACTAAAGGAGTGTCATTGGCAACAAGCGTAGGAACCGATGAAGAGGAAGAATTCCTCATATTTTTTACAAATTACTCCAAATTCTTACTGCCTTTGCGGCATTGCAGTATTTTGTGCCGTAATTTTTGGTCATGCAAAAATTTGGTCTTTCGAATATGGGCGTTGTAGGCCTTCCTGGCTTGTTTAAACCTTTCCCGGTTTTTCTCAGTTGGGTTGGCTCTACCGGAAGCTCACCTGTTTTCCTTGATAACTTTTTTGCAGCTCGAATCGAACCATGATTTAGTCTTAGGTTTAATACTTTAATTCGGGATAAAAGTTTTTATTCCCAGATCATCCTAGTAATCACTCGAGTCTACGTCACTACCGAGGAAGCATAATGACCAGTTAAAGATCCTGAAGAAATTATTGAGACCGTCCCAGTTGGCTTTCTCGTACTTTAACTGGTTTTGTTTGACACGACAAATAAGCAGATATGACACTATAGTCCGATGTGCCTAGAGGCGTCAATACACTGATTATGTACTTATCAGGATCAGAAGTAAGAAACAAGTCAAGTGTACTTTCCGCTCGGCCATTAACGTCAGATATTCGAGTAGGTTCATTGACAAGCTGAGTAAGATGGTTGAGTTCAGCAAAAATCTCAGAACACATTCCTTCGGGTGTTGTCTGGCCTGAATGGAGAAGCCACGAAGAATTGTGAACATTGAAATCGCCCGTAATAACGATTACAGTGTGAAGATTCAGGGAGACAATTCTTTGAATGGAGTCAGACAGAGCATCAAATTCCTGAGAAGTCGAAACTCTGTCCAGGTATGGGCTCCGATAAAGGAAACAATAATGAATGATGTGCTTATTCACGGAAAGTTTTAACCACATAAAATTAAAGAAGGAGTTCGTACAATGACCGTATTGTGATAAAAGTTGAGAGGCAACATCATTCCTAATATATGTACAGGGTGTCCCACGGGAACCGGACGAAAAATAGGGGGCGCTTCCCCTCACTGGTGCGGTCGACCGAGGTGGGGATGGGCTCGTTTGAAACCTCAGGTAGTGCCGTTTAGTTACCACAATGGATCGTTGGGAAGCGGTTAATCGTGTCTTCGCACTGGAGGAATTTATTAAAAACAATGATTCGGTGGTGGCAGTGCAGCGGGCTTTCCGAATCAGATTCAACATTGGACGTCACGGTACTGTTCCTTCAAAAAACACAATTATGAGATGGGTAACTTCTTTTCGGAGTACGGGCAGTGTAATGAAAAAGAAACCACCTGGCCCCGTATGGACAGCTGCAACTGAACAAAACGTTGACCGAGTGAGGGTAGCTGTTCTCCAGAGCCCTGGCCGTTCCGTGCGCAAGCGAGCTCAATCACTGCACATTTCATCCTCTTCAGTGAGTCGAATTATCAAGCATAATTTAAAGTTTCATGCGTACAAGTTGGCAATCGTTCAGAAGTTGCAACCTACTGATTACGCACAGCGTTTTTCATTCGTATTGGAGATGCTCTCGTTGTTTGAAGTGAATGACGATATCTTTCTGCTCATTAGCGATGAGGCGCACTTCCAACTCAATGGTTCTGTTAATCGACAGAACTGCCGCTATTATGCCCTGAGAACCCTCAACGCCTCCATAAACGACCACTTTGGAAGCGTTGAAGGAAGCAATAACGTCTGAAGTTGCGTCAATTGAACAAGAACTACTGGAGCGCGTCCACCGAAACTTCTTGGACCGACTTGCCACCTGTTACGAACAAGATGGGCACCATTTGTTTTTATTAATTCAAAAAATTTAAGACTTTAACTTTTGGAGTTACATTCATTTGTTTTTGATCCGGTTCCCGTGGGACACCCTGTATATGGCGAGACCATGGTGGGAGAAGAATAATGGCACCAAGCTATTCCCATGAATATAAAATTCCGTAGGATCGGAATCCTCACTCACTTGGGTTTCACACAGTGCCAAAACAGCTGGCCTGTTAGAGACAGTGCGGATGTACACAGACAGAAAATTCGATCTCAGCTCACGAATATTACTACTGTTTCTTTTGATTGTAAAAAGCTTACCAACTAACTCATATATACAGGGTTTTTTACGACTGTCAAGTTAGCACTACATTTTTCGAAATTTAAAAAACTGAGTATGCAGTTAATTGTAGCTTTTTTGTTGTAAATTAGTTGTGGAAAAAAAAATTTGTAGCTCGACGATTTTTCAAAAAGTGGTATGTAGTGCTAGGTTGATATCAAGTTAGCACTACACTTTTTGATTTTGTTAAAACTAAGTACTCAATTAGTTGACAATTATTTGTTGTAAATTAGTTGTGGAAAGAAAAAAATTCCAAACATTTTTTTTACTTTGATTTTTTTAAAAAAGGGGGGTATGTAGTGCTAATTTGACACCGTGAGTCCACGCATAAAACAAGGATATTTGAAAATGTAACGATGCAATTAATTGTAGCTTTTTGTTTAAAATTAGTTGTGGAAAGAAAAAAATTCCAAAAATTTTTTTACTTTGATTTTTTTAAAAAAAGGGGGGTATGTAGTGCTAACTTGACACCGTGAGTCCACGCATAAAACAAGGATATTCGAAAATGTAACGATGCAATTAATTGTAGCTTTTTTGTTTAAAATTAGTTGTGGAAAGAAAAAAATTCCAAAAATTTTTTTACTTTGATTTTTGTATTAAAAGGGGGGTATGTAGTGCTAACTTGACACCGTGAGTCCACGCATAAGTGGCATTTGGAATTATTATCTTTATTTTTGAACATATTTCAATGAATGTTTGGAAAAGTTCGACTTGAGTGATTATGCATATAAAAAAACTATTTTTTAAATGTGGGTTTTTGTAACGGGGGGTTGGGGATGTTTTTTTTTTAATATTTTCATAATCATTATTTATTTCATAAGGTCGGAATCTTAAAGACCTTTTGGTCTTTGCTGAAAGAATAAAGCTTTGGCTTAAAATTTTAAATTCTTTCAAAGGGGGGCACTATATTAGGGGAAATATTATTTTTTTCGATTGTGTGCAGCTTTAGCTATATTTGATTACAGTTTTGGATGAAATTTGGACACGAACTGGAGGAAATATGGTTTGACTTAGAACATTTTTTTAATTTTTGATTTTTGAAAAAGGGGAGCTAAAATAATGTTCACAAAATTAAAAGATATTGAGATTTTTTTGAAAGTTCGACCATCAGCGTTAATAATAGTTTAAAAGCCAGGTTTTGGTTAATGTATGTACATGTGCTTATTCATGATTTATTATGCTGAGGGTTAAAAAAAAAATTGGGGAGCGTATTTTGCATTATCTTTTAAAATATACATTTCACGACTCTTAGTTTTTGGAACAATGGTTAGAACACTTTTTAAAATCTAAAAAAATATAAAAAGTTGGAATTTCGAAAAAAGGGGAGGCTTGAATTTTTGAAATTTTGATTAGAGGTCAAAAAATTTGGAACAATGATTAGAACAACTTGAACAACCTGGAACAATTTTAAAAAAATCGATTTTCGAAAAAGGGGGGGGGGTCAAAAACAGTTTTTCGGATATAAGACCCCCATTTTTGGGTGTTTTTCAAAAAAAAACTTTGGAACAATGCGGAACAAACCGGAACAACTTTCCAAAATAGGAAAATCTAAAAAAGGGGGGCTAATTTTACGCACTCACTACATACCCCCTTTTAAAAAAAAAATCAAAGTAAAAAAATGTTTGGAATTTTTTTCTTTCCACAACTAATTTTAAACAAAAAAGCTACAATTAATTGCATCGTTACATTTTCGAATATCATTGTTTTATGCGTGGACTCACGTGTCAAGTTAGCACTACATACCCCCCTTTTTTTAAAAAATCAAAGTAAAAAAAATGTTTGGAATTTTTTTCTTTCCACAACTAATTTTAAACAAAAAAGCTACAATTAATTGCATCGTTACATTTTCGAATATCCTTGTTTTATGCGTGGACTCACGGTGTCAAGTTAGCACTACATACCCTCCTTTTTTAAAAAAATCAAAGTAAAAAAAATGTTTGGAATTTTTTTCTTTCCACAACTAATTTACAACAAATAATTGTCAACTAATTGAGTACTTAGTTTTAACAAAATCAAAAAGTGTAGTGCTAACTTGATATCAACCTAGCACTACATACCACTTTTTTGAAAAATCGTCGAGCTACAAATTTTTTTTTTCCACAACTAATTTACAACAAAAAAGCTACAATTAACTGCATACTCAGTTTTTTAAATTTCGAAAAATGTAGTGCTAACAGGGACGCTACAAAAGTAGAGCGACAGGGACAAAAACGACAAACGACGCCATATTTCTTGCCGCTCTTTTTGACGTTTCTCTATAGTAAAGTTTGCCATTTTATGATGAAAAGGTATACGAGCCAACAGCGAGTTGAAATTATTAAAATTTACTACCGAAATTCGGAGTCAGTGGTCTCAACGTTAAGAGCGCTACGTCCAATTTATGGTTGTCATAATCGTCCTAGCAGATCACCAATTGAGCGTCTAGTGGACAAATTTTAATCCACAGGCACAGTACAAAATGTTCCCGTGCCCGTGAGACAAGGAAGTGCCCGTAGTGTGGAGAATATTGCTGCCGCTAAGGCTTCAGTTGCAGAAAGCCCAAACATATCTCTCACACGTCGTTCTCATGCGTTGGGCATCTCTGTGAAGTCGTTGTAGCGAATTTTGCGAACAGATCTTGGGCTACATCCTTACAAGATTAAATTGACACAAGAACTGAAGCCACTTGACCACCAGAAGCGTCGTCGTATGTTCGTGAATTGGGCTGAGCAACAACTTGAAAATGATTCGAAAAATCATCTTCAGCGATGAGGCTCATTTCTGGCTGAATGGCTTTGTCAATAAACAAAATATGTACCTACATATGCGTTATTCGTCAGGCAGCAATCCACACGTACTTTTTGAGTCATAATTGCATCCCGAAAAAATGACTGTTTGGTGTGGTTTATGGCCAGCGAATGTTACAATCAATTTAAACCAAGCTTGAAGAACGTGTTATCTCACGAAATGGTCCAGTCGCTTGGCCGCCTCGGTCGTGCGATTTGACGCCGCCGTTAGACTATTTCCTATGGGGCTACGTCAAGTCTATGGTCCATGCCAACAAGCCAGCGACGATTGATGAACTTCGTCCGAATATCGAACGTGAAATCACAGCAGTATCGGCCGATTTATGCTTGAAAACCGTCGAAAATTGGGTTCAGCGTCTGGACTTCTGCAAGCTTGCCGTGGTGGCCATGCAAAAGAAATCGAGTTCCATACATAATGGCATCGAACGTACTTTCACAGGAATAAAGAATTTCATTGATATCCAAAACCGTTTTTGTTTTATTAAAAAGAACTTTTATAGCGCTCTTATTGAAAAACCCGATATTTATGCTCCTCGAATGTCTCTATGGGATAATTTGAACATTTAGTAGATAATACTTTTTTAACACTTTTGGCAAAATAAATCATAGCTTAAGAAACTGAAAGCAAATTGTTGAAAATATAACCAACAATAACTCAGGTATGCTTATAGTTAAAAGATTGATTTTGAAATCAGCCACCTTCAAGGTTGTTTTTGTCGCTGGACTTGGGTTCAAAACAGTGATTTTTCGATTTTTTTTAGAAGGTGTAACTATTTTTAAATAAATTTTTGCTTTTCTCTTATTAACCGCTTGCGGTTGCTGCTGTTGGACCTTACTTTTTTGAAAAAGAGGTGTTTTTTTCAAGGCGGGAACCATCAGATATAAATGTGAAAGATGGCACTACGTTCCACCCAAGCAACGAAAGAATCAAAATTTAGCAAGAAAAGTTTCCTCACCGTGTTATTTCTTGAAGAGTTGTTCCAAATTGGACACATAAATCTTATGATTTAACACCTTTAACGTGAGTTATATAATGTCTATGCCAATGCTCCACAATCGGCTTACACACTTCTCTGAAAATGTACTTATTTATATTGTATTGTATTGTATTTATTGTAGCAGAATATTCTTACATTTTTTCTTAAACTATATTGCACAATTTACAGAGTTACGGTATAAATCTACCTTACTACTGACAAATAATAAAATTTTTAATACAAGTAATGAAAAGCAAATAACAGTATATTGAAGGAAAAGCTACATAAAAACCTTCATTAAATTGTTTTGAGGATTTAGAGAGGAGAAGGGTGGGCGGTGAGGTATTTAAATCAAACCCAACTTAAAGTTTTACATATATTCATAATATGATAAATAGTTAACAAATGAATTAATAAATAAATAAACAAATAAATAAATAAATATATAAACAAACAATTAAATAAATAAATAACAAAATATATATAAGACAATTCAAAAACAAGCAAAAAAAAAAAAGAAAAATGAAAAATGAATAGTAAATAAATTAATGAACAAACAATAATAAACAAAAAATAATAAATAAACAAAAAATCAAATAAATTAAACAAATAATTGATAAAATAAATAAATAAATTAATTAATTAGCTATCAAATAAATAAATAAATAAATAATTAAATATATATGTAAATAAATAAATAAATAAATAAATAAATAAATAAATAATAAATAAGTAAGTAAATAAATTAATAGATAAAGAATAAATAAATAGAAAAATAATAATAAATAAATAAATTAAAAAGTAAATTATAAAATTAATATCACAAAGTCAGTCTTAGAAAAAGGAAAATAAGAAAAAAGAACGAAAATGTACTTTCAATAATAATTATATATAACTAAGAAGCTAGGTTTGAAATCAATATGTTATCTGAAGATAAACAAGATAAATTATAGCGTACATTGATTTTGTCAATTCTTTGCAATACTGGTTCTATGTTTGACATAGCGTGAAGTTCAGCTGTTGAAAACGACCATGGAAGCTTCAGAATCATTTTTAAAACTTTATTTTGAGCTATTTGAAGTCTTCGAATATGGCTTTTTGCACATATCCCCCAACACGGTGAACCATAAAACATGATTGCTTGAAAAACTGCTTTAAATATCAGGAGCTTATTATCATTACTCAGTTTGGATTTGCGGTTTATAAATGGATAAAGAGTTTTGATAGTTATATTAAACTTCTTGATTACTTCTTGTACATGCAAGCCAAAAGTTAAAGTTTTATCTAAATGAACTCCAAGATACTTAGCACTTGAACGCCATTCTGTACTTATTCCACCAACTTGAAGATTATTGCTTGGCAAGAAACAGGCTTTTCTTTTTCTTGAGAAAAAGATAGCCTGAGTCTTTGAGGCATTTATTTTTATCTTCCAATCAAACAAATAATCTTGAACTACATTAAGTGCAGATTGCAGATTTGTTTCAATAATGAAACCAACTGAATCTGATGAAAAGATACAAGTATCGTCAGCGAATATAGCTTTATCACAGTTTGTTAAACATGGAAAGTCGTAGGTAAAGATAGTGTATAAGATTGGACCTAGCACCGAGCCTTGAGGTACACCTGCCATAATATTGTATGATTCAGAAAACCAATTATTTATTGAAACCTTAAACTTCCTTTCAGACAGAAAGGATTGAATGGTCTTTATAAGGTACATTGGGAAATTGAGTCTTAAAAGTTTGTGTAATAACGCATTATGCCAAACAGTATCAAATGCTTTTTCTATGTCAAGGAGTACCATGCCCGTACTTTTACCCATTCTAAAATTATTTTTAATGTGTTTGGTAATTCGATGAACTTGATGTACTGTGCTGTGGTGAGCCCTAAAGCCAAATTGCTCAAGCGGTAAAATATTATTTCTAGTCACTTGAGACACAAGTTTACTTTTTAGAATCTGTTCAAAACATTTGCTTAGTGAGCTTAATAAACTTATTGGTCTATAATTGTTTGGTAAATTTGCACTTTTACCTGGCTTCAAAATGGGTATTATTTTGGCTGTTTTCCAAACATTAGGAAAGTAGCTCACCTTCAAACAACAGTTAAATAGGAGTTGTAAGAATTTAATTCCCGATTTTGGTAAATTCCTTAAATACAAATTTTTAATACCATCAAAACCCGCAGATTTTCTTGTTTTAAGTGCCATAAGTACATCTTTGACGTCTTGAAATGAAACATGCCCATAAATATCATTTGCAGTACTTGAGTTTATAATATTAATTGATTCACTGACCACTGACTCAACTGTAGTATTACAAGGGATACCTGTAGTAGTCAAATGGTTTACATAAAAGGTTTCAGCCAAGGCATTCGCTTTTTCAACACTTGAAATCATTACATTATTCCCAACTTTGAAAGCTGGAATATATGTATTTTTCTTTTTGATTATTTTGACTAAATTCCAAAAAGGTTTACTCCCTTTGTCTAATCTCTGTAATTTTTGATTCCATGCTTGGTTCCTATAAGCTAAAATTGAATCCTTTATTAAGATATTAAGTACCTTAACTTCTGAATTATAATGAGGGTCTCTTGTTCTTATCCATTTTCTTCGGTTGCTGTTCCGAGTTTTTATTAGATGTAAAATGTTAGGTGGTAATAAGTTGGCCCTGTCATGACATAATATTTGTTTTTTAGGAACTGAAATGTCAATACTTTCTTCAACAGCAGTCGTGAAACAAGAAACTCCAAAGTCTATTTGTTGCTGATCGACAACATCAATTGAAGGTGCATGTATACATGTCAACTTGGATCTAATTTCTTTTTTATATCTAGACCAATTAGCATTTTTAATGTCCAATATTTCATTTTTGTTTTCCAATGGTGAATCAAAAGATTTTATAAGAACAGGTAAATGATCTGAACTTAACTCGTTTATGACCATAGGTTGGTTAAAAAGATTAGGCATATTACTTAAATATAAATCCAAAGTTGATGGGTTTGATCTATTATTAGTAGGATAGTAAGTTGGGTGAGGAGGGTACAAAATTTCAAATTGATGCCTGGAGTTAAGGCTAGCAAGAATATTACCCCATGTATTTGCTCTTAGACAACCCCAACTTCTATGCCTACAATTAAAATCACCCCCAATAAGATATTTATCATTTATACCTATCATCTTTCTCAAGTCGTTATTCAAATGAAAACGTTTTTCCGCACTAGCTGAACCTCCCGGAAAATAAACAGAAAATATTTTTAATGCACTTCCATTGGCAAAAGGTATTTTAATTCCCAAGTTTTGAATTATTTTTGTATTTACAATTGGAATTAATTCATGTCGTATTGTTTTTTTAACTAACACGGCAACACCGCCCCCCCTTCTCTCATCTCTATCAAGACGATAACAAGCATAATCCTGATTATTTAATTTGTCATTAAAACTTAACCAAGTTTCAGACACTAAACCTACATCTACATTATGCTTTTTAAGAAAAGCAAAAAATTCAATGGATTTGCATCGAATGCTTCTAGCATTCCAACATATTATATTCATGGTTGTCCTATTCATTACTTATTACTATTATTATAAAGAAACTTAATTGCTAATTGTGCAATAGTATTAAATTGGTCTTGTTTGGTCTTGCATTTACCCAACAAAATTAGCATCTCCGCAGTAAGCTGGTTGATTTCATCCATAGAGAAGAGAGCACTGGTGCTATCATCAGTAAAAGTATTGTTGTTCGACCAAGCACCACTGCCAGTGGGAGCAGAAACAGGCAAAGAAACCGGTTTTACTTGCAAGGGTGCTCTCCGGTGAGTTGAGAGAGGTGGGAAATCAGAGATGTTTGGTTCATATGATGACTGATGCGTGTGGTGCATTGTTTTAAGAACTTGCGTTTGACGTTTGTTCTTGTTAGAAAGCTTTTCCCTCATATCAAAGAAGGTTTTACGGCTCAAGCATGAGAGGTCATTGGACTTGTGTGTTGCACTGCAGTTTGCACACTTGATATTGGTTGATTTGCACTTACTTGTTTCATGATTTTCAGAACAGATCGCGCAGTGGGTCTTGATGTGACAGTTTTTTTCTCCGTGTCCGAACATCTGACAATTAAAGCATTGTGTATACTTTTGCTTTTGACGTCGGGCAAAGTCCCACTTCACTTGTGTTTTAAATACAGATGGAATTTTTTTTTTGAGATCTGCAAGCTTAACTGAACCGCGTTCGAGAAAGACTATATAGAAAACATCAAGGAAATTTTCATATTGTTTTTTTATTAGTTTTATGTTTTCACATTTTAAACCAAGTACGTTCAATTCAGTTTTTAATTCTTCAATTGGCATTTCATCGAGCCCAAAAAGAACAACTTTAAATGACCTCACTGTGTGCAGGTCATGAGTAAAAAATTGCCAGTTTTTATATTTTAGTTGGGAACACACACTTGCATGGTCTTCACTTTTGTTGCAGTTTATTTTAATGCCAATGGACATTTTTTTTATACAATAGTCATTGACTTTAATTTCTTTAAGCATACCATGTATACTTTGGGTTGTTTGTTGCAACACACAAATAGAAGGTATTTTAATTTTTTTAACTGTTGGAGTAGCTAACACTTCTTCACATTCGATATCGGTGTCTGAGTCGGGAAGACATTGTAGGGGGGTAAACCGCCCATATTTAAGATTATGGTCATCCGCACTCATTTTACGATTTTTAACGTTGAAAGACAAATGAATGTCTTCAACTAAAGTTGGTGATCTATTTCTTTTTTGAATGTTTGCTTATTAGAATGTACCGCACAGAGAAACGTCTGATTAGATCAGACAGCCGATGAGTACTGTACTTATTTATATAAAAAATATTTATTCTATAGAACACGAAAAGAATTCCTTAAAATCTTTAAATACTCCTTCCCATACCAACTGCTTTCTTGACAACAAATAAATTTCTCAGCATATCACCTTATCGATTGGTGTCATTTCAAGTAAAACCCACCATTGGTAAATTCAAAAACATCTATTTCAATTATTGACTTCCTATAGTTTTTAAAAATCGTTTGTATGTAAATTTGATTTTTATTGCAACAATTTAAAATGAATGATGTCATAAAGATAACATAAAACATTTTGTCTTCCAAATAAATCAAGACACCAACGACGACAACGGTAACGGAAGCTCATTTTATTATTGAATGGTATTGAAATAAACAATTTTTTTGAGTTCCCTTTAAAGTGTGAATTCAAATCTTGCTGACAAATAGATACAATAGAGATTTCAAATCATTTTTAAAATTCACATTCGATTTGATTCTGGGAAAATCACTTTTCATTGGCAACGGCCTAGTCACTGATAAAGCATCGGTTCCCATCGATCACCGAAATCAAGCATCAGTGAGCGTGGTTAGTACTCAGATGGGGGACCGTCTCGAAACCTACCGCGTGCTGTTGTCATGTGTTCTTTCTTTCTGTTGTTCTTTCTCCTCTGTCCTTCTGTCTTGTATTAATGTCTTGTGTTGTTATCACCTTATATAGTCTAGTCGCTCAAGGTGCTGTGTTCTCTACTCTGTACATTTATGTGCTGAGTAGTGTGTAATGTAATGTAATGTAATCACTTTTCATTTGAAGGCCGCTTCCTTCTATACAGAAACCTAAAGCTGTGAAAAATTGATGTCATCACTGAGTGAGTGGTTTATTTTTTGATAAGGTTCATCATCTTCGATGTTAAAATGTTTGCCATTTTTTACACATATAATATTCTATAGATCAATAGTGATGAGAAGAATTTAGATTGTGAAAGTTTATTTTGTTTATCTTACTCTGCATTCCTTACCAATTTTTTACAATCATAATATCACGATGATTAGGTTACCTGAAAAATAAAAAGAGAAGAACGTTAATGGACTTGTTAAAATAAGTAACAATCGCAATGAATAAATTTATTTCACTAAAGTTTTGTTTGTGCAAGAACTACGAACACATCCTGAAATCTTAAGAAGCTTACTGTTTGAAGGTGACAAAAATGTTTATCTTTATGAAGGCACTAAGTCACACATTCAGTTTTTTGGAACACATCTATCAAAATTGCATATACCCATTATTTAAGCACTATTGATACAAGGCGATATGCCAAGCCTTTTAGTTTATAAAGATTAAGACTAATTTTACTTTAAGGAAGCCAAAGGCAACCTTAAACACGGGGGGAGGAGGCTGGTGAGACACTTAACATAAAGACGAGTTTATGGCACCGCTTAAGAATGTTCTGTTATTTTTTTTAAAAGAGGCTGACAAAATTAAAATAAGCTAATGTGTTTCTTAACCTTAAATTTAAATATTTTAAGAACTAAAGTAACAGCTTTATTATTAGAATATATTTAGAACACTGTTTGTTGCCCAGCAACACTTGGTCTATCTATTTAATTTGGAAAGCATTCCAAGATTCCAAAAGTTTTCTTAATATGCTCTATTTAAGAGCTAAAATACAATAGTAGTTTTGGGTGCATTTTATGCAGAAATAGTATGAATTGTTTAAAACATAGAACACTTCAAAAATAAAAATGCAAAGAGCCAGAAAGAAAGTTTGCCAGACAAATTTGATAGTTTCCAAGGAATTTATAAAATGAAGAAATTTCTGGCTTTTTTTTGGAGTATTTTCTTTTGAAGCAATTCCCGGGAGTCTATTATTACCATCATTTTGAAACTATCGTGTGATTTTTTTGAGGTTAGGATTTTCATGCATTAGTATTTGACAGATCACGCGGGATTTCAGACATGGTGTCAAAGAGAAAGATGCTCAGTATGCTTTGACATTTCATCATGAATAGACTTACTAACGAGCAACGCTTGCAAATCATTGAATTTTATTACCAAAATCAGTGTTCGGTTCGAAATGTGTTTCGCGCTTTACGCAAATTTTATGCGTTTTTTTTTTAAAAAAAGTTCTCAAGCTCTTAAAAAATCACCCATTATGTATTTATTGTCCTCCATTGAAAAGAGGACATTGTTTAATATAATGGGTGATTTTTTAAGAGCTTGAGAACTTTTTTTAAAAAAAAAAACGCATAAAATTTGCGTAAAGCGCGAAACACATTTCGAACCGAACACTGATTTTGGTAATAAAATTCAATGATTTGCAAGCGTTGCTCGTTAGTAAGTCTATTCATGATGAAATGTCAAAGCATACTGAGTATCTTTCTCTTTGACACCATGTCTGAAATCCCGCGTGATCTGTCAAATACTAATGCATGAAAATCCTAACCTCAAAAAAATCACCCGATACTTTAACTGTCTTGATTAAGATTTTTGAAAATGTTTTGATCAAAGAGGAGTTAACAAAACTTAAAACTTGGAGAGAAAAATAATAGTTTCTTGAATGTGTGCATTTAGGTAAAATTAAATAAAGACAAATTAAGGTAACCCGTGGCGTGATGGTTAGTGCGTAGGACTATCATGCTAAAGGACTTGGGTTCAATCCCTGTGCTACGTAGTACTGCCTCTTGCGAAGAATTGACAAATCTTCCAAGTGTAATTCTTGTCCTGAAAAGTGCTCGTTTAAATTAGCCTTTCGGATTTGGCATACAAAATGTAGGTCCCCTCCATTTCTTAACTCGCACACAGGAATGGTTGAGAGTTGTAAGCTACTAGGCCTTAGTTCTCTATGGACTGTTGTTGAAATTTGTATTTGAATATTGTTAGAGCGGTTTTATCTATATATATAAAAATTAATTGCTGTTCGTTAGTCTCACTAAAACTCGAGAACGGCTGAACGGATTTATTTTATCTTAGTCTTGAAATGTTCGTGGAGGTCTAGGGAAGGTTTAAAAGGCGAGAAAAAATCGAATAATTTCCAGGAAAACCCTAAAAACAGCCCTTTTCTATTTCCCATACAAACGTTTTCTAGAGTCAATTTGAACTTTATTGCTATTCAATAAAGTTCATATTAAATTATAATCGCTCACTGTTGTCTAAGCAATTTAGGTGTTTTCCTAACGTCAAAGAGTCAATTTGCAATTTATTACCGCTGCATAAAGTTCAAATTCAATCATATCTATGAAAATAGTCTTCGCATGCGCTTTGGAGGATCTAATGTCGCGTTCCGAAAACAAACAAAAGTGAATCGCAAACGCAACAAAAAATGTAATAAACTATTAGTAGTACTGATTTGCAATTAATTTGGTCGGCTTCGCGAAACTTAATTTTAGCTAACTTCAGTTGTAACTGTATCAGATTATTTTTTTTAAGTTTGATAAATCTTAAGTTTTGTCACAAACTAAGTTTCTGAACACAACCATAATATTTGACATTAGATCTGACAACCTACTAATATGTCAATAATTCTGTCGCACTTCAGAACACGGAGATTTATGACTTAAAGGTAAAATAAATAAAAAAATCAGAATACGGAAAAAGTATTACGATTGACGATATTGTGTTACGATCATTGTTACGATATTCTATGGGTCCGGCCACGCAATGAGCGACGAGCGACTGAGCGACCGAGCGACGAGTCGCTGAGCGACGCAAAAAAATTAGAACACATGAGATCGTATGGAGGCGGCCACATAAACCCTAAGCGACTGAGCGATTTATTAAGCGACAGAGCGACGTCGCTCTGTAATCAAATCTGTTTTAATTTTTCAATCGATCGCTGAGCGACGTAGAAAAAAGATGTGTACAATAAACACTGAAAGTTTAATTTCAGCTGTCCAAAAGCTGTTCGATTTTTCTCAAAATTTTACCAGATGTTGAAAACGTTATTCTTCGTTATACAAAAATGTTTTGGAGATAAAGTCATTTTTTGTTCGTAAAATTTTCGAGGTGACACATTTTTTTATTATTTTTTTTTTGATTTAAAAAAAACCGTTTATTGAAATATTTTCCAAAAATGTATTGGTTTGGTATCACGTTACAATAAATAATACAAAATTGATTTCGAGGGTTAACCAAAATGTTCACCTTTTTTTAAATTGCTATGGTAAGATTACTTTCTATGGGAATATAAAAATGTCACCGATAAAGGGTGGGAAAAAGTTGGACAAATTTGTAATTGTTTTGTTAAGTTTTTATTTATTTAATCTTTAATTACAAATAGTGTTTTTTGTTCAAAAGATGGTACTGACATACGACAATATTGCAAAATCGATCTGGAAATCTGCGAAAATTCTGAAATAAATGATGAAATTCACCATAATTTTCCCTTTCACGATTTATGGGGTGTACACCAAATCTACGGAACCTCGATCTTATTACAGATCTATTTTTTCCAACTAATCGCTCAGCGACGCACAGAGGAGTATTCGACCCCAAAATCCGGTCATAAGTGAACGGAAAAAAATCGCATTCGAACCGTTAATTTTCGCTTTTCTCATTCCTCAATACCCATTCTAACTAAAATCGGTTTTAAATGATAACTTTTGACCCCCTTGTCACCAAAATCTTAGTCTAAATCTAGTCTATTTTATAAGCTCACGCTACATAAGTCTATTTTGTTTTCTAATCACTACCACTGCAGTCTGTTTTTTTTATTATGATTTGTGATATTTGTGAAAAAATTCTAATGGATGTCCAAGGTCAACGTATGTACTTTATTTTAGTACAGAAATTTCCATATATTTTTTTGATAAAGTGTTAAAAATCGAGATGACAAGAATGCATAGAAAAACATAAAAAATTATGTAATTTTCCGCATAAAAAAAGGTGTTTTTGTTATAGTTCCGGGTACGATCGGGCAAAATTTTTTCTTCTATATTTAACTGTAAATCTTCGCAATCCTATGCACATAAAGAAAAGTCACCCATCTTGTCACATTTTTTTAATGGATTTTTTTTATTATTGAGGTATTTTCAGTCTATTTGCCCTTTGATTTTTAAAAAAATATGATTATTATTATGTTTGTTGTGTTTGACCTGAAATATTAACAATTTTTATTAATTTCATGCATAAATTAATAAAATGAATTAAGTTAAATTGACAAAAAAAAATGAATTATTTTTTTTTTAATTTAACCCGAAAATTTTGTTCAGTGTAACTTTTTAATGCATCAAAAGCTATACAATAATGTTTTAGGCCGATTCCAATGAGAAAAACATACAAAATATTTTTGACCAGATTTTGAGGTCAAATACTCCTCTGTGCGACGTGTCGTTTAGTAAATGGTCACCCATCGCTCAGATTGGTCGCTCAGCGACTCGTCGCTCGGTCGCTCAGTCGCTCGTCGCTCATTGCGTGGCCGGACCCTATGAGTGCATCCTTCTATCTTTGTGAGTGACGATTACCGCTACGTGCGCGAGAACTTTCTTTACTTTTGTGATCCTTTGTGATAGTGACATTCTAAGTAGTGTGCTCTTTTTTTGTTGATATTTTGTGATAGTGACACTTTACTGTTAATATAAGTGAGCGAGAAATTTTCTCACTTTGATTAATTACGTTACGCTGCCGACGAGAACGCTGTAACCAATGCAAATTTGTCGTATATTTTCATTTGCGATCCATAAAAATACCTTACCGTAGTCCATTTGGCGGTCCATTTAGAAAATGGTCAACGAGTTTATTTTAATGAATCGAACGCGGTACGTCCACCATCGACAACATTAACAAGTTTCTTCATAGTCTGTCAAACTGACGATTTTGCTCGCACTTTGCTGTATGCTGACATGCCAGGCTATTACATATGGAATGCATCATCGAAATCGTTTTAGCGTCAAAAACAAGGAACGCCAGTTGAAGGACATCCAAATGTATTTGCTTCAGACGCTCTGGGTCGCATCTACACAGTACATCCAAATAACGATGAATGTTATTATTTGTGATTGTTGTTGGTGAATGTTCGTGGTCCGACATCGTTCAAACAACTGAGAACAGTTAATGGACAGCTGTGTGCGACTTACCGTGAGGCATGCCAACAATTACATTTACTTGAGAACGATTCGCACTGGGATGATACGATCAAGGATTCCGTAATATCATCATCGCCGCATCAAATTCGTACATTGTTAGCGATCATCATATTGACATGTTTCCCCTAGAATCCAAAAGATTTTTTGGGTTAAGTATAGAGATGATATGTCTGAGGATGTTTTGCATCGTGTGCGCCGTGAAACTTTGAATCCTACACTACAAATGACTGAACAAATTTACAATGCGACATTGATCATGATAAAAGATATGTGTTTAGTGATAGCAAATAAAGTATTGTCGTGTTTGGGAATGACAGCACCCATCGTCATATGCACGATGCATTAAACCACGAGTTGCAAAGGGAACAACAGTACGACATTAAAGCATTGACCGAAACAGTTCGTACAAATGTTCCACAATTAAATCAACAACAAAGAATTGCGTACGACACTTTGATAGAAGCTGTGAACAGTGAATCTGGAATCCTTGATGCTCCCGGAGGAACCGGAAAAACGATCTTATTTTCATTGCTTTTGGCGAGGATCAGATCGCGAAATGATGTTGCTCTAGCGTTGGCTTCATCTGGAATAGCTGCGACTCTGCTAGAAGGCGGACGAACTGCGCATTCTGCATTGAAATTACCATTAAACATGCAAATCACCAAAACACCAATTTGTAACATCGCCAAAAATAGGGCAATGGTCAAAATCCTACAGGTATGCAAATTAATTGTTTGGGATGAATGCACAATGGCCTATAAGAGGTCACTGGAGGCGCTGGACAGACCATTGAAAGATCTTCGTGACAAGCAAAATATTTTTGGTGGGGCCATGATTCTGTTGTCAGACTCTTCCAGTTATTCGCCGATCAACTGTTGTTGATAAACTAAATGCATGCCTAAAATCATCGAATTTGTTGCAGTACGTAAAGACACTCCAATTAATGTGTGCAAATGTGTTAGCGAAGCAGTTGTTAGATATTGGAAATAATAAAGTTGCAATGGACACCTCGACCGGATTCATCACATTACCCACAGATTTCTGTCACATCACAGATTCAAAAATGGAGCTTGTTCAGCGTGTTTTCCCAGATATAGCGCAAAAGTTCAATAACCATAATTGGCTGAGTGAACGGGCAATATTGGCAGCGAAAAATAAAGATGTCGATGATCCCAATGCGACCATTCAGAATTTTCTTCCAGGACAGTTGGTTTCCTTCAAATTAGTCGACACCGTTATGAACCAGGATGACGTAGTCAACTATCCCACGGAGTTTTTAAATTCACTGGAATTGCCTGGATTACCACCTCACAATTTGCAGTTAAAAGTGGATCAGTTGTCATCATGCTGCGTAACATTAATCAACATCGACTATGCAATGGAACAAGACTGGCTGTAAAAAAGGTGATGAATAACGTCATCGAGGCAACAATCATAAAAGGAAAATACAAAGGAGACGATGTCTTGATCCCGCGAATACCGATGATTCCAACGGATTTACCATTTGCTTTTAAACGCTTACAATTTCCAGTACGTCTGGCCTTTGCGATGACAGTAAATAAATCGCAAGGACAGTCTTTAGAAGTTTGCGGAATAAACTTTCAGTTTCCCTGTTTTGCGCATGGACAATTATACGTTGCGTGTTCGCGCGTTGGAAAACCGTCTTCTTTGTTTATTATTTAAACCTTATAAATAGCCAGTATTTCAGGAAAACTCTGTTTTTTTAAGTAAGCAACATGATGTGTCGAAAATAATAATAAAACTTCATGCTTCATTAAAAAAATGCTTTTTTATTCAATACGTTTTGTTTGTTTTGAAATTAATTTATAAAAAAGTTTAGGTCTTTTATTTATCGATTGAGGCAGTACGAAGTCTGCCGGGTCAGCTAGTTTTTTAATTTTGTATATATAAAATTTTTAAATATAAGTTTAAAAATATTTTTCGAATGCAGTAATTTATAGCTTATATACGTTTTAAGTTTGAATTTCGTACAAAGAGAGATTCGATATCCATTTTCAGGATATCGAATCTCGAAAAAAATGTTTAATATTTTTTTAAAAAAGAAGAATAAGAAAGACGTTTTTGATCATCAAATATTATTTAGTAGTTCTTGAGAAAACTTAGAAAAAAAATAACGGTTCTATGGGGTGTACTCTCCTGGAGCAATTCAGAAATATATTTTTTTATTGAAAGAGAAAAATTAAAAAAAAAAAAACAATTATGGGTTCGTTTTTGAGAAAATTCGAATTTTCGATTTTTGAACAAAAAATTTATAGGGGACTACTGTTATTTTTTGTATTAAAAAAAATAAAAAAACGCTGGTTGGATAAATTTGTAATTTTGGGCTGTAAGGTTGAGGACAGGCAGACAGTGGACGGGACCATTTTTTTCGACTTTTCTACCATCATAATGTCTTTTTTGATTAAAATCTTGAGTTGGGAATTTTGTACGAATGCAAGACTTTTCATATGGTTCCTAAATATCGCAAGTAAAAATAAGATGTAATTGAAGACGAGTTTTAGGAATTTAAAAATCTTGAGTTGGGAATTTTGTACGAATGCAAGACTTTTCATATGGTTCCTAAATATCGCAAGTAAAAATAAGATGTAATTGAAGACGAGTTTTAGGAATTTAAAGGCAATTTAAGTTTGTGTTAAAAAATAAATAATGTTCTTAGAATATAATATCAAATTATCTTATTCTCTCAGAAAAGATCTTATTAAAATAACTTGAAGCATTACTAATGTTTTTCCAGATTTCAAATTTTGTGAATACCTTTAAGATTATTACAAATAGTTTAAAGTTGTTTTTGATAGACAAACCGCTTTCTTGGTAAATATCGTTACATTTCTAAAAAATCTGCCGATGGCTAAACTAAACTGCATGAGCTTCATGACTCATATAAATTATAACCCCTGTGATGGTTTAAAGTTGATGAATTTGTGCGGCACGATTAGAATAGGGCTGGATTTCCGATTCATATTGTGTTCTTGGTCCAGTCCTCAGTCTCAGTTAAAAGCAGCACTTTTAGCAACAAATTAGTCCGCACTTAAACACAAATTTAATTTTCTATATAATAAATAAATGATTTAAAATATAATTGAAGTCATATCCATTAACGCAATACGATTAAATTCGAATTGAAGGAAGTTCGTAATAAAACTAAAAAAATACTACCCGATGGATCCGAAACTGAACATCGTTATCGCATTCTTGATTAAATTATGTTCTGAAAATCTTTTTTAAATACGAAAATGATATTTTTAAAAAGGCGCATTAACAAATTATCAAAAAAAAATTGGTTAATCTTCTTTATATATAAAAGAAAGTCGTGTTAGTTACACTATTTATAACTCAAGAACGGCTACACCGATTTGGCTGAAAATTGGTGGGTAGGTAGCTTAGAGCCAGGAGAAAGACATAGGATACTGTTTATCCCATTCGACAGCGTTCCCGTGTGGCATAAAACGTCAGTCACTGTAAAAATGGTATAACAAAAAAGAATCAGACTTGGAATAACAAAACGCAAATGACAGCTATGTGATGGACGTATGGGTGACAATTTGATTTTTGTAAGAAATCAATATGAAAACCATTTCTATTAATAAATAAATAATTAACAATCATAATAATGTCATAAATCAGTATTAAAACTATTTCTATTAAAAAAAAAAATAATTAACAATCGTAATGCAATGATGGAGCCATTGCCTATTTCAAAAAAAAAAAGTGAAATGAACTATAAAATGTGGTAAACCAAAAACGCATCAGACTAGGAATAACAAAAACGCGCATCTCGAACAGCTAAGTAATTTTCTCTATGAATAATTGGTTGAAAATTTGAGTTGTGAAATAAATGTTTAGATGAATTGAAGTGAAGTTTAATTAACAAGGGGGTAGTAATATCCCCTTAAATGTGCGCTTATTATAAAAAAAAACAATGCCGCGACCAAGACGATCGAATCTTTCCCGACAAAGCCGTAATGCAAGAAGGATACGAAACACTACAAATAAAAGGACTGAAGAAGGACAAGAAATCGCTCGTGAAGAGGTCAACAAATAGATAATTTGCGACGCAGAACAAGAGATTTATCGAGCAGTGTTTCGATACGATTGCAGCAATGATTACAGCTTGCATCCTAGCGTTTGCATTGGACAAATGGACGTTGTTTGCCAGTATTGTGGTGCATTAAAGTTTTCCGGAGAAATGCCTGGATTATGCTGCCTTAATGGTAAAGTGATATTACCATTGTTGACTCCGCCACCTGAGCCATTGTCTTCATTGCTTTGTGGCGAAAAAACTGAATCACGCTATTTTCTGGCAAACACTCAAAATTGCAATGGTTGTTTCCAAATGACATTATTTGGGCAGATATTATCGAAGAACGAGGATTTAATCCGACATTTAAGGTATATATACTTATTTTTGTACTTACATAGAATATAGTTAAAAAATAACTTACATTACTCATTCTTACGTATTAAATTTGCAAATTCTGAACTCTACTCTCACATCGAAAAAAGTCTTTTTATTTTGTAGATGCAAAGACAGATTCACCATCGAATTGGAAAACAATTAATGGATATTGGAAATAGGCGAATGGAAATTGATGAATCTACACAAGGCGAGGTTCACTTCGTCTCTCGCCACCTCCAGTAAAGAACGCTCTTTTAACACCTGAGTCAGTTTCTTCTACTATTCTAGCCACAAAGCAACAACAACTTAAAAGTGCATCTCAACCACCACCACCCACGCCACCCATAACTGCCACACCGCCACATCAATTGCATTCGCAATCAGCTGCTGCCGAGTTCACTGAAGACAACAACTCAACTCGTATCACGCTCGAAGTTGTGCATAAAGAGATCTTGTCTATGAATAATGAAATTATTTCTTTGAAGGAGATTAACAGTAATTTTTTATCTCTCATTCGCACACTGGAAGAAGATAAAAGCAACTTGCTAAAGAAAGTTGATATGCTCCAGCACCAAGTCAATGTTATGCAACAAAAAACACTGCATAAATGCATTGATATTGTAGGTATTCCTAATGTCAACAAAGACAATGCATTGACCTCGACACTAAAGCTGTTAGAACATATCGATGAAAGCATTTCAGCTGACGACATCAAATATTGCTTTGTTAAAACAATACAAAGTAAAACGACTGCAATCAACAACAACATCGCCACCGCCGCCGCCGCCGCCGCCGCCACCGAATCATCAACAACAATAAAACCAAGGGAAATCGTTTGTGTTAAATTTAAAAATGCCGAATGTAAGCAGAAAATTATTTCTAATCAAAAAAAGAAACAACTTAATACTTGTTTATTTGATAAGCAATTGGTTAAAAAACATATTTTTATTAATGAATCTTTGACTAAATTTAACCGTTATTTATTTAACAAAGCTAAAAGTATTAAAAATGAAAAAAAATATAATTATCTTTGGATAAATAATGGAATAATTTTTATGAAAAAGCAAGAAGGAGAAACAGCGCATCGCATTTTATCTTTGGATGATCTTAATAAAATTATTTAGTAATGGCCAAATCTTTTTTAACAGATATAAATATTGATTCACTAGTTACTCCTTTTTGCTGCTATGATAATGAATTTTGTAAAAGTGTTTTTCATTCTGTTGATTACAAAAATAGTTTTTTTATTATTCAACAAAATATTAGAAGTCTTCGTAAAAATTTTGATTTGTTATTGATTCATTTGGAATCTTATGTTAATAAGCCTAAACTAATTTTTCTAACTGAAATTTGGATTTATGAGCACGAAAAAGATTTGTTTAAGATTCCCGGTTATTTTTTATATGCAAAGTGCAATAATACTTATGCTGCAGGTGGTACTGCTATTTTCATTAATGAAAGTTTAAATTTTGATTGTTGTAGCACAGACCTCGTAAGCTCTGATATGGTTGAGATATCTTTAGTTTTTAATTCAGTTAAACTGGTCTTTATGTGTTTCTACAGATTTCATAACGTAAATGAAGAGGTTTATTTAGAGGAACTTAACATATTGCTGAATAATAATAGCGCAAAGCACTTGTTTATTTTGGGTGACATAAATATAGACATCTTATCAGAAACTGCAGCAGTTGAAAATTACAAATCGTTAATGTCAGCTCATGGTCTAATTTCTTGTATTAATGTACCAACTAGAACTACTTCTACATCCAATACATGTATTGATCATATTTTAGCTAGAATTGATTTAAAAACTGATTTAACCCTCACTAGTTCAGTATCTGATCTAAAGATCTCAGATCATCATATGACTTGTCTATTTTTCAATTTTAAAGAAAAGTGTGAAGTCGGTTTAATGGGACAAGTCCCGAATAGGCAAGCTATCAGAACAAATTTTGAAATTTTGAATTCTATTTTATTATTTGAAAACTGGTCAAAAATTCGAAGCGATCCAGACCCTTCCATTGCTTTTGATAATTTTTGTATCCTTTTGAAACATTTTGTTGATCAAAGCTCGGAAGTTATTGGAAGCAAAAAAAGTAAATTAAAAAAACTCAAGCCCTGGATGTCTAATTATTTATTAGAAAAAATTGATTTTAAAAATAAATTGAGGATTAAGTGTAAGAAACACTCTAATAACTATGATAATTTATGTAAAGAAATCAGACTAGATATTCCAATATGTAAAGAAAATTTTTATATGGATAAGTTCCATAAAGCAAAAGGTGATTTAAGAAAAGAATGGGGTATAATCAACGAATTATTCTACAAAAACAAAACTTCTGATTTACCTTCTTATCTTTCTTTCAATTCCCAGACCATTGTTGATCATTCAGAAATGGCTAAAATTTTCAATGATTATTTTATAAAAATAGCTGTAGAAACAATCGAAAATGCTGGTATTAATAACTGTACTGAAATGTGTTCTGAAATTTGTTTCAAAGAAAGTTTTCAATCTCAAAGTTTCCTTTTTCAGCCGATAACTTCTTTCGAAATCTTTAGAGTAATTCAAGGTTTAGATAGTTCTCATTCTTCAACATCTAATAGTTTTTCAAATTTTTTTATTAAAAAGGTTTGTTTTAATATAGTTGATATATTATCTCTTTTATTTAACAAAAGTATTTTTCACGGTAATTTCCCGTCAAGTTTAAAAATAGCTGAAGTTATACCTATTCCTAAAAAAGGGGATAAGAAATGTGTCAACAACTTTAGACCTATTTCTCTATTACCAGTTTTTTCAAAAATTTTCGAGAAAGTTGTTAAAAGTAGGGTTATTAATTATCTGGATGGCATTTCTTTTTTCAACTCTAAACAGTTTGGTTTTAGAGCTGGAAAATCTACAGAAAATGCACTATTAGCTCACTGTAGTTTTATCTATAAAAGTATTGACCAAAAAAAGTATACTGCTGCTCTATACATTGACATCAAGAAAGCCTTCGATACTGTTGACCATGAGATATTATTAAGAAAATTAGAGAAAGCTGGTTTCAGGGGTTTTATGCTGGATTGGTTTTCTTCTTATCTAAAAAACAGAAAACAAATGGCCAAATAGGCAATAATTTCAGTGATGTCAAAAATATTAATATAGGTGTCCCACAAGGATCAGTCTTAGGTCCAACCTTGTTCCTTATTTATATTAATAGTATTTTTAATCTTAACTTTAAAGGCAAAGTCTGTGGTTTTGCTGATGACATAGCTTGTGTGTATTCTAGTACCAATGTTCTAGATATGATTTCGGATATAAACCATGACTTAGAATTATTCAGACATTGGTTCGGCATCCATAAGCTTGTCATTAGTGAAAAAACAAGAGTTATGGTTTTTAAACCATTTGATTCCTTTACTAATCCACCATTTCTTGTTCAACACAGTTTTGACTGCAAAAATATCCCGCTAAGTAGTGTATCTTGTTATTCATCTAATGCTTTGTCACCAGCTAATGTTTTAAATAATCACTGTTCTTCAAAGTGTTTTAGAATCGAGCAAGTTTTCGAATACAAATATCTTGGTTTAACTATTGATAGCAAAATAAACTGGAAAATTCACACTTCTGCATTAAAAAAATATTTGTTATCAACTACTTATATTATGTTTCACTTGAGGAAACTTTGTTGTAGAAAACTTATGGAAACAATCTATTATGGACTGGTTCAATCCAAAATACAATACGGTATAATTTGTTGGGGTGGTACTTTTAAAAACAATTTACAACCTCTGATAGTTTCTCAAAAACATATTTTAAGAACCATCTGGAAGAAAAAGAAAAATGAACATAGCTTTCCGTTATTCGTCAGCTCTGGTATCCTTCCGCTCAAACATCTTTATTTTTTTAAAGTTTTAAAAATATTTTTCTTGAGAAGTGGATATCTCTTAAGTCACAATACGCCAGCTTACTCACTACGAAGCAACGATAGAAATCTTTCTATCATTCCAGTGCACAATTCTCATCTCTTTTTAAACTTCTATACCTCGGTAGCACCTAGACTTTTTAACGCGTTACCTTTTGACATTAGAAGCATTCGTTCTGCTCATTTATTCAATAAAAACATTAAAAAATGGCTTTTTAACTTTGATTTTGAAGAAATCAATAACATCATCAGAATTATGGTTTAAATTTGTATATTCACATTTAATTTCCCTTAGCAAAAAAAAAAAAAAAATAAAAAAAAAATAAAAAATTAGATTTTCTTTCTCATACGATACCCCACAACACTTCTTTATGTAATTCCAATTTAAATTTATGATTAAGTTATACTTATTTGGTACTTTCGACTCTTGTCATAGGACAACAGATTGTACCTTCTTTTTCGTTCTCTATTATGAAAAACACTTATAATTAGTATAAATATAGTATATTTACAAAATTATTATTTTTGAATCAAGATGTAATTAACTAATTGTTATGTTTGAATTTTATATTGCCTATATTTAATGTAAAAGAAAAAGTAAATAAACTAAACTAAACTAAAAAACTAAACAATGTATCACCCTGCAAGCAAACTTCTGTAAGATCACATAAAGCATCGACGAATTAGTGCAGAAAGTTTTTCCAAACATTGCACAAAACTACAAAAACTCAATAGGCGTGCTATATTAGCAGCCAAAAACATCGATGTCAATACCATCATCTTCACCGTTCAGCATGGAATACCCAGTGAAACGACAACATATAAGTCCATCGATACTGTGGAGAATCAAGACGGGATTGTCAACTATCCAACTGAATTCTTTAATTCGTTAGGTTTTCCAGGCATGCCACCTCACGTTCTTACACTGAAAATTGGCGTACCCATTATTCTTCTTGCGCCTGGATACACGAGCGCAAAAAAGAATTACTTTTGTGGATACACACAGACAAAAAAATTAGGTGGGCATGCAAGAAAATTTGACAATAGAGGAAGAGTCGGAAATTAAAACACAAAAAACTTCGTTGGATACTCAGCCGCAGGTACTTTCTTTTCGAATGAACTATTATAAGTTATTATTTAGACTCTCAATCAAGAAAATGACGAACAATATTACCGAGGCAACAATTTTGACTGGAAAGTTCAACGGTGAAGACGTAGGTACTTTTGCCACGTATCCCAATGATCCCGATAGATATGCCATTCGAATTCAAAAGTTTACAGTTCCCGGTGCGACTCGCTTTCGCAATAATTATTAACAAAGCGCAAGGACAATCGTTGCAAGTGTGTGGATACAATTTGGAGAATCCATGCTTCTCACAAGGACAGCTCTATGTGGCTTGCTGACGTGTGGGAAAACCTTCTGATTTATTTGTCTACGCACCAGATGAAAAAAAAGATAATCTTTATTGTGTATCCCACAGCACTTTTTTTTCGAAATAAACAAGTTCAATAAAATGGCTTAGAATGAATTGAATATGTGTGTAATGATTTTTCTTTAAAATTATTTTTCTTAAATTTATTTTAGCTGTTGGTGAAGCAACGCACGCCGGGTACAGCTAGTATCCTATAAATCGACATTATGTAGTATGGGCTGTTGGCGGGTGTGGCCTCCAAGATCGTATGATTTAACACTGCTGGACTATTTTTTGTTTCTGATGGTTATGTGAAGGTTTATAAAAATAATAAATGGAAGCAGAATCCAACCTGTACCATTCCTAAGAAGATCGAGGTATTTAATTTTATATTCACCTTATGTAACTATTCAAAAAATTCCAGAGGAAATGACAAATGAAATAACCCAGTTTCAAAAGTCCATTTCTAGATAAAACTCAAAACGACTTTGACTCTTCATTTCAATTATAAATAAAATAAAGATTAAAACAAAAAAAAACAATATCAACAGACGAGAAATTAAATAAGAACTCAACTTTTTTAGTTTATTAAGCGAAAACCATAAAAAGAAGAAGCCCCAGATTCACCAAACACACAAATTCTGAAACCTCAATTTTCCTTAATATCACAAAAAAAAAATATAAATAAAATCCTGCTTTTATGGTTTTATGTAATTAATCAAAAAGAAAAAAGAGTTCGACCCTTCTGCAAAAGACCTCTCCTCACTTCTTCTACAAATAGGTGAAAGTAATTAAACTCATTAACTCAAGTGACACCACCACTACCACCACTACCACCGCAAGAAAAATAAAAATTTTAAATTAAAAAAAAAAAATGAATCCCAAAAAGTATATAAATCTCGTTAAAAATTCCATTTCCTTGGTCGATTTTAATGAAAGCGGATGAATGAAATACAAAAATAAAAAAGAGAGTCAGAAAAAGTATAGGGATGAGATAAATCACTGGGATGGCAGAGCTCGGCTGTAGCTTGTAGATTCCGCTTTTTCGATTACGTGTCCACACCACCAGTCTTCACCTGCCGTCTTTCATTAAGTCATGTCAGACGGGTCGGGGGCTCGGGATTGGGATGGATGCGTGTGAGCCTGAATGGCGCAAAATACAAATTCGCAAACAATTACACTCCATGCCAATAGGTTTAAGTCAATTTCGTATTTGCTCATCGCCATAAGATTTTTATGTTGAAGACGAAAGAACTGACAGGCTCTCATCTTGATATAAACATGTGTCAAATGATTTAAGATTTTTAGTCTTATTGTTTTATTTTTGACTTTATATTAAACGGAAAAATAAAAACCTCAATCAAATGACTAAGAGTGTTAACTTTTATCATCACCCGTGGCAATGGTGACATGTTGTTGGTTCTTGGAACTTAACATCCTCATAGGTCGCTTTGTCACATGAATATGTAATAGCTACGGAACACGCAATTCTGTCACACGTGTGTGCACCTCAATTCGAGCAATAAATAAATTTTACGCTTGGCGTTTGCTCCTGTTTTTGTTGTTGTTGTTATTATTGTTGGTGTTGACAATATTGACATTATATATAGAGGCTCTGAAATATCTTGGAATTATATTGTGCCACATTTAAGTAGGTATGTGACTTCATGAATGCATAAATATTAATTAGAAACAGTTCCAACGAATATCATTATTTGGGTATCTAATATCAGCGCACAAATTAAGTCAACTTTGACGACATACACATCCATTGTCAAGGATACACCCACGAACTTCCGACTTCAAATTGTACATCAAAGTGGCGGATATATCCTCATAACCGAGATACCTACCTACTCTTTTGGGTCATAACCAGAATCCACCAGAAGCAAAAGTACAAGCCGGTCATCATCATCATCATCATCATCATCGTCACCAGTCGCATCAGTAGGAGTAGGAGTTCTCCTTCCTCCATTCTACACTATAAATGTGTCCAACACTGAAAACCACATCCTTGAAGCAAGGATGTGCACTTGCAATGAATTTAATAAGAGCAAACTTTAAACTAATTGCAGGATGTTGTCGGGTGCTGTGCTGATGCTGGGTGCTTGTATAGTCGAGATGGTGCGGTAGTGGGTCTGTTTCTTGGTTCTGTCTACTGGCCAACGCAAAAGCCTGTGCCGTTGCCACTGCCACTGCCACACCGTTTCGTCCTCGATCTTATATCCTTGTGTTGCGCACTTGTTTTCCATTTTTTCGTCCTTTTTTTTCTTTCTTTTTGAAAGGAGAACAAATTGTTTACCACCACTAGAAGAAAATTGTTTGCAGCAGCTTCAGCTCGAGCTCTACGTTCCGTTTCGTGTTTGAACTAAATTCTAAAAGGATTCAACGCTGTGGTCGGGGAAATAATAATGTTGGGGCATGAATTTAGAGAAGAGCTTCGCTGCACAAAGAACAGATGTTCTGGAGAATACTCCTATACTATATAAGGATGTCTTTTTATTTTGTCGTTTTAGATTTTTTCATGTTGTATTTTATTTTATCTTCAAAAGATATAAATTCTTTTGATGAACATCAGATTGAGGGAGTGTACTGTGGACCAACCGACTAGAAGAAGAATAACAACAACTGCTGCACTGTTAAATAAAGTGTCTTTTGAAAAACTTCTAAAGTTGACACAAGCAATATTCAAGAGGCGTTGTGTGTCCATTAGGTTGGTAGGTAGGTACATTAATATTGAAGAAGGGCGAGGTGTTTTGAAAAATGTTAAAAATATTGTCGTGATGCGAACAAAAGCCTATACAATTAGTTTCAGTTAAAAATGCATTAAGGAGAACATAAAGCGCCTAAGGTTCGTCTATTCAAAAAAAGTTCTAGGAAATTTTGATAGAGGAGTATATTATATACCAAATTAGTTAGTAAGGGTCCGGCCACGCAATGAGCGACGAGCGACTGAGCGACCGAGCGACGAGTCGCTGAGCGACCAATCTGAGCGATGGGTGGCCATTTACTAAACGACACGTCGCTGAGGGATTAGTTGGAAAAATGCCTTCGTCAAGGGCGGCTCATCGTAGCTTACTGGTTGAAAGTCGCGCTCATATTTATAGGTCTGTAATAAGATCGAGAATCCGTAGATTTGGTGTACACCCCATAAATCGTGAAAAGGAAAATTATGGTGAATTTCATCATTTATATCTAAATCTTCCCAGATTTCCAGATCGATTTTGCAATATTGTCGTATGTCAGTACCATCTTTTGAACAAAAAACACTTTTGTAATTAAAGATTAAATAAAAAAGAGGCTGGGATGCGACCCACACTGATAACTTCCCATCCCGTTTGTCGATTTGTCTTGCTTGAGAGTTTGTCTATATGTATCAATTTTTACCAAATTTGCGTACTATTTTTTGTAGATTTTATTTTTTTATGAAAAAACAGACTGTTGAATTTTTATAAAAAAAATTAGTGAATATCGTAAACAATATTTTCTGTGAAATAAAATAAGTTTAAAGCCAATATTTGTAATTTTTGAAAAGCTGTTTGAATCGAAAGTAAATTCTTACCAAGTTTTAGTATTGTTTTTTTTAGGTTTTTATTTTTTGTAAAAAAAACTGTCAATTCGATTTTTCTCAAAATTTTATCGAATGTTGAAATAAATATTTCTTATAAGTTAAAATTAGTCAGAAGCCGTTATCTCAAATTTTTGAAAAGATATTTGAGTCGAAAATCAATTTTTAACAACTTTTTTTAATTTTTTTTTTCGGTTTTTAATTTTTTGTAAAAAACCTGTCAATTCGATTTATTTCAAAATTTTACTGAATGTTGACAACAATATTTTTGAAAGATAAAAGTAGTTTAAAGCCAATAACTCAAAGTTTTGAAAAGATATTTGAGTCAAAAATCAATTTTTACCAACTTTTATTAATTTTTTTTTAGGTTTTTATTTTTTGTAAAAAAAACTGTCAATTAGATTTTTCTCAAAATTTTATCAGATATCAAAAACATTATTCTTCATTGCACAAAATTGTTTTGGAGATGAAATCATATTTTAGTCGTAAGATTTTCGAAGTGACAAATTTTTTTTTCAGTTTTTTTGATTTATAAAAAAAACCGTTAATTGGATTTTTTTCCAAAAATATAATTGTTTTGTATCACGTTACAATATATAATATAAAATTTAATTTAAGTCTCTAGCGTCATTGGTTCATGAGATATTTAGGTTTAACCAAAATGTTCACCTTTTTTTTAAACTGCTAAGGTAAAAAAACCACCCACGCAATTTTCTTAAGAGCCCTTTCTGCATCTTTTTGCCTTATTATCTGTATAACAAAATTTATTTGAAGTCGATATCTCTTCTGGTTCTTGAGCTATGGACGACGAAAAAAACGTCGCGAACGTACGGACGTACAGACGTACGGACGTACGGACGTACGTACACACGCACGCACAGACATCTTTCTAAAAATCTTTTATTTCGACTCTAGGGACCTTGAAACGTCGAGAAATGTCAAAATTTTCAATTCGTCAAATCGGACCCATTACAATAACTTCCTATGGGAAGTTAATAAAAACTTAACAAAACAATTACAAATTTGTCCAACTTTTTCCCACCCTTTATCGGTGACATTTTTATATTCCCATAGAATGTTATTGTAATCGGTCCGATTTGTCCAATTAAAAATTTTGACATTTCTCGACGTTTCAAGGTCAATAGAGTCTAAATAAAAGATTTTAAGAGAGATGTCTGTGTGTGTACGTGCGTTTGTACGTCCGTACGTTCGCGACGTTTTTTTCGTCGTCCATAGCTCAAGAAATAGTAGAGATATCGACTACATGTAAATTTTGTTATACAGATAATAATGCAGAAAGGGCTCTCAAGAAAATTGCGTGGGTGGTTTTCTTACCATAGCAATTTATAAAAGGTGAACATTTTGGTTAACCCTTGAAATCAATTTTGTATTATTTATTGTAACGTGATACCAAACCAATACATTTTTGGAAAATATTTCAATAAACGGGTTTTTTTTTAAATCAAAAAAAAAAACTGAAAAAAAATGTGTCACCTCGAAAATTTTACGAACAAAAAATGATTTTATCTCCAAAACAATTTTGTATAACGAAGAATAACGTTTTCAACATCTGGTAAAATTTTGAGAAAAATCTAACAGCTTTTGGACAGCTAAAATTAAACTTTCAGTGTTTATTGTACACATCTTTTTTCTACGTGCGTCGCTCAGTGATCGATTGAAAAATTAAAACAGATTTGATTACAGAGCGACGTCGCTCTGTCGCTTAATAAATCGCTCAGTCGCTTAGGGTTTATGTGGCCGCCTCCATACGATCTCATGTGTTCTAATTTGTTTGCGTCGCTCAGCGACTCGTCGCTCATTGCGTGGCCGGACCCTAAGGATTATTATTTGTTTTCGAGCATCAATTTAGCAAAAAGTTGCATTAAACTATCTGCACTTTAAGAAGTATGGATAAAGGACTTTTAACGAACAAAAATCCTTAGTGCAATAAACGATAATTCGCAGACCCTCCTTCTCTTCAAAATATTTAGCAATTGATTAAGTATAGGTTTTCTTATTTGTAAGCTTTTTCATCTGTTATACTTTTTAAAAATTCAAAGGATCGACAATACAAAAATTAAGGATGGAAATTATGGAACATCATGGAACACCATCTACTTTTTTCTTTTTAATTCGTATAGGCTAATTTGACCCCGCCTGCTTCTACCCTCTCAAAATTTTGACACAAAGTGACACAAAGTCAGCTTTACGATATAACAACGTTGTTAAACTTATTGCCAAATTGAGTGCTGTTAAACCCAAACAGTTCATTATTTCAAAGAGAGAAGTCTTGTGAAGAAATGAAGCTCACACAAAGACGCAAGTTAGAGATAGTAGACGATACACATGGTCATCATCGTCATCGTAAGGTTTGCACTGGCTAGAATGTGGCTGCTGTAGCTCAAAGTGTGACATCTACGAACTACAACTCATTATCGATCTGATTAGCTCAACATTTCACGCATTATAACATGAGGATGATTTTGCAGAAAGATCTCGGATTTTTCTCTTACAAGGTAAAATTGATATTGGGCTAAAAATTATTTAATCTGAAAAGGTTTTCATATCATATTTATGTCAATGAAGTCTCTAAGGAATCAAATAATTTTATTGCAGACAAATGACTGGCTACACCTTTTGCAAACTTATGACAAATGATAAACATTTGAACATTTTGAAGTACTAGTCCTTAAGTGACGGATGTGGTGGAGAACGCACTTGAAGAAAAACAAGTATGATCGGTTCAAACCTTTGCTAAATGTTTGAAAACGTTTCTTAACATTTTTTGTTTGAAATATATTTTTTTTTTAAAAACGATAGGTCTTAGAAAATTAAAAAAACATGTATTTTTCGGAATTTCAAAAATTGGCCAATGCCCAATTTTATCTTCTCGTACTGCCAAAGAACGAACAGGCTGCGCGAATCCCTTATGTTTTTTGGCTTGAATATCATTTTCAATTGAACTTTGATTCTTTATCCATATTTGGCTTCAGGCCCAACTTTCATAAATTTTCGCCTATACCTCAACCCACAAATCGGCTGAAGACATATGTATGTATGTTTGTCGGTAAGGTTTTTTCCTTTCTAACTGTTCTGTATAAAAGCAAAGAATTTGCTATAGTGAGGTCTTACAAATGATAAAACATTCGCATACCGTAAATTAAGAAAGAAAAATCATTTGTCGACCTTTTATAAATTGGTCCTAAACAAATGATTTTTTTAATGCTTTAAGAGTCCCACACTACTCGGTACCGAATCTTACCGAGTATCTTTTAAAGATTTCCATCGGATAGAAACATGTTTTTTTTTTGGAAATTCAACACCTTGAAATATAGATACACGTCGAATAAATTACAATTTATAATTCTGGGTTCAAAAGGTAAAAGCTTTTAATTCTGTTTGTATAGTTTTTTAGAAAGCGGATTTTCAACTTGCAATCTTTGTTTAAAAAAAAAATAAGAAGGATATGAAGATACAATTTTCAGTAATTTCGCCCTCAATGAGTAGTGAAGTAAAATTAATATTTGTTTTATATACCAAATATGGTAAAACATCTTGAGTCTTTATACAAAATGTAAATGCAGAAAAAGTTTTGGTGATAAAATAACTTAAGTTGACATAAGCGATTTTACTTTTTTAATAAGCATCAAACATTTAACCAACTTAAGATATTTTACCAAATTAATTCTTGCCTGTTATCTGATAAATTGATGAATAAGACGAATCATCCTTTACATAAGTTGTTTTACCTTTTACAAAACCTTACGAATTAAACTTAAGCTATTCTACAAAAGGTCAAACATTTCTTGTTTTAAAAGATTTATCAACGAGGGTAAAAAATAATAATTTGTGGACAGAATAAATAAAAAAAGGATAAATAGCTAAAACCACTCAAGTAGACTTAAGAGCCTTTACCTTTTGAGCATAGAATTAATGTAATTTATTCTTCATAAAACACGTTTTTTAATTTTAAATTTGTTCGATTTAATTTAAATATTATATATGTAATGTTGAAAATTGGTCTACATGGAATCACCTTGGCTTAAATATTACATATTTTAAATTATCCGATGTATCGGGTGATTTTTTTGAGGTTAGGATTTTCATGCATTAGTATTTGACAGATCACGCGGGATTTCAGACATGGTGTCAAAGAGAAAGATGCTCAGTATGCTTTGACATTTTATCATAAATAGACTTACTAACGAACAACGCTTGCAAATCATTGAATTTTATTACCAAAATCAGTGTTCGGTTCGAAATGTGTTTCGCGCTTTACGCAAATTTTATGCGTTTTTTTTTTTTAAAAGTTCTCAAGCTCTTAAAAAATCACCCATTATGTATTTATTGTCCTCCATTAAAAAGAGGACATTGTTTAATATAATGGGTGATTTTTTAAGAGCTTGAGAACTTTTTTTAAAAAAAAAAACGCATAAAATTTGCGTAAAGCGCGAAACACATTTCGAACCAAACACTGATTTTGGTAATAAAATTCAATGATTTTCAAGCGTTGCTCGTTAGTAAGTCTATTCATGATGAAATGTCAAAGCATACTGAGCATCTTTCTCCTTGACACCATGTCTGAAATCCCGCGTGATCTGTCAAATACTAATGCATGAAAATCCTAACCTCAAAAAAATCACCCGATATAAGTGTAAAATGTTGCTTACATTTCAAAAAATCATTCAATTAGCGCCTTGTAACTCACAATTATTCCGGTTTTTGGTTACATTATTGTGACAAAATTGGAAAACAACTTAAAATTTAATATCGAAACTTAACGAACCGTAAATTGGAATGAAACGCCACAAAGCAGTAACCATCATACCACTTGGCCTTTGAACAAATGGTTTAGGCAACATTTACTATAGAACATAAAATCATAAAATTAGAATATGAACAAATGTAAAAATTATAATATTTTTAACTATTAATTTTGTTGCTTTCCCTTTTTTCAACGAATATTTAATTTAATTGTTCTATGAATAATTTTAATCTACATTGTGTCCCTATTATAACCTACTTTCAGGTAAAAGTTCGTTCTTAACTTCAGTGTAACATGCATTGAATTATGTATTTTTATAATTTAAATAAAAATATTCAAGGATATAAAAAGTTATGTATTTGTGTAGATGTAACTGTGTAAAAAGAAATATGTATTCATATATTATATACGTGAAAATTATGTTGTAACACATGGTGTCGTTCATTGTGCCTGAAGCATCGCACCATATGTGTGACCGTTTAATTATTCCATTTTGTAAAAATAAATAATTTACAGCACGTTAATTTCTCATTCCACAATCCAACATCAGGCGAATTTTTATCCACTTTATAAAGATTTAAATTTAAAAAATGAAAATAATTGGAAAAAGAAACGTATTCGTCTCTTGTGCATTGCAATCTGACAGGCATACATTAATCTGTATTTAAAAGTATAACATCAGACCGAAAAACTTTTCTTCCTCCATTTTTTTGAATGTTATAGGGTGGTTAACGTCATTCGTTCATTTTCCATATAAATATAACAATCTCCATGGTGTTATAGTCATTTTTCACAGTAATATGTTTTATATGAGTTACAGTACATCACTACATGAACATTTGTTAAGTACTCGTATATAGAATTACACGTTCACTGGTATATTGTAAAACTTAAGGTATTTTAAGAAAATAACCGAAATTACATGAAAATCTTGTAGGTATATAATTTAGAAGCAGAGGCAACAATAAGATTAAGGTCTAAAAAGAAAATTATAATATATATAGGTATGTATATGTTTATACAGTACAGAAAAATGTATAAATAAGTTTCTTTTTTCTAAAATAAGGATCCAATTTTTCGAACCTGTGCACTCGCAGATTTTACGGAAAGAAAAATTATAATTGTTTTGGTAAAATGTCGACATTTTTACTTGTTAAAATTTTTGTCACAAATCGAAAATTCGAATTTTCTCAATAACAAACCGATAGATTTTATTAAATTTTCGCATTTCTTTGACATTTAGACATTTCTCCACGTTTCAAGGTCCCTAGAGCCCAAATAAAAGATTTTTAGAGAGATGTGTGTCCGTACGTTCGAGACGTTTTTTCGTCGTCCATAGCTCAAGAACCAGTAGAGATACTCGTATCGAATCAAATCAATTTTTTTAAACAGATAATAATGCAGAAAGATGTAGAAAAGGCTTTCAAAAAAATTGAGTGGGGGGTTTTTCACCATAAAATTTTGGTTTACCCAAAATATCTCACGAACCATAATGCTAGCGACTTGAATTAAATTTTATATTATATATTGTAATAACGTTGTTTTTGAAAAAAAAAAAATACAATTAACGGTTTTTTATAAATCAAAAAAACTTAAAAAAAAATATATTTTACACCTCGAATATTTTACGAACAAAAACTGATTTTGTCTCCAAAATAATTTTGTGTAACGAAAAATAAAGTTTTTGATATCTAGTACAGTTTTGAGAAAAATCGAACTAACAGTTTTTTTTATAAAAATTAAAATTAAATCAAAATAAAATATTTTTTCAAAAACCTAAGATATTGGGGCATATTCATAGATGTTTGCTAAACTCTTGCTAAGTTGTTCCTAAGCAAGTCCAGAGTTTAGGCTATTTATAAATAAATTTAAACCTAGGTTTAGAGCTAAAACTTTGGTTTAACTATAAACATGGGAAATGTTGTGTTTAAGTAGTTATTATCACAGCCAAATGTCATATTTGATTTTTGTTTCTGAATTGAAAAGCTGAAAAGGTAAATCATATCAAATAAATTGTACGTAAACTTGCTGGTGTAGCTCTTTTTTTTTGCAAAATTCGCTAAAAAGTTCTTTGTCTGACTGCGATAAGTTTTCCTCCCGTTCGCGTTTTATATTTTCCTTTGTTTTCATCTAAAATATTATTGGACTTTGTTGTTCTTTTTTTGATTTTCTATTAAATAGTTTTGTTTTACTTACTTTTTTCGACATCCAATTCTAGGAATGACAGCACAAAATAACGAGTTTGAAAATATAACAGTATTTTTTTGCTTTGACCTGTCATTTGAAGTATAATTGTAGTAGAATACAACCTTAAACTGGGGTTTTACTCTTCATCTTTTTCTGAAAGCTGGAAAAAAGCAAAGGTCATTCCTGTTGCCAAAAAGTCGAATGCTAGCTCTTGCTTGGACTTTCGTCCCATAAGTATTCTTCCATGTCTGTCAAAAGTCTTTGAGAAAATTCTGGTCTCTCAGATATCTGATCACTTAAATAGATTCAATTTGCTGTCACAATTCCAGTCTGGGTTCCGTGCACATCATAGCTGTCAAACTGCTATGATAAAAGTTCTTGATATTCGGATTCAATATGACCGTGACAATTTAACCATTCTCTGTTTACTAGATTTCTCAAAGGTTTTTGACAGAGTTAACCATGATATACTGTGCAAAAAACTGAAGCACTACTTTGGGTTTCACGATAGAGCTGTCCGTCTTATTAAAGATTATCTTTGTAACCGAAGCCAAAGAGTGCATTTTGGACAATTACAATCAGAGTCTTTGAACTTGCTAATGGGTGTACCGCAAGGTTCTATTTTAGGACCAGTATTGTTCTGTATTTACATAAATGACCTTCCAAAAGCTTGTTCGAATGAACTGCTACATCTATACGCAGATGATGTACAAATGTATATATCCCGTCCACTTGGCTTGCAAGAAGATTTGATATGTAGATTAAATGAGGATCTCACTGCAATATCCAATTGGTCACTCAAAAATGGTCTTACGCTTAATCCAAAAATGACCCAACTCATCGCGATATCCAAAAAGCAGTTTGATACGTCACTTCTGCCCCCAATTTTTCTACTTCAATCTCAGCTTGACTTTTTTGACAGTGTAACCAGTCTTGGTATTAAGGTGAATAAATCGCTTTCAGCTGAAAACCACACAAATTATATAGTCAGTAGAATTTACGCTGGACTCCGAAAGCTCTGGTTATTTTCTTCCCTAACCCCTGTTAATACTAAACTCAGGCTCATACAAACTTTGCTTTTACCTTTAATAACCTATAGTTATACCGTGTATTGTAAACCTGATTCGCATTCCCAACACAAGCTCCTTGTCGCATTTAATGACATGATTAGATATGTGTTGTGTATGGACTTCGGAGACACGAGCACATATCGCATTATCATCGACTTGTCCTTGGATGTTCCCTTCAGCAATATCTTGATGCTAGGTGCTGTATATTCTTACACAAAATTATTCAAAGTAAAACACCTTTATACATTTATAAAAAACTTACATTTTGCTCAATCCCTCAGAACTTTAAAGATTTTGGTACCGTATTATAACTATTTGAACTCCTCGCGGCTCTTCATGATCTATGCAACGAAGCTATGGAACTCTCTCCCAGTGGCTATTAAGAAAATTATAATTGTTTCTAATTTCAGAAATGCAATTACTTCTGAATTTCGCTAAACTCTTCAATGCTTTTTTAAATAAGTTATAGGTAAACGAAGGAAAATTAAACAGTTTCTTTTCTACATATACATAATTTAAATAAAATTTAAGTGAATTTATTTATACCCATACATTACAATTTGCGTACTTTATACACATAATATTTAGGTTTTTTTTATATAACATAGTAAAATAATTGTTTCTTATCCAACAGTTAAGTACTATAAAAGACAAAGTTTTATTGTACATTTGTATTTAATAAATTGAATTAAAATTGAAATTGAATTGAATTGATTTTAGTTTATAATTTTGAATTTTTCATAAAAATTTGGGACGCAATAGAATAGCCTAACTCCGTAAAACATCATTCGAGTACGGAACAGTCTCTAGACTGGCCCTCGTCGGTCGATAAAAAAACGTGACCAAGCTCAAAATATAAAATCTGAAACAGTTAGGTTTGGTTAGGTTGTGTGGGGTGATGCATCTGTAAAGTTCGAGAAAACATCTTACTTGGATCTCTTTGCATCTGTAAAAAAAAGGGAGAGTTATGGGAAGGTTGGTGAGGAATTAGGTTAAGGGCGCCTCCCTGAAAGATACTGATATCTGGGAAAATTAAAGAATGTCTCTAGGTGGAAAGGACGAGACGTCAAATAAGTCGTCGAAAAAGTAATTTCCTAATATTGTCAGTTTTTGTTTGGGTAGGCTTGGGAATTCACATAGAAAATCCGTCTGCTCTACAAAAATCAGATGAGCCTATTCTGGTCATGTGGGTGCCCAATGAGTTCTGACCCATTAGGATACCTATTAGTAAAGATAGCTGAGACCTACCTATTTACAAAAGGAATTTTGTTTTACCTTTGGAAACTCTGTAAGTTTCAAGAGCTGCCCACTTGCTGTTTGCGATTTCAAGAAATGTTGGTGGATTTGTTCATTTATCAGCTCTATTGGACTATATATCATTGAAATCTTATGGCTTGGACTACGCGCTGATCTGTTTTTGGCCAATTTGTCTGCTTTTCATTAACGTCAATATCACAGTGCCCTGAGACTCCTGAGGTAACAGTAAGCTCTTTGTCACAGAGGCAGATATAGCCTTGCTTGCTGCTTGGCTGCTTTTCGGGAGTGTAAATGAACCGTCCAAAAAATTTTCAGAAGATAAAAACCCAAATTAGTGAAGAAATTGCAGAATACACTCAGCAGTTTTGAAAAACGTGTTCAAAAATTTTGGTAAAACATTGAAGGCTTATTCGAAAGATAATGGCAAACAATTACCAGATATTTTGTTCATACCCAGTGTAACCATTTAATTTCATTTGGTCAATTTGGTTTATTCTGAAGCACTCTGTACCATTATCTCTTGTAGGACAATTGACGAAATACGAATTTGTTTTTAATTTACACATGGGTATAAGAAGACCTCTATGAGTTTGTAGGTATGAAATAAAACTAATCAATTAGTTTTTTATCTTTTCAATCTGAAATAGAACCGTCGAATTTTCGAAATATAACATTAAAAACACGTCAGACCTTTTTTCCCAATATATTGTGGCTAGAAACAATCTTTTAAGTACTTGAAGTCAAGTATTAAAAGTATTGCAAAATCATAATTAATGTGTTAACTATTACCAAAACTTGAAACGCAGTTATCTAAATACTGAATTTTTTGACTTGGTCGGATTCATAACTCAGAAAAAATGTATGGGCTCATTATGAATACAAAATTAAAGGAATTGCTAGTCTGACCTTAGACTCTTGAAACCAAAAAACCAAACATTAACTTTTTGATCATCAAATATTTTTAAAACAACATAAGAGTTTCCTCAGAAAATTATTGAAATAGGTTCATTAGTTCTTGAAAAAAATTATTTACAAAACAACGGTTCTAAGAGGGTACCTTTCTGGAGCAATATACAAATATATTTTTTTTATTGAAAGAAGCCAAGTGAAGACAATAAATTTAGAGAAAATTTAATACAAATTTATCGGTTCGTTTTCGAGAAATTTCGAGCTTTCGAATTTTTACCAACAAATTTGTATGGGGACTACTCTTATTTAGTCTTTAACAAATGAAAAAAAAGCCTAACGTCTAGGGTGGCCTAACTCCTTCAAAGATCATACACATATTTTCAGTTCAGTTTAAGCTTCAACAGACGCGTGGCGGTCCATACTGTTAAAATATTTGTAACTTTTTAATCGCTGAGAATATGTCAACCATTTTATGAGTCTGTATGTAGTAAGCCCCTTGAGTATAATAATTATAACATTATACTCGTAGATATACTTAAATAAATAAAGTTAATCAAAAATATCACTTAACCCTAAATGTCAAAAAAGGTAATTAAAACAAGTGCCTTCTCGGAACATTGGTCGTAAACATTTTGTTTAGGTACCTATACTACGAGTATATTCATTTTAACACTCATGTTTATTTAAAATCCTGTTGGACTTTATGTAAAAACTAATTCTTTAGCTGTCACGCGATGCTTGATACGTGTCGTTGTCGCTATTAATGTCACTAACAATCCATCATGGTGAGGTGACCATCTAAATTAAGTTTTCCTTACACTTTCTATTAAAGATATTATAGATAAGGATATAAAACACAAGTTTAGGGTGGACATTTTTCTGTTTTTGAAAAACCTGCCGGTTGAAAATCATGTATAAAATCACCCTTTTGACGAATTAATGCGGAGGTATAAAAGGTGTGGTTTTTATGTAAACGAGTTGATGAAAAATGACATATCGGCTTAGTAATTTATAAATGTAACGAAACAAACGGTTCATTAATTTGCTTTATTTTAACTTACAGATTTAATTTTTAAAGTTTTAAACTGTCAAAGTCATAGTTAAATGCGAATGCATCAGAATTATTTTTTACTTTGTCACAAATGCAAGTCTCAATATCAAAATGTTTTGTTTTTTTTTTATACTTTCAGTATTTGTTTTTTAAAGTTTTAACCAACTTTAAAAAGTAGTTACATATTTATTAACAAACGGATGCTGAATGAATGGTTGTACGAAGGCTTGACATTTAAACAAATAATACAGAGGGTGGAAATACATAAATGAAGAATTTTTCCTTACCTATGTTAACCAAATCGATAGCCCTTTGTTTATTTTGCTTTTATTTTGATTTTTTTGTGTGAATAAAAAGTTGAATAAAGATACTCAATAGAGAGAGAGAAATATTTATGAAATAGGTACAGGGATATTGTGATTTTGAAAATATGTACTGAATTTATCGCTATTTAATGTTTAAATGACTGTTTCAAAAAACAAAAGAAAAAAAAATGGATATCCTTTTTCGAAAGCTTATTTATTTAGGTTACCAGTAGCGTAATGCTTAAATATCTGAATGTTATCATTGTCAGATACATTTTTATAAACAAACAAAATATGAAAAAGAAAAGGACATGAACATGAACAGGACATAATCGAAATGGAGCAGAAACAGATAAATAAATTAACTTATTTTGTATTCATGCAGCATTAAAAAAAAAAAAAAAAAACAATTCCAATTATTAATTTGGTTTATCCACATCAACTTTCTATTTTGGTCGTCGATTTGACTTTAAATTATTAGAATAAATACCTCATGATTTTATATTTTATAATATTATATTTAGATTCCCCAAGTTGTAATTTTATTTTGCATACAGTACAGATACAGGTATCTGCAATATTGCATCAAGATGATTGAAAATTATCTTTTAGTATTGTTTCTTGGTTTTGTAATTTAAAATATTGTATCATTACAATATTTGCTGGATAGGGTCGCATTTAGTTGTCTGCAAATTTGAAAACAAACAAGATTTATTCGAACGTCTTTTTTTTATATATAAAGCAGGTACAAAAAATGTTGTCATAAAAATAACAGGTAGGGCAAATACTCTATAGTAACCTTGCTATATTCTTTACTCAAAATCGTCTTCACAATGTTTTGTTAAATTCCCTTTCTTTTTGAGTAATAATATCTCTTATTTGTTCATTTGTTTTTGTGTATGCAATGTTTTTAACTTGTTCAAAAATCATATCGAGTTTGACTTTAAAAAATTTAACTTTACTCAGCTATTTAACTAATTATTTGAAATTAACTGGGCTGCATTATTTTCAAGTTTCTGTTTAGATGAAATAATTTGACGGTTTTATGAAGTCTTATTTGACTGATTTTTAGACACTATCCAAATAAGCGAACTAAAAACTTTACATGGTTTTATTTGCATTTAAAAGCTTTAAAAAATAGACGAAGTAAGGCCTGGTTGAAGTTCAATCTATTGAAGAGTGAGACGCCTATAGAGTTTACCAAAAACTGCAATAAGACTTTGTGCTATAAGTAGTTGAAATTATGTTAGTTTTAAGTTTAGATTTAAGTACCTACCATTTAATTTGGGTGACAACATTTCTTTTATTTTTGAGATAGATAATTAAAAATGTATTTATAGGGTATCAAGTGTCCTCAAGTTTTTCTAAATATTGTAAACTTAACGTTAGCATTTAACGTATTTAATAAATTAAATATTGTCAGCTAAAATTTTCCGATTTATCTATAATGCTTCATTTTTATATCAATCTCTGTTTTTTTATTTATGTAAAGAAAAGAAGTAAAATAAAATGAAATATTAAAGAGTTTTACTGCCAATTGGATTAAAACGTTTTGTTAAAATACATTGACGTAAACCGATTTTCAAATACATAAGTGCAAATCATTTTTGCAATTAAAATATAAAAATCTGTTAACTAAAATGTTTATTCCTTGAATCTTCCTAATTTCATTATCTTAAAACACTCCATTATAAGAAGTATAAACTGGCCGCGTTTTAAGACATCGGCCTTCAACATCGCACAAAACAGTGCAGTCGAAAAAGCTCTCACGGGTCTAGAAATAGAACAATCTATTATAAACTGGATCAAGTTTATGCCAAAGCATAAACAGATCAATAGCGAACTAGGTGGTACAGAGATCAAAGTATTAAGATCCAGAGGAACACTTCATGGAGGTGTAATCTCACCATATTTCTCTGGATTCTGGTCATGAACGAAATCTTTACCAAACTCGAATAAAGTGGTATCAAAGCAGTAGCCTACTTTGATGACGTAGCTCTATTGGCGACAAGGAAATTCCCAACCAATAAAAGAGAACAACTGGACCAAGCCGTATCCAGAATTTATATATGGATAAAAAACTTTTTTTTTACCAGATTATACAATTCCTACTAAAGGAGAAATCCTTTATGATATGGTGGAATGTGTAAGACAGAGCTAAAAGTCAAAAAACCCTCACAAGGGTACACATAATGGCATGCATATAGTCATTACAGGAGCGATGAGGACCACTCAAACTACAGGAATGGAAGCAATACACAATCTTCTACACCTTAAACTTTATGTAAAGGAAACTGCTGCAAACAGCGCCTTACGGCTAAGCCAGACCAATTGCTAGAAAACCAGCCACATCGGGCACATGCAGATTATACAAAAATACATAGGCAACAATCTAAGCACAGACAACATGACCCCATTTCTGAATTTCAATAAACCCTTTAGTGCTATCTTCCCTGATAGGAACGAATGGGTAACCAATGTTCCACACATAAGTCGAATATCCATATATTCAGTATATATGGATATTGTCGACTTACGGCTCGGCAGGTTTCTTTTCTGAAACACTTAATCTTGTCAAATCTTTCAGACTCTCTGATCAAAAGAGTGGCGAACACTGCAAAACAGCTCTCAATGATGGCGTTATCACGAGCTAATATCACCACTGTCATTGATAGCCCAGCAGTAATAAAATCGATGTCTGCTACAGTAATCAAATTGAAGCTTGCAAATTACTTCAAAAAATAACATTTCTTAGGTCACAGTGATGTACTTGGAAACGAGAGAGCTGACGAGCTGGCAACGGCAGGTAGGACTCTGGACCAATCAAATATAAACTCATGTATAAACTCCCCATCCTGTAAACTTGAACAGATCATTGGTAACAAAATACTTTAAAAAAAAAAACAATAAAAGATGTAAGAACTTCGAAACCTTTGCTACATCCAGAAAACTATGGCCCAAATTCGACCAAAAAATAGATCTCGTTCGCTTATGCATCTAGACAACACATATCTACGATTGCTTGTGAGCCACAGGTCACAATCTGCTGGGTGACCACAAAAAGAAAATCCTCCTTACCACCGATGATATGTGCAAAGTCTGCAATGACGAAGAAGAGCAGAAAGACACAGCCCTCTTCTTATGCCATTGCCCAGCACTGTGTCACACTAGAAACAAACTCTTAGGCAGGCACTTCTTCAATAATTTTGAAGAACTGGTAGGCATTTCAGGAAACCGCCTATTAGGCTTTATAAAAAGCTCTGAATGGCTAAAACAGGAGAATCCATAGACATCAGAGGTTCTTATATTTTATTTTCAGGGAATCTTAATACATCGGGATATCACAATGGATCTAATTGTGGCGATGACGTCATCAATCACCAGCCCATTTACCTAACCTAACAAAAGTTTGTCAGACGTGGAATTCTTGACTTACATTTCACACAAAATTTAAAAGGGTAACTTACTGCACAATCATTGTTTGCCACCATTTATCACTGGATCTTTCTTAAAACAAAGCTTAAGCTACTTCTAATAAGTCATACCTTACCATTTTAACAAAAATACATTTTTTATTTTTATTTCGCCAGAGTCGCCTCGATTTAATTTATTATTCTTCCTCTATAAGTCCTCATTTAAGCTTTTCGCCCGACCACTTTGTTCTTTCCCGTGCATTTATACCTATTTTATTGTTACCTATAGCTTTGGTAGGAATAAAATTATTGCATAGGTACCCCCGTATCCTGTTATATGTAGGATTGTATAGGTAGTTGCAACATCGAAGGACTAAACAATTTATTTTTAAATTAATGGTTTTTCAGTTGAAAGCCATTTGCCGTTTATTTTCCAGTTGGCACGGTTGGTAAATTTCGTTTTAATTTCTTGCCAGTCATACATATCTCATGGCAATATATTTGCCACATGTCGTATTGTTTATTTGTATTCTATTGTTTTTCAGCCAACAGTAATTTATTTTAAACAAAAATAAATAAATATATCCTTTCCCGCCTGTAGATTTGTGTAGTTCTGTATTTTTAAATCTAAACAAGGGTGAAAAATAGTGAAGTACGTTTTAGAATCGCTGTCCAATAATTTGTGCAAACATATTTTTCATGTCTTCAAAATCAACAAAAGTATTATACGACTTCCAGCAGCTAAACAATAAAAAAAGGCCCGTTTCCTCTCATTCAGAATCAGACATTAACCCCATAGGATCCCATATGTGTTGTTTGTCTCGTCTCGGTATGGGACTTATAAATCCATTCGGGCTGATGCACAATATTTATGGCCAAAACACAATGCACTCTGTTGTGCCTAGTACGAGTATTTGCCCTAGCCCTCATCTATTCCGAGCACGAAAACTTGTTGACTTAGTTCTCTATTCAGAGATAGTCTCAAAGGCGACAACGACAAATCAGTTCCTGATAGTTTCTATATTATACACGGTTCGGTCTCTAAATAGGCATATCCTTCGATCCTTGCTTCGCCTCATTACACACAGCCCAAAGAGTATTTATTATGACCAACAGGTATTAGTAATTTTATTGGCACTTCAATGTGCAAGTAATCGAATTTTGCTGCCCATAATCGTGTTGGCAATAGTTCCAGAGCTGGGACTAAGAACGGAAGGGTGGGTTAGGCAGACCTATAAATTCAAATCCCCAGGAACAAACTATTTGAGTGTTTGTGTCGTAAAATTCTATATTATGAATGTATATATGACTATAAAGTTCGGTCCAACACCATCATCATAATATTACGGCCTCTAAGCCGAAATCAATTGGTCGTGCGGTTCGGGCCATCAAATAAAAACCCCAAACACTTGGCTGTTTTATTATTTTTTCCATATATTATATTATTCTCCTGGATATGTTATAGTTGTGGAAATAAAAAAAAAAATTAATAACGAAATATGGCGTTGCAATAAATTATTACGAATATTGATATTTTGTTGTTTATATTAAAAAGTTGGGTCGCTTGTATAAATTTTGATTTTAAAAAATAGTGGAATTAATAATTCTTTGGTCATATGACTATCAAGCAATATACATTTTGACATATCGGCATTTATGACATTGATTTTATAAGGATTGATTCGTTTTAATATTCGCATATGATATGTCAATTTATCATAGATTTTCTTGAGGTATAAACACATTTGGATTCATATTTTTATTACTTAAATATTGCAAGAGCATAAAACTAGACGAAATCAAAAATCAAATTGATCCGATTACCAAATTTCGTTTCTGACAAATGTTATTCTCTGTTAAATTTTACAAATCAATTAAATAGCATAGCCTTTTAATTTAAGTAAATTGTATTCCTTTCATTCCTTTTTAACTTCCAATAGGAAGTTATTGTAATCGGTCCGATTTGTCAAATTGAAAATGTTGACATTTCTCGACGTTTCAAGGTCCCTAGAGTCGAAATAAAAGATTTTTAGAAAGATGTCTGTGCGTGCGTGTGTACCTACGTTCGTACGTCCTTACGTCCGTACGTTCGCGACGTTTTTTTCGTCGTTCATATCTCAAGAACCAGAAGATATATCGACTTCAAATAAATTTTGATATACAGATAATAAGGCAGAAAGATGCAGAAAGGGCTCTTAAGAAAATTGCGCTGGTGGTTTTATTACCATAGCAGTTTAAAAAAAAGTGAAAATTTTGGTTAAACCTAAATATCTCATAAGCCAATGACGCTAGAGACTTGAATTAAATTTTATATTATATATTGTAACGTGATACCAAACAAGTATATTTTTGGAAAAAAAATCCAATTAACGGTTTTTTTTTTATAAATCAAAAAAACTGAAAAAAAAATTTGTCACATTTTACGACTAAAATATGATTTCATCTCCAAAACAATTTTGTGCAACGAAGAATGATTTTTTGACGTGACAACGTCTTAAATTAGGTTGCGGTGTAACGCCCGGTAACGTTACGATGAGTCACCGAACGAGAGAGAGGCCCGCCGAATGCCTTGCGTCTCTCTCCCACTCAACTATGATCGGTCTGCCGCGCGCGCAGCACTAGAGAATTAGGCGCATTGAATCGGCGCATGCTTGTGTCTCTGTCTTTGTCTTTCTCGAACGTTCTTGGCGTTGGAAAAACAAGAAAGCGTCATAATACAAGTTCACACGTGTGGTTAAAGTATCGTCAGCTGTGTCTGTAGTGAAAATGTGGAGTGCTTAGATTCGTCATTTACAACAACTACAACAATAAAGGTAAATAATTGTACACTGATATTTCATTATCGTAAACTATGATTGATTGATTAATTGTTAGATTGACACAAAAGTTGAGAAACTGAGTTTATAGGTTATGTCATACTATTGATAAATGTTGATAGTGTTAAGTAAATTATTAGTTTAAAAAATTTGTGCAATTCTTATTTTCATTCAATTCCTTGTTCCTATTGTGCAATTTAATTATATTCATATCAATAAATATTCTACCGAGAAAAAGACGTTGTCACGTAAAATCTTCGCCCGTAAAACCGACTTTACAGGCAACCATTTTTTTCATCTGATAAAATTTTGAGAAAAATCTAAATGACAGTTTTTTTTGTAAAAATAAAAACCTAAAAAAAACATTACTGAAAGTTAGTAAAAATTGAATTTCGACTCAAATATCTTTTCAAAAACTTAAGATTATGGCTTCAAACTTATTTTATCTTATAAGAAATACTATTTTCAACTTTCGGACAAATTTTGAGAAAAATCAAATTGACGGTTTTTTTACAAAAAATAAAAACCTAAAAAAAAACAATACTAAAACTTGGTAAAAATTTACTTTCTACTCAAATAGCTTTTCAAAACTTTGAGATATTGGATTAAACTACTTTTATCTTTCAAAAAACATTGTTGTCAATATTCAGTAAAATTTTGAAAAAAATCCAATTGACAGTTTTTTTACAAAAATTAAAAACCTAAAAAAAAATTTAACAAAGGTTGATAAAAACTGATTTTTGATTTAAATATCTTTTCAAAACTTTGAAACATTGGCTTCAAACTAATTTTATCTTATAAGAAATATTGTTTTTAACATTCGATAAAATTTTGAAAAATATCGAATTGACAGTTTTTTTACAAAAAATAAAAACCTAAAAAAAAAAAAAACAATACTAAAACTTGGTAAAAATTTACTTTCTACTCAAATAGCTTTTCAAAAATTTAAAATATTGGCTTCAAAATTATTTAATTTCACAGAAAATATTGTTTTCCATATTTAATAAAATAAAATCTACAAAAAATAGTAGGTACGCAAATTTGGTAAAAATTGATACATATAGACAAACTTTTAAGCAAGACAAATCGACAGACGGGATGGGGAGTTATCAGTGTGGGTCGCATCCCACCCTTTATTTTTTATGAAAAAACGGACTCTTGCATTTTTATAAAAAAAACTACTGAATATCGAAAACAATATTTTCTGTGAAATAAAAAGAGTTTAAAGACAATATTTTTAATTTTTGAAAAGCTTTGAGTCGTAAGTAAATTTTTACCAAGTTTTAGTATTGTTTTTTTTTTAGGTTTTTATTTTTTTTTTTAAAAACTGTCAATTAGATTTTTCTCTAAATTTTACTAAATGTTGACAACATTTTTTTTTTAAAGACAAAAGTAGTTTAAAGCCAATATCTCAAAGTTTTAAAAAGATATTTGAATCCAAAATCAATTATTACCAACTTTTATTAATTTTTTTTTTAGGTTTTTATTGTTTGTAAAAAAACTGTCAATTCGAATTTTCAACATTTTTAAGAATGTTGAAAACAACATTTCTTATAAGTGAAAATTAGTTGCAAGCCATAATCTTAAATTTTTGAAAAGATATTTGAGTCGAAATTCAATTTTTACCAACTTTTGTTAAATTTTCTTTAAAGTTTTTAATTTTTGTACAAAAACTGTCAATTCGATTTTTTTCAAAATTTTACTGAATGTTGACAACAATATTTTTTGAAAGATTGATATAGTTTAAAGCCAATGTCTCAAAGTTTTGAAAAGATATTTGAGTCGAAAATCAATTTTTACCACCTTTTATAAATTTTTTTTTATTTTTTGTAAAAAAAACCTTCAATTCGATGTTCCTCAACATTGTTCCTAATGCTAAAAACAATATTTCTTATAAGATAAAATAAGTTTGAAGCCTAAATCTCAAGTTTTTGAAAAGATATTTGAGTCGCAATTAAATTTTTACCAACTTTGAGTAATGTTTTTTTTAGGTTTTTTTTTATAAAAAAAAAACTGTCAATTAGATTTTTCTCAAAATTATATAACATTTTATTTGCACAAAATTTTTTTGGAGATAAAATTATATTGTAGTCGTAGAATTTTCGAGGTGACAATTTTTTTTTTCAGTTTTTTTGATTTATAAAAAAGCCGTTAATTGGATTTTTTTTTTCAAAAAATATACTTCTTTGGTATCACGTTACAATATATAATATAAAATTTAATTCAAGTCTCAAGCGTCTTTGGTTCATGAGATATTTAGGGTTAACCAAAATTTTCACCTTTTTTTAAACTTCTAAGGTAAAAAAAAACACTCACCCAATTTTTTTGAGAGCCCTTTCTGCATCTTTCTGCCTTATTATCGGTATAACAAAATTCATTTGAAGTATCTCTTCTGGTTCTTGAGCTAAGGACGACGAAAAAACGTCGCGAACGTACGGACGTACGAACGTACGTACCTACACACGCACGCACAGACATCTTTCTAAAAATCTTTTATTTCGAATCTAGGGACCTTGAAACATCTAGAAATGCCAAAATTTTTAATTCGACTAATCGGACCCATTACAATAACTTCCTATGGGAAGTTAAAAATATTGTTTTCGACATGCAATAAAATTTGTATAAACATTTAACAATCAGTTTTTTCATAACAGTTAAAATCTAAGAAAAATAGTACGCACAATTGGTAAAGATTGATGTTCGATTCTCAATATCGCGTGAATTAATTAAGGTATTAACTTCAAATTGATTTCATTCTGTGCTAAATTTTCTTACAAAAATCCAATTAGTAGTTGTTTATATATGAAATAAAATCTTTCAAGGAATGCTACTAAATTCGATGAAAAATTGAATTTCGACTTAAAATCTCATTAACAAAAATCAAACTATTTCATCATTTGCAAAATGTTATTTGTAGTTTTTAGTTGATTTTTAAGATAAATTCAACTTACAACTTTAACAAAACACGAAAACCTACAAAAACATCAAAAAACTGATAAGAAATGGTTTCCAACTCAAATAAAGGAAGAAGAAAGAAAGATATTGACTTTAAATTTCTTATCTCGCGTAAAATATTTTGTATGAATATTTTATCAAATTTTTTAAAAGTCCTTTCTTCATCTACAAAAAAAAAGTTCGCGTAAGGACATACGGACGATAAAATTTTCGATACGATAAATCGGACCGATAACTTTCTATTGGAAGTTAATAATAGTTCGTTTTTTTGTGAGGTTATGTGAAGTCGCTGGTCTATGCGGAAGAGAATATTCGGTGCGTTATTGCTGACATACGCTCCCAAACTGGCTTCAAAAAACTGTACAAAAGTTTGGCCTTTCGGCTGAAATTTATTCCAGCCAGTCACGACGCACGGTGGCGGCGGGCGCGGCGTGTCGCGTCGTGTTTAGTGCGTAAGGACTGTCATGTCGGTCTTGGGTTCAATCCCTGCCTGTGTCATCTTAAGTTTTTTTTTCACGGGTACTACCTCTTGCGAGGAATTGACAAATCATCCAAGAGTAATTCTTGCCATCAAAAGTTTTTTCTCAAATTAGCCGTTCAGATTCGGCTTAAAACTGTAGGTCCCCTCCACTCTGTAGGTCAACAGTAGGTACTCGCATATAGGAATGGCTGAGAGTTGTAAGTCACTAGGCCCTAGTTCTCAACGGACTTTTGTGCCACCTAATATATTTTTTAGCCGCGACGGCTACTTGGCCGACATTATTTTTGAAACATAATAGCAAACACTTATCTTTGTAATAAAGTTATATTTTTGGCTATTACATTAAATTATATGCGTTTTATTTCTTCTTCAAAACCACGCTTCTAAAAAACACCATATAAAAGTAAGAAAATCAATATAAGGAACAAAAACTAATTTTTCCAAGAACTTTAAACTATTTCGTAATATCCAACATCCCAATTAATTAATTACGTCTTACGAGTAAAGCATTGTGTCACAAATTTTCCTAGACCAATATTAAAGGTTTCGCACTTTGAATAATCCGCGAAATGTTGAGCTTTCTTTGGCAAGTTATTGCTAGTTAGTTAGATCTCACACTCTCTACTGTATAGTGATCACATATTTCCGTGAAACGACGGGGATTAAGAGTGTTGCCCATCTATTATATCAGTTTCAGGAACTGCTTGCACAAAATTGTGTACATCTGGAGCGTTTTTAAAAACTCACTTCAGATTTATGTTTTCAATATTTCCCAAAGTTAGTTGCTCAAGCGTAAGCCAACTCATTTTGTTTCCTGGAGGTATGATAATGTCTTTCTGTCAAGACATCGAGCTGGAAACAGCTGTTAGTGTAAAAATATCTTATGAATCAAAAAGAAACCACTAGATGGCAATACAAATATGTATCTCTTAGGTTTGTATAAAACGTCTCTAAAAAAGCCAATAACTTAATGATTTTGTTTACGATTGACCAATATTTGGAGTTTACATTTTCTTGTAACTTGTTCCAAAATTAACGCAGGTTAACGATGGTTAGTGCGTTGGACTGTCATGCAAGGGGTCTTGGGTTCAATCTCTGCCTGTGCCACCTAACTTTTTTCACGGGTACTGCCTCTTGCGAGGAATTGACGAATCCTCCAAGAGTAATTCTTGTCATGAAAAGTGCTTTCTCAAATTAGCCGTTCGGATTCGGCATATAAACTGTAGGCCCCTTCCATCTCTGACAACATTACTCGCACACAGGGATGGTTGAGAGTTGTAAGTCACTAGGCCCTGGTACTTCATGGACTGTTGCGCCACTTAATTTATTTATTATTTTTATAATTAAGTACATGCCAATTCGTTGTTTCAAATAAAATTAAACCGTTTTTATTTGTTATAATTGTTCACGTATTATTTTTAATCGTTGTTAAATTTTTAACCACTTAAATACTTTTCCTATTCAACAAGCAATAAATGTAAATAAGAGAAGTAGAGAACTTTAAACCAGTTTCGTTTAATTTTCAGAAATCACAATATATTACACTGAAATATTATAAATATCGCAATCTCAAAATATAAATTAATATATTCCAAAACTTCTTCTTCTAACCTCAGGATAATTTATTTATACTCATTCCAAATGCCAAAAAAATCTCAACCATCTATGAGCTGAGGTATGAAGCATTTGACCCTATATCATGTTACTCAAAAGCTATAAATGACTTCCAATCTCATCCACATTATTAACACCTCTTGATGTATTTGCAGTCCAATTTAGCATACACGATAACCCCAACATAATAAATTGTCACACTAAGCCCTTTATATTTTCCAAGAAAACCCATGATGAAAATGTTTGTGCGCATCATGGGCAATGGCAAGAAGGACGACGCAACGACGACGACGAGTTCCTGATATTAAAATAACCAACAGTAGTCAGGAGTTGAAAAAGGACAATCTGCTTCTATTCCCAGCAGGTGGTAAGGTTAGGTTAGGTTGAGGGGCTGACAGTTGATGTCTTTACTGTCACACTTAGATCAACACAGATCCATTGTGATACCCATGAGTATTGCTACTCAAGCTAATAAGAAAAACCTATGTGTTCAGTGAGTCAAGCCATTTAGAGGCTTTGACGAAGTTCAGAATGTTAGTACCTGGCGTACTAGAGAGTTCTTTTAAATCCCCGAAGAAATAGTTTCCAAGCAGTTTCTTCCTTTGATGGGAGAGTGCGGGACAATGACACAGAAAGTGCGAAGTATCTTCATGCACCTCCTCGTCACCGCATCCTCTGCATAGATCATCTGAACTGATTCTCATCTTTTTCATATGATAACCTAACAGATTATGTCCGGTGATTATGCTTACAAGAGATCGAAGTGATCCCTTTTGTAGCTGCATAATTCTTTCCGTTCTTTGTTTGTTAAAACAGGGCCAGATCTTTCTTGTAGTGCCGCAGGTGTCAAGAAGGTTCCACCTTTCATCGGCCTTAATTTGTATTCTTTTTGAGATTTCCTGTTTTAAATAACAGGTAGGGATGCTAACTAGCTGAGCTTGGCTTACGTCAAGCATTGACCCTAATCTTGCTAATTCATCGGCTTTCTCGTTGCCTACTATATCGCTGTGGCCTGGGACCCAGCAGAGTCTAATGTTGTGCTGTGCGCCAAGAACCTTAAGCTCTTCGCGGCAGCATGAAACAAGCTTCGATTTTACCTCAGTTGCAGTAATCGCTTTTATTGCCGCTTGGCTATCAATGTAAAAGGTGATATCAGCTCGTGGTATCGCCATCATTGATACCTTTTTAGCAGCTGTTGTCACTGCCAGGACCTCCGCTTGGAAGACGCTGCTGTGGTTTGGAAGCCTAAGCGAGGCGGTCAACTTGAGAGATTCAGAATAGAAGCCTGCCCCTACACCAGTGTCCGTTTTAGAGCCATCAGTATAGATAGCTATTGACGACTCACTGGAGTATGGTATATTATCTATCCATTCCTCTCTGCTTGGGATGGCAGCCTGGAATGGTTTATGAAAATCAAGTACGGGTATTTTATAGTCTGCTGTATTACTATGACCCATAATTTTATGAAGGATCTGGGCGTGTCCTATGGAACTGTTTATCCAGACTTTAGTTTGACTAAGTCTCAGGGCACTTTTGGCCGCAGATTCTTGAACAAAGAGGTCTAGGGGAATCAAATTGAGTATAACTTCCAGTCCTGCAGTTGGAGTGGATCTCATTGCTCCCGTAATGCCAGTGCATGCAAGTCTTTGAACTTTTGTCAAAGTTTTCAGGTTCGTGCTCTTTTCTAAAGCTTTCCACCATACCAAATTACCATAGGTTAGTATTGGTCTAATTATTGCCGAATACATCCATCTGATAATTTTAGGGTTTGGTCCCCAGGTTTTCCCGAAAATTCTATTGCAGGAGTAAAAGGCAATCGATGCCTTTTTGAATCTATCTTTAGTGTTCAGACCCCAGTTTAGTTTTTTATCTAAGATCACACCGAGGTACTTTGCGTGGTCGGAGATTTTAAGAGGGCAGCCTTCGATTGAAGGAATTTTAAAATCAGGTATTTTACGCTTGTTAGTAAATAGCACTAGTTCTGTTTTAGCTGGATTAACTGTCAGCCCACAGTTCCTAGTCCATTTGCTTACCAACGAGAGGGCGTATTCGGTTTGTTCACTGATAGTGGGTAGGAACTTGCCAGTCGCTAGCAATGCAAGATCATCAGCATAGGCTATTATCTTTACTCCACTTGATTTCAATTTAGAGAGTATATCGTTCATGACAAGAACCCAAAGTAGCGGTGAGAGAACTCCACCCTGAGGGGTGCCTCTGGATGTGGTTACTCTCACCCTTTCTTCCGCTAGCTCAGAGTTAATTTGTCTCTTTCGGAGCATACTCATTATCCACTGTGTTATTACTTTTTCGACTTTGTGGTCGTCCAAGGCTTGCTTCACTGTTTCGTTCTTCACGTTATTGAAGGCTCCCTCAATATCCAAGAACGTTGCAAGGGTGTATTCCTTGTCATTCAGTGATTTTTCTATGACGCTAACAACATTGTGCAATGCTGTTTCAACGCTTTTTCCTTTAATGTAGGCATGTTGAAATTCCGATAAACAGTCCGGTTTCAGGGTGCTTCGGATGTGTATATCAATTAGCCTTTCAAAAGTTTTCAAAATAAACGATGTTAGACTAATGGGTCTATAGTCTTTGGCCTCCGTATGGCTAGGTTTACCAGCCTTAGGGATGAAAACTACCTTTACCTCACGCCACGATAAGGGAACATACCCCCATTTAAGGCTATTATTGAAAATGCTAACTAGGTGTGGGATTATAAGGTTTATGCATTTCTGAAGCATCATAGGGAAGATTCCGTCTAGACCAGGGGATTTGTACGGGGAAAAGGAGTGAATGGCCCATTTTATCCTTTCTTCCGTTATAATATCCGATGGTACTAGGGTTTCTGTATGAGACTCTGTTTCTGGACTGCGGATATCAGCTACGCAGCCAGGAAAGTGAGTATTCACAAGGAGCTCAAGCGTTTCGCCACCGGATTCAGTCCAGCTGCCTGTAGGTTTTTTGAGGGATCCTAGAGCGACTGAATCCTTGGTCAGAATTTTCCTGAGTCTTGCTGATACATTTGTACTTTCTATTTCGTCGCAAAAGGCCATCCATGAGCTACGTTTTGCCCGTTGAGTTTCGACCTTAAAAATACGTTGACTGGCCTTATAATGTTCCCAATCAGCTTCTTTCCTAGTTCTTTTGGCGACGTTGAAAAGTCTTCTAGTTTCTTTTCTTAAGTTGCCTATTTCAGTGGTCCACCAGGGTGGTTTTTTCCTACCTTTTCCCATATGATTAATGGGACAGCTTTTTTCTAAAGCGCTATTCAGAACAACTCTGAGTTTTTCTGACGCAATATCTATGTCAGAGGGTTCTTGAATTAGAAGTGTGTCCGGGTTTTGAATCCCCTGTCCTACTTCCCTGCAGAATATATTCCAGTTGGTTTTCCTGAAATTCCTAAAGGGTTTTGGAGTTGCTACTTCATTGTGTATCAAGAACCCTATCAGTTTATGGTCTGAGAATGATTCCTTTTTAAGAACATTCCATTGATCTATTACTAGTGTGCTTGAGTTATTGGTTAGGGTAGCGTCAAGCACTTCTTTTCTATTTTTAGTTACAAAAGTGGGTTCGTTACCTCTGTTTGCTACTAAAAGATTATGGTCTAGTATGAATTCAAAAAGAGACTCACCTCTGTTGTTGATGTCGGTACTACCAGCAGGTGGTAAAGAAGTTTATATATACATATTTCTGGCTTCGGTTTTAAGAGAAACTGAAAGGGGAAGGATAGAATTTCTCCATATTCGATGCCAAAAGCAATAATTAAAAGACCACACTAGTGGCAAATTCCTGCAGATGATGAAAATCGAATATGCATGAGTCCTTTTCTATCTTGCCAAATGCCAACGGATAGACAAAATTTTATTAAAACAACCAAAGTCATATTGGAAAATTGTCAACCTCAAAGCTTACAAATGGTCTGGTCATGTTGTTGTGTGTCGCTTAATTTCGGCGCCATGTAAATTTTGCACTTCCTTTAAAATATAAAATGGCTTTTTCTTATTATCGAATTGTATAATATGTAGAAAGGACGAGGTTATGTATAATTTGCCTCTAAATAGCTCCTGACTGCCTGTTTTGGCAAAGAACAATACAAAAACGATTTCAAAGTATACATAACCATTACAATTCCTGATAATAATAGCCTCTGGAAATGTGTGATGTTGTGAGTGAGCTGGAAAAGACCCAATTTAAATCCTTGGAGGGTTGGTCTGATGCTCCTCACCGATCACGATGACAACGCACGACAACGACAACAACGATGACGACAACGACATTCTGGGTGTAAGGAATACAAATGAGGCAAGAATGACGAACCAAATGTCACACAATCGAAACAAATTGCTTTGTTCCAAAGGACCTTTGTATATGTACCTGCCTTTCCGTCAGCGTCAGATCAGCCCATCAAATAGCCTCTTCTTATAGCAAAATATAAAAACAGTCTAAAATTTCTGGCACATTCATGGAGTTTAGTTATATGGATCCCTTTGTTGGGACTTAATAACGAGTTAGAGTGTATCCATGGACGAACTAAGCCAAGAGCTTGGTGGAAGAACAAAGTGTTTCGATTTTTTCGTGTGTTTTGTTCGTCCATTGTTTTGAAGATTATGCATAAAGTTATTGTTGCCAAAACACCTTTGGCAATTGTTTTCGAGAGTGACAGGGAGTTTTATGAGGCGTGCCTGGAGCCGGGATTCACCTTCCTTTTATTTTACATTATCTAGATATTTGTATATGTATAAGGTATAATCTATAAGAAAACGTTGTCGACGTTGTCAGACGGTTTTGTTGTCATGCAGTTTTTGGATTTAGTTTTTGGAGCTTTTATATTCACAAAACAAAACTCGAAAATTTATATTTGTCTTTCTTGAATTTTGGAAAACTCAGCAAATGGATGTTTGTTTTGATTTATCAGCTCTAAGGACTCGCATTTGTATGTATTTCTATATGATATATAAGGCTCTCTGGTGAAGTGGTTGATGTTGCGTCGACGTTGCTTGTGTCGGTAGTTGGTATATACACGAAAGATATTTATTCAAGGATAAGGGTTTGTGTATAAATATTAAATATATTTCACTATAGTTCTTGACAGTTCTTATAAATGAAAATCTATAGGAACACACACTTGGTACAAGGACCCTTCTTCCGTGACGTTGAAATATATATCTCAGCATTAAACTTATGATAGTAAACCTACATATATATCTCACAGGACCAACACAGTAACAAACCAAAAAAGATGCTGTGATTTAATAGTGTTTACCTAGAATACTTTGGTAATATCAATATCTGGGAAATATGTAACGAAGATAAAGTCTAAATAATTATTAAGCACGCAAACTAATAAATATCAAAGGGACAGACATTAAGATTGTATATATCTCTTTAACTATTTCTATCTTTAGTGCCAACATAAATAAAACATCAACTCTGTTGTACAGAGTATTTGTTGAATCAGAGAAACTATTAGTTTTTTAGAAATCAATAGATGATTATTGAGTATTGAAAATAGGCACCGATAACAGCCAATTATCCGACAGAGCAATGGAGCATCGGCATAGACTTTATATTAAACATGGCTCCAAAGCAAAAAGTCTAAAGGTAAAGATCCCAGTAGCCAGTGATAGACTCTTTGAGAAATAACACTGTTAGGAAACTTTTAAGATTGTTTCGTTGCTTGTGTGCCAACATTATTAGCTCCAAATTCCGGAAATTTGAAATAATTCATCTGTCATCATAGCTCCGTACTGTAGCGGAATTCATTCAAGGTATCAGTTCCAACAGCCTTATTTTTAAACCATCATCTAGCTCAGCAACCGCACCAAACAGTGAAACGCGTTGGAGATGAAGAGGCTGTTCAATAATCATTCTTGACTTTACAGAGCCCGTAATTCAAAAATTCTGCTTATTAACTAAGTCTCCTCACGGAAGATGATTTTTATATGAAAGTGTGGATCATGTTGGCTATCAGCCGGCTTGAATTCTTGTGTTAACGGAACTTTAAAGGCTTTAGACATAATTTTCTTATGAAAAATATGATGTAACGTGCTTCGTTTGTGGAATATCCTAAGAGCGATGAGGAATAGACAAACTTTAGTTTTTGTCAACAATTCGGCTACAGCAGCCATATTCTAAGTTGTTCTTGTGTACAAATCACAAGCTTGTTCCATCCGTGAAATTTTTGTTTCTTCTTGCAAACAGTAAATGCAAAATTCTCACCATTTTTGTAGTGAATATTATCAATTTCAAAACATGGTAGGTACCTATGTATATAGTATTAGTGTAGTTTTTACTTGTCAAGCTTAGAAGTTTTAACTTCTGGCCCTGGCACTACTACCTATTTACAGAAACATTTTCAGACGGTTTTTAACCCTAATCTAAGTTCAGAACCAATTAAGAAAGAAACTTTAAATTTGCAACAGGTAGTTGATGACAGATACCCTTTGAGCTCCATAACCAAAAGAGTTCCTGAGAGACGGCACTTCTAAGATCAAATCCAAAATCCGTACCTGACTTACTAAGTGATTAAATTATAAAGCACTTCTCTACATCTCGAGATCTTGAAATTTGACACAAGGTAGGCCTTGTGGTGCAAAGAAAGGAAAAAAATCGAAAAATTGTAATTTTCAATTTAGTAGGCGTGGTATCCATCCACAAAAATATATAAGGCATACTTGATATACTTGAATATACCACTTCTAAGTGTTGTAGAATGATTACATTTAGCAGAGTGATAGGTGTGCATATGAATACACATAAAACAATCTAGGGACAAAAATTATGCGTTCAGGGGTAGTGGTATCCACCCACTTTCCTAAACGCGTATGAGTTAAAATAATCACTTTTTAGTGTTAGGTTAAATAAATGGGCTGGCGATTGATGTCGTCATCGCCACAATTAGATCCATGTAGAATGTAGATGCATTGTGATATACCGAAGTATTAAACTTCCCTGAAAATAAAATATAAGAACCTACGACGTATATGGATTCTCTTGTTCTAGCCATTTAGAGGCTTTTATAAAGACTAATACTTAGGAGTTTTCTAGAAATGCTTACCTGTTCTTCAAGATTATTCAAGAAGTATCTGGCTAAGAATTTGTATCTTCCTGTTCTTCCTCGTCATTGCACATGTCATCGGTGGTAAGCCGCATTTTCTTTCTATGGTAACCCAGCAGGTTGTGACCTGTGGCTCACAAGCAATCGTAGAGATGTTTTGTCTAGATGCATAATCGAACGAAATTTATTTTTGTCGAATTTGGGTCATAGTGTTCTGGCTGTAGCACAGGTTTCGAGGCTTTCACATCTTTCATTGGTTTTTTGAAGTATCTTGTTACTAATGATCTGATGGGGTGTTTATACATACGTAAGTCTATATGTTATTGGTCCAGAGTTGAACATATTCCCATCTGATGATATTATGGAATATATTGCAAAGAAGTGGGATAGCTACATCTAGAAAGATGCCTTTCGGACTTGGTGATTTTAATAGTTAGAAGGAGCTTAAGGCCCATTTAATCTTATCCACTGTTATCAAACTGGTCGGGACTATATTTTTAGAGTAAGTTGATAGCTCTGCCAGCCCGGGAAGTGGGTATCTAGCATGACTTCTAAGCTTTCCGGACAATATTCTATCCATTGACCAGTGGGTTTTCTTAGTGACCCCATTGGCGTAGGTTCTTTTGCTAAAATTTCGTCACAGAATTTTCTCCAAGCGCTTCTTTTAGCTCGGTGTGACTCTGTCTTCAATCTTTTTTGAGTTGACTTGAAGAAATTGTCACATTTTTCAGGATATTTAAAACAAAAATGTACAAACTTTAGCTAAATTCGGACCAGGAGCTAATTTTAACATAACTTGGAAAAACTTAAGAGAATTTTGTTTGAAGTAAACTTAAAATGATTTGTGTCGAAATATCACAGTTCATCTTGAGTGACGTCATAGTATTTTTGTATGTTGGTAACTACTCTACGATTGATCACAGTTATCAAGTGTCAAACATACCCACGCTACGTTTAAGAATAAAAACCTCGAAAAAAAATTAAAACCTTTATTCGTAACAGGATTTCGAAAATATCCCGCGTAGTTTTCAATCTGGCAATACTTTTTTCTTTTCGGAGTGGGTCTTTCTGACAGCCGTCACTTGGTGGAAGGTTTGGTTTGCCATTTTATGAATGTATTCACACCTGAACAACGTTTGAAAATCGTGCAAATTTATTGCCAAAAGTTCCGATTCCGAAATGTAACCGATCCTGATTTTCGCAAGATTTTGTTCCGCGAAAAAGTAGATTTTTGCTTGAATTGTTACGTTAGTAAGCAAAATGTTCGTATTTGGAGTGAACACAATCCATAAGCCTCTGTTGAGACGCCCATTGGGACACATCCTCAATAAGCCACCGTTTGATGTGCTCTATGGGCAGAGGTAAAAGTTGAACCATATTTCTTCAAAAATGAAGCCGGACATAATGTTACAATCAATGGGGAACGTTATAGAGCCATGATTAATGACTTTTCCCAGACTGATTTGTAGTGTTTTGATTTGGATGACCTTTGGTACCAACAAGACGACGCACGCTTCTTGCCATTGCCAACTAAAAAACCAATTGATTGCTGCCAGTTGGCAACAATTGCTGCAAAAAGTGGTCGGACATTTTAACTCTCGGCTGCAATATATTCTAGCCGAACCGCTGCGAAGGCTAAGTTCTTGGCCGTAATATTAAATTATATGTGCTTTATTTCTTCTTGGAAACAGCATGTCTTAAAAAAACACCCTTCAAAGAAACGTCTGGGTCAAAGAAGCCTTTCGGTCAATATCCATATGGTATGTAGGTAGGCATCAATACGGCTTTGATATACTCGTACATATGAATTCATATCAGACAAACTTAACTTAAAATGTTTTACTTTCTGAATTGTAAATTTTTAATTAAATTCAAAGAAACTGCCAAATTTGTATAAGTAAAGTAAATGACCTAAAGTGCCTTTAAGTCGAGAATTGTAGACGCATTAGAAAACCCAAGTACTTATGAATGTAAATCTATCTAATCTTTCCAATTAGTATGATGGTTCTGATTTGAGATTAAAGGTTTAAATGTAAACGGTACCCGTTTACACAGATTATCATAAGTATTCAAAATATTGTTAGAATCTCTTGACGTCTTAAGCCTTTATTCAAGGTGAAAGATTCTGATTTTCTAACCATCGCATCGCTTTTTCTGTCATAAAACAGTATATGGTGCTGAAACATCGTGTAATGCATGACAAGGTATGTACCTACCCATAACGACATAATGACTTCCCTCTCAACTTTTTCTTGTTCAGTGTCACCCTCCGCGCATATCTGCAATCGCTTTATAAAGAAATTATCTCCCTCACCGCATCAAAATTAAACTGTTGAAAAATAAATGTCTCAATAATAAAATCACGTGAATCATGAAATCATTGCTATGCACGACATCAAAAGTCTATAACTATAAAACAACAACAACAAAAATATTTATAGGCGCTACAAACGTGCTCCCGCAATCTCTTGCCTAATTTGTGAAAACTCACGTAATTTAATAGTTCCACCCATAAAAATATGCAATTTTTTCAATGATTCGAAAGGCGTGTGTTTCTGTAGTGCCTTGACAAAAATTCCGCATGACAAAAATTTATTTTGGTTTCCTCGTTCTCGAATCTCAAGCCCGGTAAACTGGAGTGACACGATATACGAGGCACCATCGCATCGATAACACAAAAGCTTTTTTTCTTTTGGTTTAGAATATAGAAATTTCCTATAAAGGCTTTTTTATCCTTTGTCTATAAGTATATGTGAGTTTGTTTGTTTATATACTTACATTTTTTGAGCATGTCTAAATGATTGTTCAACTTTTATGTGGCACTTTGTTATTATATCCTTGGTAATATTGCATGCAAATTAAAAATGTTCTAACACGATGCCACGCGCGCCCGCCGCCGCGGCACTTTCTATGTTTCTATCACATAAATGTTACGTGACGTGACGTGATGTGTTGACAGTTGACCTTAAATGCTAAATTTGAGTGAATAATCAGGAAAACATTTATTTATTACAATATTGCTAACAAAATGTTTATTCAAACGTAATATTACTCGTAATTTGTTTCTGAATACAGGAATGTACATTATTTTGTACATGATGGATATTTATAATAATTATAAATCTTTCTTTAAGCTTGATTTAATTTCACATAAGTACCGATGTAACATGAACTTTATGTATATTTATTATTATCAATGGCTGACAGATAGTTTGTAACTTGACAAGCAAACATAAATAACCCTAACACTTAAATTGATGAGCTTAATATTTCTCAATGTGCTAAACGAACAATCAGTATAAGCCCTGCTGCCCCAGGAGTGAAGACATCTCAATTATCCTAATGTTATTATATAGTGTGTATCCTTCTTTTGACTCTTTTTTTTTGTTTTCTTATTCACCAGAAGAAAAGTGATGAAAACTTAATTCAACAGCACTGTGCAAAAAGGTTAAACTTCTCGTTCTTTTTAGTTCTGTCAAAATATTGAATATACACAATTTTAGACGAACTTACTCCAGTTGGCCAACTTTTAACATTTGCATTTCCATGTAAAATTTTTGTTGTTTGAGTCGTACAACGCTAATGTCAATGCCTACGAAACTTCTGATAAGGTGTTACAGGAAAAGTTTTGTTCCACATTGAAATTACGTTTTTCTCTCAAATAATACTCCATTCTGGGTTTTTCTTCAGGTTTGCTAAAACTTTGCTGTATAAATGATGAAAAATATTGCGAAAGTTATTGACCACTCTTTATAAACGTATTAATTTTAAGTGTCAGCTATCACAGCTTTAACGTGGTCAGCTAAAAAATTATTTGACAGCTTAAGCAGCTGCATAAATCTGTTAACCGTTATCACTTACTTTCGCGATTTTTAAGAAAGGTGAAAACTTTAGGGGCATTTCCATTTCAAATGCAATAAGACAAATTGTCTCTGGTATTCTATACGAGAGACTTGCAAAATGGATTGATATTAGTCGTATAAGTATTTTCTAAGCTGACTTCCGTCTAAGATTTTCGATTTTTGCCATTCCAAGTTTGGCTAGGAAATGTTTTAATAATAAGAAGAAGCTTTTAACTTGTTTGTTGATTTTAAAACAGCATTTAAAAAAGTTCATAGACACTTTAATTTACTAATTGTTCTGTTTGATCTTAACACGAAAGTTTCTGCTTACATATGCAAATCTATTGCCATCGACAAATACAAGATATAGGATGGGTACGATTTCGAAACAATGATAGCAAAGACCATATAACAAGTAAAGATGTCGCACGTAGAACAAAAATCTGTGCCTGCTTTTTTCCACCATCCCTTTTTTACAATGGGTCCAAAACATGAGTCTAGGAATTTGAATGTATAGAAACATTTCAAATGTTGTGGGTACACACTGTACGAAAAAGAGCGTTGCTATTTATACTGAAAAGTTAGAGGGAGAAACAAGGTATTTCATGTTTATGAGTAGAAAAAACAAAAACAAAACGTATGTCTTTTCAATGGGTCCAAAACATGTTGCAAGATTTGTAATAAATTTATGAAGCAAAAGAGAGAAAAAATATTTTTTTGTCCTATTTGTACAAGCAAGCTAGGTTGATGATCGAGTTAAAAGAAAGAAGGGTGAGTTGATGTCCTTCACGTGTATGTGTATTTATATTGTCTTAGGGATTTTTTTTTTGTTGGCTGCGTAAATGCAAACCAGTTTTATTTATTTTTTTTCTTGAAAGATAAAACAACCTTGAAAAGTGAGTTTTGATAATGTTCGTAAATAATGAGTTGTGGTAGTTTCAATATTGGGCTTTGCTTTACTTTTGTTTTGTTTTGTTTTTACTTCTTGGGGTTGGTTGTGATTTGAAAATCGTATTCATTCACATGTTTAAATGTAGGTCAAAAAAAGATTGAATTTTTGATGTGAGGATTTATTTATGCGTATGTTAAGTATGTTAGGTAAATTTTTGATCTCTTAGTAAGGTCTTTTATTTGTCCTTTTTTTTTGGTTCGTTATCGTTACTATTGAAGTCGGTAATGGATCAATTAAATGAGGAGTACAGGTGATGCGTACATTTCATTTTATTTCGTTGATCGAGTACAAATAGGGGTGAGTTGGCGTCTACCTCAACCTTACCATACAGTATACACCTGTAATAATATGTGCGTGTGAGATGATTTTCTTGTTGTAAGCGTTACCTTTTTTTCCTTAAAATATTATGAAAAATGTTAAAAGTGAGCTTAGAAGGTAATTGAATGTACCTTCATATCGAACATATGTTTTATACTTTTTGTTACTCGTAGGGCTTTAATTTGTTTTCATTTATATCTATAGGTCAATTTACGAACAAATTTGTAAATTTTTTTTCACAAAACTTTATTTCAAGATTTAATAGGTAGGTAAGTTAGTGTAGGTTAGGTACCACCTACATATATCAAGGCAAAGTACTTTTTTCACTCTTTACCATTAGTTGATGAAAGATTTTCTAATTTCTAATAACGTAATGTATGAACATATGTAGCGAATTCAATCCTTTATGATTTTAGCTTTATCAATCGAAGGTTTTTTAAATTTTCTTGTATACCACAAGCAATGTTTTCTCAGTAAAACATGTGTCATGAACTCGAGAGCTTTTACTCTGTGATGGTAGCACACACTTTCCCTTTCAAACCAGGACACATTTACTTCTCTTTTATTGTTTATGCACTTTTCAACTATTTTTTCTTTTATTGTATCCATATTTTTTTCGTAATCGAAAACTTGCCTAAATATTAATATGTGTATCCTGCACACATTAAAAAATTCATCTGTCGAAGCAAACAAATTTCCAAAATCCGAATTTTTTAAATAGTTTTTGGCAAAAATAAACATCTCTCATGCAGCCAGGATTCAAAAATTCTGCTCATCAAGAACTTTTGCGAAAATTCAATGAAATGAGTGTACAAAGTCGTATATGTGCTATTGTTTTCGATGAGATTGCTATAAGAAGAGATCTTACTTACAATTCTGCAGTTGATATAATTGATGGCTTAGAAGATACAGATTTTGTTCGTACCAACAATATTGGGAAACAAGTTTGTGTTTTTATGGTACGGGGATTGATATCTAACTGGAAATGCATTTTGAACTACTTTGTTAGTGAAACAAATATTTCAGGTGAAAACTTAAGTAAAATCTTATTAAAAAATCTTGAAATAGCAAGTAACTTGGCTTTGAATGTGAAAGCTATTATTTGTGACCAGGGACCAAATAACAGGAAATGTTTGGGGATATTAGGAGTAACAAAAGAAAACCTTACTTTATGTTCAAGGAGCAGCAAATTTTTTCGTTCTACGATATTCCCCATATTATAAAAGGTATGAGAAATACCTTATTGAACTCAGATCTGGTTACACCTGATGGAATAGTAAGTTTCACTCCAGTAAGAAAGCTGTATGATCTTGAAAAGAACAGCACCACGAAAATGTGCCCAAAACTCACTCAAAAGCATATTGATCCGTCATCTTTCGCCAAAATGCGTGTCGTTTACGCTGTTCAAGTTTTCAGCAGGACAACATCAGCAGCTTTGTTAACGGCAGTGGAAACAGGCAATTTTGTTGAAAACGATAAAGTAGTTGTTCAATCAACAGCTAAATGTTTCAAAAAAATTGACAGAATATTTGATTGCATGAACAGCGGAAGCCTATATGACAGGTATGCATATAAATCTGCTTTAAAAATGAAAAATCTCGTATATAACTATATTGAAGACTTTATAGAATATGTTAAAAATATAAGACTCGTGAAAAAAACGAAAGTATATTGGATTGCAGGATTGGAACAAACTTTAAGAGCCACATTGATGATGGCTGAACAAATGTTTAATGAAAATGAAGGTATTGATTTTGTTTTAACCAAGAGGTTAAATCAAGACATAATTGAAAATTTGTTTTCACAAATACTGCAAAAGGTGGAAATACGAAGAATCCATCCGTGCATGAATTAAATTTCTTGATTTCAAAAATAATGACCACGAACTTGTACTGTTTTTCAAAATTCGCAAACTGTTCGAACGATGAAGAACAAATGATATCGCTCACATCATTAATGACTGAAGCAGACAATAACTCAGAATTTCACAACGAAGAAGTTGTAATTGGAAAAGATGTTCAACTCAATGAAAAATTTGATGATAATTACATTGAAGCTATTTATGAAACAATGGAAAACGACTTAATGCTGGACGAGATCGGGTCCGGGTCATACGTATCCACTGAAGTAACTTCAATGAGATACTTCGTTGGATATGTTGTATTCAAAGTATTTTCAAATTTAGGCTGCGAAGAATGTTTACAAGGATGTCGAAAAAAGGATGAAGTATTAACTTGTGGCAGTGAGATGTTTATTTTTGCCAAAAACTATTTAAAAAATTCGGATTTTGGAAATTTGTTTGCTCCGACAGATGAATTTTTTAATGTGTGCAGGATACACATATTAATATTTAGGCAAGTTTTCGATTACGAAAAAAATATGGATACAATAAAAGAAAAAATAGTTGAAAAGTGCATAAACAATAAAAGAGAAGTAAATGTGTCCTGGTTTGAAAGGGAAAGTGTGTGCTACCATCACAGAGTAAAAGCTCTCGAGTTCATGACACATGTTTTACTGAGAAAACACTGCTTGTGGTATACAAGAAAATTTAAAAAACCTTCGATTGATAAAGCTAAAATCATAAAGGATTGAATTCGCTACATATGTTCATACATTACGTTATTAGAAATTAGAAAATCTTTCATCAACTAATGGTAAAGAGTGAAAAAAGTACTTTGCCTTGATATATGTAGGTGGTACCTAACCTACACTAACTTACCTACCTATTAAATCTTGAAATAAAGTTTTGTGAAAAAAAATTTACAAATTTGTTCGTAAATTGACCTATAGATATAAATGAAAACAAATTAAAGCCCTACGAGTAACAAAAAGTATAAAACATATGTTCGATATGAAGGTACATTCAATTACCTTCTAAGCTCACTTTTAACATTTTTCATAATATTTTAAGGAAAAAAAGGTAACGCTTACAACAAGAAAATCATCTCACACGCACATATTATTACAGGTGTATACTGTATGGTAAGGTTGAGGTAGACGCCAACTCACCCCTATTTGTACTCGATCAACGAAATAAAATGAAATGTACGCATCACCTGTACTCCTCATTTAATTGATCCATTACCGACTTCAATAGTAACGATAACGAACCAAAAAAAAAGGACAAATAAAAGACCTTACTAAGAGATCAAAAATTTACCTAACATACTTAACATACGCATAAATAAATCCTCACATCAAAAATTCAATCTTTTTTTGACCTACATTTAAACATGTGAATGAATACGATTTTCAAATCACAACCAACCCCAAGAAGTAAAAACAAAACAAAACAAAAGTAAAGCAAAGCCCAATATTGAAACTACCACAACTCATTATTTACGAACATTATCAAAACTCACTTTTCAAGGTTGTTTTATCTTTCAAGAAAAAAAATAAATAAAACTGGTTTGCATTTACGCAGCCAACAAAAAAAAAATCCCTAAGACAATATAAATACACATACACGTGAAGGACATCAACTCACCCTTCTTTCTTTTAACTCGATCATCAACCTAGCTTGCTTGTACAAATAGGACAAAAAAATATTTTTTCTCTCTTTTGCTTCATAAATTTATTACAAATCTTGCAACATGTTTTGGACCCATTGAAAAGACATACGTTTTGTTTTTGTTTTTTCTACTCATAAACATGAAATACCTTGTTTCTCCCTCTAACTTTTCAGTATAAATAGCAACGCTCTTTTTCGTACAGTGTGTACCCACAACATTTGAAATGTTTCTATACATTCAAATTCCTAGACTCATGTTTTGGACCCATTGTAAAAAAGGGATGGTGGAAAAAAGCAGGCACAGATTTTTGTTATACGTGCGACATCTTTACTTGTTATATGGTCTTTGATGATAGGTTTCCCTCAAGGATGTTTCTTTAGCTCATTACTGTTTTCTTTGTTCATCGAAGATATCTGTGACCTTCTTGACGACTTGACATTGCATTCTCGCCAAATGCAGGTAAACCGTCTTTCCTCTTTCTGTGAGACCTGGTCTGCAAGCTATGTCGACAAAACTAAAGTTGTCATTTTTGAAGCAAGACAATCAAGAAGACGTTTTAAACACACATATAGAGATTGTACAATATAAGCTATGTCAAGCATTCTAGGTCAACAATTTTGAAGCTAAATTTGCACTAAATATAATGTGGCGATATTTTATTTCCAACCAAAATATTGATCATACGTCGAAATATAAAATATTTATCGCAACTCTAAGCTCACGTGTGATCTATGGTTACGGTGACCATCCGTTCATTATTATAATGAACAGTTCATTATTTGAAGAAAATGTTCATTATGCGTTATTGTGTGTCGGAAAACATACAAATGTTCATTATTTTAGAAATTGCTCATTATTTGTTCATTATTTTATGATTTTTTTCTTTGAGGAAAGCCTAAGCATGAAAACCATTAAATGTGTAATGAAAACGTACCCTTACATCATAATTCGTTGTCTTTCTTTTTCGGAACACTTCCTAATCTCACAATTACAAAAATCAATCATATTATACATTTTAACATACAGGGGAAGTTAAACTAATACGCTTACACTTGCGAACAGGATGAGTTTCACCACTGGAAATTAATTTTACCATTGAGTTTTACTGACCATGCCAATGGTAAAAATAACTTTCAGTGAATGTGAATGAAACTCATCTTTTTTCGATTTGGACTAGTTATGGCATTTTCCATAAGTAATTTTGAGAGTGCACTCCGACTGTTGGAATTATTGCATTGTTGAAAAACCCTTCACTCCAAAAATAAATGTAGAGCAAGAATTACACTCCTTCCTGGGACAAAGTGGAGTTGAGTTTAATGTATATTATGAAAAAGAGAAACAATATTTCAATTAATGACACTGATGTTTTCGACGAGTTTTTATGTGTACAAAATTATGTTTCTTTAGAAAAAAATTTTTAATGGAAGGAGAGCCAAATGAGTGCTGGAGATAGGTGGGTTGAAATTTTCAAGTTTTTCATTGAAAAAATGATACAGTATGAAAACATTTCAAAAATCGTAGAGTTTTGTTTATGCCTTCCTGGGTCTAATGCCCCTATAGAGAAAGTTTTCTCAGTTTTAAACAATGTATTGACAAACGAAAAAAACAATATGAAAATTGAAACAATCAGGTCCATTTTAATTTGCAAATGCAATTATGAATTAAATTGCATCGAATTTAAGAATTATTAAAAAGGAAAGCCAGAATTAATTAAAAAATGTATTCTTCCGAAAAGTACTTATTTAAACAATATTAATATATTGTAATTCAATGTCAAAGTTGTTTTATTAGCCAATATGATATAAAAGAGTTTAAGGTTTTGTTTATTTTTTTTTGTAAATAAGTTAGAGACTGAAAAAATCTGTGTTATTTTTATGTTTGTTTTGTTTATTATCGATGAAAGTTCCTTTTTTGTTTAGTTTATAAATACATATACCTAATTATACTATATTTATTAATTAATTTATATTATATTATATTTATTTACTATTACTCAATGAAATACAAAAAAAAATCTTGAAAACTGGTCAACATTTTTCATTTTTTGGGTACTGTTCATTATTTTGTCTCGGAAAATACACCGTATACTATGGTGTAAAAATATTCGGATATATGTATGTATAAATCTCGAAGATTTTGAAACCATGCCAAGAAATTTCTTTAAGCGGCTTCTTCGTTTGCCGAATTCAACACCAAAATATGTTGTAGAGTTATTAGTTTGAAAAATCTGAAGGCTAACGCGGACTTCATCATTCAAGTTATGAAAATATGTGATGGATCTCTTACACGAGGTCATTATGAAAAAATTGTTCTAAACTAATGCTTCTCTGTTCAGATCCCCAAGAAATGGATTTGGGAAGAATATTCATTGTAGTACCCGTGGCGTGATAGTTAGTGAGTAGGACTGTTATGGGTGCAATCCCTGCAACCTAAAGTTTATTTCGAGGGTACTGCCTCTTGCGACGAATTGACAAATCCTACCAGAGTAATTCCTGTTATGAAAAGTCAAGAGTAACTTCTATTTTCATTTCTTTGGGGCTACGAAAGTAATTGTGTGAAGTAAATGCGTGAGAAACTTAAGTTATTCTTCATAGAAATTGACTTCTTATCGGCACATTTTTCGAAGAAAAATGTTAAAAGATATTAATGACAAAAATAGGAGGATTTATAACAAAAACCTGTTGAAACTAATAGCTCAAGGGGTTATTAGTGTGAGCGTTAGGAAAATAGAGAAGGATTTAAAAGGAGATACCGGTGCACATTGCTCTTAAAGTTCTGAACATCAAAATGCTAGGGAAAACCAGAGTTGGCCAAAGCATCCGCATTCTCAATGTGCGATTTAAGAAAGAATCTCTATACTTACTTATACGGCCGAAATTGAGCTCAAGGGTGAACTAATGACCATTCCTGGAGGTGCAAGTACTACGACTAAATTGTTTAAGAGGTAGAATGCAACAGGCTAATTCGACAGAATATTGTTTGTAAAAATATCTATAAAAAAACGAAAAATTGCGGCGGTGTTCGAGGTATTTTAATGTTTCGTTTATCGTTCTATCGCCGTCATTTTAAAAGCCCTTTTTTTAATTCTTGTTTTTGGGGCTTAACATACTCCGCCATTGAAGTTCCACATCTGATGGACAAGAATTTGAATCTAGAAACGGATATGAAAAGCGGAAAGCGAAATTAAAAGTGGTAAACAAGAGACCGTTTATGAATATAAGGAAGAGAGTCGGAGTCAAAACGAAGTCCTGGGGGACACCAGCATTTATTTTATGAGTTTCAGATTTGAAACCATCTAATACAACTTGTATTGAAAGGTTAGAAAGGTAGTTTCTAAACCAACGAAGAAGAGATTCATCAATACCAAAAGCACGCAATATCGATTAGAGAGCTTGGTGCCAAACTCTTTTAAATGGTTTTAAAATATCAAAAATATCAATAATCTTACTTTCTCCAAAACGATGTAAAGATTGTTCCGATATTCGCTTAGGTAAACCATCAAATCACCGGTGGACCCAATTCTACGATGACTATACTGCCGGTAATTAAAAAGACTTCTTTCTTTAAGATATTTCTTAAGCTGATAATGAATCAGCGTTTCCATGGCCTTGGAAAGAAGGGACGTGAGTGCTATTGGACGATAGTTTAATTGAGAGGAGGATTCGCCTTTTTTTAGGGACAGACTGGACAAACGCTGTCCTCCTTTCGCTCGAAAAGAGATCTGGAGAGTAAGAAAGATGGAAAAGCTTACGAAGTGGTTATTCCAGCATAGAAGAACACCTCTTCAGAACAATATCCGGGCCAGCGAAAATGTCAAGGGGATTTGAGTATGTCAAGGTTTTATCCCCATAAAACGACATGACACTCTCTGGCAGCATCTAATTAACAGCAAACTGTGCTGCAAGCAAACTGGCTTTACCAATCGAGCTTGCATAACTGCAATAAGCAATAGTCCAGTCCAGTGAAACTGAGGAGTCAAGCGTCGCGTCACATGCAAGAAAAAAAAAAAAAGAGGCTGGGATGCGACCCACACTGATAACTTCCCATCCCGTCTGTCGATTGTCTTACTTAAAAGTTTGTCTATATGTATCAATTTTTACCAAATTTGCGTTATATTTTTTTGTAGATTTCATTTTTTTTATGAAAAAACGGACTGTTGGATTTTTATAAAAAAATTACTTAATATGGAAAACAATATTGTCTGTGAAATAAAATAAGTTTGAAGCCAATATTTGTAATTTTTGAAAAGCTATTTGAGTCGAAAGTAAATTTTTACTAAGTTTTAGTATTGTTTTTTTATGTATTTATTTTTTGTAAAAAAAACTGTAAATTCGATTTTTTCTCAAAATTTTATAGAATGTTGAAAACAGTATTTCCTATAAGATAAAATAAGTTTGAAGCCTTAATCTCAAGTTTTTGAAAAGATATTTGAGTCGAAATTCAATTTTTACCAACCTTGAGTAATGTTTTTTTTTTAGGTTTTTATTTTTTTATAAAAGAAACTGTCAATTAGAAATTTTTTTCAGATGTCAAAAACATTATTCGTACGTACACACGCACGCATAGACATCTTTCTAAAAATCTTGGACCTTGAAACGTCGAGAAATGTCAAAATTTTTAATTTGACAAATCGGACCAATTACAATAACTTCCTATGGGAAGTTAAAAAAGCAGGAACTGTTAGGCAACTTCAAGATTTGTAGGTTCTTAGAATGATAAATTTGGCTAAATTTGTATATTTTCACAATATAACTGTTTTAAGTACATATAAGAAATTCGTTTAAAGAACAAAATTACAAAAATTTCACACACAGTACCTTTGCCACAGATAAAAGCAGAAACCCTTTGCGTTTAATCTTGTTTCTCGGTAAAATATTGCTAACATAGCTTGAATGTCTAAAATGTGTGTTTTCATTCGGGAATCATCTCAAAACTTGAAACATTGAGACACGTTGAGATGTTTCAGTACAAGAAAAAAGTTACTTCCCCCACAACAAGAAAATAATAAGGAAAACAAATGAAAATCTAAAGAAAGATATAGAATGATATTGTAAACTATGTATGAGTGTGCCAGGACTAAAAGTTAATACCACATCACACAGAAAGTGAAATAGCTCAGCTGGGAATAGACATTTTCCGAATCTGATTTAGTTGCTGAAGACTCACAGGTCACGTACATGTACATAAAGTACATCCTACTCATAGACGTTAAAATATCACAGTTGCAAAAAGATAAAAATAAAAGAAGACACAAAAATACAGACAAATGTTAAGGAACATGTTCTAAATTCTTAAATAGCTATGAAGATAGGACTAGGGCACTGCTAGGAATATCTTAAGGTGAGACATTTCAGCCACAAACATGATGACGGCAGCAACAACGACGATGATGACGACGACGACGACCATTCTCTTCACGCATGTGACCCAATAAATATATTAAGGACATCACACATACACACACACACACACACACATAAAATTCCGGTCGATTTCACCATCTACATTTTTGTCTGATATTGTTGCTGACAACTTAAAAATGATTAACCTTGAGGGGCTTGAGATCGATTTTAGTTTTTTTTTTTTTGTTAGTTGTTTTCTTTGTCTTTTCCGTTTCCTTTATTGAGAGCTTGAAATAATACAGAGATAAAATTGCTGTGAATTATATTTGAAGGACTTTTTGTAGGTTCTAACCTTAAAAACAGAAAAAAATTGTTAATAAATATCGATTGGCCATAACGCACACGTTTTTGTTAAAGCACCCATAAACAAATCAAAACCAACTCAATGCTTTTGTATGTAAGTATGTAGGTTTTAAATTAATTAAATTTCTTAAGAGAAACATTTGATATACTCGTGTGAATTTTGAAGGTTTTGATATGGCTTAAATTACATTAGATAGAAATTGTATGCAAGTTTTACATAGATGAAATTACCAATAAAACTATAAAAGTTTTAGAACTGCACACCATGCAATTTTGTACTTAAGTAACAAATATTATTTTAATTTGAAAAAATGGCTTATTTTGTAACCCTTTTTAATACCCAACAGCGCAGCGTTTTAAACATTGAAATAAAATTTGTTCTATACAAAAACATCATTTTAAAATTCAAAAGCCTGCTCGTAAATAAAGTATTAATTTTATCAAAGAATTTATTTGCTTTGGACGTTAAAGGATAACCAATCTTGTATTTTAACATGACCGAACAATAGAACTTACTCTGAATTAATTTTAAGAAATGTTGTTTCGACAAAATTTAGCAAAATAGTAACTGAAGAAGATAATAGATTTAGCAGTTCTTTAACTGAAGATGATAACAGATTCCAACAACCCAGGTACGAAATCTGAAATTTTAATGTAACACTTGACCTTAAAGAAATCAAGGTCCTGATGAAGTTCGTTGGATTTTATGATTTTAATGCAAGGTTTTTTTTTCTTTAAATTAAATCTGAGGAACAAATAGACAGTTCGCGATTACACTACGTTTCATAAAACGGCTGTAAGTTAGACGATCAAAATAAAAATAACTTGGCAAAAATTTACTTTCGACTCAAATATTTTTTCAAAAATTAAAAATATTGGCTTCAAACTAATTTTATCTCACACAAAATATTGTTTTCGACATTCAGTAAATTTTGTATAAAAATCCAACAGTCCGTTTTTTCAGAAAAAAAAATAAAATCTACAAAAAATAGTACGCAAATTTGGTAAAAATTGATGTTCATTTCTCGATATCTCGTGAACAATAGAAGATATTGACTTCATATTTATTTCATTCATCCAATTTGTATTCTTTTATATAAGAAATAAAAATTTTTAAGAAATGCTACCAAAATTTTTAAAAATTGGGTTTCGACTAAAAATCTCGTTAAAAAATATAGATTTTGAAATCAAACTATTTCATCATAATGCAAAATATTGTTGGTAATTTTTAAATTTTTTAGAATAATTCAACTGACAACTTTTTTAACAAAACACAAAAGCACACAAACCTACAAACTTTTAAGCAAGACAAATCGACAAACGAGATGGGAAGTTATCAGTGTGTACTGATAACAACTACAATTTTATCACAAAGGTCTTTATTTAAAAGTAAAAATATTTAAATGATCGTCAAAAAATCAATTGAAATTCGAATTTGTAAGGAATAAGTAAATGGGTAACCTAAAGACGTCACTACTTGGTGGGGTGGCATTTGCATTGTTCTTAAGAATCACTTCATACCTTCTAGGCATAGAGTTACTTAGTTTTTGACATGTATCCACAGGTGTCGCGTACCATTATTTTTTGGATTTTGCATAGTGTGTCTGTATTTGTGATCTTCTTGTACGATATTTTATGTTTTAAATCTTTTAAAAGATTTTCGATGGGGTTTAGATCTGGCGATTGTATGAAGACCATTGTAAAACTAACACATGCTTTTGTTCAAACCACCTTGCCACGACTTTGGCAGTGTGTTTGTGGTCATTATCCTGCAGGCCATACTAATGGCAGATTATGTTCTGCAAATGGAAGCGTATAAGGTTGAGAATTAATTACGGAGCTTTTGTTCGATATCCATTTTATTTATAATTTTTCGTGTTTAAAAACGTTTCCACAAAAAAAGAGTTTCTTTCTGAATGTAAAACGGCGTATTCGGACTTACTGCAACATAACAATATTCGTTGGCTAAGTAAAGGTCATGTTATTGAACGTTTCTGGATGATTAAACAGCAAGTTATCTCCTTCTTGCAAACCTGGATACGACGAAAGCACTTGGAGTTCATAACAAAAGAGCGCATTTGTACTAGCTTTGGCTTTTCTAAACGATATGTTCTGAAATATTTAAAAGGGCTTAACATCCAGTTACAAAGAAATGGGAAATTAATATGTGACTTAATACAAAGCGTGACCGCTTTTCGTCGTAAGCTGGATGTTTTCGAAAAAGATATTGCTAAACAAGAATTTATTCATTTCCCAACAATTCTTGAATATAAAATAAAGAACTCTGAAGAAGAAGACATTGCAGTGCTTTTAAACTTTCTATCCGATCTTAAAAGCAAATTTGCTGTAAGATTCCAAGATTTTGCAGAAATTGGGAAGCTATCTCAATTCTTTAAATTGCCTTATGAAGTCACTGCAGTAGCAGAATGGACTGAAATGGCTGCGAAGTTAATCGATCTTTCAAAAGCTTCATTACAATTGGAATAAATTGACCTTCAAGAAGATATTTCCCTGCAAGTATTTAAAACTGCATGCACTGAAGAATTTTGGGGTAAGCATGTTCCAGAAAAATATATCAAAATTGCAAGCAACTAGCTATCAACTTGGCTACTTTGTTTGGCTCGACATATACATACAAATATGCGAATCGTCTTTCTCAAAAATGAATATTTTGAAGAACAAATATCGTTCGAGATTATCAGACTCCCACCTTGATGATACTCTTCGCATTTGCTGCTCCCCGCGTGAACCAAACTATAAAAAACTGACTCAGGACCATGGTTGTAATTTTTTTCATTAATTTCATTAATATTACAGTTACTTAAATGTAGCAAAATAAAAAAAAAAACTTGTTTAATTTTTTTTTTCTGGATCTTGATTAAAATGTTTTCAACTGTATCTGGACCCCACTTCAAACTACTTGCCGACCCCTGAACTATATATTAAGTATTGCATTCGTGAAAAAAATTCGAATCAAACATGACATTACGATGGTAGAAAAGTCGAAAAAAGTGGGTCTGTCTGTCTATTTAAAACTTTTTCTAATTTTGTTATCGTAATTCGGCTTCTTTCAACAAGAAAAACATATTTTGGTATTGCTTCAAAAGGGTACCACTCATAAAACCGTTATTTTGTTTTTAAGTTTTCTCAAGAACTAATCGACCGATTTCAATAATCTTCTCTTTCAGTGCAAGCTCTTGTCGATGATCAAATTTTCAAATTTATAATGATTTTTGATGATCAAAAATGTCATTTTTTTTTTTGATTTTTGAGAAATAATTGTTTTTACAAAACTTGTTATCTCAGAAAGGGGTGAACATTTTTTAACGAAATTTAAATGCAAAATTTATATTTATAAGCACTAAATAACTGCATACCAAACAATATTTTAAAGACAAAATTTAAAAATTGTATACAAGCTAAACATTGTTCAAACTGTGACACGTCTGGGATTTGTTCTGAATTCAAATCTATCAGGATATGACCATACAAACTCTGTTATAGGTAAAATATATGGATGTCTTCGGAAATTGTGGATGGCTGCAAGTTTTACTCCACAAGATACCAGACAAAGGCTTGTTAAAAGTCTTATCCTACCGCTTATTACTTACTCTGAAGTCGTATACCCTAATTTAGATTTTTTATCCCAACGAAAACTTCAAGTTGCATTTAATGACTCGGTAAGATACATCCATCGGCTTCGTAGATATGACCATATTTCTCACTATGTGAAAAACTTTTTGGGAAGTACTTTAGACAACTATATAGATGCCAGAAATTGTATCTTCTTACATAATCTTATAAGTAGTAAGACTCCATCGTATTTATATGAAAAACTTAATTTTGCTCGTTCCCTTAGAACTTTTAGTCTAATTCCCTCACGCTATAACTATCTCAATTCATCCCGTTTATTTTTTATTCACGCCGTTAAATTATGGAATTCTTTACCAATAAGTATAAGATCTATCGCTACTGCCACTCGCTTCAAAAGTGCCATCTTTCTTCACTTCACTTCAACTTAATCTCAAAGCTACTCTTTCTTTTCTTTTTTCTCATTTGTAAACTCTTCTTCTTTTTTTTCAAACTCTTTTTCTACTTTTCTTTTTCTTCATTTTTAAAATCTCACACTTCTTTGCTTCTATCACTAAAATAAAAACTCAGAATTTTGTAAATTTAAATTTAGTTCTAAGTAAGTGAATTTAAATTGAATACATAAATAACTAAATTAGTTCCTATTTATCTTATCTATATGTACTACAAAAGATATTAATCTTAATGTACAAATGTTAATAATATGTATACAATAAATTGAATTGAAAATTGAATTGAAAATATATACATATAAAAATTACTTTAAAAAAACCCGCTCTAATGATTTTCGGAAAAAAAAAAATAAGTTAATCTCGGTTGATGAGAAATAAAATGGCATTTAAAATTTTGAGAAAAACTTATTTTGCAGGTACATTTTTAAATCTTAAAATATAGGAAATATTTGTAAATAGACTTTTTTGAAGAAATTAGCAAGTTCTAGCGACCCATTCGTGCATTATATTTCTTTCAAAATTGATTTTTTGTTGAGTACAAATTTTAAGATCATAACAAATTAAAGAAATCTACTTTTTGAAGTGAATTTGCTTAAGAAGTTCTAAAACTGAGATTTAAACACCAATTTCAAGAACATAAATGTCCCAAAAACAGTATAAGTGACATTGTGTTAAACTAACTAACTAGCATTTTTCTCTCCACAATTTTTAAGTTCTGTTAACTGGTTTAAGATCAAAATATTTTCTACCACCAGCTAGATTGGAATCTACGAGTAAGCAGATTGATAGCGATAGTAAAAATACACTCTCGAAAATTGAGTCCGAAAAAAATACGTCAAAAAAAGCCAGAAAATTTTTGATATCAGATTCTTTCTCATTTTTTGGGTTCTTCAATTTTTGTAGCGTTTTTCGCCAACAAAAAAGAATACCTCCGTTTCAAAATAATTTCTTACATTTCTGGGTGAAAGCAACAAAAACCCTTTAAACTATTGTGTTTGGCTATTAAATATGGCAAATTTAGATAACTGTTGGATTTTTGGAAATTGGAATGCTTTCATATGTAGAGAGTCGACCAAATTAAATAGTTAGACTATATGTACCTTGCTGAACAACAGCGTTCTTAAATAATTTAAAAACTATAGTTGTCACTTTAGCCCTTGAAATGTATACATTTAAGGTTAAGATACACAATATGATATTTAAATTTTGTTAGCCTCCTTTACAGATAATTAAAGAACATTTTTAAGCGTTGTGTAAAAACTCGTCTATATGTTAAGCGTGTGACCAAAATCCCCCCCTGATTAAAAGTCTGGTTCCGCCCTTGGCAGGGACGCTACTACAGCATAGCGACGGGACAGCAAACGACGCCATATTTCTTGCCGCTCTTTTCACATTTCTCTTCAGTAAGGCTTGCCATTTCATTATGGAAAGATGTACAAGCCAAGAACGAGTCAAAATTATTAAAATTTAATACCGAAATTCGGAGCGCTATACGTCCAATTTATGGTCGTCATAATCGTCCTAGCAGATCAACAATTGACCGTCTAGTGGAAAAATTTGAATCCACGGGCACAGTACAAAATGTCTTGGCCTACGAGTACATCCTTACAAGATTAAATTGACACAAGAACTGAAGCCACTTGACCACCAGAAGCGTCGTATGTTCGTGAATTGGGCTGAGCAACAACTTGAAAATGACTCGGATTTTCATCGAAAAATCATCTTCAGTGATGAGGCTCATTTCTGGCTGAATGGCTTCGGCAATAATAAAAATATGCGGTATTGTTCAGGCAGCAATCCACACGTACTCCATGAGTCATCATTGCATCCAAAAAAATTACGGTTTGGTGTGGTTTATGGGCCGGCGGCGGCGGCGTCATTGGGCCGTACTTCTTTCGGGATGATCAAGACCGGCACGTTAATGTGAATGGGGATCGCTACCGTTTGACCCACATCCCAATTGGGTGATATGGACTTGGAGGACATATGGTTTTTTGATTTTGGAAGGTTATTACGATAAAATTTGTAAAGAAAATTTATTGATTCGTCTTATTATTTTGGCCACCACTGTACGTACACAGGTACACACAGGCATCGTTCTAAAAATTCAGATTCTAGGGACTTTGAAATATCGAGAAATGTCAACATTTTCAATTCGATAAATCGGACCGATAAAAATAACTTCCTATGGGAAGTTAAAATTACTATCTACACAAAATTATTTCATTCTATGCTATTGTTGTTAACTTCCTATAATTTTCTTATAAAAATTCAATCTTTTATTTTCTTACAAGAAATAAAAACTTGCAAGAAATGCTTTTAAAATTGGCAAAAATTGGTTTCGACTAAAAATCTCGGGAACAAGAAAAGATATATTGAATGAAGACTTATTCTATCATATGAAGAAAATGGTTGTTAACTTTTAGTTAATATTGTACTAAAAGTCCAATTGACAATAAACGAAACTCGAAAACCGACAAAAACAATAGAAAATGGGTTTCGTCTGAAGTATCTTGAGAAAAAAGAAACATATTGACTTCAAAACTTTTTTGATCTTGCACAAAATGTTTTTATTAATGTTTTGTAAGATTTTTAGAAATATTGACAGAAAGGCACGAATGGGAAGTTATAAACGTGAGTCACATCCAAGCCTCTTTTTCCAATCCAAGAAATATTAGACTTTTCTAAGTAATGTCCTGGCTTTAGAAAAATCGATGGAATTCATCCAATCGTTTTATTCAAAAACGTTAGAAACAAAACTATACTACTTTACCGAAAAGTATCATCATAAATAATTACAAGCTTCTACATACACCTTCAATCTTCATATCTCTTTATAAATTTTTGTAAAAATAGAAACCAATTTACAAATAACCACTCGTTTCCAAAAAATAAATAATGTAACTAATGTTTATACCTTCAAATATACAAAAATCCATCTAAAACTATAATTTAGGTATCTTTAACTTTTTGCAACTGTTCCATTTCTGATTTATTTGTATACATTTGTGTATACGAGTTATTCTCAATCTAAGTCAATTTTGTGTGTTTTTGGAGCTTTATATGGGAACAGAAGTATAGTTTTTTGTCCTCCCCCACACGAATTTGCAAATAAAAATAAAAATGAAATAAAACAGAACGACTAACTTTAATCGATAGATTTGGATATACATATAGGTATGTTTAGGTTGTGTTCACTTCACAAAAAAACCATCCCATCCGTAGGTTCATATGTATGTATACATATATACAAAAATCAACATTGCTGTCGACATAATATTCCTCCCGCAAATCCAATAATACACAAAAACCAAATCGTATACATAGCGACTCGCCTTATCGTCATCCTCGAATCGTCCTTCTAGTCCTCGAATACATACATATATACCTATATAAGTCCTTCAATGGCTTTTACGCTTTCGTATATGTATCTATAGCCTTCAGCTATAGTCATTGACTATGGCTGCATGATGTTGGCTTTATTTGAATATTTTTCTACCAAAGATTCTTCGACCAAAAGCAATAATATGCGATAGAATCCACTCCTCCGATGTTCGTCCAAGTTCCATTTCCATATATACGAGTCGAGTATAGAAGCCATATGTATGAACATATATTGTATTTTATTGGCCTCTCCAAAAAGAGTATATAGAGGAGGCACAAGAAAAATAAACTAATTTCCCTCAAAAATGGCAAGGACCTCATAAGAGCAGAGGCCCTGTCATCGCGCCATCATCAGCCAGCAAACACACAACCACTAACATATCCTACTTCCTTTCTTTGCCATTGCCGCATATCGGCTTAAATCCACAGGATAAACATCTCCAGTATTACCAACTTCATAGAAATAATGAGTCTTTATACATACATATACGTATATACGTATTAGCTATTGGGGAGCGACATAAAGTAAGTTGATGACGTTAATATACACTGCTGGTTAAACGTCACCGCTTCGCCTTTAATTTTAAGAATAGTCTAAGTTGATATTACGTAAATGCTGCTGTCACCGCCACCGCGGCGCAGGCCGCCATCAGCCAACATCTTCCATAAGAACTCGCGAAGGATGTGTCAAATTGTACTTACTTTGAATTTGTTGAGAAATCAGTTAAAATCCTTCTTAAAAGATTATAGACAAATGTGAGTCGTAACCGTTCATCATCGTCGTCATCGTGCGTCGTCGTAGAGAACATTATATCCTTAAGAATAAGGATTCTAAAAAAAGAACCATCATTTGCGTAAATCTAAATAACGGAATGGGATGTACCTACAATAAAAGTTAAATTATATTATGTATTGACTTCCCTTAAATAAACTACTATCAAGAGGAGCCTATAAGTCTGTAGACTGTCAAAGCCTTCTACTAAATATATAGCACTACTAATCTCGATAAATGCCTAATAGCATTTTGTCTCATGTTTTTGAATGTTTCTATGTATCATGCACGTAACTCACATCCAATTCTCAGGGGCGGAATGACACTTAAAGATGTTTTCAATACAAAATTATGTTGGCAATTCGCAATCGACGAAATATTTTATAAAACACTTAGAGTAAAGTTGTCAAAAAATTAAATTAATTTACTGTGTAGGTGTACAAAGTATTGGATTTTCCAGACAACTTTGAATTTACTTTGTGAACACACCTTTTCATTATAATCATCGAACTGTCATTGTCAATTTATTCGGAAAACTCAACATTTTCATGACAGTTAAGAACATGAACGAGAAACGTCTGAAAATTATAAAAACTGTCTACTAAAATTCGGAGTCCGTGACCGCAACTTGAAGAGCGTTTTTTTGGCTCAATGGATGCATCAATAACCTAAATATGAGTTTTTGTTTAAAATAAGGTCTTGACAACTTTTAATTTACTTTGCAAACGCACCCTTTCACTATAGGTAATACTCGTAATTGAACTGTCATTGTAAATTTATTCACACGATCAACAAAGTACCGACATTCGGAGTCAGTGACAGGAACTTTAAAAGCGTTAACGCAAAATTTCGATAGTAATTGTAGCCCTAGTAGAACGACAATGGGTAGGTTAAGACGATATAAGGGACTTGAAAGTTAAGACAAGTTTCTAGTATCGGATTGACCAGCTGTCAAAAAATTGCTTTCCAATTAAGGAAAATTTATTGGAAAGTTAGACAGGAAAAATCTCCCTATCTAGAGACTACTTATGTTAAAATGACAGTTGATCATGTTTTTTTTATTCAACTGAAAGCTGAACTTTATTACTTTGATATTAATTTTTTTTCTGTACAATCCTATTTAATGTTTTGTGTTAATGAGTTCCTTGTCAAACTGGAAATACAAATACAAAATACAAACTGTTTTAGTCTTCTAGCTTGTCTCAGGAGTGTTTTTTAGACAATAATGCTTTTGGTTGTTTTAGTACGATGAACTCAAGGTACAGATTAGAAGTAAAGTTCTGAGTTCGAAATGTATGACACTTAAAACCTAACTAGTTGCTTTGGTCAAAATGTACGTTGAAAGAATGCAGTTGACTACAAATGAAATCCCTTATGTTAAGTTTAGCATTATTTGTGTCTACATATCGGTTGTGTGATGTTGCCGTATCAGTGAGATAACGCCAATCAAGCGTTAAGTAAGGATCTTGAATTGAAGCCGATGAACCATTTGATGCGGCTACGTTCTTCTTTGATTGGGCTCTGGAGAAGATGTACCAAGATGAATTTTACGAAGCTCATACTTGACTCAATGGGTTCGTCATTAAGCTAAGAATGCGTTTTTGAGTCGGGTGAAAATCCACATTTGCTTCACAAATCACCACTTCATCCACAAACAGTTTGATAAGTTTGTATGCAAGCGGCGGCGTTATTGATCCATTTATATTCGTCCACAATAACGATCGTCACGTTACTATGAATGGCCCGCATTATCGCACCATGATAATCGATTATTTTCGACCAAAATTGAAAGACATATGGGCTTGAACGACAAGTACACGGTTTCATCGATTTATTGAAGAATAAGTTTGATGAGAGTCAGAGAGTGTTATCTCAAGAAATGGGTCAGTTGATTGGCCGCCCCGTTCGTGCGATCTTACGCCGGTTTATAGCCATCGAAAATTTGGCCCAACGAACCGACCTTTTCTAACGTGCCCACGGTGGCCATATGAGCGAAGTTGAGTTCCGTTCAATGATTTTAGATTGTTCTTGATGCCGATAATAAATTTTTTGAAATATCTCTAATGGTTTGCGTTCTAAAAAGTTTTCAAGTCCTTACCCGTTTTAGAAAAGCTATTGATTTGATGTTATAAAACTGTCACATTATTTTTGTGTCCAGAGTATGCAAAACTATACTCCAAAATTGGCGTCGAATGTTTTAAAATTTTAGTCAACTTTGGTACAACCAAAAGCTTAAATCTATTGGTGCCCCCTGTTTCGTAATCTAAGACCTTTTTTGTTATTAGCTTGCAATAAATCCTACACTGCACAGTTCCCATAGTTTAAACTTTATTAATGATTGAAAATAGTTCCACTTTACAAAATCTTACAAATAAACAAAAATGATGGTGATGTTATTACATTTTTGGCGCCAGAATGACAGGAAGTCAAGCTATAAGCTCTATGTATAAAGTTAATATCCTTCCTATGTTTGAGCGAACGATTTTTCGTGTAGCATGTGTGTATGTGGTGAGTTTTTGTGAATGTGTGTACAATTTTCCCATGAAATTCATCAAACAGAATAAAATTACAGTTGCATGTAATGAGTTCTGAAAGTCGAGGGCGAAAATACATAAACATTGAGTTGTTCGAGGCTTAATTGGGCTTTATCTCCCCGAGAGAAAATCAATGAATTTTCACAACATTATTTATCTATGAATTTATTTTTTGTATTTGTTAATTTAAACGCTTAAATCATTTTTTAAATTTTGTTTTGTGAGTTTTCAATTAATCATCCAGGTAATGGCAGAATAATTTTTTGTAAGTTTAATCAAAAGTGTTCAATATGTACATATGTGAATATAAGTATATAAATATTTTAACATGGTTTAAAGTCCTTTTTTTTATTTTGTGTAAGAATTTAATTGATGATGTGTAAGTTTATGCAAATAAGGCAATTAAAATCAATGATTTTGAAAAAGTTTAAATTAAAAAATTTAGTTTTATAAAGCTATAAAGGTAAACTCATCAGTAGACGAAAACCACCCAAAGTACATATGTATATTAACAAAGTGTGTTGAAATCTTTAAGCAAACAAAAGGTTTATACCAATTTTGCATTTAACAAACAAAAAATGTACTTTAATGAACATATTTATTTTTTAATAAGTAAAATTTTATTGTGAAAAACAGATTGCAAACTATATTCCTTTTTCATTTAACTTTTATATAGTTGTAACTGCGCGTATTAAAGATATCGTTATTTGTTAAGATGTTATATTATATGCAAGTGGTGGCAAAGGACAATTGCCTATTTTGGGCTTAGTGCATATTACCATAAGAAAGGTAACAAACGAAAACTGACTAATTAAATAAAGTGGTTCAATAGTCCGTAGTGAACTTGGAACTACTGACTTATAACTCTCAACCATTCCTGTGCGCAAGCCATGACAGGAATGGAGGGGGGGGGGCTATAGTTTTTATGCTGAATCCGAACGCCTAATTTGGGTCCCGAGCAAACGGGACCAAGTCCCTTGTTAGTGACGAAGGTTGAGCTTCAGCTCATCTTCAACTCAATAAAAAACAAAAAGTCAGCAGGTGTCGATGGTATATCCAACGTTGTACTAAGACATTTACCGATGGAGGCAATTGACATTTACACCACACTCTTCAATAATGTACTGAATAATGCATATTATCCAGTGCATTGGAAGACCGCTGTGGTTCATCCTCTCCCGAAAAAGGGAAAGGACAACTCCAACCCGTCAAATCTTCGGTCGATAAGTCTTCTTCCGAGCATCAGCAAAGTTTTCGAAAAGATCATCAATAGGGCTCTGACTAAGTGGGCTGCGGACAACAAAATAATTCCGGATAAACAGTTCGGGTTCAAGGCGGGTCATGGACACAATTCATGCTGCGTTTAAACTCGTTTCTGTTATCCAATGGAATAAATCAAAACAACAATGCACAGGTGCTGTTCTGGTTGATTTGGAAAAGGCCTTTGACACCGTATGGTTAGAGGGTCTTTACCTAAAAGACCCTTACCTTAATGGTAGAAAGTTTGTTGTCAAAAGTGGCAATGTAACTTCTACCACAACATTCTTAATTAAAAATGGTCTTCAACAGGAAGCGGTGAATTCGCCGATTCTCTTCAGCATTTACACCACCGATCTGATAGGTAGTCTTACAAAGGCAATTGCGTACGCCGACGATCTTATTGCGTACATAACGGCCCCAAAGGTTGAGGTTATTAGAATTCTCTTGCAGCGTGATTTCGACAAGATTCAGCGATATTGCGACGACTGGAAACTGAAAATAAATGTCCAGAAGTCGGAGACAATTTTGTTCCGGACTCCGTTGACTAGGGCCACAAGGGATACGTGCAAAAATTGGCGCAAGATGGTCATCGTTGATCTTCACGGACAGCGATTAGCGAGCAAAAGTGTAGTGAAGTACCTCGGTATCTGGTTAGACCAGTATTTGTATTTCGACAGACATATAAATGCTGCTCTGACCAGGGCCAGAGGAGGCTTCGCTCTGACGAAACGGCTGTTTTACAGCAGTCGGCTTGACCCCAGAATGAAGGTAATTTGCTACATGGCCCTCATACGTCCGATGATCGTTTATGGTTGTCCTGTGTGGTTCAACGTTGCCCCTTCCCAGATGGAAAAGTTTCGGGTGTTCGAGCGGCAGTGTTTACGAAGCTGTACCGGCTTATATCGAACAGCCGAATCTTCTTACGTCCATTACTATTCCAACAAGGTCCTATACAACGGGGCTCTAACCAACAGAATTATCAATTTCGTGATAAAACTTGTTCGAGGTCACATTGCAAGAGCTATGTCCTCGACCAACAATTTAATTTTCGGGGTGTTCTATCCGAACGACGAGTATTTTGAGAGTGCACGCTTGAGCGGCTTCATTCCACCAGAGGCATTCCTCTTTTTAGACAGATGCGGTCTGATACAGGATAGATTGGCAGTTCCGCTAATCTACCACGTCAGACGACGAACCGTGTATAGGCGACTCCTGTACAATCGGGGCTCCTTCGGTTCAGTAGGGCTGTGTCCGAACGGGACCGAACTGATAGGGTGAAGCAGGAGAACCAGTTTTGGTGGCTTCAATCGGCACTTGATAGTGAGTAGTCGAGATGGGGTTTTAAGCCTTGGCCGGCTTACATACTTGTTTTATAGTTTTAGGGTTTAGTTTTAGGTATAATAGGCATGGTGGCACAAAAAAAAAATTTTAAAAAATTAAAAAATTAAAAATAAAAATAATAAAAAAAACATGGAATAAGGAAAAAAAAGGAAAATAAAAATGAAAAACAAAAAATGTTAGATAGTTAGATTAGCTGCTGTGGTTGTTCTAGTTTTAAGTATATGATATTAGTTTTTTTTGAAATTTTCTAATAAATACAAAAATAAATAAAATTTAATTGAAGTAAAACAGATTAAGATCTAAGGGGCCAAAAGGCATTAGTATTAAGTGTTATAGTTTAACTTAGAGTGCCCGTATGTTGTAAGATATGGTTAATTAGGCTAGTTTTATGAACTTTTGTCTAGCTTTCTAGATAGGTTTAAGATAGGTTTAAGATTGAATTAATAAAAATGAATTAAAAAAAAAAGTGCGTTGGACTGTCATTCCAGAGATCTTGGGTTCAATCCATGCCTGTGCCATTTAAAGTTTTTTTTATGGGTACTGCCTTTTGCTAGGAATTGAGTAATTCTTGTCATGAAAAATGTTTTCTCCGTTCGGAATCGGCTTAAAACTGTATAGGTCCCCTCCATCGCTGACAACAGTACTCGAACACAGGAATGGTTGAGAGTTGTGAGTCACTAGGCCCTAGTTCTCCACGAACTGTTGCGCCACCTAATTTTTTTATTTGTACGATATTTCCAGATGATAAGACAGTCTTTAACCATATAAAACCTTACGAACAAAAAAAGAATCAGTGATTTCAAAACTGATTCATGAAGTAGATTTCGGAAAGTCTAACGACATATGCTAAAGTAAGAAGACTCCAGACACAAAACTCGCAAGTAAAATCTCAAAATGGCAAATGCATCGGAACCCCGAAAAAAAAGATAAATCTTTCTTGCGAATGTTTTTAAATCTTTCCCAACAAAAACAGCTACGTCGAATGTGAAATTCTTCTTTTAAACACCCTGATAGAAGTAAGAAGCTATTGTCAATATAAATTATCTAATACAAAATCACAAAGGTACGCTGTTATCACTGCTCGGATTTTTATAATAAATGCTCTCGAAAGCCTTCAGAAAACGCTAATTTAAAATAAAAGCATACCTTAAACTAAGATGTTTACCACATCATTAGGAAATTACATAACTCATAGTTATACCTAAACCAGGTAAGCCTTAACAGAACTAACATTTTATATACCAATATCACTTATACCAATCATACTAAAAGATTTTAAAAAACTTCTACTGATAAAGCTCAGCAAAATATTAAAAAAAGGAATAATCCGAACCATAAGATTGGATTTAGAAATATATATTCCACGATACCCCAAGTGCTTTGAATTACGTATGTGGTGGAAAAGGCACTTTATTCTTAGATGTTGATCACGCCTTTCACAAGGTTTGGCACTTGGGACTTGAGGACAAACTGCATAGGAATTTTCCCAGAAAGTACTATTAAATGCTGAAATCTTAGGTTACGAACCGAGTCTTTAGAGTGCGGTACGACCAAAATTACTCGGAACTAAGGAAAATAGAAGCCGATGTTCCTCTGGGAACCTTGTATCATTTACATATATTCAAGGGATATCCCATTGGATACCAACGCTTTCATTTTCACCATTGCTGATGACAATGCAATATTAGTGCAAGATTGATCAGTTGCAAAGGTTACACAAAAATTGCAAAAGCTGTGGATAATGCAAGTGTTTGAACCTTAAAATGGCAAAACTGAACAATAATGTACTGGTTAATAGGAAAAAACACGGAGCAAAATAAGTGCACCTTGGTACATACAAAATAGAGATCTAGCCAAGGCTCATGAGCTGATCGTCTTAAAGCTATGGGAAAGTATTACAACTATAAACTTCAAATTAACAAAGAAAAATCCAAAGAGCCTGTTTAAAAATATTTCCTGTATTCTAAAATTTAAAAATGTACCTGTAAAAAAAGTTAGTTTTGAAAAATTTAAAGGTCATTTACTTTCTAAAAAAAACTTAATTTTTCAAAAATTAACTTGAAAATCTTTAGAAGGTCTTTTTTATAAAATTTGTCAGATTCAGTTAAAAAATATTTGTAGTATGCATCTATTAAGAACTTATTAAATACGTTTTACATTTTCATTTTGTAAAAACTAGAGAGCCACTTTCGAGATATCGAATTTCGAAAAAAAATGTTTAATACTTTTTTAAAAATCGAAAAAGTAAAATTTGACAATTTTTTATCATCAAATATTATTGAGACAGTATAAAAGCTTGTACAGAAAACAATTTTTAAAATCGGTTTATAAGTTTTTGAGAAAAATTAAAAACAAAATAACAGTTCTATGGGGGGGACCCTTCCTCAGCAATACAAAAATATTTTTTTTATTGAAAGAAGTCGAATTAGTCAAAAAAAGAAAGTTTTAAAAAATCTATCGTCGTTGAAAAAATGTGCTGAAATCCTTAATTTCCAAATGTGAAATCAATCAACCAAATGGATTGGGTTGTAGGGGGCGAGGACAGACAGACAGACGGATGGAATCGGAGGACCCACTTTATTCGACTTCTCTACCATCGTAATTTCTTACGAATACAATACTTGCCATAAATATACTTTGTTGCCTTTAAATTGATTTGAATGGACATTTGGCCGTGTTTTCGATTGATTGTTAAATTAATCGTGCTATTTTCTGGACGAAAGTTCATTTTTCTGAACCGCTTATAATTTTATATTCAAATGTGAAACTAATCGTTTCACTGATTGTCAGAATTCCAATGACAGATTTCTGTCAGTAAAAATTTGACGTTGGATTTCAATCAGGAATTTTTTTTTACTGACAAACATTTTTAATGATCACTGTAAACGACCTGTCAAAAACATTCCAATGGGTTGGTTTCAATAAGGAAAACCAATGATAGCTATAACTGGCCCCTAAATACTATTGTTTTGCTTAAATCGAAATATGACTTCCAATAATTTTTTAATTCTGAATCCAATCAGAATGAAGCGACTTTTCTTATGCTCTTCTGGGAAAAACATAAAAATAAACATTTAGCTGTTATGGTTCCTAACTACTCGAAATCTTCCGAACCGGCTTTGAAGCTATATTTAAAATAAATATTCAACTAAAATTCAGCTTCCATTTGGGTGTACACATTTAGCCCATACTTGTATGCAAAGTGTTCATTTTCATTTTACATTGTTTTTCTTCCAAATTCAAGTTCCTCAACACTTTGAAACACTTTGAGACTTACAATTTTCAACTATTGCTGTGTGCAAGTAATTTCACGGATTAAGGGAACCTACAGTTTTTATGCAAAATCCAAAGCATTTTTAATGACAATAATCATTTTTGAGGATTAGTTAATTATCCGCAAGCAGCACTACCCATGAACAAACTTTAAGGGACCACAGGCAGGACTGTCATGCAAGACCTCTTGCATGACAGTCCTATCCGTTAATTTTATTGAACCTTAAATGCTAGACCCAGAACCAAAATGTTTTTAGACCCTGATGCCTCGTCTCATTTATCAAAAATCAAGTTTACACAAACCAGGTTTTTTGCCAATAGGATATCATCATTTTACATGCAAGATTTTTGAAAACTAAAACTTTAAAAGCTCAAAGCTTTAAACTAATTGACGATCGATGCAAGCTAATTTATCAATGCTTTTGTATGCCTACTTTAAAGAACGCACAATAACAAATCCAATGTACAACAAAATTCTTATTAAAAAAATTCAAAATTACGCATGAAAAGGCAAAATTCCCAAAAGCACCTCTAGCCAACTCACGACTCACGAATCGTCAAATGTCAATCCTTTCGAGTGTTGATTTATGAAGATCATCCCCCAGGAAGGACCACAAAGAGCGAAAATAATCATTTGTTTCAATTAAACGCGCGCTGAAAACAATCCCTCCATTGCCATTTGTGGTACTATAGTATAGATGTATGTATAAAGATATGCATGTAGTCATAAGGCTCAGGGGAAGGTATAACAAGTATGCATTTTGTGGAGAAGAGTAGAAGGGACGAAAAACCATATACGCGATGTAATCTGCATGTTAACTACGTATGTTAGTTGCATCCTCCAACTCCAGACCTAGATCCAACATTGCCACCAAGAGAGCTTCCTATTAACGAGCACCCTTACTCTGATGTGCGATTATTAATCTTAAAACCGTTTGCAAGCTTCCCATAATAATGCCATCTATAAACGAATATCCTCCATATAAATATAGCACAGCAAAACGATTGTGATGCCTGAGGGTGGGTGGTTGGTTTAAGGTTAGGGTGGGGGTGTGGTTGTGAGTGAGGGAGGCAAAAACAAAAGCAAAAATCACTCATTCGAATACTGCATTTTCGAACGATGCAAATTGAGTGAATCCACATGAATGCATCCATGCAGTAAAAGTAGAAAACCACAACTCTACTCAATGGAAGATTAAGGATTACTCCACATGGGGAGCCGCACACTGCACAGTCGAAGCAGGAGCAGGAGCAAGAACAAGGGCAGCATCAATTTTTCAAGGATTATCATTTCCTTTTTTTGTTGATGATTCGTCTGAATTGTTCTACCCGTTCGGCTGCTGCTCCTTCTACTTTCCCGTGTCCTTTGCCCGTCTTCGACATCGTCGACGTCAATGCTCCTAAATTTGCATGAATACTCTGCAACTGCACTGCAATTGCTGCGTGATTTCTCGATTTGATCATTTTTGGTTCGGAATATGGTCGTGGGATTGTGATATGAAAGATACGTGCGGGAGAGTGCCACACCACCAACACACCAACCATCAGTCTGGAATTGAAAGACTATAGAACGTGAACGGCGAGCGTTATCCTTTCTATACTCGAAGCCCGTGTGACATCAGGATGTGTTCTATATAAAATTTTATTGTAATGCCGTTTCAATGCTGAGGCTGGCTGGGCTTGATTGGGCGGGCTAGGTTGGGAACTGGCAACAACTGGCATTCAATTGATGACACACGAAAGGAAATTTATGAGCAAAGTAGAATAATGTGGTGCATTTGGTATTTTGGTTAAAGACACAGTCAAGTGAAGGAAATGAATATTATCATGATGATGATTGTGATAATTGAGAAGAGAGGGTGTGGGGGGTTGCTGATGATAAGGGGTGTTGAAATTGCAAATTGATTATGTAAATTGAAAACTCGTCGTAAGGTATACTCTAGCAAAGTCTATAAAACCTTTGGAATATTTAAAATCTTCTTGCAGAAGCAAAACAATACTCACTTGACTTTCAAGAAGAAATTTATAAGGTTATGATATGAAATTGAACTATTTTCATACTCTGGGTATTGTTTATTCTTCTTATGTTAAATTATACATTTATTTTAAAATTCAACAACGCATACCTTGACTTATTTGTAGTGAATTTGGTAGTGCAATAAGTCGTGAATTATAATACGAAAACGTGTGTTATTATTTTTGTTAACATTTCAGGAAAGGGGTCGATTTCTTTTTCTTTTTCTTGATTTTCGTCATAAATTATGTTACAAAACTTTAAGACCTTGTTGCTCAAAACATCCATTTGATATAAAATTGTTATCTTTATTTTATGAATACAAACATTAGTGAGCAATAAATAAATTTGTTTTCAGTTTCGCTTCTGTTACCTTGGAATCCAGGTTTGGATTAGGGTGCTAATATATAATATAGAACCGCAATAATTGCATAACATAGGGAAGAAATAAGTTCTGGCGAAAAGTTTTTGTTTTAAAAATCAATGCGAACAACTTTTCAATTAATATGAACGAACCGAAGACTAAGCACCACAAATAAAAGAATCTAATTATCGGTGAACACCCGTGGAACTTATGTAATTCCAGCTTTTAGTTGTAACACAATCAAGTTGTTATTGTAGTATTCAAACCCTGCTAAAGTTCTCAACATGAACCAGGTCATTGCTCACATGTTGAATTATATAATTATTAAATTTAAACCTCTATAACTTTTGTTAGACCGACTGGATTGCTTAATTTTCTTGTGCAACTATTTATATTTTTGTAGTCTCTAATGTTATAAACCTTGATTTTGTACAAATTACGTCTTAAGAAAATTTCTTAAATAGCTAAACATAATAAATAACAAGAGGCTTAGATGAGACCGACACTGATAACTTTTCTTACTGTCTGTCGATTTGTCTTGTATAGAACTTTAACAAAATATTCATAACAATATTTTGTTTTCCTACTACTTGAGCCGAATTGAATTTTTCTGACAAATTAGCTAAAAATTACCAACAGCATGAGATGAAAATGTTTGATTTCAAAATCTATTTTTGTAGCAAGATTTTTAGTCGAAAACCAATTTTTACCAATTTTAGTAGCATTTCTTGAAAGCTTTTATTTATTCTTTAAATAAAATGCACGGCTTTAAATTATTTTCTGTAATTTAAATGCCCTTTGATTTCTCGAAAAATTCTTAATTTTTCAAAATTTTTATTTAAAAATCTTTAGAGCAGTTATTTTAAATTGATTTTAAATATATAACATTTTCCAATTTGTGTTTTAAAATATTTTGTATAAGCAGTTATTTAGAGCTTATTAATATACTGATAACCCATTTTCAAGATATCTTATCCAAAAAGAAAATTAATTGAAATCGATTTATCAGTGCTTGAGAAACTTAAGAACAAAATAACGGTTCTTCTGGAGCAATACAAAAATATAGTTTTTTTTAATAAAAGAAGTCAAATTAGGAAAACAAAATTTAGAAAAAAATGAATGTAAATATATTCCGGTGAAGTTTTGAGAAAACTAGAATTTTAGATTTTCGACAAAACAATTTGTATGGGGGCTACTGTTGAAAATGAAAAAACTCCTAACTCGAATCAGCTAAAAAGCTTAATTTCTCAATTTGAAGTCAATCGACCCTATAGTTTTTGGCTGTAGGGACAAGGAGAGACAGACAGACGGACGGAATCGCAAGACCCAAATGTTTGATTAAAATCTCGAGTTCAAATTTTGTATGAATGCAATACTTTCCATATATATGTAGTTCCTATATATCGCAAGTAAAAAATACAAGTTGGATTTAGCACAGAACGAAATCATTTGAAAGTCAAAACCCTCACTTTGTCAAGAACATTAATTTTTAACATTTTTTGAAGATATTAATTTTCATAAAAATTGACCATTGGATTTTTATAAAAATTTTACTGAATGTCGAAAACAATATTTTCTATAAAATGAATTTAGTTTGAGGCCATTTTTAAAAAGGCATTTGAGTCAAAAATCAATTTCTAGTTATGTTTTTTTTAGTTTTTTTATTTTTTGTAAGAAAAGCGTCAATTTGATTTTTCTCAAAATTTGACCAGATGTCAAAAACGTTATTTTTCGTTGCATACAATTATTTTGGAGATAAAATCATTTAATGTTAGTAAAATATTTATTTGTGGTGACAATTATTTTTTGTCTATTTTTTTTAATTATTTTTTTTTTTCAAAATTATATTATTTTGGTATCACGTCACAATTTATGATAACATAAATGAGTTCAAGTCACTAGCGTTAATTATAAGTGAGATATTTTGGTTCTTAAATTTCTATGATAAAAAAACCCACTTAATTTGTTTGAGAGCTCTTTCTGCATCTTTCTACGTTGTTATCCGTATAACAACATTTATTTGAAGTCGATATCTACACTGGTTCTCAAGATATAGACGACGAAAAAAGCTTCCCGAACGTACAGACGGACCTACGTACACACGCACTAACAGAAATCTCTCTAAAAATCTTTTATTTAGATTCTATGGACCTTGAAACGTCGAGAAATGTCAAAATTTTCAATTCGACAAATAAGACTGATTACGATAACTTCCTATGGGAAGGCACCGTAAGACCTACCTAGCAGAATTCTTCTAACAATCACACGAACACACTTTAACATAAAGTAGTCTTTAACGATTCATAAATTACTTTAATTGGTTTCATTGAGCTCAGAAAAAGGCCTCAAGATTTATGTGATAATACAATGGACTGACAACTAAGTGTGTCCTACTCCATCACGGACAGCCACTTCAACATAACCTAACCTAACTTATCCTCTCCTGGCGAATAACATGTAAAGGATGTTTTTTTATACGTATGATTTTTAAGAAGAAATAAAACGCATATAATTCAATGTTATGGCCAAAAGTTTAGCTTTATTATAAAGATAAGGGTTTGCCATTATGTTTCAAAAATGATTGGGGCCGTATGTCAGCAATAACACGGTGACATACGACGCGATATAATGCGCTCACCAACATTTTTCTGCATTATATTGATTGTTTCGTTGCGTTGCGCGAACCGAAACATAATGTTTGTAATAAAATTACAGGATTTTCAAATGTTGTTCTGGAGTAAGTCAATTTATTAAAACTTAGCATAAATCAAGTGACAGTCGTCAAAAAGACCAATTCCGAAAAAAAGTATTAACAGATTGAAAATCCCAAGTCTTAAGAAAAATAAAAACACCCGTTGTATGTAAATCAAAGAAAAATATTGTTTATTAATTCAATTTGGAATGCGAAATTCCCATAACACAAATATCAAAACTAATCAATTTTCCTCAAGTTCATTTTCACTCGATTTGATATTTCTAAAATCTAGACAAAACAAGATTACAAAAGTATATCAATCGTATGTTTTGGTTCAAGTCTTCTATAACTTTAACTGTATTCCAACAATGTGTCTAGGGTTAGAATCAGAATCAGAATCAACACCCACAATTATTTCTGAATTCTGAAAACCCTTCATCGTCTTCTTCTTCTTAGAAATTATTATAAGCCTACTTCCATTCCTTTACATTCTGAATGCATTCAAATCAAAACCATTGGTACATTCGATCACATATTCGATTACACAAACAGGCAATAATATATGTATGTACGATACGAGTTGTGTACGTAACTCAATGATTATATACATATATATTCATATATTCTCGTATCTGATGTACCCGACCCATTCTGAGAATATTTCAATAGGAATTCAGCTTCAGGACTTCAGGTCTTCGCCGCACGGCATATCCCGCATGAATCTCATTTTGAATTCACCAAGAAGTACTCCGGGTCTTGGCTTGGCATATATCGGAATATATCGTCGTATCTCATGTATGCCAGCCAGCCAGGCATGGAATTTACATATTTTTACTATACAAATGGAAAGTTCTTATAGGATATGAAGGATGAAGTGGAGTGGAGAAATCCTTTTTTTTCTGTGTCCTGAATTTCTACAGGGCAACACAAAAGCCCGCGCCATGCTTCCGTTCAGAGAAATGGAATTTTAAATAAAATCATACTCTTATATTCGTGTTTGTGTCTATCTAGAGTAGTGTGTAGGGTTTTCAAGCCTGTATTGGTAAATCGGAAATTTACAAAGCTCGGGGTTCCTTCCGGCCTGTACGGAACAGTTCGCTAGAAACCAATTTACAATGGCCCCATCCATGTCCCTTTGTTATATTTCCCCCTTGCCCAATACCTCTACTCAAGGTTCAATCAATCTGTATCTATTGACCGAGGGTATCGAAAGGCTCTAATATGTGTATAGGCAATGTCAATAAAACCACAAATTGTTTGAGTATATAACACAGGTATGTGCGCTATGTATATTTTTTTGAAAAGAAAATTTTAAAAAGATAAAATAAGTATGTTGCACACACTATAGTTTGGAAAGTTAATAGGATTTTTATGGGGGATAGAAAACATTACCATTACAGATTGACCTTTAACGATAATCGGGGTTTCAATATTCAAAAATGAGGCTATAAAGAAGAGTTGTTGAGGTATAAAAGGTAATCCTTATCAAAAGTTAAAAAAGGCTGATCATAATTTCTCTGGAACAAACCCTAAATGTTTTTCTGTATTATTTTTAACTTAAAAGATAATGAATTTTTAAGGTTAAACTTAAAACAAATTTTCTTTTAATAATACGTCTTCTTTTTAAATATTCATAAACTAAACTGTTCAAGGTAAATAGTTTTATATAAACTTAAAGATAAAATTAAAAAATAAAAGAGGATGGGATGCGACCCACACTGATAACTTCCCATCCCGTCTGTCGATTTGTCTTGCCTTTAGCAAGTAGGTTTTTGTGATTTCTTAAAAAAGTTATCAGTTAAAATAACCAACAATATTTTGCATTATGGTAAAAGAGTAACGAGATTTTTATTCGAAAACCAATGTTTACCAATTTTAGTAGCATTTCTTAAAAGTTTTTATTTCTAATATAAACAAATACAAATTGGATGAATGAAATGAATTTGAAGCCAATGGTTTCTTATTATTCACGAAATATCGAGAACCGAACATCAATTTTTACCAATTTTGCGTGCTATTTTTTGTAGATTTTAATTTTTTACGAAAAAACTGGCTGTTAGATTTTTATAAAAAAAATTACTGAATGTTGAAAACAATATTTTTTATAAAATAAAATTAATTTGAAGCCTATATCTTAAATTTTTGAAAAGATATTTGAATCGAAAATCAATTTTTACGAACTTTTATTAATTTTTTTTAAGTATTTTTTGTTAAAAAAACTGTCAATTCGATTTTTCTCAAAATTTTACTGAATGTTGAAAACAATATTTCTTATAAGATAAAATCAGTGTAAAGCCAATATCTCAAAGTTTTGAAAAGATATTTGAGTCGAAAATAAATTTTTACCAACTTTTGTAAATTTTTATAGGTTTTTAATTTTTTGTAAAAAAAAACTGTCAATTCGATTTTTCCCAAAATGTTACTGAATGTTGAGAACAATATTTTCTAAAAAAATAAATTAGTTTAAAGACAATGTCTCAGGGTTTTAAAATGTTATTTGAGTCGAAAATAAATTGTTACTAACTTTTATTTATTTTTTTAAGTTTTTATTTTTTGTTAAAAAACTGGCAATACGATTTTTCTCAAAATTTTACCAAGTGTTAAAAACGTTATTCTTTGTTGCACAAAATTGTTTTGGAGATAAAATCATTTTATGTTCCTAAAATTTAAGAGGTGACAAATATTTTTTTCAATTTTTTTGATTTATAAAAATGTCAAAACTTTCAATTCGGCAGGCCGGCCAATTACAATACCTTCCTATGGGAAGTTTAAAAGTGAAAATTTTGGTTACATTTGAAAAAAATGTATATTAAATTAAATTAGATTATATAACGGGTTATCCATTTTGCGGTTTCAAAAGTATAGGGCTGGAATTGGACATTTGTCAAACTAGTTGTTTTAGTTAGTTTTAGTTGAAAGTCTAACACTTATGAAAATGGATCGTTTAACTATCGCACAACGCATACAAATTGTTAAAACCTACTACAAAAATGGTAAAGCCAATATCGTGCTCTAAGAGGATATTATGGTTTACATAATCGTGCAACTACGCAAGCAATTGGCAAAATTGTGAAGAAATTTGAAGAGACTGGATTAGTTACAGATATTGTAACGACCCGAACGTTGTTCTCAGGAATTAGGACTTACATACGGCACATTATGGCGTATTTTGCATTTGGATCGACCCCTATTTCCATATAAAGTCCAGCTCACACAACAACTAGAGCCTGTGGGGCTACGTGATAGAACGTGTTTATGCAGATAAACCTTAAATTCTTGAGCACTTAGAAACCAATATTCGTCAAGTTATGGCGAAATGTGTCAAAAAGTGGTCGAAAATTACCTCAAAATAATGGATGCTTGCAACAATTCGCGTGGTGGTCATTTAAGAAATGTAGTGTTTCACACATAATTTCAACGTTCAAACCTTATAATAAAAATAAGATATCATGAAGACAAATATTTTATAGGTGTTTAATTTACGTTTACTTTTGAAACCGGAAAATGGATAGCCCTGTATCATAAAAATCCCTATTTTGCAAGAAACTTTTAATAACCGTGTTATCTACTCTAATGCTTCACAATTAATTCAAGTCTTTAAAGAGGGCATTCTTTAAATTATCGACGAAATACAGCCTCAAATATGTGAAATGGTCATGAAAAATTTAAAAAAAGTATATGATGGTGGTCATTGGGCTGATACCATTCTATAATGTAAATGCTGCACACCTCTTTACAATGAATTAAACATCCATTAACGTCTCATTAAAAATACTACTTTTTATATAATATCAAAATTAAACCTTTCATTAAAAATCCTGTAAAAATAACAAGCTTGAATTTCATATTCCCGCTTACGACACACGATACAATTCATTGATTAATTTATTTGGGTGACTTAATCTCTCTCATAATTGGTATGTAAGATTTTGTCATTAAATTAAAAACGAATAAAAATATGTCATTTCTATATTTGTACACAACCACAACACAGTTTTGACTCAAATAATTCACTAATAAGTAACCGGATTCTGAGATCATATCCTGTACTATAGTAACCAAATCAATTTAATATAATTCAATTTAAATTTTCCAAGAAATAATTATGTGTTTTATTTGTTGAAGAAACTAATTATTTTTCTTTTTAATGCAACGATGTCTCAAAAATTATTTAATTTATATACATTTTTCCATTTTATCGTTCTTACTTTATTCTGGTGTAACCGATCCCTTGGGCCCCAGAAATAAAAAATTCTATCAGCAAAAAAGAAGAGCAAGGTACACTACGCGTCACGCATTTTATATCTCATATTTCTTCCAAGGTTTCTATACATAAAATAAACACAAACTTAATAATAAACCAATAAAAATGACATCAACATAATTACCAAAAATCCCAATTTCAATAAGAAAAGAGATCATCAGTTTGAATTAGGGCAATTTTCTAAGAAATTAAGAAGAAAAGGATACCTATTAGAAAAAATCAAAATTTCTTCACTTTAAACAAAAAAGAATATCTATCCAAATCATTTGAAGCAGAGTGTAAAGGACATCCATTTTTTTTTTCCTTCATGCGTCATCGTTTGGTCATTAAATTCAAATAATACATCTTTACTCTCTTAGAAGCCATTTCGATACTACGAGTATTATGTCCCTTTCCCTGCGGCTAACCTTGGGAAAGGAATGACAAGGATTATTTCCAATTAGCCGCAACAAGGCCAAATCCTTAAGAGGATTACTTGTCCATCCAGGAGCAAATTACCATCCAAATGTGTTCCGTAATCCCTTTTTGTTGCCTTATAATTGCGTGGTCGGGTTGGGTTCGACTTTCGATAGATTCCTTTGAATTCTCAAAATGATGTCATCCTTTTTTCGTATCTAGCCCAACCTATACACATCTATATAGAAATGTCACTATAATTGTCCTGATCACACACCCACATCCTCTATACATCCAAATTTAACACTGCAACAGGATGCAACATTATAAATGTAGACCGGAAAAGCAAGTAGTGTAGTACAATATGTTAATGCAAATCGAGTGAATCCCGAAAGCAAACTGATAGTTATGCAAAACATTATTATCACGCCCGCCCTCCTACTAACATTTAGGTACTCTATTAAGACCAATTCGGTTGGGCCATCCTTCGAGGCCTACGCCTAAGTGAAAGCACACAAATGAATGAAAAGTACGTATTACCGCACCAACAGACTCAGACTACGACTGCAGTTTCGAGTTTTTGTTCAATCTTTTTTAGGTGGCTTAGGAAACTGGAACTTTTTTGGGAGGCAATGAGCTTTTCAATATATGAACACAAAAAGAAGCCTTGATTTTATTTGCATATTTTATCTACGCTTGAATGAATATATGTATATATATTTATGTAGAAATTGCTATGGCTGTGCAAAAGGGGGCTTTAGTGAACCGCTCTGACGTTCATCGACCTCTATGATTCCTGATGTCCTCGACGAGGACGACGAAAACGACTACGACTACGACGACGACGACGACGTGCAGCAGCTAATACTACATGAACTGGTGGTTAGTGCGGTGCTGGTGGCAACATAGTCCGAGCATGTTGCACATACAGGTACTTCACTTGACACTCAAAGTGGGGGTCTCGATCTCAATGTGTTTTGTATTCATGAGCAAAAATGCATTTAGGCCACATTGCTCACCTCCGGAACTAGAACTGTGTGTGTTTTGAACTCACCTCTATCTGACCTAAAAAGGTGCAGTACTCAGAATGAACAAGAGACAGAAGGAGATAGGGATAGATAGCCTCGTTAAGGAAAGGGCCCGGCTTCTGTTTGATTAATGGTCAAAAGGAATAAAGCTGAACACGGACTTTTGGTTAGAAGAATGAAAAATGGTTTTGTGTTATAGGTAAAAGGCTTTGTGTGTGTGTTTTTTTTTTTTTGGAAAGGTGCAGCAGATACGAGAATAAAAATAATGCCTACTAAATGAAGTGGTAGGTAAGGTTCTTACATAGTTATTTGTTTAGAATACAACCTTTAAAGTTTAAACTTAGATGAAAGTCATAACTTTGATCTAAGGAAGTAGATAAAAATGTCTTTTCAAAAGTTTTTATATAAAACAAAGACATCAAAAAGCAACTTTGAATTTAATATTATTTAATTGTGTTATGTTGTTAGAATTTTGACAAAGTGTTTTTAAAGTACAAAATTCCACTTCTGTAGAATTCGCATACTACCTAAACATATCATCTGCAACTAAAATGCACGATACCGATCTCGAAATCCTCTCAAATATATAAAATAAAAAAGAAGACAAAAACTAAAAAAAAATGGTTTAAAACCAAAATTCCCAAACTAAGGCCAAAAAAGCCTTGAAGAAATTTTCGACATTCTATCTACGAATTTTGTACTGATTTGAATTTAGATTTCTTGATGTTGAATTGTTTTATAAAAAACGTTCTTTAAATGTAGCTTGCCTTCTATATTCGTGATTTTCCTATTATTATGTGGTTTCATTGAAATACTTTTTTCTTAAATAAAATAAAATAAAATAAACGCAAAACAATCTAAATCCTCAAAATGTCGGCTTTAAATATATTTAGATATAATTTCTCAAAATGGCCTCCACGACTACGCTTTGTGAATGCAAAGCCATTCTGTCGGGCCAATTTTCCACCACTTGTTCGAGCAAGAACCGGGTATTATTTCCTCCATAGATGATATCAGAATAGACCAAAGATTCGACGTATTCCAAAAAAAAAATGGCCCAGTGGTGTCAAATCACAGAAATGAGGTGGTCAATTCACAGGTCCAGTTCTTGAGATGATTGGAACACTAAACTTTTATATTTAAACAAAATAATGTATATAGCATGTTTTTGCATCTTGTTAACTTCCTTTTGTAAGTTATTGCAATTGTTCCGAATTGTCAAACTAAACGTTGTGACACTCATCGACGTTTCAAAATCTCTAGAATTTAAATTTATTTTATTATTTTTATTTTATTATTATATTATTGAGCACAACCATCAGCCGGTTAGATGGGTGAAACTTCATCTCTATCACCACAGCCGTTGGAAGTGCCATCGTACGTTTACGACGTACATTACAGCTATTATCCAAAACACCACGTGCTCGTTGTATAAAACCTAAAGTCAATCAAAGAACAAAACCTACGGCTTTAACGCAATAAATTAAAAGTCATGGACTCAATGCGTACGAGGTAAATTTGAAAAGGCCACAGATGATGAAAAAGATGTCTACTATACGAACTCGTAGAGAGAACCCTTAATGTACAGTGTACACCCAATATATGACGCTTGAAATCATCCCTAGTGACCACTAGGCCAAGATATGTCGAGAGCCAGTATTTATGTTATATTTCGCTAAATAATTATTTTAATACCATAAATTGGGAGCAACTATTTAAAGATAAATCTTTAAATCAGATGTATACCATCTTTAAAACACTTTTGTTTGAGGGTGTTCAGAAGTTCGTTCCGATAGTTCGAAAGAGATCATCTTTTAAATCTCCCTGGTTCAATAAAAGGCTTAAGAATTTAGAAAATGTAAAAAACAAGGCTTTAAAGAGATGTAAGGTAACAGGCAAATCTGAAGATAGAATTCGTTTTATGCAACTGCGACGGGAATTTGATTTTTTGAGTAGATTTCTATATTCATAATATATAAGTTCAGTTGAAAGGGATATCAAATGCAACTCGAAATCTTTTTGGGTTTTTTTAAATTCAAAACGCAAAAGTTCTGCGTTTCCTAGCTCTATGGAGCTTGATGGAGAGACCTCCCATAGTACTGAAGCTACATGCAATTTTTTTGCTAAGTTTTTTCAAGCGAATTATAATATAGACATTATACCTAATAGTGAAAACCTGTATAATGATATTAGTTCTCAAGTTGATTTTAATGTGTTTTATCTATCTGATCAAGAGGTATTTGACGGCTTAGCTTCTCTTGATGTTAATATAAAAGCTGGAGTAGATTTGATTCCTCCTCTTTTGATATCGGAATGTGCTGTTTCGCTTTGTAAAGTACTAAAAATTATTTTCAATAAATCGATCCATTCTGGGGTTTTTCTAGAAGAGTGGAAAATATCATCCATCAGCCCTATTTATAAAAGTGGTCTCAAGCACTTAATTAAGAACTATAGACCAGTCTCAACACTTTCAGCGATTCCAAAACTTTTTGAAAAGTTGGTGTTCAATAGACTTAGTTTCACGGTGAAAGACATAATATCTTCGAGACAGCATGGATTTTGTAGTGGTCGCTCCATTACTACGAATTTGTGTCTGTTTACAAGTTTTTGTTTATCTGCTTTGGAAAAAAGAATGCAGGTCGATGTTTTGTACACGGATTTTGTGAAAGCGTTCGATAGAGTCCATCATAGACTTCTATTAAGAAAGTTGGAGAGGATGGGATTCAGATTCGGTTTTCTTAAATGGTTAGAATCTTATTTGTCAAATCGAAAACAGATTGTTAAAATCGAAGGCAATCAATCCTTTTTTATTGAAGTCTTATCGTGACTGCCTCAGGGAAGTCATTACCCCTCCTTTTCAATATTTTCGTCAATGACATTCCGAACTGTCTGCAATTTTCTAATTGTTTGATGTTCGCAGATGACTTGAAACTATTCCCAAATTTCTTCAGTTGAAAATTGTGTTAACTTTCAAAAAGATATAGATGCGTTTTTCAATAGGTGTAAATATAATCATCTCGAGCTAAATATCTCTAAATGTAAAATATTTAGAGCTTCTCGTACAACACCTAAAGTGCTGTTCAGTTACAGTCTCGGCAATGAAAGTCTTTCAACCGTGAGTGAAATAAAGGACCTTGGCGTTATTTTTGACACTAAGTTTTCTTTTTCTGAACACATACATTTTATTATTTCAAAAGCGAATTCGTTGCTAGGTTTTTTAAAACGCAACACGGGGGTATTTAAAGATAGTTATACTCTGAAAACGATTTACATATCTTTAATATTACCCATACTGGAATACTGTTGTGTTATTTGGTCTAATTTTTATCAAAATTCCTCAGACAGGATCGAAAATATTCAAAGAAGATTCACGTGCTTTGCTTTAAGGAATTTCAGGTGGTCAGATGGTTTTCCCAATTATGGCTCTAGGTGCACACTGATATATTTAAAATCTTTAAAAAGCCGTAGAGAAACCCTTGGGGTTCTTGTTATCAAGGACATACTCAATGGTAAAATAAAATCTCCGGACTTACTAGCTCTTATGTCTTTTTATGTTCCTGAGAGACATCTAAGAAATAGGGACGTTCTCTTTTTGATTCCTAGTCACAGGACGAACTATGGACCTAATGAACCCATAACTCGTAATTTATCTCTTTTTAATTTAATTCATAGTGAAGTCGACCTTCAAATGAATAGGGATATGTTTAAGAGTATTGCTTTAAACTTTTTTAATGATGTATAATGATAAATTATAATTTAATTGTAGTCAACAGATTATGTATCCATTGATGAAAAAAGAAATAAATAAATGTAGTATACATTGACCCTCAGAGCTTACATGAGAACACTAATGACAATGGAATAAAACATCACCTGGGATATCTCCTAATGGAGTGACTTGTTACCTCGTAATTTATCACGTGTTAATAGAGCACAGTCAAAATGCGGGCCTGATCGCAATACGTTCGTATCGGGTTGGCAACATCTACTCGGATCACTATCTTGTGGTTACGTGTTCCGACGGCGCATTGCGAAGAGGAAAATGCAATGCATCCAGTCCTTAGGCTCGAATAAACACGGCTGCCCGCGCTATGAAAACGCCACCAATAACTAAAAATGGACGCGTGAAGCCTCAGCCTCGAGGAGTTCGAAGCGGAGGACAGAGAAAGTTCTGAATTCAGTTTGATGGGCATGGAAGAGAAATAGGCACGGCATAAAGTCATTAGTACTGCCAACTTCATCTTAGGCAGCAGTCGAAGAGATCGGAACAACTAATGATGAATGTAAGCTAGCGACAGACCGTAAAAATGCAGCAATATCGTAGAACCCAGGCCACCCGAAGTAGATTATAAGAGAGAAAATTAGAGAAAAAACTTGAGAGACCAAATAAGACTATTTCGTCCAATACGTATACACCACGCTGCATATACCGTAAGGACGGAAAGGACAATCTGGACCCCGATCCCAAAACTATTCCGAAATAATTGAAAGAACACTTTAATGAACAACTCAACGGTCAGCTCAACGAATGATGAGAACGACTCCATCATTTCGAGAAGACAATATCATGCTGCTGCCACCAAGAATTGAAGAAGTCAATCATACTGTACATCCCAGCCGAGATTATCAAACAATTATTAGTTTTAATTCTCTTTGTAAGTGGGCAAAATAAATAATTTCAGTTAGATAAGTATATAACATAACATATATAACAGATCTCAGTGTTCTCAATCCAGAATAAATAAACTCAGACTTCTATTCATCCTTAACGTAGATAATTACTTCATTTTCAAAAACAACATCAAGGAAATCCAAAGAATTGGGTTCATCTCTAGAACACAACAACATAGCCACAGACTTCGCACGATTAAGTTTCATTTTGTAGTTATTAGACCAAGTAAGGATATGGCTCAAATCCTCATTTAACCTCCAACAAACTGATTTTACGAAAAGTATATAGTAGTACATCATCGGCAATTAAATGAACTGTGCGGTTAGACATTACATCGGGAAGTTCATTTATAAATAACGAAAATAAAAGAGGACATAGGACCGAGCCTTGAGGTGTTCCATCAGTATTGTAAATTAGAGGATTAGAAATACCAACTTTAGTTTTTATTCTCTGAACTCTATCTATGAGCATGTTGCACAATAGCCTAAGTGATGAGCTTGGAAAATTGAAATTCCTTTTCAGTTTGAAGAAGAATAGAGTGAGAGAATTTTTGCAAATAATTTACCACAAAATACTGATAGTTTTGCAATCAGAAGGGCTGGAAGGATTTGCTTTTTAGGGGACTGGTATAATGTAAACACATTTTCAAATATCAAGATATTCGCCGCTGTATATATTCAAAAATGTAATATGTAAAATAAGTAATTAATTATTATGGTTGGGAGTATAAACTTAATAAATTTTGAAGAAATATTCTCAAGACCAATCGCATTCAATTTAATGTCCTTATAATTAAAGTCTCGATACGACCTGTACCTAAATGTTCAATAAAAAAATAAATAATATGGAGTCGTGGATGAAATCTGAACTTGTTCTTATTTGATCATGTCCAAGAATTCTTCGCCTAGCGCTAGTCAAAAACATATCTATCAGAGAGAGGTTTACAAATGACTTAAAGCAAGTCGGCCATATCGGTAATTCACATCTGAACGATCGAAGATATCGCAGATATGATTGAATAAACGTGTGAAACTATTGCTGGTCCAAAAGTCTACGTTAAGGTTACTTCCAATTAATAAATGAGAATGATATCACTGTTTGTTGATTTGTTTTTCGGTTTAGTTCGAAGAATGTTTATCGGTGAATAATTTAACATATTTCAAAAACGTGTAGAAGTAAATCATTACACCAAGTAATTTATGAATTTTCGAGTTCTTCTTATGGAAACAAGAAAAACTCAAAACTGTAAAGAGCAATATTTTTCACTGAATTATCCTACGATATTCTGACGTAATCTTCCAATCAAATAAGAACTTCAGTCTATACATTTTTATTGAAGACTTTAGGTACATAATGAGCAAATTGAATGATTTAATATCTCACATGATTGTTGTATTATTAAATTTTACAAACAAACAAAAGTATCAAAACGGTTTGCTTTCCTTTTATCATATATCTCAACACAAAACATTTGACAGGAGTTCCTCATTCCATAAACCGAAAAGTATATAATTTCACATTCATTTGGATACATAAATATGTTCATTAATAATGATTTTACTATTGAAGAGCAAATTAAACAATTGTGCTAACGTTTCGATGAATTATTATTGCTTTTTATTATTTAATTTGAAACTTGGGGTTTTATATAAATATCTAATTATAATATTGTTACTCGTTTTCTCTTTAAATTTTAAACCAACCTTTTCCAGTATTGTCCTCAGTCCTTATTCAACCTCATGCATCGATTAACATTTAAAAAATCCCGAAATGCCAATAAATTGTTCCAATTTTAAACGTAAAAAAGTGTTCAATTATTCCTTTTACAAAACACTTTCCAAAAAATATTTCAATTATTTATATATTTTCAATTGAATTTTAAAATAACCTCATGGGTTTTTTAACAAAATAAAATACAAAAAATTGAAAAAATAAACAAACAAATTCTCTCACTCACCTTTTCATATATGAATGATTTAAAAAAAAATTCTCAGAGCTGAATTTGAATACCAAAATCCCAGGCGTAGGTAAGGTCCTTGGTACTTTGTAAAGGTTGATGTCGTCGTCGTTGGCGTTGGCGTTGTCACTGTCGTTGTCGTTCACGTATATAGTTAGTTAGTTACTCAATCCTCGCGATGACACTTTTTCACCTCAACTCAATACAGCGCGAACCGACAATATATCCCTAAATTCGTTACTGGTGTAATCCAATTAACATCGAATACACAGGAACCGGAAACAAAGCGTCGCTCGTTCGCTCGAGTCGTCTTGTTGTGTCGTGTCGTTCGTCTCTTATGTTTTATAGCAGCCGTGTGTGTTGCCGTGCCGTCACACCGACCAACGCGACATTTGTCTGTGTCTGGTTGCAGCAAGGATAATTTTTTGGTTTATTGAATTTTCTAAAGTAACTCAGTAACGCTATTAAAACATTTGCACTTTATTTAGACTCAATTATCACACTTATTGCTGGGGTTGAATTTTTCCTTTATTTTTTTTAATTTCACAATTTTAATTCAATAACAATTTCCCATCATCATCATCAGCAAAAGAAAATTGTAGGAAAATACAAAATAAAAGCACAAAGCGACGATAGTTTTGTAACTATAAGGAGAACAGGACGAAAAAACATTAAACTTCACCCGTAACAAATGCATAGAAGTTATAATGGCTTGTGGGCGGTAGCAGCGGCAGTGGCGGCGCGGCGACAACCATGACGACGACCGAGGAGGAGGAAATTGGTGGTCCGTTGACTCCCATTCGTAGGAGTCTGCACGAAGCGCACCCTTTACTCATTAACAGCGTACTATATACAAGAGAACAATGTTCTTCAGGTGAATTGAAGGGGCGGGTTTGAGGGTCGAAGAATAGCTATGGTTGGAGGAGCTCGGTTATGTTGTGTAAGATTTTTTTAGATTTTTGTTTTTATTTTTAAACAAAGTTTATCCTTTTTAGTTGTTGAGCGGGTTCAAATGAAAGGACATGGCCACAAAACAACACCGCAACTGGGTTTATCTACCAGAAACAAATGTGTATATCCTGCAATGAAAAAGATAAAACAAGAAAAAGTGCTTGATTTTCAAAGTGGTGGGATACAATCTGGACAACATATATGTACATTTTATGGACACAAAAAAATAAGTTAAAATTATTTATGAGTCTTGTTTTTTTTTTTTTGCTATGTATTTTTGAAGGTCTACAAAAAAAAAGAACTTTCATTAAAAATCTGAAACTCTGTGTGCTTGAACTCTGTTTTTATGGACTTTAAAAAGCAATTATAATTAACGTGGACATTTTTGTTAACGTTTTCATTAAATTAAATAGTTTAAAAAATTAGTTTTAAGGCTTAAAGAAAAAAAAATTTGTTTAAAATTTAAACTAATAAATTTATTAATTTTAAATATGTACATAAATTTTTATGAAACTTTAGCTAATTTTATAATTTGAAGCAAGATAGCTTTTTTCACGGGTACTACCTCTTGCGAGAAATTGACAAATCCTCCAATAGTAATTCTTGCCATGGAAAGCGCTTTCTCTAATGAGACGTTCGGATTAGGTTTTAAACTGTAGGTTCACTCCATCACTGACAACATTGCTCGCACACAGGAATGGTTGAGAGTTGTAAGTCACTAGGTCCTAGTTCTCAACAGACTTTTGCGCCAACTAATTTATTATTTATTTATTTGAATCAAGCCAAGTTTGACTTTAATTTAAAAACAAAAACTGAAAAATAAGCCTGCCATGAAAATTATTAATATCTAGGAATTCGCCAAGTTGTAAGTTTATGAAGGTTCAGTACTACATTATTTTTAGTAAAGTGATATTGAAGCTATTATTAAAAACTAATTAATTTCTGTAAGAAAGTTGGATACCACCACAAAGTCTTCCCCCTCCCCCCTAAATGCTCTTCACATTTTTAATTACTTATTACGTTCATACGTCCGTCCGTAAGTTGGGGAAACTTTTTTCTTCTTCCATATCTCAAGAACCGGAGGTAAAGGGTGATTGTGTATCTATTATCTTTTTGGCAACACTCGTTTAAACAGCTGACGCACGTTTCGTGTTTTGTTTTATTGACAAACATCTTCAGTTTGGTCTATAATTTAACCATGAATCGTCTTACAAACGAACAACGCTTGCAAATTATTGAATTTTATTTTCAAAATGCGTGCTCTGTTAAGAAAGTTCATTGGGCGCTTCTTCCAGCGAGCGACTTTGGCTCAATGGGTACATAAAGAAGCAGAATTGTCAATTTTGGAGTGAATAACAGCCAGAAGCATTGCAAGAGCTACCAATGCATCCAGAAAAAGTCGCAGTTAGGTGCGGTTTATGGGCTGGTGGCATCATTGGACCGTACTTCTTCAAAGATGATGCGCATCGTAACGTAACTTTGAATGGTGAGCGCTACCGTGAGATTATATCCAACTTTTTTTTGCCCAAAATGCAAGAGCTTGACTTGCATGACATGTGGTTTCACCAAGACGGTGCCACATGCCACACCGCACGCGCAACAATGGACTTATTGAGAGGCGAGTTCAGTGAACATTTTATTTCACGTTCGGGACCGGTTAATTGGCCGCCGTACGATTTAACGTCTTTAGACTATTTTTTGTGGGGCTATGTTAAAGCTCATATCTATACAGACAAACCCGCTTCAATTGACGCATATGGAGACAACATTGAAGCATTTATTCGTGAGATACCGGCCGAAATTTTGGAGAGTATTCTAAAATTGGACTAAGCGGATGGACTATTTAAGGAGCAGTCAAGGTCAACATTTGCATGAAATAATCTTCAAACATTAAATTATAGGGACGATTCAAATAAAGATTTCATTCATTTTTCTGAATTGTATGTGTTTTTTTAAACTTTTTTATAGCTTTTAAAAAATCACCCTTTATATCGACTTCAAATAAATAAATATCTCAAAAACCAGAGACATGTCGACTTCAAATAAATTTTGTTTTATACAGATAATGATGCTAGAAGATGCAGAATGGACTCTCAAAATAAAGTGAGTGGGTGGTTTTTATACCATAGCAATTTAAGAAAAGAGGCTGGGATTTAACCCAGACTGGTAACTTTCCATCCCGCTGCCGATTTGTCTTGGTTAAAACTTTAACAGAGTATTCATAACAATATTTTCTGTAAGATACAAAATTTGAAGTCAATATCTTTCTTTGTTCGAACACGATCAGTTGGTGGTTGTTTATCAGTTGGTTGTTGTTTTTGTAGGTTTTCGTGTTTTGTTATAAAAGCTTTCACTTTAATTTTTTTAAGAAATCAACTAAAAATTACCAACAAAATCTTGCACATGATGAAACATTTTTATTTCAAAATCTATTTTTGTTAACGATATCTTTAGTAGAAACCCAATTTTTCCCAATTTTAGTAGCATTTCTTTAAATTTTGTATTTGTTTTACAAATACAGATTGGATTTTTTAAAGATGTTACGTTAACAACAAAAGTTAGTACAAAATTTGAAGTCATTAATTTATTCACGAGATGTCAAGAATCGAACATCAATTTTGCGTAAAATTTTTTGTAGATTTTAATTTTTATGAAAAAACTGACTGTTGTATTTTTATACAAATTTTACTCAATGAGGAAAACAAGATATTTTATAAGACGTAAATAGTTTGAAGCCAATATCTTAAATTTTGAAATAGATATTTGAATCGAAAATAAAATGTTTTTTTTTTTAATTTTTTTTAAAAAAAACTTCTTATTAGATTTTTTTCAAATTATTACCAGATGTCAAAAAAGTTATTCTTCGTTGCATACAATTATTTTGAAGATAAATCATTGTTTTTTCGTAAAATATTTGAATTGACAATTATTTTGTATTATTTTTTTTAAATTTATAAAAAAAACCCGTTGATTGAATTTGTTTACCAATTTCAAAAAAAATGTTAACCCTAAACATCACACGAACCAATAACTCTATTGACTTGAAATAAATTTTATATTTTATAATGTGGCGTGATACCAAACTAATATAATTTTGAAAAAAAATCAACTAACGGTTTTTTTATAAATCAACAAAACTGAAACAAAATAACTGTCAACTCGAATATTTTACAAACACAAAATGATCTTATCTCTAAAATAATTGTATGCAACTAAGAATAAAGTTTTTGACATCTAGTAAAATGTTGAGGAAAATCAAATTGACAGTTTTTTTACCAAAAAAAAAAAAACATTACTAAAAGTTGGCAAAAACTGATTTTCGACTTAAATCTTTTAAATTAGAGTATTGGCTTCAAACTAATTTCATCTTATAGAAAATATTATTTTTGACATTCAGTAAAGTTTTTATAAAAATCCAACTGTCGTTTTTTTCATAAAAATTAAAATCTACAAAAAATAGTACGAAAAATTGGTAAAAATCGATATTCGGTCCTCGATATCTCGTGAAATTTTTTTTTTATTATATTGGTTAAAGCAAGATTATAATCTTAGATCATTCCAATTTGTAGTTTTTAATGTAAGAAATAAAAACTACTTTCAAGAAATGCTGCTAAAATTGGTAAAAATTGTTTTTGGCCAAAAATCTCGTTAACAAAAATAGATTTTGAAATCAAACTATTTTATCATATGCAAAATATTGTTGTTAACTTTAAGTTTATTTTTTAGAAAAATTCAACTGACAACTTAAAAAAAATCACGAAAACTTATAAAAACAAAAAAAAAAACTGATAAGAAATGGTTTACGACTCAAGTATTAGGAGAACAAAGAATGACATTGACTTCAAATTTTGTATCTCACACAAAATATTGTTATGAATATACTTTGTAAAAGTTTTAACCAAAACAAATCGACAGACGGGATGGGAAGTTATGTCGCATACCGGCCTCTTTTTGTTCTGTATTTCTAAAAAAAATGCTTAAATGTTTAAAAAGCAAATGTTTTAAAACAAATTGGGACTCTCAACTTATGTAGAACTAATTAAATGCAAATTAGGCACCTTACTATACTTTTTGATTTGTTATTGTTACTTTGGACTTAATTACTCGACACTCATCAAGTTGAATTCTCGAACGTGTTCAGAGTTTAGACAAAGACAATACTGAGCTAGTATAGGTATGTTTCGAAACATTTTTCTATAATTGCTATTTTAATTGAGCAAACATTTTCCAAAAATCAGATAGGTTTACCATCATCAGTGCAGGAATTTAACTAAACTTGATAACTTATTACATTAACCATTATTCTTCTTTTCAATAGAATTTCTGGAATTTCTCTGAAGTGCTATTTAATTTAATTTATTATAATCCCTTTGCAAATAAATTGTGTCCAACTCCAGAAGGGTGAAGAACTACTGCTACCGCCGCCGCCGCTCCGCTCCACGCCGACGAAGGGAAGAACGACCTAAAATAATATTCTCTGACGTCACTTGTGCATGCTTAAACTTTTACAGTAACAACAAAAACTCCAATAGGAATCTGGGAGTAAATGTTATTTAAATTTTTACTGTATCACTTTCCTGCAAAATTACATTATGTACATAGCTAATGTATAAAAGTGCATTGAAAATGTTGCTTTTAACGTTTATTTTTCGAATAATTATATTCCGTAAGTGTGCTGCTGCTGTTTTCCATTTGCATAAAGTTTATCCTAGCAGCGGCGCGGCGCGGCGGCAGCCGGCGTGTTGTTGTCAACTTTTAGGAGAATTTAATTTTTATTTATAGCTCGACACTTTGGAACAAACGATATTGTTGTTTTTATTTCTTTTTCTAGGAAGCCTCTTGGGGTCTCAAAACTTGATGGTGGAAAAATGGTTGTTTTTGAATTTGAGTGTAAGTTCTTCATAAAAATTCCATATATACACATACCTTTGTATAAAGCTACAACCTACTTTTATGCGGTGTGGAAAAATGAAATAAAACACATAATTGGTTTCTGAAGTGAAATTTTGATGGGTTTTCTACCCTCTGGATGCATTTTATGAGTGATTTGGTCGTGTCTGCTGGTAGTTGGCTCTGACTCTGACTCTGACTTTAGCTTTCTTATTTGCTTATATTCCTTTTTCATACTCACTGAACTTTCGAAGTCAATTTCATACTCTGCGAAACAAATTTTCCATAGTAAAATATTCAACTAGGGATTTCCTTATTTGGCAGTTATTTTTTATATCTATTTTAAATTCAGTTAACATTCAAAAATTGCTTCTCAACAAGTTACTTTACTATACTCTCTTGAGTTCTCATCTGAGCCGTAAAAACAAACTTTTTCCAAGGCATCGAATTTCATAATATGAAAGGAAATGATTCTAATAAATATGTATTTTTCAGGATTGTGGAAATAGTCCTAACAAAAACAAAAAAAGTAACAAGCAACTCTTAACACTCTTTTTGCCCTACAAGTTATTTAACCAAAAACACTTATTTACTAGTTTCGTGAATTGAATTTAAATTAATTCATTAATGAGTCTGATATAAATTGAAAATTTTAAATTAAAAAAACGATAATGTCAACTTTGTATCTGCATAAATATTATGTATGTATTTTCTGTAAAGTAGCATTTTATAACAATCGGCGACTGCGGTTAGGTAATTTCTATATCTGATGGCACTTAATATTAACAAATTGATGATTTGATTGTCCTTTTTATTTTAAATTTTTGTTGCTATGTTAACGCATATTTTATAGGAAGTGGCAAACCACAATGTAAAATTGAAAAATTATTTGTTAATCAAGAAATGTTCAGGAAATTGCTGATTTATTGAAAATATTTTACGATTTAAATTGAATAATATGTAAATGTATGTTAAAACTCTTGTAACAGGAAACAGAGTTGGAATTCAATCAAGTGAATACTTTTGTTTTGTAATTTTATATAAATGTTGAAATCAATAGCGTAAATTGTCGATGAAATTTTGTGTTCTCATTAAAACAAGTTTTTAGTGGATTAATCTGCACGTCGGCAGTTTTTTGTTCCTGGAAATCAAATTTCACTTTTTTAATGGGTTTTGATGACCTTAATTCGGATACGACTGCAAAATTACTTTATCACGTTTTTATTTGTAAATATAACTTCTTAAAATTTGAAAAAAAAAAACACATACCTATGTATACAAGGCTTTTAGAGGATATCATTTTCATGAAGTGGCTTCTTTGATATTCAGTTGACATAATTTAAGTATTACATACAATTTTCGTAAAATCCTCAATTTTAAAGAAACGCTGAACCATTTGTATAAAACTGTTTTAAAATTATTTATGTTTTTGTAATTGATCCGTCCTCTTAACGAGCAAGTTTTTAAAATGTGTTACAAAAATATTAAAAATAAATATTGAAAATGGGTATTTTTAAATATTGAACAGATAATTAAAATCAATGTTCGGATTCGAAATCAACACTAAAAATGTATTCCAAAACGTATTTTTCAAAACTATGTGAGTATTAAATTCAACGTTTGCTCAAAACTTTATATAGAGTTGAATAAAGTTTAAAAACTAAAGAAAATTTCCAGAAACTAAGTAATATATACTAAAATGATTTAAACTGTATCTAGAAGACAATGATTTGTACTTTGTAAAATCATCATACAATTTGTTGTTACGGGTAAGTTGCGGCTTAACTTAGCTTTAAAGAATACTCCGATTTTAGTTATCCTTAGTATTTTTAAAGGGGCATCACATGATGTGACAGAACAATCTAAAGGTAAGATTCGAATTCATCACATCTAAATTTAAGTATAAAAAGCATAACTTTGTCGACCAGTGATAATTTTAAGTTAAACTGCGAATGTTTTCTTTCGCTCAAACACAAATTGGTTTTTTTTTGTAAAGAAAATTCAGCACGGAATGAAATCATTTTGAAGTCAATACCTTCATTTATTCACGAGATATCGAGAATTATAGATTTTAATTTGTATGAAAAAACTTAATGTTTTATTTTTTATACAAATTTTACTGAATGTCAAAAACTATATGTTTTATAAAATGAAATTAGTTTGAAGGCAATGCTTTAAATTTGTAAAGATATTTAAGTCAAAAATCAATTTTTACACAGTTGTAGTAATGTTTATTTTAAGGTTTTATTTTTTGTTAAAAAAAACTGTTAATTCAATTTTTATCAAAATTTTATCACATGTCAAAAACCTTATTTTTGTTGCATACAATTATTTTCGAGATAAAATCCGTGGCATGATGGGTAGTGCTTTGGACTGTTTAGGGCCAAAAGACATTAGTATTAAGTGTTATAGTTTAACTTAGAGTGTCCGTATGGGACCTGTAAATAAGTTGTAAGTTATGGTTAATTAGGCTAGTTTTTTGAATTTTTGTTTAGCTTTAAGATAGGTTTAAGATTGAAGTAATAAAAATGAATTAAAAAAAAAAGTGCATTGGACTGTCATGCCAGAGGTCTTGGGTTCGATCCCTGCCTATGCCATCTAAAGTTTTTTTTTACGGGTACTGCCTCTTGCGAAGAATTGACAAATTTTCCAAGAATAATTCTTGTCATGAAAAGTGCTTTCTCAAATGAGCCGTTCGGATTCGGCTTAAAACTGTAGGTTCCCTCCATCACTGACAACATTGCTCGCGCACAGGAATGGTTGAGAGTTGTAAGTCACTAGGCCCTAGTTCTCAACGGACTGTTGCGCCACCCAATTTAATTTTTTTTTAAATCATTTTTTTGTTCGTTTAATATTAAAGGTGACAATTATTATTATAAGAAAACGGTTAGTTCAATTTTTTTCAAAAAATATATTTGTTTGGTACTCTTCGCAATTTCTCTAAAAATCTTTTATATAGATTCTAGGGACCTCGAAACGTCAAGTGAAATCAAAATTTTTAATTCGACTAACTTCGTATGGGGAGTTAAAAATTACAGCGGAAAACAAATCTTGCTGTATTGTAAAGAGAAGGGCACAAATTTGTCAGTTTTATAACGAACCACTAGGGTGTACTGTCTGCCAAACAGGGTGCATTTTTAGTAGAGTGTTTTTTTCCCCACAGTGAAAAGAGAACCCCTTTGTGTTTCAAGAGAAACTATCGCCAGAAAGTGGATAAGAGTAGCAGCTTGGGGCATCATCGGTACTTAACTTCTCTTATTTCTCTTAACACACAAGAATACAGTCATCTTACATAAATCAATTTTTTGGTTTCTGAGGCTTCTATACTTCCTTATATTTTAAAGCTAAACAAATGTTTCAGGCCTGTTCCTGATGGATTATTATAATTTATGTTCAAAAAATGGGTGTCTCATATTTAATTGTACATTGTTTCTGTCTGTAAAATGATCCAAGTTCCCAGATCTTTGGAAATATTCACACCCAACACCAATATATAAAAAAAAGATTCTAAAAATTCAGTTACGAACTATTGTAATTTCGAATGTTTAGATGCATTCGAAAAACACTCTCAAGCCGATTACAAGTCAAATGACAAATTGAGTCATGAAATTCTTCTTAATAAATTAAGTAAAATTGGACTTGACTACCGTTTTTTTATGTGGATTCCGTCATATTTTAAAGTTATGGCGTCATGTTTAGAAGTAATCTTCCATGTCAATTTAAGGTTAATTCTGGTGTACCTCAAGGCACGTTGCTGTTTATTTTATTTATTAATGATTTGCTTTCTGCTTCAAATAATTCTCTATTCAATTTTTTGAAATTATTACCTCCTTCAGGAATTGTTAAGAGCAACTAGAAGATCTAAACACATTTTGGGAATAGAGGAATATAAATCGTTTGATTTTAAATATTGACAAATGTAAGACAATGTGTTTTACATGCAATCTTTATACAAAAAAAATATGACTATTCATGGAAACATGAATTGCTTACGCAAAATGTTTGGCAAACAATTAATATTGCGTAGGGCAGAAATTTCTTGCCTGCCCGTCGGTCGCCCTCCCCTGACTTATTCGTGTGCGATATTTTTTTAATGGGATTATTCGAAGTCCAATGTTTATGTCCAAATATAAGTACTTTTTAGGGATGACACCAATATTTTACTTCTAGGTGATTTTAATTTACCACACATTGACTGGATTTCATCGGAAGACGAATCTTGCCTTGAAGCCTCTCTCTCTCTTCTTCACAATTGGAACTATCTTTTCTCGATAAAATCCCTCTTACTGGCTTACAGCAAATAAGCTGTATTAAAAACTCAAAAAATCGAATTCTCGATTTAGTATTTTCTTCTGACGCTATTAGTACTCTTGTTCTAGAATCTAGAACAGGAATTACTAATATTGATAAATATCACCCCCCCTTGGACATTTTTCTTGACTTAAGTAATCACCTCACTGAACACAGTAATTCCTTTGATTGCTTTTATAATTTTGACTTCAGAAGAGCTAATTTCCAGTTGTTGTCTGAAGATTTAACCATTTCTGGAATTGCTGCTACTTTAGCATTTTCTAATATTGACGAATCAGTTTCAATTTTTTATAAGATCCTTAATAATTGCTTAGAAAAAATGTACCTTTAAAGAAATCAAGAAATACAAACTTTAGCCACCCTTGGTACACGAAAGAATTGCGTTTATTTCGTAACAAAATAAATAAGGCATGAAAAACTTATCTCAAGACTCTGTCTCCTATCAACTTCTCTATTTATGTTGAATTTTTTAATGAATTAAAGTCTCTTTCTAATTTTGTATACGCTAGTTATGTTAATGATATGGGCACCTCTTTGAAAGAGAATCCTAAACAATTTTGGAAACTTGTAAACTTAAAGAAAAAATCAGATGGCTTTCCAGTTAACTTCACTTACAAGAATCTTTCGTTAAATAAAACTGTTGATATCTGTAACGCTTTCGCAACAAATTTCCGTGAGTCATTTGTTAATAGCCCTCAAGAAGTTGATGAAGTAAATTTTCATAATCTTCACTCCTTTTTGCAAACTTGTTGTAGTCACATCCCTGTGCTACAGAGTACGGTCCTTGATCTTTTATCCGCGTTGAATAATAACTGCTCAGCCGGCCCCGATGGTATTCTTTAGTTGAACTCCCTCCGTTCTTATTCAAACTTTCTCTAAAAACAGGCAAATTTCCCAGTATATGGAAGAAGTCATTTCTAACAAAAAATTTCAAGAAAGGTAACAAGGCGGATATAACAACCTAAAGGCCCATTGCAAAGCTTTCTTGCATTCCTAAATTGTTTGAACAAGTTGTTTGTGAAAGTGTAGCATTTTTTAGTAAAAATCTCATTTGCGAATAGCAACATGGTTTTGTGAAAAAAAGATCAAACGTTACTAATCTCCTCACATTCTCAAACATATGTTCAAACGCTTTAGAACAAGGTTATGAAATTGACTGTGACTGACTTTTCTAAAGCTTTTGACCAACTTAGCCACGGAATTATTTTATTTAAACTCAAAGCTCTTGGTTTTCCACCATTTTTCTTAGCTTGGATCAAATCATACCTTGAAAACAGATCCTATGAGGTAAAATTTAGAAATTGTCTTTCTGAACCTTTTGTTGCTCAATCTGGTGTTCCCCAGGGAAGCCATCTTGGCCCTTTTCTATTCATCCTGTCTATTAACGATGTATCGTCATGTCTACGCTCAAGTGAAGTTCTCATTTTTGCTGATGAAATGAAAATTTTTAAGATTATAAAGTCCACCCATGATCGTATCCTTCAATAAGCCGACATTGATAGTTTCACATTTTGGTGAAACCCTTTAAAATGCCAGACGATAACTTTTACTAAAAAAAAGAATCGTTAGTGTATTTGATTATTGTATATCACAGCAAAAACTCTGTCGCGTCTTCACATTTAAAGATTTAGGTGTTTATTTCTGTTCCAACTTAGAGTTTACACATCACATTAATTTTATTGTCAATAAGGCAAGTTCTTTGCTTGGTTTTATAAAACGCTGGGCAAAGGAGTTCAATGATCCCTATGTTACTCTTTCTTTGTACAATTGCCATGTTCGTCCTCATATTGAATATGCATCGCAAGTATGGACTCCTTATTACGAAATTTATAGAAAACGTATTGAATCAATTCAACATAATTTCATTCGCTTTGCCCTAAAGGGTCTTCCTTGGGAAGATCCTTATGATCTGCCTCCCTATGAACATCATATTCTGCTTCTTCAAATGCAATCTCTCCATCAAAGGCGTGTTAATAATGACTTAGTATTTTTTATCAACTGTACATTTGAATTACCGAGGCGGAACTCATCACCTACGTTCATTTGATTTTTATACATATTGCCTTCCATAACTAACTATGGGAAGAATGAAGCTTTAAGTCGAATGAGCATTTTATATAACTTAAACTGTTCATCGATTGATTTAAATTTAAATAAGGTGGGATTAAAATCATTGTTTAGAACCAGTGCTCCACTATCGTAAACGTCTTTATATTATTTTTTTTGATGTTATATAATAATTCATGTTAAATGTTAATAATTATTATGTTTTGTATTTTGTGCGTGTGTTAGGCTATAATTGTATTATTTTCTTACTAACAACTAACACATGCACTTATGATGAGCCTCTGATCGTAGTGCGACGCTTGCTGTAAGCTAACTACTTTCTGAAAATTCTGAAGTGTAAAAAAAAAAAAAAAAAAAAAAAGGCGTGTTAATAATGACTTAGTATTTTTTTATCAACTGTACATTTGAATTACCGAGGCGGAACTCATCACCTACGTTCATTTGATTTTATACATACATATAGACTTCCATAGAACTAACTATGGGAAGAATGAAGCTTTAAGTCGAATAAGCATTTTATATAACTTAAACTTTTCATCGATAGATTTAAATTTAAATAAGGTGGGATTAAAATCATTGTTTAGAACCAGTGCTCCACTATCGTAAACGTCTTTATTTTATTTTTGTTGTTCTGTAATAATTCATGTTAAATTTGAATTATGTTTTGTATGTTGTGCGTGTGTTAGGCTTTAATTGTATTATTATCTTACTATAACAACTAACACATGGACTTATGATGAGCCTCTGATCGTAGTTTGAAGCTTGCTATAAGCTAACTACTTTCCGAAAATTCTGAAGTGTAAGAACAGATAATAAACTTAGGCAGTGGTTTTGCCAACGTTGAAGAACAGCTCTTCAGATCAATATTGCAGATAAAATCCGGCTTAGGGTATTTATATAAACATGTGTCGTGATCTTTTAGGTTTTAAGCTACAATACGAGTGCGAAAGAAGATTAGACCCCCAAAATTATTTATGCTTTTAAGAACAGGCAGAGTCATAACATTCTCTGGCAGTGTTAAATTGGCTTAAAACTGCACATAAAACTTTCTAACGAAACTCTAATTCCATGTAGTGTTTCACGAATCAAACAGAGCGAAAAAATTCGTTCGCTGAAAAAGCAACAGATGGAGATGATGCGGCAGGGAGAAATATCTCACAGTTGGTATCCATTTAGTTTTTTGGATTTATATACTTTTTGTAAACGACCGACGCAGGGTGCATATTTTCTGATAAAGTTAAAATCAATTGTTCGCGAGAGTAATTTTTTTGTTAAAATACATTTTAAATATATTCAAATAAAAATATTATTGTTCTTAGTTAAAAAGTAAATTGTTGTTTCAATAATAAAACCATCAAAACAACAATACACACGACAGTTTTGTCTGATGGTTAAAATCCGTAAGATCACGTAGACTTCTGAGAAGAATGTGAAAACGCTGTTGTCGTATCTTTCAGTCATTAATACGGTGACAAAAGTGGCGGAGTTTTAAATAAACCGTGCTGGAAACATCTATCTCCGAAAAGATGTAAAGCTTCTGTTGCTTTTATTTCTGCACCAAAACGACTAACTATGCCTTCGCCTTTTTATCAGTAGTCTTCGGGATTGTGGGGCTTTGGCATGGACCTTATCTTTAACGTCACTTAAACAAACAAAAAACAGGCTAAAGTTGTTAAATCACAATGCTTCATTAGCCAATTTTGATCACAACTTCTAGTACTATTACGGTCAAAACGAACTACGAACAGTGACCCCAAAATGTTTGAAACTTCAAAAGTGATGTACTAAATATATTAAACCTCACATTGATTAACTTTTATTAAAAGTTAGTCCGTAATAGGGTAATGTGTCTATACCAGTGGTTTTAGTTCAATCCCTTTTCAAGTGCAAACCCAAAAGTTGCATTTGTACTGCTTCTTTTCAGTGTACTTTTTGCCATAAATTATAAAAATTATTGGCCCCTTTTATCCATGAGCTAACTCGCAAAAGAGAATGACAGGGAATTATATAATTCACTAGGCCCTGGATCTTTACGTCCGCCGGCCGCCCCAAATTCATATAACTACCGCAGATTTATCATGAGCCTGGAGCAATTTATATTCAAAAATTAAGTATTAATTTTTCAATACCTGCACATATGCATCTATATAGTAAATGTACAGGATTTTAATTTAATCCCAAATACAAAAGCATTGTTGTAAATTAAATGCTGAAAACAATGTTTTTTCACATTTCCACCAGTTTCCGTTTAATCTCTTATTGCCATTAGCCACGTCGTTTTTTAAGCTTATAATTTCCATCAATGACAACAAAAATAAAACAGAAAAGTAAAACAGACTATTTATTACACTCAATTTATCACTAAAATACAAACGCAAATGTTCACAATTTCGCGGGCATGTTATCTTAGAGCACCGCATACTCCATAAACGCAATCCCATTGAGTATCTTATCCCGGTGCCGTGTACCAGAGTTCTCCTGCTGATCAACTTGCCGTCATAATAAATCGAAAAATAAATATTAATGACACACACACTTTGCTATAATCTACTACGTTTTTTCGTGTTTTTGTAAGTCCTTATACTCAACAACGATAAATGTTTATTCGAGTATTATGACTTGATGTATTTCAAACACAAAAACATGAGAAAAAATTAAATTTTAAAAACAAATTTCCCATTAAGTGGAATTTATTGCTCTTCATTGAGATAAAATTTAAAATAAAAAACAATATTTACTCGTAGTAGTATCCAAAGATGGTTTGAGGAGTTTTCACTTAAGTGGAACGGTGCGGTGTATGTCGTCTTTTTTTCCTTGCTTCTATACACACAACAAAAATAAAAAAAAAAACAAAACAACAATCACTTTCATTATCTTAAAAATACACTTCGACCACCAACAGAAAATAAGTGTATTCTTGGCGACTAATACATTTTTGGGCTAACGCCCGCCACTTCAAATGGTCAAGAGATGTTTTCCCACAAATTGAATGGGCGTGCAAAGTATGTCTTCCTTGAAAGTGAATTGAAAGAAAATATTTAAATTTATCACGTCATTTGTCAGGCTTATAAACAAATCATCAAGAAAACAAAAAACACCAAACACAAGAAATATAACAAATCAAATGTTAAAGTTGACACTGTGGCGTATGAGTAACTTTTTATTGAGGAGAAAATAAAAGCAAAGTTTATACCTACGGGAGAGTTTTTCTTTGTTATTTAAAAAATAAATCAATTCTTGTTGTTGTTGTTATTTTTGATTATTATTATTATTTAAAACAAATAAACCTTAAATATTATTTTCATACACGATATAGAAACCACAGAGAGATTGTTGTGTGATGTGTAGTGTAGACATGTTGGCGACGAAACATTTTTAAGACTTTTGTGATTTTAACATACTCGTCGTATTTTAGAAGAATCCATGGTCATATTCATTGGTTTATTTATAGGTTATTTTTTGTTGGCCGAATGCCAAACATTTTTTATTTGTTTTTATACAAATTAACATTTAAGTTAGAAAAGTTGTGTAAAGCAATTTAATTGCGATTAATTAGCAGATGCAACCATGCATGTTCACATATTCAACAAAGCGGAGAAGTACCATATGTAGGTACATTTTTCCAGATGATTGAATGGAATATGTAAATTGTTTCAGTCATTATCAATGTAATAGGTAACTTATATAATTTCGAATTACATACAAACATAAGTAATTCGCATCTTTAAGTTTTTTTTTAAACACTCTTTAAAACCAAGAAAACTGAGATTAAAGCTTTATAAGATTTTTATATTGCAATAGTGGATTAAGTATTTTTTTAGTCATACGAAATGGCCAAACTGAACAAGGTGCCTGTATCTGTATCTGCTTACGATTAAAACTTAAAAAGATCGTTATTCAAGAACTGCCATAATGCGAAGTCTAAAAAGATGGGTACACCAAAACCCAACCGAACTTTTCGGCCGGGCTAGAAACTCATAATTGGCAAATACAAAATCTATATATTATATTGCATCGAAAGTAGTCTGTTTTTGCTGGATCACTATTAATTGACAAATCAAGCTTCATTTTTAAGTTCAATAGAATTTAATTTATATTTAAATGATTCCTCATTTAAAATTATGGAATTACAAATTTTTCCGTTTAAAATAAAATGCAACAAAGCACCAAGTCGCGATGGTATTCCATTAGAATTCTATAAACACGCAATATCGAGTTTTTGTAATATATCCTTTGTTTCTTCAATAGATTATATAATGAAGAGACAATTCCCGAAAATTCTGTAGGTACTCCAAAATGTCGGTGATCGTGACCTACCATAAAACTATAGATCATAGCTCTGCAAAATTCGCTAAGAAAACTGTTGTCACAAATTCTATTCGTACGACTTACGAATTGATTAAAACAAACTAATTTGATAAGTTGTTACCAAACTGATTTTCGTGCAAATCTTTCAAATATTGATCAAATCTTTGATTTAGCTACTTTAGCCAGGAGTTTTATCGACACGAAAAAATGTCTATATGCTTTTTTCGTTAATATGAAAGTTTCATTTGAAACGATAAACAAGAAATTCCTAATATACAAGGTTTCAGTGATCGATTTATCAACGAAATTCATAAGGTTCTACGAAAATATGCTTCAGGACATTAGTGCATCATTCCGTTATGTCAAAAAAAGTCAAGAAACTTTAAATGCCAAACCGGAGTTCCTTAAGATCGGTGATTTACTTTACAAAATTATCTTTAACGCATACGATTTAGTTATCTTGTCTGGCAACCAACTTACTCTACAATTTCTATAGAAATGAAGTATATGGAAGAGCTTGAAAGTGTTCAGAGGAATTTTTGAAAAGAATTTATTGACTGCCAGGTAACTTGCCTAATTAAGCTTTCTACGTGGAAACCAACCTTCAAATAATATTTTTGAAAAATCTGAAGGCAAATACAATTTACATAACCAAGGTTATACTTCGGCCTGATAAAAATCTCCAAAAATGATATGTTTTGACAAGGGTTACAATCCTATCAAAAACTGGTACGATCTATCGGTGACGCACAATTTTGCAATCTCACTACGAATTGATAATCCGGAAGAATTAAAAACGTAATTTAACGCCTGCATAGCCTGCATAGTTGACGCTTTATTTTAGCAATGTTTAGCTCGATGCTCCGATTCATCGTCTAGAAGTATCTATCGACAACTATCTTTTAATTTCGGGGAGAAAAACTACTTTAGAAATGAGCTCTCAGTACCAAAATGAGCCTTATCTTCTTGAAGAGCAGAAATCTAAGAATTAAATTATGGACTATAAATCAAATCTGCTCGCTTTTCAACCTTGATTAGGACAAAATATTTTACACTTTATAGCATTAGGTTCGATCTTACAGGAGATCCGAAGACTCTATTTTTGCAAAAGTTTCCTATCATTAGATGAATGTGTTAATATTTTGAATGGTAACCAAGGTTGAAACCAAGGAAGGAAGAATCAAGATGTTATGCATTCCATTTTGAAAACATTGTAAAAAAGACAGATTAATTTAGTTTTTTAGCAATTCATTAAACAAAAAACAACAATCTACCGTTCTGTTTTTAATAAACTAAAAGCCAATATTATTAGTCTTGCCTAGAAATTATTATACACAAATAAAGTACTTGTATGCTAGATTTATAAATATAAGTATCAAAATTATTTAGTTTATATTAAAGAACTAAAAATGTAAAGATTCAAGTTTAAACAACGCATTGGAATTATTTGCATTCATTACAAAAATCGTAAACATTTGATATGGGTGGATGCAACATCCCAATGAATTCAGCTTAATTCAAACTACCTAGAAAACTTTGGACTAAATACTGGAATTGCTGTAAATCCAGCCAAAACCCTATTAGTCGAAGTAGATCGACATAAACCAGATTTGTGCAATATTCCTAATTAATCCAGTGAAAACTTAGAATAAAATTTTTAAAAATACAGACTAATAAACTATTTAATCTTTATCTAATCTTTAATGCAAAACATTATCATTTGTTTATAAATTATGACTTTAATGATGTGAGCACTAAATTCTACAGCATCCTCTTTAAATTTTTTGTATGAGACTACATTATTGAAAAATACTCCCAATAGTTTTAAATTTCCGGCAAAGAGCTGATAGTGATTTACTAATCTATATAACGTGTTAAAAAATATGTTTATCATGACTTTATTTTAAATACTGAAACCGATTTAAAAAGCAATCCGAAACATTTTTTGAACTATGTTAATAGTAAAAGCAAGAACAAACTTAACCATAGCTATGAAGAAGTTTCAAACATACTTGTAAATGTTTTCAAGGATGCAAACGTCAGAATTATTGTCCATGCAGAAAAATTTGCATGTCTACATATCTACATAAATACAGTCAATAATCTTTTGTTATCTGAAGATGAAATCGTTTACAAAGTTTCAGAGCTTAACATTTGTTATAGCCCTCTTCCAGATGGTGTACCTTCTTACATTTCAAAAAAAAATGCTTGTCCTACTTATTTATCCTATCCTCTTTATATTCTTTACAATGATTTTGAAACTTTAGAAAAGTTCTTACATTACACAAATCCATAAAAAAGGGTACTAAAAATTATCGTTTTTTTGTAAACATTTATATGTAATTTTCGACAGTCAACATGGCTTTGTTCAAAAAATAAGTCAACAGTTTTTTTTCCTTTGGGTCACTTTGAAGATAAAGCCTATATGCCAATGATTTACAAGTTAAAGAGGACGCACAGCCGCAAATGTGCGGATCGGTTATTTAAAATTTAATGACAAGGATTTTTTTAGTATCAACATGAAACCTCTTATTAGTAGGCCCTGAACTTCTTGGTTCTTCTTTTAGCTTAAGAAACGAGTCCAGACTCGACATCAAAAAAAGTAACTTCTACTTCCCATTCTTGAGGTATATTATAAACTTTTGTATTACAAACTTCACATTGAGTACTTTATGAACTTCCAGTTTCGTTCTTCAGTTCAAATTTTACATTTTTCGTATATAATTGTCCAATATATAAAAATCTAAAGATCCTTCAGTAACGTTCTGTCATCCCTCAGTCAGATCTGTGTAAATCTGTGTATCTATATTGTATTTAAATTTCATTATTTACTTAATAGCCATTATTGAATTTTCAGATGATAAAAAGTCTAAATTCTACCATTCCCTTTTCAAAGCTCTATGTCCCCCCAAAAAAAAATGAATGCTCATTCTTAAGGTTGAGAACTATACCTACCTCTGTGTATACAATCTTCGGGAATAGTGAAGGAGAAAAAGAAGAAGAAAATTAAATAAATCAAATTTAATTTGCTTCCTTTTCAATAGAAAAAATAAAATAAAAGAAATTATCCAATTGAAGCTATTTACTTGCAAAACAATTCCAATCACGTCAGACATTTTTCATAAAACTCCCATTATCACCACGAAAATGAAGACGACCATTCTTCTCTGGGCTCTTATTCATTTTTTTCTTCTTTTTGTCAGGATATTCCTACGTGACTGAGATGATGTAGACTTTCAAATTGCAATGCAAATGAGAACAAAATATTTAAACACGCACACACAGATATGTATAACCAAATTGAAAGGACACCTCTTTCGGGACTAGAGAAGAGCCAGAGAGTGACTAGCAAACAATGTCTCAATTTTAATGCACTTCCCTTAGTGCATGGTAATGTGCCACTGGACTACTTAGAAGGACATTAAGTCCAGAAGGCATATCAGGACAGGATTGTGTTGTATAAGGATCTCGAGTAGTATAAAGTTATTTCACAGCTAAACAGGAAAAAAAGGATGATGATGATATGGTGCAAAAAGGACACACACCTTCTATAGTATATGTCTCGTCCATTGGCTATTTGTCTGGAGAAGGACAACAAAAGAAAAAAGCAGTGAACACGACGATGATGACGTTGGCTTTTGTATTTGTCACGGATGTCCCTTTGCAAGGATACACAATCTGATGCAACTGTGAAGGAAATTCTATACAAACTTGCAAAACACAAAAAAAGAAAACAAAACAAAAAGAATGAAAGAAATAAAAAACACAGAATATCATGCATGGCTAAAACGACGCTGAAAGCAATTAACTCGAGCTTATTGTCGTTGCATAAATTATACATTAATGAATAGCAATGAAGACGGAGACGCATGAAATGTCCTGGTAACATGCCCAAGGGGACATCACTTTGTATAGTGACGACTCCCCTGAAGGCCATAAAACAAAAACCAAACAAAACGTCCCATTTGTCCTTGCTACATTTACTTATACCTAACCTATGTACCTACATAAACCTATATATAACCTAGAAAGTTTAAGATAGAATAGTACTCGTACTCTTATATATGTATACAATTTTCTAACAGCTAGAGAAAAACTATCATCAATTGGAATTAATATCCTTATAGTAGTACGATTGAAGGATTTATGTGTTCATGATGAAAATGAAGATACAAATGGGAAAAACTTTATTTGGAAGCGACAAAGATCCTACCAATGAAATACTTTTTTTTTCTTTTTTATTTTCTTAAGTTTTATATTATAAATTTTCTTCTTCGACCTTTCGGAACGTGAAACTTTTGCCCAAGACATTTTTAGTCTTAACATTCTCTATTCTACTGTATAATATTAACTGGTATAGATATACCAGTATATTTTATAAGGATGCTAAGGATAACGAAAAAACAAAAGTGGAATGGTTAAATTGGCTTAATTTCGGGACTTGATGACAATTTGCATGTCGCATTTTTTATTTTATTTTATTTTTTTTAGAATAAAAGAGAATTAACGTTTTTAAACGGAATAAAATTGAATTTATCTTCGACGGGATTTAATTACTTAGGATATAAAATTATTTGATAGCAAGTTTTGTTTAGAAGCTATTTCGTATTGAAGATTAGCCGCCTTTGATCGAAAAAATTAGGAAAACAAAAAGGATTCTGAATTAAAGGTGATAACAACAGATTGATGATGCTTTCCCAAATAAGGCCTTCTGATATTCCTTAACAATAAAGGGCACTTCAACAAAAACTAGTGACTTCACTAAAACCTAAGCCATAATAAAATTACTTTCTTAATAATATAAAGCTTCGGAGAAAATTACTTACGTTCGAAGTTATTTTTGTCAGTTTATTTCTTAAATGAAAACGTAAGAAAAGCACGCGTACCCTTTAAAAAAAAATTTGAATATGGACTTTCTTTTCCCAGAGGAAGTTATTGCAATCGATTCCATTTTTTCAATTGAAAATGTTGATATTTCTCGATATTTTTAATAAAAAGTTTCATCCATCCCTGAAAATAGTACTCGCTCACAGGAATGTTTGAGAGTTGTAAGCCCTAGTTCTCCACGGACTGTTGCGCAACCAATTTATTTATTTAGAATCCGCGTTAATGGTTTTTAGAAAAATGTCTCCGTCTGTGCTTTCGAAATTCCTTTAATTGGCTTTAATATTTCAAGGACCAGCAGAGATATCGACTTGAACTAACTTAAAAGTTTTATAAAAAAAAGTACTTCAACTTTTTCTCAGATGAGAGAAAGAGAAACAAAAAAGAGTTGATTTGTAAAAAAAGTAAGGCTTGAAGGTAATGGCAAGCTGCTAGATTTCCAGATGATAAGACAGTCGTTAACCGTTTAGACAACCCACTAAAAAAAAAAAAAAAAAAAAACAAATCAGAGAGTCCAAAAATTTTTCACCAAGTAGATTTTTAAAAAATCAGATGACAGATGATTTTACCAAATACTCTTCATGGAAAACGAAAAAGTGTCTAAAAATACCCCAGACACAAAACCCGCCAATAAAATCTCAAGATTCTAAATTGATTGGAAACTCACAACAAAAAGCTAATCTTTTTGTTGAAAGCTGAACATCTCGCTAATGTTTTTAAACAATTCCCACGCAAACACATCTACATCTACAGATCTCTTAAAGTTTGTTGATAGGAACGACGAATTTAAAATTCTTTTTGACAAGATCAAAACAGTAAGAAGCACGTAGCAAAATAAGTTTTCAAAAATGAAATCACCAGGGTACGATCTTATCACTGCTCAAATTTTTAAAGAAATGCCTTCGATAGCCTTCAAAAAACCTACAATTTATAACAAACGTTTACCTTAAACAGAGATATGTATAACATTATTGGAAATTTGCAAAAGTCATTTTTATACCTAAACAAGGTAGACCACCAACAGAAGTAACATCTTATAGACCAATATCGCTTATACCAATCATAGTAACACTTTTCGAAACACTGCTAAGAAAGAAGACTAATTCCGAGCTCGGCAAAAATCCTCGTATCAAACAGTAATGATCGGTAATGATCACCACAGCTGTCTTGAAATTTGTCAAGAACGTATTGTTCACTGGTTCCTTTACTCTTCAATAGTTCCACCAACAACAAGGCGTTCTGACCATAGATATGGGCTCCCTAATTTTCAGTGGTGGTGTGGACGTTTTCATAATCCGTGCCAAAGATTGAAAGAAGGGTAAACCAGCCGATTACGAGCTCATTCGGACGCTTTGGCATGGTCCGTCTTATTTTCTTGCTTTCCCTTGTAATAGGCTCAGCCGGGACTCACCTTTCCCTTCCGAACTACTATTGGGACCTTCATTTATTAATATAAGCCAAACCCTCGGGTAGGAAATCCAGCCATAGCAGAGCTACTCGAGCTATTTTTTGTAAAAAAAAACTGTTAATTCGATTTTTCTCAAAATTTTACTAAATATTGACAACAATATTTTTTAAAAGATAAAAGTAGTTTAAAGTTTGAAAAGATATTTGAGTCCAAAATCAATTTTTACCAACTTTTATTAATTTTTTTTTATGTTTTTATATTTTGTAAAAAAACTGTCAATTCGATTTTTCTCAAAATTTTACCGAATGTTGAAAACAATATTTCTTATAAGCTAAAATTAGTCATTATCTCAAATTTTTGAAAAGATATTCGAGTCCAAAACCAATTTTTACCAACTTTTGCTAAATTTTCTTTGAAGTTCTTAGTTTTTGTAAAAAAAACTGTCAATTCGATTTTTCTCAAAATTTAACCAGATGTTAAAAACGTTATTTTTCGTTGCACACAAATTTTTTGGAGATAAAATCATTTTGTGTTTGTAAAATTTTCAAGGTGACAAATTTTTTTTCAGTTTTTTTTTGATTAAAAAAACCGTTAATTGGATTTTTTTCAAAAACGTTACAATATATTATATTAAATTTAATTCAAGTCTCTAGGGTTTTTGGTTCATGAGATATTTAGGGTTAACCAAAATCTTCATCTTTTTTTTAAACTGCTATGGTAAAAAAAACCACCAACGCAATTTTCTTGAGAGTCCTTTCTGCTTTATTATCTGTATAACAAAATTTATTTGAAGTCGATATCTCTTCTGGTTCTTGAGCTATGGACGATGAAAAAACGTCGCGAACGTACGGACGCACGAACGTAGGTACACACGCCATAGACATCTTTCTAAAAATCTTACTCTAGGGACCTTGAAACGTCGAGAAATGTCAACATTTTCAATTCGACAAATCGGACCCATTACAAAAACTTCCTATGGGAAGTTAATAAATAAAATTTGAAGCTGCCAACAAGAAGATAAAATCTTAATAAAAGGAAATATTTAATACAGTATTTCAGAATTGGAATTACTCTTAGACGCGATAACTGCTCGAATATTAGATTATTAAAAGCAGTAGATAATATTTTTCAAATTTTAGTAAATTTACACGAGTTTTGGCAACAACGAAGTAAAGTAATAAAAAATCAATATGAATAAAAATCGAAAAGATAAAAAAAGTGAATAATTAAAAACGATAATCCATTTTCTTTGTAATACAAAATGATAATCAAATAATTGAAAAACATTTTGATTTAAATTCAGGGTAAACGCGAAACAACTAGAACAACGAAACCATAAATACCCTTTATTCGCTTAGTTAAACCTTCAGCTCTCAAGTTTTTCCGACTCAACATGCCCTCGCCTTTTTCATTTTGAATCATTGATGTTTTGACTTAATTTATCATAATTTTAAAACAATATCATTGTCCTCTATAAGTCTGTTGTTTATACTGCAGAGTACTTAGATATATTTTCTGTCATTTTGAAATTATTCAGCTGGAAAAATTATTTTTCTTTCTACGATATTTTTTCCTTTATTTAGATTTCACTTTATATTCATGTTATATAATTTTTGTGAACTTTTATTGCATTTGTTAAAGAAAATATTTGTTTGAACATAAAAGGAAATGAATAATTGATGCAAGTACATATTATTTTATGAATATTAAGTCGAGTGGCAAATTATTGTTTGACAACTTATGTGAAAGAAGTAAAATGCATTTGTTGCCAAAATATGTAGTTTGAAATTATTGATTTGCATGAATGCGTTTTGCGGTGGAATAATTGGAAAGCGTAATAAATTATCCACATATTTAAGAACCTAACCTGCAAATCAAACAGACACCACTTAGAGACAGTTTCGACGCAGTTTTTCATCTTGAATCAATAATTATTCCAGTAAGTATTTCCTCACATTGGCTTCTAAACCAAAACTTGTATAATGGAATCCGTAGTTTGAGACATAGTTGATAAAATGATGAAAAGATTATTAAGATGTCCGGAATTTGAACCTTGTCTTTAAATTGTTCTATCACATCACACTTTAAAAATATGCCAATTTAAATATGCTGAAGACCATCGAAAACAGAAATTCTCATTTGTTATGAATTTTTATTTGACTCCATATGAAGTTTTTAGAAAACCTTGAATTAAATACTTTTGAAAAATACATTTCGGAGTTTATTTTAGGGTTGATTTCATGCTTCTATCATCTATTTTAAATATCTGCTCAAGTTTTCAAAAATACACGTTTTCAACATTATTTTTATATTTTTTAAAATATTCCAAAAATATGATATCATAGATTTGTTAAGACGATGAACTTGGCACAGGGACAAAAATTACTTTCAATCAATTTTGTCTCAGTTCAGTGTTTCGTTAAGACTAATTTGAGACACTTGAAACCTTAAAACTTATGAAATAAATATTTCAACTGAATATTGGAGAAAGGGAAAACCATCACAAATTGTGTCGACAAAAAGCAACTCCATGAATTAATATAGCCTTAAAAACAATTGTATTTGTTTTTTTTTTATATCTTAAAAAGGAATATCTTAAAAACCTGGCGTGATAAAGTAATTTCAAAGTAGGATCAGAATTAATGCCTTTAAAGCCCAATAGAAAAGTGCAATTTGATTGTCGGAAACAAAACATTATCGACCAGTGTTATCTATATAGTATTTAAAATTGGCAAGGAAAATAGATCGTTTCAACATTATTCGACCAGTATAGAGGATCATGACGAATTAAGAGAACTGACAGCGATTTAACCGTCAAAATTGGCAAACCAAATTTAAATAGGTAAAACTGTTGTTAATTCCGAAATATTGTTTGGCGAATATACAAACTTAAGTATTAAAATTTTTATTAACCATTTGAATTTTGTTTTCATAAATGTATATTTATTTCCTTATTTAATTTGTATTCCGGTAATTAGACCCACATTTGTTGTTATTGAAAAGGCATACATTTTCTTACATTCATATTTTTCATCAAAATAACTGAGGTTTCGTTAACAAAACAAAACTTCACCATTTGTTCAACTTTTGGAAACTACTCCAGACTTAAGCCACACAAATAAAGATCTCTACAAAATTCATCAAAGAATTTTTCTAGACTTTGTATAATGTTTGTATGCCTATTAAACAAGTTTCATTTTTTGGATTATATTTAAAATCCTTGATATTCCTTAGATATGTTCAAGGTTTTCGTTTTTTATATTCAATTCATTAATTCAAACAAAAGTTTATTTTTCCTCATACAAATTATTCACAAATAGAACAAAACAAATATTTCATTTCTTGGAAACAATAGTAGTCCTCTTTTTCTTTAGGAAAACATAGCTCTATACATATGTAATGTATGTACATACATAAGTATATATAAAATAAATACATATAAATACATATTCTTAAAAAAAGTTTAAATTTGTATAGTGATGGAAAATTGTGCGAGAATAAAAGAAAACAACAGAATAAAAGGCGAGAAGGAGCCACTTTATATAGAAAAGCAATGGACTCGCATAATATTTCATTTTTATATACATGCATATGTACGTACATTTATATATTTTTTCATCACCCAAGAACAACAGAAAAATTAAACAATTGGTGTTTTGAAATGCAACATTCTAAAATATATTAAAACTATGGTACAAACGATGCACTTCATGTACCATTACCTAAATATATACGACTACGAGTACCTATATCAGTAAGTTTGTATTACGTTTTCTTTTTCAAGTGAATGAGGTTTTCAAAATTAAAAGTCAATACAAAATAAAGAGAAAATATTTTTCTTTGTTGGAATATCAAACAAAAAGTTTGGAAAAGAAAATTAAAAGAAAATATTTTTAAATAAATACGTATACAGAAACACTGCCAAAAGAAAAATAAACAAGAAGTTAGAAACATTACTTTGTTTTGAATGATTCCATTCAACGATAGTGAAAGTTAAATTTTTATTCGATAGCTTTAGTGCGCCCTATTTTTAAACGTTTTGCAACAAGGGGTTTTCACAATACCCATTGATTTCTCTAGCCCGGTGCAATAACATTTCCTCATAATTTTCAAACTAGTAGAAATAGTGACCCATTGCAAGATAGCTTATTTCTTTCAATCCACTAAAATTAAACAAAATCAATCTCAGTTTTAGGAGAATAGGAAAGGATTAAAAAAGGAGATCTGGTGGATCAGTCAGTTTTTAAGTTGTTAATCTCAAAATGAGGAAAAATTGAGGTTTGGTAAAGCATTCTAAATTCCTGTTGTGCGGCTGAATAAAGTTTGTGAATACTTTACAATAAGTGTGTAATTAAGTTCAAGGGCAGGATGTTTTTTTTTCTAAAATTTACTGGGACTCAAGGGCTTATTAGAACCCTTTATCTCTTTATATTTAAACACAGTGCGAACGTTAGAAAAATAGAGAAGGATTTAAGAGGAGCTACCGGTGCAAATTGGTCTTAAAGCACTGAACATCAAAATTGGAGGTAAAAACAGAGTTGGCCAATGCTTTTCACATTCTCGACGTGCGGTTTAAGAAGGAATCTCTGTACTTGACAGTACGCTCGAAATTCAGCTCAAGGGTAAACTGAAGTGCGAGTTTTACTTGTGAAGGGGTGAAATGCAACTGGCTTATTCTACAGAAAATTGTTTGTAAAAATATTAATAAAAGGCATGTAACATTTTTATCATCATTATCTATTATCTATCATTTTCTAAGCCCTTTTTTGATTCTCTCCAAGAGATTTAAACTTTATATATTCGAGGTGTATGATGTGCAGAATTTTTGGTAGTTCGATTATTGCTGTAGAATTGTTTCAAAAGGAAAGAGGAGGGTGGGCTCTCCTGTATAGCAAGTTTTTTTAATTGCCAGTTAGTTGAAAGTTGTAGTACCCGTGGCATGATATAGTTAGTGAGTTTGACTGTCATGCCATCTAAAGTTTTTTCACTGCCTCTTGCAAGAAATTGACAAATCCTCCAAGAGTAATTCTTGTGATGAAAAGTGCTTTCTCAAATTAGCCGTTCGGAATCGGCTTAAAACTGTGGGTTCCCTCCATCCCTGACAACATTACTATAGCACACAGGAATGGTTGAGAGTTGTAAATCACTAGGCCCAATTCTCAACGGACTGTTGCACCACCTATTTTTTGTTTTTGTAAGATGAAAGTATCCTTTTAAATTGTGATCTTAATTTTTGACAGCTCTTTCAACTAATTTATTGTCAAAAGTTCACAACAAGACATTGTTCACTTAATTCTCAAGGTGTTTTTTTTTTAATTGTAAACCAGGGAATTTCATGCCCTGTAAACATTTCAAAGGGAAAAAAGAAACCTCATTGGTGGCGTAAAGAACTAGAACCATTCAGAAAGAGTTGTCGCAAACTCTTCAATAGATCTAAATACACTAGATCTCCTTCTGACTGGGACTTATACAAACAAGCTCTAAAGCAATATAAAAAAGAATTAAGGAAGAGTAAGAGGTCTTCTTGGAGAAACTTCTGTGGAAAATAGAAAATACTTCAGAAGCCTCAAGACTCAGAAAAATTCTCTCAAAAAGTCCAACAATACCCAGTGCTTTAAAGACAGATGCAGGCACATGGACTACCACAGATGAAGAATCTCTTAATCTGCTATTAGACTTCCACTTTCCAGGTAGCTCTAACTTACTTAACGACTTAACATCAGAGTCTCAAGCTTCTACAAGCGATTTAGTTGATCTAATAACGCGGGAAAAACTGCAATGGGCCATAGATAGCTTTGATCCATATAAATCTCCAGGACCAGACGGAATCATCCCGGCCGAACTACAAAAATGCTCAGACATGATCATTCCACCATTCGAAATCATTCTGACAAGCTGTTTAAGGCTGAGATATATTCCCAAAGCCTGGAGAATGGCAAAAGTAGTCTTTATTCCTAAAGCAGGGAAACCCTCCCACGTTAACCCTAAAGATCTACGACCAATCAGCCTATCATCCTTCCTTCTTAAAACCTTGGAAAGATTGATTGAAATTTACATCAGACATAAACTAAGACCATGTCTCATTTCCACAGCTCAACATGCTTACTCTAAGGGAAAATCAGTAGAAACAGCACTTCATTCGCTGGTTCGCAGTATTGAATACTCCCTCGAATACAAAGAATATAACCTAGTAGCTTTCCTAGATATGGAAGGAGCTTTCAACAACGTCAGTTACCAGGCGATCACGACAGCAATGGAAAAGCTGCAATTAAAGAAACCACTCATAGATTTTATTAGTCTCATGCTCAAAAGCAGGACAATAACTTCAAGCATGAGAAGCTTTACTACCACCAGATCGGTGCATCAAGGTACCCCCCAAGGAGGGGTCCTTTCGCCTCTCTTATGGAACATGGTAGTAAACGACCTTCTAACATCATTAGAAGCAGAGGGTTTCAGGGTGATTGCCTATGCTGACGACGTTGCAATATCTGTATCTGGAAAACACTCCCAAGTTCTCGCGGAACTCCTACAAAATGCCTTGAATAGGCTAACAAAATGGGCTAAGCAATGTGGCCTGGACGTCAATCCACATAAAACAGAACTAGTACTCTTTTCAAGAAGGTACAAAATTCCTCAGCTCAGCCCACCCAAAATTAAAGGAATACCATTAAGGTTTTCCGACCAAGCTAAATATTTAGGCCTCATTTTAGACAAAAAACTAAATTGGAAGGCAAATATTGATGAAAGAGTAAAAAAAGGCTACTGTAGCGCTTTTTACTTGTAAAAAGGCCATAGGATCAAAATGGGGCTTCTCCCCAAAAATAACCCACTGGCTATACACTTCGGTAATTAGACCGATACTCACTTATGGAGTTGTCGTATGGTGGACCGCACTGGACAAGATGGTAAATCTAAATAAGTTCATCAAGGTCAAGCGGTCAGCAGGTATGTGCATCACAGGAGCACTTCGCTCAACACCAACTGCAGCCCTGGATGTGCTTTTAAACCTAAGACCTCTTGACATCTTCTCCAAAATGGTGGCAGCCAACTCATGTGTGAGGCTTAGAGCCACCTCTCAATGGAACAGTAACAATACTGGAAATACTATCATTCTAGACAATTTCAGATCTATCCCAGATCGCTTAGACTATACCACCCCTAAAATGGTATTCGGTAAAAACTTCCATGTGTCCATCCCTTCAAGATCCTCCTGGGAAGAAGAGAGACCCCTGGAAGACAATGCGATACACTTCTATACAGACGGTTCAAAGACCGATTACGGAGTTGGAAGTGGTATCTATTCGGAACAACTGAATCTAAGTCTATCATATAGACTTCCCAATCAATGTAGTGTATTCCAGGCAGAAGTAATGGCGATTAAAGAGGCACTATCCTGGCTCAGAGAAAACGTTATATCTTGCAAGGATATACGAATCTTCTCGGACAGCCAGGCTGCTCTTAAATCTCTCGCGTCTGTCTCCACATACTCACAAGTAGTCCACGATTGTCGATCATCTCTGAATGAGATGACAGAACAGTTTAATATTCACCTCATTTGGGTGCCGGGCCACAGAGACATTCCGGGAAATTGTAAAGCCGATGAGCTCGCCAAAAACGGAACACTTCTGCCTAATGTTAGACAAAAACATAACATAGGAACACCACTTGCTACATGCAAATATCTTCTCAAACAATATGCTCTAGAAGCAACAAATGCTAGATGGTCACAGAGTACCACCTGCTTAGCAACCAAGCAAATATGGCCAAGCATAGATTTAAATCGGTCAAAAGGCTTGATATCCCTGAGCAGACAAAATATAAGCTCTACAATTGGAGTAATAACAGGACACTGCCTCATAGGAAGACATGCTCTGAGGCTAGGGGTCTACACAAATGACTTTTGTAGAAGCTGCATGGACGAGGAGGAAGAGGAAACAGTCCAACACCTTCTATGTACATGTCCAGCACTCTCCATTAGAAGGAATAACTTTCTTGGCAATCCCTTCTTCGACAATACCAGTGAACTGGCAACGATTGACACAAAGTGTCTCTCTAACTTTATTAAAAGCACAAAATGGTTTGTTTAATTTTCATTACTCCCCCATGAGTAACCTCATTAGTGGTATCACAATGGACCCTTGCGGTCTAAGTGAGTCGATGACATCTGGACAGCCACTCCAACCTAACCTAACCTAAACCATGTTTTTAAGGCACGGGCACATTTTTTTTTATTACGAGTGGGTCAATTTGAAAATTTCCACTCGAAACCAAACAGAAGGTCAGTACCAAAACTCCGGAAAATAAAATATGAGTATCTTATAAATAGACCAAATAAAAACACGTATTGTGTTACGAGTATCTCAATTTTTCAAATGTGTCAATTTGTAAAAGAAGCATTTTGTCGTGTTTAATCATCGCATCTCGAATCACTTCTCGCATCGTATCGCTTACTTTACGCGAAGCCTAAGACTTTTTGCTTAGTTTTATTTTTGTAAGAACCAGAGTGTATGTTAATCCCAAAATCTAAACTCAACCAAAGAAAATTACTTTATCAAAAATTTCAAAAAGGTTTAATTGTTACAACATAAATGTCTCGATTGAAATAAAACAGAAACTTTTCTTACAAACTTAATTAAACTAAACTGTACAAAAATAACAATTAGCAATGATAGTTATTATATGTATACTCCCAATCCCCTTTTCTCTTTAGAGCTTTCCTCATTTATAATAATAATCGTTTAACTATACCAAAATGGATTGCCTAATTAAAATCAACTATTTATGATCAAAATGTATGGTTTGATATACATATAAGATGTAATCTAAATGCCATTTGATTATAGATAAATTGATTACATCATTAAGGGCCCAGTTTATAATATGTTTGGATATTCCTAATTCGCAAAGACTGAAGAACATAACACTCATGGTATTATTATCACAAATTCATTCAATTTAGTTTAAATTTAGTGACTTTTCAGTAATATGACGTAATGAATTATAAAACATTTAATAAAAAAAAACACAATCAATAGAAAGATATACAATAAAATAAAATAATACAACAAAAGGCCAATAAAAAATACTTTTTATCGTCCTACTATCTTAAGAACCATCGGAGATATTGACTTCGAATAGATTTTTTTCGAAAGAAAATAACATCAAGATGTGCAGAAAGTCAAACAAATTCAGTGGGAGTGCAGTTGTTGTTTCTCAGAATTCTCTATGATCAAACTTCTGTATAATACTTTTTCGTCAAAATGTTGTATTTCTTAAATTATATATTTTATCACACCACTGTAAACTCTGGTAAACTTAAAATACTGTACACTAAAATGCTGTATGAACAAAACACAGTATCGCATCTTTTCTATAAAATCAAAATGCATTTGGGAACTGACTTTTTTAAAATTCTCCTACCTCCTTCTACTTCCTAAAATAACTAACATCTTCAACACAATTATAGTGACCTCTACATATGCCACTTCTGGGAAGATGTCCAAAATTATCGCTATCCTAACACAAGGAAAGAAAAAGGAGTATTACTGACCCATATAATATCCCACCTTTTTTATCTAGGGCTTTTGAAACTCTTGTAGATTAAGAATGCAATAGTTAAAATAAACATTGATCTACAGTCTATACATGATTGGTCGACCACCAACGGACTTAAACTTAATCCGGAAAATAACAAAAGCTCTTCCTAAAGCTAATATTAAGTAGTTTCATAATTGGTTATGTTAAATAAGTCAAAAACTAATAATCTTTAACAATAGACTACCTTGGGACATCCACGTCGATACTGTTGTGTCAAAGATTTATGCTTCGCTCAGAGGACTATATGTTATTTAGATCAGTTATATAAATTAAATGAATAGCTAAGTCACTCGTTCTGCCTACAATTATGTATGGATGCGAGCTGTTTGCAGGGGTGGAATCGGCTAAGCTGATAATTGACTATCATATTTTTGATAGTCAAATTTGACTATCATTTTCATTCTGTCTGTGTAAGATGATTCAACTCAATTCAATTCGATTGAACAAAATCTGATTATAATTGTCACAATTCATTGTTGCTATGGTGAAATTTTAAAATGGTTCCTATAAAATTCTAAATAAAAGTATCAAATTGGCTGTTTTTAAATAACATTCTTATTTCTCTTGTGTTTTTTCGAATTACGTAAGCTTTGTCGGTCACAAGAATGTGTTTTTGTTTTGTTTGGTAACTAAAAAAATGTTCCATTCGTTTTTTGTAAGCGTCTGGTAGCTCTATTCAGAAACGACATATTTGTAGGAAAATGACTATCAAATTTTTCTAGTGACAGATTTTTGACAATTTGACTATCACCTTACACAGATCAAATTCGATTATTTTGACTGTCAACAATCAACAATCACCTTAGCCGATTCCACCCCAGAACTTGACTCTCATTCGGCTCAGAAGAAGTAAAAGGTAGCATTTAATGTCACAGCTTGATTTGTTTTTAACCTGCGTAGATTTGATGATGTTTCGATTCAGGCTCATCAACTTTTATAGCTGTAACCTGGAAGCTTTCTTCAAGTATGGATCTTGTATTTTACTTTTCAATTTGATTGTTAAAAAGACTCCAAGTTATCTATGTAATTGACTTAATTATTGTTTCTCGAATCGGCCAACCAATACGTGTTTGACATCATGCAGGGAATTTTTTGTTCATGCTGTCAGACTGTGCAATAATCTTCCCAGTCCAAGTTATTTGTTTTGAATATTTCTCGAACTTGAACTGAAACACACTTTTAATATTCTCATTTATATTTCTTTTTGCGAAAATTCTAATTTATTTTTCAATTAATTTTAATCTTCTTTAATCTTCTTAAATCTTTTAAACTATGCATATAAATTTCATATTCCTGTGTATAAAATAAATAATAAATTTAATATAAATATATCTGCTATATAAATAAATATATACTACGAATTAGAAACGAAGACCCAATGAATGAAAATGATCCTGTAAAATCTAATGGTTCTTCTTTCTTCAAATTCTTGCAATGTTATTAACTTGTTTACTTAACTGTTGACTTCTGGAGCTGTAGGCTGTGTGATTTTTTGCTTGTATGAAATAAAAGCAATAAATTTGTGAAATTTTATCTAAATTGCAGAGAGTAACTAATTAGAAACACATTATCCTTTAGCTTTTTTCAGTGAAATTCTGGACCATAAGAAGGCGATTGGAAGAAGCCAATGGTAACGAAAAAGCAGAGACAAAAGCGACTTGAGTTTGCTCGACGTCACCTATCGTTTACCAACGAGCAATGAAAGCTTATCCTCTGATCCAATGAAACCAAAATCAATAGAATCGCTCCCGATCGATGGCAGAAGATTTGTACGAAGGCCAAAGAAAAAAGAGTTCGATCCTAAGTACAGTTCTGCTGTTGTAAGACATGGTGGGGATGATCTATCAACGTGTGGGGGTGCTTCATGGAATGGCGTTAGGCCAATCCATCGAATTGATGGCATCATCAACAAAGAGTGGGCATCTTGAGAGAAGTGATGGTACCATGAGCGGAGGAACATTTACCTGTGATTTGGAAGTTCTTTGAAGATAATTCCATCAATGTTTTCGACTGGTCATCCTCAAGTGCTAATCTTAATTCCATAAAACACCTATGTGGGGATGTAAAAAATTCAATAAGCACACTTTAAATTTCAAATATGGATGCATTATTCGAAGAAGTAAGAAAATCATGGTACTCTATACCAGTTGAACGGTGTACGTCATTAATATCGTCCATGCCCAACCGCTGTAAGGCAGTTGTGATGCAAAAAGGTTTCCCAACCAAAAATTGAAAAATCTGCATTTTTATAAGAATTTATTGTGTTTTTGTTAAATATTTTTTGACTTTCGTTATCGTTTCTATTAAATTGCTCCTCTGAAATTTGCTCTCTAATTTAAAAATAAATTAAGAATTATAAAATTGTATGTTGTTTCAATTTTTACTTTTTATATTTGTAAACATGAGTGGTGAACATAAAATAAAAAAATATATAAAAATGGCTAAAGTAAGTAAAACATAACGAAAAAGACAAACATTGTAGAGGATTACTATCGTTTCTAATTAGTTGCTCGTGGCTGTATATATCAAATACCAAAATATTGCAGCATTTATTGTGTTTTTGATAGTTCAGTTTTTTAACTATTTGTAGAAATCAAAAAATCAGCACTTGATTTAGTGTCTTTTTTTTTTTTTTGAAAACCAGAACAAATGTTATATCTGACTTCAATAAAATGTCATATAGAAGATCATAAATACTATAAAACATTAAATATTTTCTAGTAATATTATACAAATTTCCAAAAATAAACTATATACTCGTACATATAAGTCAAAATATTTATATGTTCAAAAATATTTTACTTAACAATTGAAAACGAACAACTTATTGGGAAAACAAAAAATTCACTTTTATTCGAAGAAAATTAATACATGTTACTGTCTTTAAATATTTTGTAAGATAGTGTAACTGAAAAATTGTATAAAGATACCTTTTTTTTCAATAAAAAACTATTTTTAAAAATTCAATACTTGAAAGTGCTGTAAATCGGCTAAAAAGTGCGTACTTTTATATATTTATCATGTTGAAGCAGAAATCATCATTAACTTTATTTTTAAATTTTGTGAATAATACTTAAATATCGTGGATTTAAATTCAAACTTTGTAACTGTCAAAATTTACTATTAAATTCAAATCTGGCACTCAAATTATACCAATCGCCATCTTTTTTATATTTATAAATTCGCCTTAAAAATTTAACTGAAAATGTAACGTAATCTCTCTTTCGAAATTACATGAATTTTTATATAAATACCTGTTAGCGAAATAAAATCTTTTGGACTCTTATTTGTACAACCCTTAGGGAAAATCGCTGTCGTTTTACTTTGAAACAAATCTCGTCGTTGTAGTTCGCTTGCTTTGAAGTTCTTTGTTCGAAAGTCATTCAAAGTCGTCATTGTATTGAGACAAAGTAAGGTCAAATTAAAGTTGCCTTTTTTCGCTACCGTTGATAATCGATCAACGCATCAACCAGGGTCTGCCTATCCTTTCGATAAAGGTAATAATAGAGATCTCCGGGTTGACGGTCAAGTCTTTTGATCGTTCATATCACAAAAACGATTTTTCTTTTTCAGGCATTTTGAAATAAGAAAAATTTAAAAACTGAATTTTGACCATACTGAATTTGGATATACAGTATTTCAAATACAGTATAAATTTCAACTAAACTTTATTTTAAACGTTTTAACATCGTCACATGCAAATCGTATTTAATCCAATTTTTTGTTTCACAAAAATACAAAGAACACCTCTAAATTTATTCAACGCCTCGAATATCTGGACAGAAACTTAAACTTCAATTTTCTTTAATTTTACTTTCTAAAGATCCTTTAATATGCGTTACAAATTATTAATGGCATCAATCTTAAAATATATCGCTTAAAAATCGCTTCAGTATAGGCAACACCAGAAATAAAGACCAATGGAAAATATTTTTGGAGCCCGTTTTTTGAATTCATTATTTTTTGCTAAAATTGCTGGATGTAATACAAAAGTCGTTACGAAATCTAAACTAATTTCGTAAAATAGAGCTTATTTAAGATTTTGAATGACATCTAAATACTTCCACTGTCGAGGTCACATAATTTTATGTATTTTTATTTTTTTATGGTGATGGATGACATTAGAAAAAGAAATAAGAAGAACAAAATCAAATGGAAAATAAGCAAGAAACACAAATTGAACATTCAAAGAAAATGTAGCGCAAGTTCAAAAATCGAGTACTTTGTGTATGTCTCTATGATGCTTATAAACCCAAAGTTATGAAATTTATTCTTCACCAAACGAAAATACTTCATGTCAAGCTCTGCAACCCGCCCACGTTTATGCATCATCATCATCAGACATCAGAACATGAAAAAGAATCCTCTTCTCAAAGTGTGTGTTTATTATTTTTGGATTGAGAAATTGTTATTATTAATTAACCAAAATGAATCTCGAAAAGATTTTAGCTTAATGGCCGATAAATCCCTGGTGCGTTGCTCGAACTAATATTGAAACAATTTGGTGTCAACAAAATCAAAATAAACTTAAACCAAAAAACTATTTATTTACATTTTTGAATCGACTTCGTGTCCGTCGCTTCGTCACGTCGTCGGTTGTTTTCAATTATTGTTGCTTTTCTTTTTATTTTTTAAATACATATATTACACCCACAAAATAGTTGTTTGATGACATTTTCATAAGAAAATAAATATAAAAATATAAATTACAGACTTTTTGAATAATTGCCAGAAATTCAAATTATTTAAATAGAAGAATCGATAGACGAAGGAAGGAAGAAAGAGACTGTGAGACCAAATTGATTGAGCATGAAAATATATTTAAAGGACCTTGACCTCATTAGACATATTATGTTTTCAAAAATGCTAAAATGTGTGATGTGACGATTTTAAAATGTTGCTTTTTTTCTTAGAGAAATAAAAAATGAAATTTTTTAGACTTCTCAACGATACGAGGTGGTTTGTTAAGATTTATAAAACAAAGCTTTAAGAAATTCTTTTTAAAAGCACCAATCGATCAAAAGATGCTTAATAAAGACCACTTTTTCAATGGATTTTAATGGCCTTAATTCAGACGTCACTTGTTTGAGATATTACTTTGAAAAAATCAAAAAACACGTATTCAATGCTTTATGAGGCTATCTAAATTCATGAAGTTGCTGCTTTATTCTATAAAATTCGTGATGGTTTTCCAATTCTATGATCCTTTTCTTCAATATTCAGTAGAAATATTTGTAGTATTTCACGAAATGTTTTAAAAATCGTCATAAGATTAAAGATTTCATGTGTTTCAAATTAATCTTAATGAAACGCTAAACTATGTACATATTTGTGCTAAAACGATTTTTAACAGAAAAAGGCAAAACGGATTAAAAGTATTTTTTGTTCTTGTAGGAAATTCGTGGTCGATAAACAAATCTTTCATATCATGTTAAAATATCATTAAAAATGTTGAAAACGGGTACTTTTAAAACTTTAGCAGATAATTAAAATCAAAGTTCGAAATTGAAATAGCAAAATTAACTCTAATACGTATTTTTCTAAACTATGAAAGTATTATATTCAACGTTTGCTCAAAACATCATATAGAGTCAAATAAAGGCTAATATTTAATGAGAATTTCCAGAAACAAAGTAAGATACTAAAATGATTTAAACTGTATCTAGAAGACAAAGATTTTTACTTTTCAAAATCGTCATACAATTTATTGTTAAGGGATGTTTTGTGTTTTAAGTCAGCCTTAAAAACGCCGTTTGTAGTTATTTTTAGCTTTTTAAAGCGACATTTTTTAAAAACCTGATGTGATAGAAAAATTAAAAGGATCCCCTTCGACTGTCTGTCTGGCCCCTACAGGTCGATTGACTTCAAATTTGGAGAATAAGGTTATGGGCCGATTCGCTTTAGGCGTTTTTTTTTATTTGTCAAGACTAAAAACAACAGAAGTCCTCATTAAAATTTTTTGGTCAAAAATCTAAAATTCGAATTTTCTCAAAAACAAACTGATTGATTTTTTTTAATATTAGCTTAAATTTATTTTCTTAATTTTACTTCTTTAAATATAAAACAAATATTTTTGTATTGCTTCAGAAGGGTACCCCCCATAGAACCGTTATTTTGCTTTTAAGTTTTCTCAAGAACTTATCAACCGATTTCAATAATTTTTTCTGCACATAGTCGTACATTGTCTAATAGGACATCTTTTTTTTACGACATTGAAATGTGAATCGTATATTAATAAGTTCTAAATATTTGCAAGCCAACAATATTTTTACTCTAAAATTGAAAAATTTTATACATAAAAAATAATTTAAAAAAACTTTGAAAAATTAAGTTTTTTTGAGAAATTCAATGGTATTTAAATATTTGAAAACAAACTTTTTTTGAAGATACTTTTTAAAATTTTAAAATACAGGAAGTATTTTTAAACAGACTAACTGTTTGGATACATAAACAAGTTCGTGCGACAAAGTCGTGTATTTTATTTTGTTTATAGACTCACCTCTAGCTCTAATTGTTGGGTCGGTACATAACTAGAATTAAGAAGGGAATTGTTATTACCCGTGTTTTGTTGGGAAATCTATCCATAGTGAAGTGGGATTTTACACGAATAACAAAAACAATTATCCATAGTGAGAATAACACCGATAAAAGTTCGTGTAGAATCTCACTATGGATAGCTTTTTGACATTTATACGAGCCTCGAATGGATCTTATGTGATTTCGTTTTCAAATGTTGGTACGATTGATATTGCATTTGTATCTCGATGGCTGTGTTGGTAGAGTAGTTGTGCATTTGGAATCATGTATGTGTTTTCCATTGGGGAAAAAATCAATCTATTACTGTTTTTATTGTTATTTAGTTTTGTTAGTGAAAATGGACTAACTGGGCTTATTTTGCAAGAGAAAACAAAAGAAAAGATATTTATTTAACATTATGAACAAATTTTTATTTATTATTTTATACAATTTGTCTAATTTAAAAAAAAAAACTTACATGTTGTTTATTTGTTGTTGTATTTTACATTGCTTTGTTGGTTTTGTTTTTTTAAATCTTTTTTTTTTATTTCGTTTGAAAAAGGAAAATGAAAATGAAAGAAAAATATTTAAACTATTTAATAAATTAACATTAAAAAAAAGAGACTAATAAATTAAAAAGACAAACATAAATTATCACAGTGTAGTTCAGGTACTTATTTTATTGCTAATGCGTAGCTTACAATGGTGTTGTCTCGATCTTCTTGAGTGTTCATCGTTCTTCTTATTTTTTGTTGTATGCGCAAGGTTTCAAGAGTATACCTCGTCGTCATTCTCAGAAAAGATAATTAAGTTTTGCTATGTTTCCACCAAAGGTTTATCTCAGTTTAGATTAGATAAATCTTTTTGGTGTTTCCACCGCACAAGAAGATTTAAAAATGATTAAGTTTGACAACACTTTCTAAAATGCAAATGGTGTTTCGATGTTTCTTATGAAGTGCAAGTGAGATAATTTGATTCGTGTTAAACAATGAAAAACTGAATATTTCAGCACCATATAAGAATATGCTACCTACTCCATGTGCAAAAATTGCACTTTTTTTTTAATTTGATTAAAACAAAACTATATTTTTTGTACACAAACATGCAAATAAACAGAGCATAACGCATTATCTGTAAAACCAACTCCTCCACACAGGTTTGTTTCCACAAATTTTGACTCGAATCCGAACTCCGACGGGAATCGAGTCAAATTAAGCTCATTTCAACTCGACTCAGGTATATAAAGAATTGAGGCGATCTTCAAGCTCGCTTCAACACCACATGTAGTCTACGAACAAACCCCCTTCTTGAAGTTTGTATTTTATGTCAAATTTGTTCTTTCAGTTGTACCAATTTTTAAATACAAAAATCTGGCCACTGCGGATCGTTTTGTTGGGAATTTCTCACTTCACTATTTATAAAATGCGAACAAAACGCATGTATTGTTAAGACCGCTGTGGTAGTTTTTTGGTAGGAGTTAAAAACTATAATTCTTCAAATTCTTGTTTGAACCATTTAAAAATACGAACTACGATTTGATTAAAATTTTGTGACGCCCCAAAAAGATATTATTTAATAAATTTGTCTAAAGCTCTTTTTAGAAATTTGAATTAAATATTTCAAAAACTGACAGAATTTAAAGAAGAACATTCAAATAACAATATCATCGTTGAAATATATCATAATGTTTCCTACCTTTTCGTTTTTATAGCTATTTTAACGAATAATGCTTTAGTACCCCGTCTCATATGTATCTTTCCTAAGGCTTTTCAAACATAAAACTCGAGCTAGATAAAAGTACATGATCGTTACTGTAACCGATGCTCATCAAAGCCCAACTTCGGTCGTACTGTCAAGGTCAAGTACAAAGATTCGTTCTTTTGGTTTCGGTGGTGAATGTCAAACTTCATTCGCGACGAATTAAAAACTCTCATGTGAAAGAAATGTCAAAATCGACGAATATTCGTTCATTCGTTGGTCGTGCTCATGTGAATATTGCTTTAGAGTTGCTGGAGAAGGAGAAGAAAATGTCAACATCTTTGAACAACGCTTAACAAAAAAAAATCAAAGAAAAAAATTGCTAAGACATCGTTAAATGTATAGTATATGATTTCATTCCTTAACAGTTAAGAATTTAGAAAAACTAGAATCAATACAATTCAAAGTAAAGTCCATGATGTTCTAAATAGCTATATTTGGTGTACTTCATAATCAATTATGAAAATTGTAATCTTGTAAAGGATGATTTTTTAGCTATTATCTTTTTGGCAAAACTGGTTTGAACAGCTGACGCACGTTTCGTGTTTTGTTTCACTGTCAAACATCTTCAGTTTGATCTATAATTTAACCATGAATCATCTTACAAACGAATAACGCTTGCAAATTATTGAATTTTATTATCAAAATGCGTGCTCTGTTAAGAAAGTTCATCGTGCGCTTCTTCCATTTTATGGTCAGTTTAATCGAGCCACTGAAGCGGCTATTTGGACTAAACTTCTCACCAAATTAAAATTATTGGACATTAAACCACCAACACGCTTACGTAGAGATCGAACTGAACAAAATATCGCAGCTGTATCGGCCAGTGTTAATGATGACCATCAATTATCGATTCGTCGCCGTTCACAGCAATTGGGCCTCTGTTACTCAACAACGTGGAAAATTTTGCGGAAGGATGCCTTTCAAAATACAGCTGGTGCAAGAATTGAAGGCGAATGATCTACTGCGACGTACAATTTTTGGTGAATGGGCTCTTGGAAAGTTGGCCGAAGAACCACTTTTTTACCGAAAAATTGTGTTCAGCGACGAAGCTCATTTTTGTCTCAATGGGTACGTAAATAAGCAGAATTGTCGATTTTGGAGTGAATATCAGCCAGAAGCATTGCAAGAGCTACCAATTCATCCAGAAAAAGTCACAGTGGTGCGGTTAATGGGCTGGTGGCATCATTGGACCGTACTTCTTCAAAGATGATGCGAATCATAATGTAACTGTGAATGGTGAGCGCTACCGTTAGATTATATTCAACACCGAAAAGTTAGAAAGAGTATGCTAAAATTGGACTTAGCGGATGGACCATTTGAGGCGCAGTCAAGGTCAACATTTGCATGAATTAATCGTCAAACATTAAATTATATGGACCATACTATCGATTCAAATAAAGATTTCATGCATTTTTCTGAATTTTATGTGTTTTTTTTTAAACTTTTTTATAGCTTTTAAAAAATCACCCTTTAGAAAAATGCTGTGTTTTCTCTTTTAATCATAGTTTAAACCATTAGACATCCTTTGAAACTATTTCTTCAAGCCTTTAGTATTAAAAAAAAACATCAAATTAAAAAAAATACCTCCAACATTTAAAATGAAGCAGAAACTTTTTCGCCAAAGCACAAAAACGCCATTTTAACTACATTTTGAAGGCCTTGTTGAGAAAATTACCTTGCATTAAATCACTTCATCGGCTTATTTTCTTTTTGATAAAACTATTTGAACAAAATAATTACATCTCGAGAATATTAATATAAAGCTTTAAAGCCATTCTTGATAACATGTTTCTTCAAAGCGTCATTATAATCCTGATGTATACCTATTATCCTTATAATTACAACTTATTATTACTTACTTGAATAATCCATTTATCTTAAAATGTTTTCGAGCAGAAATTCATATTGCTTTTGCTGATGCGCTCCACTCATCCGTATCTTTTATGGTTTATATACAGGAATAGAGCAGATTGTTGTTGCCGTGTGCCGTGTTCGTGTAGTCTGCGTCGTCAGTCGGTCGGTCGGTCGTTCGCCGTCATTGTCATCGTCATCGTTATTTACCTGTGTCAAAAGTATGTTCTTGAGCTTAAGAACAAGAATGCACTTTAGATGATGACACTTAAAGAAAACTGCGAAGAAAAACGTAAGAAATCTTGAAGAAGATATAGCATTCCTCTTACTTTAGCTTTAGTGCTATTTTAGCGTCCCCTGACTGACAATGGCAGTGGTAGTGGCAGTGGCACTAAAAATTCATCTTGGTAACAAATATATTGTTTTTTCTGCCTCGCCAGACTTTAGCCAGAGAAGCGAAAACACTTTTGAACTTTAACAGAGACGTATCATTAACTTTGATTGTTATTTTGTATTATAAGATAAATTTGTAAGGCTGCTTTGAACTTTGTATACTTTTTCAAATTTTAAAGTGAAAAGTTGTAAAAGTTATTCTGACACTTTTTCATTTTTAATGTAATTTTTATATATATATCTTTTTTTTTGTATTCTGTTAAAGTTAACTTTAACTTATTTTAATGTGAACTCTTAAATTAATGATTTATCAAGTATCAAAATAAGTAAAGGTTTCTAGACTTTCGGAAGAAATGGCCTTTGTTGGAAATTTGTTTTGTTTACATTTTCTTAAATCAAATATAAAGTCCATTCAAGCCATCCATCATACATTTCTAATGACAACAAAATTGCTCGATCCCAGAGACGCTCAGTTCGGGAGGAACATACTTACTTACTTAAGGTTTAAGTTTCGCACTTCAAATTGGTTGAGATCCTCTCCCAACTGTGTGGATCATTCGCTCTGCATGATCCAGTCATCTAAGTTGTTGGACTTTTGTTCTTTTATACAAGTCACCCCAAAAATTTTGCTCTCAAAGCATCCGAAGACGTCCTCATATTACTTTGACGAATTCTAAGCCTCAGCGCCATAAATAAGAACCGGGATGATGAACGTCTTATAGATGTCCATGGTGACGTTTTGTCCAAGACGTCGTCGTTCAATATCCTTTTTTGATGACAACATATACTTGGTCTTGCCCTCACTGTCCACTAAACCCATCTTCTTCGATTCTGTCGCAATGCTCAAAAAGGCTCCACTGACATCACGCTTTGATCTTCCACCTATGTCAATATCATCGGCGTATCCGAGTAGTTGGATGGACCTTTGGTAGATTGTGCCTCTAGTGTTGAAGGTTGAGTTTGTACAATTCTCTCTAGAAGGATGTTGAAGAAATCGCATGAAAGTGTATCGCCTTGTCTAAAGCCTTTTTTGACATCAAAAGCATCGGTGAGATCTTTTCCGACGCGGCGAGCGGCGCGTCTGAGTTCTTCATCGTCATTCTTCACAAACATATAAGTTTGACAGCGATGACAAAACTAGACATTGCTCTGTAAAGCTCTTCTTTATAGATGCTGTCATACGCGGCTTTAAACTCGATAAAGAGATGGTGGGTATCGACTTGCAGTTCCTGGGGTTTTCCCGGGTTTGCCAATAGTGAACTTTCCTGGTCTGAATCCACACTGATAAGGACCTATCAGGTTATTGACGAACGGCTTCAGAAGCTCACATAAAATAGCAGAAAGGATCTTATATGCGATGTTCAAGATACTAAGGCCTCTGTTGCTGGCGCAATTCAGAGGATCTAATTTTTCGTGTATTGGGAAACTATGCTGTGATTCCACTGTGTTTCCTGTTCAAAAACTGAGAAATTCTATGAAAAAATTAGAATTCTAATACCTGACTTCCTTAAACGTGCATTATCCTTTTTCTTTTTATTAATTTCATGTTGCATCATAAATAAAAGAAATAGAATTAAAGTATCCCCTAAGGGTGCTTCCAACCCGAATTAAAATGTTACATGCTTTTAAACTGAATTTTAGACAAATTCGAAATCATATCATTTTGAGTTAAGATAACCCAAGCACGAAAAATTTCCATTACTCCTATAACTCATATCTTATTGCTGAATAGACAACTCACAAATATTACCATAATTTTTGAACTCAGGGTTCGTTTTACTTTGAATAAATTAGAATATTTCCATTTGGAATTTTTTTATGGTCTATCATTATTACATTTCGAAAAGTTATGTTTCCTTTCCAAGGTTCAAAGATAAGTCGGAATTTCTCTAAACTACGAACTCCAAAATCACATAATCTTATACATTTCCGCTAGAAGACAAGACTGAAAATATTATTATTGACTATTCAAGTGATTTATACTAACGAAATAAATAAATACACGATGTGTTATTCGTAGACCGTAAACCATATTCAACCTAAAGCAACCATCATAACACCAAAAAGTGTTATAACCTTTACCCAAACGTGCCTTAAGAGCTTACAAAAAGATTGCACTCAATCCTATTTAAGAAGTAATAAACACAAAAAAAACGGTTCTAAGAGCTTGTTGCAGGATTAAAAATAATGAAATAAGAAAAAAAATATTGTTTTTACATATATAAACCATTTAGATGAACACATCCCCCCCCCGCCTCCGGAGCCGTGGTCGGCTTACAAAAAGTTGACCATAAATCTCAACAAAAATGCCAAAATGTTAAATAAATTAAAAACCTTCTCCTTAAGGCTGCTATGCCATTTCTTTTTAGGCATTTGAACTGATTCTAGCTTAGCTGGTCGGCTGGTCGGTTGGTCGGTGAGTTCAAGCACTGCTGCAAGGATGAAGAATGAAGGATTATAAAGCAACTGACCTTTGTCCTCTTTATTCATTTTTTTTTCGTGAGATTTGTTTGGCCCGCGGTGATTTATAAGGTATTTTTTTGAGTTGCCTTCCTCTCAACCTAGTCGTGGCTGCTTCTGTCTTTTGTATACAAAATGGTTGCAGGAAGATTGCGTGCAAGACCTTTAGTTGCACTGCACATCATTTTCAATCCAAAAACCCAACCTGCACAACTTACCTTGGTTCCTCTCAGCCTTCTCTAGTCCTGGTAAAGAGGTAAAAGCGAAGGTAAATTTGGGAAGAAAAAGAGTTGGGTTGGCTGTAAGAACCGACACACTATAAATTTAACGAATCTAATGGATGCATCATTTTTATTAACTCCTTTTGCCACATATAGCGGTGGAACACTTGGGATCAATCGATACAGTCTATATTTGTTTGAATGTCACCGTGCTTTGAACTTAAAGGAGGTTGGAATTGAGCTGTTTTATTAAAACTATGTCCATTAAACCTTCTTTTGGGGGTTATAAAAACGCTTTTGGAGAAGTGCGGGTCATAAAATTTGAATTTCCTGGAACTGATTCAAAAAAGTACTGATCTCAATCCAGTGGTCCGAACTGTATGTTATATACGATGGTAAAGTTGCTGTGAAGAATGCGAAGAATTCATTTCAATTTCACCTTTTCACTCCGCGATATATGGTTAAAATGCAAAATGGCCTCAGATATGAACTCAACTCAACTCAGCCAGCAAGCGAATGGTTTTGAGGGCAAACTTTATTAGCAAACTCGCGTAATAATAATTTAACTCTCTCCCTTGTCGACGACCGACCGAACGCAGCGCAGAGTGAATTGTTAGGAATTTAAATTCACAAGGCTTATGCAAGCTTAACCTTCCCACAAAAATAAAAATGTAGCAATTTTACTGATGTGGAATATTTATGCACATATTTTTGTACATGAATGTAAATTGTATGTACAAAGGTTTAGTATATCCATGTAGAATATATGTATGTATGTATTTATCTTTATACCTATTTATAGAGGGAGGTTCTTTGCGGCTTGAGGTGATGGAACGTAAACTAATCTCGCACTCTGAATCCTCATTCTTGGCGGAGTAATTAGAAAAGTTTGTTATAGCTTTTAAAAATGTCTTAAGCTATATAGAGTTAGGATTATGGAAAACATAGAGAACTCAGAGTATGTTGTTTTATGCTTAAAGAAAAAATAAATAAATATTTTATTTTGATGTAAGACATTGTTGAGATTATGAACTAAGTTGAACAAAGTTGTGACTTTTGTACAACTAATTATTGTATGTTGTCTGAAAATACATAATAGGGAGTCCCAATTATTCATTAGTTTTCATTCGAAGGGTGGATTTTGACGCTATGATTTTAGGATATAGTTTATGAGTATAAAGAAGCCCCGAATAACGACAATTTGTAACAGTCCTTTGAGAACTGACTTACAACTCTCAACCATTCCTGTTTGCGAGACATGTCAGTAATGAAGGGGACCAACAGTTATATGCCGAATCTGAACGTAACGGCTATTTAAGAAAGCACTTTTCGTGACAAAAATTACTCTTAGACGATTCAATTGAATCCAAGACCTCTAACCTGAAAGTTTTACGCTTTTACCTGCCTGCCTAGTTGTAAGAGGTATTTCGTTTTTTCTTTGGAAAAAGGATGAAGCATTTATCCGAAATGTCTTTGCTTTTGTTTTACAAATAATGAGAGGAAAGATTCTTCTGAAACCACAAGAACTTGGGATTGAAATATACTCTGGTAGCCTTATTGATCTTTTTAGGGGAGGATAATACGAACATATAACAAACCCTGTCCCCTCCCCCGTTTAGGAACAATCAGTAAGAACCGATACATGATTTATTTCTAATACCCTGTTTTTCGTATTGATGGTAGTGATGTCAGCAGTTGTCAGTGTTGTTTGCAGTTCACCGATCTTTTATTGCCGCAGCTGTTGACTTAGATATGTATGTCAAACTCTCATTTTCTGGAACTGGACTTCTTATTCTTTTTAGCTACATTCCACTTGGAAGTGCAGCAGCTGTTTATAAAAAAACGTGTATATAATATTGAAAGGGTTGCCAACTAAACTCAAAATACAACTTGTAACATCTGTGTTCTAGGTGGTTTTAATTTTACCAACTTAATTTGGTCTGAAACAAATGAAAAGTAACTAGTGCCACTTTTAATAAACTCTGAATTTAAAATTTCATTAGATGATTCTTTGTTTTCTTTAAACCTAAATCAAATAAATAATAATGTAAATTCTTTAAATAGATTATTGGATTTAGTTTTCGTATCTGAAGATTTGATTGCTAAAATTTTTGAGACACTTTCACTTCTTTCAGACTATGTTCATAATAATGCTATTATTTAACTATTTCCATAAATTTAAGAACTCGAATTCTTTATTTCATAATTTCACCATAAATAACTTAGATTTATTGAAATCTCAGTTGAATTATATAAATTGGATTTCTGAATTTAAAAACAATAAGCTAAATTTAAATGTTTGTACATTAAAAAAAATTGTAAATACGGCCTTAAATAGTTCTCTTCCTTTAGTTGAAAAAGGTCAACTTCAAGTCTAAAGTGGTACAACTACCGCCTTAAAAAAACGTATAAATACAAACAATTCAGCGCATAAACGTTTGCATTCCTTTCTAAGTTTTTACATATATTGCAATTATGTTCAATCAATTTAATCGAAATTAAAATCTAATCCAAATCTTTTTTGGAATTTTATTAACTCTAAGCGCAAAATTGTAGGTTTCCCTCGACACTGCACTTCATCATCAGAGCTGTCCTGTGAACCTTATGAAATGGTTTGAATGTATTTGCTGATTACTTTCAAGGCATATATAATTCTACCTGTACTGGTGAAGTAAATGATGAGTATCTTAAATCTGTTCCATCCGTAATTGATCATTCAGCCTTAAAAGTTGATCTTGCTGATGAACTAAAATTATTTAATGAATTAAAACCCAGTCATAAGCTCCCAAAGTTTTGCGTCATTTTGTTGACATACTTTGTGTTTTATTAACAGAGCTATTCAATCAATCTTTGTCTTATGGAATTTTCTAACAAGGAGTTAAAATGTCGGTAATAACGCCTGTATATAAATTTGGGAAAAGATGAGGTACAAAATTATAGACCCATCTCTAAACATTCCATCATTTCCATCATATTTATCAATCATATAAATGTCTTGTGTGTGATTTTCAACACGGGCTTTGGAAGGCCAGATCTACTGTTTTTTGAATTTACGAACTTCTGTATAAACTCTTTAGAAAATAATAAACAAATGCATACAATATAGCCTGAGTTTACAAAGGCTTTTAATAGAGTTAACGTAAAAATCCTCTTGAGAAAACTTGAGGCCTTTGGAATTAGTGGGTTATTATTTTTAAGTGTTCATATTTATTTGGTCGTATCCAATTTGTTATTTTTGCTGACATTTGTCCCAAAAGGATACAAGTTACCTCTAGTGTTCCTGACAGAAGCCATCTGGGTTCTCCTATCTTTCTAATTTACATATGTACATATGTATATAAATGATGTGTCTAAAATTCTGAAATTCTGCAAATGTCTCGTATTCGCAAGTTTTTTTCTGTTAAGTCTAGTGTCAATGATTACTTGCTCTTCCAAAATGACCTAGATGAATTTTGTAAATTGTGTAACCTAAATGATCTTAAATTAAAAAAAAAGGCTGAGATGCGCATGCGACCCACACTGATAACTTCCCATCCCGTTTGTCGGTTTGTCTTGCTTAAAAGTTTGTAGGTTCTGTGTTTTGTTAAAAAAGTTGTCAGTTGAATTATTCTTAAAAATTTTAAAATTACCAACTATATTTTGCATATAATGAAATAGTTTGATTTCAAAATCTATTTAAGTTAACGAGATTTTTAGTCGAAAACCAGTTTTTATTAATATAAGTAGCATTTCTTAAAAGTTCTTATTTCTTATAAAAACTAATACAAATTGGATGAATGAAATTAATTTGAAGTCAATATCTTCTATTGTTCACAAGATATCGAGAAATGAACATCATTTTTTACCAAATTTGCGTACTATTTTTTGTAGGTTTTTTTTTATGAAAAAAACGGACTGTTGGATTTTTATAAAAAAAAACCGAATTTCGAAAACAATATTTTCTGTGAGATAAAATTAGTTTGAAGCCAATATTTTTGCTTTTGAAAAGTTATTTTTGTCGAAAATAAATTTTTACCAACTTTTATTATTTTTTTTAGGTTTTAATTTTTTGTGAAAAAAACTGTCAATTCGATTTTTCTCAAAAGTTTACCGAATGTTGACAACAATATTTTTTAAAAGATAAAATTAGTTTAAAGCACATATCTCAAAGTATTGAATATATATTTAAGTCGAAAATCAATTTTTACCAACTTTTGTAATTTTGTTTTAGGTTTTTTTTTATAAAAAAAACTGTGAATTCGATTTTTCTTAAAATTTTACCAGATGTTAAAAACGTTATTCTTCGTTGCACAAAATTGTTTTGGAGATAAAATCATTTTTTGTTCATAAAATTTTCGAGGTGACAAATTTTTTTTTCAGTTTTTTTTATTTATAAAAAAAAGGTTAATTGATTTTTTTTACAAAAATATACTTATTTCGTATCACGTTACAATATATAATTAAAAATTTAATTCAAGTCTCTGGCGTTATTGGTTCGTGAGATATTTTGGGTTAGCTAAAATGTTCACCTTTTTTTTAAAATTGCTATGGTAAAAAAAAACACATACGCAATTTTTTGAGAGTCCTTTCTGCATCTTTCTGCATTATTATCTGTATAAGATAATTTAGTCGATATCTCTACTGGTTCTTTGACAAATCGGACCCATTACAATAACTTCCTATGGGAAGTTAATAAATAAAATGAATTTGAATTCGAATTCAAATTGAACAACCTAAGCATATGGGTCAGAAGTTCATTAAGGTCATAGGAGGTGTAGTGTGTTGGTAAATAGAAGAAGCTGGAGTTGCGCACGAATTTCTGTTAGGACTGTATTGGGTTAAAATCTAAGCAAGGCTTTAAGTAATCTTTTTGTGTGTCCATGTCTATGTCATTAGTACTCTTTATGTTTCTATCACCGAAAAAAGCTCTTTTAGAGGTAATTTGCTGTTGGCCACCAGTTCGTTCTCGAATATTTCAGAAAAGGTTGAACTTTTAGAAACGTATTAATTAAAGGTTCATTATTGACAAAGTAACTAAGATAGTATAATATTCTGTTTAACAGAAAATGTTTTTTATATCATCTTTTTCTACGACATAACTCTAATAACTATTTATAATTTTCGTATGCAGAAAATACTAGGGACTAGACCAGGGATATTATCATCTTTCTTTGGATTCAACGGGTTTTAAATTTGTTTCATATTTAAAAAAAAAAACAGAACTCTATGATTGTGTATGACGTTTATTAGAAGAATTTCTTCAACTTATTCAACTTCTTAAACTTTGTTCGTTACGAAATATCCGAAATATGACTCATCTGTTCTCTCCTCCCCTGAAGCAATTGTTATTATTCTTTACAATAAGTATAAACTACAAGAACTTTATCATTACAAAACTCTTGCTCTCAAAAAATACAACAACAAAAATATCAAACGAAATCAAAACTGCTAACACAACTTTGTCATCAAAAACCATCTACTTTTTCATTTTCTATAAAAATGTATCTACATACATAGCAGACGTATGTAGTTATCTAACTAAGCAAAGAAAAGCATATCGAATACATATACACATTACACATACAATATAAACATAATGTATGTATGTATGTACATGTATTTTCTCTTTTCCATTGAAAATCCAAACAAAAATGAATCTCAGAATTTATGTCATATTATTGTATGGAATGGTGGATATATGGTACAAATGAAAAATGAACGAACAAACCGTGTCAGGATAAGCTCTTCTTGTAAAAATGCTGAGATTTTTTTGAATTCATATACAGGGTGTCCGGTGAAGAAAAGACAATCCTGAAGCGACTAAAAGTCCACTTCATAAGCCGCAAACAACCCGAAAATAAAAAGAGGCTGGGTTGCGACTCACACTCATAACTTCCCATCCGTTACCGTCTGTGGATTTTTTTAAAAGTTTAACAAAATATTAATAACATTTTCTTTTGTTAATAAAAATAAGTTTTAAGTCAATATCTTTCTTTGTTCTCAAAATACTTCAGCTGAAAACCATTTCTTATCAATTTTTTCTTGTTGTTTTTGTGGGTTATCGTTGTCAGTTAACTTTTTCTAAAAAAAAAACACGTAATTTTTGTAAAAGTCCCCTCTTTATCTTTCTATGCTAAAAAATAATTTTAAGTCGATATTCCCGAGGGTTCTTACAATATTTGCACAAAAAAAGATTCCCAAATGTACGCATGTTCGTACACGCGCACCCTCAGATATCTCTCTAAAAACCTTATATTGAGGTTGTAGGGATATTTAAACGTCGAGAAATGTCATTATTTTTAATTCGAAGTATTCGGGAAAATTAGAATAAAAATAAAATGGCCTACCGTTTTAGCACAATTATTGAAGAAAATTGTTTCAAAAGAATATAAAAGTTAAACATATTTTGAGTACCCTTTGAGGTAGACACTTTATGTTTCTGGTGTTAGTGCAGTCATAAAGTAGTCTATAAGCCGTTTAAGTATAATCCATTCTATACAGGACACCCTGTATATATTTTACACATTTGTATATAATTATATAGTGTATACTATACCACGTATGAAGGATAGTTGAGGTACATTGATATGTATTGTGTGCAAAATTCAGGACAATTTTTCGAGAAAAACTCTTATGTCACTTTAAAATACACTCAATTGAATTTCTCAATTTAAATTGATATAAAAACTTAAGATACTATTTTTAATGTCTGAACGGTTTGAACCTGGTATTTATAATCTTATCGATGGACTGCGTGTTAGCTGTTCAAGGCTTGGTAAGAGTTCTATATTTTTCCTTTGTTTAAAGGTTTCGAATATACGAGATATGAGAAGATTTAAACCCTATGAAACTGTTAATTGACGTTCATCCATTTCGTAGTTTCAAGATAAAAACGCAGGAATTTGACGCCTGCCAAACTCAGCTGTAATTTGAAATGTCATAATATTAGTTGAATATTTGTCATTTGCCAAGAAAGAAGGCCTTCTGAATTGCGCCAACTACTGAGGCAGCATTCTCCTGAACATTGCATATAAGATCCTTTCTGCCATATTATGTGAATGTCTGAAGCTGTTCGTCTACAACCAGATAGGTCCGTATCAGTTTAGCTTCAGACCATGAAAGTCCACTATTGACCAAATATTTGCATTACGGCAGATCTTGCAAAAAACCTAGGAACTTAAAATCGACACCCACCATCTTTTCATCGATTTTAAATCCGCGTATGACAGCATCTATAGGGAAGAGCTCAACAGAGCAATGTCTAGTTTTGGCATCCTTGTCAAACTTATCAGTTTGTGAAGAATGACGATGGAGAATGCACGCTGCGCTATTATTTCATGTCAAAAAATGTTTTAGACAAGGGGAAGCACTGTTATGCGACTTCTTCAATATCATTCTTGAAATAATTGTGCGAAACTCAACTGTCAACACTAGAGGCACAATCATCCTAATGTCCATCCAATTACTCGGATACGCCGATGATATTGACATAATTGGAAGATCTAAGCGTGATGTCAGTGGAGCGTTTTTGATCAAGTATACGCTGTCATCAAAAAAGAACATTGAACGACGACGTCTTTAACATTACGTCACCAAAGACAGCTATAACTTTGAGGTAGTTAAGGAGTTTGTCTACTTAGGCAATTGAGTAGTAGAGTCATCTTTCGAGCATCTTAAGTCACCATCTATAAGACACTCACCATCCCGGTTCTCATTTATAAGGCCTCATAGAGCTGAGGCTTGGAATTTGTCAAAGAAAGATGAGAACTTCTTATGATCCTTCGAGAGAAAAATTCTTCGGCTGATTTTTGGTCCCGTCTGCATAGATGGAGAGTGTACGGGTAGTATAAATACTATAACCTGGTTAAAAGGATAAAAGTCCAACGACTTAGATGGATGGGTCATGTAAAGCGAATTGACATTAACGTTCCAGCCCGGAAGGTATTCGAATTCTATCCCGAGGGACGGCGCATTAGAGCAAAACCGCGACTCAAGAGGCGTGTGAAACTGGAGACATCTAGCTAGGGACCAAGCTGACTGGAGAGGCATGTTGGATTAATCATTATTTTAGATTTTCCGTTGTTGCCAAAATGTGTTTTCAATGGTTGTTGTCTTGTCCTAAAGAACTTTGGTTAGGATATCCGAAATATGAGAAACTCCTGAAATAGGGCCACTTGCGTAGTTTAAAGTTAGTAGCGCCGACTGGTGTTAAGCTCAGCTGTCATTTGATGTATTATAATATAAGTTGAATTTACCATAATGGATCGCTTCACAATGGAACAATGCGTTAAAATTATCAAAAGCTCCTACAAAATTCAAACTGAGCCACTTTTCGGCCATTAAGCTATGATTATGGTCGTCATAATCAACCGACAACATAAGCAATTTTAGCGATGAAGCTCATTTTTGGTGGTATTCATCAGCAAAATGTTAATATTTAGAGTCATCATAATTCACAAGCTAATTGCCCGAAATCATTTTTTCAGAACTAATGGCAAACCCTTTTCTTTATATTAAAGATAAATTTTTGGCCATAAAATAAAATTATATGCGTTTTATTTCTTCTTGAAAACCATACGCCTAAGAACACACCCTTTATATATTTGGGTATTGGGTATCCAAACAGTTTTTGAGTATTCGGATATTATTTGAGGCATTGCCTTCGAATCCTATTTTTAAGAGAATTCTAGTTTCAAGACCAAAGATCAAACTCTTTTTTTTAGAGATTTTTAGTTTCTAGACCAAAGATCGAATACGAGGTGTCAATATATTAAAGGGTATAGTTCTGAAAAAAAATCCCACGATATCAAATATCAACTCCATGATTTATGAGAAATATTACTCCCAAACACTTAATATGGTCGTTTTTCGAAAAAGATTTTTACTTTCATCTTATGTATAATGGTGTCAACTTTTTATGTTATTTTTATTCTTAAATGAAATCGAATTTTTTGAACACACATTTTCAAGTCATACAAAAATCAATAGATGTCTCTTTCGTCCTGGATTTATATGTACAATACATAATGTATGTACATAAAGCTAAATCTTTTCATTAGGTTTTTGATAAAAATCAATTGATGACAGCATAATAAATATTTATAACTTTGTCCTCAATAAATTTTCAACAAAACAAAATCAATTTTCAAATAAATTTATTGCAAAATGAAAAAAAAGAAAAAGAACACAATAGTTAAAAACTTTTTCTTTAAGATATAATCACAAAAAAAGGAAAAAGAATTAAGTGAAAGTGCTCTCCATTTAGCAAGAAGAAAATACAACAAAAGTAACTTTTGAGTTGTTGTATCTTCAACTTGAAAAATCAAACTTTTTCATTTCGCAACTTAAATTAATTAATTTACCCCATTAAACCGATCTAATTTAGTTCTGCCTCTGGTTCTTTGGTTTTATTTATTGGTTTTGTAATAATTCAAAAAGTTTATATGAAAAACGATTTTAAATCCAATATAATTACATAACGATTATTGTAGATTGTAAACGATAAAATATTTCAATACTCTTTATCTGTTTTCTATTTCTCATCTTCAAACTGCCCGTACTGATTACTGACTAATCCGAATTAGTGTCAGGAAGTTAAAAACGGATAACATGAACTGCTTTTTAAAGCGTTTTCTGTATAGTTTTTTTTTATTTTTCTTGAGAAAAACTTAGTCCCCATCATGAGATGATATTGAGAAAGGGGTTGTGGACTTGTTTTAAAAATGTGATGAAGATGGGGTTACATCAGAGCAGTAACGAGATTTCTTTTCAATTTAGGTGAAGCGTGTAAACGAAAAAATAAGAAACTATATAAAGTACACTGTACATTGTGAACTACCCTAAGTAAACTTCGTAGGAGCTGAGAGCTGACGTTTAAATTGATGAGTTTTGTGATTTAAAGTTTTCATTGTGCACTTGAAATTCGTGTTAAATGAAGCAGAATTATTGGAAGTATTTATAGATCCGCTTTACTCTACTATATATATAATTTAGAGTGTATAGAGTCTCAAGAAATTGAATCATTTCACTTCAGATAATATTCAGATACATTTTACATGATTTTAACATACATACATACTTTATGGATATAATTTTACAGGTAAAAACGATATTACGAAAAAGGATTTAATATACATACGACCGACGTTATATGTCAGTGAATTTGAATAAAAATTGATACATGTTTTATAATTCACTTGACTTGGAAAATTGTACTTTAAATGTCGTTCCATCGAACTTCTATGTTCATATATGTATTAAAAGATAGTAAAGAAAGATAACCAAGTATCAATACTGATTATGTGATTAAGTAACTGTTATTGCATTCTGAGGCTTTAAAAATGAGAAAAAAATAGTGTTTCGAAAAAGTATTAGAAACGTCATTATCTATAACTTTTCTTAGAATGTTATTCATCATTTCAGAATCTTAGACATTTAGACGACTTCTGCTATATAGAACCAAATAAAACACATACGGCAAATTTCTTGACAAAGTTCTAGCCTCTGAAACTGTGTTTATTAAAAAATTAGATTTTCGTTTGAGTTCTAAGCCATTTCTTCAACAAGTTATCAAGCGCTAAAACTCTGATTAAAATTTCAGGCCTTGATAGAACTTTGATATATTAGACCCCCAAATTTGGGGTATAGGATATTACAACTTAATTTTAATGTTTTTAATTCTTATCTTATAATATCACCAATGCTCTACGTTCAATACTGTCCAAGAGGCTTAAGTAACTTCAAGTCTTGTAGATAATAGCCAGGTCAAAAGGGGAGACAAAATATCGTGCATTGCCTTAGGAAACAAAAATATCTTACATGTCATCCATGGATAATTACAAAGGGGGCATATTTCACTTTAACGATACAAGACAGCATTGGGTTTTCGAAGCATTAAATTCCACTCGGTTTCATATTCCCCATTGTGCAATGCTATTTACGTCGGAATTTAATGAACTTTTCATATGTTGTCGTTGCAGTTCCACATTTGAAGAAGAGGGATGTGAGTCTGAAATGTGAATATGAAAAGCTAAGAGTACTATCGTCAACGAAACAGGAGATCATTAGTAAAAATGAGAAAGAGTGTTGGAGATAGAACAGAGCCCTGGGGCACACCACTATTTTTTTTTGGTTTTCAGACTTGAACCAATTATTATGTGCATTAAGATTCCTTAGGAATCTTGGAGATTGGTCCCATAGAACCACTAACGTGCTCAATTACAGTCATAACACTCACTGGCAGCGTTGAATTATCAGCAAAGTGCCTACCGAAGACATTAATTTTCTCTAAAGAGCTACCAAATGGAGTGTAATTAACAACGAAAGTAGGAACAGAGTAGAGAAAGAATTCTTCATGTTTTTTTACGAATAGGTAATCAAGAATTTGTACTGCCTTTGGGACGTTGTAATTTCTGGTCATGTATACGTACGTCGAATATGTGTGTTGCAGTCCTTTCTGGCTTGTTTGAAATCTTTCCGGCTTTCTTCAGCAGGATGGCTTCATAGCAACCGAAACTTACTTTTTTGATGTTTTAATGTTATGTTTCAATATTAATATTCCGAACTATAAGACTACACAAAAGAACATAAAAGTAATGCACTTCAAATCTCAAACGGACATTATGTCCGTGAGCCCTTTACCCTCGTCACGGTGATTCAAAGTGTATGGACATTCTAAGGAAGACATAAGATCCAAACATCCGTTTCTAATTTGTGGAACCTTAAGATCATGCCAAAAGTCTCTGCACAGTGAGTGAGCATTTCAAAAGTTTATAAGAACTGAATCAGCAAAACTTCTCATTGCCCTATCTGGTTAAAACCACATTTTGACCAACTCATAATTGCCAATTGCCCGCTAAAAAGGTTCGATTTTTTAAGCGAAAAATGATCCGCAATCGTTCAAACGACATTTCAAAACTATAAAAGGTGTTTTCATAGGTCTCAAATGCTAGCGCCACAAAACCACGTGTCATTAAGCTGATTTAATTGCTGAACATCTAACGAATGATTTTAAACCATCCCCAGAAAATACGAATACAGTGTTTGTTGATGCGAACATCAAATGTTAAATTCCTTTTGACACGATCAAGAGGTAAGGAGCAAGTGTCAAAAAAGTGTTCTAATAAAAATCAGCATGGTACGATCTCATTACTGCCCAGGTTTTGAAAATTACTGAGATTGCATTGTTATGCCTAAACAAAGTAAGGCACCAACAGAACTAACATCTTAGAGACCCATATCACTTTTACCTATCATATCAAAAGTTTTTAAAAAACTTCTACAGAACAAGCTCAGCAAAATAATAGAAAAAAGAAGACTCCGAATCAACAGATTGAATTTAGAAATAAACATTCCACGATAGACGAAGGACGTTGGCTTCGGCTAAATTCTTAGATGTTATTCAAGCCTTTTACAAGGTTTGGCAATTGAGAATTGAAACTACATAGGGAGCTTCCTAGGCAGTATACTAAGAAATACTGAAATCTTTTGTTCAACCAAAATTCCTCGGAACAAAGGAAATTTGAAGCCGGTGTACCACAAGAAAACATTCTTGGACCAACCTTTTTTATACAAGGGATATAATAGCAAGTACTGAAAGATGTTTAGACTTATGACATCCAACTAAGAAAACAAATACTGAACATATCCAAAACTTCCAAAACAAAATCCTTCGTAGAATAATAAATGCCCCTTTGTAAATAAGTAATAGCGATCTTTATCGTGACCTTCAAATTAAATAGCGATCTTTATCGTGACCTTCAAATTAAAATGGTTGCAGAAGTGTTAAAAAAAAATTGTATCACAAAACAGTGACTGTAAAGTCTTACGAACTATGAAGAGGAGAGCGTCTTAAATGTTTGAGACAATGCCTCATTGGCTGATCTAAAGGCTATAGAAAGTTATTACAACTATAAACTTCCCCAAAGGTGAATTTTAATTTAGGAAAGAAAATGTCGATCTTTTATAGATTGGTCCCGATTAACCGGCGGCGGCGGCGGCTTTAGTGCTGTAAGAGTCCTATACTGCTCAGTACCGATTCTTACCAAGTGACTTTTTAAAATATTCATCAGATAGAAAAAAAATTGTCGTAGATCTTTCTATCATTGGTTGGATCACCTTTTGATTGAGAAAGCATTATGAATATTTTGCTAGACTCTTTCATCTTCCTATTAGTTTTCAAACGTTGGATGTTCTGTACTATTCCCGAAATAGATAGTTCTTATGATTTTATGAAAACATTAGAAATCACATACTTTCTAATTTTTTTTTTAAATTCATGTTCCAATTTTCCATGTGTCAGGCACTGGTGTCATAATTTTATTTGTGGCTTTAGACTCTTGATTAGATCCAAAATTCAAAAACGTAGAACAAGTTTATAAAATATACAATGTTTTGGCGGTATCCCTTTTTAAAAAAAAAAATAAAATGCACGACTGGGTCGCACGAACTTGCTCCTGTATGCAAAGAGTCTGTTTAAAAAAGCACCTATATAAGATTTAAAATTATACCTTTAAAACAAGTTTGTCTTCAAAGATTTAAATGCTATTCGATTTGTCAAAAAAACCGCGCGATTCATCCCAAGACACAACTCATCCTAGGACAACTCATCCCGGAAATGAATTGGTATTTACAATAGTTATAGTTATAAACAATACATACATATGTACCAAATGCATTATCTAATTTGGATAAAAGATAGTAATCAGCCCTATCATGAATTCCATCGTAGTCGGAATTTTTACGAATCCCGAAAAACTGTATCATGAAATCCGTTCGTAATGCAAAATTGTATGAGATTTTCCACTACGAACGGATTTCATGATACAGTTTTTCGGGATTCGTAAAAATTTCCGATTACGATGGAATTCATGATAGGGCTGAATATAATAAAAGTTTTGTCAATGTAATGCGCTCTTTCGGGCTCACGCACAGGATTTGATCTGGTGAGATGGGAGGGGGTTACATTTAATACAGTTAAAATAATTAAAAAAAAAAATATTTTAAGATTCAAAATTTTACCTGAAAAGTAAGTTTGTCTTCAAAAATTTAGATGCCATTTTATAAATCAAAAAACCCTTGATTTTTCAAAATTTTTTTTTGAAAATCGTTAGAGCGGTTTTTTTTTTAAATTAATTTTTTATATATAAAATTTTTAAATTTTGTTCTAAAAATATTTTTGGTATGCAGTTGTTTAGTGATTGTAAATATACGCTCTACATTTGAATTTCGTAAAAAAATGTTGACCCGTTTTTGAGATATAGAATTTTGAAAAAAAATAATTCAATATTTTTTTAAAAATCCAAACAATAAAAAATTTCACTTTTGATAATCAAATATTGTTAAGGCAATATAAGAGCTTATTCAGAAAAAAAATTATTGAAATCGGTTGATAAGTTGCTGAGAAAATTAAGAAACGAAATAACGGTTCTATGAGCGGTACCTTTCCTGAGCAATACAAAAATATGTTTTTCTTATGAAAAGAAGCCAAGTTTAAAAATAAAATTTTAGAGAAAATTTAAAAAAAATCTATCGGTTTGTTTTTGAGAAAATTCGAATTTTCGTTTTTTGACCAAAAAAATTGTATGGGGGCCACTGTTAGTTTTGGTCTTAAAAAAAAAATGAAAAAAACGCCTAACGCGAATCTGCTGAAAACCTTAACTTCCAAGTTTGAACTCAATCGACCCAATGGTTTAGGCTGTATGAGCGTGGACAGACAGACAAAACAGACCGGACGGAATCGCGGGACCCACTTTTTTCGACTTCTCTACCATCGTAATATCATGTTTGATTAAAATCTCGAGTTCGAAATTTTGCACGAATGCAAAACTTGCCATATAGTTCCTATATGTCGCAAGTAATAAAGGATTTTATTTTGTTTGTATTAAATACCTGTTCCATGTGGCGCTAGATGTTTAATATTGTTGAAAACAAATCCTGTAAAAAAAAAACAAAAATATGTTTGTAAAATCATATGAATTTAATTTATATTAATTCAATTAAAAGTTTATTACTAACTATAGATAGTCTTTTGAAATGTTTGAAAGTTATTATAATTATGAAACGCTTAAATAAGTTTGTGTTCATAATGTGATCCATTTCATTTTAATCTCATATCAATGAATTCTTTTTGTACAAATTTTGAATCCAGAATCATTTTAATCTCATATCAATCAATTCCTTTTGTACAAATTTTGAATCTAGATACAAATACAAAAACGTTTTCAATTTTGACAATTTGGTAGTGATATGCAACATTAAATCGAATGCGTTCTAAACGTATAATTTGAACATAAATATGTATATGTTTATCATAAAAATATTGCATAAAAATTATTTACATCCTTTGAATGCAGTTCTAAAATTTTGATTGCGATTTCATCAAAACAAAGCTGAACTAAAGGACATGACATTAATAATTATTTACATAAGGGCAAATATTATTTCCCATATTCCATCTATACCATCTGCAATGCTATATAATGTTTGTATGTTCAATTATAATTTCAATATCGGATGTCCAAATTAAATCATATTTTCCATTTATTTATGGAGTTGGAAATTTCATAGCTGATTTTAAAAGATAAAAGTGATGGTTTTGTAAATGTTTGCATATAATCATATCCTATGAAATTAAAGTGAGGTTAACTTTACGATTGTGTAAATATTTCACAAAATTTTAAAACAACATTTAAAATATTACAACACGGTCGTAACGGTCTAGCTGGAGTTAATGTAGATAGGCTCTGTCCGTTCTGAAAATAAAATACAAATTATCTAGAAAGCTTCAAATTACAAACAACTTGATAGAACATTTAAGTGCGTGGTACACTGGTCTTTAGTATATTTTTAAGAATATTCTTACTCATGCTGAAATCAAATAGGTTTGAATTGATATTTAAAAGTTTTAGAGAGTTAAGAGTATGCCGTAATAAGCGCGGTGTTCAGAAACATGCATCCTTTGGAAACTACGGCTATTGTGGTTACATCCATTGTAGCCATTGTAGTTTAAACTTATACAATTTAATAAATTAAGTGTAATAATAACACCAGTTAAAAATTGATGAATTAAGACAATATCATTATTAAACCTCCTTTGCATTTGAAGAAGCTTTATCCGATATTCAAAAGAAATAAGGTTATAAGGATCAGGCCATAATAGCCCTCTTAAGACGAAACGTATTAAGTTGCGTTGAACAAAAAAAAAGGACTCCATAACTGGCATGCGTACTCAAGATGGGGGCGGATCAAAGTGTTTTATAGAGTGAGAGTAATATAGGGATCCTGAAATTCCTAGGACCAACGTTTATCAATTCCTAACATAGAGTTCGCTTTACTATCGATCAAACTCATATGCTCCGTGAAATCAAGATTAGAATTAAAAAGAACTCCAAGGCCTTTAAAACTATGAATACAATGTATAGAGTGCTGCGATATTTTATAATCAATCAAGCTAGAAGTACGTTTTTTTAGAGAAAGTCATTGCCTGACATTTAATTGGGTAAATATTTAGCCTATTCTTCTTGCACCAAATAACAAAACTGTTGATATCCTCTTGAAGTTATAACATATCGTTTAAAGATTTTATATTTATGAGTATTTTCATATCATCCGCATAGATTAAAAAGTCACTTTATCCTACACAATTCATATCTACATCATTGATATCTAAGATAAGGAGTAGAGTTCCTAAATGACTACCCTGAGTAACTCTTGATTTGGCAGTAAAAGGGTCAGAGAACTAACTTCTGAATTTAATTTGATATGACCTATTTTGAAGATAAGATGAAATCCATGTGATAAACTGAGGAGGAAACCCCATTGCCTTAAACTTAAATGTGATGATATTATTAGAAAGTTAGTCAAAAGCAGTCGAGCTCTTGACCGAGTTCTAGGGGTTTTGAGCAATTATGCAAAAATGCAAGCAGATTAGTAACTGTCAAACGTTTTCGCATAAAACCATTTTGTTGATTACATACCATATTTTTGAAGTTACAGGACAGTTTAGAGATTTGTCTGTAATAACTAAGGTCAGACCTGTTAACCTTTTTTGAAGACTGGTGTAATAAATGTGTTCTTCCATATTGTTGGGAATTTACCTAAACTTAGAAATACTGCAAATATGCGAATAAGGAAAGATGCCACTAAAGACTTTTTTTGAGACAATTGGAAGAATTCCATCCAAGTAATGCAAGATTTTGTTTTACGTCATTTGAACATTATTAAAGGTAGCCTGGGGACAGTCTTGCAAGTAAAGAAAGAAATTCTCATCTATTTGTACAGTAGTTTCAATACAAGATTGCTGAAAGTTGTTAGCAATCGCGTTACAAATTTCTGGAGTACTAACTAAGTTATCTTTATTATAAGTAAAATTTACTGGGTATCCATTACATTAACACATTTTTAAAAGGTTTTGGGGTCAAGCTTAAGAGAATTTTCCATATCTATAAGATATTCAGCATTGGAGAAATCTCTTCAAAGAGGGTAACATATACTGCATGATCTGCAGCTGACATGCTTTTTATAAGATTTTTTTGAAGACTTTGTTTCGTATACCATGGATGACAAAAACTGGAATATTTGAATATTTTAAAAGGGACGATATCTATTATGCAGGAAACTTATGAAACTGCAACGTCATTTAAAATTAGTATATTCTTAATACCACAAGTAGATTGATGATCAGTAAGTTGCTGAAAATTAGCTTTCCGAAAGTCTATAGAATATGAACAGTCATGCGAATTACTATTTTTTTTTAGTAAATGACCGTCCAAGTCAAGAAAAACGTCAAGTGGGAGATGGTATATCCCAGTCTTATTATCTGGAGCAGAAGTATGGATTCTTTTCAAGGTGTATGAAGGATCCCTTGATATCTTTGAGAGGAAGGTTCTAATATCTGGCGGAGACGATACAATCACGAACTATGTGAGCTGTACAGGAACTTGCCACTGGTCAAAAACTACGTGTTCGATGATTACGATGACTAGAACATGTAGAGTGAACGATAAACGCTAAGCCTGGGGGAATCAGAAGCAGAGGCAGACCTCATCTCTGATAAGGTGATCAAAGGCCGAAGCATGCCGGCTTGGTATTCGAAACTGGAGACAGCAAGCTAGAGATCGAGTAAGCTGGCATGATCTATTACTTGAGGCCCAAGTGCACAATGCGCTGTAGCGCCAACTAAAGCAAGTAAATAAGGAAAATGGAATTTATCTATATTCGATAGCAGACTTTGATTGAACTACTGCCGAACTTAAAGCGTCAGATGAAGAAAACTAAGTCGAGTTGTCGATTTAAAGAATTTTCAATACAGCTAACTTGCTGTTAGTCCGTGAAGATAATATGGTCTAATAATAGAAGCTGCTGTTTTGATGAACTCAATGATGCGTCCAAGTAAGATTCTTCAATCTTTCTATCACTACATTGTTACCTGGAAAAATGTTACTTTCGTTTGAATTCTTTTAAAGAACAAAATATGTTATTTGCAAAGAAACATCTGCTACATGTTATTTTTCTAAAAAATTCTCAAGAAAAAATAATCTTTTTCACAAGTTTTTACGTTCTCCCTTAACTTACCTGACATATACTCGTATGAAGGTTAGAAATAAAGTATTATCATCCTACAATCGAAAGAACTTCACAATGTTTCATTCATCCTTTTGCAAATATATATCCATTCAATTTGCTACATGAACCGATTGCATCCATTATGTTTATGGAGCTTAAGCCATTCAACTAGAATTCTAATGTGCATTCGACCGAATAAGATAGCATAGGCAAGCTCAAGCAGGAGAGGAGAACCATTATCGAAGCATCCTTAACCCATTTGCAAATAATAAACCAAAAAAGAGGATACTCGACTCCAATCCCATAATGCCTTACAAAGTGACCCATGTTATCATACATGTATATAGGCTTATGGTAAACACTTAGTAAAAATGCAAATGGAAGGATTTGGCTTTCTGAAGGTTACGAGAATGTATGTTATCGAATATTCAGCAATTAATAATATTTCTCCTAGGAGAATTGAAAGTTTTTAAAGTACGTACTTTCTCTACTCCACTCCAGAACTTGAAGATTGGAGCAACTTCAGCTTTTACACACAAACAGCCTTAGGGTGAAAGAAGATAAATCTTTTTGCTCGCATAATCTAGAGACAGAGCAAAGCACTTGTGGGAACAAGAAACAAGAAACTTTTTATTTCAGCTCGAGAAAGCATAATCCATGACATGACTTTGACGCAAGAAGTCAAAGTAAAACATACTTTTTTCTTCGTTCTGCAATCCAAAATCCCAGGCACAGAGGCACAGGATATCAAGGATATTAAAAAACAAAAATACTATTATAAAACAGCCTTATCTTGGTGGCGGCGCATTTTAAATTTCAGGATTTCGGTTGCTGTGTGGCGAATGAAAATGTTTTGCCTTTTTCTTTTTTTATATATTTTGGCTCAAAGAAGTTTTTGGCTCACTTGGAGATATTTTCTTCATAACTTTTATTAAGAAATGAAGAAAGAAAAAACTGAAATTGTTTTCAAGATACGATCGAAAGTTTCTATTTTTCATTTTGTTATAAAAGATAAGGAGGGAGCGTAAAATTTGCATAGATACTAGACTCGTATTGTATTCAAAGTCAAATATTTTTCTTTATGAATTTTGAATATTGTTGCGTGCATTTTAAAATGTGCATCGGTTGCAAGATTTCTGTTGAGATGTATAAATATTTTGTTTTTATTCAAGTTTTAACCCAAAAACATTGTAAATATAATTTATATTATATGCTTGAAAATTTCTGGTTTCATTCAAATGGCTTTAGAATTTGTTTCCGTTGTTTTGACTTGAATATTATATATTTATTCATTTATTTAAATAATTTTTAAAAATTAATTTATAAATTACTTATTTAAGGCATCAGGGCAGTTAGAACTTATGAAGCCATTTTTTAACTTAACAAAAATTAAAGAAAATATTAACTTAACTTAATACTAGTAATCTACATTAAAAAGCAAGTTATTGCAAATAAATTTAATTTAATTTGAAAAAAAAAAACGGGTTATCCATTTTGCGATTTCAAAAGTATAGGGCTGGAATTCGAAATCTGCCAAACTAAGTTGATAAACCATTTTGTTTTCAGTTGAAAATCTGACATTTACGAAAATGGATCGCTTAACTATCGCACAACGCCCACAAATTGTTAAAACTTTATACAAAAATGGTGATTCTGCCACAGCCACATATCGTGCTTTAAGAAGAGATTATGGTTTACATAATCAGTTGGACGCAAGCAATTGGCTAAATTGTGAAGAAATTTGAAGGGACTGGATTATTTACAGATATTGTAAGGCGTTTGCATCATCGTTTCGCTCGTATCACTTAAAATATCGCTGCTGTAAGTGAAAGTATTGCCGGAGACCCGAATAAGTTGATATCTCTTTATTCTCAGGAATTAGGACTGTCTTACGGAATATTATACCGTATTACCCACATCCATATAAAGCCCAGTTTACACAATAACTGAATACGTGGAATGGGTCCTTGAACAACAGGCGGTAGACGGCGATTTTTCGAACAAAATTTTCTTCAGCGACGAAGTACACTCAGTGGGTATGTTAATAAACCATTACATCCACAAGAAGTCACTGTTTGGTGCGCTCTTTGGTCCAGAGCTGTGATTGTACCTTTCTTCTCCGAAAACGATGATGGAACGACTGTAACCGTCAATTCGGAGCGTTATGTTCATATGATAACAGACTTTTTTTGGCCTGCTATTGAAGAATACGACTTAGAGAATATGTGGTTTCAACAAGACGGTGCCACATTCCACGTAACTCGAGATTAGGCTTTATTGCAAGAGACATTTCTTGGACGCGTAATTTCTTATCGTGACGATATCAACTGGCCACCAAGATCGTGCGATTTTGTACGTGTTTTATTTACGTTTACTTTTGAAACCGCAAAATGAAAAACCGTGTATAAACAGAGTTAAATCTCTTCACACTTTTGGAGGGCAGATAAGGCACATTTAATTCGGCGATGGCAAGAAAAGTATCTTAATCAAGCCAGTTTTCTGTAAACTCTTTTTTTTAAGGTGGGCCAAAGCTCGCTACAGCGTTTTGCTGCAGAGTAAGTAAATATTTATACGTAACTTCGAATCCTTTTTTACAACAAAATTCAATAGAAGATATATTGTGCATGTGTGTTGAAAAACCTTACATACTGAAAATACTCGTAAATAGTCCAGAAAATCTTAAATCCCGAAAACTGATTTATAAAACATTTGAAATAAATTAATTATGTGGCGCAACAGTCCGTAAAAAAGTAGGGCTTAGTGACTTACAACTCTCAACCATTCCTGTCTCAGACACAAAAGCATGAATAGTTTCTTACACTTTGTAGAAAGATTTCAGTGAGTTTATCAACTAGGTTCTACATTTCACTTTTAATCTAAAAAGAAATTAAAATCGATTCAAAATTTAAATTGGAGTTCTGAAATTCACTTTTATCGATTTCGATTCAATTTTTTCGAACTTAAACCAAACTTGTTCGATTTAGGAGCTATTTGAGGAATCAAAAAATATTATAATTATAATAATTTTAGTTTGACATTTCAAGTGATTTAAATTCGACTACAGCAAATTGTTTTAAAAAAAATTGTTATAAGGAAATAAAACTTAACTTTTAATCTTCGCATAGGAAGTTATTGTAATCGGTCCGATTTATGGATTTGAAAATGTTGACATTTCTCGAAGTTTCAAGGTCCCTAGAATCTTAATAAAAGATTTTTATATATGTCTGTGTGTGCGTGTGTACGTACGTTCATATCTCAAGAACCAGTGGAGATATCGACTTTAACTAAAGTTTTGTTATACAGATAATGATGCAGAAAGATGCAAAAATGACTCTCAATTTTAGGTTAGGTAACATAAAATATCTTACGAACCAATAACGCTAGTGACTTCAATTAAATTGTTTATAATATTTTGTGAGGTGATATAAAATTGATATAATTTAAAAAAAAATTCAAATAACGGTTTTCTTACAAATTAAAAAAAAAAACTGAAAAAAGATAATTATCACCTCGAATACTTTACGAACAAACAATTATTTTATTTCTAAAATAATTTTAAACAATGAAGAATAACGTTTTTGACATCTGGTAAAATTTTAAGAAAACTCGAACCACCATTTTTTATTAGAACAGATTAAAAACCTAATGAAAGTTGGTAAAAATTGAATTTCAACTCAAATATCTTTTCAAAAATTTCAGATATTTAGTCCAAACCTATACAAAATTTAGTTTTTGCCATTCAGTACAGTTTTTTTTTATAAAAATTTAAACCTACCCAAAATAGTACGCAAAATTGGTAAAAATTGATTTTCAATTTTCGATATCTCGTAAATAAATGAAGGTATTGACTTCCAAATAATTTAATTTTACGCTAAATTAAAGTTTTTGACATATGATATTGTTCTTAGAAAAATTCAATCTGTATTTTTTTATATATGAAATAAAAACATTCAAAAAGTGCTAAACTAAAATTGGTAAAAATTGGTTTTTGACTAAAGATCTCGTTAACAACAACAGATTTTTAAATCAAACTTATTTTATCGTACGCAAAACATTGTTGGTAGCTTTAAGTTAATTTTGTAGAAAAAACTGTTAAGAAATGCTTTTCGACTCAAGTATTAAGAGAACATAGAAAAATATTGACGTAAAATAATGTATTACATACAAAATATTGTTTTCAACATTTTGTTAAAATTTTAAGCAAAACAAATGGACAGACGAGATGGAAAGTTATCACTTATCAGTGTGGGTTGCATCCCAGCCTCTTTTTTTTCTAATTTGAAATGACATTTCTCAGACTTTCGAATTTTTGTTTGGTTATAACAAAGAACTCTTAATAATTTAAAAACTTAAAATATTCATCTAAGTGCTTCTAGTAAAATATGTAAACACCCATATCACCTAAAAAAAACAATTAACAGTCATGTAAAATTCCCACTGAAATATCAGAAGTAACAACCGTCATTTATTCATCTTGGTTCATGTGCATTAAATATTCACTTATTACTTTTTTAATAAATTTTTAAAATCCATTTTCAATTCTTACAATAAACTAAAAATACATACAGTATTACCATAGTTTTAAAAATCTAATTGGAAACCCAAAATTTCCCATTATGTAGTTGGAAAATTTTCTATTCATGTTCACTCTATAGTTTCCGATTGGCACTCAGAAATCAATAATTCCACTAATTGGTACTCGAATTCAATTCAGCATTTCTGGTAGCTGGCGCTACTCGAATAATGCCTACACAGCACAAGCAGCAGTAGCAGCAGCTTTCAAATGCCATGTCTTTATATGGTTTTTGTTAGGCGGATTTGGTGGCTTACAGTGGGATCAATTATTTGTAATATTGAAACAAAATTTCAATTCAATACAATTCAAGCTAATTTTTTTTTATAATTTTGTTGTAAATAAATTCAGAACATTTCTGATACAAAAATATTTCAATAAGTTATCTTTTCGAATGAAAACGTAATTTTTCTCAATGATTTTTTCTGAAAATAGATTACAGGAATCCTAACACCAATCTCCATACAATCTATTCCACTGTTTACATCGCTTGTGGTCAATGTTATCATGTGTGTTGTGTCAAGTTTGGTTCAAAGAAGTGCTATGACTGCAAATCGGTTAGATAGACAATTTTATGTGCATGGTGTGTAGGATATCCGTTGACGCCATCATCATACATTGGAATGCAGAATGGACAAGGATTTTATTTTCAGATTTATTTTTCAATGAAAAAGAAAAAAAAATGCTGCGTTTGTTAGAGTTTCACTTCGAATTCAATTAGAGAGGGATATGTGAAGTGCAAAAATGTTAAATAAACATAAAATAAAAAAAAATATAATTCAGAGAATATCTTAAAAAAACACATATACAATGTATACTATTGCATTGAAAAATATCCTTGATAAAATTTAAGCAAACACTGAAAAAGTTGGAAATGTTGGCAAGCTCTTACATATTCGTTTTTATTGTTAAAGGAGACTTCTAGTATTGATTGAATGATGTTCGTATGAATGAATTTGTAAAACTTTAAATGAGGTTTTTTTGAACTGCATTTAAAAAACTTACACTACATATACATATATATACATTAGATTAGAGCGTTTCAAAAAAAAAAATTTATTTTTTCTCGGAACCAGGCTCAAAAGTTTCGTTTACATGCCAAAATAGGCCTCTGAAAACATGAGCGCTTAATATTAATATTTAGGACATCCGCATCGCACTTTTCGATTTCCCATAAGAATAACACAGGAAAAAAATGTTGTTTTCTTCTGATTTTTATAACTAACGAACGATAAATTGCATTGTAATACCTCTTATGTATTTTGTAGATAATTGAACGCTCTACAAAAAAGGTCTAATGTCACTTTTTGATAAATCAACTCAGTCGAAAGTTATTTAAGATCAAAATTTAATTTACCCTTAATTAAGGCGTTTTCTTTATAATACTCCTAAATTTATAAGATTACTAGTTTCAAAACAAACTGAAAGTTTATTTCTAAGCTCTCAGAGTAAAAAAAAAACAAAACTCTTATATTTTGCGCTCAAAGATTGCTGAAATTTTATTAATCAAACAGTTTTAAATAAATTGCGCTCGAAAACAGCTGAAATTTTTCTGTTTGATTAATAAAATTTTAGCAATCTTTGAGGGCAAAATACAAGTTTTGTTTTTTTTTTTTACTCTGAGAGCTTAGAAATAAACTTTCAGTTGGTTTTGAAACTAGTAATCTTATAAATTTAGGAGTATTGTAAAGAAAACGCCTTAATTCAGGGTAAATTAAACTTTGATCTTAAATAACTTTCGACTGAGTTGATTTATTAAAAAGTGACATTAGACCTTTTTTGTAGAGCGTTCAATTCTCTACAAAATACATAAGAGGTATTACAATGCAATTTATCGTTCGTTAGTTATAAAAATCAGAAGAAAACAAAATTTTTTTCCTGTGTTTTTCTTATGGGAAATCGAAAAGTGCGATGCGGATGTCCTAAATATTAATATTAAGCGCTCATATTTTCAGAGGCCTATTTTGGCATGTAAACGAAACTTTTGAGCCTGGTTCCGAGAAAAAATGCATTTTTTTTTTTGAAACGCTCTAATATACATACATATTTTATAAACAAACAATACAAATTTACATCAGATCCTATGTCTATAAATCATTTCTTTATCCATGTTTAAGAAAAGGTTTTCGTGTTATATTAAAAAGTTGTCAAATAAATTTTTTTAAGAAATTAACTAACAATTTCCAACAGTATTTTGCATATGATAAATTAGTTTGATTTCAAAATTTATCTTTGTTAACCCAAAACCACTTTTTACCAATTTTAGTAGCATTTTTTGAATATTTTTATTCTTATATAAACAAATACAAAATACATTTTTCTAAGAACAATATCTTGCAGATAATGAAATCATTTTGAAGACAATACCTTGATTTATTCACGAGATATCGAGAATCAAGTATCAATTTTTTACCAATTTTACGTGCAATTTTTTACTTACTTACTTACACTACGTGGCGCTACAGTCCTACTTGAACTAGGGCCTCACCCAACAAACTTCTCCATCTAGCTCGGTCCCTAGCTAGATGTCTCCAGTTTCGCGCTCCAAGTTGGGTGAGTTCACTTTCCACTTGTGCGCGCCACCACAGGTCTTCCTGTACTGCGCTGTCCTGTAGGTGTGGATTCGAAGACTTTCCGGGCCGGAGCATTGGTTTCCATGCACTCTACGTGACTCAGCCATCTTAGTCGTTGGACTTTTAACGTTCTGGCTAAGTCTACGTCGCTGTACAGCCCGTAAAATTTTTTGTAGATTTTAATTTTTATGAAAAAACTGACTGTTGAATTTTTATAAAAATTTTACTGAATGTCGAAAACTATATTTTCTATAAGATGAAATTAGTTTCAAGCTTATATTTAAAATTTTTGAAAAGATATTATAGTCGAAAATCAATTTTTACCAAGTTTTAGGAATGTTTTCTTAGGTTTTTATTTTTTGTAAATTCAATCCGATTTTTCTCAAAATTTTACTAGATGTCAAAAACGTTATTCTTCGTTGCATACAATGAAATCATTATTTGTTCGTAAAATTTGCTAGGTGGCAACTTGTTTCCTTTTTTTGATTTATAAAAACCGCTAGTTGATTTATTTTCAGAATTTTATTAGTTTGGAATCACGTCACAATATATAATATAAAATTTAAATGAAGTCGCTTTTTATTGTGGTTTGTGTTATATTTTGGGATTGGTACTTTTGAGACTCTTTACATCTTCCTATATTATAATCTGTATAACAAAATGTATTTAAATTCAATATCTCCACTGGTTCTTGAAATATGAATGTCGAAAAAACCTTCCCTTACATACGGACGTAAGAACGTACTCACACACAAAATCACAAAATCACAAAATCTTTTATTTAGACTCAAGGGACCTTGAAACGACGAGAAACGTCAACATTTTCAATTGGATAAATCGGACCTATTGCAATAACTTCCTATGGGAAGTTAAAAAGGCTATAGGTATTTTTTTATATTATGTTTAGGTTGGACCCGAAGGTTTTTGATGGGCAACAATTTTTTTAAAGGATAAAAGACTGATATGGAAGTCAAAATTAGTACGCACGCTGTTGGGCATGCGCAGCAATCTTGTGATGGTTTCAAAAAGACCATAATTTGTATGGTGATGAGGAAGGCGAAAGAGAGGGGTCTGTCTGACGTTCCATGGACTAGTATAAATAAAAATCTTTTCTATAAGAAATGGTGACCATAAAGGTCCCTTTTTGACATAAACCTGTATATAGGTGGTTCTCTGGGTACATTCTGAGCCATGAAAAAAGGTTGCAAAATCAAGGGCTTTAAGTTTAAGATAAATAATTCGGTGACTAAATTTATCGAAGGCTTTACTAAAGTCTGTAGTTATAACGTCCACTTCATTTTCTTTTTTCAAATTCGTTTACAGTTTAAGGCAGAAATTCAGTAAGATTGTTTGTAGTCGATTTGTAGGTAGCAATTTCATTGTGAAAAATAAAAAGGTCTACAATAAAAACAAATAATAAAAATTGAGAATTGAAGAAAGCTTGGATATGGGCCTATGTAAAATGAAGGAATCTTTCCAAGGCTTTGCAAAGATGGCTTAAGAAATAGGAAAACGAAAGAGTGCTGCCTCAGAATTTAGCTGTCATTTGAAGTGTCATAATACTAATAAATGTTTTTTATCCGTATGGTTTTCAAGAAGAATTAAAACGCATGTAATTCAATGTTATGGCCAAGAATGTAGCTTTATTATAAATATAAGAATTTTCCATTATTTACTTCCCATAGGGAGTTAATGTAATGGGTCCGATTTGTCGAATTGAAAATTTTGACATTTCTCGATGTTACAAGGTCCCTAGAGTCGAAATAAAAGATTTTTAGAAAGATGTCTGTGCGTGCGTGTACGTACGTTCGTACGTCCGTACGTTCGCTACTTTTTTTCGTCGTTCATAGCTCCATATATCGTCCATAGAAGAGATATCAACTTCAAATAAATGTTGTTATACAAATAATAAGGCAGAAAGATTATTAAATTAAAAATATTGGATTCAAACTTAAAGGGCTCTCAAGAAAAATGCGTGGGTGGTTTTTTTACCATATAGCAGTTTAAAAAAAAAGGTGAAAATTTTGGTTAACCCTAAATATCTAACGAACCAAAAACGCGAGAGACTTGAATTTAATTTTATATTGTATACTGTAACGTGATACCAAACAAATATATTTTTGGAAACAATTTCAATCAACGGTTTTTTTATAAATCAAATAACCTGAAAAAAAAATTGTATTTACCTTGAAAAATTTACGAACAAATAACGATTTTATCTCCAAAACAATTTTGTGCAATTAAGAATAATGTTTTTAACATCTGGTAAAATTTTGAGAAAAATCGAATTGACAGTTTTTTGTATAAAACATAAAAACCTATAAAAAGCATTACTCAAAGTTGGTAATAATAGATTTTCGACTTAAATATCTTTTCGGAAATTTAAGATTATGGCTTCCAACTAACTTAATCTTATAAGAAATATTATTTTCAACATTCGGTAAAATTTTGAGAAAAATCGAATTGATAGTTTTTTTACAAAAAAATAGGAACCTACAAAAAATATTAATAAAAATATTAGTAAAAATTTATTTTCGTCCTAAATATATTTTCAAACCTTTGAGATATTGACCTTAAACTAATTTTATATTTAAAAAAATATGGTTGTCAATATTCAGTAAAATTTTAAGAAAAAGCGAATTGACAGTTTTTTACCCAAAAAAAACCTAAAAAAACATTACTAAAAGTTGGTAAAAATTGACTTTCAACTAAAATATCTTTTCAAGACTTTAAACTAATTTTATCTTTTAAAACATATCGTTGTCAACATTCAGTAAAATTTTGAGAAAAATCGAATTGACAGTTTTTTTTACAAAAAAAAAATAAAAATTAAACAAAAATTAATAAAAGTTGGTAAAAATTGATTTAGAAAATATTGTTTTCAATGTTCGGTAAAATTTTGAGAAAAATCGAATTGACAGTTTGTTTACAAAAAATAAAAACCTTAAAAAAAATAATACTAAAACTTAGTAAAAATTTACTTTCGACTCAAATATCTTTTCAAAAAATAAATATATTAGCTTCAAACTTATTTTATCTCACAGAAAATATTATTTTCGACGTTCAGTAAATTTTGTATAAGAATACAACAGTCCGTTTTTTCATAAAAAAATAAAATCTACAAAAAATAATACCCAAAATTGGTAAAAATTGGTGTTCGGTTTTCGTTATCTCGTGAACAATAGAAGATATTGACTTCAAATTAATTTCATTCATCCAATTTTTATTTGTTTATATAAGAAATATTTTTTTTAAGAAATGTTACTAAAATTGGTAAAAATTGGTTTTCGACTAAAAATCTCGTTAACAAAAAAATAATTTCGAAATCGAACTATTTCATTATATGCAAAATATTATAGGTAACTTTTAAATTTTTAAGAATAATTTAACTGAGAACTTTTTTAATAAAACACGAAAACCTACAAACTTTCAAGCAAGACAAATCGACAGACAGGATGGGAAGTTTTTAATGTGTAGGTCGCATCCCAGCCTCTTTTTTAAAAATTATTTTGGACAAGTAGCGACCGCAGATGGCTCGAATAAATTCCAGCCGATAGGCCTAATTTTTACCCACTTTGTGCAGAAATTTAGGTCGTATGTAAAGAATAACGAGATGAATATTCCCTTCTGAGACGTTAATTGTCTCAAGCTTATCTACTTAGACAAGCGAATTCATACAACCTCATAAAAAGTCGTCCAGCGGTATGAAATGGCACTATCTTGAAGGACACGCACCAGACCATCGATGTGATGTAATTAGTGGAATAAATTGATTGTTTCGTTGTAACCAGAGGTCGTCCACATCAACACTTTCAAACACGTAAAAGTAAGTAATGATAGTTACAGCCTGCACATCATCATATTACATGTCGTCAAAAATATTGCTGCTGTAAGTGCAAGCTTACCATCCGCAACGTCATAGTAGTAGATACGTCGGGGATTGAATATGAGGACATGTACAATGTGGTTCCAACAAGATAGAACAATAAGTCACACAACATGACCAATTTTTGCCTAATTGTGTGAACAATTTGCTGATCGTGTAATGTCACATTTTGCCAAATACCGCCCGAAATTTGATAAAAGTTATTAAAAAGTACCTCAAAATGAAATTGAGTTTAACTTTATTTAATGGCAAGTCGAAAAATTCTAATGGAATAAAAGTTGTAATTAATAATGAATCGTTGTGTGTCTTTTATTTAGATCTACTTTCGAAATCGAAAAATTAATCACCCTGTAGTAAAAAAGGTGTATTTGTATTAATTTATTTTAAATAATAATAATATTTTTTTTTAATAATTCCACACTTTAAACCAATCGAATTCAACAAAATAAATAATGTACACTGTGGCGTATGTGGAATATTTGTTTTCTAAACAAACAACTTCAAAGCTCTGTCATACAAAACTGCAAATTGTAGCTAATTATTCAGTTTTTTTTTCAAAAAATCATATAGTAAGTTGAACAGTGGTGGGGATTGACCTCTGGAAAACCTTGCGATTGGCCTTTTGACCTTAACTCCTAAAAGATAGAATTGTATTAATTAAATTAAAAGTTCAAATGACATCAACTTTAATGGGTCAATTTCAATACTGGTACAGGAATTAATATCAATTACTTATTTTTTAATTTGCGTGTCATTGAGTACCATACCCCACAAAACTAATAACCATCTACTTCTAAAATATCTTTTTTAGAATCCTACAGAGAAAACCTAAGTTTTCTTTAAGAACTTTTGTGTTATGTTAGTGAATAATTTTTTCCTTTCATTAACTTTAATGTATACCTTTGTATAGTAAATTCACAAGCAGCTTAAAATATTTGTGATATCATTAATAGTCGAAAACCACATCAGTAAAACTTAATAGACTCTGACAGCAAAATATACTTCGGCATCGATATGAAAAGTTTATGTATTATGGTAAATTAAAACATTAATACAATTGAATGCATAAAAGTTTCTCGATTTTTCTTCAATAAACCTCCTGCTTAGTATCGAGTACAATAAAAGACCCAAATGACAAATTAATTCAAATATAAATCTCAACCAAAGATCATAGAACTTCTCTACCACAAGTCTTAGGTATACCTAAATACTGCCGGCTATTTCAAAAACAATGCTCAAAAGTCCATAAGTATACTTTATCAGCCCCAGTTATTGATTTTCTTTTTATTTTTAACATTTTTCTAACCCCCAAAAAACATTTGAATTGAGGCAAAATTTGTTCGAAGGATATCTTCAAACACACCCATTGATTCTACATAACAGAACAAACAAAGTGATTTAAAAGAACGAAAGGACTAAAAAAATATAAAAACCCAAAGAGTCACTCCAGTCCAGATCTCGATCTTTAGATTCAGATATACATACATACATAGGCAAGGTAGAAAGGTATATCGAATAGAGGTACCTACCTTTATAAGCTTTTGGTGGTGAATGGTTTCATTAAAATACATCGGTTCACCGCGCATACATATCCTGCCTTTAACTAACTATCCTTACCTACATATGTATATTTTTCAATCTTTGTCGTGTGCAGAACCTGGGGCACAGAACCAAGCATCAACAGCGTATACACACTCCCAGTTCTGTGGTGATGTGTTTTTCTTTCAATCCTTTCTATATCGAAATTGTGGATGCCTTCATGGGCTTCCGTGCTCAAAAAACGTTCCAATAACATGCAATTCCAAGGATCCTCCTGTCTGAGTCACTATTTCATTCTCGTTTTGTGTTTTTGTTTTGTTTTTCTTTCTGTTTTTGTCTTTGTATCTTTGTGTGAGATGAGGATAGTTTCTGTGATGTGGATGAGCTCTGTGCTCTCATTACTTTTGTTTTACGCTCTCTCACAGCAACAAGGACGAACAAAAACACCACACCAACAAAATAAAAAAGGACACAAAATATATTATGTATCGTAAAATGTGTGTGTTGTGAAACGCATGGAGCTATACACTATAGCTATAGCACTCACAATTAAATATTTGTGTGTATCCTTCGAGCTTCCAACTCCCAGCTCTGCTCAGGTCGTCTTATATTTTTGTGTAAATGCTGTCCCCTCACCTCACTCAACTCGGTGGAGAAAACAAAAAGGATATTTAATGGAATTCCATTCTTGCAGAGCACTGCCAAAACCAGAGACAGAAACAGAGACACTAGCCTAACCCACTGAAGGATATTAACTATTATCCTTTTGCCGTTGCTGTTGCCGTCAAGCAAAGAAAAAGAAGACTGTTTAACAGCAGGATGGATGAATGGGTGGTGGGTAAAGAAAATGCGGGGGAGACTATATTGTGTTTTCTTAGGCTCGTCTAAGTGTATTGTATGAGATATGAAAATGCTTTGGAATGTTATAATTCTTCTCGGTTACTACTTGCGGCCGACGAAGTTCGGCGACGAGGACGACTACGAAGAGCGACGACGGCATGGAGACGCGACACTGTTGGCAGTTAACGACACGCTGATGCCAACAAAACGACCCAACTTATTGCGACAACGACAACTTTTTTGTTTCTTCTTCTCTTAGTTTTTGATGTCTTTTGTTATGTTCGACGTCGACGAACAATGACTACGACGACCATCACGACCCTTGGGTTCGTCGTCTTTAACGTTCACAGAATTCCTAACCAGGGTAACACACATCGTCAGAGGAAATGATGGTTTCGGCTTGTGAAATGATGGAATGGGCAGCGGAGTACCAGAGAAAGCTTTGATAGAAATTTAAATGACAATTCTGTGGAGGTTAGGCAGGATTTAGGTTTACCGTCACCTACAACCTTTATACTTAGAACTTAGAGCATCAGGCCATTCGTACTTGTCTTATTTTGATGGTTAATTTGTTGTTGTTGTTGTTATGGATGTTGGTTTTGTATTTTTCTTCTAAAGCATACGAGATATCCGATCTGGATATATTTTCATATAGGACGTTTTTGTGTTGTTTTTGTTAGGAATTTTATTTGTTTTTGTTTTCTAAAGGTCGTGCGTAAGAATTAATTATATCAGAACTTTTTTCTTTACCTTTTGCTTCTTTACCTTTTACTAATGTTTGCTTGTTATTGTTTATAAAGGGTGTTTTCGGTCTACCTTCATTATTTATAATGTTCTATAAGAAGATGAAAAAGTTTTTGAAAACAATGTCTCCACTTTTGGCAAAAGTGTCAAGTTTATTGTTATTCCCGCTACTCTATTAACAACTTTCAAAGCTGCTTAATTATTCAAGAGTGGTTTAATTTTTGTCATATTCACCAAGACTTTTGATATATTAAGTTGAAAAAAGTAAGATATTTTTGATGTGAACCTTTGCAGACGGAAGTCAACAAAGTGGGTTTAAAGACCAAGCTAATAAATAGAAATTTAAAGCAGTTATCAACAAAGAGAACAAATACTTTTGAGTTTTTTATATTTGATTTAGACTAAAAGACAATTTAGTGGGATATTCTGAATTGAAAAAGAAGATAAAAACGCTTGACTATTTGGTGTAATAGAATTAGCGGCAGCTTTGAAAGTGATTGCTACTTGTAAAAAAATGAATTTTTTCTCTTGGTATTGACTTTTCAAAATCAGAGAAAAATTGAATTAATTTATAGTTTAATTAAGCATGCATAATGGGGCTTTCATAAAGACGCATTAAATTTTGCTGTTAATACTTTAATGTCCTGATTACCTAAAATTGAGAAAAAATCCCTATTCTAATGGGAAAAAATATGAAGACATTTTGTTTTTTTTTTTTTTTTTTTTTTGCAATTCCAAATATAGTTTATATTTTTACTTTTAACTTAGAACTGGTTTCACTAAAATCTGGGCGTCAAAGAATTTACTAGTTACTCGTCCATTAGTAAATAACTAAAAGCTAATATTTCCTTTTGTATAATGCCTGAAACTTTTCAACATTTAGGTTGCATTAAAAATGTCAGGCCAAATTAAATGTCTGCTGTATTTTACACTACTGAAAATTATCAGGCAATGAGCTTGCAAATAATGCAAATATTAAGTTATAAATTAATCAACGAAATGTGAGTCCAGGTCCAAAATGCAAAAAACCAAAAATCACAAAAACCCATTATTACGATTAAAACAAAAGTCCCTGAATTTTAAAATAACGTAACCTTAGTAAGGTAGTACCCGTGGCATGATGGTTAGTGCGTTGGACTGTCATGCGAGAGGTCTTGGGTTCAATCCCTGCCTATGCCACCTTAATTAAAAAAAAAAAAAAAAAAAAAAAGAGTTTTCACGGGTACTGCCTCTTGCGAGGAATTGACAAATTCTCCAAGAGTAATTCTTGTCATGAAAAAGTGCTTTCTCAAATTAGCCGTTCGGATTCGGCATATAAATTGTAGGTCCCCTCCATCCCTGACAACATTACTCGCACACAGGAATGGTTGAGAGTTGTAAGTCACTAGGCCCTGGTTCTCTACGGACTGTTGCGCCACCTAATTTATTTATTTATAACCTTAGTAAAGTTTTATCTACGACAGTAAAAATGCTGAGCTCACTTATCAACAAAATTCACTTTTAATGTTAAAGATGTCTTTTTGAAAAAAAAAAACAACTTTAGGCCTTAAAAAACTTTAAAACTTTGCGTCTACAAAAATTGGGTTTAAGAAAACCAAAGGCAATGATTATATAAATGCAAAATTTTAGATTTTGTGTTGATGTATTAAGTTCAAACAAAAACCGTTGTGGTTGAAATAATGCATAATGAAGCGTGTTTTCCTCAAATTAAACTTCATTATTTAAAGCTGGAGTTAATTAATCAAAAACTAGGCCACCACCGAAAATCATTTCAGATCCATTAAAAAGAAAATTTCTTAAAATAAATTATTTCGGACAGTTAAGCTGTTTGAAGCAACTAGACAAAACTATCAGTAAAGTTTCTGAAATTTTAAACTTATTTGCGAGATATTTTCAATCAGTTTATTATTTAAAAATTGTTTCAAATTAAGATCTTCCATCAGGCTTAATTAAATTCGTTCACTTGTCTTATGTCAAAATGAAAAGCAGTATGCTTTATTGAATTTATATTAAAATTAAAAAGAATGCCCTGACAAAATTAAAGCTTTTCTACTGCAATTGCGCTAGCTCAACCATTAACATATATTTTTAATATTTCCTTAGCTACAAGCCAAAGTTCAAAAACTTGGAAAATCTTATTTGAATCGCCTATTTTTAAATCGAGATCAAAGCAGGAGGTAACCAACTATAGACCAATGTGCCATATTCCAAAAATCTTTGAAAAAGAGGTGTATAACAAAATTTCCTCTCTAATCAAAGAAAAGATATCAGTTTTCCAACACAGTTTTGTAGTAGATAAATCAACTATCTTAACCATAAATAATATGAAAAAAGGATTTTAAACCGAAAAAAATTTGTATCGACTTTGCAAAAGCATTTGACAGAGTCAATCCCAAAATTCTACTCAATAAATGACTTTCCTTTGGTATAAGTTCTTCTCTTTCAAAATGGTTTGAGTCTAGTTTGACTGGAAGAGTACAAATTGTAAAAATTAAAAACTCTTATTCTACTGATATTTATGTCCCATAAGGCGTTTCACAAGGTAGCCATTTAAGACTTTTACTTTTTCTTATATTTTTCTGATACTGAATGTCTATTTTTTCTTTGTCAATTGCCTCAAGATCTACAAGAGGATTACCTGCTTATTAGATTGTAGTCTTCTACTAAAAGACTTAGTGAGATTTGCTAGACTGGTAAAGGATAAACAATCTTCACTTGAATTCTGAAAATTGTCATATAGTATCGTGTTTCAGGATTCTTAATTAAATTATATTTGACTTCAATATCCATAACATAATTCTAAAAAGGGTAAATAAATAAAACGACTTAAGAGTATATCTTGATGTTAATCTATCTTTCTCTTTATGATTACTTGATCAATAAAGCAAATCTGATGCAGATTTTTTTAAATTTACTCATTACTTTCTAGTAAGATCATACACTACAATATGTGGCAACTTCCATAGTTTACATCAAGCCGTATTCTTATCCTGATATAAGGCATTCATACAAAAACGGAACTAAGAAGTTTAAACACACTTTAGGCTTAACATAATAAATTTGAATATAAACAATTACAAAAGGATACCACTCTTATGTTGCTATTCCTTAAAAAATTATTATTTTATATTTTGATATTTTACAGGCAAGTTTTCAAAATCGAGGTTTAACTTTCGATCGAATTTCATAACTTCGACCACTTTATGAAAAATCACTTCAAGTGAAATTAAAGTAGTATCACATCAGTCAAAAAACAATTTTTCTTCATTGTCATAATTTGTGAATTTCTTGTGTTTTTATTTGTTCCGTGCTTTTCAATAAAATAAATGTAAGATATTAGTGTTTTGTATGCATTGTGTTGATTGGCATTACAACTAGATGCAGATTGGCACAGTCGAAAAACTGTCTTGAAAGTTTTGGAGAAATATTGTTTTACTAGAAATATTATAGGGTAAACATTTAAAGCTCTTAAAAATTGTTTTAAATTCTTAGTCCGTTTCCTGAAATATCAAGTAGAAGCTGACTTTTTCAAAAATTAGTTCAGCTTCCTTTTCGAAACGACTTAATCAAGTCGAGTTGAAATCACTTAAGAATTGCAAATCTCAAAATGTATACAACACGGAAGTTCAATTGATTTTATTTTCGTAAAAAATGTAATCGATATCGAAAAATGTGAATTTCAGGCGCACTCCTCTGTATTTCTTTTTAAAAGACAATTCTATTCGAAAGTGATTTTCGTTCCGAATTTGATTTCGTACTCTGTAAGACATACGAAACGGACAAAAATAGTACTAAATACTTTTTCGGATTAGTTTTTTTTTTTCGAGTATCGAATTATTAACTTCCCATAGGAAGTTATTGTAATGGGTCCGATTTGACAAATTGAAAATTTTGACATTTCTCGACGTTTCAAGGTCCCTAGAGTCGAAATAAAAGATTTTTAGAAAGATGTCTGTGCGTGCGTGTGTACGTACGTCCGTACGTCCGTACGTCTGTACGTCCGTACGTCCGTACGTCCGTACGTCCGTACGTCCGTACGTTCGCGACGTTTTTTTCGTCGTCCATAGCTCAAGAACCAAAAGAGGTATCGACTTCAAATAAATTTTGTTATACAGATAATAAGGCAGAAAGATGCAGAAAGGGCTCTCAAGAAAATTGCGTGGGTGGTTTTTTTACCATAGCAGTTTAAAAAAAAGGTGAAAATTTTGGTTAACCCTAAATATCTCATGAACCAATGACGCTAGAGACTTGAATTAAATTTTGTATTATATATTGTAACGTGATACAAAACAATTATATTTTTGGAAAAAAATTCAATTAACGGTTTTTTTTATAAATCAAAAAAACTGAAAAAAAAAATTTGTCACTTCGAAAATTTTACGACTAAAATATGATTTCATCTCCAAAACAATTTTGTGCAACGAAGAATAATGTTTTTGACATTTGATAAAATTTTGAGAAAAATCGAATTGACATTTTTTTTACAAAAAATAATAACCTAAAAAAAAATAAAAAAAAAGTTGGTAAGAATTGAGTTTTTACTCAAATATCTTTTCAAAACTTTGAGATATTGGCTTTAAACTACTTTAATCTTTCAAAAAATATTGGTTTTCAACATTCAGTAAAATTTTGAAAAAAATAGAATTGACAGTTTTTTTACAAAAAATTAAAAACAGAAAAAAAAATTAACAAAAGTTGGTAAAAATTGATTTTCGACTTAAATATCTTTTCAAATATTTGAGATTATGGCTTCTAACTAATTTTAACTTATAAGAAATATTGTTTTCAATAGTAGGACAAATTTTGAGAAAAATCGAATTGACACTTTTTTTACAAAAAATAATTACCTAAAAAAAAAATAAAAAAAAAGTTGGTAAAAATTGAGTTTTGACTCAAATATCTTTTCAAGACTTTGAGATATTGGCTTTAAACTACTTTTATCTTTCAAAAAATATTGTTTTCAACATTCAGTAATATTTTGAAAAAAATAGAATTGACAGTTTTTTTACAAAAAAATAAAAACCGAAAAAAAAGTTGGTAAAAATTGATTTTCGACTTAAATATCTTTTCAAAAATTTGAGATTATGGCTTCTAACTAATTTTAACTTATAAGAAATATTGTTTTCAACATTAGGACAAATTTTGAGAAAAATCGAATTGACAGTTTTTTTACAAAAAATAAAAACCTAAACAAAAAAATTAATAAAAGTTGGTAAAAATTGATTTTCGGCTCAAATAGCTTTTCAAAAATTAAAAATATTGGCTTCAAACTTATTTTATTTCACAGAAAATATTGTTTTTTATATTCAGTAATTTTTTTATAAATATCCAACAGTCCATTTTTTCATAAACTACAAAAAATAGAACGCAAATTTGGTAAGAATTGATACATTTAGACTAACTTTTAAGCAAGACAAATCGATAGACGGGATGGGAAGTTATCAGTGTGGGTCGCATCCCAGCCTCTTTTTTATTATGAGATCTGTCACAACGAGAAATCATAACAAAACCAACTTTGCAGTCAAGAGAAAGTTTATACCTTTAAAGAAAGAATTATAATGCAAACATTATTATTACAACAAAAGTTAATGGCGGGAGTGGGTCGAAATGCTGTATTTTAAAATACTGTATGGTCAAAATTCTGTATGATACTGTACGATACTGTATGGTCATAAAACTGTATGGTTAATATTCTGTATTTCAAAATACTGTATATTTAAAATACTGTGTCTCAAAATGCTGTATTGTCAAAATACTGTATCTTAATACTGTATAATACTGGAAGTTCTTACAGATCAATTAGTTTGGTGCAATTATTTATGCAATTGTTGATTATGATAGGAACAAATCATGTAAAAATGTGAGAGAGATACAAACAACTAAGAAGAAGAAAATGAGAAAGAGAAAATATAAAGAAGATACTATTTATATTATTTTTGTTTTTATTATTTCAGAGACTTATGAATTATCCAAGGTACATACATATGTACATATTTTATTGTTCAAGGGAGTATATTAGAACATTATGCTAATGAAAAATTATTATGATGTTTTCTTAAAAAAAGTATTCTGTTTTCAAAATTCTTACACTTTTTTACATTATCAAAACGGTTTTTATTTTTTAGCTTTATTTACTGCATTTTGAAATACAGAATTTTGATATACAGAATTTTGAGATACAGCATTTTGATCATGCAGTATTTTGTACATACAGTATTTTGAAATACAGTATTTTGAGATACAGTTTTTTAAATACAGTATTTTGATCCATACAGTATTTCGACCCCAACCCTTCAGTGGCTCTTTGGAAGGATACTGAAAGCAATTAAGAGCGAATTCAAAGAAATATTATGGAAATGTGTGATAAAAGGTAACATTTTATTGTTGGAAAAGATTCAAAATTATTGTTTAATATTTTAGTTTTGTCCAGAACTTTGGCCTTTCGAATGACAATTTTTTTTATGTTTTAAATGCAATGCAAGGTGAATTCTCTGCTCCTTTAAGATAAACTGCCGTTCCAGCCATCTTAAAATTTATAGATCAAGGAGGCTATCTAAATAAAATAAGACACAATTAGATTATTCCATTGGCATGGTACAGCAAACAACATCAAGTTCTATTGCAGAGGTCTGCGGTGCAATAGAAAATATATCGTGTTCAAAACACATACATTTTAAAATGAATGTCGCTATACATGAGCTAAAAATTCCGGATAAGTCCATGAGTTTTAAAATGACCCTTGGTCAATTCGGGATGCGAGCACATATTTGTGTGCTTATTTGTATCCTTTTAATAAAATTTATTTGCTGTAAATGTTATTTTAATTAAGATTTTCAAAAGAAACTTACATTTTTAGATGCAAACATTCAATTTCGTTATCACATTAGACATAGAAATAAATTTTCAAATTTTCCGTTTTGAAAAGCTTTTGTCATTCGAAAACGAGTTGCCAGGTACGAAAATTCCGCTTTCGGAATTGTCATTTCGAAAGTAGTAAATTTAATTCCGCTTTCGAAATAGAGAGTGCAAAATATTCATTTTCATAAATTTTGGTTTTGAAAACGAAATGACGCGTAGCAGAGACAGATTCATTTTCGGAAATTTTGATTTTGGAAACGAAATGACGCGTAGCAGCCACAGAGATTTGACTTTTATTCTAGTATCAAAATCAATTTCAAGTTTTTCATTTTTAGATGTGCGTTGGTACGTTTGATAGCTCCCTGAAGGGAGCTATCTTGGCTTCTCATTTTGTTTTTTAACGTTGCTTAATATAAAATTAATCTTTGAGTTCTTTGCACGTCGTAGTAATTAATTTGTAAAAACTAAATAAAAATATAGCTTAGTTTTTGTAAGAACTGACTCAAATAAGTGGTTTAACTATATATGGAAATTGACATAAGTTGTAAGATTTGTGTTTGTTATTCTGAAAAATGTTAGTGTGAACAAATAAAGCGCCATCTACACATAGTTACACCATATTCTACGAACGAACCCCTTTTCTTCTTAAAGATCCTTTTAAATTTAGCTTCAATTAAATGTTAATTATTCCTGATATTCACTCAGCATATCCTTTCTAAATTTGTCCATTTTATAAAGTCAAAATTTGTTCTAGTCTTAATTTTACTATGTAGTATGTATATATTTTTTTATTGATTGAAATGTTAATTAATGATAAAATGTATCTCTAATTGTCACTTAAACTCTTTTTGTTCATTAAAATCTTAGAATTTTGTTTTATTTTATTACCAATAAAAATACTTTTTTATTTATTATTTCTTTATTTCCTTTTTCTATTAAATTGGCTTCTAAATGTTCTAAAAAATTCAATACCCATGCTCCTATTAATTATGTTATGCAGAAATAGATATTTGTATAACCTATAACCTTCGCACCACACGCATTCTATACAAACCACCCTGTATAGTAAATTAACAAAAGCTAACTGGAACAAATGAGGATAATGGTGACGTAAAAGGACTTCCCAAGGAATGGGCGCTTAAATTAATTTCCATTTTCACAAAAAGGAAATTGTTCTTATATACGTGCTGGTTTATTTGTGAAGGTTAAGGTGAATGTTTTGTTTTAATAGCGTTGACGGGTTTGAGTATAAAATTATACCTTTTTTTTTGTTACTGTTGTCTTGTTGTTGTAATTTTGTTGGTTTTGTTTACTTTAGCGGAATAGGTACCCTTTTTTTATTTTCCTAAATGTTGTGTGCTCTGTTTACTAATGAAGATATGTTTTGATTGTGTGTACCTAATACTCTTCGCCTATATGTTTGTATGTTTTAAGGATATCTTTTTTTATTTTGTGTTGTGTGTGTAATATCAAATAAAAAAGGGATAAAGAAGAAAAACGATGTTCTAGGGGGTGGGGGTGGGGTTTGGTATAGGTACGTACGTATGGAAGAAAGTGCCTTTAAGTTTATAAGATAAACAAATTTAATTTCGACCTAATAGCAAAATATTCGAAATACTTTGGAAGTTAGAATTTATGACTTAATAAAAATAAAGAGGAAAGGTAACAATTAAAAATCGACATAGAGTAGGAAAGGCTTCATTTACTTTCTTTGAATATATTTTTAAAAGATCTATAATAGTAGCAAAGTTTTGTATTCAAACAACCTCAGTTTTTAATAGTTCCTTATTTAAAGCATCACATAAATATAATGTACATACATTGCAAAATATAACTTAATGCTAAAAATTTTAAAAATATTAGTTTTTCTTTGATAAAAAAAAACAGGTTCAAATAAAGAAAAAAGATGGGGGTCATTATTTTGTGTGTGATAAAATCCGATCTGCGAAATTTTGGAATAAGATCAATACAAAAATTTCAAGTTCTTCTGTGAAAAAGCAGCAAAGTTAGGAAAGACAAACATTTCAAATCGACGTTTAGAAAAACATATGTTTTGAAGTATAAATGCTTGAAAAGACTAAAATAACTAAAAATCCGCAGATGTTTTATTTTCCTTTTTATTTTAGTCTTGAAGCTGAAGAATAAGATAATTATTTCAAATATATATATGTATAAGCTTGCGGTGTTACCCCATTGGTGCCCTTAAGTTCAATTTAGTTAATTTCGTCAAATAGAGCTTAAGAATCTCTTATAGACCACGAGTTATATAATAATAATAATAATTTAAATTAAGAAGTATATAAGTAATAAAAATGTATAAATATGTTACATCAGAGTTATTAAATAAATAAATAAAATTTAAAAACAATTTAAGGAATAGATAGCAAAACAAGTATTACATTTCATTTACGAGTTAACCATCTCTTGAACAAACATACAAGATATCAAGCAAATAAGAACAATTAATGTGATTGCTTAAAACGTTCTTTACCTATTAAACGCAAGCGTTTGCATACCAAAGAGACCTTATATGTAGAATATGGAGGTCCATCAATATTCCAATTCAACTTATTAAAACCATATCTAGTGAAAGATTTCTGTATTTTTTCTATTTTTAAGGAATGATAGTTTTAATACGAATTTAAAACAACGCTACAATACTCTAAATTAGATCTTATAAAGGCTGAGTAAAGGCATTTGAGTGCATAACGATCAGAAAATTACTTTGCATTCCTACGTACAAAACCTAGAATCGTATAAGCTTTGTTTACAATAAAATCAATATGAAATTTGAAAGGAAGTTTATGACTAATAAATCTTTTTTTGAAATAACTTTTTCCAAAATAATATCATTAATCGAGTAATCAAACAAAATGTGTGTGTTTCTCCTAAAACAAGTAAATCTTTGACATTCAGAAAAAGTAATTTTCTATTGCACAACGATGCCTATTTATTTAGATCATTATAGTTTTACATCATCAGTTTACAACAAATAAATGAGAAAATTTGAAGAAATCAGAAATATCATTTGTAAAAAGGATAAAAAACAAAGGTCCAATATGACTCCCTTGTGAAACACCTGAGATTACTCTGAAAACTTTAGAGTTGAATGTATCTGTTTTGTCAAAATGGATCCAATTACTCAAATATGAGTTTATACATTTTAAAACTGAGAATAGAATCTCAGCACAGAAAGTTTAGTGTGTAACTCTTTTACAAAAATGTTTACTTTCAACCTTGAATTATGATTTAGCATTTAAAATAAAATTATTATATTTATAAAATCTTCAATCAAACTCTTTTTGTAAAATCAAATACTTATGATAGTTAATTAAAATAGTTATATCCTTTTTAAAATTCTTAAAAGCTTAAATGTCCGATTTGTTGAATTGAAAATGTTGTCATATCTCGACTTTCCAAGGTCCCTAGAGTCTAAATAAAAGATTTTTATAGAAGTTCGAGAAGCTTTTTTCTTCGTCCATATCTCAAGAACCAGTGGAGATATCGACTTCAAACAAATTTTGTTATACAGACAATACAAGTTTTAGAAAAAATTGACAGAGGGTTGCATCTCAGTCTCTTTTTCACTTTTGTTTTGAATTGTCAAACCACCCACAAGTTTCTTTGAAAATCCGTTCTGTTTAAATTTATAAAACTAAATGTATCTGAGTAGTCGATACCTCATGGCCAACGAACAAAAGAATCTCGAAACTACAGGACCATTAAACTATAGATTTAGAATCGGGCCGGTTACAATTACTTCCAATATAGGAAATTAAAGTATTATGATTTCATATACAATTATAATATTGCTTTAAAGAATTTGATTTGACGATATTGAAACAGTGCTAAACAGAGGAGCTATATAATAAGTATACTGTGCAGAAAAATATTAAAAGCGATGTTATATATAATTTATAAATAAGGGATGCTATAATTATGTTGCTACTATTGAAGATGCAATACAAACAAATTATCTCAATTTTTAAGCACTGATTTTCAGAAACATAATATAATCAACAACAAAGATGCTTTATCATGTCCTAAAAAGATTGATGATTGGGTACAATATCATCATGTAACAATATCTCAAGAAAAAAGAAAAAGATTTTATTTTACTCAGTGATTTTAAGAAGTAGAAAATTAAAAACAAACAAAAAAACATGAGTCTACAAGAAAAGATTGTATACCTAGAATATGTGTTTTGATTCCCAGACCTACTCAAGTATGTAGATTGTTCGTCTCTGATAAATAAATTTAGCATGTTGTCCTAAATAAGAACATAACGCAAGTCAAAAAAATATGAAAGCAGTGTTTTTTCGAGACTGTTTTGTGTTTTTTTTTTAGTTTCAAAAATATTCATATCTTGAAAATTTTAATAAAATGCTAACCTATTAAAATATCTCGAGTACAGAACCGTCTCGATGGGTCCCAAAATACCTTCTTCCTTGCTCCCGTTTATTCTGTCATCCACTTCTTCTAAGTGCAGGGCTGACAGATTTAGGCCACCTGTTTATTTACTAGTGTGCTGTTAGGGACAAGGAACGTAGTCTTAACCGTTTATTCCGTAATAACCTTCTTCTAAGAAAGTCACGGGCATAGCTTTTCATCGTAAGACAAGGCACCCATTATCTTCTAGTTTGCTGTTTGTTTGTTTAGCCATGTTCTATTTCGCCGTCTACTTCTTCTAAGTGTAAGAACGGTCAAGGCTTAAGGCCCAACTATAATAGACATAAGCTAGCATATGCGCGCATAAGTAAACGTACGAATACAAAGAATCTAATACGAGTGACCATAATGGAGTCTAGCTCCGTTTCGTTCAATTTTTCTCAGTTTCGTTAACTTAAGCAAACTTAAGCAAGAGCGATCCCAGTCACTCGCCGCATAAGTAAATCTGACAGTTTGGATCAAATATACACAGGCTTATAAACTTATTCATAGTGTGCGTGTCATTTCTCTTCTAATTTATGAAATTTCCCCAAAAAACTCATTAGTTATTTCTATGTATGCGTGAAAACACGTCAATTTTTCTCTTTGAATTCTTTCACATTACAAATACAACAATGTAAACAAATGGGGTTTGGAGGGTAATACGTACGAAGGATTTATATATTCATATAGAGCTGCGAATATTATTTTGACATGTAGATAAGTGAGCAAAATTGCATTATGGCTACCCGCAGTAATTTCACAAACTTAAGTGAATTTTCGTTGGGTTTTTGACATAAGCTTTCTTTCTGTAAGTTGGCATATGGAGTGAAAAAACGTTAACTCATCGTCAACTTTTAACGAATTATTTAATCCATAATTCATCAAAATATAAAAATATAACGTTCAGCTAAGTCTTCAAAAAAAAACTATTGATTGACTATTAATTACTTTTTTACATAAGTAAATATATATATAGGGTTTTTTAATTGTCGCGGGTAGATTTTGACGCCCCGTGGCGGCCATTTTGTTTTGGTGACATCCGCAAATCCTTTGTTTATTATTTAGTTGTTTATGCCAAATCATCATGGCAAGTTACACGATTGAACAGCACTTTCAAATGATAAAACTTTTTTATCAAAATGAATGTTCGTTAAAGCAAACGTTGCGCGCATTGCGCCCATTTTACGGTAGACTGGTGGCCCTGCACAGTGGACTCTTTAACGTTTGGTGGTCAAATTTGAGACGACCGCTTTAGTAAACAATCAGCCAACACCCGTACGTTCAAGGAACGCAAGATACGCCGAGAACATCGCCACGGTCCGTGAAAGTGTACAGCAGAACCCAAGGCACTCTATTCCTCGCCTTGCACAAGAACTCGGCCTTTCGCAGGCTTCAACTTAGCGAATTTTGCGTCGGGACTTGGGCCTACGCCCGTACAAGATCCATCTGACCCAGGAGCTCAAAGTTCATGACCATAGACAATGCCGTTTATTCGCTGACTGGGCTTCGAATCGTTTGGAAGAAAACCCCAATTTTGGCCGAAAAATCATCTTTAGTGAAGAGGCGCATTTTTGGATGAATGACTGTGTTAACCAGCAAAATTGCCATATATGGGACGATGGTTGATAATGCATCCTCAAAAAGTTACCGTTTGGTGTGGATTTTGGGCCGCTGGCGTAATTGGTCCGTTCTTTTTTGAAAACGACGTTAGTGAGGCGGTCACCGTGAACAGCGAGCGCTCCATATCGATGATAACTAATTTCTTATGGCCCAAATTGAACCATATGGACCAAGACAACATGTGGTTCCGTGCCACACAGCAAAGGCCACGACATCTACACACAACATCTACTTGCCCTTATTGAAAACCCCAATATATAGGATATAAGTAAACTAATTTCAATTTCAATACTTATCTACCTCGTAGTGCAGACTTTATTTTAAACTGTTTTCAATATTGAGCACTAAATTTTCCCCAAAAATGAAAATTAAAACCTTAAAAGAGTTTAAACAAGAACACAAAACTTTTTTAACACCATCAGCAAACTTAATATATTACTTCAAAATACCTCAAACACATCTTTTGAGGATATTAAAACTTTAATAACCATTTTAAAACCCACATCCTCATTAGATATCTTCTCTCTTAAATACCTTGTATTTCAAAGTTAAAATTAATTACCCTGAATCTCTCATTCCCTTGAAATTTAATCTCTTCCTAAACGAACGAAATAGAATCAAATACATATAAAAAAAGATATTCAAAAGCAAGCTAGAGTTTCTAATATATATATATATGTATCTATGTAATGTATGGTTTATTTTATAATGGGTAAACGCACAAAGTAAAGTTACAAAAAGAAAAAAATCCATTCGTAGCACGTTCTTGTTTATTTATTTTAAATTCCTTTATATGGGTTTTATAGTCCAGAAAATATTGTTGAAGTTTTTGAAACCAAAACTCATAGTAGGCAATTATACTACATACAGGATAAATTTAACCGTTAACATACATTTAAGGATTATTAAAAATTATTACCTCATCATGAGCTCAATGTAAATTTTAAAGAAAATAGTTCAAACCCCTAGAAACCTATTTTTAAATCTTTACAATTTTGTATTTGTAACCCTCTTTTTCACTGTTCCTTATTCGCTTTTATTAAAGATAGTTCATTTGTGTAAACAATTCAAGTCTTTTAAAAAAAAAACAAACAAATGTAACTCTAGAGGACGGACCTATTATTTATAATGCCAAAAAGACAGAAGTCATACGGGCTTAACAAGTTACTGAGAGTTAAATTAGCCATTTTATGAGTTTAAAATTTCCAAAATCATCATTTTTAGTTAATTAATTACCAAAATGGTCTTCACATTGTACTACATTGTTTAAAATTTTGAACCAAATTTTTTAAAATTGTTTTTTTTTTTTCAAAAATGTTTTAACCTTAACGAAGCTATACAACTTTAGTGTAACGTTCCAAATTTTGTGTAATCTAATTTTCAACATGTTTTTCCACTGTAACAACATTCGATTAAGTTCTTTACTTACAATTTAAAGTGATGGTATTTGTTCTACTTATTAACAACCCATAGGAAGTTATTGTAATGGGTCCGATTGGTCGAATTGAAAATTTTGACATTTCTCGATGTTTCAAGATCCCTAGAGTCGAAATAAAAGATTTTTAGAAAGATGTGAGTGCGTGCGTGTGTATGTACGTTTGTACGTCCGTACGTTCGCGACGTTTTTTTCGTCGTCTATAGCTCAAGAACCAGAAGAGATATCGACTTCAAATAAATTTTGTTCATAGCAGTTTAAAAAAAGGTGAAAATTTTGGTTAACCCTAAATATCTCACGAACCAATAACGTTTAGAGACTTGAATTAAATTTTATATAATATATTGCAACGTAATACCAAAAAAGTATATTTTTTGAAAAAAAATCCAATAAACGGTTTTTTTTTTGTAAATCAAAAAAACTGAAAAAAAAAATTTGTCACCTCGAAAATTTTACCAATAAAAAAATGATTTTATCTGCAAAACAATTTTTTGCAACGAAAAGTAATGTTTTTAATATCTGGTAAAATTTTGATAAAAATTGAATTGACAGTTTTTTTTTATAAAAAATAAAAACCTAAAAAACACATTACTCAAAGTTGGTAAAAATTGAATTTCCACTCAAAAACTTGAAATTATGGCTTCCAACTTATTTTATCTTATAAGAAATATTGTTTTCAACATTCGGTAAAATTTTGAGAAAAATCGAACTGACAGTTTCTTTACAAAAAATAAAAACCTAAACAAAAATTAATAAAAGTTAGTAAAAATTGATTTTCGACTCAAATAACTTTTCAAAACTTTGAGACATTCATTGGCTTTAAACTAATTTTATTTTTTTAAATATATTGTTGTCAACATTGAGTAACATTTTGAGAAAAATCGAATTGACAGTTTTTTTTACAAAAAATAAAAACCTAAACAAAAATTAATAAAAGTTAGTAAAAATTGATTTTCGACTCAAATAACTTTTCAAAACTTTGAGACATTCATTGGCTTTAAACTAATTTTATTTTTTTAAATATATTGTTGTCAACATTGAGTAACATTTTGAGAAAAATCGAATTGACAGTTTTTTTACAAAAAAAAAATTAAAACCTAAAAAAAGCATTTCCAAAAGTTCGTAAAAATTGATTTTCGACTCAAATGTCTTTTCAAAAATTAAAAACAGTGGCTTCAAACTTATTTTATCTCACAGAAAATATTGTTTTCGACATTCAGTCATTTTTTTTACAAAAAAACAACAGTCCGCTTTTTCATAAAAAATTAAAATCTACAAAAAACAGTACGAATATTTGGTAAAAATTTATATTCGGTTCTCGATATCTCGTGAACAATAGAAGGTATTGACTTCAAATTAATTTCATTCATTTAATTTGTATTTGTTTATATAAGAAATAAAAACTTTTAAGAAATGCTACTAAAATGGGTAAAAATTGGTTTACGACTAAAAATCTAAAAAATAGATTTTGAAATCAAACTAATTCATCATATGCTAAATATTGTTGGTTATTTTAAAAATGTTTAGAATAATTTAACTGATAACTTTTTTAGCAAAACACGAAAACTTACAAACCTTTTAAGCAAGACAAATCGACAGACGGGATGGGAAGTTATCAGTGTGGGTCGAATCCCAGCCTCTTTTTTTTAAATTCCAATGACCGTAATATTTTTATAACTAGCATTCAAAACATAGATACAAAATGAAGACACAAACAAGTTTTATCCAGTATTACATTTTTGGAAGCAAAACAAACGCTTACATGCTTTACACGCATTCCGGTTCTTATTCGAATACATATCTTATAAGCAGTTTTGATAATAATTCAAAGTCATCTTTTTAAATATATAGAAAGGAGGTCAGTTACGCTTCTGATGTAAAATTCAAGCATTTAAAGAGATTATTTGGAGGAACATCGACGTGTTTCTCACGTTTAAAATACCATGAAAAAATGAGTTATCTCTTCTAATTTGTTTTGTTTTTATTTTGAAAAATATTCTCAACATTTATTTAAAAAGACGAAATAACGCAAGTAACATTTTCGGAGCTTTAAGTTTAGAATGTGTTCTAACAAAGTTTTAAAGGAGTGACCTCAGGGACTACTGCTCTATAATATACTCCGTTGTAGCATCTGACATTTTATCTTTAAATACAAATTATAAAATTAGGTGGCGCAACAGTCCGTTGAGAACTAGGGCCTAGTGACTTACAATTCTCAACCATTCCTGGGTGCGAATAATGTTGTCAGGGTTGGAAGGGACCTACAGTCTAAAGCCGAATCCGAACGGCTAGTTTTGAGAAAGCACTTTTTATGACAAGAATTACTCTTGGAGGAATTGTCAATTCCGTGAAAAAAAACTTTATATGGCACAGACAGGAATCGAACCTAAGAACTCTGGCATGACAATCCAAATCACTAACCGTCATGCAACGGTACTACTTTCTCTTTAAATAAATAAAATAAAAAATAGATTTGAAGTTATTGAAGTTTGAAAACTGGCTTAGAACAACGGGTGTTCGTGCATAACATCAGACATAAGGCTTTAAAAGATTTGCTGTTTATTTTAAATGGAAGGTCAAAGAAGAAAATCTTCCGACCTCCAAACCCTTTTGAGCACTTCCCAATCTACATTAATCAATTCAATTGGTGACAGGCATTAATGGCACCAAAGGTTGGAATTTAATTTTCGGCTATATCCCTTAATTTTAAAATTGATGGCCTGCCTAGTTCTCAAAAACAATTCTGGACAATTTTATTTAAAATTAATGAAATCAAAAATTTTAAGTCAATGATGTGTATGCCTATCTATCGCCATTTATAAAAACTTCATCGAACATGGAATTTTAGTTGGAAACCACTATATACAAGTCAAGGCAAGGAGTTTTTTCTGTGATAAGTTCACTTTTTTGAAAAGATATTTTGACAAGTGTTCATCCTGCCCGAGCTTATTTAGTTTCAACAAATTTGTAAATTTAAAAGCATGCAAAACTGCAAACGTTTTGATGGCGTCGTTCACTATAACGTTAGCACTTAAAAAATTCATTCGCGACTAAATTGCTCAACAATATTATCCTGTATAAAATGTATCGTTTTTAAATTATTATTTCTATTATTTAAGTGAAGTTTTCAAATTTAAGAGAAGATCTTCGTTTGTTTCCGAGTGATTTTGATGACATTTTGTCAAATTCTTCGAGTGCTCTTTGGTTCAGGCAAGTCTTTATAATATTAAAATCCCTCATCGAAAGAAAACTCCGTAATTTTTTGGGTGAAATGGGTCATCAAGCATTATTTTTAACTTTTTTTCTTGAACCGAGGCACCCTATAGCGGAAATATAAAAGATGCTTCATTACATTTCTATTAAAACGGTTTTGTAGACATTAGCATCATTATAGAAGCTCTAAATGTATTAAAATAAACTTAAGATTTTTTACATTACATTTTTATATTTAGAAAATAAGGAAAATATATAAGAAATAAGGAAAGTTGTTTGAAATTTTTAATTTTTCAATAAAAGCGAACAAATATACAATTTATTTGTATGAAATTTTGTATTAAATAAAATTTTGCAATCAATTTGTTTACAAAAATATCTACTAAATTTGAGTCGTTAGAAATATTCTAAAAATTTTGTAATTTACTATCTCTATCCAATACTACTACCTAGTGAATAAGGAAATCTAAACAGTGACAGTTCGCTAAAGACATAACCATAATATATATCCAAAAAGGGGACACGGACTAATAAATTTAAATTATCGAAAGCTCAAAAATTAAATATGTAGGTACTAAGATAATTAAATTTTAATTAATGAAATTTCAAATTGCAATTTTGTGATTTTAACTTTAGTGTAATTTTAAAGAGGTAGTGAGATGATAAAATTGTTTAAAATAAGCAAAATCATCTTTTGAACTTAGTAAAGCTCACTAAAATCTTATTTTTAGAAATCAAAGACTCAGCTGTTTTATGATTTTTAATTTTTATAATATTTAAACTTTAAAGGACTCCGATAAAAAATTTGCTTAAAAACGATAAAATAAGCTGCTACAATATGGTAAATAAAGCAGAGGCTGGGATGCAACCCATTCTGATAACTTTCCATTCATACCCATCAGTCGCCATTTCTAAAAGTTTTTCAAATAATTAATAACAAAATTTTGTGAAGTATAGAAAAAGTTTTAAAATCAATCAGCTAGATTCCCGAAATCGAGTTAAAAGAAATCGAAATCTAAATTGGAAATCAAGTGAAATTTTTTTCAGGGTACTATCCTTGAATCGATTTCATAACTTCGAATGCTTTTCGAAATCACTTCAAGTAAAATTAAAGCAGCTGACATAATATCACATCAGTCAATAAACAATTCTGTTGATTGTCATAATTTGTACAATTTCTTATGTGCTTTTCAATAAAATAAATATTAAATATTAGTGTTTCTTTACTTGCGAGTTGATGCACATGACAGCTAACTGCAGGTTTATATTTACATACATACATAGTTAATGTCGGAAAACTGTGGTTGAACGTGTCTTGAAAGTTTTTGAGAGGACATTGTTTTACTCGAAATGTTATAGAAAAAAGAAATTTGGCGTGCTGCAAAATCAGTTTAAGCGCTTTTTCCTTTCATTCAAATGGTTAGGAGAAGCTGCGAAAAAGAAAAAGAACTTCTCACGAATCAAGTGCATCACATACAAAAGTTAAGGCTTGTGTCCTTTAAGTTCATTTCCTTTTGTCGAATTCAAATGACACCAACTTTATCTGTTCTAATTCAAATCACTTGCGAAAATCGCAAACATCAAAATGTAGAACACTGAGATTCACTTCGTTTTGAGTTCGAAAGAAATGAAATCAAAATCGATAAAAGTGAATTGCATAACTCGAATTTATATATTTGAATCGATTTCAATTTCATTTCGAGTAAAAGTTAAATATAAAACTTAGTTGAATATCTTTCCTTGATCGAAAATCAATTCTTATCAGTTTTCGTTGGTTTTCGTGTTTTGTAAAATTGGATTTTTTTCTCTTTCTTGTTCACCAAGTTTTTAGTGGAAAACCAATTTTTACCAGTTAATTAGTATTTTTCGAAAGTTTCTGTTCCTTTTTAAAAGAAAAATACTGAAAATACTGATAACAACAACAATATATTGCATAAAGCTAGATAATTTTGAAATCAATAACTTCATTTATTTTTCGAGATATGTCCACTCTTTTTTAAAATTGCTTTAGTAAGAAAACCACTCACTCCATTTTTTTGAAAGTCCTTTTCGCATCTCTTGAAATATAGCCGACGAAAAAAGCTATCTCGAACTAAAAGACGCATGAATGTACGTACACAAGCAACGAACTCACAGACATCTCCCTAAAAACCTTTTATTCAAATCTTTGACATATCGAGAAATGTCGAAATTTTCAATTCAACAAATCAAACCAAAATGATTATAAATGACATATCAACATACTCGTAGTAACAGCCGCATTTAACATAGATACTTTTTCATAACGAAACTTAGGTACCATTAAAGAATGTTTGAAACTTTATGAGTTCCAGCCTTTATGAGTCGTTCTCTTTTCGCATCTTATATAGCTATCCATGTTTTATAATATCTCGGTCGGATTTTTAACACCTCCAAAAAATAAGAAATACATATATATTTAGGAAGTTGCTACGATACAACGCAGCTGTTAATTCCTAAAAGTTTAAAAACAAAGATTTTGACTTAAAACAAAATATTTTGCATATTTTTAAAAATTATCTTTAATTTAACTTCAAGGATATCTAGTTAATTATCTATTTCTAAGGTTTTAATTTACTATGAAAAGAAGATCCATCAATAAATGCTCATGGCCAAGATCTGATTTGTGACGACTTAAACACAAACTCCTTCAATTTCATCATTCACAACGTTTTAAGTTTGATTATATTAGTATGACGTGTATCTAGCTTTTGGTCCTGTTTCTGAAGTCCATCAGACCAAATCCAAATGAAATGCTCAGAGAGCATCAGCAGTGAAAAATAAAATATTTCTTTGAACGAAAAACGAAAAAACCTAAAAACAACCAAAGCAATTCCACTTACAGAGAGACATTTACATTTTTGCGTTGAGACTTGAGACAGGATACTGCGGAGAATTGTTGTATAGATATGAGAATATAGAGATGTAAAAAAAGAAAGAAGGAAAGAAAAATCCTTGTAATCCTTGTTGAAATAAAACCGCATGTACACAATCACATGATGCAGTGAGGTTCAAAAGTCACTGATGGGAAAAACCACACGATCGGTGGCGGTGGCAGCGCCATTGGCACAAACGAAAAAACCGAACACAATTTTTAAAAAACTCTCCTCTAAAACTTTAAGTTTGAAAGATTTACTTTTACATACATGTATACGAAAATCCCGGTTGTCCACACGAAAACTCACAACTTCCCCGGGGATAGAAAAAGGTTTTGATTTTGTTAAATTTCTTTTTCGAAAAATTTTTGATTAAAGGAGTAATCTTGAAGTTTTGAGAACTTTCTTTTTTTCTTAATCACTTCACCATCGCGATGGTAGTAACACACTTTTACTGACTAATGACATATCCTTTGCCCATCTCATGGACTCTTTCTCACTCTTTTTCACTTGCCTTTCACTTTTATTTCACCGGAACAGACGGAAAGGCGCTTGATTTTTCAAATTTTTCTCTCCTTCTTCGTTTTCGTTTGCCTATACGATATAGCAACGGTTTTTTTTTCGCTATAGCTTTGCTTTCCGGATTTTCAGAGGATATTTTTTCTGTCGAGGAAAAGGAACGATAAAAAGAAAACCGAATCTAGAAAAAGGACACTCTTACCATTACCATCACCATAGCGCAAATAGACTTGAAACGAGAAGTTATGATTTGAAGAATTTCTTCGTTTTTATTTTTTTTCTCCTTCTTTTTCGTTTTTTTTTTTTCAATAAAAAGATACTTTTCTTTTATTCCTTTATCTTGATTTTTATATCTGAAAGATAGAATATCTTTTTGAATTTTATTTTTACAGCACTTTTTGATATAAAAATCGTGCGAGTGTTGTGATGAAATATATTTTAATTAAAATTTTCTATTTTTGTCAACAACAATTTGTGTATTTTTATTTTGTTAATTATTTTTAATTTTATATTACTCGTAGCAAGAACAACAACAACAAAAAGATAGAAGGAAAAATCCACTTGTGTGTGAGTTTGTGTTATAGTTAGGTAGGTACCGCAAAACCGTTCGCGTTCTTAGATACGCTTATTCTGGGGCAGACATTACCCAGCAACAGACAATCCGGGACTGAAAGCTTGCATCTGATGTGTTTTGCAAAAAGCCCCCAGATGTTGGATGGATTTTTAAGGGGTTGGAAAATCAGCTAAAAAAAGGAAAATTCACAGGAGCAGAATTCAGAAACTATACGAACTGGGGGGCGAGAAATATCTCAGTTGGGTACCAGTTTGTTTTTGGGGGAGAATGTGGATGGTGATGGTTGTTCTTGGTTTTTCGTAAGTTGACGTTGGTCTTGGTCTTAGTCGTGCTGTATTTTAGTAAGGAAGGTGTAATTTCTTTTTTTTTTTGCTGGGATTGTGCGAAATTTCCAAAACTCTTGCTCTCATTTTCTCTTTGACTTCTCTGAACTCTGACTAACTGACTGATACATTTTTATTCTCTCTGACTCTCTTTTTTGGTATCGGCTAACGGCTTCGGCAACACGGCGCGCGGCGGCGGTGTTTTGGATTCATAGTTTGCGTAGAATGATTTTTCGCTCGGCAGGGCCTGATGGTGATGATTGTTGATTTTACAAATCTTGCGTATCAGATGCGGATGAAGTTCTTTCTTGTTTTTTTTTTTCTTTTTAAAGATGCCATAAAAAGTTATCATCGCACTTGGGACTTTTTTGAGGGCGAAAGTTAGATGTTTTATTGGTGTTATCGAGAATGAAAATACTTTGATGGAAAAATTCGCTGAGTTTTTGAAAATTAAACGGGTTCCTTCGTTTGTTACTTACACAGGTAACTTACTAAGCACACTTTGTATTTTTCAAGAATGTAAGACATTTGGACGCGTTCATAAAAAAGGTCAGGAATATGTAGAATGTGTAATATTGTAACCCAAGCCCAGGTAAATATATTCATGACTTTTGGAATTATACAAAAATGAGACTGAGCTTTGAAGTTTGAATGTAGTTAATAAAATCAAGCCTTAAGACATTACTTTCAAAACTTAAATGTTTAATAAGTGTGGTTTAAAAATATTTAAATACAAACTTAAAGTTACCGCTCAATGACAATATTGAAACATTTGTTTCAATAGGGACTTTTAATCTCATTCAGAAATATACTCGTACCTTTGGGCAGCTACGATAAGGTAAGTTAGTGACAAGCAAGTGATGCAAGAAGTTTTTTTGGGACAACACTTCCAAACTTCAAGACTTATTAATGATATGGAAGCGTTTCTAAACTCAAGAAGAAAAAAGGGTGGGAAGCGACGCACACTGATAGCATTCTATACGTTACCGTCTGTCAATTTGTCTAAAACTTTAACAAAATACATATAGTATATATTTATAACAATAATAAGTTTGATTTCATAATCTGTTTTTGTCCCCGAGATTTTTAGTCGACAAGCAATTTTTGTAGAAGTTTTTATTTCTTATATAAAAAATACAGGTTAGATTTTTCTAAACATTTTTGTTTTATTAAAAACCTTTTAATGATTTAAAACAGTACGACCAATCATTAAATGAAGATAGGATCAAAAAGAAGATACATTCGTGAAGTGCGGCTTAAGAAAAATCTCTGTACTTAACAACGTCATCCCAAATTGGGCTCAAGGGTAAACTGATGCGCATTCTTAGAAGTAAGTCTATTACGGTTTAGAGATGAAACATTGCGACGGTGTTCAAGAGTAGCAAATGTCTCAGTAATAGAACGGTCGCTTATCATTTTTAGAACTCTCTTGTCTCTCAACTCAATAAAAAAGGCAACAACAAGTGGTTTGTGATGCACATCATACTCAGTCTCGTCGATGCAAGTACTACCCATTTATAGAGACATTGGGGAGGGTTACGCTTTTGTGACAGTATAAAGCATTGAGTTTTCGAAGTATTAAATTCATTAAACACAGTTATTGATTCTACATTGGACAATGTTGTCAAGATCAGAATTTATCGAGCTTATCATACACTACCGTTGGTATTCCACATCCGAAGAACAATAATGAGAATCTAAGAACGAATATGAAAAGCTGAGGGTGAGAGCCATCAGCGAAACAATTTAGTGGGTTAGAAGTTTCATAAAAAAGATCATTTATAAAAGTGTCGGAGACAAAACGCAACCCTAGGGTACACCAGCGTTTATTTTGTGGATATCAGATTTGAACCAACGTCCAATACTACTTGAATTGGACTCTCCAAAAGCTTATTTCTAACCCAACAAAGAAGAGATTCATCAATATTAAATGCGTTTCCATATTACCTTGGAAAGAAGGGACGTATGTGCAATTGGGCTTGGATTATTAGAGGGTGGGGAGGATTCGCCTTTTTTAGGGATAAGCTGGACAAATGCTTTTTTCCATCCACTCGAAGAGAGACCAGTAGAACTGGGCAAATAGAAAAGTTTACGCAGTGGTTTTGCCAGCATTAAAGAAGACATCTTCAGAACAATAGCGGGTATACTATCCGTTGCAGTTGCAGTTGCTAACTACGGTAGCAACTGTACAAGTGCAAAAGTGTCGAATATGTCCGTTACAGGTCTTTGTAGCTTGTTTTAACTTTTTCCGGTTTTCCTCAGTGGGGTTGGCTTTTTTAATTTCAGAAACTTATGTACATCTTTGATCCTAATAACATCCTTGCAGCTCGAATCAAACCATGAATTTTCTTTATAGCTATCAGTAAAATCCATCAGTAAAATTTTAATTTTTAGTTTTTGAACATGTTACAGATTTATTTCTAGCAAAAGATTGATGCAATAAGATGAATCTTGTATTCAAGTATTTTTTTCAAAAAGAAACAATGCATTTAAAGTTTTATTTAATTTATAAATCCATTTTAATTTTTTTAATGATGAAATTTCATTTTACTGAACAGCTGACTGCCAAAAGCCAAAAAAATTCCATTTCGTTTTACTGTTGGTGTTCCAATTTTTTACTGTTCCGATCACATCATTAAAAATTTTACTGATGAAAGCAACAGTAAAAAAATTGTCTGAGGCGCAAAGCCTCAAAGTGACTTTTAATTTAATGACGTAAATTTACTGATTGCTATAAACGCTCATCAGTAAAACATTTCAGATTCCTCCTGTTTCAAATTTTACTGATGGATTTTAATGATAGCTATAACCGGCCCTCCTTAGTATAAGGTTTTTAAAAAAATCTAATTAAGGGTTTTTTTCTTGGACTCGAAAATCTTGAGAATCAATGAAATTATTTCCAAATTATTTCATTCTATACACAATATTGTTGTTAACATTCAAAAAATTTCGTAGAAAAATGCAATCAGTATTTTTTTAATAATGAATACAAATTTTAAAAAATGCTACTAAAATTATTAAAAATTGGTTTTCGACTAAAAATCCCGAAAACAAGAAAAGATTATTGAAATCAAACTTTTTTTATCTTACACAAAATGCTGTTATTTATATTTTGATAAACTTTTAGAAATATCGACAGACGGGAACGAATTCAGAATTTCTTAAACTGACTCTTTCTTTCATTCTCTGTGTACCAAATCAGCAAAATTTTTAATTAACTTGAATAGCTCTACTTTATTCATTTGCAAAACTATTTAATTAAAAAAAAACATCAAATTGGAGTTCTTTACCTTTAGACAGATTCTACCTTTCAAATGTATATAAAGTTCTACAATCAGAACGGATGCACTTCTTGTTCGTAGGTGCACTAATCAACTTTCTTTCTAACCACACAATTGAAATAATTTATTTTGTTTACGAAAACTCACACACATGCACCAATTACCTATACCTCCACCTCATCATTCCCATTTCCATTCCCATTCTGAACTCTGCTAAACAAATAATAATATCAAATTGCAGTTATAAATTTAGCTATCGCAAGGTGGTTTTCTATTTCTATAACCAGAGGGGGAACTGAAGCAATTCTACCATCAACATACCCCTATAGTATGTAAACCTAGGTAGAGCTTGATGTAGTATTGCTCCAGCTCCAACTCGAAATAGAAATTCATTTAGCATGCGATATGCAAATTCAAATTCAAATTCAAATGAATTCCCTCTTCGACACCCTCATACCTTACCTTACCCTATACCAATGAAAGGCATAATGATGGTGCTATTCAGAAATCCTTTTCAAAATTGTTCTACACGCATTATGATTATCCTGATGGAACATTCATATGAAATTAACAAATTCTATTGCACTGAAGTATTCATAATTATAATCACACTTACAATCACACACAAACACACGTAACACAGACATAAAGCCCAATAAAATCAACAGAATTTTGAATAAAATTTTGGATTTTTAGCTAACACACTCTTGGCCCTAAGTCATACTTAATAATACTCTTTTACTGCAGCTAAAGCCAACCAAGTTAAGAATTAAGGATAATAAAAATGTGAAAATATATTCATTTACCTGTATAATGTATATGAATAAGTAAAGAGGTAAGTTGGATATTTTCTTGAATTTTTAAAGTTACAATTATTGACCACAAAGGGCTCCTATAAAGTTGCATAATAAAATACAAAATCAAACACGTACTATGACCACACAATAAACTTATTCATAGACTATAAAATTTACCTTAATATTATTAGTTCAGTGAAAAATAAAAAAGAGTTAAAGTAAGGTATTGCAAGTATTGCATTCGTTACAAATTAAGAACTGGAGATTTTATTAACATTACTTTGGTAGAGAAGTCGAAAAAGTGGATTCCGTCCTCGTCCACACAGCCTACACAATTGCGTCGATTCAGTTCAAACTTGGAAATTAAGGTTTTAAGCAGCAGCGGGTTAGGCATTGTTTCCATTTTTGTAATACCAAATCAAAACTGTTCACTCCTACCAAAATTATCACAGAAGAAGGTACCTACAATAAATAACATAGATTCAATACCGACACACATCCCTTTGTTCAGCAAAGAAATTATCGAAAGGACCATAGACGATCTGAAGAAAGGGAAATGCACCGGAAATGAAGGAATATCACCAAAAAGCTTAATATATGTGAAAAACTCCCTTCCCAACATTTTAAAAAACAATATTTAACGAAATAGTGCAAACAAATCAAATCCCTGAAAAATGGAAAGAGACAACGATAACATTAATACACAAAACAGGAAAAAAGGACGATATCAATAACTATAGACCCAAAAGTAACATTTCGCAAATTACAAGCTCTTCTCAAAAACGCTTTAGAAGACCATCAAAGACGACTTTAATAACAAGCAACCAAGAGGACAAACTGGATTTAGAGAAGGATTACTCTCAACAACAGACCACTTGCAGACAATGAATCAGCTAATAGAAAAAAGACTTTAGTAAAGCTTTTGATTCCGTTGAACATGTTTCTGAATTAGTAATTGCATTGGCAATATTATACAAGGGATGCTTTGGATCGGCCTTGCTTGCTAAGTTAATAGCTCTTCTTTTGCCAAAGTTATGAAAAGAGTGATACCCAGTTTCAAGTCTAAGAGCCTCGAACCTTGTTGATTTTAGTGCTCCTGAGGCTGAACGAAAGCAATTGTTGACCGCGGTGTCCACATGTAGATTGTAAGTCCATGTTGTAAAATACCTTTTATTTTTAAGGCTATTTCAAAATGAGGTCCTTTTTTCTTGGAATTGCAAGTCCGTTTATACCGTTTTTTTAATTGAAGAATTATGTTTTTTACCTGAATATTCCATTTTAAATCAGAACTAAATGTAATACCCAAAATGTTTAATTCTTTTGAAGACGATTGCGATAATGTAGTGCAAATATTCAATGGCAATGGATTACAATTTCTTTTCCTGCATAGGTGCAATAAATCTTCTTTTAAAGGAGGGATTATGGTGCCTTTTCTTTCGGACCATGTGTGGATAGCCCTATCTGCATTTTCTAAAACAGATTTCACCTGCATCGGGTCGCCGGATGCTACTACATAAATATTATCAGCATAAACCCCAACAAAGTCAAGTTGAGGTTCAAGCTGCGTGAGTTTAACTAAAAGGGAATCAACATAGGTGTTGTAAATTGGATATAACCGTTGACATTAACTCGGAAGGTTCTTGAAGTCATAAAGGACGCGATAAGTTTGACTATCCGAAAGGGGACTCCACGTTGTCTTTTTTTCAATTTTCTCAGGAACTACTGAACCCATTTAAATAATTTTTTTAGGAAGCTCACGAACAACATTTGATAATAAAAAAAATCAAATTTTGTTTTTGGATTTTTAGAAAATCTTTAATACATAAAAGATTATTTTAAAAACAAACTTTTTTAACGATTTTCATATAAGGTTTTCTTGATAAAAAATGGCATTTACATTTTTGGATATAAAATTTGTAGGTATACAAAATTTATGCAATATTTTAAAATCTCAAAACATAGGTACAATTTTTAAACAGATATTTTACAAATTGCCAAACATAAAGGCTCAGTAAATTTTTGGTTTAAAAAATAAAACTAGCCCACCAAAAAATCTAACTAATCCAACGGTATGCGTCTAGTTTTCATGTCTTGTTGAAACTTCATATCGTCTTAGTTATGATCTTTAATAAAATAAATAAATAAATTAGGTGGCGCAACAGTCCGTAGAGAACCAGGGCCTAGTGACTTACAATTCTCAACCATTCCTGTGTGCGAGTAATGTTGTCAGAGATGGAAGGGACCTACAGTTTATATGCCGAATCCGAACGGCTAATTTGAGAAAGCACTGACAAGAATTAGTCTTGGATGATTTGTCAATTCCTCGCAAGAAGCAGTACCTGTGAAAAAAGTTAGGTGGCACAGGCAGGGATTGAACCCAAGACCCCTTGCATGACAGTCCAACGCACTAACCATCACGCTACAGGTACTACTATGATCTTTAATAGCCTGGTAAAAAATAAGATTTATTTGACAACGTGCAAATCCAAATGTAAAATATCCAAAGTGAAGCTTGTGGAAGAAAGTTAGCCAACTTTTCAAATTTATGAGTTAAATAGAAATAAAATATCCTGTCGTAATAAATAGACCTCATTTTGGAAAAGAGAAGGGCTCAAAGCAAATGACAGTTTTTAACTGTGTAAACAACGGACTAAAAAAAATCATTGAGTTTAAAAATAATTCAATAAGTAGATTAAGTCTGACGACTGATGTTTCCACCGAATACTCTTTATGGAAAGCAACAAAGTGTCTAAAACGACCACGGACACGAAAGCTGTTAATAAAATCTGAAGATGGCAAATGGAGCGGAAACCCGTATCAAAAATCTGATATTTTAGCTTAACATCTCATGAATGTGTTTGAACCATTCCCAGCAATTATACCTTCCCTTACAGTTTGTTGATACGAACGACGAATGTAAAATTCGGTTTGTCACGCTCAAAAAAAAAGAAGAATTTGTCAACATAATGCCCAATTTCATAAACAACTTTTATACATTTAACAGGATTTTAAAATGTTAAATGGGATATTTTGGTTTCACCAAGCGTTTTTAAAGTAAACAAGCTTTTAAACACCTTTTAAAACTAAATGCCCATTTTTGGCTCATTAAATTTTAAAAAATGAATATGACAGATTGACAGCTGATGTTTTGTTTTGTAAAATTTGTATTCTCAATATTTTTAGATACAGAATGAATAGGTAAAGAAATTCAACACTGCATTACCATTTATAATATCATTTTTATGATTTTATTTTTTAATCAGAATATTAGATTGGTCATCTTCATCTGACGAAGAAGAACAACATATAGTTATTCGACGTTCAAGAGTATTCCGCTTTCACAAGAATCCATTTTCAGACTATGATGATATTGACTACAAAATGAGGTTCCCACTTTCCAAAGCGATTCTTATTTCAACATATAATGATTTCTCATTTTTTCTCACACAATCCGCTTAATAGAAAGAAAAAACTAGTTTTATTTTTACAGTAGGATTGTGAAGTGAACAAAAATATCCCTGAAATTTACCATTTTAAGCTTGGTGAAACTGAAAAAATTTAAAGGCTTGATAAAATTTAAAAAGCTTTTAGATAAAAGTGCTTTTAGTGTTTCTTTATGAAATCGGACATAAGTCTTTTAATAAAAAATCATCAAGCAATATTCTTATCACTATCAATTTATCAATAGGCTTTAAAGACCAATATGGCTTATACCACAAAAGTCTCACCAAAATAATAAAAGTAAGAAGACTAATTCTAAACCATCAGTTTGAATTTTGAAATGAACATTCAACTATAGACCAAGTGGAACATGGACGAATGTAATGGAAGGAGCACTTGAATTAAAACAAGTTGCTCGGCTATATTCTTGAATTTCGTTCGAGCCTTGAGAAGGTTTGGCCGGTAAAAAAATAGTTCTGGGTCCAAAGTTGTATCTGTTATATGTATATAGAAAACATAAGAATCGATCTACATCATGACCTTCAAATTCAAATGGCTATAGAAGTGATTAAAAATTCGCTGTATCACATAATCAGCGACTGCAAAGTCATACCAACGCCGAAATGGAGACCGTATTTAATATACAAGACCATGTTTGCAGATTAAGAACAACAAAGCCTCATGAGCTGATGGTCTTAAAGCTATGAACAAATTTTACAACCATAAACTTTCCCTGAAGTGAATTATAAATTAATAAAGAAAAATCATTTGTCGATCTTTTATAGAATGAATCCGATTAACCGGTGATTTTAGTGTTGTAAGAGTCCGAAACTACTTGCTACCGATTCTTATCGAGTGACTTTTGAAAATTTTTTTTGTCAATCGATCCTTTATTGTATAGATGACTTACATTGATCTGAAATTGTGACACTATAAATGACAGCTGAGTTTGACATGTTTCATAAGAATAACCCTGTATTACTTTATAGGATATAATCAATAGAACAGATCAGATCTAAGATTAGAATTGAAAAGGTACTAGTTAAATATTAAACAATATGGGGCATATTCATAGATATATTTTAAACCCAAGTCTATTTGAACTGGAGTCTAAATTTAACATCTAGGTTAGAATCAGCTGCTATTCATAAAGAATTTGGCAGCTCTATTTAGTTACAACCACGTTTAAGGTATATTCTACTACAATTCAAGTACAATTTCACTTAAACCTATACAAAATTGCTAGTAGAGGGGAACAAAATAGTTCAGTAATTTGATGTAAGTCGCGCTTGTGCTATTAAGACTTAGAAACACACAGATATTGGCAAACCTTTCATTGAATTTCGATCTTCAATGTTTAGAAAGTCAATCATAAACTTGGCAGTTCTTTTTATCGAATCGATAACTTTCATACAAATCGTCGTCATCTATTTCAAAGCTCGATTCGACTTGAGTAGAGCTTTCGTTTTCTATCGGGTGGTAGCATTCCCACATCCAGCAAATTATTGATATTACTTAAGTCTTTTCACATTTTAATTTTTGTTTTTATATTTTCAAATAAAATGTCTCTCAACGTAATTTTTTCAATCAGTTTGTTTATTTTTGACGTTTACAGACGTTTTACGTTTAAAAACAGCTCAAACGTTAGGTTCTGTCGTGTTTATTTTTAGACTCCAGGTAATCGTTTTAATTGCCTATGAATAACATAAACTGAAGTTTAGTTTAGCAAGGACAAAATCAGAAATTATCAAATAACTATGAATATGGCTCTATATGTAAATACATACATACTCTACTCGAACTATTTTTAAAATACTCAATTTCAAAATTTAGTTCACTTTAATAATAATTCAAAATCTTATAAATTGTTTAAATGTATGATTCACCGGTCCCCTGCAATTGTTGTAATAACTTTCTTTTCATCAGAAACGAAGTCTATCAGTTGAAAACCCCTAAAATAATATCTGTCCAGGCACACGTGGTTCAAAACTTTAAGAAATAGTCAAGCATAAATTATAAGTAATAAGTATGTACCACAACTAAAAAAAGAAGTACTCAAACCACGATATTAAATTTGATATTTTTTAATACTAAACAGAAAACTTTTCTCTTTAAAGTCAGAAAACTCTTTGGTCAACAAACCTCTAGAAACAAAACACAAAGTATTATAACAATGAGACACAAATCAAAAATTAAAAGCACAAAACTAGATAAGATAGAGACCACCTAGGTTTATATAAAAAGAAAATAAAATAAATCGAAAGACGACACCAATCATGAAAAAGGGTTTCCCTTTACCTATAATCCTTGTTTTTCTTTTACTTCTTCAAATTAAACCAACGAGAAAAGCATTACGTCAGATCACTTATACGGAGAGAAAGAAAGGTCGTCGGTAGATAAGGTAACATATACTATAGGACATAAATGAGGGTTGTAGGTGAATGAGAGTTCTACACACAAGTTTTCTATGAGAACTGTATACATCCCAGATGAACTATCCCATCGGAAGGAGGACACCATGACGAGGGTGACTCCTATAAGTAACAATGACGAAATAATTTGCATACAAACAAACTCCAAACGCAAACAACAACAACAAAAATAGCAACAAAACCAACGTCCAAATGAAAAGAAAAAAAATATTAAGTAAATGACGTCGACTCACGTTACCAGAACCAAATGGAATTTAAATCCAAGGCTCACTCACATTCACATGCACGTGAGTAATCGCATAGCCCAATTAAATGTGAATTTCACAAATTATACAACTTTCTATAAATCTCGTTCGATATCGATATTCAATATAGACTCGAAGAAGCTTTACAGAGACCACATTTTGATATTTAAGTTTTTAAATAAATTTTTTAACAACGAGAAAGATATTTTAGTAGTTAACGAACGATCGTTATTGCTCCGTTGACGTTATCCCACCTTTGATTTTTGAAAATATGGCGCCACATATGGCGCTATATTTGTAGAGACTGACATTTTGCAAAATAACAAACAAATATTACTCCTTAAGTCTAAGAAGTCGCACAAAATTTTGTAGGACTATTTTAAAATTTGAAACATTTATCTACAATAAAAGATTATATAAAAGTTAAGTCATCAGCTCATGGAAAAACACATAAGTAATTTGATTAGCTAACATTAGTTGAAATACATTGAAAATAATATCTGTGGAAATATCGGAGTCATAGCGTTTTGTATATTGGACATTACTCTAACAACGTCTAAAAATAAATTTCTCGAAAATTGATTTCGATACTGGAGAAAAGTCAAATATTTATCCACAGTATAGGATTTCACTTTACCTTTTATTTGCAGTGATGCTAATGTGGATGTTTTATTTGTTAATCATATAAATTTCTGCTATACTAAGCATCATCAAACCATCGAACAACAACAGTAACAACAGCAGGCTAACGTTAGCCAACAAACCCAAACTGCATCATCATTTGGAAGTACAAGTACTTCGACACAATTTACTGGCCCTTTGGAAGATTTGGTACGAGCAACTGCAGTTACAACATCCACCGTTAAATCACACTACGTTTTGGTTCTGCAAGATTTCATTTCAACACCTTTGCAACAACTACAACTACTGGTATTGGAGACGTAATGTTATCCGGAATACAAACTACTGCTACTGGGGTGCACCCCTGTCATTCCAACAACAAGAGACACAAGATCATTAGAGAATACGTGACCATAATCAACAGATTATATTAAAAAACGCTCAAACGATGATTAACATCCTGCACCAGTTTTGTACGGTCAGCTGTGATGCACATGACCAGGATTGTGTTATGATAAATCAAAAATCAAGCCTTTTGATGGAAGATCGCAGACTCCTTCTCCTCATTTCGGGCCGATGATACCTTCTAAACCAGAATTATTTCGGGGACCCACCGCAACCGCAATTCGTGGCACAATGTTCGGATCTGGTTCTACACATGCATCTTCGGAACATGTTTACTCTGGCATGAATCTATCTCGAGGACCCAGTACGATACAGGGCTTCCTCAATAATGTTCGAGGTCCCTTACCGAATCCACGCACAACCTCGGAATGAAAATGCCCTTCTATCTAGGTTCTAAGTCGCCTCTCAACTTTCCTATAATACCAAACTTCTTAACAGACTGTGCTAGCATTCAAAGCCAGCTCAGAAAGAAGTCCAAGCACTACTCATGATTCAATTGTAAAAAATTCAATGTGGCAAAATGCAGTCACCAGTCAAGATGGCTTAGCCGAACTATACAACTCCTTTCTTGTAGACCTGCTCCTCATCCATTCGGACTGCAACAGCAACAGCAACAATCGTTGCCAACACAATCATTATACCACCTATGGGCCCACAGTTTATCGAACATAAATGTCACCAACTAAAGGGAATTGAGATCGTCATCCTAGTATAAAATTTTCACCACGCGACAAGGAACGTGATGACACAAATCCATAAACACAATGGAGTCAATTTTACTTCACACTTCATGTTTTATTTATAAAATGAAACTTAACTATCTATAATTGTAAATGTATATTTAACAATTTAATAATTTGAGCATCAAAGGGTTAACTAAATTAAAAAACAAACTATAAGATTTAATTTTGTAGTTGGGCTTTCGCCAACACTACGAGCTCCAACAACTATATTCTCAGTTTTTCTTGATAGACGTACACGGTTCCGATTAATACATCAATAACTTTTCAGTCATTTTCCACCCAAGAATGTTCATCAAGAAGGTACTGCAATATTTGACTAATGTCAAACAACTATAGATTCTAAAGTGACAGCTACCCAAATAGTGGGCAATTTCCGAAAAATTGTTAAAACTTTTTGAAGACTTTAATTATGGAATTAACGGCTAGTCTTTAAGCTAGTTTTAACTTTTATCTGTCATTAATTATTATAAACAGAAAGAAAAATGTGTGTAATTTAACACTAAGATTTTTGTAAAATATCACAAATAAAAAAATATGATTATGGTAAAATTCACCTTAACGTTATAAAGTTACTCCGGGGAAAAAGCTGAATAATTCTGAGAAAAATGAGCAAACTGGATGAGACTCAACTTGATTTGCATTTTTCTGCATACGTTATTCGACCGTGTGTGTCCGTTGTCCTTCGTGCGGTCTCCTCTTTTATGTTTTTCACCCTTGCCTTTAAATGTCCCAAACAACAACAATAATTGAAGAAAATTTTCATGAGAATGGAGGTTATAGGACTTTCTGACGTCATTGTTGTTGAAAATATATAAAAAGAACAACATACTGTGACCCATTTAGTCCTTTGGTTCTTTATTTAGTTTGAATCGCGTAAACATACGAATAAATTTTGTTTGTAGGAATAGAACTTAATAAGTAAGCTTCTCATTTCATTTGTTTACATAATGTGGGGGTTGAGATTGAGATTGTAAACCATCTCAACCCCTGAGTCTAAGGTTGGGTGAGTAACTAAGTACTAAGTACAGTATACACATCACTCAGAGAATAATTGAGTACACAAGTTGGGGCCAAGTGCATAAGTGGAGTGGATATGGCTAGTGGCTAAACCTCTTCCGTTCTTGGGCTTGAATCCTTCAAAAACTAACTTTCAATGGTAATGTTTTGTGGTAAAGGACTTGTGTAGGTAGGTGCGCTTTGTAAGAATTATCATTTTGTAGAAATGTTATTCGCTTTTAAGTTGTAGGTTATATTTAGTAAAGTAGAGACGACCTTGAGGTCGAGGATGCTTCTAATGGATTTTTATCAACGTTTGACATGTATTTAATTTAAGTTTATTTTGAAGAAATTGGCAGAAATTGAAACATCACATTCGTGTAGTATGGCTGAAAAACAAATCTATGTACTACTCAAGGGTAAAATGATGGCCATTTCTAGAAGCGCGTGTATAACTGTTCAACTGTTTAAGGGGAGCAATGCAACTGGCTATTTCTCTAGAGTCCGCTAAAATATCGGTAAATAGGGGTGAGACAAGAAACTTTACGACAATTTTCGAGGGACAATTGATTAAATGATGTTATTCAGCCTTCAGCCTTCAGTAAAATTACGGAGCACCGGCATCAATTCCAATAACCCTAGACGCCTATTTAGGGGTTTACAATAAGATATTTCATTTTGTCTATCTTTTGACATTTAAGAAGTAAAAAGTACGCCATTACTCAAAACTGAAGGATACAAGTTTCAACAATTTTTAAATTCACAACAGAAATAGATCGCAAAACTAAAGAACTTTTGGATCGTCATAAAGCACGTTGCTAGAAAAATTTGAGTCAAGTTAGTAATGTGAATAATCGACATGCGTCGCTCAATAACGACTGATCTATTGTAGGCCGTAGTGTTGACGACAATCCAGATTTGTAGATTCCTCGTCGATCTTTGGAACTAGGCATTGATCCAAAAATGATCCAAATTTTCTTCGAAAAGTCATCTTCAGTGATAAGGACCATTTTCAATGCAAAAGCTACAGCAGAATCGTCTAATTTGGGGCTCGGAAAATGCAAAAGTTACTGTAACGTATTATTTCTGGAAGAGGTGATCACAATTGAATATCGATATCTTTTAATTTTACACCTTCAGGGGTCAGTTATAGCTGTCATTGGTACCAACCAGTGGATGTTATTTAACATATTGGTTATAGCTTTCATTGGAAATTTTCTGATTGGAATCAAGCATTTGAGATTGGAGTTGATCATTCATCGCTGTAAAACTGACCGGTGGCAATACAAAAAAAGAGGCTGGGATGCGACCCACACTGATAACTTCTCGTCCCGTCTGTCGATTTGTCTTGCTTAAAAGTTTGTCTATATGTGTCAATTTGTATCAAATTTGCGTACTATTTTTTGTAGATTTTATTTTTTTATGAAAAAACGGACTGTTGGATTTTTATAACAAAATTATTGAATATCGAAAACAATATTTTCTGTGAAATAAAATAAGTTTGAAGCCAATATTTGTAATTTTTAAAAAGCTACTTGAGTCGAAAGTAAGTTTTTACGAAGTTTTAGTATTGTTTTTTTTTAGGTTTTTATTTTTTGTAAAAAAAACTGTCAATTCGATTTTTCTCAAAATTTTATCGAATGTTGGCAACAATATTTCTTATAAGTTAAAATTAGTTAGAAGCCATTATCTCAAATCTTTGAGAAGATATTTGAGTCGAAAATCAATTTTTACCAACTTTTGTTAAATTTTTTTTTCGGTTTTTAGTTTTTTACAAAAAAAAACTGTCAATAAGATTCTTATCAAAATTTTACTGAATGTTGACAACAATATTTTTTGAAAGATTAAAGTAGTTTAAAGCCAATATCTCAAAGTTTTGAAAAGATATTTGAGTCGAAAATCAATTTTTACCAACTTTTATACATTTTTTTTAGGTTTTTATTTTTAGTAAAAAACTGTCAATTCGATTTTTCTCAACATTTTTCAGAATGTTGAAAACAATATTTCTTATTAGATAAAATAAATTTGAAGCCATAATCTCAAGTTTTTGAAAAGATATTTGAGTCGAAATTCAATTTTTACCAACTTTGAGTAATGTATTTTTTAGGTTTTTATTTTTTATAAAAAAAAACTGTAAATTAGATTTTTCTCAAAATTTTATCAGATGTCAAAAACATTATTCTTCGTTGCACAAAATTGTTTTGGAGATGAAATCATATTTTAGTCGTAAAATTTTCGAGGTGACAAATTTTTTGTTTTCAATTTTGTTGATTTATAAAAAAAACCGTTAATTGGATTTTTTCCAAAAATATAATTGTTTTGTATCACGTTACAATATATAATATAAAATTTAATGACGCTAGAGCGTCATTGGTTCATGAGATATTTAGGTCTAACCAAAATGTTTACCTTTTTTTTAAACTGCTATAGTAAAAAAAACACCCACTAAATTTTCTTGAGAGCCCTTTCTGCATCGAACGTACGTACACAGTACACACGCACGCACAGACATCTTTCTAAAAATCTTTTATTTCGACTCTAGGGACCTTGAAACGTCGAGAAATTTCAAAATTTTCAATTCGACAAATCGGACCCATTATACAATAACTTCCTATAGGAAGTTAATAATGGAAAGCTTTCAGTTGAACGATTTTAATCTAAATTGTGAAATCAAAAATCAGCTGTTCAGTGAAAGCGATTGAATCATTGAAACATTATTAACGAATTCAAATGAAAGTTTTGAGTTATATTAAGCATTTTTTAAGTAAAAACAATTCTACAAATCATAGGTAAGCTTCATAAGTTTAGTTTATATTTTATTCACTACTTTATCTTCAAGTGCACTTTAAGATATAGTATCTTATTAATATAGTGAAGCTTTTTATTGAATGTATGTATATATTAACAACGTTATAAAAATAATAATTTTAGTTGTTTTTTCATCGAAGATGTACTATTAATTCCTCTTATTTGGCCGGCTATAGAGTTTTCAAAGTACTGTCGTTCAGATCTTAGATACTTGTACCGGCGAATTACTCGAAGACACGACCTATTTGAATTGAGATAGGTTATTAACTTCCCATAGGAAGTTATTGTAATGGGTCCGATTTGTCAAATTGAAAGTTTTGACATTTCTCGACGTTTCAAGGTCCCTAAAGTCGAAATAAAAGATTTTTAGAAAGATGTCTGTGCGTGCGTGTGTACGTACGTTCGTACGTCCGTATTTCCGTACGTCTGTAAGTCCCTACGTCTGTAAGTCCGTACGTCCGTACGTTCGCGACTATTTTTTCGTCGTCCATAACTCAAGAACCAGAAGAGATATCGACTTCAAATAAATTTTGTTATACAGATAATAAGGCAGAAAGATGCAGAAAGGGCTCTCAAGAAAATTGCGTAATTGGTTTTTTTACCATAGCAGTTTAAAAAAAAAAGGTTAAAATTTTGGTTAACCCTAAATATCTTACGAACCAAAAACGCTAGGGACTTGAATTAAATTTTATATAATATATTGTAACGTGATACCAAACAAAAATATTTTTGGAAAAAAATCCAATTTACGGTTTTTTTATAAATCAAAAAAACAAACAAAAATTTGTCACCTCGAAAATTTTACGAATACAAAATGACAAAAATAACGTTTTCAACATCTGGTAAAATTTTGAAAAAAATCTAATGACAGTTTTTTTTATAAAAAATAAAAACCTAAAAAAAACATTACTCAAAGTTGGTAAAAACTAAATTTCGACTCAAATATCTTTTTATAAACTTGAGATTAAGGCTTCAAACTTATTTTATCTTATAAAAAATACTGTTTTTAACATTCTGAAAAATGTTGAGAAAAATAGAATTGAAGGTTTTTTTACAAAAAAAAAAAAACTAAAAAAAACAATACTAAAACTTGTTAAAAATTTACTTTCGAATCAAAAAGCTTTTCAAAAATTGTCCTTCAAACTTTTTTTATTTCATAGAAAATATTGTTTTCGATATTCAGTAGTTTTTTTTTATAAAAATCAAACAGTCCGTTTTTTCATAAAAAAATAAAATCTAAAACAAATAGTACGCAAATTCGGTAAAAATTGATGTTCGGTTCTTAATATCTCTCAAATTAATTTCATTCGTCCAATTCGTAAAAATTTAAGAAATGCTACTTAAATTGGTAAAAACTTGTTTACGACTAAAATCTATTTAATAAAACTAGGTTTTCAAACTAAACTATTTCTTTATATGAAAAATATTGTTGGTAATTTTAAAATTTTTTGAATAATTCAACTAACAACTTTTTTAACCCAACACGAAAACCTACAAACTTTTAAGCAGGACAAATCGACAGACGGGATGGGAAGTTATCAGTTTGAGTCGCATCCCAGCCTCTTTTTTCATTAAACAAGTCAACTGGTTGACTATCAAAAGACATTCCCAGGAGGTTTTTGAACGCTGTGTTGTACGATCAAAACGCCGCCCGTAGCCAATAGACATACCGTACCGCACTATTAACTGCAACAGTTAGTTTTCCCTTACTTTCGTAGTCAGAATAATTAAGGTAATATAAGTGTTTTCACAAGTGTTTAACGTATTTTTACGTGTGTATAATACTGTGCATACCAAAGCCTGCGAAGAACACCAAAGTAAATATTCGGTTAAAAACTATACCCATAGGTTTTTTGCGGTTTTAACGAACTCTATACAACAAGAATTTAAGATGATAGGGGGAAAGTATGAAAGCTCTAGCTTATTCCTAGAAATAACAAAACATTTTGATTTATTTGGGCTTAGCACTAAACCATGATTGTCTGACCAGCGTTTAATTACTTCAAGGTCTTCATTAAAAGAAACTGCAGTATGTTCGATGAGTTCCAACGGACAACTTATACATAACTGAGCATCATCAGCGTACGAACGAAATGTGCAGTGTTTTACAATAGAAGGAAGTTCATTGACATAAATTGAAAAGAGCAGTGGACCAAGAATATATCCCTGTGGTACTCCACTACTATTTAATAAAAATTCTGAAAGAGCTTTATTGAGTTCGATAGCTTGTAGTCTATTGGTTAAGTAAGAGATGATTATTCGGACTGCACTAGAAAAAAAAGTAAAACGAGTTTAAGAGTTTTTGGCACAAAGTAAAGAATTCTGTACCATATCGAAAGCCTTTGAAAAGTCCAAAAGCACTAAAAATGTTATTTATTGAAGATCGATAGCCTTTCGAATATCCTTTGTGACACTTATTAACGCTGTAATACAACTTTTTTTCCTACGGAAACTGGACTGGTTGGAAGTAAATACACGTTCATGTTTAAGAAATCTCAGTATTTGAGCTTGGATAATAAATATCGGGCTAAAATCATCGCACTGGAGGACTTAGACACTGGTATAATTTTGCTTTTTCCATTGAATTAGAAACTCACTTGTCAAAATAATTAAATATGAATTAAATATATGAGTTATATGTATATGGTAGAAGCACTGGCAATAAAAATTTAAGAAATGAGGGATACATTTGAATTAATAGAGAGGACACTTTCGACCGCATTTTCAGAACAAATACGAGTAGTTATAAACTTAAACGATCGTCTACTTGAAAAAAAAAATAAGCTAATGTCTGAAGAACACTGGAACCGATAATTGATCATAAAGTAAAACTTTGCTTTTGTCACTAATTATAAAGATCCAGCAATGTATATTCGAAATTAGAAAAATGAGTTGGAATGTGTGTGGATAAAGATTAAGTGAGCTAAGTTCCCTAATAAATATATTTTCGCCCAGCAGGTTGCAATTGAAATCACCACATAAGATTATGTTCGGATAGTACTCTGAAAATTCTTCTAATTTAGCAAAAGTGGAAGAAAACAAACGATCCTGGAAGGTCTGTATATTGTACCCAGAAGAAGTTTTCGTCCCCATTTTTCAATTTTACAAAAATAAAATCAGTCTCCCAATCTTTAACTGAGCTGCTTTTAAACATAACCAACTGAGCTGACACCAAACATAACAAATTTGACTTTCTTAATCGTTTTTAAATCACGAAAGAAAATTTTCAATGATGAAAACCAAATAAAAAAATATTAATCTTTTTCAACCTTCGTCAAATTGTTTTAAAACTTCAATAAATTCCCTAGGACTCTCCTTTATTAATAATACCGAACCAACTCACTTCTTCCCTAACTGTGCACCATCGTTGATTGATGTTTTCCTTACTAGTGATGAAAATTTTGTTAAATGTTATAGTCAATTATCCGTCCCTGTATTTTCATATCATGACCTTATATTTTCAACACTTGACTTAAATTTCGATAAAAAATCGCAGCACTCTTTCCAGTATCGTGATTTTCGCAACATTAATCTTGAAAACTTATTTAACGAATGTATGTCGATGGATTTTCATTCAATTTACACCACATCTAACGTAAACTATCAAATTGAATACTTTACATCAGTGATTAAAGATCTTTTTAACAAACATGTTACATTAAAAACGTTTAATATGAAATCTCGAAGTTGTCCTTGGTTCTCTGCGGATATACTTAATGCTATTAGGGCTAGAGATCTCTCATACCGACGTTGGAGACGTTTTGGTTGTCCAGAAATGCTCCTCGACTTTAAACGGTTACGCAATTCTGTAACGAATTTGATCAAAACTGCGAAATACAGATTTTATAACAATAAGTTTAACTCAGATCGGTCGTCAAAGTTTTTTTGGAAGGAAGTTAAAAATATTGGTTTGAGAAAAGATGTTCAATCTTGTGATGATAACATTGATTTAGAAGGTTTGAATGTTAAATTCTCTACTTCACAAACCCAGTTCTGTGAAATGTCTTCTAGACGTGCAGAGAATGATACTACTAACGCCTTTTCGGTAAGTGCCGTAGATGATTATCAGTTAGGTAAAGCAATCTTATCCATAAAATCTAAATGCACCGGACTTGACAATATTCATCCTGACTTTATTAAAATCCTCTTACCCTTTCTACTTTCCCACATAACGCACATATTCAACACCATTATAATGACATCTACATATCCCATCCTATGGAAGACAACGAAAATTATCCCCATCCTAAAACAAGGAAAGAAGAAGGAATATAGACCGATAGCTATCCTATCTTTTCTATCTAAAGTTTTTGAAAGTCTGATAAGTAACCAGATAAAATATTATATTAAAGACAAGCAATTATTGAATCCTTTGCAATCTGGATTTCGGTCTGGTCATAGTTGTGTTTCAGCTTTACTCAACGTATCTGATGACATAAGACATGCTTTAGACAATAAGTTTACAACTGTGATAACCTTACTTGACTTTTTAAAGGCATTTGACTGTGTAAACCATAATCTTCTCTGTGATAAATTGACGACCCTATTTAGCTTCTCTGACACAACCAAAAAACTTATTTACTCATATTTGACCAATCGTACGCAAGCCGTGTCTTGTAATGGTAGAATGTCCTCGTTCCTCCCTGTTAATAATGGTGTTCCTCAAGGATCAATCCTTGGACCTTTACTGTTTTCATTGTTCATTAATGATCTGCCCTCTGTTTTGTCTTACTGTCAGTTTCATATCTATGCAGATGATGTCCAATTATATATTAGCTTTCCTGAGATGATGCTTAAGGATGCAATATCCAAAATGAACATTGATTTACAGGCTATATATGATTGGTCGACACGGAACGGACTTAAACTCAATCCTGAAAAAACGAAAGCTCTTCCAATTTCAATAAACAAACCAAACCCAGATAATTTCCCTCCCGTTATGTTGAATAATTGTATTATTGAATATGTTGCCCAAGTTAGAAATTTAGGTTTGGTGTTTAACAACAGGTTAACTTGGAATAACCATGTCGATACCGTTGTGTCTAAGATTTATGTTTCACTTAGAGGACTATCTGTTACTAAATCCGTACTGCCTACCCATATTAAATTAAAGCTGGTAAAAGCACTTGTTCTACCTATAATAACATACGGGTGTGAGCTGTTTGCTGATCTTGATTCTCAATCAGCTTATAAATTAAAAGTGGCATTTAATGCAATAGCTCGGTTTGTTTTTAACCTACGTAGGTTTGATCATGTCTCTTTTCAAGCTCGTCAGCTTTTCAATTGCGATCTGGTAGCTTTCTTCAAATATCGTTGTTGCATTTTACTCTTCAAATTGATTGTTAAAAAGACTCCTAGTTATCTTTGTGACAGACTTAATTTTTGTGCTTCTAGCCGTTCCATTTTATTGCGCTCGTCCACCTTTACGTGTTTGACATCGCGCAGGCAATTTTTCGTTCATGCTGTTAGACTGTGGAATAACCTTCCCATTCACATGAGGTCTGGAATCGAAAACAGAAAGTTTCAAGCAATTTGTTTTGAATATTTTTCAAACTTGAACTGAACATACTTTTAAATTAATCATTTTCAATGTTATTTCTTGCGTCTTGATTCATATAACCTTTAATTAATTTTTGTTTTGCTCTGAAATCTTTAATTCTTAATTTTAGTCCATTTTTAATGTATATTTAATTTTAATTAATTTTTTGTTAACTTTGTTCTCACACGCTTGTAAATATTTCTTTTGTTAATTGTATCTTAAATCAATGTTTTATATCCTGTACTATTTATATGTTTAACTTGATGTACAGCTGGCATACAAATAAATAAATATCAAATATCAAAAAAAATAGCTATACGTGGCCCTTTAGACTAGGTCATATGAAAGATAAAGTCTACATATGCATATGAATGCTCCGTAGTTGATTTGGGAATATAAAAGATTTAATTTGTAAGGTTATCGAGAACATACCACTGCACATTTGTGAAGTGAAAAAATAATTTTCCAAGCTTCCGAGAAGAATGAAATTGGGGCAAATGTATTTAAAGTAGATGCCAGCAAACGCATCCTTGTCGATGAAATATCAACATACTCGTATCACGGTTTCTAATTCATTTCAAAGTTCGAAGTTTTTAAGTTTTTAAGGTCATTCTTGTTTTTGTTTGTTTTCATGACGAATTTCGTGCTTAGATTCACAGTGAATCACACTATAAATAGTTGTATACATACTTCTTCTTCATAGGCTAGCAAAAGTTAAATTTAAATAAAGACGTGTTAAAAAATATAGAGACTCTTATATTTTCAGATGACCCCACTGTTCAATGTTCACACAATTTAATTGCCACAATTTTCCTCTTTCACAAAATTATAGCAAAATACCAAAGCAAAATTTTGATCATGCGCCAAAAATATTTCGCTTAGTTTTCTCTCAACTATCACATTCCAGAAATGAGAATAGGCATAGTTTTGGTTTTAGCTCAGAAGCTTTTTTCTCATTTATTGTTTGCCGATTGTTGCGCGTCTTTTCCTAAAGTTTTTTAAAACCTAGGATTCTGTTCTTATCGTTCCTAATTAAATTGAATTCAGTAATTTTATTTTGAATCATTTTTTAAATTTAATTTTAATTTACTTTCAAAATTCTAGCTTTTAAAGAATTTCGAATCCTTTATAATGTTTATTTTTGTAATCATTGGAATTATTCAACCATTACTGTACTTTTAAATTTCAACTATAAACGTTTATATCTAAACTCTTTTCCTCAACAAAGGGGTGTGGTGGCGGTTTTTGGAAAGGATATGGTTAAAGGGCGAGCTTTATTACATGCGACAGGATATCAACAAGTCTTCACATTCATTTTATTACTCTTTTTCTGGGTTTTATGAGTGTATGTGTGTGTGTGTGTCTTTGTGTGTTATATACATTTCTTCGGGGTCCTTTTACCATTCTGTTGATCCTTAAGTAGCTTCTTTGGAAATTAGGGAAAAATGACGATATTCAAGAAGAACCAACGAACTTAATCTCTTTCTCTATCTATCTATCTCTCTTCCTATATATGGGTTGTTTGCTTAAATAAAATAAAAAAGGAAAGAATTCCTGCAGCCTAGTCGAATTTCCCATGGTTTTAGATGAGTTGTTCCTAAGGCAGAGCAGGGTTGAGTAAATAAAATCCTTGTTACCAAATCAAAGAGAGGCACAAACATACACTATAGTTGGGAAGAACAAAAGGGTGTGAGCATTTTGCCGGTATCTAAATATAGACGAAGTGAAATGTTTGACCTTTTTTGTTGTTGTTATTGCGGAAGTAACATGGGGCTCATACTAATATTCATTGGGGTGTAGTAGGTACACCCAGGTTCAAGGCGCGCTTGCTTTTATATTATTTTCCCGCGCCGCCAGATACCAGAGAGGAACCGATAGAGGAAAAAAAGTTGTCTTCCTCTTTTTAAAGCACGACTTGGATGTCTACCTGGTTACTTTTAGTGTTCTTCTGGGAAACATTAACAAATAAGCACAAAGAAAAATAGACAACCCAATGAAATTCAAAATTTGCGGGCGTCATTGTTGTTGGAATGGGGGGAAAAGCGGCAGCGGCAGAGCGATGGAAATTGATTTTTCAAAGGGATACACATTACACATCCCGAAAATGATGTGGTTGCTTTATACATTTAAGAGCAATGGCAATGTTGTAAGTTAGACAGGATAAAGCTTGAAGAATAAAGAACTCATTGGTTTTTAGTTTCAGCGGGTAAACAAAAATATATTATACATATACTCTCCCTGCACATGATTGGGAATCTCAGGTGCAGGATTTATAGAGTCTAGAAGATAATCCGATGATATGGCGGGCTTATTACAGGAACTTTAATTGGTTCGAGAACAAATTGGATGTTTCGAAGTTTGACTAAGATTGATGGACTGGTGAAAATGAGAAAACGAGACGTGTCGTGTTTAATGAATTGTTCACTATGGCGTATACTTGTTTTTTTTTTAATGTTTTTGTTGGTTTAAATGTTTCGGTATGTAATTTCTTTTCCATTTTTTGGATTTTCACACAAAATTGACACTTGCGCTAACCATTATTAATCCAAGCTCCAAAATCTAGGAATAATAAAGTCAAAAGAAGGATTATAAATAGGTATATAGATAAAGTTTTTGCCGCAAGTCAAACTCTTCTGGCAGACGATTCGTTAGTAGAGAGACACCGCTAGGTGGTGTTCTATTCCCTCTCCTCTGGAACATAGTGGTGAATGAAATCCTTACTAGTCTGGATGCGGAGGGTTTCAGAGTGATCGCCTATGCGGACGAAGTTGCTATAGCAGTTTCAGGAAAGCATCTTAACACCTTAAAAGAACTCTTACAAAATTCCTTAGACAGACTAACACTTTAGGCTGATCAAAAAGCTATTGGTAGTAAATGGGGCTTACAACCCAGAATCACGCATTAGCTATACACATCGTTAATTAGATCAATTTTAATGTACGGTGTGGCAGTATGGTGGACTGCTTTAGAGAAAGCTTAAAACCGGGACAAATTAAATAAAGTCCAGCGTTCAGCTTGCCTATGAATAAGCGGATCGCTTCGCACGACCCCATCTGCGGCACTTGACACCTTACTCTACCTAACACCTCTTGATATATTTAGCAAATAAATAGCTGCAAGCTCTGCTATTCGCCTCAAAGCTTCGTCACAGTGGATTAACAACAACATTGGCCACTCCGTAATTCTTAGGTGTTTAGAATCAATTCCAAAGCACACAGACTACACCATCCCCCAACTGCAATTCGACATAAACTTGCAGATTTCTATACCTTCCAGATCTTTCTGGGAGGAAGACGAGTCAATCAATTTTTATACAGATGGTTCAAAAACAAAAGAAGGGGTTGGTGGAGGTGTGTACTCTGAATGACTGAAATTAAATCTCTCATTCCGCCTTCCCAATCATTGTAGCGTGTTCCAGGCGGAAGTTTTGGCGATAAAAGAAGTCTTGTCCTGGCTTAAAGAAAACGTGATATCAACATCTGATATCCGTATTTTCTCAGATAGCCAGGCCGCTATCAAATCTCTGGACTCTGTCTCTACAAACTCTATAACAGTCCATAACTGTCGATCATCTCTAATGGATATGGCACAACAGTTTAATATTCACCTTTGTTGGGTGCCGGCCGGGCCATAGAGACATTCCATGTAACTGTAAGGCAGATGAACTTGCCAGGAACGGTACAGTACAGCCCATTCAACCACGTTTGGCAAATGCTGTCGCTACTTGTAAACTATTGCTACTGCAAGACGCTATGAAGAAGGCAAACACCAGGTGGAACAACATCACCACGCGTCATGTCACAAAAAACATCTGGTCAACACTAGATTTAAAGCGATCAAGGTGCTTGCTATCTCTAAGCAGATCGCATATAAGCTCGATAATAGGTGACATAACCGGACACTGCCTAATAGGAATGCACGCCACATGGCTAGGCGTATTCTCAAATGACTTTTTTAGAAGCTGTATGGACGAGGAAGAGGAGGAAACAGTTCTTCACCTTCTCTGTACATGCCCTGCTCTAGCTCAAAAACGCAATATATTACCTAGGAGAATCCTTCTTAAACGATCTAAACGATCTAAATCATATTAGCATAATTAGCCTCTCACGTTTCGTAAGGGACTCAAACTGGTTCCATTGAGCCTAGGAGGAAGCCTCAAGATTTATGTGGTATTAAAATGGGTCATTAAACTGGCCTAAGTGTGTCCGATAATGGACAGCCACTTTAACCTAACCTAAATAACTTCGAACTCAAGATTTTAATCACGATGGTAGAAAAGTAGAAAAAAATGGTTAAATAACTAAATACCAAAAATATTCATTAACTAACATTGAAAAATTTTATATATACAAAATTAATTTGAAAAAATTTTGAGAAATCAAATTGCATTTAAATTTTGTAAAAACCTACAGGTACATTTTTAAATCTTGAAATACCGGAAATATTTTAAAACAGACTCTTTGGATACATGAGCAAGTTCGTGCAACCCAGTCGTGCATTTTATTGTTATTTTAGTAATGATTAGTCGATTTTTTGTAAAAAAAAAAAAAAATATTTTATATAATTTTTAAACAACTGTATTTTAAAAACAGAAAACAAACATCTAAACACACAACTTTGGGCTCATTATTAATTAGGCCAGTATCATAAACAAGCAACCAAAAAATTGAAGAACTACCGGATTTAACGCATGGTCTGATATATTTATTGACACTGGACAATTCCTTGAACGAAAAGTCAAGGAATACAATGAATAGGTTCTTTTATTTCGTGGTCTTTTGTTGGTAGCGCTATCATTTGATACCCGTTAAAATTTAGCTGGAGTCTAGAGTGTCATAATAAAGGGTGTTGTTTTTAGACGTGGTGCAACAGTCCGTTGAGAACTAACACCTAGTGACGTACAACTCTCAACCATTCCTGCGAGTACAGTTGCCAGGGATAGAGGGGACCTACAATTTTTAGCTGAATCCGAACGGCTAATTTGATAAAGCACTTTTCATGACAAGAATTACTCTTGAAGGATTTGTCAAGTCCTCGCAAGAGGCAGTACCCGTGAAAAAGCTTTAGATGGTAAAGGCAGGGACTGAACCCAAGACCTCTGACATGACAATAAAACGCACTTACCATCATGCCACGAGTAATACAAAAATTAAGTTTTATTGCACAGTTAAGGGTTAAAAATGATTTAGTGCAAGTGTCAGCCGCGGTTGGCTCGAATCCTTATATTCCTTTCTAAGGCGTCAATCGTCTAGGGCTTATCTGCATTGACAACCGATTTCACATAGGTAACCCTACAAAAAAGAGGCTGGGATGCGACCCACACTGATAACTTTTCCATCCCGTCTGTTGATTTATCTTGCTTAAAAGTTTGTAGGTTTTTGTGTTGTCCTAAAAAAGTTGTCAGTTAAATTATTCTTAAAAATTTCAAAATTACCAACAATATTTTGCATATAATAAAATAGTTTTATTTCAAAATTTAACGAGATTTTTAGTCCAAAACCAATTTTACTAATTTTAGGAGCATTTATTAAAACTTTTTATTTCTTATTTTTGAGAAATATCGAGAACCGAACATTAATTTTTACCAAATTTGCGTACTATTTTTTGTAGATTTTATTTTTTTATAACAAAACCGACTGTTGGATTATATGAAGCCAATATTTTTAATTTTTGAAAAGCTATTTGAGTCGAAAATAAATTTTTACCAAGTTCTAGTATTGTTTTTTTTGTAGGTTCTTATTTTTTGTAAAAAAAACTGTCAATTCGATTTTTCTCAAAATTTTATCGAATGTTGCAAACAATATTTCTTATAATATAAAATTAGTTTGAAGCCAATGTCTCAAAGTTTTGCAAAAGATATTTAAGTCAAAAAAAAACTTACCAGATGTTGAAAACGTTATTTTTCGTTGCACAAAATTGTTTTCGAGATAAAATCATTTTTTGTTCATAAAATTTTCGAGGTGACAAATATTTTTTTCAGGTTTTTTGATTTATAAAAAAAAACGTTAATTGGAATTTTTCCCAAAAATATATTTGTTTGGTATCACGTTACAATATATAATGCAAAATTTAATTCAGGTCACTAGCGTTATTGATTCATGAGATATTTAGGGTTAACCAAAATTTTTAACTTTTTTTTTACATACATAGTTATGGTAAAAAACCACCCACTCAATTTTTTTGAGAGTCCTTTCTGCATTATTATCTGTATAACAAATTTTATTTTAAGTCAATATCTCTACTGGTTCTTGAGCTATGGACACAAAAAACGTCGCGAACGTATGGACCGGACGTACAAACGTATGTACGTACACACGCACGCACAGACATCTCTCTTAAAATCTTTTATTTCGACTCTAGGGACCTTGAAACGTCGAGAAATGTCAAAATTTTGCTCTAAAACGTTCCCTTTTGTCTGTTACATTATGGCTGCTTTCATTTTTGAAAAAATAAGGACAAATGATTCCCTCTGCCCATAGAGCACACCAAATATTTACTTTTTGTGGATGTAAAGGCGTGCCGGCAATATAGCGTCTCAAAAAAGACTTGTGAATTATGATCATTCTGAATATGGCAATTTTGTTTTTAAATTAAATTTTTCTGTGAAAATCAGTATCGGTGGCTCTCTCGTTTTGGGTTCATTCACCGAACTTGCGACTTCAATTCTTGCACTATTTGGATTTAATAAGCCCGAAAACCAAGATTTGTATTATTATGTTAAAAAGCCAACTCCTAATAATATATTTGGCAGATTTAAATACACATATCTAAAAAAACACCAGTTATTAGTTAAATGCTTATCATTTACGATAATGGATCGCTTAACAATCTAACAACGCGTTAACAATAGTTAAAAATTACTACAAAGGCAAAAATGCAGTTCAAAACTAAGCCCCTAAAATTGAATTCCAAACCATCACATGAGAGTGTTATAGTGAAAATCGAGACAAACCACAACTTTCAAACTATGACCATTTAATTTTTCAACAATTCAACTAATTTGACCCTCTTCCTTCCTCTATAAGCTCATGACACAAATAGCGATAAATTCAAAACCGTCTATAATTTAGGACTTCCTTTGAAATTGTTCACACAATTTAATTTATCAATCAATGGTTTGATTCGAATTGACTAAGCACCCTAGCACCTCAAAAATGTGGTGTAAGGGCCTTATTCAATGCCAATCTCTGCTCCCTTACAAACCAATTTCCAATAAACAGGTGTTACATTTGTCACTAAAATAAATATTTCTCTAGCAAATGCAATTAACCTTTAGATATATTTTCTCATTGCAGAATCAAATGCATTTCCGGTTGTTTTTTTCTCTCTCTCCCTCTCTCACAGATTCCAATCAATATTCTTTAATTAAAGTCCTTCCTTTAGAAATGAAAAATAAAAAATACAAAATAAAAGAACCTTCTTAAAAACCGCCCCTGGTAACATAAGGTAACTTTTGCAATAAATATCTTAGAAGAGATGGTGTTCGGTAGATTCCTTTAGTTCTTAAGATTCTGAAATTAAATTACGAAAAGTGCTAAAAGCAGCAAATTCATTAATCAGCAGCTAAGCGAAGCTAGAAAATATCCCCTGCCTTACCGCCCAACCTCAAAATCTTAATATAGATATACATACATAGGTACCTACGAGTAGTACCTACCTGAAAAATGGGGTTGGTATTTCTTATTTTCTTTTGCACACCCTTTATGTTAAAAACAAACGAAAACAACAACAACAAAAAATAGAAAAATAAAATTAAAAAACAAAAATGAAAAATGAAAAATACACTCAGGGCAGCAAACCATCACCAAGAATGTAGCACACCACTATAATTCCCAGTGGTGTTGTTTTTGACTCGAATAAGTAATCATTCCCTGTTTCAAGGGTTTTGAAATTGAATCCTTTTGCTTTTGCGAGGACGATCGGGAAGAACAGAATAGAACAGAACAGAATAGGACACAAAAGTCCTTCTTCTCGTTCTCCTCTTGATTCGCATTTCTCTATCTCTATACTTTAAAGTCAGGACATGGGTGTTGGTATGGTTGCTCTGTCACATAAATTTGAGATTCCGTAGTCGAACTCGATTCTTGACGTTTTATCGCGATACTAAAGTTCCAAAAGGGATACCTTCGGTCTGTACATAGGTATTTGTTTAGGTGGATTCTTCAAAATGTAGGCGAAATATATATGTATGTGAATGTTTTTGATGTGATTTGTGCAGAACCGAAGATGGGTGGGCTCAGGAAGGGGTGTTTGTGTTGTGTACCTGTTCTTTGGTCTATGTTGATGTTTTGAGCTTCTTCGCTTCTGCTAGAAGCGCGAATGTCCTTTGAAAATGAACAGTATAGCTTCTTCCTAATGAAATAATTTTATTCGCTATAGCTATGTGCTGCTATTTATATTTCCAATGAAGTTATGAATTTATGTAAAATGTTGTAATTGAATATTAAATTAATAAATTTCACGTGAAATGAGGTTCGAATTCACCAATCTATGCAAAATTGAAAGGAGTAGAGTATGAAAATTAGTACCGAGCCGCGAGCAGTGAGCCTTTTATCTATCAGAGTGAGTTAACTGTTGCTTTGTTGTCTTTAGGTTATTCCCACTTACCTATAAAATAAATTGTGTCTTATTCTCTTCAGGATCCGATGCACAAATCAGTGTTCAACACGTCAACACAAAAGCTACTCGTAATCCTACTTTTTATCTATAGATTTGTTTTATTGATCTAAAATTTATATTTTGAATGTCTTTAAAGAATCCCTATTTCTTTAAGTATAAAAACAAAAGGAACGAAAAAAAAGAGGCTGGGATGCGACCCACACTGATAACTTCCCATCCCATCTATCGATTTGTCTTGCTTAAAAGTTTGTCTAAATGTATCAATTCTTACCAAATGTGCGTTCTATTTTTTGTAGATTTTATTTTTTTATGAAAAAAAAGGACGGTTGGATTTTTATAAAAAAATTACTGAATATCAAAAACAATATTTTCTGTAAAATAAAATAAGTTTGAAGCCAATATTTTTAATTTTTGAAAAGCTATTTGAGCCGAAAATCAATTTTTACCAACTTTTATTAATTATTTTGTTTAGGTTTTTATCTTTTTCAAAAAAACTGTCAATTCGATTTTTTTCAAAATTTTTCCTAAAGTTGAAAACAATATTTCTTATAAGTTAAAATTAGTTGGAAGCCATAATCTCAAATTTTTGAAAAGATATTTGAGTCGAAAACCAATTTTTACCAACTTTTGTTAAATTGTTTTTCAGTTTTTAATTTTTTGTAAAAAAACTGTCAATTCGATTTTTCTCAAAATTTTACTGAATGTTGAAAACGATATTTTTTGAAAGATAAAAGTAGTTTAAAGCCAATATCTCAAAGTCTTCAAAAGATATTTGAGTCGAAAATCAATTTTTACCAACTTTTATTAATTTTTTTTAGGTTTTTATTTTTTGTAAAAAAACTGTCAATTCGATTTTTCTCAAAATTTTATCAGATGTCAAAAACATTATTCTTCGTTGCACAAAATTGTTTTGGAGATGAAATCATATTTGAGTCGAAAAATTTTTGAAGTGACAAATTTTTTTTTCAGTTTTTTTGATTTATAAAAAAACCGTTAATTGGATTTTTTTTTTCAAAAATACAACTGTTTTGTATCACGTTACAATATATAACATAAAATTTAATTCAAATCTCTAGCGTCATTGGTTCATGAGATATTTAGGTTTAACCAAAATTTTCACCTTTTTTTAAACTGCTATGGTAAAAAAAACCACCCACGCAATTTTCTTGAGAGCCCTTTCTGCATCTTTCTGCCTTATTATCTGTATAACAAAATTTATTTGAAGTCGATATCTCTTCTGGTTCTTGAGCTATGGACGACGAAAAAAACGTCGCGAACGTACGGACGTACGGACATACGGACGTACGTACACACGCACGCACAGACATCTTTCTAAAAATCTTTTATTTCGACTCTAAAGACCTTGAAACGTCGAGAAATGTCAAAATTTTCAATTTGACAAATCGGACCCATTACAATAACTTCCTTTGGGAAGTTAACAAGAACAAGGAAAAGAGAGATAAGAATGTATCACCAATGTAACTTTTCCAAAAATATCGGGTTGAGCAGAAAAAAACATTAATAGGGAAAAGTTTAGACGACATAAAGTGATTTAACAGGAAAATCATCTCCCACTTAAAGCAGCTTTCTTGAAAATTTAATTTCAAAGTAAGGACCTAAGTAATATTTCTTTAAGTATGAAGAGAAGCACCATTGAAATCATATCCTGTGGAAGGTCAAAGCGATCCGAACAATTTTTGATGGCTCGGTCAAAATGTTCTGAATTCTCGAATGTCGGCCTGTAGGTTGGCAAAAATGTTTCTCTTGATAGTTTAGTTAAGTTAACTTGAAGAAGCTTCTTTATTATCAAAATTTATTAATGCTTTCAAAATCTGGCTACAGAAAGTCGGTTGCCAACAATTAATAAGTCATTGAAGGTAACGGTACCTTTTTCCCTTATAAGCCTCGGTCAAAAACTTGTTGTGTTTGGTAAAATTGCTAGAAATAAATTTGTTCAATAACTTTTATATATTATTATTTTTTTGTATTACTAATGCAAGTTTTTGTAGTACCCGTGGTGTGATGGTTAGTGCTTAGGACTGTCATGCTAGAGAGACAACATTACTCGCTCACAGGAACGGTTGAGAGTTGTAAGTCACTAACCCCTAGTAATCAATGGAATGTTGCGATACCTAATTTATTTAATTTTATTTTTAAAGAAAATGTTTGTTGTTGTTTTTGAAAAATTATTAAAATTTTATTTTGTATACTTTCTACACTTTTAATTTATTTTACGCTCAAATTTATCTAAGGTTCATTAATAGGATGACGATCAAACACATCGCGTATTTTCAATTCGGTTGGAAATCCAATATTATTAAAAGAGGGTGCGATGTGCCACCCACACTGATATCTTCCTTGGTACCCGATACAAAATTTAAAATTGCATTTTTTAACAAGTCATATTTTATTATCAAGATATGCAATCAAAAATCTTAGTTTAAGCTTTTTTCTAAGAAGATGTATTCGAGTACTAGAATCAATATGTATTATAGAAAAAAAAACTGTTGCAAAAATTTTAAACAACTTACATATTTTTAAGGTTTCAACAATTTACTAGTTATCAATTTTCTAAATATTTAGCAATTTACTAAAGGGCTCAAACATTTCAAAATTTTCTTTTCGTTTTGCTAATTAGTAAATTGCTAATTGGCATTTATTAAAAACGAGCATCCTAACATGTCTAAAAAGAGACTGTTCATGAAAATAAACAAACCAATTACGCTTAAACGTACCTATTTATTGGAATTCCCAACTATTGACTGGACCATTCCGTCCATTTCTCTTATAAAAATAATTGCACAGATGTCATATGAGTTTAACAAATTGCTTAAAGTTAAATTAGCCATTCCGTGATTTAAAAAAAAAATCGTTGATTAAATTTACCAATTTGGTATCTCGTCACCATATACAATTTAATTGAAGTCGCTAGCGTTATTGGTGCAACCCAATTTTTTTACTTTTTAACTTCCCATAGGAAGTTATTGTAATCGGTCCGATTTGTCGAATTGGAAATTTTGACATATCTCTAGATTCGAAATAAAAGATTTTTAGAGACATGTCTGTGTGTGCGTGTGTACGGACGTTCATACGTCCGTACGTTCGGTAAGCTTTTTTCGTCTTCCATATCTCAAGAACCAGTAAATATCAAAAAGATGCAGAAAATACTGTCAAAGCACTTGAGTGGATGGTTTTTTTTTTATTTTGGTTAACCCAATATATCTCAAGAACAGTAACGGTAGCGACTTGAATTCCTTTTAATATTATATACTGTGACGTGTACATAATACAATTTTGAAAAAAATTCAACGAACGGGTTTTTTTATAAATCAAAAAAATTGAAACAAAAAAATAATTGTCATCTCAAATATTTTACGAACAAAAAAAGATTTTATCTCCAAAATAATTTTATGCAACAAAGAATAAAGTTTTTGACATCTGGTAAAATTTTGAGTAAAATCGATTTGACATTTTTTTACAAAAAAAATAGAAACCTGAAAAAATTAAAAATTGATTTTCGACTCAAATATCTGTTGAAATTAACAAATAAAAATAAAAATAAAAATATTGGCTTCAAACTAACATGAAATATTGTCTCCGACATTCATTAATTTTTTTAGAAAAATCCAATCTGTATTTGTTTATATAAGAAATAAAAATTTTCAAGAAACGCTCCTTAAATTGGTAAGAATTGGTTTTCAAATAAAAATGTGGTTAACAAAAATAGATTTTGAAATCAAACTATTTCATCATATGCAAAATGTTGTTGGTAATTTTTAGTTATATTTTTAGAAAAATTTAACTGACAAAACCTACAAAAACAACAAAAACTGATGAGAAATGGGTTTCAACTCATGTATTAGGAGAACAAAGCAAGGTATTGGCTTCAAATTATTTATCTCACACAAAATATTGTTATGAATATTTTATTAAAGTTTTAAGCAAGACAAATCGACAGACGAAATGGGACGTTATCGGTGTGAGTCGCATTCCAGTTCCAGCCTCTTTTTTTAAAATTGCTATAGTAAGAAAAACGTCCCCTCTATTTTCTTGAAAGTCCTTTTTGCATCTTTCGATGTTATTATCTGTAAACCAAAAGCTATTCGAAGCCGATAACTTTACGAGTCCTTGGGACTTCTCTCTAAAAATATTTGATTTAGTTTCTTGAAACCTTGAAGCGTCGAGAAATGTCAAAATATTTGGACCAATTTAAGAGTAACCATACATTTTAAGAAAAAACTCTTAAATCAAATCAGAATTACAACAATTTATTGGCAATTAGTTTTGATTCAAAATGAAAACCAAATGACTTTTTAGAAAATAAAATAAATCTGTAAGAAAAATGTTGTTTTTCTATATTTTTGAGAGTTCGAGCATATCTGAGATATTTTAAATAAATTGCAAATTTTTATTAGACTCCTATTTGGGCAGCTTTGACATTTGACATACCTTCCTCTTTACAATGAGGTTTTCCCCGAAAATACATGTTGTTCTTTATTATCAAATTGAAAAATTTTATGTTTATTATAATTTGGTCAAATAGTGTTGCCAGCCCCAGGTATGAAAAATCTTGAAACAAAATTATATGAAATTAAAAGTAAAAGAAAATTTAAAAATATAAAATTAAAAATAAATTGAAAGTAGGAGAGTAAATATTTTCTATTGGGAAAATATCGCGTTTTTATCGCTTATTTGTATTTTTTACAACCTAAAAGATCTACCGAAATTACGGAAACGGCTCTTTTTCCAGAGAAAAAAACAACTTGACTTAATAATAGTGTAATATGTAATTGTTTCCAATTTTCTCAAAACCTAAGATTTATTTTTAGATTTGGCTTTGTGGTGTTTAATCAATAATTGACCTTTATTAATAAAACAAAATTGTACTCAGTAACATATAAAAATGGTATTTTTTCTATTGTTTTTAACTTGGAGACTTGAAATTATTTTTTTGAGGAACTGTGGAAAAATGCTACATTTTTTAAAATGTTACTGCAAGAATGGATTTCTGGCTTTAAGAAAAGTTATATCACAATAATGTAGGTGTTGACGTTGTTTTTCAATCTTTCATTTCGTATGTGGATTTACTTTTCTGATAAATTACCCTTCCCGCCCAACAGAGGGGTAGTTAATTTGTTTTAACCTACATCGTAGGTCATGATTGTATTATCAACTGTATCAATTGTATACCAACATCATAAACAAGTAACCAAAAAATAACCAAAAATACGGTCTACTTCTATTCAAATAAAACATTTATTGGACTACTAATATTTTGTATTAATATAAAAGAAGACAAAAATTGGAATCAATTTGTCAGCATCTTTTATAATCAGCGTAATTGCTAACATACGGCCACAATTGCTTCAAAAAGTGGTCAAAAATTGTGCCTCTAAGCTGAAATTTGTTCGAGCCAGCCGCGGCGACCACTTGCCTGAAATCACTTGTATTTATAATAAATCTAAATTCTCAGCCATAACATTAAATTATATGCCTTTTATTTCTTCTTGACAAACACCCTTTACATATTTACCTGAACCATTCTAAGTAACACCATACACTGTCGTATAAACAACCTTATAATTATTTGTCAGTTTAATATTCAATAAAAACTCATTCAATTATTAGATATCAAACAATAAACATATGTTTTATTTGGTACTCGATACTACATGGTGTCAGATTAAAAATAAATAAAAAGAATTGAATCAAAAATAAAAATAGAATTGAATCAAAACCAAAACCAATCTTTTAAAATAAACATGTCGCTCAAACCTCCGAAGCCCTTGATCATAAATAATGAACTAGATATGTCTCAAGAATGGAATGACTGGATAGAGTTGTACGAAAACTATTCCACAGCGATTGAACTATCCAAAAAAGACGAAGCTATTCAAGCTGCAACTTTACTATCTTCTCTTGGTCGAGACGAACTGAAACTTTTGAATAATATAAATGCAACTGCAGAAGATAAAAAGAAATCAATACAAATAAAAAAATTATTAGCCGCACAGTTTGCACCACCAAAAAATAAGACCTATGAACGATACATTTTCCATAAAACAAAACAACAATCAGGAGAATGTTTTTAAGATTTTCTTTATCGAGTGCAAACTCAAATTCAAAAATGCTCCTACGACTCGAAACAAATTGACGAATTCGTTTTGGATCAAATCGTCTTAGGCGTCTCAAACCAAGATCTTAAACAAAAACTTTGGACTGCGGAAGAACTAACACTAGAAAATGCCAAAAAAATGTGTATATCAGCTGAAAGAGCTGCAAAAGAAATGAAAACCTTAGAGCATACGACGTCGTCCAAAATATATACTGTTAAGAATGAAGACTTTGATTGCAAACGATGTGGTACATTCCATGGATTAAAAAGCTGCCCTGCTTTTAACAAAGTCTGCAGCAAATGACACTTCAAACAAATATGTCGGTCAAAATCTAAACAAGATGAACCTGCAACAAGAAAAAATAAAAATACAAAATGGAACACTTCTGCCAAAAAAGTGAATAGAATAAAAAATTCAAGTCAGTCCCATAATGATGAAACCACTGATGACAGCGATGAGAGTGATGATTCTGAATATACCATAAGTTCAATCAAAATGAAAGTCGATGCATTAAACGACGAGCACAAATGGTCAGAAGCAGTAAGTGTTGGCAATAAGAAACTTATTCTTAAATTAGATACAGGCGCTGAATGTAATATATTGTCAAAAAGAGCAGCAATCAAATTAAATGCCACAATCAAAAAGTCAGCCACGAAACGTTTGATAGCCTACAATAATGATTCGATCAAGGTTATTGGCGAAGCACAAATTTTATGTAAAACGAAAAATGGCAAAATACAAAAAATACTTTTTAAAATCGTTGAAGAAAACCTACAACCTATTTTGGGAAGAAAAATGTGTTAAAAGTTGGGTTTCATACTAAGAGTCTATACTGTTGACAATAATGAAGATGCAAATTAGGCTGTTGTACTGCTTTCGAATATCATATTGATTTTATTGACAATCCTAAATTCAAAATTATTCCACCGCGCCGAATACCACATACCTTAAGAGACAAAGTTAAAATTGAGCTAGAGAATATGGAAAAATTAGGCGTCATTCAAAAAGTTACAGACCCAACACCAGCAGTAAGCCCTATGATTATTGTTCAGAAAAGTGATAAAATTAGAATTTGCATGGATCCCACTGAATTGAATAAAAATATCAAGCGTAGACACTATCCACTAAAGACAGTAGAAGAAATTACAGCAAGAATAGGTAAAGCAAAATGGTTTACGAAGATGGATTGTCAAAAAGGTTTTTGGCAACTTAAGGTCAGTGAAAAAACGTCAATGTATCTAACATTTTCAACACCTTGGGGAAGATATAGATATCTGCGATTACCATTCGGAATAAGTTCAGCTCCAGAAATATTCTCAGAAGTTATGAATCGAACATTAAGTGGTATTGAAAACTGTGAAATTGCAATGGACGATATTCTCATTTACTCTGAAAGTAAAGAACAGTTACGAGATATTACAAAAAGAGTAAAAGATACTTTAAAGAAAGCTGGATTCAAACTAAATGAAAATAAGTGCGAATACGAAAAAAACCGTATGAAATTTTTGGGTCATATCTTTACATCAAATGGATATGAGGTTGATGCAGACAAGGTTGAAGCAATTAAACAGTTAAAATCTCCAACAAACATTAAAGAATTAAAACGTTTTCTGGGTATGGTTAACTACCTAGGAAAATTCATTTCAAATTTGTCGAAACTAACTGAACCATTGCGTAAGTTACTTCATAAAGGTGTTGAGTGGTTTTGGGATGCTGAACAAGAAGAAACTGTTAATAAACTTAAGAAGATGATTTCAACTACTCCGGTGCTTAAGTATTACGATGTAAACAAAAGCGTGAAATTATCAGTTGACGCGTCTTCTAAAGCAATGGGTGCATGTTTACTTTAAGACGGTCAACCTGTAGCATATACAACAAGAACTTTTTCTAATACACAACAAAACTATCCACAAATTGAAAAAGAAGCAATGGCGATTAAATTTGCATGTAAGAAGTTTCATGAATATATTTATGGCAAACAATTGTTAGTAGAAACAGACCATAAACCCCTTGAAACAATATTCAAAAAACCAATGGAGAAAGCACCAATTCGACTTCAGAAGATTTTATGGGATGTGTTGCAATATTCTCCAAATGTTAAGTACGTAAAAGGAACAGATATACCGATTGCTGATACCTTGAGCAGAGACTGTGAAACCAATGAAGTTGAAAGTGATGAACAATATCAAGTAAATATAGTATTAGCTCTAACAGATGACGCCAAGAAACGTTTTGTATTAGCCACTAGTAAAGACAAGGAACTTTGTTTACTAAAAGAAATAATTGAAAAAGGATGGCCTAGTGATCAAAAACTTTTACCAAAGTCTATGCGTAGATATGCTACTTTTAAAGAAGAATTGTCAATAGATGGTCGATTATTATTCAAAGCGCGAAAAGTTATTGTTCCCGAATCAGAAATTCATTCAACTATCAAGCAATTACATGCTGGTCATGCAGGAATTGTTAAGACTTTGACAAGAGCACGTCAATCTCTATACTGGTATGGTCAAACGACAGATATCAACAATTATGTTCAAAGATCCTCAGTTTGCCAACAAACACAAAAAAGCAATATTCGTGAACCAATCATTTTAAAGACAATTCCAGAATATCCATTTCAAATAACATCATCAGATATATTTAAAGTATCTGGAAAGGACTATTTGTTGATTGCTGATCATTACTCGGGATTTTCTGATTTTTGCAAGCTCAAAACATCAACATCATCTGAAATTGTTTCATGTTTAAAGAAATGGTTTTCAGTGCATGGAATACCAGACATTTTTGAAACAGATGGTGGTCCACAATACAACTCAAAAATATTTTCTGAATTTTCAAGAGACTGGAATTTTAAACATATTACTTCTTCGCCAAATTTTCCACAATCTAATGGTTTTGCCGAACGAAATGTCCAAACAATCAAAAATTTAATCAAACAATGTCAACTGGACAATAGTGATGTATATAAGGCAATGCTGATGCTTCGCAATACTGCACGCAGTGAAACGCTGAAGTCACCATGTCAGCGTTTATTTAGCCGTTCAACACGCACTATTATTCCGATCGACATCAATAGTCTGAAATCCAAAATTGTACCAAACATCCCATATGAACTAAAAAAAGCACGCTTGAAACAAAAAAAACTGCAGACCTACATAGTAAACCAAGAGAACCTTTTAAAATTGGTAATAGAGTGAGAATTCAAACTGGACATCGAAAATGGAGCCTTGCTAGAGTTGTTGAAAATACAGAGTATCCTCGATCTGTTATGGTCAAAACAACTAACGGTACTAAACTAAGAAGAACTTCTACCTGAGCGTCGAACTTGTCGAGTTGTAGAAGCTGAGTAAGGGCAATGATTCTCGGGAATTATTTCCCCAGAAGAGTCCTGAAACCAAAGGTCGCTCGCCCCCTCCCCTTCCCAATCCTTTACCCCCACCTCCGTCAGCTCTGTGATATTATGCTGGCTGACGTCTCCTTATCCCCTGACTGTATGGTATATAACTGTCTGTCAATGCCTAGTTTCCTTCCTGGGACGCTTATGGCTTAATTGCTGTTCGTCTCTCCTTTTCCAAAACATATCCTTCCCTTAAACTTCCCAATTGGGCTGGATCTAAGGTGTTATACGACCCGTGCCGATGATCGGCCAGGCTGAGGGCCCAATTAAAAAACTAGCTCAGTCGCTAACGGAGTATCCGGATACCTGGCGACCTCCGGATTAACTAGCCTTATCTGTATACACGGATCTCTGTACAGATGGACCACCCCTTATCCGCTACTCGTGGGATTCAAAATTAACTTTCTTAAAACAAAACAAACAAAACAAAAACAAAATCAAAAGACCGAACCGGCCAGCAGTACGACGGCAAAGTTGTCTGCTGTTCATCCCTCTTCCACTGGTGCCGACAAGGCTGTGGACACTCACAGCCCTGTTGTCGCCAGTGGAATATCGGACAAACAGGTAACATCACCTTCTTCCTGTAGTGAGGCAGTTGTGAAGAACGGCTCCTCTACTACCACAGAGAGTAAACCTCTCAACTCTTCTACACCGCGAGTCGGAGGTAGCAGGGCTATGGTGCCAGGTCCTTCTACCTCCAAAGCAAATAATCCCAAAGAAGGTCCTGGGGGAGATGGGCGTAAGCTCAGACCCTCCAAGGCCTACTACAGGGACATGCGTAATGCTAAGAGGATTCTCCAGACGTTTGGTGAACAACTAGGCGCTGGAGGAAACTCTCAGCATGACGCCAAGATAAAATGGGCCAAGAATTTTATGGCCAAAAATAATTTGAAGACCAGCCAAGACTCAACGTCGAAGCGACAAAGGTCTATGGAAGGTAGTGTTTCACTACCTAAACGCCCCAAAGTGCTAAACACCAGCACTTCTCTTGACCCTCGCAAGGCAAAAATGTCCTTCAGTGACGTTCTGAAGGACAAAATGGTAGTCGCGATTATCGACAAAAGTGATGTGGATGGCACGATCTCTGCCGAGAACTGGACATTGGTCAAAGGACAGCTGGCCTTCAGTTTTGTCGAGATCATGTCTGACAATCCGGGACCACCGCCCATCACAAAAGATGGCGGGTGGCATCAGGGACACATCAAGTTGATGGTCTGTGATGATCAGAGGTCGTGCGACCTACTGACGCTGGCGGTCAGCCGACTTGGAGAGGTCTGGCCTGGTGCTAAGCTGGAGGTTGTAGCAAAGGAGGATATTCCTTGCAGACCAAGAGCTCGCATCACGGTTCCGGCCATATTCAAGGAAGCAGACCACGTATTGAAGGTAATCCGGCTCTCCAATCCAACCCTTCCTACTCACAACTGGAAGGTTGCGAAATTGGAGGATCCAAAGGGACCCTGCAAGGGTGCAATTGTAATCATCAATGCAGAGTCCCTTTCTCCTCTGGCGCAATCAAAAGGTGTGATTAGGTTTGGGTTCGATGAAATTACGCTGAGGGTCTATAAAAAAGATGGGGTCGAGGCACAAACCCTTCCCCCTCCCCCACCCACACAAGCGGAAACTGCTGCTGAGGAACCTGGTGCATCGGTCACACTTCCTTCATTGGAAGACGATGCAGCTCAGGTATCCCCAGTAACAGAGGAAGCTCCTTACACCGACCAAGGTTTTTCCGCAATGGAGGCCGAGGTCTACGACAGCGGAGATGAGGACATTCTTTTAGAATCGTCCTCTGATATGGATGACTCCGACATTACTGTGTTGGAGGCTGATCGGGAGTGCAGTAGCAAAAATGCTGCGGTTACTCCAGATTAACCTCCAACACTCCATAAAGGCTTCGGCCTCCCTTCTTCTTCGCCTATCCAGCAGCGATGAAGATATTGTCCTGATTCAAGAACCCTGGATTGTTAAATCCATTGTTCGAGGAATCAGGACTCCCAGATACTGCGTGCTGTATGCATCAGGTGAGGATGAACCCAGATCTTGCATATTAGTAAAACGCAGCCTAAATGTATATTTACTCCCTAATTTCAGCGATCGAGATATCACCGCCGCAAGTCTGGAAACAGCCAGAGGAACGTTCTGGCTGGCGTCGGCGTATCTTGGCCACGACCATCTTGGCCCTCTCCCGGGTGACACTCTGGAGAGATTGATAACTGAAGCACAAAGGCTCAACATCGGCCTCATCATCGGTAGTGACGCTAACGCCCACCATACAGTATGGGGTAGCACGGATATAAACGACAGAGGTGAGTCTCTTTTCGACTATATTCTAAACACTAACCTACTCGTAAGTAACGTTGGTAATGAGCCAACCTTTATTACTAAAAATCGACAAGAAGTTTTAGATATAACTCTTGTCTCCGACTTCATTAATAATAATATTTTGAACTGGAAGGTATCTAAAGATCACTCCTTTTCTGATCATAGATACATCCAGTTTGACTTTATAAATGAATCACCTTGCCAACCGATCTTTCGAAATCTGAAAAGAACAAATTGGCCAAAATACAAGAGAACGTTAAATAGTTTAGTAAAACCTGAACTTTTTAATACTCCCTCCAACATTGAAGATCTTGACGACAAAGTCAATAATCTAACATTAGCCCTAAACAAAGCTCTAGACACTGCATGCCCTCTAATACAAGTAAGAGGTAAAAAGAAGCCACACTGGTGGAACTCAGGGCTGGATCCACTTCGAAAAGAATGCAGAAAACTCTTTAACAGAGCGAAAGCTTCTAGAGACATGTCAGACTGGGATTCATATAAAGAATCACTGAAGATTTATAAAAAAGAACTGAGGAAAACCAAACGATCGTCTTGGAGAAACTTCTGTAGCAACGTGGAAGATTGCTCCGAAGCATCCAGGCTGCGCAAAATCCTCTCCAAAAATCCAATCATGCCAAGCTGCTTGAAAAACGCCTCTGGCCACTGGACCAATTCAAGCGAAGAATCGCTCAACTTGCTACTAGACGTTCACTTTCCTGGTAGCTCTAATATTATTAATAACATTGCACCTAATAATGGTGACAATATATTACATCCCCCACAAGGTCTAGTCACTAGGGAAAAACTCAAATGGGCTATTAACAGCTTTAAGCCATATAAATCTGCTGGTCCGGATGGTGTAATTCCAGCCGAACTGCAAGAAAATGCAAGTTTTCTAATACCCATCCTAGAAAACATATTCAAGGGATGCCTTAAATTGGCATACATCCCGATGTCTTGGAGACAAGTTAAAGTTGTTTTTATTCCAAAAGCCGGAAAATCCAGCCACGTTAACCCTAAAGACCTAAGACCTATCAGCTTATCATCATTCCTTCTCAAAACTTTTGAACGTTTGATCGATATCCACCTAAGGGCAAGTATTGATAAGTCCCTCCTTTCAAAGGCTCAACACGCCTACAACAAAGGGAAATCAGTTGAAACGGCTCTGCACAGTATAGTACGTACAATCGAATATTCCCTCCATCATAAAGAGTACACCTTAGTTGCCTTCTTAGATATAGAAGGTGCATTTAACAATGTCGACACATCTGCAATTGCACGTGTATTGACATTTCTGAAGGTAGATAAGTCGATCAGCGAATTGATTAATCAAATGCTGATAAGCAGGATTATCAATTCAAAACTGGGCGATTTTACTACACAAAGGGGTGTCAGTAGAGGTACGCCACAAGGTGGTGTCCTATCCCCTCTCCTCTGGAACTTAGTAATAAATGAATTACTAATTACTCTAGAAAGAGAGGGATACAGAGTGTTTGCCTATGCGGACGATGTTGCTATTGCGGTAACGGGTAAACACCCCAATATACTAAAGGACCTCCTACAAAACGCTTTAAATAAGCTCACCAGATGGGCTAATCGGTGTGGACTAGGCGTTAACCCACAAAAAACCGACCTTGTCCTCTTCACAAGGAAATACAAAGTCCCACACATTGACCCTCCCCTCATAAACGGTGTACCACTTAAATTCTCTGATCAAGCAAAATACTTGGGTCTCATTTTAGATAAGAAATTAAGTTGGAAACCTAATATTCAAGAGAGAATAAACAAGGCCACAGTAGCCCTGTTCTCCTGTAAAAAGGCCATTGGTAATAAATGGGGCCTACAGCCCCGTATTACACACTGGCTATACATCTCGGTCATAAGACCGATCCTTACTTATGGAGTAGCGGTATGGTGGACGGCGCTAGATACAGCGACAAATCGCGATAAACTCAGCAAAGTCCAACGAACAGCCTGCCTGTGTATGGGAGGAGCACTTCGCTCCACCCCCTCCGCCTCACTAGATGTTCTGTTCCATCTAATACCGCTGGACATTTTCAGCAAGCAAACGGCCGCTAACACTGCCATACGGCTTCAAGCCTCCTCTCTGTGGATCAATAATGGAATTGGCCACACCACTATTTTGAACTCGTTCAGAACTATAAACAGTAATATTGACTACACCATACCCCATCCTCAGTTTAATAACTATAGCTTCAAAGTGACTATACCTCCCAGGTCTTCTTGGGAGAATACATCATTTTTGAATGATGGTCCTATAAACTTCTATACAGACGGATCAAAAACGGAGGATGGGGTTGGTGGAGGCGTATACTCAGATAGACTAAACTTAAGTCTCTCCTTTCGTCTACCCGATCATTGTAGCGTGTTCCAAGCTGAAATCCTGGCTATAAAAGAAGTCCTATCCTGGCTTAGAGAAAACGTTATATCATCTAATGATATACGCATCTTCTCGGATAGCCAAGCCGCGTTAAAGTCCCTAGACTCTGTCTCCACAAACTCACTAACAGCCCTAAATTGTCGATCATCTCTTACGGAGATGGCTACACAGTTCAACATTCACCTTCTCTGGGTGCCGGGCCATAGAGACATTCCAGGAAATTGCAAAGCTGACGAACTTGCAAAAAGCGGAACAACTTTACCTCTGCTGGCTCATAATGCTAACATAGGTATCCCTCTAGCTACATGTAAACTTATGCTAAAGCAAGATACCATAGAGAAAACAAACCTCAGGTGGAATAACACCACCACCTGTGTCGCAACAAAACTAATTTGGCCTATTCTTAGTGCCAGGCGCTCAAAACAATTAATCTCTCTGAGTAGATTGCACATTAGCTACGTTATAGGTGTCCTGACTGGGCACTGCTTAATAGGAAGGCATGCTATTCGACTTGGAGCCCCTGCAAATGATTTTTGTAGGAGTTGCTTGGACGAAGAAGAAGAGGAGACAATCTCTCATCTTCTGTGCACATGCCCTGCCTTATCACACAGACGTAGAATCCACCTTGGAGACTACTACTTTAACGATACCAGCGATCTAAAAAATTCAGACATTACTTGTCTCCTACGCTTCATTCGAAGCTCCAATTGGTTCAACGAGTTAAGCTGATTAACTGATCCATGTGGTATCACAATGGACCATACTTTGGTCTAAGTGTGTTGGATGCCCCAACCAACAGCCACTTTAACCTAACCTAACCTAAACTAAGAAGAAATAACCATCACTTAAGGAAAACAAAAGGTTTTAATCCGGATACAGATGATGAAGACTCCGATTTTCCAGAATTTGAAAAAGAAACAGAAATAGTTCAAAACAACAGTGCAGAAACAACAGATTCCAAAAACATAGAGGAACATAATACTTCTTTATCATTAACATCTGAAAGGTCTACAAATTCAAATGATCAAGATGACTCTTTTCAAAGAACAAAAAGAGGTCGCATAAGCAGACCACCAGAACGATTTGATCCAGCTAAATATTAATGTAATTCTATATTACTTGTACATACTAACAGGTATAACAGTTTGTTATTTTTCTTTAAAACCTTTTATTTGAATTATTTATTATTTTTGTTAATATCTGTTAATATTGTCTTTCTTTATTTATTATTACCTACTTTGGTTTAGCAAATTACCGCATATTACCAGGTATATGTATGTATTCAACAAACAAAAAAAAAAAAAAAAAGATGTCGTATAAACAACCTTATAATTATTTGTCAGTTTAATATTGAATAAAAACTCATTCAATTATTAGATATCAAACAATAAACATATCTTTTATTTGGTACTCGATACTACATACACCACCATCCCTAGTAATTAAACCATCCTAACCTAAGTAGTGGTACAACACTTTTCCGATAGAGAGTCAGTACTTCTTATTATACATATCTGTACAAAAATTTGCTGCTTTCTTTTTTCTAAAATGTTCTCCAATATAAGCACTTTCCCATTTCTTGAGAAAAAAAAATACATAATCACCACCCCAAAGTTTATTTTCTTATCTATCGAACGATGTCGGTTTATTGGAAACTATTCCTCCGCTCCGCCTCCGCCTTCACCTTCCTCCCTTTAATACTAACTTCACTCTTTATTTTCTATTCATCCTTTCCTTCCGGTGATTATTCAATATAACTATACTACTACACCTTTTTTACACAGCCTAGCCGTCCTCGAGCTGGCCCCTTTCCAACATTCCACAAGCTACAAAGTATTTCTTGTTACATAAATCTATTTTGCAAACATACTAACCAACTTAAAGCACTTAACAAAGTCTTGCTTTCAAACGAACAGAGAGAGACCTAGAAGAGAGAACACCTTAACAAAGCTAAGGCACTCTTAATGAGCTGACATCCTGGCCCGTTAACAAACTTAGCCTATTGAATAGGTTAGGGTTGTTATTATTGTTGTTTTTGTATTCAGCTTCTCAATATATGTACTGTACATACACAGGTAATATGGACTATCTTTAGAATTTTATAGCAAATTCAAGTTAACTCATGCATTGTTAAAAGGTCTGTGGGTTTAAAGTATGTAGTTATAAGGCCATACAATACCTTCCTATGTGTAACTACTGGATTGTTGTTTTTTTTATTGAATTGAGGTGATGTGTTGTTTTGGAAGCTCTAGAGGCAGAGACAGAGGAAAATGATCCAATAAGGCTTGTGTGTGTCCTTATCTAGTCTATCAACACGCGTTATGTGCCGATACACCTGCCCGCCGCCGCCGCTGCCGAAGTCGTTCTATCAAACATGTCAATCTTGGCTTGTAGAGCATGACCAATCCAATTTTCCAGGGTTGAATTTATATACCTTAGAGTATGTCAAGGCTCTCGTTATCTTCAAATGTGGAAAATTTAAGTCTTGACTCAAGTTTTTATTTTTAACTGCCCAAAGGAAGTTACTCTAATGGGTCCAATTTGTTAAAAAATTTAAAGTTTTGACATTTATCGACGTTTCAAGCTCCCTACAATCTAAACGCAATATTTTAAGAGAGATAGCTGTACGTTCGGTAAACCTTTTTTCGTAGGCCATACCTCAAGAACACGTAGAGATATCGACTTCAAATAAATTTATCTATACAGGTTATTTCATCAAGTTGTGCAGAATGCGGACCGCACATATGGACATGCATGGAGGACATGTTAAGAAAATATCGAGAATTTATATTTACTTTGTTTTTCATGTTTTCCATTTTGTAAATTGACGCTGAATAAAATAGGAACTGAAGAAAAGGGATTTGTTCGTAGATGATGGCCTAACTATGTGTAGATCTTGGTGTGCAACAGATGGCGCTATATATGTATGTTGACTCGTAACTTTTTGCGGAGTAACAAACACAGCTTATGTCTATTCTCGTAAATTTAACAACTTATTTGAGTCAGGTTACAAAAACGAAACAATATATTTATTTAGTTTTACAATTAATTACAACGATCGTGCAGAGAACTCAAAGATCGATTTTATGTTTAGCAACGTTGCCAGGGAGAGAAGCAAGATTTGATTTTTTTTAACTTTATTTTTTTTTTTTTGAAGACTTTAAATAATAGTCATAGTGTTTTGTATGTTGGGACACTACCCGACGAACACATTCATCGAGCAAGAAGAAGGTATCAAACATATCAACGCAACGCCTAAAAATGAATATCTCAAAAATGAAAATTCGCAGTTATTACACTGCGGATGTTGTATTTTTTATTCATACAAATTTCTACTGTACTGCGTTATTCTACTGCGGATGTTGTATTTTTTACAAATTTCTACTGAAATTAGAAAATAGCTGATATGGGCACCTCTTTAAACTAGAATTATTAAAAATGTTGAAAAACTTGTTTCACTCACAAGAACTTTTCATTACATAAAATTGTTGATATCTGTAATGCTTTCGCAACTAATTTCGCCGAGTCAGTTGTTAATAGCCCTGAAATAGTTAATGAAGTATTTTTTCATAATCTTCACTCCTTTTCGCAAACTATAGCTGTAGTCATATCCCTGTGCTACAGAGTACGGTTTTTGATCTTCTTTCCGTGTTCAATGACGACTGCCCAGCCGGTCCCGAAGGTATTCGCACTACAGTGTTAAAAAAGTGAAGAAATGCTTTAGTTGAAACCTTTACGTTCATATTTGAAAATTGTTGAAATCAAGCGTTTTCGATTTCTTATATTTATTAATATTATTTGATCTTTTGAATAAAACAATAAAATGTTTGAATGATTTATAAAGAATTTATTTATAACCTCTTTGGAGGGCAAGTATTTTAATAATGGCGAGCAAGAGGAAATTAGCCTTTTTTTGAGCCATGTGGTTTTTATGTTTGACGTTACATGATTTGACTATTATATTTCGATAACACAGTGGCTAAATGTAACACAGTGATAAAGTACATTTTTACACTTCAGAATTTTCAGAAAGTAGTTAGCTTACAGCAAGCGTCACACTACGATCAGAGGCTCATCATTAGTGCATGTGTTAGTTGTTAGCAAGATAATAATACAATTAAAGCCTAACACACGCACAAAATACAAAACATAATTAACATGTAACATGAAATATTACAGAACAACAAAAAATATAATAAAGACGATTACGATAGTGGAGCACTGGTTCTAAACAATGATTTTAATCCCACCTTATTTAAATTTAAATCTATCGATGAACAGTTTAAGTTATATAAAATGCTCATTCGACTTAAGGCTTCATTCTTTCCATAGTTAGTTCTATGGAAGTCAATATGTATAAAATCAAATTTACGCAGGTGATGAGTTCCGCCTCGGTAATTCAAATGTACACAAGATAGCAAATAAGGTGCATCAATTTCACCATTAATAAGTTGATGAAAAAATATTAAATCATTATTAACACGCCTTTGATGGAGAGTTTGCAATTGAAGAAGCTGAATACGATGTTCATAGGGAGGCAGATTATAAGGATCTTCCCACGGAAGACCCTTTAAGGCGAAGCGAATGAAATTATGTTGAATTGATTCAATACGTTTCTTATGAATTTCGTATAGGGAGTCCATACCTGCGAAGCATATTCAAGATGAGGACGAACATGACAATTGTACAAAGAAAGAGTAACATAGGGATCATTGAACTCCTTTGCCCAGCGTTTTATAAAACCAAGCATAGAACTTGCTTTATTAACAATAAAATTAATGTGATGTGTAAATTCTAAGTTTAAACAGAAATGAACACCTAAATCTTTAAATGTTGAGACGCGACAGAGTTTTTACTGAGATATACAATAATCAAATACACTACCGATTCGTTTTTTAGTAAAAGTTATCGCTTGGCATTTTAAAGGGTTGAGTAAAAGGCTATTTTTCCCACACCAGAATGTGAAACTATCAATGTCGGCTTGTAAAAGGATGCGATCTTGGGTGGACTTTATTATCTTAAAAATTTTCATGTAATCAGCAAAAATAAGAACATCACTTGAGCGTAGACAAGACGATACGTCGTTTATAGACAGGATGAATAGAAAAGGGCCAGGGAAGCCATTTCCCTGGGGAACACCAGATTGAGCAACAAAAGGTTCAGAATGACAATTTTTAAATTTTACCTCATAAGATCTGTTTTCAAGGTATGATTTGATCCAAGCTAAGAAAAATGTTGGAAAACCAAGAGCTTTAAGTTTAAATAAAATAATTCCGTGGCTAAGTTGGTCAAAAGCTTTGGAAAAGTCAGTGTATATTATATACAGTCAACTTCATAACCTTGTTCTAAAGCGTTTGAACATATGTTTGAGAATGTGAGGAGATTAGTAACGGTTGATCTTTTTTTCACAAAACCATGTTGCTGTTCGCAAATGAGATTCTTACTAAAAAATGCTACACTTACACAAACAACTTGTTCAAACAATGTAGGTATGCAAGAAAGCTTTGCAATGGGCCTGTAGTTTGTTATATCCGCCTTGTTACCTTTCTTGAAAATTGGTGTTAGAAATGACTTCTTCCAAATACTGGGAAATTTGCCTGTTTTAAGAGAAAGTTTGAATAAGAACGTAAAGAGTTCAACTAAAGCATTACTACACTTTTTTAATATTATCGCGGGAATACCATCGGGACCGGCTGAGCAGTCATCATTCAACGCGGATAAAAGATCAAGTACCGTACTCTGTAGCACAGGGATGTGACTACAGCTAGTTTGCGAAAAAGAGTGAAGATTATGAAAATATACTTCATCAATTTCTTGAGGGCTATTAACAAAAGATTCACGGAAATTTGTTGCGAAAGCGTTACAGATATCAACAGTTTTATTTAAAGAAAGATTCTTGTAAGTGAAGTTAACTGGAAAGCCATCTGATTTTTTCTTTAAATTTACAAGTTTCCAAAATTTTTTAGGATTCTCTTTCAAAGAGGTGCCCATATCAGTAACATAAAAAGCATATAAATAATTTGAAAGAGACTTAAATTCGTTAAAAAGTTCAACATAAAAAGAGAAATTGATTGGAGACAGAATTTTGAGATAAGTTTTCCATGCCTTATTACTTTTGTTACGCAGTAAACGCAATTCTTTCGTGTACCAAGGGTGGCTAAAGTTTGTATTTCTTGATTTCTTTAAAGGTACATTTTTTTCTAAACAATTATTAAAGATCTTATAAAAATTTGAAACTGCTTCGTCAATATTAGAAAATGCTGCATTATCAGCAATTCCAGACATGGTTAAATCTTCAGACAACAACTGGAAATTAGCTTTTCTGAAGTCAAAATTATATAAGCAATCAAAGGAATTACTGTGTTCAGTAAGGTGATTACTTAAGTCAAGAAAAATGTCCAAGGGGGGGTGATATTTATCAATATTAGTAATTCCTGATCTAGATTCTAGAACAAGAGTACTAATAGTGTCAGAAGAAAAGACTAAATCGAGAATTCGATTTTTTGAGTTTTTAATACAGCTAGTTTGCTGTAAGTCAGTAAAAAGGATTTTATCGAGAAAAGATAGTTCCAGTTGTGAAGAAGATAGAGAGGCTTCAAGGCAAGATTCGTCTTCCGATCGAATCCAATCAATGTGTGGTAAATTAAAGTCACCTAGAAGTAAGATATTGGTGTCAGAGCAGGACAAACTGATAACAAAGTCTAATGCCAAGGAGAGTTCGCTATAAACAGACTTCAAACTCTTTGGAGGAATGTAGACGTTTAAAATGAAAATAGTGTTAGTCTGTACCATTATCTTTACACATACCAGTTCAATTGATAATACAAATGGAAAAGATACAGAAGAAGAGAAATATGTATTATTTACCGCTATGAGAACACCTCCACCTAAATCCTTTGCATTACCAACATGACGATCGTTTCTGTAAACATAAAGAATATAAAATGGGCTTAGTGTACATTTATGGTTAAAATTTTATAAATCAATATTATTTTGTAAAATGGGCTAAACAATATTCAATGTTTCCTTAAAAACAGGCAAATTTCCCAATATATGGAAGAAGACATTTCCTACACCAATATTCAAGAACGGTGACAAGGCGGATATATCAAACTAGATTCCAATTGCAAAACTTTCTTGCATTTCTAAACTTATTGAACAAGTTGTTTTTGAGAGTGTAGCATTATTTTTTAAAAAAAATATCATTTTTTGATTGATCGTTACAAATCTCCTCACCTTAAGAACAAGGTTATGAAAAAGCCTTTGACCAACTTGGCCATGGAATTATTCTATTTACACTTTAAGCTCTTTGTTTTCCACCATTTTTCTTAACTTGGATCAAATCTTACTTTGAAAATAGATCCTATGAGATAAAATTTAAAAATTGTCATTTAAAACCTTTTGTTGCTCCATCTGGTGTTCCCCAGGGAAGCCATCTTGCCCCTTTTCTGTTCTCATTTTTGCTGTAGATTTTTAAAATAATGAAGTCCACCCATGATCGTATTCTTTTACAGGCCGACATTGATAGTTTTACATTTTGGTGTGTGAAAAATAGTCTTTCCCTCAACCCTTTAAAATGCCACACCATAACTTTTACTAAAAAACGAATCGGAAGTGTGTTATTGTATTTAGCAGCAAAAACTCTGTCGCGTCTTCACTTTTAAAGACTAAGGTGTCATTTCTGTTACAACTTAGAATTTAAATAAATTCCATAGGGAACCAGGACCTAGTGGCTTACAACTCTCAACCATTCCTGTGTGCGAGTCATGTCAGGGATGGAGGGGATTTACAGTTTATATGCCGAACCTGAACCTGGCTAATTTTAGAAAACACTTTTAATGACAAGAATTACTATGGGAGGATTTGTTAATTCCTTGCACAAGTAGAAATTGAACCCAAGACCTCTGGCGTGACAGCTTAGTTTTATAAAATGCTTCACCCAGCGTTAAATGATCTCTATGTTATCTTTCTTTATCTTTTCTTTTCCCTATTACGAAATTCATAGAAAACGTATTGAATCAATTCACCATAATATCATTCGCTTTGCTCTTAAGGGTCTTCCTTGAGATATCCTTATGATCTGCCTTCCTATGAACATCGCTTCTTCAAATGCAATGTCTCAATCAAAGATGTTTTAATAATGACTTAATATTTCTTCATCAACTCATTAATGAAATTCTTGTTTTAATTTGGCCTTATTGCTCATAACCTGCGTACATTTGATTTAATCCATGAGAAGAATGAAGCTCTAAGTCGAATGAGCATTTTATATAACCTCAACTATTTATCGATCGATTTAAATCAAAATAACTTCCTATGGGAAGTTAATAAAGTAGGACTAAAAATAATTAATTGACTTATACAACTCCTACCAAAAATGTCACACTAATTTGGTTCAACATCCCAAAACCAAAAACCGCTTAAACTCCAATGACGTTACTTTAAGGACATTTTTACTTATTGCAATAACATAATTTTTGCAACTTAAAGGGCTCCACCTCCAATGGGAAGTTATCAGAGTTGGTCGCATCTCAGTCCCTTTTTTTTTCAATTTCGTTTAAAATAATAAACGATAGAGAATGCTACTTGAGCCGCCTAAACCCAATCTTGAAATACCCACAACTTAAGGAGCTTTGCTAAACAAAGTTAGGACTTCACTTAGAAAACTCACACACTAAAATATAACAAAATCCCAAAGTAACAAATCCAATCCTGATGAGTTCTTTAAGTTTGAAAGCTTAACCAACAGGGTATTAATAGAGGTCTAGGCACCAACTGATATTATAGATTGGTGGTAGTGGTAGGTTATATATTCAATCCTCACTCTTTTACGCGCCAAAAACGAGACCAAGCAACATCGAAGGTCTTCAAAGGTGTGTCGATTCGATTGTTAAATAAAAAACAGAAAAATAGGTAGCCAAAGATAACACGAGAACTTCAAAAACCCGGTATAATCCAACACCAACACGGGTTTGCCTTTAATCGTGTCTATGTTCCAAGGGAGTAGCAGAGTGATTTGAATTTATTGCCGATGCTATCTTAAAGGAAAAGGTGAATTCACTCTATTTTGAAAAGGGGGGAGGTTTTTTTGTTCTCTATTGTTAGATGGGTGGAGGAGAAAAGTAATGTACGATAAACTTTTGCTCTTTGACCTATGATGACACGAAAAGAGAGGAAGGGTTTTTTTTTGTATTTTTGGGGAGTGTGAAAAATAATAACTGTGAGTGATTTGTTTGATTGTTCGCTATTTTCTTATTTTTTATAGGTCAAGGAAAACGTTATTTGTACGCGCTGATTAAGCAGTAAAGATCCGAGTGCCTATAATATCTAAAGGAATTGATTTTGTAGGTATTGAAAATTCGTGGAATAGATTTGTATTTTATTTGGTGAATGTTGGTTTCTGTGAGATGAAGTTTATAGTATTGTAGGTAATCCAATTTGTGTCCTTGTAAGATTGGGATTCGGCGTCGAGGTGGAAAATTGGATTTGGACAGATTGTATATTAATTCTAAGCACTTTTAATGAAAACTAGACGTACCTAGTAAAAGAGCTTTCGACTTGAAAAGGCTATGTTTATTTAAAAGTTTTCCGGACATTTTGAACAGCTAAAACATGTAACAAATGCTTATATTTTACATTCGAAGAATACCAATGATTTCACGAAACTTTTTTCACCCCACCTCTGTAATTCAGGTTTTTGAAACTAACATACGAAAATAAAAAATGAAAACATGGTCATTTACTGTAACAACCTTCTGTGAAAAATAACTTCATATAAAAGTGAGACTCTTTTCCACAGAACAGTAAGCGAGAAGCATAAAGAAAAAGTGAAGTTATTTCTCACTAAAGGTACATGTAGTTATTTCATATGTGAAGCTAGTGTCTTAAAGTAAGTTCTGAGCACATTAAAACTTTCCATTGGAGTTTATTTTAATATAGATCTGTTTTTGCATTACAATTTTCAACACGAGTTTTAAACAATTTTCAAAGGAAATGTTGTACATCACCATCGACAAACGTAACTTTAAGGTAGTTATAAGGACTTTGTCTAAGTGAGATCAAACGAAGAATTACTCTTGGTAACCGCTGTTTCGTTGGGCTAAGAAAGCAATTGAGTAGTAAAGCCCTCTCTGGAGCGACCAAAATGTCTTTATATAAGACCTTCACCATCCCCGTTCTGCTATACGGTGCAGAAGCATGGACTACGACAAAAGCGAATGAAAGCACATTGGGTCCTTTCGAGAGAAAAGTTCTTCGCGTAATTTACGGCCCCGTAGACTTTGCCAGAAGGATATCTACATATAACTTCAGTGTCAAATACTTCAAAAAATTTTAAACTGTGTGGTTTGGTGCTATAGCATTTTTTGAAGGAAATTAAATTTCTTATAAAACTTCAGTTTTGTATATTTTGTCTGTAGTTCTGTAGCCATCTTAAATTTAAAACAAAAATGCACATACAAATCGGTGGGCCATTACTTGTTTCATAGAAGACTTTGAAACTGGGCAGCACAATATCAAATATGTACATATGTATATAACAATGTTCGTATTTATTGCGAAAAGATGCTGGAATTTTTCCAAAAATTTCACCAGATTTCAAAAACGTCATTCGTTGTTTTTATTAAAATAATTTGTTTTCAGTTTTTTTTATTTATAAACAACACTGTCAGTTGAGTTTTTGTAAGTTCATACGCCAATTTGTTGTATATTGTCACAATATATAAAGGTGTGACAAGACCTAAGAAACATTTTTAAAACATTACAGAAACATTTCAGAAATGTTCCTGGAAATAAATTTGTCTGAGAATTTTCGTCGGAGCTCCGTCATGTTTGATTGTATGTGACGATTGTATCCTGAACACGAACATTGGGATCTCGATGGTGCGGTCTTCGTGCGATGCTTCCAGATTCGGCAAACATGTTCACCAGCCTCATAATTGTCAATCTACTCGGGGGAGTACCGCCAAACAACCGCCTGAATTCCCTTTGGACAAAAATGACGGACTGCAAAGCATGGTACCGTTGCACTATCCAAATTCTTTTTTCAGTATCCCAAGCATTCATTTTGGTAAATCTTAAATAGTAAATAGCAAAATTAAAAAAAAAGTAAGCCCATTACTTGCACAAACAAAATTATTACGTTTTACATATTTTTGTAGTATGATTCGTGCGTGACCTTGCATGTTTGATAAACATTTAAAGTTAAAAAATAGCATTAAGTAAGTATGCGTGAAAGCTGTGTCTAATTATACAATTATTTTGACATTTGTACTGCTACAAGTTTTCTATGGCAAGTATTGTGTGATGTTTAACGGGATATTTTGTTGCGAATTTTCTTTGCGAATGAAGATGATTTTTTAAAATTAAAAGTACAGTGGCTGGCCCGGGAAGGGATTTTAACTCCCTGTTTCAGGGGCACACCCGCTAACCTGACACCACTTTTGGTATGTCCACTGTCCAGTCGCGTTAGACAGTCACGAATTCAAAAAGCTTTTAATTCATTTCTTTTTGTTAGAAAATTTTGCAAACAAAAATCCACATCTCCCAACACTTACCATAGCTAATGGCATATGTACTCTGATGTACATATGTATGTGTTCTTAGGTGACGTCGATCGCATGCTTGATTAAAAGCTTCTTTTCTTTAAAATCGTGAAATTTATTAGTTTCAGTCATAAATCTATCAAATAAAAGTATCCGCGTGTTAAAATTCGTGAGCCTTTAAAAGAAAGTTCGGCCAAAAATCGCAATAACGATTTTCAAATAAAAAATATTGAAAAATTAAGTTTTTTTTTTAAGAAATCAAATGGCATTTAAATTTTTGAAGACAACATTATTTTTGAGGTATGTTTTAAAATCTATTCTATTTTTAAACAGACTCTTTGGATACAAGAGGAAGTTTGTGCGACGCAGTTGTATATTTTTTTGCGATTCGAACACCTTTTGAAAATTTTGTTGTTGATTCCCTATAAACGTCTTTTTGACGATATAGGGAAGGAATGATAATGAAAAAAAACTGTGAATGGCAACAGCAATAGCAATACAAAAATAAGCAACATGTCAGAGCATAAGTCACATTTCATCCACTCTCTCATCAATTTTTGTACAGTTGGGCTAAGCTTTTTGTAATCTCGCTGAATGCTGTGTAGTGTGTATTTGTTGGTTCACTCAATTACATATGGATTGTAGATCAAGCTGTTTGACTGTTAGTATCCGGACCAATTTAACGCCACTACTAAAGGCATAACATGAGTTGTGATGTTCTATTATAAATACCTTTTAAATAATGTCATATAGTTGTCTTCGTGGTTTCTCCATTCGGGCCAGCCAACACCCGAAGCAATGTGTGGTTAGGTTTTTGCTGAATTCAACCATCTTACTCAGCTTGTCAATGATCCTACGCGAATATCTGACGTTAATGGCCGAGCGGAAAGTACACTTGACTTGTTTCTTACTTCTGATCCTGATAAGTACATAATCAGTGTATTGACGCCTCTAGGCACATCGGACCATAGTGTCATATTTGCTTATTTCTCGTGTCAAACAAAACCAGTTAAAGAAAGAGCTCCAAAGAGAACCGTTTGGCAGTACGAGAAAGCCAACTGGGACGGTCTCAATAATTTCTTCAGTATCTTTAACTGGTCACCATGCTTCCTCGGTAGTGACGTAAACTTCAGTGCAGATTATAATTATTACTAGTATGACTCATCTGGGAATGGAAACCTTTATCCGAATTCGATTCGAGCTGCAAAGTGGTTATCAAGGAGAAAGAGGTGAGCTTCCGGTGTTTTAGTGCCAACCCAACTGAGCAAAATTGGAAGACGTTTAAGAAAAATATGAAGGCATGGAACGCTCATATTAAAAGCACCAAATTTTTGCATGACCAGATAATAAAAAAAATAAAATAAAATAAAATAATAAAAAAAATATATTAGGTGGCGCAACAGTTCGTTGAGAACTAAGGCCTAGTGACTTACAACTCTCAACCATTCCTGTGTGCTGTTGTCAGGGATGGAGGGAACCTACAGTTTTAAGCCTACTTCGAACGGCTAATTTGAGAAAGCACTTTTCATGACAAGAATTACTTTTGGAGAATTACTTTTTAGATGGCACAGGCAGAGATTGCACCCAAGACCATGGGCATTGTGGAATGCCTTACTACACTCTATCTTTCCCTGTCTTTGCAATGTTCAGGAATTCGAAATCAATGTACACCGACACCTCCTACCCAACAAGAGCCCGTTCACACGATTCGGTATTTTCACCGTATCGGATATTTTCTCGATTCGGTGTCTTTCGGTTGGAGTGTTCAGACGGTACGGTAATTTAACCGTACACCGTACTCAACCCTACACCGTACTCGGTGTTAAACACAAAAACGACTATATACTAGTAATACATTATTCCACAGTAGCCCAGACGAAAAATGACGCACTTTCGGTCAAAATACCGAATCGTCTGAACGCACTGTATGTAAATACATTGCCACTATAAACCGAATCGGTTTTTTTGCCGTACGACCGAAAACGATTTGCAGTGACAAAACCGAATGACAAAATCGACCGAATCGGTGATTTTACCGTATACGGTTAAATGCCGTATCGTCTGAATATACTCATTTAAATTATATTGCCACTGGCTTATACGGCAAAATCGCCGATACGGCAAAACCACCGATTCGGCATCGTGTGAACGGGCTCAAGATACACAAAACCCTTTTAGTATGCGCTAATTACAAAAAAAAAGAACTTAGAAATAAGTTACCGGCGGCGCAACAACCTCGGCTATTGACCATCAATGACGAACTTAACGAACTCCGCAGTGACACTAGTACAGCAACCTACCTGCTTGAGCTAACTATTGGTTTTGGGATGGGTGCAAATATTATTATATGCAGTTTCTTTTAAAATTAAAGAAAATAGTAGTAAAAAGTGATTTTTTAAACTTCTTTTTCATGAATTTTGACTTTGAAGTCAATTATTTGAAAAACTATTGACTGAAACAACTTTATTTAAAATTTGTTACAAGTTTTCTTTAGAAAAAGGTATAATTTTGTTGTTAAATATTGTTTTTAGATTGTAAGTAAATTTTTATCAAATTGTCCCCTCCTATAGTGAAAAAATGCTTGAATTGGGCCTCTCTACCAAAAACCGTTATTTTTTCTTGGCGCCAATGTTATCGTAGTCTTGCCGTATTTATTTAAGCTTAACTACACAACAATCCATTTGAGAAAATTCGTCCTTAGCTTAAGAAAAGTTGTGCCGTCTTTTTGTTTACCTATGTATTTTATTACAGATATGTAAAACAATAAAAGGAAACCATTTGAAAAACTGCACAATCGTTTTGAACAGCAACTCTATGAGCACTGCAAATGAATAATTATAAATGAACCTCCACTCTTACTTTGACATATCACTCACTTCTAATTCGAGTGGAAAATAGTAAACAGAAGAATTCATCTGTCACTCGTCGGAGTCAGAGATTCTTCTTCGTATTATATGTAATATTTTATATTTTATTAACAAATTGACTGCGGAAGAGTGTAGTTTTCATTATAAATAGTTTACTTTTATCTACACTAATAGAAAATTAAAAAATACTATAATTTATCTTCATCCAGATAAGGTACGGGCGAGATTATTTTATACTTAGATCAGATCAGGTACTAAATGCACCTTATTATCTCGTGCAAGGCACCAATTCCAAAAGCATTCTAATATAATATTATTAAGTACGAATGTAAACATTTCATGAAAGTGTTTAAGAAGTTTATTTATGTTATAATTTATGTTTATGAAATTTAGAGGAAAATACACAAAAAATTAAAATTACTCATTTGTACATTAATTAAATTTCATTTTAGTATATCACAAACGTTCAGCATAATGAATCCAACAATTGTCGTCACAGGTTTCGGACCGTTCATTGGTCATGAAGAAGTCAATGCCAGCTGGGAAGCTGTCCGCCTTTTGCCAGACTCTCTAAAATCCGATTTAAAAATTAACTATACAATTGAAAAGAAATGTATTTCAGTCGATTATGATGATGTCAACAGCGCTGTAGATGGAATTTGGGCGAAAAAGCCAGCGGTATGTACAGTGTTGTGGAAAATATTAGCAAACATTTTAATTTTAGAGCCGGCATAGAAAATAATTATTGTACTATTGTAAGGTCAGCCACCCCCGTAGTATAGGTATTTAATACTAACATAAAAATAATATAACTGATAAACAATAATTTTAAAGGGAAAACCTACAAGAAAAAACACTTATGTAATATTTAAAGCTCTACATTCAATCCCAAAAGAAGAAACAAGATGAAGAAAAAGATTTAACTGTTTCTTGTTTTGATACAGTATTGGCAAGAATATGTAAGAAAAAACTATTTCTTTCTTTAATAACTCAAAAATGATTTAAATGGACCAGTAACAGTTAGAACAATAAGAAACCAATTAATAGAAGCAAGCCTTCCTGGTAGATATCCACGAAAAGTGGCGTTTTTTAGCAAGAAAAATATTATACATAGACTTACCTTTACAAACTTGTATCATTCTTATTGGAATAACGTCTTATAGTCGGATGAATCGAATATCAATTTGTTTGGTTCCTATTCAAAAATGTATGTGAGAAGGCCAAAGAACAACGAATTAGACCCAAAACACACAAAAAAGACAGTGAAAAACGGTGGTGGAAATGATTTGGGTGCTTTTCAGGCTCTTGTGTAGGCCCAATATTTTGGATGAAGGGAGGTGCCAATTAAATAGGAGTTCATGCTGGGTAATGGCCCGAAGCACTCAAAATTGGTTAAACAATATTTACAACTTACTCTTCAAAAAAGAATGTTACTTCAAACCCGTGGAGACATGTGCCAAGCTATTAGGGCCGATAACTTTGCCTGTTTTTTAGGGTCAAGCTAAATGAAATCTCGTCCCCAAAATATGTCTAGAGTTAATTTCTATTAAGTATTTTTTTTTTAAATCACAAAACCATTTTCAAATGTTTTCTTTCGTTTCAGTTTTTCTTGACTTAGATAACGGTTCTGGTGTCCTTAAGCTTACGTTTTTATGTCAATTCAAAAAATTTGTTCACTATTTTTTGAACTTCATCCAGAAGCTCATATATGAGCCAATCTGTGACTTTGTGTTCCTCCTCACTGTTAATGGATTTATCCGCTTTAACCCATCTCAAATTATCCCATTAATCTTGTCATGAAGTATAGTCGTGGGTATCACAAAATCCTGCCTGCTCGAAAGCTCAAACGGTTCTCATGGATACATTTTCGAGCGAAATTTCAATACCAAAAATCAATAGTTTCCTTGATATGAATACCAGAGGAAAATGTGTTTGAATACCGGCCCTAAAGATTCTGTTATCTTTGTTGTATGAAAAACGTTAAAATTATTTAATTTCCAGCTTGGGCGATAGAACGAGGTTGCCTTAATTCGAACACAAGCGTTCGAATAGGATACTCGTACAAATTTAGTTTCCTATTATCGAACAGTAAAAATAGTAAACAACTATTACGTTTTTCTCAAAGTTAAAAGAAATAACACAATTGGATTTTTGCATTAAAATTTAGTTTAAAATCTGAGAAATTACACAGTTTAAACGATTTTTTTTCAAAAATTGTTCAACTACCGGGAGGGGAATTAACCCTTAATGATCTACCAAAAGTGTTGTAAATTTTTAAGTATTTTTAAATCATTCATTATCCTTTTTTAATTTTTGTCCCTAAAAATATAATAATGGTTCTTCTATACTCATTGAAGAAAACATTTTTTTTTATTTCGTTACTATAGTGCACAAATCTAAAGCATACTTTATTCATTTTTAACATGATAACTATTTTCTTAAATTAAGTAGTCGATCCCCTATTTAAGCTATGCAAAATAAAAGATCAACTAGGAAAGGGAGGCATTTTAGGGTCAGCCATATATTTTGTTTAAGAAAAAGTAGTGCGAAAATTATAGAGAAACCCTTGTTAAGAATTTGAATATTGTACTTAAAATATGTAGATTATTCCAAACTTATTTTCTATGAATGTCTTTCAAATTTTGTTAGGAAAATAAGCTTCAATGAATCATGAACTTGTATAGAACACGAAAAATTGAATATTTAATTGCATCCAATAACAATAAAAATAGAGATTATCTCAAGTTTCAAATAAGTAAATGACTTTTGAGAAAGATTCAAACTAAAAAATATTAAGTGGCCGAATACTTATCTCATCAACTCGTTAATTGTATAACAAGCATGAAACCACTAATAAAAAATAGCTAATAATAATAAAAATTACACTGGTCGACAAGTTTTGTAACTAATAATGGTCGCATTCGGAAAGCTAGTGGCTACGTAGTCAAGGGATTCTGATTGGCTAAATCCAACTACAAAAGTAGTTGAAATTTCCCCTCCGACGTAGTGTAAAATTTTCGGCTACAAAGTTAGTGCACACTGGTTTTGACGTTTCACAATCAGCTGCTCGGTAAGGACACACGAATTCAAAATGAAATGAATCTTTCGGTACTTAAATACAAATATAAATCAATCATATTATACTCGTATCTTCTTTTTGGTATTTATTGAATTTAAAAAGAAAAAAAAAACTATTTAAAGTTCTGAAAACACAAATGTTTCTTATTTTATATATTTGTATTTGTCATTAATATGACAGTTCCGGATTGACTACCTTTGTAGTGCAATTTTGCATTCACAAAGCTAGTTGAATTTTGACTACGTAGCCACTAGCTTTCCGAATGCGACCAATCAAATTGAATTTTACAACTCAAATTTTTTTCCAATTGGATAATTTAATAGCCGTAATTCAAAAATGCTCTAACGTTTTGTATTAATTCGTGATGAATTTCCAAATCTATAATTCTTAATTAAGTTGAAATGTTTTATATTATTTTATATAATATTTGAAAAATCTTCATAAGTTGTTGGATTTGACCTGTCTTAAAAAACGCTAAACCATTTATGCTAAAAAGGCAAAATGGTTTGAAACAATTCTACTATATCAAGTTCTTAAAATATGAAAATAATGTTGAAAAACGGTATTTTTAAAACTTGAGCAAATAATTAAAGTAAACGTTTGGATTCAAAATCAGCACTAAAAACTAACTCCAAAACGTATTTTTAAAAACTGAAAATATTATATTCGAGGTTTGCTCAATATGAAGTTTTGAGAGTCAAATAAAGCCTCATAACTTCTGAGAATTTCCAGAAACTAAATGAGAATAATTTAAATTTACAAAGTCATCTTACAATTTATTGTTAAGAGATATTTTGATTTGTTTTAACATTTTAAAAGAAAGGGGGATATTTGAAAAACCTGAAAAATATAAAGGCGAGATTCGAATTTAGAACATCTTAATTCTTTATAAAAGTATGTTTTTGTTTGTGGCCCCGAAAAAAACGTAGTTCTGTCGACCAGTGCCTTCTTCTTTATTTTGAAATAATCGAAAATAACTTTAATTTGAAAATCCCAGAACGGAATAACGAGTAGGTACTCATTTTTCTAATAAATTTTTCATTGGTAAAAATATGTTCATTTAGCTAAAATTCAATAAAAACGAAAGAATTGTCCACAGCTGTAAACCTACTTTGTAATGGGTGATTTTTTTGAGGTTAGGATTTTCATGCATTAGTATTTGACAGATCACGCGGGATTTCAGACATGGTGTCAAAGAGAAAGATGCTCAGTATGCTTTGACATTTCATCATCAATAGACTTACTAACGAGCAACGCTTGCAAATCATTGAATTTTATTACCAAAATCAGTGTTCGGTTCGAAATGTGTTTCGCGACAAATTTTGTTCAGCGATGAGGCTCATTTCTGGTTGAATGGCTACGTAAATAAGCAAAATTGCCGCATTTGGAGTGAAGAGCAACCAGAAGCCGTTCAAGAACTGCCCATGCATCCCGAAAAATGCACTGTTTGGTGTGGTTTGTACGCTGGTGGAATCATTGGACCGTATTTTTTCAAAGATGCTGTTAGACGCAACGTTACGGTGAATGGCGATCGCTATCGTTCAATGCTAACAAACTTTTTGTTGCCAAAAATGGAAGAACTGAACTTGGTTGACATGTGGTTTCATCAAGATGGCGCTACATGCCACACAGCTCGCGATTCTATGGCCATTTTGAGGGAAAACTTCGGAGAACAATTCATCTCAAGGAATGGACCGGTAAGTTGGCCACCAAGATCATGCGATTTGACGCCTTTAGACTATTTTTTGTGGGGCTACGTCAAGTCTAAAGTCTACACAAATAAGCCAGCAACTATTCCAGCTTTGGAAAACAACATTTCCGAAGAAATTCGGGCTATTCCGGCGGAAATGCTCGAAAAAGTTACCCAAAATTGGACTTTCCGAATGGACCACCTAAGACGCAGCCGCGGTCAACATTTAAATGAAATTATCTTAAAAAAGTAAATGTCATGGACCAATCTAACGTTTCAAATAAAGAATCGATGAGATTTTGCAAATTTTATGCGTTTTTTTTTTTTTTAAAGTTCTCAAGCTCTTAAAAAATCACCCGATACATTCGACAGAAATAGTAAACAGATTTTGTATTTTTATTTTTAATGATATTGAAGTTTTTATTTTATTAATTTAAAAAAAATACATTATTTTTATTTCAGCTTGTAGTCCATTGTGGAGTTCATGGAGGAACCAATTGTATTCGTGTCGAGGAACTCGCTTACAATCACAAATTCAATCGGAAGGACTACTCGGGTAAAAAATTAGTCGGTGGCAGTGCGTGTCTGGCAAACAATGGAACAGCTTGCTGTGAAATACGCACCAAGCTCGATGTTAAGAAAATCGTCGAGAAAACAGCACCACTTTGTGGTTGTAACGAACCAATGGTTACTTCCGACGATGTTGGTAATTATTTATGTGGTTATATTTATTTGAAGTCTCTCGACAAGAATAGCTCCAGAAGTCTATTTGTCCATGTGCCTCCAATTGACAAGCCATTTAGCAGTGCAGATACGAGTGATATGATCTTAAAAATCATTGCTGAATGTATTCGTCAGATTGAGGAGCTTGAAGAGGAGTGCCAACAGGAAGATGAGTTCTGTGATGCTGAATGTGATCAATTTTGTGATATACAGACTTCTTATAGTGCGTGATGAAATTAATCAACGGTTTCAAGATTTTTCGGTGATAAGCATTTAACAGCAATGATCTGCCTTTGTTTATATACCTTGGTATAAAGTTCTACCAATTTTATAGAAAACTAAATGAAACAAAACCAAAAAAATAAAGATTCTTCACCACTAACTATATACACACATCAATGTAATAATTATACGTTCGTATAAACTCGTAACTTATTTCAGACCATTTAAGTTTAAAAATTTAATTTCCAATTTATTTTTATACTACATTGTTAAACTACATGCATTTTAAAATAAATAACCAACTATTTACAGAGCTAAAATTCTTTTTAATTTTTTTTTAAATCACTTGCAATTTTGTTAATCTTGTTTATTATTCCATTTGCAAAAGGTAAATGTTGATTGTGTTAAAACCTTTTTAACTTCCCAAAGGAAGTTATTGTAATGGGTCCGATTTGTCGAATTGAAAATTTTGACATTTCTCGACGTTTCAAGGTCCCTAGAGTCGATATAAAAGATTGTTAGGAAGATGTCTGTGCATGCGTGTGTACGTATGTACGTCCGTACGTTTTTTTCGTCGTCCATAGCTCAAGAACCAGAAGAGATATCGACTTCAAATAAATTTTGTTATACAGATAATAAGGCAGAAAGGGCTCTCAAGAAACTTGCGTGGGTGTTTTTTTTACCATAGCAGTTTAAAAAAATGTAAAAATTTTGGTTAACCCTAAATATCTCATGAACCAATGACGCTATAGACTTGAATTAAATTTTATATAAAAAAGGGTGTCCCAAAATTAACGCAAGATTTGAATTTGCCGCCATTTGTGCAGTGAAGTGTTGGCAACCCTGAAAAAAAAAGCAATTTGACAGCTAACAGTATAGGGTTATTAAAAATGGAGCGTTACACGATAGAACAACGTGTCTTCATTATTAAAGAATATTTCAAAAATAGTGAAAGCTTGGCGGCTGCAGTTCGAAAATTTCATACAAAAATCATCCTAAGCGATGAAGCACATTTTCATCTTGATGGCTTTGTCAATCGCCAAAATTGCCGCATTTGGGGTTCGGAGAACCCACATGTGATTGTCGAAAAACAAATGCATCCACAACGCGTGACTGTATGGTGTGGATTTTGGGCTGGAGGCATAATTGGGCCATATTTTTTTGAAAATAATGCTGGTCAAGCAGTGACTGTTACTGGTGCTCGATATCGCGACATGATTACACAATTCTTTCTGCCAAAATTGGATGATATTGATGTGTCCAATATGTGGTTTCAACAAGACGGTGCCACATGTCATACAGCCCGTGAAACAATTCAATTACTGCATGAGACATTTCCAGGTCGTGTACTCTCTCGTTTCGGTGATCAAAATTGGCCTCCTAGATCGTGTGATTTAACACCATTAGACTTCTTTTTATGGGGTTATTTGAAATCACAAGTCTATGTCAACAAGCCCACAACCACCCGTGCATTAAAGGAGGAGATTCAACGCTGCATCAACGAAATTTAGCCACATTTATGCAGAATGGTCATGGAAAATTTCAACAAAAGAGTGCGCATGTGCATGCAAAGCCGTGGAGGCCATTTGTCCGATGTGTTATTCCATACATAACCCTATCCTATGTACTTTACGAGTCAATAAAAATATAACTATCAAAAGACTAAAAACGGCGTTTTCTATTTAATTCAAATCTTGCGTTAATTTTGGGACACCCTTTATATTGTAACGTGATACAAAACAAGTATATTTTTGGAAAAAAATCCAATTAACGTTTTTTTTTTATATGATTTCATCTCCAAAACAATTTTGTGCAACGAAGAATAATGTTTTTGATATATGATAAAATTTTGCAAAAAAATTCAATTGGAAGTTTTTTTTATAAAAAATAAAAACCTAAAAAAAACATCACTCAAAATTGGTAAAAACTGAATTTCAATTCAAATATCTTTTCAAAAATTTAAAATTAAGGTTTCAAACTTATTTTATCTTATAAGAAATATTGTTTTCAACATTAGGAAAAATTTTGAAAAAAATCGAATTGACAGTTTTTTTACAAAAAATAAAAACCTAAAAAAAAATTATAAAAGTTGGTAAAAATTGATTTTCGGCTCAAATATCTTTTCAAAACTTTGAGATATTGGCTTTAAACTACTTTTATCTTTCAAAAAATATTGTTGTCAATATTCAGTAAAATTAAAAAAAAAATCGAATTGACAGTTTTTTTACAAAAAATTAAAGACCTAAAAAAAATTAACAAAAGTTAGTAAAAATTGTTTTTCGACGTAAATATCTTTTTAAAAATTTAAGACATTGGCTTTAAACTAACTTACTTATAAGAAATATTGTTGCCAACATTCGATAAAATTTTGAGAAAAATCGAATTGACAGTTTTTTTTACAAAAAATAAAAACCTAAAAAAAAACAATACTAAAACTTCGTAAAAATTTACTTTCGACTCAAGTAGCTTTTTAAAAATTATAAATATTGGCTTCAAACTTATTTTATTTCACGGAAAATATTGTTATTCGATATTCAGTAATTTTTTTATAAAAATCCAACAGTCCGTTTTTTCATAAAAAAATAAAACCTACAAAAAATAGTACGCAAATTTGGTAAAAATTGATACATATAGACAAACTTTTAAGCAAGACAAATCGACAGACGGGATGGGAAGTTATCAGTGTGGGTCGCATCCCAGCCTCTTTTCTTTTATTGATATTATCCTGTTATAAATTTTTTACGAAGCGACTTATTAATTTTTGAAAGAGCAAACAGAAACAGCAAAATAATGTATGTTAATATAAAAACAAATATGAATAATTGTTCCATCTTATTGTCTAAAGACTAATTTATACGATGTTTAGCAGTTGTTTTAGTTATTAGTATTAAACTAAAGAGACAACGAAAAGGGCGTCACACCAAATCAGAAACCTTAAATGCAATTTGTTGACTTAAAACCTTTTTACCTACCGCCAAAGTTTATGTGCCATTAATTAAAAACAATGGGCAGGTTCAGACAACATAAGGGACTTCATTTACAGTCAACTTCATTCTTTGAACGTAAATTTTGACCAAGGCAACTAGTTAGTTTTTCAAGTGTCATGAATTTAAAATTCAGAACTTTACTTCACAAACCTCTACTTCAAGTTCATAGTACAAAAATTACCAAAACCATTATTTTCTACAAAACACTCCTCAGGCAAGCTACAAGTTCATCATGATTTGTATTTTGTATTTTAAAGAAATATTACTTATTTCTTTTCCAAATTTACAAGGAACCTTTTTACAGAAAGCATTAAATGAAATTGTGCAGAAAATAAATAAATCATTGAGTAATAAAGTTCATCTTTTAGTTGAATTAAAAAATATGATCAATTGTCATTTTGACATAAGTTGACTTGACTTGATAGTAAGGGAGATTTTTCTTGCCTAACTTTCCAGTCAACTTTCCAATAAAGTTGCCTTAATTGGAAGGCAATTTTTTGGCAGCTGGCCAATCAGATGCAAGAAACTTGCCTTACTTTCAAGTCCCTTAGTTCGGCTGAACCTGCCCAATTTATAGGGTATAAGCTGCTATCGAATTTTATATTCGATCGAGAAAAAGAACTTTATTGACTTCTCTCATATTCTTTTCTTCGGTGTCGATAAACAAACAAGGCGACGGAGAACTAATGGTAAGAAATGTCAAGGTCGTAGAAGGAGCGCCAAAAACAGATTCAATATAAGATAAAAGGGACCACGTGAGCAGTATACGGTCTTTAAAATAGTTCAATTCCCTAGCAAACCTCTTTTAACATTTCAATCTGAGTTCTACATTTACATATATTGATATAATTATGTAAGTATATTCAGCCTAAGAAGATAATGTTGTGCAACTCTTATGTTGCTTAAGCTTAGGTAAAATTATTGATTTGCAATAAAATTGAATATGGTTACAAACCAAACTTTTAGTTATATTTGTTTTTTTTTTTAACTTCCAATAGAAAGTTATTGCAAAAATTCGGATTTGTCGAATTGAAAGATTTTAATTTTTTCGACGTTTCAAGGTCTATATAGAATCTTGAAGAATTGTCCAAAAATTTGGACTTCAAATACATTTTTTTGTATAGTACCTACATCAAAAAATGCAGAAAGGACTTTTCAAAAAATATTTGTCACTTTGAATATTTTGCGAACAAAACATTATATTACCTCAATAATAATTGTATACATTTAACTAAAAACTTCAGGAGCATGGAAAGATATGGAAATCAAATCATATGCAAAATATTGTTGTTAGTTTTAAGTTGAATTTTTGAGTCCAATTGATAACTTTTTCTTACAAAACACGAAAACCTACAGGACCTACAGTCTTTTGTCTCCATTATTGTCTCTTTAAATGTACATTCATACGTTTAAAAGAGATTGCGCATGACAATTGTCATGTCATACCTACCATAAAACTCGTGTTAATAATGATTAAATATTTCATCAACTCATTAAAGTTGAAACTGATAGACCTTATTTATTATCTTGAAGAGCCGAAGAGCCGTCTACCTCAACTCGTCGTCGTCGTGCCCAACAATTGCACCTCTCATTCTTGTCGTTGATGAACATTATGCATAAAGACTTGCATTTAAACGCTTACAAGGTGCAATTGACTCAAGAAGTAAAGCTTCTTCATCATTATTTCAAACTTCGTCAATGGTCGGAATGGTGGTAGGAAATGGTAGCAGTGGATGATCAAATTCCGAAGAAAATCATGTTCAGTGATGAGGCACATTTTCGCTTCAGTGGATTCGTCAATAAGCAGATTTGCTGCATTCGGGCGAATGATAATTCAAATGATATTGTCGAAAAGCCAATGCACATACAAAGATTGACTGTTTGGTGCGTTTATAGGCTGACAGCTTAGCATCATCGAGCCGTATTTTCTCCAAAATAAGGCCGGTCAGGCTGTTACTTTGTATGGTGTTCGCTATCGTGAGATGGTAACGAACTTTTTTATGACCCGATATATGGTTTCAACAGGACGGTATCCATTGCCACACAGCTAACGAAACAATGGCTCTGTTGCACGACAAATCAATGGCCTTGTTATTTCACGTAGTGGCGATGTCAATTGGCCGCCAAGATCATGTGATTCGACACCATTGGACTTCTATCCTTGGGGTTATTTAAAAAAAGGTGTACGTTGATAAACCAGCAACAAACAATTCATTAGCTAAAGGATGAGATAATTCGACACATTAACGGCATAGAACCTAAATTATGCCTCAGCATCTTTAAAAATTTGGACAATCTGATGGAGGTGTGCCGTTGAGGTCGAAGCGGCCATTTGGCCGATATTTTGTTCCGTACATAATTGAACCAAAAAAGATATGATAATAATATCCTAGATTATTTATGTTTTATTCAAAATCAACATCGGCCCCCCTAAAATTTAACCACCCTTTACAATAACATTACAGATTTTTCAAAAAATTACTGATTCGTAAAAGTGCATAGTTTCAAAGCCTTTAGAATTAAATTGATTATTTAAAAAATTGTTAATCTTAGGATAATAATTTTAATACTATTTAAAAATTAAAAATTAATCTTTTATTTGATACCAAATTAATATGGGTGTGTTTAACGGTTCCTATTATATAAGACGAACGAAAAAAATCAAGCAAAAGGTGAATTTGAACTTGAAACTTGAATATCTTTAAATACACAGACACAATTTTCCCTAAACTTCACAATTTTAGAGTCCTTGAAAACACCTTTTTTGGTAACACTCTTTAACCTGCGCGCTCTTGGCTCAAGTTACATACAATTTTGCCTCATATCCTTTGTTTATCGGATTTAAATGTTAAATTATACACATTAGTATGTATTTAATTGTATTGATTTATTTGTAAACTGAGAACGCAAACGGATAAAACTATTCATGAGAAGAAAATAAGAAGGCTTATCATCTTTTACCGGACACCCTGTATAATTTAAAAAGTATTAATCATTTTAAACACAAATTTCAATAACTTCTATACATTTTCATACTATTTTTCAAATTCAACACCTATAAAAGGTGTGAGCTAGTCTAGTAATTTTCGTCTCATAGCACTGAAAATAAACTATTCATTCACTTACCATTATTTTTGAATCCGAGTGGAAAAAGGTAAACACTAAACAGAAATCCCCAGTTTCACTCCGTTTCTGACATTTCTTTGAGCATAAACTGATGTTGATGTGTAGGGTTACCTAGTGTAACATAATGTATTTTTGAAACATACTGATTGCGGATGCTTCAAATAAAGAAACTTTCTTAAAGCGCATATAAAAAAACATTGGCAATTCAAATTTAAAGTTAAGCTAGGTTAGAGGGCTGACGTTTGGTCTTGTTACCGTCATCATGCACATATATTGGCTGCGTTCAATTTCGTGTTGGATAGGGTATCCTGGATAGGTGGATTTTTAGATACCTTGTTGAACGAGTTGGATAGCTGTATTGAGATAGCTGTCAAAAAATAAAAACAACTTTCAGCTGTTCACAAAAAGCAGAGAAACATTTAAGCTCCGAAGTCAAAATTGTTGTAAGATAAAACATTTAATGTATAATTCAACTGATTCGTCGGACGATGATGAACTGATAGGTGCGTAACAATTTAATAATTAAGAGATAACCTTAATCTGTAATCTATGTTATCATAATTACCTTCTAAAATTCGGAGGCGAATAGCTTCTTCATCCTCTATTAGGTAGTAAGGTAGTAAGGGGTGTGCACAGCATGAAGCTGTTGCGTACACGGGGGCCTATTGGTCCATTGTGATCAAAGTCGTCAAAGTCGTCTATTATGTACAGAAAATCCTCAAATACAACTTCAACTAACATTTTGTATCTTTTTGTTTACCAACAAATACAAAAAGCTAAAATCAATTTTCAAGTTTCTTGAAATTCAACCCTGTGTTGAATCAGCTGTTCTATCAGATACTTACATACCCCAGAAATTCTTGGATACCTTTGGATTCCTTTTTTGACATCTCAGCTGTTTTTGATCAGCTGTTATTTTACACGTAAAACACTAACAAAAAGGTATCCGGATACCCTATCTGTCTGAGATTGAACGCAGCCATTGTAATACCCTCGTACAGTGTTTTTCAAAGTTTGGGTCGCGAAGAGTTCTTAGGAGGGTCGTGCCTCTGCGACAAATGTGCTTGTTTGTTTGTTAATAAATATTGAAATCTTGGATTGATCTTTGAAACCTTAAACGATTAAATCGTTTTCCAAGTTAAGACTGTTTTTCTTCTTAGTTTTGATGTCCAGTGTTGAAGAGAATTTGACTTCACATAGGTATGAAGTGGCGAAGGGCACTTACAACCGCAAAGCTTCGATTGCTAGCTCAGGACAGGATACTCTCCTCTTCAACTATCAACTGTTTTTAAATTGAATTCCATTTTTAACATGCCATCTTCAGCTAAACCTTTAAGGTTTTCTTTTATTGTTACAGGTACATGAGCAAGTTCAACCGAATTATTTAAAGAACGAATCAAAAAAGGATTTAAAATCAATCTTTATTCATTTTCAATTTCAGAGTCCACTTCTGAAAAGTGTAACTCAATAGTTTCATCTCCAACTTTAATAAACCCTCTACCATGAAAGGAATATGGGAGCTTAGCTAACAAATATCGATTCTTCCGATGAATTTTCTTCAAGAATCATTTGAATGCAGGGAAAAGAATCAAATTTGTTTGCTTGTAGAGACACTGACCATAACCGAAGTTTTCCAAGGAATCCTTTGATTTTGTTCTTTGCAGTTATAATGTTTTCCTCTCTTCCTTGGAGGCCCTTATTTAGAATTTTTAACGAAGGTTTGAATTCTTGGATTTTGAATCTTGTAAGAACATCAATAGTTCAGCTCTAAATTCCAAAACTCAATACTCAATACTTTTCCCTTTGAAAGCCACCCACTGACCTTTGTGTGATAAAGGAGATTTTTGTGGAATAAACCCATTTCATCACACAAAATCCTAAACAATTGACTTTGCAAGGCCTTGCCTTTTATAGAGTTCTCTACTCTGATGTAATTCTGGAGGTAGTAACTTGGATGCTAGAACTTGTCGATAAAGAAAGGATTTTTAACATATAATATATTTTCTATTAAATGCAGCTCTTTATTTCTTAGTGGGGCTAATGAAATTCTAAACACTAATCCCATCAAGAAGTTGTGATTTCTGAAGGATCAGTGTGTAATGCACGAACTTCTGATGCTCCCGAAGGCGGAAATTCGTAGATTAAAAATCCATAAAAAATAAAAACATAATAACAGTTCAAACAAAAAGGCTCCACCAAAAATAATTAGTTTAGACTATTTTATTCGTGCTTACAACTTTTTTTATATGTTTATATACAGTTCTTTGTTTTATTATATTATAAATACATAAATATTAAAAACTAGGTACATATTTACAGTGTGGGATTTTGTAATAGAAATGTTTAAATATTTTCTAAAATTGCTTGCATTATCTTCACTTCGATCAAATTCACTCGATCCCTAGGAGCACTGCGGAGCTTGTTGGCTATCAATTTACCAAATAAATCAAACTCATCCATTTGATCGGTGGAATTCGAATTAGATGATGCGTTGGCGGATTGTTGTTGTTGTTGTACTGCAGGATTGGGCGATGCAGGTTGCTTTGTTGGAATATTATCAAAGTCGCTGGAATGCACTTCCATTGGGAAAATTGTAGCTGTTATAGGAGGTGGATTACTACTGCTAACAATACAATTGCTGCTCGTTTCACTAACAACATCTTCAGTGGTATAATTTTGATCACTTTGAACAAGATCATTAACACTCGATAGCAAGTTATCGGTTTGTTCAATGAGAAAAGAAAAGTCTTCTGTGCGAGCTGAGGAAAACAAATGTACGTTAGAAGATATATTTAAAAAACTGAAGTAAAATGCCTTACGTTTTTTTTCCTCTGGTTCTTCAAATTCTACTTCGGAAAATTGATTTCTGAAAGAAATGTATTAAGAAAAACGTTTAAATATAAAAATGTTTTTCTAAAAGATTTAAAAAAATGTGTTTTCTCAAACTTCTAACACCATGCAGCTAGATTGCCTTTGCGAAGGATTTTATCATGTGACTGAAAAAAAAAACGAACTCCCTCGATCGCAAGCTTTACAGAATCTCGTACATCGTTATCACAAAATGTCTTTTTGTTTTTAAAAGAACTATCGATCTTTTTCGTTTCGGTTTTGATAGATTCTAGGCCCAGAAAGAAATATTAAACTTAAGTCATCTCCCAATTCACCCAATAATTAATTAACCAGTTACCGTTAAGAATTCAAATTAGTTACTCCATTTCGATATTTTATTGGAAAATTTGAAACACCATCAGTAACTTCTTCTTTAAAAATATTCTTCACAATTTTACCGTTTGACTATGATGGCCACGTTTGAATCACCACTTTTGCAGTTAGTTTTAATAATTTAACTCATGTAATATTTGTCAATTTCTCACAAGAGACAATACCCGTGAAAAAAAATGTAGACGTCACAGGGAGGTATTGAACCCAAGACCTCTGGTATGGCAGTCCTTTGGGCTAACTATCACGCCATGGGTGCTACTCATTTCAAGCTATAAGTATAATTTAAAAACTAACTTAAATATAAATTTATAACTATGGGTTGGGGTGGGTCAACAGAAGTTTTTGGTTATAGGTGCTGATGTTGAAATCAAAAGAATTTGGATTCGAAGTGACCAACCGAAGCATACGGGTACGTTAAAGCCGTAGGAGGTGTAGTGTGCTGGAAAATAGGTAACGGGTTACGGGTGTATGTGTTAAAAGAAGTCGTGTTTAGAGAGAGGAGAAGATAAGCCCATCTTTTAACAAATGTAGAGTTAACCTTATGAATTATTTCATCAATGTGAAATACAAATTTTAGTTCACGTCACATGAAAGGTCGAGATCCCTTATGTTTTCTACTGTATGTATGGGATGATTATATAGATAGTACTGACGGGAGCTGTTTTAATGCTTTTACGCGAAAAGATCATTGTCTCGCATAATTGACTACCTTGGGGGACACTAGAAGTGGAACATAATATACAGTATACACGTTACTGTCCTCAGGAGTTGAAAACTATGAGACTATGAGAAATTTTGTCAAACGCTTTGCTAAAGTCAGTGGAGATCATAATATTAACTTCATTCCCTTTTTCTAAGGCTCTTAGAGTGAATTAAACGAACTCGAAAAAGTTTGTGGTGGTGTGTGGGGTATGACAAAGTTTAATAGTTAGTTGATAGTTTATCACTTCGCCTTTCGGTCTTTTCTTGTGAATTGGCGTTATTAAACATGTTTTCCATATTTTAGGAAATGTTCCTTAAGATAAAGATAAATGAAAAATTTTGATAGAAAAGTTGAAAGAAAAGAGGGACTTCTGTTTAGGAAAATGGCAGGAAAACCATCAGTGTCCAGAGTGAACTTATCATTAATTGTGAAAAATTGTTTTCAATGGCTGATGGAGAAATGCAATTGGGTAAGAATGGACCCTACGAAAAATTCGGAAAATTTTGCGAATATTAATTTTTAAAATATAATGCAAAGTAATTAACTACCATTATATTATCATTGGGAGTTTGTGATTAACGAAGAAGGTTAGCTTGAGTTTTAGAGCGTAGACAAATTTCGCACAGCTGAAATAGCTGAAAGAATTTGGGGTAGAGAATTATCTAGGTCAGTCGGTCGGTCGGTCAACTTCAATATTTTGAAACAAAATTTGGGGTCCAGTCATCTTCTACCATGAGAATTACCCAAAACACGCATCTTTTACAACAAGTTGCCAGAGAACTATAGAGGAATTGCTGTGCTTAAACTCATTAAGAAAAGTGTTTACACAAATGCTCTATACTAGACTTACGACCTGGGTAGAAGATAATAATATGATTAGTTGCTTTCAAGCTGGCTTTCGAGCCAACCTTTCAGCTATTGATAAAATGTTTGTACTCAGCACCACTGCTAGGCGTTTTATTAATAAAAAAAGAACTTATATGCCTTTTTCGTTGATTTAAAAGCGGCTTTTGACACTATTAATAGGAGGTCCTTACTCTATAAGCTCTCAGCAATTGGCCTATCTACTAAATTTATCAGAGTCTACGAAAAACTTCTCGAAAACATGATGGCATCTGTTCAGAATGGTAGAAAAGTATCTAGAGAATTTAGTTGTGAAGCATGTGTCCCTCAAGGATGTGTTCTAAGCCCTATCATGTTTGCACTGTATATGAACGATGTCGAAAACAGTATACCTGGGGAGTTCAGTTCGGGGATATTACTCTTAAAGTCTTGCTTTATGCTGACTATCTAGTGATTTTAACAGACAGTCCGCTTACTCTACAGCTCCAGATTAACAAGCTAAAACAGTTTTGTGATCTATGGGATCTTAGAATAAATACCACCAAATCCAAAATAATGGTTTTCAGATCTCGAAATAGATCAATTGGCTATGGGCGGAATTGGACTCTAGATGGTGAGATAATTGAGGTAGTAAATGAATTTAAGTATCTTGGGTATACAATGACATATAATCTTAACATTCAAACCTTTATAAAAGAAAAAACAACCGCTGCAAAAATTGCAATAAATACAATGTGGTCCCAGTTCTTCGCAAATAAACTCGTAGATCCAATTTCAAAATTCAAAGTTTTCAATGCCACCGTGAATACTTGTTTTTGCTATGGTAATGAAGTATATGGTTTCGAACAGTTGGAGGAAATGGAAAATATACAGAGGTATTTTTTCAAGCGAATTTTTAGGTTACCTATCAACACTCCTAATTATGCTATTCACCTAGAGTCAGGCTTACCTCAAATTTTCTTGAAAAACTTAAAGGTTAACGCCGATTTTATAATCAAAGTTATGAAGCGGTCCGACCAAAACTTGCAAAAAAGACTCCTTAAAATTTGTTTTAGTTGTGGATATAGTCCTGTCAAAAACTGGTATAATCTTGCTGTAGCACATAACCTTTCAATATCTTTGCCAGTGGACAATGTGGAAGCTTTAAAAAATGCATTATATGAATGTATCTCTGTTATAGATGACTCGATGTATAGGCTTTGTGTTGCGCGAGGGACTGCATCAACATCCAGGAATATATACAGACAACTTAATCTGAAACTTGGTGAAGGAAACTATTTTAGAGAAGAGTTTACAGTTTCGGAAATGAGCTTGATCTTCAAGATCAGAACGGAAATGCTCGATTTGAATTAAAGACCACATAGAACAGACATAAACCCTGTGTGTTCCCTTTGCAACCTTGGTCAAAACGAAGATGTTTTGCATTTTTTAGCACTTGTCTAATATTACAGGAAATCCGAAGGCTCTACTTTTATTCTAGTTTTCTTTCCCAAGAGGAATGTGTCGGTGTACTAAACGGAGATCGTGGCTGGAAGCCTCTTATACGCTATGTCTCACATGCAAGAAAATATCGAAACGAGTGTTTGAATTTGTTTTGAGTTGTAACAAGATGTTAAAATGATTGTATCTTCTCCTTTTTTTATCGTTTTAACCAAACTAAAAGCCCTTAAAATTAAAAAAAAAAAAAAAACTTGACAAATATGCGGTTCTTTTTCCTATTTTTTTCTCTTAAAAATTTTCTCACTTACAAATCATTATCTGTTTTAGCTAAACTAAAAGCCCATTACCAAATATTGTTCTTTTTTCTTTAATTTTTTTGTTTTGACTAAACTAAAAGTCACACTTCTTATTGAACATATAACTACATGTTATTGCTTTTTTTATACTATATATACATATCAAAATATACTTTAATGATAAACATGAACATTATTTCCATATGGTTCAATGATTCTTTTTTTTTTTTGTTTTGACTAAACTAAAAGTCACATTATGAAAATAATAATTTAAAAAAAAAATGTTCTTCTTTAATATTTATACATATTTACATATTTTTTAACTATGAAACTTATTTTGTGAAATATTCTCTCTTTTTACTCAAATATTGTATTTTTTTGTTTTTTTATTTAATTAGTTTTTTTCCGGCAGACGGCTTATAAAGCCATGCTTTGTATATCTTTTATTATGAAATATTGTACTTATAAGAAAATTGGAAAAATAAAGAACTTATCTATCTATCTATCTACAAGTTGGTGGTTATTGTATAACTGCCTTAAGGTGCTCCCTAGAAAGATAATCTACGTCTGCGGGACGTATGGCGCGGGGAAAAATTGTTATATCTTTCCAATTATAAGCCGTATTACATTAGTTTTTTATGTTTGCTCAGGACTAGGTCAGAGCTTGCATGGTGCATCTTAAATTCACGCTGAAGATGCATTAGGGCAAGTAATGACTATGTAATACGTCTGGGAGACGTATGATTATCTTTTATGAAACTTTTGTGCACTGAACAAAAGTATATGGGGAAAAACTTTTGTTCTCAAAAATTACTAAAACTATTTTTTATAGCTTACCCCTCAATGAACTAATTTACCAAATATTAAGACTCAAAGTCAACTCAAAGGTTTCTTTAAAAAATAAAGAATTTTGTTCGTTCTGTTTTCAAGGTGGTTCAGATTTTTTATAAATTTTGCTCAAATTGTACTTCTTTTGTACCTACTTAATTATTGATTCATTTTACTTAAAATAACCCAAATAATTAATTAAAATACAAAATAATGATGAAAAATCAATGGTCATCTTTAAACGCGCTTAATAAGTGCTATACGTCTCTTCTCTGAGACGTATGATTATCTTTCACGCACTAAAAAATATGATTATCTTTCTAGGGTTAAAAGTTAAAACACAAAGAAAATAACCTCTGCATAAATGCAATCGAGCATATGTGATATGAACTGTGTATGTCAAATTTCAAGTATCTGATTGGCTAGCCAAAAAATTGTCTTTCCAATTAAGGCAATTTTATTGGAAAGTTGATTGAAAAGTACGTCAAGAAAAATCAAGTCAAGTCAAGCCTACTTATGTCAAAATGACAGTTGATCATGTATTTTTTTCATTCAAGTAAAAGCTGAACTTTATTACTCTATGGTTTATATTTTCTGCACAATTCCATTTAATATTTTGAGTTTTGAGAGTTCCTTGTCAATTTAGAAAAGAAATATGTAATGTTTCTTTACAATACTAAATACAAAAAGAGTAATGGACTTGTAGCTTATCTGAGAAGTGTTTTGTAGACATTAATGTTTTTGGTAGTTTTTATACGATGAACTGAAGGAAGAAGTTAGTAAAGTAAAGTTCTCAATTTGAAATTTATGTCACTTAAGAAGCTAACTAGTTTCCTTTATCAAAATGCACGTTCAAAGAATGCAGTTGACTGCAAATGAAATCTCTTAAGTTGTCTGAAACTGCCCATCAAAAACAAAACTGTCCCCAAAGTCAACCCTCGGTTTGAGAAAAACAAATAATGAATATGAAATTCATTTAAAATTACCCCAATTGTTCGGCATCCTCCAAGAACGCCAAATGGTCGTAGTATTTATATTTGGCAAAGCACTCCTGACCATCCCTCTCAAAGTTGCGAATTTTCTTATACCGATCACGAATGTTCTTCCAAATTTTCTGGATTCGTTCGATTGGAATTATTTGGCCAAGCGCTTCGTAAATCTCAGCCCACATGAGATCCTTTGTAGCTTTAACCGATGCTAGTTTGGTGGATTGTAGCTCGTAGAGAATCGGTCGTTTAGCGACTTCTTCTACAATTGCTAATCCAATGTCTAGAAAGAAAACAACAAGAACTTAATTGTTCAATTCTAAAGCTGAGTAAAAGCTAACAGACCTTTCTGCATAGTCAATGTCGGGGGATTGAGTTCATATTTAAGAATTGTTTCTACATTCTGTTCGGCTTCGCCGACGGCTTCTTCCTCCTCCTCTTCAATCGCAGTATTAGATTGCAAATTTGATTCATCCTCTTGGTACTCTTCGATTTCCTCAAACTCATCGCTCTTAATGAGCGTATCATTGTTGTCGTCTTCCAGTGGTGGCAATGGGTATTCGATTGAGCTGTTTCCTTCGTCAATTTCCTCAGCAGCAAACTCAAAACGATCAAGACTAGATGTGCAAACAGCAAACATCTTCTCAGAGGGGATTTCAATGTCATGTTTGCGATTTAGATGCTTCCACAGATTCGAGGAGGACGTCTTGCTTTTGTAAACGTGCACACGTCCCTTGGAATAGCACAGCATGCAAAGAACTCTGTCATCAGTTTCGTCTTTTAAACTGCTGTCAGCTCTTGCTGTATGCTTGGTTGCAAGGGCAAAGTACTTCCAAACTTTGCTGGGTGTTTTGTGGCGATTCGATTGACGAGTTTCATTGTAGACTATTTTATACTCAGCGTCCGAGTCGGTATGAATGATTTTGAACGAACCAATTTCTTCGGAGAAGTTTCGACTTCGTTTTGTTGATCCGTTGCAGTTTGAGTTTTCAATGTCCATTGTAGGAAACGTTGAAGTTGTTTTTTTTTTATTTATTCGAATCAAAATCAAAACAAATGAATTTTCAAAACAAAACTTGAGCGAATATTCTTTAGCCGATTTGACGCCGGAAAATATTGTATTTTTGACTATTTGTATTTGCTAGCAGCCAGCGAGCAAGCAGCAAGCTATTAGAGGTTAGCTGACAGCAAAATGACAAATCGCCTGAACACTGAAAATGGCTGCGTTCTGGTCCATATCTCTTGAAGTTGCATTGAAGTCTTTTTGATCGTATGAGATCGAGGAAAATTAAATTTTCAATTTATTTGGCGGTTTTCTTTTTTAGCTCTGAGCAAATCATGGAAATATACTAAGTTGTGAATCTTCTGAGCATGTTAAAAGCGTTTGGAACTCAGAATTCTTGTTTAAATGCATTTGAGAATTCAGATGTCGCTCATTGACATTTGTAATATCTGACATAAGAATCGATATTGTAGTTTTTTTTTTTTGAAAAAAATAAAATGTTTAACAAATTATTTATCACAATAGGAACCTTTTTTGCCAGAGCAACTAGATTTCTTTATACATTTTTCCTAATCTCACTTGTTTGACATTTGTTTTATTCAGCCTTTTACTGAGAATATTTGGTCCTTCTTTTCTAAGCTCTGTGAGCGCATTATCTATACATTCGTATGTCAACATTTATTTTCCTATTGTTATTTTGGGGTTTGATATTACATATTTATTTACAGTATTTTCTTCAAATGACGAAACGCTAACTCAAAAATGTTTTAATTTGTTGAATTAAAAATTCTTCATGCTCCTAATATGGAAAATTTCAAAGCCGTTTTTAGCAATTTTAAAAGGTTAAAAAAAGGTTTAGTTGATTTTAAAAGATTTTAACTATCTGTTAAAAATGTAAGTTAAAATTAAAAAATGGCTACTTTTAATTAAAGAAATTTTCTAAATCCCTTTAAGGCATCTGTCAAATAATCTTACAATAGAAGTAGACGTAATGATCCAGTCAACAGTTGGGAATTCCAATTAATAGGTCCGTTGAAGCGTATTTGCTTTGTTAATTTTACTAGTTAGCAAAAATAAAAAAGAGTTTTACAATTTTAAGAAAGTTGTTGCTAAGTAAAATCTTAATCCTCTAATAATAGATTGTTTGAAATTTATTGCGACTGTTTCTAAGTTTCCGATAAAAATAAACCCAGAGCAACTCAGAGAAATTTTAAGTTGCCAATATCTAAGTGTGAGGCATGCCTTATTTTCCCTAACATGTTCTGCAGTTTACATATGAATACCATCAATTCGAACAACCCTTATAGTTTGACATTAGATTAAACTTGTCAAATGTCAAAAATTATTACAATTTTTACCATGGTTTAAGTTTTTCCAAATGAAATAAACTCAAATTTGTGCATTTAATACTTTTTTAGAGGAGAAACATCGAAGAATTTTCTTCCAAAATGTTGCGGAGTATTACTTCCTTAGCCATAACCAGGTAAAGTAAATTTGAATAATCTTTTCAACACACAATTCAATACGAATCTTTGTAGGCTACCAACAGTAGTTGCCGTACAACACATGTCAGTCTATCCTCCTACCTATGTTGATCCTGTGTTCAAGAAGCAAAAGCAAGCTTTACTAAGGGAAACTGGAGAACACTTAAAACTGGCTCACTTGCCAATCAAACCGGCACGCAATAATGATACCTCTTCGGTGTTTCACGATGATATTTTGAGCAAATTTACAAATTACGTAATGCGCAAAGGCAAAAAGGCCCTGGCGCGGGATTTGATGAAGAGAACTTTTGAAAATATCAAACGAATTCAATTGGAACGCTATAACCTAGCCGATGACCCGGAGGAGAAGTCAAAGATCCAAACAAATCCATTGAAGATCTTACATACGGCAATAGAGAATTGCCGACCGCTCCTGCAGTTGACACCAATAAAAAGAGGAGGTGTAACCTATCAGGTCCCAGTACCAGTCACGGACAAGAGGTCATACTTCCTCTCAATGAACTGGCTCATTGAGTCTGCCCAGGAGAAGGAAAAAAGTGTTCATTTGCCGGAGAAGCTGGCTTGGGAGTTATTGGATGCTGCCTCTGGACAAGGACGTGTTGTGAAGAAGAAGCAAGATCTCCATAAGCAGGCCGAAGCAAATCGTGCTTATGCTCACTACAGATGGAGTTAGATGTTAATTTGTCTCTAATTTGTTACTACTTTATTTTGGTTTTGGACAAAATAAAAAAAAGAAAAACTTAAACATATCCGTCTCCAAATACTCTAATATATCGTTCAGGTTCACGAACAACTCCAAAGCGGTTAAGGAGCTTAAATGATTGTGATTCATCTTGTCGATTGATTACTGCTTGATAAAGGTTTATTTCATCCAGAATCTTCAGGTTTATTTTACGTTCAGGCATCTCCCATGGAGGGAGAATGTCTTCAACATCCATTACATGGTGCTGCCTCCTGCCCCAAAAATCGACATATCCTAGTTTTATTTTGTCGTCTTTTTCGTTGATATAAATAAACCCTATAAGCTGTCGAATTGGCAAGCTACACAGACTCAACGTTAGTACTCCAGTGATTCCTGAAATGAACAATTTATTCGATTTTCTGCGCGGGTTTGCTTTTGAATTCATTCTCACCTAATGTCCCAAAAGCAAGTCCAAAATTTGGATCTAGATGTCCAGCTTGTTCCAGAGCTATTACCGTAGGTGTCCCAACAGCTGTTACAATAGCTTGATATATTTTGAGCTTGTTAAAAGCTGATGCTAACCGAATCAAGGGAAGTCGGTAGATTTCTGACCACTTTTCTTTTTCATTCTGTTCGATTGGTGGTCTGGCAGTGACAGCATGTCTAATTATTGATGAATTGACTGTTGGTGATGTATAAAGATGTTTAAATAATTTTATAGTATTAATTCTTTGAATCATTTTCGTTTTTAAATTGCAATTTGCAATTCGCAAACAAAAAATAAATAAAGTTAGATAGTTGGGTTATGTTTTCTTTTTCTTCTGTCAAAATAAACAGGGCAGGCAACAAAAATAAATTAAAAAGACAAGAGTTCCCACTTAAAAGATATTGAGAAAACGTAATTCATCGCAATCCGAGTAGAGACAATCATGTCGATTATAGAATCCGATGAATTAGTTTTGCATTTATTCGAAGTGATTTTTTAATACTTCACAAATGTCAAAATGGCATTTCTTTATCTCGGCAACCTATGAAATATCGGAAAAATGTTTAGCCATATTTTCAATGACGTTGAGAATAAATTGATGTTGTTTGTGCTAATCTATATCATCCTTGAGCTCTTGAATTGTTCTTGGCTACGACGACGGGAATTGAGATTTCGTGAAGATGTCACCAGCACATAAGCCACACCCAGACATTCTGTGGGGATGCATCTGCTTTTCAACAATCACCTATGGTTCTCTAAAACACTAAGAGCACAAAAACATTTTGATTTGAAGGCTGATAAAATACTTTAACAATCAACAATATCTGTGCACCTACCACGGTTTGATTTGTCAAAGATTTAAACAAAGAAATGTGAAGTAAAGTTCTTAATTATCATCGTACGTTATGGTTTGATCACCTTTTAAAAAGATTTTTCTCACAAGCGATAAACATTCGGTGATGACAACAAAAGTTTCATCTGTCAAAATATTTGAAACAAAAACTTGAAAATTTAAATTGTGGTCTCATGGAATTTAACAAAAATGTGCTTGTTTTATGTCCTGGATTATCTCTCGCTTTAACAAAGTAACGATGTTTTTCCTTAGTATTCAAAGTATTTCAGAGCTTTCAGAGTATTTTATGATGTTTTCAGTCATGACTAAAGAATACTTTGTAGCTGTTCATACAGATGAGTATTTAACCATTTTAAAGTGATTACAAAATATTAATCAAATGTCAAAATTAGATTCCTCAAAAGTTCAATTTCCACACAATGTTTGAAGAAAGTGTGAACTTAGTTTAATGTACATTTAAGTTTAAGAAAGTGGCAATACTGAAATGATTGAATTTTGGTTACATGTCGGTAATGAAGTTTTGTTTATATCCACAAATGTCAATTGACATCAAAACACAACACGTGCTGCTTTCGCAGAAGTTTTTCATTTTTCCATTTTATTATAAAATACTTTAAATTTACATCAAATAAACCAAAAATTAGATGGCAACTAATATAAAACTGAAAGAAGCGTAAGTATCCCTCATGCTTCACATGAAAGAACTTTAAAATCATTCATAATTCCACTTGCCACCACAGTTTCGAAGCTGAGTCCCAATTCGGTGCTTTCTACACTGGAGGAACCGTCGCCTGGACATCTAATGGAGAGGAATTCCTTTGCCAAGATGTTGGCAAAATCAACGTTATCAATATCGATACAGGCAATGTTGTTAATTCAATCGGTGAAGTGCAATCTACTGATTTGGAAGAGGATGTTGTGTATACCTTCGCTTTAAGTGCCGATGACGGACACGTTCTAACTGCTCATAAAAGTGGCCTCTTGAAGATGTGGGAGAAACAAACAGGTACATTGGAAAAAATGTGGAAAAGTTCTCACAAAGGACCTGTTGCCAGATTAGCTTTTCGTAGTCGAGGAGGAGTTGTTGCCTCTGGCGGGTCAGATGCGTCGATTCGCATCTGGGACTATGAGAGAAAGACATGCCTGTGTGCTTTACACGAAAGTCAGGGAGTGGTGGCTCTGGTATTGTTCCACCCAAACACAGATAATACACTGATATTTGGTTCGGGAGATGACAATAAGATCAATTGTTGGGATTACGCTACCAAAACGCTTAAAACCACTTTCACCGGACACTATTCTAAGGTAACTGCTATCTCCTTTGATCCTGATTCAAACATCATGGCCTCTGTGAGCAGAGATAAGGTCTTGATCCTATGGAATGTGGATAGCGGTGCACAGGTAAAAGTGCTCCCCCTGTACGAAGGCCTAGAGGGAGTTTGTATCCTCCCCAAGACTCTAAAGCTGCCGAATGGATTTGACTTAGCTGCAGCAGAAAACAAAGGTAAAACATTCGCTGCTGTAGCTGGGGAACATGGTTGCATTCGCGTTTGGAATTGCTCCGATGCCAAAAACATATACACTCAGACGAACAGTTCTGTTTCCAAAGCTTCCGAAGACAGAGGCCTAGCAGTCACTCAGTTGCTGCAATGCCACAAAACTAATCAACTGGCTATGGTAACCGCCGATCACAACATCATGGTGCACAATATCTCCACTTTTCATTGTGCGAAGCAGTTGATCGGTTTCAGTGATGAAATACTTGACGTTTGCTTTGTAGGCAAGAACTCACGCTATTTGGCAGTGGCCACAAATAGTTCTGACATCAAATTCTATGACACAACCAACATGAATTGTTCCATTCTCAAAGGGCACTCTGACATTGTACTGGCTCTGGATTCACACAAAAACTTTTTGCTCTCCTCATCCAAAGACAACACAATCAGGATTTGGGAGCTTGATCCTGGATCCTTTAGTGTAAAATGCGTTGCTAAGGGAACAAAGCACACCTCAAGCGTTGGATCGGTGGCATTTGGCAGAGTCACACATACTATATGTGCCTCGGCAAGTCAAGACACGTGTCTTAAGGTTTGGGAAGTGCCAAAGAAGTTTGCAAACAGTTCTACCGATGAAGTTGATCTACATCCTTTGGTGTGCACAACAACGGCTATTGCCCACGAGAAGGACATCAACTGCGTGGCTATTTCCCCCAACGATCTTATTGTCGCCACAGCTTCGCAAGATAAAACAGCAAAGCTTTGGGATAGCAAAACATTGTCTCTGCTCGGAGTTCTCCGTGGGCATCGTCGTGGAGTGTGGTGCGTTCGGTTTTCACCGATTGATCAAATTCTTCTGACCACCTCGGCTGACTGCAGTCTTAGGCTATGGTCCCTCACCGATATGACTTGTTTGAAGACTATCCAAGGCCATGAGAGTTCAGTTCTGCGGGCGGAATTCATTTCCAAGGGAATGCAATTGGTATCGGCCGGAGGTGATGGACTTATAAAACTTTGGAACATCAAAAGCAGTGAATGCACCTTGACTTTAGACAAACACGAAGCACGGATTTGGACACTGGCGGTAGCCCACGGAGAAACACATTTCTTCAGTGGAGGAGCCGATTCCAAATTGATTCGATGGAGGGACGTAACAGAGGAGAAAAAACTGACTCAAATTCAGGAGCGTCAAGAATTGGCCGCCCAGGAACAGGAACTGAGCAATCTTATAGCTCAGAAAAAAATGTTAAAAGCCCTTCGTTTAGCTTTGAAATTGGAAAAGCCCCATTTGACTCTAAAAATCATCAATACCGTTATCAAGAACAAAGAAACCGGCCTCGAAGAAACCATCCGGAGCCTCAACGAACTACACAAAGAGAGTCTAATGCGACATGCGATATCATGGAATACCAACAGTAGAAATTGTCGACCAGCACAGTTGGTATTGAATATTCTGATCAATTTGGTTTTGGCGAAGGAATTCAAACCATCGGGACTGGGAAAAATGATCGAAGAGACCTTACCCTATACAGAGAGGCATTTTAAGCGGATGACGGAGTATTTGAAGGATTTAAAATTTGTTGAATTTACACTTAAGTGCATGCAACCTCACGGTGGCATGGAAGTAGATGACGTAGAGAAATAAAATATTTTAAGATAAGATGAACATTTTGTATTTTATTATTAAATATTATGAATTCAAAATTGAAAGTGAAGTAAGTAACCATATTTATCAGAACTTTTGGCGAGTGTGGAAGTTCTGATTTGTTCATGATGTTGGCCTTTTGGACTTAAAGAGCTAAATGCAACATGCAGTCTAAAAGTAAGAATTTCTCCGGTTCTTACACTCGTTGATCTTTTGGAACCTTAAGGACAAGTTTTTTGTGTAGTACGAGTATATCCCTTATTTTTAGGTAAGCGAATGTTCTTTTGGAGACCCAATAGTTTCTGATAATTAATTAATAATTAATGCTGAGAATTAGAAGTCTACCTGGTCAAATTTATTATTTATTGAGGCTTCAAAGGCAGTTTTAGGGTCAAATTGAATCAAGTCTGCTTTTGTTTGCTTAAAGTTAGAAAAAGTACCATATTTTTTTATGAAATGTTCGCAGTTCAAGAATGTTGAACATTATGCCAGAGAGGAATGATAAGAAAGCCAGAAAGCAAAACAGAAAATCAAATATTCTGTCCTATTATAAATAACAATTTTTAAACAAAGTGAAATTTTGCATTTACTCGTCCTCGCATCTACCCCAATTCCTATGCTTACCTCTCTGTTTGCACGGCGTTTTAAAATGTTTGAAATGAGTAACGCCATTAATTAAATTCCTGGCTATTTTCCAAATACTATGTATTCTGACTTCATTGTTTTTTTTTTCGTAAATGAAATAACAAGCAAAAATTTGTAAGAAAAATAATAGAAATTAAGAAAGTTTGTCAGAAAAATTTGGTAATTTTACCTAAGTTAAAAGCCAGACTGTCATGCAAGAGGTCTTGGGTTCAATCCCTGCCTGTGCCATTTCTAAATTTTTTTTCACGGGTACTGCCTCTTGCGAGGAATTGAAAAATCCTCTAAGACTAATTGTGCTTTCTCAAATTAGCCGTTCGGATTCGGCATAAAACGCACACAAGAATGGTTGAGAGTTATAAGTCACTATGCCCTAAATTATTTTTTATTTTAAAGGCCAGAATTGTATTTACATATGTACATACATACATACATAATATGGATATTTTTCTGGCTAATTTTCCAATGAAAACAATTTAATGATATGTAGCATAAAATGCTAAGTTTAACCATGTTTTATATCATCCTTTTGCAGTCGTGTTCAAACAAATCTTTTGTAAAATAAAGTGAAGAACAAATTGTTCATAAGGACTTAGTTTTGGCAGCTTAAACATTTAAAAGTAAAACTTTTTGGTAATCTAATATATAAAATATTCCTGTCACAGTGTTAGTTGCCATACTCCTCCGAAACGGCTTAACCAATTTCAATGAAATTTTGCATATATATTCGGTAGGTCTGAGAATAGGTTTTTATCTATTTTTTATATTCCTAAGTATTATGGTTTAATTGCATCAACATCGTACACGGTGCAACGATCTTACGATAGTATTCAGTGACGCTATGTACAATGAAGCATTGATTGCTATTGGGATTTTTGCATTATCATTGCCAACTTTCCATTCAGTCGTTTCGGTATGCATTCACCAAATCGAAATGCATTTGATTTAATAGACACTGAATTGAATTGTGAACTACAATACATCACTGTAGAAATGGCAGCGATTGTTGCTCGCAATGTCCCACTAATGCATGGAGAACAAAAAACATTAATGACCACATCATTCTCGCAGTTCTGGCAAGACAAATAGGATTCTTTTTTTTTGATGCACCAGGTGGAACTGGCAAAACATTCCATTATTCGATAATTCTTGCTTAAACACGATCAAATAATGCTATCGCATTGGCTGTTGCATCTTCTGACATTGCGGCAACTTTTTTGGATGGAAGCAGAACAGCTCATTCAGTATTTAAACTGCCACAAAATATTCAAAATAACCCAGACGCGGTGTGCAATATAAAAAACAATCATCCATGGCCACAGTGTAAAATTATCATCTGGGATGAATGCACACAAACATTCGCCTGAGGCGTTGAACAGAACATTGAAAGATATAAACAACAACGACAGACTATTTGGCGGCACTCTGTTACTCCTTTCAGGTGATTTGAGACAAACACTTCCCGTTATTCCGCGTTCAACGTACGCCGATGAGATCAACGCGTGCTTCAAATCAAACTGAAAGTAAATATGCGTGTTCAAATGCTTCAAGATCCATCCCCTGAAAGATTCTCAAAATAACTGTTGATAGATATAGTCGACGGAAAAGTTACTACAGATGAAACTGGATGCATAAAATTACCGGTCGATTTCTGCAAGGTTGAACCCACCACGGTTGTGCCACGGCACGCGATTAGTAATTAAAGAATTAATGAAAAATGTTATCGAAGCGATAATAGGTAGTAAATGGAAAATTCCGAAGTGAAAATATATTATTTCCGCGAATCCCTATTATACCCACAGATGTGCCAATTCAACTCAAACGCTTTCAATTTCCAATTAGATTGGCATTTGGAATGACTATCAATAAGTCTCAAGGCCAAACGATGTCTGTCTGCGGCTTAGATTTGAGCACTTCATGTTTTCCACACGGACAATTATAGGTGACTTGCTCTCAAGTGGGCAAACCATCCAGTTGGTTTGTATTGGTGAAAGATAGGATCACACAAAATATTGTACACTCTGTTGCATTAAGGGATTGATATTGTTCTTTTGTAGTACAATAATAATTAGCGATATAATTTTAAAGAATTAATTTTGGTGATTTTTTATTTTAGTATTTTATCACCTTTTACAGTGATCTATACCTTTTTTATTTTAGTATTTTATCACCTTTTACAGTGATCTATACCTCTCCCACTTATATAATACATCCTTACACACTTACAATAAGTTATTTATTTCTAGCAAAATATTTTCTAGAAATTATTTATATGACAACACAACGTTTGTCGGGTCAGCTAGTAGTTACATACATTTACAGATTAAAACTATAATAAGTTAAAACTTTCGACGAGTGATGAGACGCTTAGAAAACTGCAATACGACTTTGTGACTTATTCGCACTTTTTGCAAACCTCAATTCATTTCTTATACTGAGTGTAATTTATAAATGAATCCCGGTAATAGTAGACGTATATTTGACGAATATCCAGCTAGTATGAACTTTCAAACTTCTTCAAGCCATCTTCCAGTCAATTTCGACCATATTCGCATAATATTTTAAGATTGCCTTTAAAGGCCTTTCAAGAATACATTTGATGGAAGATCAGTCAATTTTTCGATTTCTGAGGCATCTATACATGACAATATTTAAAAATATTGTTGAAAAAATGTGTCTTATGTTTCCTATAATCTTATTTTCAACGATTTTCTAAAATGTTCTAAGTTCCCAGATGGATTTGGAAATGTAGGTACGAATTATCGTCTTATAGTGAGATTGTCTGCTGTTCCTAAATTGTTTGAATCCCTTGCCTGGGACATAATTTCTTTTAATTGTTCTTCTGTTTGTGAAGAAAATTTACAAGTATTAATTTATTACTCGAAAAACACTCAAGTCGATTGCATATTTACAGACTTTAGCAGGACATTTTATAAACTAAGCCATGACATTCTTCCTAAGATTAAGTGCAATTTATTGGACTTAACGACCGTTTCGTTATGTGAAGTTCATCATATCAGATAGATATTATAGCATCAATTTAATAGCGTCAATTTAAAGTCAATTCTGGTGTACCTTAAGGTCAAGGTCACCTTGGTCCATTGCTGTTTATTTTATTTATTAATGGTTTGCCTTCTCCTTTTTAAAATTCCATATTGCTAATCTATGCAAATATGTTAAAATTTTAACTCCATCAATGATTGTAAAGAGCTACAAGAAGATCTAAATAAATTTTGGGAAAGATTCAATAAAAAAAGTTTGACTATATTGAAAAATGTTTGACAATGTGTCTTAAACGTGTAATATAATGAAATGTGACTTTTATGATGAATTCGTCACGGTTGAATAGAGAATCCAAATCTTGGTGTTGTATTAACGTTAACTGATCAATATCATTTTTGCTTTGATTTCACGTGAATCAAATTAATCTTAAGGAAAGGCTGAATCATTTGTGCTAAAACGGCTTTCAACAGAAAAAGGCCAAACGTATTAAAAGTAATTTTTGTTCTTATACCAAATCCATCTTCTACTAAACAATTCTATCATATCTAAGAGTGGTATTTTTTAAATTTGAGGAGGTAGTTAAAATCGAAGTTCGGATTCGCAATCAGAACTTAAAATTAACTCCGAAATGTGTTTTTGAAAAGTATTAAATTCAAGGTTTGGTGAAAACTTCATACAAATTTGCGACAGAAATACTACTTAAATTTAAAATAACAGCTCCGGATACAGAAGGTTGGTTTTTTAAACTTTATAAAGGGTTTTCCTTCATCCCTGACAACAGTACTCTCACACAGGAATTGTTAACACAAATAAAGTCTTTAAAACACAAAATAATTATGGTACATAACAAATAGGTAATAATTTTTATTAAATAAATTAAATACACAAGTGTTCACTTGGGAATAACAATGATGAGTGATTAGACTGACCAAAGGTTTGCAAAAGGCAAACTAAAAAGTGGTCAGTCTACATAAATATTAAATATCAAATATCAGCGCGTGAGGCAAAACATTGAACTTTTATTGAAGATCATATTTCGTCTAGCCTCACGCTGCTGAGGGAGTTGGGTGGAATATGGGTTGTGGGAAAGGTAAAAATTTGGATAACAAAAACAGAATTAAAAATAGTGTATGGGAAATGATAAAGGCATAATTTCCCATCGTGTCAGCATTTATTTAAAATGTAGGTGTGATATTATGGTCGGGTGTTTTTGTGTTACTTAACATACTCCCCCCCTTTGAGGGATCTAATCACACAAAACTCTAAAATTCTGTATCTATTTCGAAGCGAGGAGCGTTTCTTCTAGGAAGGGGTTTGGGTTTTCTATTTTTTACGTAGTAAAATATGATGAATCCGACCATTGCAATAAATAATATGAAGCTTATACCATAGTGATGGTAATCATGAGTGTTTATATCATTTGCCCAGGTATCCTTATCTAAATCTTTAGCTACTTCATTTATTTTGTCCTTTAAAATTTGTATTTCCATATAATTTGTCTCATTACCCGAAGATGAAATAACACTATTATCTTTAGTGGATGCCGTTGTTTTAATTGCCTCGGAAATTCTTATTGAAGGAACAAATGAATTTTGTATAGTGGTATTGCTTAGAACTCGGCCATTTATAATTATATGTGGGAGTTTCAATGTACATGGTCTTAAAAATTCTATCAAACCACTTCCACTTAAGGCTAAGCTCTTCGTAGTTCCTTCACATACAAGTAAACCAGTTGCAACATCTTCAAGAGCGAATATCCAACTATTGGAACCTCTATGACTTATCCATTGATCGTGAAGAATGGATTTTGTTAAAAAACAGTGACTTATAGCACTGCTCATATGGTTCAGTAATGAAACTGCACAACTTTTATCACTGTCTCGATGGATCATTGTTGGTAATTGTTGGTTACAAATATAATTTTTGGTTGAAAGAAAATGGCAGGACAGTAATTGATTTTCTGTTAACTCAAAATACCTATCTCTCGTTGGAGTAACTGCTAAATACGGGGATGATAATTCTATAACGAAACTTGAATCATTTTTAAATAGTGGAAACGGAACCAAATTAAAGAGCTGAAATTCTTGGTTATCAACTAAAGGAATCATCATTTCAAATACTATTGAGTCATTAAGACTTCGTCCTTTAATGGATGACAGCTTAAAAATATCTAATACAGATGCTGTAGGGATGTTAAGATAAGGCGGAATATTGTTCCGAATAATTTGGAGTTGGTTGACAAATTGTGATGGCGAAATGAAATGAGGATTCATTTTTACATTATTAAGACTTAGGAGAACGTCAAGTAATGTGTCTTGCACCCTCTCGAGGTTCGTAATTGATAAAATCAAATATGATGTTAACGCTGAAAAACTCTGGCTGACATCAATTATTTCTTGATGCCTTTCAATGTTGTTTAATGATAATTCGAACATAGTCTTAAGGCCTTTATATTTCTCTGTGAGCTGCAAATTGTTTCGTTTAAGCAAATTCACCGTTGAATCTGCGATCGAGCTCTGCCTTTTTAAGAGATGTACTAGGTGCTGTTCATCTTGTTGGACCAAAGAGATTTGCTGCTGTATGTCCTTAGCATCATCCTGATCCAATACCCCGAATAGACTGTGTGCAACATTTCCGACAAAGTCGAAAGGAGATCTAGCAATCCTAACCCGTTTGTTATAAGAGGTATGATAGTTATGGACAAGGTCATTGTTTGATTCAATTATGACTACCCTATGTTTCAATGCGGTTATTGTGGGCAAACAGTAGGGATTAGTTTTTAATTCATCCAAGCAGATTTTATCCATTCTGTCTAAATACGTTTTTACTTCTCCTAGCTCTGCCCAATATGATGACAAATTGTAAAATATATAAATATTCCAAAAACTATTAACTGTGCTAGCAGTACCAATATCCTCAAAATATATGCCTGTATATATGAATTTAATATGGCTTCGATTTGAACCACAACTGTTGAAAGCTCTTCATAAGTTAAAGAAGCTTCTCCTAAATATTTTAATAATAATATTTTTGCGGATTTAACAGCGGCCTCCCAAAGTCCTCCAAAGTGAGGAGAGCGTGGTGGAATATGTTTCCAATTGATTCCCATTTTCAGACAATTTGAATTGATTGATGTTTGAGTTTCGGGTGAATCAAGAAACTCTTGGAAATCTTTCAATTGATTTCTTGCCCCAACAAAATTTGTGGCATTGTCACAGAATATGGTATGGCATACACCCCGTCTTCCTACAAACCGCTTCAAGCAGTTTATAAAGGCTTCAGTGGTAAGGTTGCTAACCACTTCAATATGCACAGCTTTGGTAGAAAAGCATACAAATACTGCAAGATATGATTTGGTTGGAGTTTTTCCTCGGACTTTATAAAGTGTCCTGTCACGGTCGCCAATTGTTAACACAAATAAAGTCTTTAAAACACAAAATAATTATGGTAACAAATAGGTAATAATTTTTATTAAATAAATTAAATACACAAGTGTTCACTTGGGAATAACAATGATGAGAGATTAGACTGACCAAAGGTTTGCAAAAGGCAAACTAAAAAGTGGTCAGTCTACATAAATATTAAATATCAAATATCAGCGCGTGAGGCAAAACATTGAACTTTTATTGAAGATCATATTTCGTCTGGCCTCACGCTGCTGAGGGAGTTGGGTGGAATATGGGTTGTGGGAAAGGTAAAAATTTGGATAACAAAAATAGAATTAAAAATAGTGTATGGGAAATGATAAGGGCATAATTTCCCATCGTGTCAGCATTTATTTAAAATGTAGGTGTGATATTATGGTCGGGTGTTTTTGTGTTACTTAACAGGAATGTTTGAGAGTTGTAAGTCAATAGGCCCTAATTTTAAATGTACTGTTGCACCACCTAATTGATTTATTTATTTAAAGGTTTTATGAAGGTTTAAGAAAATTTCAACAAGTATAAAAAGTGTGGTTACAATTCTGAAAAAAACTGTGTTGATGAAAATCCAAAACATCGTCTTAAATATGTTTCAATGTTTATTTTTTCTTCTTTTATCAATATTGCAAATATAAAAATAACACAACTCACAGCAAAATTAAATTATTTGCAGCTACATACCTACATGCTATCAATTTTGCATTTTATTCGTTACCTCAATTCGCCCACCAAAAATTCTTGAGATGGTTGATGGCCCTTTTATTCGTATTCCTGTCTTACAATAAGCTCCACAGAATTGCCGTGGTAATTATTTTAAAATGCCAAAAATATGAGCAGTTTTAAAAACTCTTAAATCAGAACCTCTTCAACGAAATAAGAAGAAACTAATGACTAGTAAAACTCTACCAAACAATTAATGGAGACTTAACTGTGCGTCAGGTTGTAAAGTACTCTACATTTAAAAGATGTCATTTTTAAAACCGATAATGGATTTGTTTGGAGCGTGTAAACTCCAACGGACTAAATTTATGTGCTTCCTTTCATCTACCCAATTACTATGCCATGTAAAAGGGAGAACTTTTAGCAGTCCTAGAAATCTATATTCTCTGGCAGCTATACACCTAGGTTGTACATTCGACTTTTACTCGAAATGCATTCCAAATCCATTCATAACGAAAATTGTAGTTCTGAAACTCATTGTTATGGATTTCTTTTTATGTTTTCGAAGTTAAAATGAAGTGAATTTCTGTGTTCTACATTTCGAATTGGACTAGATAAGTAAGTTCGATTTGAATTGGCCAGGAGAAATAATTTCAATAATCAAAAATGAAGCTTAACTAATTTTTGCAAAAGACTTGATTAGTGGAAATTTGCAGCTTCTACTTTTTATTTGAGAAAACGGACAAAGCATTTAAAGCAATTTTTTAGGCATAACAAATTGTTTTCATTTAACATTTTCACTTGAAGTGATTTCGAAAATAAAAAAATCAATCCAAAGGTTGAACCCTGAAAATAACTTCAATTGATTTTTAAATTTAATTTCAATCGGTTTATGACATCAATAAACAGTCATTTTTCTCTTACCAAAACGCCTAAAAAGTTTCCTTTGGCCCAGGAAAAATCAAAATTGACAAAAAGTGGAATTACTTCACCTTTGTCGACGAATAAATCTTACATTTATGTACCCTAAACTACATTTAAACGTATGCTAATAAAAATAAACCCCCTATCCGTACATAAAACGTTCACAAGATAATATTTGCTTTTATTCCTAAAACCATGTCTTGATTTACCCTACTCCCCTAAAAAAGTGTATTACAGATCCAAAAAATTATTTTTTAAAATTTTTAAATAACTTCCAGTCTTTTTTTAAAAATAATAAAAGTTGCAAACGAGGTAGAAATTTGGTTATTAAAACCAGAAATGTAGTTTATCGTCAGATAACGTTTTGGCTTACTCACAACGTTGAAGACGTTATAACCCTAAAACCCCCTTAAATCATTTAACGCCTTGTCAAAATTCAAACTTTCAAAAAATTCGTTTATGAGCTTGCGCATTGCAAACATTTTATTTTGATTAAATTTTAGAACTTGCATCAATACCTTCGCTGGGAATAATTTGTTGTTAAATCAAATCAAATAAAAACAAGTTATAAATTTTGTTTTCTTTTATAAAACATACAAATTTTACAGTTTTAATATTTAAAAAAAAAACTAAGCCTTGTGCTCTCTATTTAATCAGCCTTGTTATTACCTTGATATCTTTTGGCGGTCATGAATCTGACGGTGACGATAAAGGATAAGTAGTGTCAAAAATACAAAAATTCATTTAAAATTATTTTGTACAGTTTGTATTTAAAAGTAAGTAGTTGGTTAGTATTTTGTTTCTTTTTTAAAGCTAAAATCGATTAAAACATGTGCTACAACATAGATACGAGACCGAGACGATATACTGACATTTTTTTAATTTTAAAAATAATTAAATATTGTTTGTTTGTTTAATTATTCTGTGGGTACCAGTTTTTTGTCGAAGCCATCAAAATACGGATGTTCGAGGACTCCCTTGGCGGAGATACGATGCACCGGATCGTAGACCAGCATCTTTTTGATCAAATCTAGGCCAACCGCATTGAGTTTCCTGACTTGGTTGGCCAACTGATTGGTTGACCAATATGGGAATGTAGTCTTGTAGTCTGGCAGGGATGTGACTCCAGGCCAAATGTCCTCAGTCGGTGTTCGGAGTATACGAAACATCCTAAATAGCTGATCAATCTCTGAATCGCCCTGGAAGAGGGGCTTTCTTGTAGACATTTCTGCGAATATGCAGCCAATGGACCAAATATCGACGGGACAAGAGTATCTAGGTGAGCCCAAGAGGACTTCTGGAGCTCTATACCAAAGTGTTACGATCTCGTGAGTGTAAATCCGTACGGGAATTCCAAATGATCGCCCCAGGCCAAAGTCAGCGACCTTTATGACGCCATTGTTGTTGATTAGCAAGTTCTGTGGCTTCAAATCACGATGCAACACTCTTCTGCGGTGACAGAAAAGTATCGCATTTGTTATCTGATACAAATATGATCGCACCAATTCGGGATCCATCATTTTGTCCATGGGTAGTGAGTCCATGTATTTCTTAAGATCCATTGAAAGAAATTCGAAAATCAAGTACAAGCGATTCTCCTCCATCAGAACATCTTCGAGGCAAACTATGTTCGGGTGTTTTAGTTCTTTTAGCAGTGAAATTTCTCTAATTGCCGTCGATGGAATACCCTCGTCCTCAGATTCGAGGCGTATCTTCTTCATGGCGACAATTTGTCCAGTCACTTTGTTTCGACCCTTATAGACGACGCCGTAGGTTCCCTCGCCAATTTTTTCAATCTTTTGGAAGTCGTCCATTGCACCAGGGATTGTTGGTTGTTCGGATTTGCGTGTTTTGAAAAGTATTTATGCAATTTTTAACTATTTTTTCAACATAAACTTACGGGAGTGTCACACGCTTATAACGAAGATTTTTTTTTCAAATTACAAAAATCGCGCTTGACTTGACAGTCCATTGGTGCCAACCTAAGAACGCGAAAAAATCAAACAGATTGCGAAATCATTCAACTAACTTTCAAAACAAAATTTGTTTCTTTGTTTGAGGATTCACTGGACGATTTGTTTTCAGAGAGGTAAACACATAATTTTTAAAGGGGTACTTGAAAAGTTGCATGCATTCAATCAAATACATATAAATGTTTCTTTATAAGGGAGGTAAACACATAATTTTTAGAGGGGTACTTGAAAAGTTGCATGCATTCAATCAAATACATATAAATGTTTCTTTATATTTTTTTTAGAGGTGAACAAAATATTTTTTGCAACAAACTATACTTTCTTAAGTTTTTCAAAAGTAAAGCTTTGGACAAACCTTTAATGCGATTTCAAAATAGATACGCTACGATTCACTTAGTTTGTTAGTTGATAATGATTTTTTTTTGTAATATTGACCGCCACCGTAGATTGCTTAGAATTCCAATTAGCTGAAAGCTTAAATGCCCCTAAAGCCGTTCCATATTTTAACTACAAAATGCGCTAAAGTAGAGGGTTACTCATTTCATCCTTCCAAGTTATTAGTTCTAGCATTTGACGCCTGTCAAACTTAGCTGTCGTTCGAATTATAACAGTTGAATGTTTGCCATTAAGGATTATTGATCGCGATAATCAAATCATGCGTTGAGATTATTAAAATTTGCAACAGCAGCCATTTTTAGCACATTACGCGATGAAAAGGGTTGTCATCAAACACTTTCAAGGAATTTGACTGGCTTTCTTACCAACTTTACGATATGATGTGTCATAAAGCGCAATCTAAGAATTTTCAAAACGTAATGCATCTTTAAACCTCGAATGTTTAGAAGACAATTTACTTAAGTTTACTTAAACTTTTTTTGATTTTTGTTTTTAAATTTTTTTATAGTTTTACACAGATTCTAAATTAAAGCAAACAAAATTGCAATGACAATACAGTTGCCAGCTGCCAAAGCGTAAACTAAATAGAAAACAGATCTATTTAGGCGTTGCAGTTGGACTTACGATGTTTACGATCTGAAGCGGAGGCAAAGTCTGAGCTAAAATTTTAGATTTTCTTATAAGAGTCCATTGCAGCGGCTATTCGCTTTAGATAATATCGTCTTGCATATTTAGTTTTGGTGATGGTACAAATTTTACAATATAACGTCCCTTCCAGCAATTGAACGTATCTCCTACTTTTTGAGGCCGACTGAAGATCATGACTTGGACGATTTGTGGATCCAACAAGACGGGATAACTAGCCACACAGTACATCCAATGAGGCCGTTCGTTCTTACGTTTGAAGTTGGTGATGTCAACTGGCCACTAAAATCATGTGATTCGACACCGTTAGATTTTTTCTGTATGGCTACACAAAAGACAATGGCGAAACAATTTCAAACGATTTAGGAAATTTTTAAATAGATTTTAAGCAATTTACTAGGCTAGAAAGGTGATTTATCTAATTTTAAACGATTTTAACATCTTTACTATCACTTTACGATTTGCTAATGTAATCTGTAAAATTATTTTTATAAAAGCAGTAGATGGAATGGTCCAGTCCATAGTTGGGAATCTCAATTAATTGGACCGTTTAAGCGTATTTGATTTGTTTATTTTCAGGAACTGTCACTTTTTAGACACGTTTGGATGCACGCTTTTTAATAAACGATAATTAGCAAATTTACTAGTTAGTAAAGGTTAAAAATGTTGGACTATCTTAGAAAATTGCTGAATATTCAGCAAACTGCTAACTAATAAATTGATAAATCTTTAAGAATAGGTTGTTTAAAATTTTGCGCCAATGTTCACACGAATAATTTAGAGATCTAAACGCATTTAAGCCCAACATTATTTAAGTTAAGTCCGAGATAACACCCAAAATATGCAAACAAAATAGTTAAGAAATACCTCAGTAGAATCACATGCTGCTTGTATGTATTCCCTTTGCTGTCAATTTATTCGCAAAAATGTATCGCTTTTTCTGTTTTAACAAATTAATGGCCATGTGATATGTATATATGTATATGTAATATGCTACTGACATATGTCTGTACAAAAAGGATTTATGGGCTATTCACATGAGAGCGTCCAACCACCGATGAATGAATGTGATTTTAAATAATTTAAAAACCTAAGTTGTGTGCAAACTGTAAACAAATAGGTTGAAATAAGCTTAAGTTAATCTTAAGGTAGTAAAATTAGGTTTTTCATTGCCAAAATAAGATAAATTCGTCACGAATTACAATCTGATGGTAACGAACTGTCAAACTCAATTCGCGTTCCACATACAATCCACACTTCAACTAATAAAATGTTTACGCACGCCATGTGAAACAAATCTTATAATGGACGAATATTCGTTCATTCGTTGGTCGATGGTCGCTCTCATGTGAATATTCCTTTAGTCAGTAAATTATATCCATTGTAATATCCACATCAAGCAAATTTAATTAATTTACGCGCGCCATGTGAAAGAAATCTTATAATGGACGAATATTCGTTCATTCTTTGGTCGATAGTCGCTCTCATGTGAATAGTCCTTTAGTAAGTAAATAATATCCATTGTAATCATGATACAACTAATTTTTTAGTTGTATCATGCATTGTAATATCCACAGCAAGCCCATTCGGATAAGGATTTTCAACTGTCAAACAGCTGATATTTTTTTGGCAACCATTGAGTATTGAGTTGTGGAACTAGAACTTTGGTCGCTGCAGTTGAACTTTGAAAAAAGCAAGGCCGGCCAAAGTGTTTTCATGATACTCGTATGATCCTTATATTATAATTCTCATAATTTTATGTTCAAATTTCAAAAGGTTAAATAAACGAGACTTCAAAATGATTTACAGAAAAGGAATCCAATGCAAAAATCGTCATGAATGAAAAGTTGGACTTGAGGAGCACGTTTAGTACTGAAGTTCTTGAATTCTTTAAAAGTGCTTTCTTAAATCAGACGTTTGGATTCGGCATAAAATTATAAGTCCCCTCTATCACTGACAACATTACTCACACACAGGAATGGTTGAGAGTTGTAAGTCACTATAGACCCTAGTTCTCAACGGACTGTTGCGCCACCAAATTTGTAGTCAATAAATTTGGCGTTTCCCGATGAACTGTATTTTACTTCTTTAATAAATTAAATCTCGAAAATCAGAGTGATAAATACGATGCAGATATAATGTAGCCTAGCCAGAGGTTCCAGGTAGTTGTACTTAAAAAGTAATTAATTGTTTATGTACCTTCATTTTATCACTTATTATTGGCCTAATTACTGTATAAAAGAAATTGATCACAAAAGTTTATTATTCTTTTTATAATAAAGCAATTAAGTTTATCTTATCAACAAAAATTACCAAGTGTATGATACAGGAATTCCTTCTATTAACTCTTGTTTTTTCGTAGGTATACTTTCGATCTTCTCGTTCTTAACCATCAACATGATCTCAATTGTTTAACAAATATTTAAAGCCAAGATAGATAAATATGAATCATATTATAGAATATTATTCAAAGGAAGTGATCTTAACTTCATATATATAATTTGTTTACTGAGCTAAAAATGTAACATCACGTTCTAAAGCTATAAAAATTCAGTCAGTTTTTATTTTAACCAAGATCATTTGTCTCTCGTTGTTAAGGTTAATTGTATTCCAAAAAATAAATCCAATTTATTTTGAGTTTTTGCATATAAATCATGCAAATGATGGTTTAACTGACGCACTTAACTTCAATAAACAACATTTTTGAATAAGCAATATTAAATGTGTTTGTCCTATTTAACACGATTGTTTACAAACACCTAGATGACAATATGACTGAGTACCAATATTTTCAAAAATGAAGATTGGCAAAAGATGTTAATAAGATTTTTCAACAACATAATTTCTTATTGTCGTATTTAAAGGTTAAAGCGTGGTATATATTAGCATGTTGTTTGTTATATTGAATTAGGGATAATCCAATGAGTTGCAACAAAACGAATTTACATTAATAAATTATCTATAGAGCATGTTTGCTTTTCAAACTATTGTAAAAAAATGTTTTACTTTTTTATGCATCCTAGCTTTAAAACTTTAAAATGTTTGCACTCAAGACTTAAGCATATATATAACAAGGCCATTGTTCTTGGTTTATAAATAGTTTTGTTAAATAGAAATGTGCCAGAAGAAATAACGCCAGCTTTTCTTTTTCAGAAAAACGCCGTAAAGGTCTTAAAATAATTTTTTTGGGTTTTCTCCATAAGAAAAAGATCCACATTTTCTGGCCCTAATTTTCCGAATAGTTAGGAAAAAAGCTAGAATCTAAATTTGTAACGAGTTCCTCTTTGCCTTTTCCTTTTCTTTTTCCTTTTGACATCAGACATTTCAAATCAACAGAATACACTCGGGATCTGAAACTATACCAAATCATAGATAGTTTATAATTATCTCATTAACCAGAAAGAGATGGGAGACTTATCAAGGGAAACCTTGGAGTGTATACAAATCTATCAGGTCAGGGCAAAAAATGAAGACAAAATCTTAAAAATCTTACGTTGAACACTTTCTATTCTATCAATATGAACGGAATAGTATGGTATTCAAGAATTGGCCTGACAAAAGAAACACAGAATTTTAATAACATATGGATCACGGAACTCTCGGAAAAATCTTTTGACGAAACCAAGTGTTTTATAAGCTTTTTCTTATAATATAATTATGGTGACCAATAAACGTTAATTTTAAGTCTTGTACAATACCTAGGTCCGAAAAACCTTGATTCTCTTATTCAAACGTGACGAGTTCAAAATATAGTCAATAGTCATAATATATTATATTACACCATTCCCAAAATTGATTTAAATCTTCTTGTAGCTTTTTACAATCGTTGTTGGAGTTAATAATTCGAAAAATTGTAACATCTTTTACATAGATAAGGGATGTAGAATTATTTAAAGCAGATAGCAAATCATAAATAAAATAAACAGCAATGGACCAAAATGACTCCCTTTAGGTACACCAGAGTTGACTTTAAATTGACATGAAGGGTTACTCCTGAACATGACGCTATAATATCTATCGTTAAAATATGACGAAATCCACATAACGATACCGTTAAGTCCAATTTTAATTATTTTATTAAGAAGCATTTCATGACTTATTTTGTCAAATACCTTAATCTGTATAGATTTAGTCGACTTGAGTGTCTTTCGAATGCATCCAAACAAAAAGTAGAAAATTGTAATAAATTAGTAATTGCGATTATTTTTCTCAAACCCATTTTGATTTTTACATATAACAGAAGAATAACGAAGAGAAATTATGTCAAATAATTTCGCTACATGACGATAATTCTTAACTAAATTTGTAGACTGGCGTTAGGTATGAATATTTCGTAAGAAATTTCAAAGGCTCGTTGAAAAGAAGAAACAATGGATATACATTTTTCATCATAAATGATGGTTTCCATCAGGATCAGGACTGAAACATTTATTTACCTTTAAAATATTGTCACGTATAGACGACTCAGAAATCGAAAAATTGATTGATGGAAGATGACAATATTCTTGTGTGTTAAGAGAAATAAGAGGCTGGGGATTGCAGAAAAAAATCTTCAAAGCCGGTCTTAAAATATTCTGCTAATATGTTTGAAATTGACTCTGGAAGTTGGCTTGAAGAATTTTGTTAGGCCATTTTTACGTTTAATATTAACGTATCTCCAAAATTTATGGAGTTCATTTTTAGATCACACTCAATATTAGAAATTAAACAAAAAGTTTTAATAAGTTGCAAGGTTGTATTGCAGTTCTTGGTAAACTCTGAGCGTCTCATCACTATTCTATAGATTGAACTTCAACCAGGCCTTACTGTTTTTATTTAAGAAAGCCTTGTATGCTAGTACTAGTAGAGTATCGTCAGAATATGAATATGAGCTGAGTGTAGGGATCATTGAGAGAATAAATAATGAGTGTTTCAAAAGGCTTTATATAGAAATTTAACAAAAAATTCAAAATGATTTGCCAATGGAAAAAAATCATTTTTTTATGAATCTCAAGCCTTGCAACCTAATTGCAAGACTCCAAAGAATTTTAGCGAACCCTTTACATCCTTAACTGGAAATCTCTTCAAATCAGTGATAAACTATCCGTTAAAATACTAAAAAAACAACTTCACCAGGAGCTGAAAGAATCTCGGTGGAATTTTTTAAATATGGAACGGTGGGTCTTGTTAAAAAAACTTATGCAAACCTTTAATAGCATCTTGAATAATGGAAGCGTTATTATTTCCAATCCATAAAAAAGGATTCATCTTGAAACGTATTTGTATCAATTCTAAGGAATCGCCTAAGAGTTTGGATTAACTACAACAAAATTCTTAAGGAATTCCAAGGAGGTTTCCAAAGCGGCTATTCAACGAACGACAAGACTTTAGTGGAAACAATCTTGCAGCTGAAAAAGAAGCTATAAGTCCTATTCATAGATTTCATGGCCGTCTTCGATATTATCGATAGAAGAGTCTTGTTTTACAAGCGGTACAACAAGGGAATGTCAACAAAATTTGGAAGAGTGCTATAAAACCTTTATGAAAGAAATATAACTGCCGTGTGGAATCTTGATAAAAGGTTGGATTGGTTTGAAACATTAATGGGACTAAAACAAGAATGTTCCTTGAGTCCGTATATGTTTTCCCTGTTTATCGACGACATAATTGACGATCTACCCAGTGGGATATGAGTTATGCAAGATAAAAGCACTTCTGTTTGCCGACGATGTTGTCCTTATTGCTTTTTCACTTCAAACACTACAACTAACTTGTTGTACACTGCGAACTGTGGAATTTAACGGTAAATTTAAATAAATCGAAGGCTATGATGTTAAAAAATAGTGGTGGCAGACTGGCCAGTAATGAAAAGTGGTACTTTAACAGCGAACCAATCGAAGTGATGAAAGCAAATAAATACCTTGGTGTAATGATAACAAGCAACTTACAAATGGAAACCTATTTTAAGGAGAAACTCGTAAAAGCCATTAGCGCAAAGGCTACTTGGAAAAACTGCTTTGCAAGCAATCTTGTTTTCCGTAACGTAAAATACAATTTTCACTTCGGTAGCCAAATCTATAATGCTCTATGCAGCGCAAACTTGAGGATATGAAGAACATTAAACTGTTGAAAAATTACTAAGGATTTAAGTCAAAAGATTTTTTAAACTATTGAAAAACACGCCAAATTGTATATTCATCATTGAAACCGGACTGTCTCCACCCTTTATTTAAACGCTTAAGCTACATATTGGTTAACTTTTAAGAGTTTTTAACATTCCCAATCAAAGATTGCCAAAAATTATAGATCTGTATACTGTTCAAAAGGAGAGTCTTTGGGTCGAGAAATTAAAGGTGTTGGCTGAATATTGTGATATGACTGTTACCCTCAACGTGCAGCCATGCAGTGGAAGAGAGGTCAAAAATGCACTCTATGATCTCATCGCCAAATAAGACGATAAATATAGGCTTCAATGTATCAATCAAGCGACTTCATCGGTACATAGATATTTGTGTAAGAAATTATTTAAGATTAATTCTATTCAAAAATTAATATCGGCCTCGGCCGCACCGAGACGATCTTCCAATAATTTGCACGCTCTGCAACATGTTGGTAAGAGAAGACATTATGCATTTCATTGGAAAGTGCCAAATCTTGAAAGAAGGGAGAAGAACCCCCTTTGGCAGTGATGTATTAAGTGATGCAGAGGTTGTTGCGAGGCAAGAGGATGGGTAGGAAAAGTTAGTGCGAGAGTAGTGTAGGAAAAAGGATGGGATAGGAACTAGCGGATGGGAAGTGTTTGGAAGGTAGGAAAGAATGTCAAGTTCCGGGGGACGCGGCCTGCTTGCGAAGCTCGGCAGTTAGCTCGCCGGAATGGGGGGGGATCTTGCCCCCGAAACTTAACCTCACCTGCAACAAAACACAAATCAGGCCAGAGGAAACAACCAAAAAAAATACCGCAGACGGACAATCATCACTTCAAGGGCGCTGCTGGTGATATTGCAGCGATGCCATCCCACCCGACCTAGAAATCCATGGCGATGTTCGGATTTCCCCAAAGACAATTGACACCACGTTCCAGTCAACCCATCTTCACCAAAAGGACTGTGCTACCGGCCACACCCCTGAAAAATTATCTTCAAAAGATCATGATTTCATCAAGCGAAATCAAACAAACACAAAAAATTTCAACCAAGATGGCGTGAAATGAAGTTTTATTCTTATCATGAATCGAGTAGCAAAACAAAGGTTATAAAGAAAATTATATTTGTAGGTAACATAAAAATTAATATCTTTGACTTTATCTTTATCCAAAGTATTAAACCATTTAACAAAGAAAAACAAATAACTGAAAAAGAAAGAAAAAAAAAAACGTGGAGACGAGATATTCCCTAACAGGACTATCAGAAAAAAACTTTAACGACACCCTTTTTAGTGCCAAACTCTTACAATTATTACGGCTCGAAATTCCCTGCCTGCATGGAGCTCCTTGGAGGGGGTTAAATTTCACAAATAGTGTATCAATCGCGTCGACAGACCAAAGGAAAAACACTACCTCGTTCCCTTACAATCAAATTTTATCTAAATTATTGAAATTGAAAAATTAGAAAAAAAAATAATAAACACTTCAACGCTCATCTAAAATTAACAATAAGACGTAAATTATAAACTATGACACTTTTCACTTTCACTTTTGTCTTTCTTATAACAAGAAAAAAATATATTATTATTTGTGTGTAGATGTATGACTTGAAATATGTATATATATTCTCCATGGGCTCTCTTCTTGACTTCTTGCTAACTTTATTTTTTTTTGTAGGTACTCACATTGATGCCGGGATTTACTTATTTTTGGATTGATACCTAGGTTTAACCACCACCTGACGGATTGATATGATCCTATGGAAGAAGGGTTCCACAGGGCTCTGTGCTGCGGCAGGTTAGCTGAATGGTCCCGGAATCTCCCTTGTGGTTGGGTAAATTTAGCGTGTGTATTGGTGTATAGGTGTGGATATGAACCAGATCCAGTGCAGCAAATTTGAACGTTCCCACAAAGTGATGGTGCAGAGTTTGGGACTACCAACAGTCATCGAAGAATAAAGAGCGCACAAGAAAAATATAATTTAATTTAGAGATGTGGCGGCCCAGCGCTCTGCTGCCAACTGGGACCGCCAGGAAGTCGAATTTTGTACAATTGTAGCCCAAAATTGTATCTTGTATCTATTTAAGCTATTGCATACATGATTTTGTATGGATGAAATGATTGCGTGTGATTACCAACACGTAGGTTAACTTTTTTATAGATGCCAGTAAGTATTAAAAAAAATTGTTTAAAAATAATTTAATCCACCGGAAAGTGTCTTCGGACTTAAATATTAAAAAGAAATTTTCACGGTAACCGGTCTTCGATTTAAAATTTAATAGCTGTTGCGAGGCAAGAGGATGGGTAGGAAAAGTCAGTGCGAGAGTAGGGTAGGAAAAAGGATGGGATAGGAACTAGCGGATGGGAAGTGTTTGGAAGGTAGGAAAGAATGTCAAGTTCCGGGGGACGCGGCCTGCTTGCGAAGCTCGGCAGTTAGCTCGCCGGAATGGGGGGGATCTTGCCCCCGAAACTTAACCATGGCGCCCAACGTGGGGCCCGAACCCACGACCAGTTCTTTACAGTTCCAGCACACCAAACTGGAAGTACCAGCACATTTCCGAGGAAGAACTTTTGGTTTTGCCCCTCCGAACTGGACGGCTTCTAATTGTGCATCAGAAGGCTCATATTGATCTTCGTATTCCAGTTCGTTGACTGAATACTTTGCCGCTGGTCTTTGAGGTTTCTGGAATTCTCGTTCCCTCCTCAGAAATGCTGCTTCTACCTCCTTACAGGCGTTCCTCAGCTGATCCAAGGAAAAGATTGGCATAGGATATACCAACCTCACGACCCTCTCGTTTAAGTTTTTCTTTAAGATTTTCACCAATTCCACTTCCGGAATTGGTATTCGCAATTGGGACTTTATCTTGCTAACAGCCGCCAAGAAATCATCGACACTCTCTGCAAATCCCTGCCTGCGATCCATAATGTCACGCATTATGTCGTAGTCAGAGCGATGATTTTTGAATTGACGCAAAAGCGCATCTCGCAGCATGGGCCAGTCGGGCCTGAAACTGTTTCGTTGAAACTGCCAGAACCAGTCTTGAGCGTTTCCTGCTAGTAAGAGATGGAAATCTCTTAAAATTTCCGCCCATGGACATCCATACTGGCTCTGGAGAGTTTCGAGACGAAACACGAAATCTTCGACTGTCAAAGTCTCTGGCTTACCCTCAAATTTCAAACCCCACTTGTTGATTTTTATTGGAGCTTTAAATCTAGAAGTCCACAAGTGTGATGGGAAAGGAGTTTGAGTGTAAGGAAGTGGTGGATTTGATGGATTCCTTGCTGTACCGTGGATATCATTGTGAAGACTGTCAGGTTGGTATACCCTATCCTGGCTTTGTCTTGACGGTTCTTGTTGTCTCCTACGCTGCTGTCCAGGAGGCACAAAAGCACTTCGCCTTGGATCAGGCTGAGTTGGCTGTAATGTTGGTGGCTGGACTGGAGGTGGAAAACTGTAAGTTTGTGCAGAAGATCTCGGTATCGGCTCATTATTTGGTGGAGTCGGTCGTCCCAGGTTCAATTCTCGGAGAAAGCCTCCGAGTTGATTTTGTATCTCATCCTTGAGAGTATTGGTAACTTCCGTTTGCAGAGAAGTTGTATAAGACGACATAGCATCAACTATTGCCAAATTAATGTAGGCCTTGAGATCTTCAGAAACAAGCCGTTTTTCTGGTCTGTTGCTAGTGGAAGGTCTCTGAGCTAAGCTCTCTAGAATGTCTCTAGAACCACCCACATTATGAACATTCGTATTCGTTGGTCTAGGAAAAGACGTTCTACCTGTGTTTAGCATAACTGTTTCGTTATGGTTACCGAAACTTTCGCGTTGAGTTGGTAACGCTTCTGCCCCTACACCGCTTAAATCACTAAAGGATGGAGGAGAAACAGTATCTATGGAACTAACTGCGTTGTTGATGGGAAAAGTAGAAGTGGGTAAGTTGGATGTGGATCGGACGTGTCTATCAGAAATGAGAGGAGAATGCATGACACGATGCCTCTCACCAATGTCCAAATGTTGGCTAACTGATCTAGTTAGACGAACGTTTTCATCCACATTGGCTTCCCTGATCATCCTATTGATTCGGTCTTCTTCTTCCTTACCGGTAGGATACATTTTTAAAAATTTTTTGTTTAGAAAAGAATGGTATCCAAAATCAAGAAAAAAAAATATGCAAAAACACTTAACTATTAAAGAAATCTTAATCTACAAATTTGGGCGAGTTTTCTTTAGAAAAAAGCGTTTGTTTTTTTTTTTTTTTTTAGAAAAATCTAAACAAAAAAAAATAATTAAGTATATAAATTATTTCATTTATTTTCGTAAAAGAAAACAAAAAAATGAAATAAAAATCGAAATGAGAAATTTCAAAAAAAAATAAACAAAAATAACGATTAAACAAACAAAATAAACGTAGAAAAATTTATTTTCAGTACTCTTGAAAAGTTATAAAAATTAAACGTAGAAAATAAATTTTCAAAAGTAGAAAAATAAAGAAAAAACAAAAAAGTTACGAAAAAATCAAAAAAATAAATTAACAAAAAAAACTATAATTGAGAATTTTGAACTAGAAAATTAAATTTTGAAAAACTACTATTTTCCAGAAAGTTTTCCAGACTATGGTATTTTCAAAGGGTTTGGTTTTGTAATATTTTTCATAAGTATTCGGGGTGCTTTCAGTAGCTTCTTTGGTGGTTTCTGAGCGTTATGGTATGACCTTTACTAGTGGTGTACTTGACAAATAAGACTTCAGACGGACTAGAATTATATCCCTTGAAGTGATGAGGTAGAAAAGGAATTACATAAAGTAGAGAAATCACCAAAGACGAAAGAAATAGATGTGTTTTTTCCTCCCCGTTCCCGCAATTCCAGTCAGTCGCTAAGGACTTTGCTGAAAGACTTGAAACGGTGAGGAAAAAGATATAAAAGAAAGAGAAAACAAGAAATAAAAAAAAGAATGTTGGACAGTGCATCAATGTTCGACGACTCGTCAGACACGGTCACTGAGTCCAAATCGAAAACCTAGCTAGACAAGACAAAATAGGAGAGAAATTGAAATTGTAGATAGAAAAGCAAAAAGATGGGATTTGGAGTTGGGTAAAACGAGACTGAGAAAGGTGACTGTTGTTGCTGCAAATTTTCAGAATTCGTCGCAATTCACCCAAGTATGTCTGTGACTTTCTTGATGATGACATACGAATCTAAAAACTTGCAACAATTCCAGTTGAAGAAAAGAGAAAAAGTAAAGGAATGCATTATTTAACCGCCGTTGCTGTGAGCCTCCAGGTATCCGTCGCAATTCACCTAAGTGCGTCTTAGACCTTAGTGAAGACTTACGAACCCCGGAAACTCACCGCAAGTTTGGCCAAAAAAAAGCGAAAAACACACATTAACCGCAGTCACCGTGAACCTTCAAATTCTCGTCGCGATACGTCTAGGTATGTCTGAGACTTTCCTGACGCAGACTTACGAGATTTGAAAGTCCACAGTAAGTTTGGTTCGACTGTCACAAAAAACGAAAAACTACAAAAAATATTGACTAAAAAGCCAAAACGTTGGACTTACATACGTTGAGCTAAACAGCCAATACGTTGGGCGCCATTTGTTGCGAGGCAAGAGGATGGGTAGGAAAAGTTAGTGCGAGAGTAGTGTAGGAAAAAGGATGGGATAGGAACTAGCGGATGGGAAGTGTTTGGAAGGTAGGAAAGAATGTCAAGTTTCAGGGGTGTGGCCGGTAGCACAGTCCTTTTGGTGAAGATGGGTTGACTGGAACGTGGTGTCAATTGTCTTTGGGGAAATCCGAACATCGCCATGGATTTCTAGGTCGGGTGGGATGGCATCGCTGCAATATCACCAGCAGCGCCCTTGAAGTGATGATTGTCCATCTGCGGTATTTTTTTTGGTTGTTTCTTCTGGCCTGATTTGTGTTTTGTTGCAGGTGAGGTTAAGTTTCGGGGGCAAGATCCCCCCCCATTCCGGCGAGCTAACTGCCGAGCTTCGCAAGCAGGCCGCGTCCCCTGGAACTTGACATTCTTTCCTACCTTCCAAACACTTCCCATCCGCTAGTTCCTATCCCATCCTTTTTCCTACACTACTCTCGCACTAACTTTTCCTACCCATCCTCTTGCCTCGCAACAAGGTAATAGCTCTTCTTAACTGTGATGGCGACGATGTAACCACAGCTGTACTTCTTCTATCAAAAAAGCAATGTCCTATAGAATCCAAATCATTAATAAAGCCTTTAAATACCAGCCTAGCCAAAGAATTATGTTCACTGTTTTATATTTCTCCTTTTATTTTCTTATATGATACAAACGTATCTATCTCTTTTATTTTTAAAATATCAAGTTTGAGTAAATTATGTCAGTCGGGCAGAGGCCATTCTTAACAGATTTTTATATCTAAATAATTGTTAATTGATGTTTTGAAAATTAAATACGAGTAAATTTGATCTAATCTAAATCTAAAATTTTAACGTTTCGGACGAGATTTGTTCTCACTTCTCAGGTTTTTTTAAGGGATCGCCACAATATTATGTACTACGAGTAGACTTAAATATAATAATAATAAATAATGTTTCAAGTTTATTATTCACCTATACTTATTGTTATATGTATTGTTAAATAAATATTTTTACAATAAAAAGCGATCTGAATAAGCCGTTTATACCACGTTCTATTGTTCCTTATTCAACCTTCAGCGAAAATTAATATCAACATACATTCATTATTCTTCCTATTATTATTTTTTAAAAACAAATTCAAAACATCTCTTAAGTCAACATAAGATTATTAATTACGTCAAATTTATGATCGGCGTCTTTTTTAATTAGCTTAGCACGTGATTCAGAAAATCTTGCGAACAAAGATAACTTGATTAATAATTCTGCGGAAAGAATGCACCGTATTAATAGTTAGTTAAGTGTTGGAAAAACAATTATAAATTTATTTACATATAATAAAAACGTGTGTGGTCTTAGTCAATAAACTTTAAAAGGACAAAGATGGTATGTGTCAGGTTGTAAGCAAGTCTTTCTTATTTTATTATAATTGGCAAAGTAGTGGCTACTTTATTATACGCAAAATGTGTTTATAAGATTGAAGAAGTATTTTCCAACATATTTGAAATTAATGCAATGTTCGTTTCGTGGCACAAAAGTCAATGTCATGCAAAGTCAAGTCATAATTGACTCATTGAACCAATACTGTCCTACCTATCTGCGTAATATATTTACATTTTTTATGTACGAGTATATGTAAAAACAACCTGGATGGATAATCCAAGCCGGTTTTTAATTGTAAAATTATATCCTACTTAAAAATGTATTCTTAATCCGATAACTTGGAAAATACTTTAATGATAATTACAGTTGCGTAAAGTCAATTGCCTTGAAGTGTGCCATATTTGAAAGTGAAGTTTATAGAGGTTCAAGTGCAATGTGCTTTTAGAAATAAGTCTAATCACAATTAGTGGTTGTTTAGCAAATAGTTTTAATTGCCAAGCCTTATCAGTACCTTCAGGCCATTTACCTCAATTTTCAAGTATGAAATAAAAAACAAAACTTTGTCATAAAATTATTCGCTTTCAATGCAAAACAGTTAATGTATTGAGTGGTGTAGCTAATGTTTGAAACGAAATCAAAAACAAAAGTTTTGATGGTTGAATCCAAAAATATAATTGACAATAGGTTAAGGTGACAATGAAAACATCTTAGTTTCATAAAGAATTCATACAAAATTGTATCTATACATAGTGACTAGGTAGATTTGTGGAGTTCAAGTGTAACATAAGCCTTATTCTTTTATAATAGGATTAGAATTTAGAATTATTAAATAAAACTCAGTATACAGATCTATTTTAAGCATACAGAGTTGTTTGTTGACAGTTTTTTTTTTTACTTAATATAAATTTAGGAAGAAAGGAAGGAAGGATATTTAGGTTCACGAAGTAGCTTTTTTCTATTAAATTCGTGATGATTTTCTAAATCTATTTCTGTTGAATTATTTACATAAAATGTTCGAAAAATCTTCATAAGTCATTAGATTTCACGTGTCTCAAATCAAACTTAAAGAAACGTTGAACCATTTGTACTTAAACGGTTTTCAAAAGACAAAATGGATTGAAAGTTATTTGAGTTTTTGCGACGAATTCGTCGTCTAAACAATTTTATCATATCAACTTTTTGAAACATATTAAAAAATATACACCACAATAATGTTAAAAACTAGTATTTTTTAAATTTCAACAGGCAGTCAAAATTGAAAATTTTCATAAGAAGTTATTGTCCAGATTTATTGAATTGAAATTGTTGACATATCTGTCGATTTTTCTCAAAATTCTACCAAACGTCAAAAACGTTATTCTTCGTTGCATTGCATACAATTATTTTGGAGATAAAATCGTTTTTTGTTCGTAAAAAATTCGAGGTGATAATTATTTTTTTCCGTTTTTTTTTTATTTATAAAAAAACCGTTAATTGAATTTTGTTCAAAATTTAATAAGTTTGGTATTAAGTCACAATATGTAATATAAAATTCAATTCAAGTCGGTAGTATTATTTATTCGTGAGATATTCTGGGTTAACCAAAACGTTCACTTTCACTGAAAAAAAAAATAATTTTCACCTCGAATATTTTACGAACAAAAAACGATTTTATCTCCAAAATAATTGTATTCAACGAAGAATAACGTTTTTGATATCTGATACAATTTTTGAGAAAATTAGAATTAACAAATTTTCTACAAAACAAAAAAAAAGAAATAAAATATTGCTAAAAGTTGGTAAAAATTGGTTTTCGACTTAAATATTTTTTATAAGTTATAAATATTGGCTCCAATCTAGTTTCATTTTATAAAAAATATTGTTTTCGACATTTAGTAAATTTTTTATAAAATTCCGACAGTCAGTGAATAAATAAATTTTTTTATTAAAAAATATAAAAATAATGTTGAAAATATGATTTTTAAAACTTTAGCAGTACAGAAAAATTAACTCGTAAGTTTATTTTCAAAACTATCAAAGTATTACATTCAAGGTTTGCTCAAATCATCATATAGACTCAAATAAAATGAAGGCTCAGTTTTCAGAAACTAAGTTAGATATTAAAATGATTCAAACTGTATCTAGAAGATAAAGATTTGTACTTTGCAGTATCATCATACAATATATTGTTAAGGGATATGTTGAGTTTTAATTTAGCCTTAAAAACACAGTTTTTGTTTGTCTAAAGAATTTTTAAAGGGCATATTTTAAAAAACCTGATGTGATAGACGTATTTAAAGGCAATATTCAAATTCAGGACATCTTGTTAGCACAACTTGCCTTTTTTTAAATATGTGAAGCACCACCTACAAGAAAGTCTTAGAAATGGAGCCACTTAATAATAATAATACAAACAAAATCGGCCTTCTCACAAGTCTTGTCGAAGAAGATTCGTAATGTTATCATAGTTCCTAACTTAAATTTTTTCACCAAATTTAAGTTTAAAGATAAAAGAAGAAAAGAATCGAAGTTTGGGCCACTCGCCCCTCCTTACTGTAACAAACTCTGTCGACTATCGACGAGACGCTATAACTTCGTAACCATATCCTTGAATCTTCCACAAAAAAGGTCTGTTGGTGCAAATAAATAATAAAAATCGAAACATTGTGTTTTTGGATTATGGGGGCTTGTGATCTACCTTTGATTCTTGTGGAATGATAAAACTGAGCATAATTAAAGGGCTTGATGTTTCTGAAAAGATAAAAACAGAAAACCTTAGATATTACAATAAAAGGTCGTGATGTCCGCCTATTTTGAATACATTAGTTCCTTTATCTTTACTTGTTCTTGAGATATAGATAACTTTAAATTAATTTTAATTAACAACGAAAGATGCATCTCACGATATCTCACGAATTAATAACGTTAACGACTTAAGTTCAATTTTATATTAGCTATATAATGTAACCTGATACCAAATTAGTATAATTTTGGAAAACAAATCAATAACCGGTTTTTTTTATAAATCAAAAAAACTGAAAAAAAAATATTTGGCAACTCGAATATTTTACGAACAAAAGACGATATTAACACCAGAATAATTGTATGCAACAAAGAATAACGTTTTTGACATCAAGTAAAAATTTGAGAAAAATCGAAGTAACGGATTTTTTTACAAAAAATGAAAACTTAAAAAACACATTACTAAAAGTTGGGAAAAAATTACTATCGACAGTACTTGGCAACGAGTAAAGTTATTGCTTACAAACTAAGTTTTTCCTATAGAAAATGGTTTCAACACTCATTAAAATGTTAAGAAAAATCCAATTGTCAGTTTTTTTTTTTTTACAAAAAATACTACGCAAAATTGGTAAAAACTGATGTTTGATTCGAATATCTTGACTCCAAAGTTTTTTAATACTATGTACAATTTTGTTACAAACTTGATAATGTTCTTATACAATCCAATCGTTATTTCATTATAAGAAATACAAAACTATCAAAAATGCTGATAAAATAGCTAAAAGTTGGTTTTCGAATAAAAATATCGAGAACAAAAACAGATATTGAAATCAAATTTATTTCTATTATTTATTTGTATACTAGCTTTTACCCGCGACTTCGTCCGCATTAGATAGTTTTTTTGGATAGTAGTATGAAAAAACCTGAGCTGTACTTTTTTGTACGTATGTTTGAATTGAGCCCAGATGCGATGAGGCCATACTACATAAGTGTGATTCTCATAGGTTAGGTTAGGTTCATACATTTTAAGAAGGAGATAGGTTACTGCAATACATTTTTATACACGACGTTTTTTGTTTTTCCTTCCTTGGCCAGAACGTAAAGATTTTGTGGATTTGAGACTCGTGAGCACGCTACATATGTATAATTGTCCATGGGAAAAACAGTTTTTTTTCCAAATTTTCAGAGGAAACTGCACTCTTTTAAACTGAAACGGCAAATCGGTTGGAATTATCGGAATGCGGGGAAGTAAAACATTTTTTCCTTTTGCTATCCAGTCATGAGTATAGCTTTAATAATATTTCGTCCTAGGTGAGTAATCTGTAGCCGTGTACGATTTCATAACTTTGATGCGTCAAGATTTCTCATTAACAGGACTGGAACACCAACCTTCAATCTCAACTTATGAGAAGGGTTGGGAATGCGTTATTTTCCCCTAATACCAATTTCATCCAAATATTACTCAAATATGGGAATGGGAATGCATTGTTTTCCCGGGGTCAAAAGTAACTTATTTCTATTATTTATTTGTATATGTTAAATATTGTTGGTAACTTTGAGTTATTTTTTTGTTTAAATATTCAATTGACAACTTTTTTTTATAAAACACAAAAACCTAAAAAACAACAAAAAACTTATAATTAATGGTTTTCGACTCAATTATTAGAAAAACAAAGAATTATATTTAATCTCACACAAAATATTGTTATTAATATTTTGTTAAAGATTTAGAAAAATCGACAGACAGAATTGGATAGGAAGTTATCATTGTGGGTCGCATCCCAGCATCTTTTTAGAATTGTTATCATTGGAACGCATAGCACGATTTGTAAGATCGGTGGGTCGTCGTCGTGAACAATAAATAAAGAAAAAACATCAAAACCTTAACATTTACAATTCAAAACACGCGATTTCCTTTCCAAAAAACTACCAAACCACAATAAAGACATAAATGTTAAAAAAAGCAGTCAAATTCTGCTGTGAAAAGTAATGAGATATATGAAGATGAAAACTTTTAAATTTAACAAGGTTTAATATAAATTTATTTTAGCAGTGTGATATCGAAGTCACTCTTAGTAATGACAGACATTTGCTATAGTAAATGGTAACTGACTAGAATTTAATGGATTATATTATAGAGTAAAATAATTTTTCATCTCGAATTCCAAACTTCATGAAAAAATTTATGTTTATTAAGAAGGAAGTTGAGTAGTGACACTTATTTTTTACAGTTTGTAGTAAAAATCTTCCCTCATGTACATATTATGATAAGACCACTGCCATAGTTTTTATTTACATTAATGTAGTTATAGGATATTGGAGATTTTAAGTTTTGTTATATGTTTATTGTTTATGCCAAATAATACCAAAACTAGAAGCTACAAAATGATAAAACCATTCCATTTATCGACTTACCAAATAAACTCAGCGATAAAGTTTTGCTTTTATAAAATGTATCAAAAGGCATTAAAGATCTACACCAAAAATGTATGAATTAATAACCTAAAAACTTTAATGTGATAGTCTTATTGGTGAAGTTTACTTCATTATAGAAAATACTGTCTAGGCAACATTTTAATTCATAATATCATCTTGTTTATTGTTTATGCAAGCAATTCGATTTTCTGTTGACTTATAAAAGACCCTCAATCCACAGTGTCCTATGAGTTACATATTAAATAACTTTATCTCCATCATCAGTATAGAGTCGTTTATAAAACATTTAAAAGCCTACTTTATTATGCTATTTTGCGAGGTCTTTATCAACAAAAAATAAAACCACCGCGTTCATTCACTCCTCGAACTTTTTGTTTCATTATTAATCAATTCATTGCACTTAAGTATAAGGTAGATTAAAAGCTAAAGAATTAACATTAAAACAAAAAGCAGTAAAATGTAAATAAATCAATCCATTGAAATAATTTGCAACACCCTCAAATTAAATGCTTTACGAGCTTACTACAAAATCTCAATTCAACTTATAGTGGCCTTCCGGTTTCTATATTCTGAACATCCTCAATGCTTATCACGTTTCACGTACCGAATAAATTCCTACCTATAAGCCCAGAGTCGCACCCGTGATTGTATGGGCAAGTTCAAGTATAACCAAGTCTACTGATTCGCCAATTTACTCCCTTAATCAACGATGAAAACAAACAATTTATTGGCAAACTATTTGCTATAGAGCTCGAATAATTATTATTATTATATTATCTTTGTGCACTTAGTATTGAACCTGAACAAAATAAAAAGAAGTAAAACAGTAGTCTCAAATAAGAAGAAGTAAACATTAATAATAATTATTGTTGCAAAACCGAAAAACCTATTTATCGAGGCGAACATGAGATACCAGAATCACGAGGTAAACAGTAAAATCAGCAACTTAGTTTGTTATAGAATGGTCGAAATGGCGTCGGTGGCGGTGGCGGTGGCGGTGGCGACGGCGATTCCTTTCATTGTAACGCCATCTGTTTGCATACAACTTAAACATTTAACCGTATAAAATTTAAATTGCTCTCATTTTTCTTTGTTTTATTTGTACTTTATTTTAAAGACAAATATTGTAAATATGGTTAATATTTCTGAAAATTAAACACAAAAACCTTTATAGGTTATATGCTCATTCATAGTGCATGTACCTTGTGATTCGAATCTACAAATTTTCAAATTGTAATTAAAAATATAAATCTAAATAAACAATTTTGAGTAAATAGACATGTGATAGCGGTGAAGCTTCTTGAGGTTAAGATATTGCGGATGTTCGTGCGAGCTATTTAACTGCGGAGAAGTGGCGTTGTTTGCATAACTCTGTTCTCTTATAATGTGTAGTTAAATTAAAACCTTAAAGCACCAAAAATGTCTTGTGCGTCTTGTGCATTCCAATTAAAGACATGTTAAAGAACAAGAAAACAATCCATACATGATATAAATAAATTCACAAGAAAAACTAAGATTGAAATTATTTTTAGACACAAAAAAAGGTGATTCAAATTTTCCTGACAACTACAGAGGGGTTTCTATTCTTAGTACCTTACCAAAGATTATTACTTCAATTCTGTACGTAAGGCTTATCAAGTGGATTGAGAACACTAATCTTCTTGGCAAGTTTCAATTATGGATAATATTTTTGCACTCTCTAGTATTACCAGGAAGTCTATTGAGAAAAAGAAGAAAGTATACGCTTGTTTTGTAGACTTCAAAGCAGCTTTTGACAAGGTTAGCAGACAGGAGACAGGCTCTGATGTACAAGCTTTCATTACTAGGAATCTCCCGTAAAGTTTTGATAATGTATTTCAAACTTCTGAAGTCATCTAGCGCCTCGGTTTGGGATGAATCAGAGTTTTCAGACTAGTTTCAAACGACAGCTGATTTTTCCCAGGGCTGCATTTTAGGCCAAATAATGTTTGTTTTGTTTTTTGAAGATATCTGTGATGTACTTCCAGGAGGAATACTCTTCCCTGATATCAAAGTGAAAGTTTTGCTCTACGCGAACGATTTAATTTTACTAGCTGACAATTTGTTCACTTTGCAGCTACAACAAATTAAATTCCTTGTATGCAAATACAAACTAAACTTAAATAATGATTTTTGAGGGCCATTAAAGAAGAAGACTTACCGAAGAGAACTGTTCGCTCAACAATGTCTGTATTGAGGTAGTGAAAGAGTTTAAATATCTCGGAGTTTTTCTAACGCATAATTTAAATTTTTCGAAGCACGCCAAACGAAAAAGCAATGAAGCTGAGATAGCTTTAAGTTTGATGTGGCCAAAGTTTTTTGGAAATCCAAAAATTGATCTAGTGTTTCAAATATCATGTGTTTCAAGCGACTGTCAACACATGCTTGTGCTATGGGGAAAAGATTTGTTGTTATCAAAGCTTTTGAAGCACTTTAAAGACATTTCTTTAAACGCTTATTTAAATTACCAAAATCAACACCAACGAATGGAATCAGCTAGCCATCTCCCATGTCACTAACCTAAACCAAATGGAGTCTTATGTGGATGAATAAAATCTTATGTTTTCCAATGTTACTGCTGAAAACAGTGACATTCAGGAATACTTGTAGGTACCTCAATCAACAGATTTCATCAGAAACAAACTGTTTCAATAACGAATTGTCGAAAAAAGCTATAAGCCTTATCTTATCTTTAGCCCATGAGTAATTTATGTAACACATGAAAAAAAGAAGATATACATCACTTCATTGCGATATGTCCAATATTACAAGAAATTCGTCGACTACATTTTGATCAAAGCTTTCTTTCTGCAAACAAACTTCACGAAGCATTAAATGGAGTGGTTGGATGGTCTACCTTATAAAATGCCTTAAATTTCCTTTCTAAACTTAATACATTCGACCAGTTACTGTAATTTAAAACTTTTATATTTGTATGTTTAAAATTGTACTAAAATTGTTGACTTTCAATATTTCAAATCATTTTCAAATTGGAAAAAAATGTATAATCTTCTATTTGTTTTGTATTAAAAATAACTTTTTAAATATTGTTAAATATAAATTAATTATTTAGTTTATTAATTTTACTTTATACACATTTTTTTTTCATTATAGAATGTCTGTCGGCTTATTCTTAAGTCTATGAATACTGTTAAATTTTAACAAAGAAATAAAGAATTTAATAATAATAATAATACCTACGTAATTCAAAAACGTTCCTTTAAATTTCAAATTGTTTACCAACTTTACTTTACATTTTATTAATGTAGATATGTATACTACTCTTGTATGTATACTATTCTTGCCAGAATCTTACTTTTGATACAGAATACAAAAAACTCTAAAATTCAATTCTAATCTGCTCAGAAGATCAGTTTAACTTAGGTACATCTATTCCATTATAAAGATAAAAGTGACAAATCAATTCGTTGGTAGCAAAAATCAATTGATTGATCTTAGAGCTGATAATTATGAATGTTTCAACATTTAATTCTCATCTTGCAGAACATTCAAGCGCTTTAAAAATTTCTTATTTTTACACATATATTTTTCTTACAGCGTAAGGGAGACTAACTTTATCGATGGACGATATTATCCTTTGAAGATAAATGTTGAATTCTTAGAGAATCAACACATAATATGTGTAGCCAAACACACTGGTAGGCAATGTTTTCTTTTTCTTCAAGGTTTTGATGGCCTTTATTCAAATCCGACTTGCAAATTAATGTATTATATCAGGTTTTTGAGATATTACTTTTTTAAAATTCGAAAAAATACGTATATGTATATAAGGCTTTTTAAGGATATCTAAATTTATGCAGTAGTTTTTTTCAATAAAATCCTTGTTGGTTTTCCAAATCTATAAACCATTTCTTCAATATTTAGTTGAAATATTTATATTATATCATGCAATATTTGAAAAATCTTGTTGTTAGATTTTACCTGTCTTTCAAAAATCTAAGAGAAATACTAAAGCATTTATGCTTAATCGATTTCAGGAGATACAGACAAGACAGTTTGAAGAACATTTTGCTCTTGTAACGAATCTGTTGTCAGTTTTACTATTTCAAGTTTTTGAAATATATAAAATATATAAAAATAATGTTAAAAATTGGTATTTTTAAAATTTTAGTAATTAATTAAAATTAAAATTTGGATTCGAAATCAAATCAAATTTTGTATATAGAGTCAAGTAAAGATTCATAACTAATGAAAATTTCCAGAAACTAAGTAAGATACTAGAATGATTTACATTCTATCTAAAAGAGAAAGATGTCTACTTTGCAAAATCATCATAAAATGTATTGTTAAGAGATATTTTGAGTTTTAACTCCTTTTTTTTGTTGTTTTAAGCATTTTTAAAAACTTTTTTTGATGAGAAAATATAAAGGCGAGATTCGAACTTAGGACATCTTAATTATTAAAAAAAAGTATTGTTTTGTTTGTGGGACAGAAAAAAAACATAAATTTGTAACGATAAGGATACATAAGATCAACTTCATGAAACTAATAAGAAAAGTAGATTTTATTAACCAAAATAGTCTTTTTTAATTTATGAAAGGAAATATTATAAGTAATAATTTGAAACAATTATTTTTAACAAAATATGATTTTAACTTAAAATAAAAAAATAACGCTTTAACAAGATTTTAGTAGGTAATCTTCAAACACAAAATCTCTGTCAGAGTTTCAAGTAGTTTTGGTACAACTATTCTCATATTCATATTATGTATTTGATGTATGTATGTACGGATCCAGACCTTTAATTAGGGGAGGGGTCACTCACTTAAAATAAAGTTTTTAAGTTTTTAGACACCGTTTAAGAATGTTCTTTAATGTTCTGTAAAAGAGGCTGACAAAATTAAAATAACGTAATAAATAATCTTATTAACATATTTCAACGGCTAAAGTGACAATTTTAGTTATTAGATTTGTTTAAAACAGTATTGTCCACAGCAAGATATGGTCTAACTATTTTATTTCCATAGATATGACAGCATTCCAAGATTTTAACAGTTTTCTAAATATACTCAATTTAAGAGCTTTAATGCAATAGTTTAGAGGGGTTTGGCTGCATTTCATGCAGAAATGTTAAAAATTGTTTTGAAATTTAGTTTTTTTTCAACAATAATATATTCTATTCTTGTTGCCATTTCTATAAATGCGAATAACGCTAGAAAAAAATAGATGCAAAAAGCCAGAAAATGAGAAAAAAATTGAAGACGAGTAACAGGAATTCCAAGCAAATTTAAGTTTGTGTTAAGAAAATAAAAAATGCTGTTTTATCAGAATATAATATTAAATTGACGATCTCAAGGTTGCTTCTTAAGAATCTGAATATTTACTATTTCTCTCAGAAAATATCTTATCAAAATAATTTAAAGCAATACTATAGTTTTTTTTTCAAATTTCAAATTTTGTAAATACCTTTAAGATTATTACAAATATTTTAGTTGTTTTTGATAGACAAACTGATTTCTGAATGAATATTGTTAAATTACTAAAAAATCTGCAGATGAAATCTTTTCTTCTACAACTCAATTGTATGAAGTTTATGGCGCGATTGGAATAGACCTGGATTCCCATTCATATTGTGTCTTAATTGCGCTCTTAATTAAGCTTGTGAAACTTTGCTATAAATAATCAAATTTACGTAACTTTCTAAATTTTGAAGAATAGTACGTGTGATGTGCCTAAAAAGGTTACCACAAATTTGGAAAGTGAACTTATTTTTATGAAGTTAAATATTTTTCACATCGTACAAGGTCAGTATGGATTATAAAGGTTTCTCCTAGAAATAAATAATAAAAAGACTAAAATATAATAACAGAAAATTATGTATTTTGTTTTATATGAACTAACGTTAATTAGGACTCAAATAAGAGGTTAGATTTTGATATTAAACAACAATTCATTAGCTCAAATGCTTAGTTTTACTCTACTGCTGGCAAAGGTGGGTCTAAGTTTTTAGTCAGGGGGTCGATCAAATACTTACCACAATGCCTTTCGAAAGCACCACAAAATAAAATTCTCGAATGGGTGGCACGAACTTGCTCATGTATCCAAAGAGTCTATTTAAAAATATTTCATGTATTTTAAGATTTAAGTACCTGAAAAAAAAGTTTGTTTTCAAAAATTTCAACGCCATTTGATTTCTCAAAAAAAAAAATAATTTTTTAAATTTTTATTTGAAAACCGTTACACAGTTTTTGATCTTTAATTCATTTTTTATATGTATATAAAATTTTTCAATTTTAGTTTAAAAACATTTTTGGTATGTAGTTATTTAGAACGTTTTGTATTTTAATTTCGTAAAATAAATGATGACCATTTTCAAGATTTCGAATTTCCAAACAAATGTTTAAAATGTTTGTGATAATCAAAAATAAAAACAATCACATTTATAATCATCAAACATAAAGAAAAATAAAAAAATCGTGCGATTTTTTTTGATTATGTTCGAAAACTCGAAAATTGAATCAAAAATAATCAGCGATTAAAAGCGATTTTTATTTCATAACTTTCGAGGTCTAAGAACAGTAGCTTACATCTCTCTTTAATTTTTGTTGTTGGAAATTCATTCCCACTTTATAAAGGGTAATTTTTTAGCTATTATGTTTTTGGCAACACTGGTTTGAACAGCTGACGTCCTTTTCGTGTTTCATTGTCAAACATCTTCACTTTGGTCTATAATTTAACCATGAATCGTCTTAGAAACGAACAACGCTTGCAAATTATTAAATTTTATTATAAAAATGCGTGCTCTGTTAAGAAAGTTCAGAATTTTTTTACCGAAAAATTGTGTTCAGCAACAAAGCTCATTTTTGGCTTAATGAGTACGTAAATAAGCAGAATTGTCGAATTTGAAGTGAATACCAGCCAGAAGCATTGCAAGAGCTACCAATGCATCAACAAAAAGTCACAGTTTGGTGCGGTTTATGGGCTGGTGGCATCATTGGACCGTACTTCTTCAAAGATGATGCGAATCGTAACGTAACGGTGAATGGTGAGCGCTACCGTGAGATGATATCCTACTGTTTTTTTTGCCCAACATGCAAGAGCTTGACTTGCATGACAAGTGGTTTCAACAAGACGGTGCTTCATGCCACACAGCACACGCAACAATGGACTTATTGAGAGGCGAGTTCGGTGAACATTTTATTTCACGTTCGGGACCGGTCAATTGGCCGCCTAGATCGTGCTTTTTAACGCCTTTAGACTATTTTTTTTCGGGCTATGTTAAAGCTTATGTCTATACAGAAAAGTCCGCTTCAATTGACGCAATGAAAGACAACATTAAAGCATTTATTCGTGAGATACCGGCCGAATTGTTGGAAAGAGTATGTCAAAATTGGACTAAGCGGATAGACCATTTGAGGCACAGTCAAGGTCAACATTTGCATGAAATAATCTTCAAACATTAAATTATATGGACCATACTATCGATTCAAATAAAGATTTCATGAATTGTATGTGTTTTTTTGTTTAAATTACCCTAATACAGGTTTTATATTTTAGTTTCGTAAAAAAATGATGGCCATTTTCAAGATATCGAATTTCCAAAAAAATAGTTTAAACATTTTTTGAGAATCAAAAATAAAAACAATCGCATTCATGATCATCAAATAATAAAAAAAAAATCAAAAAATCGTGCGATTTTTATTTGATTATGCTCGAAAACTCAAAAGTGATTAAAAAAAAATACCATTTTCTTTTGCGCCATTTTTATTTTATAACTTTCGAGGTCTAAGAACAGTAGCTTATATGTCTCTTTAATTTTTGCTGTTGAAAATTCATTCCTACCTTATGCTTATACTATCGAGTATGTACTAATTTGTCATAAGAAAGTGCAGCTAGTTATTACTTAATGAGAACAAAGGCCCGTTAAGTGAGAACTTAGGCCCGTTAAGTGAGAACTTAGGCCCTCAGTTTACCTAGTTCCTTTGGACTTATATCATTGCACAAGTGAGAACTTAATCCCTCAGTGGACCGAGAAGGCTCTTCATGCCGAGCCAAAAGTTAGTGATTGCAAAATTCTATTTGTGAAGTACGAGTATTAATGCACGTATCATTAAAAAAGTCTAAAAAGGACTTCTTTAAAAGTGACAGCTGCCCAAATAGCAAACCATTAAAATTGAAACCTCTTATTGGAAAATCCTATATTTTACGTGTGCTTAAAAATAAGAAAACTTGTAAAGCATATTCTAAAAACACACAATATTACATTTAATAAAATTGTTATTAGTATTTACTTACACCCTTTATTTATATAGTTTTCAATTAAGAACTCAATTAAGTCACCCGAGAACAATTTTGTAAGATCAGCTAGATTTTTGATTAAGATTCAAAAACAGTCAAAACAGGTTGAGATTTGTTTATTTTCATTTCCAAGAAAACTTATTACAATAAATCAATACTAACCTTTCCGAATGTGACAATTTATTTATGCTGGTGCAATGACTCGCATAAATATGTTTGTCTTATTCAACAATACACATGTCATCGAGATACATATTTGAAATTCCAAAAAACTTGTTTCGGAAGGAAAATCCAATATTTCTCTGGACCAGATACTTTGCGATACGAGTAGCTTTTAATTTGCAAAACGATCGAGTTCTTTAATAACAGACGTAGAGAATTTTTCCCTTGATCATAGTCATAGTCATAGACGCAAATTTGTAAGCACGTATATGTAGCACTAAGTCGTAAGTTTACTCTTGTATCATTAATGACGACTGATAACATTAAGCACACGCCGCCATAGCCACCTTCGTCGGCGTCGTCGTCGTCGCCGTGTCATGCCGGCCGGCAGTAGTATAGAGTAGTGTCATTAAAGATTAAGATTTCTATTTCTTAGGATTTTTACTCGCCCATTAAGTTAAGACAACATTTTGTTAACCGACTCTCTGTCTTGTTTAGCAATGTTTTTATTATTGAGTTAATATATGTAATTGTTTTTGTTGTTCCTTTTGTATTTTGCATTAAGTAGATAGATACACAATCGAAGTTCTCTTTCTCGCAAAAAATGAAAAAATAACATTCTCTGGATTTGGTGGTTTTTAAGTTTTCTACTTTACCTGAAGTTAATTCAGTTTCCACCTGTTGCTTGCACGATTTGAACGCAGTTTTCCAAGCTCCAAAATTTCGTCTTCATTTGCGTTTTGCGTTCTAATTATAAAAGCGGATGAGTTTTTGACTTAAATTTGTCTCTAATTTTCACGGGAGTTCGAGATCATCTTATAATCGTATTTGAATTTAACGATCGGTTTAACGGCCGCTTTAAGGCGGGAAAAGGATTTTAAGTTAGGTTCGTTTGTTTTATTTCGGATTAAAGTGTGCGTTTGAAAACGAAAACAAAAACATATAAAAATGGTGATTTTGAAATGTGCAACGGTTTTTATAGCTATTTTGATACAAATTGTTCCGATTATCGCAACAACCAAGCTTATAATACAACAGGAGGGTGAGGAAATTCAGCCTCCGGTTCAGCATTTTTTGCAAACTACTAATGGAACCGAGTTTCCCCTTCTCATTACCGAAGATCCATTATCTTCCACAATATTTCCGGATGATCAGACTGAAGCTCCATTGATATCAGAATCGATAGTTTTAGGAGCGACAAATGGTACTAACTCTTTGCATTCATCCGATGATGTTGGCAAAGAATCTAAAATAAATTTTGCACCACGTTCCTATGTCCCACAAATGAATTCAACTATGAAGCCGCCGATATCTACTGAAACACCCAACGATGGACCAACTATAGTAATAAGCCTATCGACCAATAACGGAAGTGAAGCTGTTTTAACGACGGCAACCGAAGAATATGAACACGACGCGCATGGACTTATTCCAAGTGCTAAAGTCAATGCAAGCATTCATCTGTCCAAGCCAACAGGAGAGATCATCTTCAGGTTAGTGACATTTTATTGACTTCCATAGTTGATTTCCTTCAAACTTCAATGTATCTATCATCAGACAAAGTAAAACCTTGGTTTTTATTTTTTCAAATACAAAATTAAAACGATCGGGCTTAAGGCCGATATAATGTGTAAGGCTTGTGACTTCTCACATGATGGGCGCATTATAGATTTTGTCGTCATAAATACACGGTTGGGTATTTTCTTGTTCTATTACACATTATATTTGACTTTCTATATTCTGGAAGTCCTTGAATTTCTTTTAATTAATTCGCAGGGTTTTTACTAAAGTAAGAAATTCCTCATTATGTTATATAGAAATATGCATACAATTATAAGCAAATAAACACTGAATAATATTATGAGATAATTTGATAGCTATTTAAATTCTAGCTTTAATCGGTTTTTATAAAGTCTGAACAAAATAGTTGAATTGTTGTGAATGAAAAAGAAACACCTGTGCAATTATAAAATATTATGAAAAAAAAAAATTTAATTGCTAAGTGTATTCAAAAGTCTTTATGTAGGTACTCCAGATTGTTAGTTTTAGTTTGATTACCGCCATGTTTGTCGGCAATTAAAAGTCCTTAAACAGATTCAATTTATTGCAAACCTGAGCAATCTAAGATTGAAATGGGGCTTTTTAAAAAGGGAACAGTTAATCCCGGTCTTATTTGTAAAGTGTTGACTTTTTTCTTAACCCGTCCTTAACTTATCGTTCCATACCTGACAACATTACTCGCACACAGGAATGGTTCAGAGTTGTAAGTCACAAGGCCCTAGTTCTCAACGGATTGTTGCGCCACCTTATTTATTTATTATAAACTTATCGTTCCCATTTGGTCAAATTTTGCATTGCATTAGATCTTCAAAGTAAAGAAAAATGTGACATAAAATCTAAGTTTACTTCTGTGCTTATGTGTGTCTTATGATTTCATTTCCTTTTTCGATTAAAAATACGAAAAAGATTCTTTTTTTTTGTATCTTAAAGATATAATATACATACATATGTATTCATAAAAGTAAGAAATATTATATTATCTATCAAATTGAACTTTAAATAGACAAATTAATCAATGAAAAAGAATTCTATCAATTAAATATCTTTAAAAATAAATCAAACAAAAGATCGATGTTTGATTCAAATTACAAATGATTGTGATTTATTAATTGTTGAATAAATTTATAATAATATCAGGTAGAAATAAAATATTGCACCTAATATACTAGATGAATCAATTAAAATTATTTACATAAATATTTATTTCCGAGATTAATGTCATAATAAGAATTATAATTTTATAAAAAAATATTTTTTATATTATGATTTATGTGATAGGCAATTGGAAATTACTAAAGTTAAATTTATTAAAGTTTTTTTTGAATAAAAGAATGAAACTCCCACAGCTTCTTGTAAAATTTTTATAATTTAAATAATAAAAGAAATCTTTATATAAAAATATGAATCTATGTTCTAACATAAAGTTGTTCTTTTCAATCTTCTATTTATTAGTCATAGCAACACCAATATATGCAAGTTAAATAATACAAAGTAAACTTATTTTGTATAAAGATTCATATACATACATATGTATAGTGTTTTAATTATGTTTTTTTTTTGTGGAACAATTTGAACTAATTTTAAATCAAAAATAATTATTATATCATTTCCTGTTAGCTTTTGCTTCAGGTGTAAACTATTATTTACATTTATGTACAACATTTTTCGTACTATGATCTTAGCAAAGTATTGGAATCTTTCTTAAACCTTTAAATTTTTAAATCACATAAAAAAGTCAACGGTTTCCTTAGCATGTATGTATAACAATAGTGTACCTATATATGGCACGCAACTTACTTCCAGGTGTTTTAGAAGAAAAAAATAATTAAAGTCAATAGAATAAAATTCAAATCAATTTATTATTTGAAATCCCCTCCTTGTTAACATAATTGAAGCAGATCTTACCTAGTTAAATCGTATTTTAGTTTGCAGAACTAAAATATGTTTTAATATAATGATGATAATGATATAATGTTTTATAATAATGATGCGACATTATTTATTTCCTACATTGGTTGAAATTTATATTTCTAAATTATAATTTACGATTATACTTACATATATCTTTTCATCTACTTGCATTTTGTATTCATTCCGTGGTTTAAAGTTAAAGAAATCAAATTTATGTTTTTTGAGGAGGTTTAGGAGACAAAATTGTTATTTTATGTGTTTCATATTGCAAACGAAATTTAATTCTTTAAAATAATTTATTATTAAAACATGCAACATAAAATACAGGCTTATTCTTTTTATTTTTTCAAGTTGGAAGTGTTATCATTTAATGTGTCATTATATTAGTTGAATGTTTGCACATTGACAATATTGGATTGCTTAAAAATTCTGTTTCGAACTTAAGAGACGTTAAATACCAACATTACACAACTTATGGCCGAGGTACCGCCCAAACGTAAGAAGAAGTGGTTGAAAATACCCTCAAAATAATCACAAGCTACATTGATACTTAGTTTTCCACATTCAATGGCAAAGCCCCAAATTTATATGGAAAACAAAAATTATCATTAAAAAAGCTGTGTGCGTTTTATTTAATTTCACTTTTGAAAAAATTAATGGCCCTGATTTGAAAATAAAACAATTTGTTTGTCTTGCTGAAAATTCCAAAAATATTCCATGCAACCTTTTAAAGCATTACCCACAACATGCAAGATTCTAAGAACCTCTGCATCTTAATTGTTGCATGATTCTGTCTTCTAACATTTTATAGATATCCTATATTAAACCAGATATACTTCAAGCACTTGGATGCTAAATAAATGATAAAAATATGTAAGTTAAGGAGCACCCACAGGATAAACATACATAATATTAATTTGGATTGCATTTTTAATTTGGATTGCATTTAATAGACCTTTAATCCTTCACACATATAGATATGTATGCATGTAGTAAATATATATAAGATTATATTGATATTCGAAAACACGTATTTATCTTCTTAAATTCACATTAATATCAATGTGTTTTATTTCCGACGCAAAATTATTTTTTTTGTCAGACGAAAAATTATTATTTTAGTGCAAAATAAAAATAATCCATAATTTTTACTTAAATGTGCAATAAATCAATTTTCGCATACTCATTAAAATAAAATGATGTTAAAATTAAAGTACTTAATTAATTTTATTTCAAAACGTTAAATACTAACGCAAGTTGACAATGATGCATGAAAAGTTAAATCTTATACTTAATAATTAACATCTTATTCTAATTCAAACAATTGTAAAACAATAGATATGTAACTCATGACCACAAATAAAATCTTTTATCATATACTATGTATGTAAAACTATAATAATTACAATTTAAGTTTTCATTAACTGAATTAATAAGAAAGCTTTTGGTATTATAAATTTTTATTAACTGTATTACTACTACTATTGCTTCAATTAACGCGGCAAACAGTAAAATTAAAGCGATTCAAGACTGATGAGGATGATTTAGACCCATACTCTCTGTGATTTGTCAATTAAGGGAGACCAACAAGTTAAAGTCTATCATAGTAAGGTGATAGCATTTCTCTATAGGACCATGAATACAAATAATGTAAGGCAAACCTCAAAAAGCTTTTTTGGACACCTTCTACTTCAAGTCTATTACTATATGTATATCGTGTCATGAGGGGCCCAAATAATGCACCTTATTCAAGGATAGATCTAACAAATCATAAAATGTTTTTATAGCAAAGGATCTTGGAATTCTCGACTTAAACGTTTAATAAAACCTAATAATTTATTAGCTTTTTTATAATGTAATTTATGTCATTGAATTCTGTAAAATGGAAGGAAGGTCATTTGTAAATAAAACGAATAACAGTGGACTCAGACGAATTCCCCGTGGAACACCGGACTTGACTACAACACTGTAATATCTGTCAGTTAAGTATGATGAAATCCAAGAAATAATCTTATCATTAAGTCAAATTTTCTACAATTTTCTTAAAAGCACAGCATGGCTTAGTTTGTCAAATGCCTTACTGAAGTCCGTAAATACACAGTCAACTTGTAGATTTCTTTCGAAGGCGTCAATACACTTTGCTCTTGTTAGAAAGATGAACCATTAAGATTTAACACTATCTATTTACTGATTTTAAAAATGTTTCATAGGTAGTTCAGGTTAAACGCATATAAAATTAATAAAATTAAAAAAAAAAGGTAAGGACATTTTGTTTACCTAACTAACGTCCTCTTTATAATCGCAAATAGTCTAGTTTGAGCTTTTTTAACTTCCCAGGTAATCGATTCTATTTGTCGAATTAAAAATTTGAAAAAAAAATCAATTAAAACTTTTTTATAATTCAAAAAACTGAAAAAAAGTTTATCACCTCAAATATTTTCTGAACAAGGAATGACATTACTTCCAAAATAATTTTATATAACATTTTTATTATCTGGTAAAATTAAAAAAAAAGTCGATTTGATGCTTTTTTTTTAAGTAAAAACCTTAACGAATTACTACTAAATATTGGTAAAAATTGATTTTTTGGGAATAAATAATGTTTCTGCCTTTAAAGTGTTTTTATTCTAAACAGAATATTAATATCAATATTAGGTGATTGTTTAAATTAAATCCAATTGTCGGTTTTTGTTAATAAAAAATAAAAAACTTTTAAAAATACCACTGCAATTTGGTAAAATATGATCTTTGGCTCGAATATCTCGAGAACAAGTAAAATTATCAACTTCAAAATTATTTGATTTTCCACAAAACATTTTTGTTGACATTTATTTAATTTTTGGGGAAAGTTTGTTCGAAAAGTTTTTTTTTTACAAAAAAAGAAAAACTTCAAAAAATAACAAAAAACGGTTAAAAATTGATTTTCGACTCAAGTATCTTGAGAACAAAAAAGTCTATTGACTTCAAACCTTTTTGTTCATCGTTTACAAAGTTTTGTTATTAATATTTTGTAAAGTTATAACCAATTGAAAATAAACCCCTTAAACAAAGATAAAAATAAAGAGTATCTACGTATTATTAAATTTTGAGTTAAATATCTCGAGAATAAAAGAAGAGGTGCTGTGAAATAAAGCCAAGTGAAATACGGCCAAATTTCAAGAATTGGCCTTATTTTACTTTTGTAAAGTGTAATAAAGCCAATTGTCAACAGATGGCCAAATGAGTTTTATTTCTCTTTCAACGGTGTGGTTTGTCATTAATACCTCACATCTACCCCAAATCCTATAGTTTGTTCAAGCAAGGGGTTTGCAGGGGGGGCAGTCCCCTTTCTTAAAATAGTTTGGCCGTATTTTCAATATGACCAACTGCTGAAAATTGAACTCATTTCACCTTGGTAAAGTGCAATAGGGCTAAGTTTTGAAAGTTGGTCTTATTTCACTTGGCCTTATTTCATGGCACCACTGACTTTCAAGTCATTTCATGCTTTAAAATATGTAAGGACAGTGTTTTTTTATTGAAAATCCTCGAATACATCTTTACAGAAAACAGCTTGGACTTAATTTTTAACTTCCCATAAGAAGTTATTGTAATCGGTCCGATTTGTCGAATTGAAAATTTGGACATTTCTCGACGTTTCAAGTTCAAGGTCCCTAGAGTCGAAATAAAATATTTTTAGAAAGATGTCTGTGCGTACGTGTGTACGCTCGAGAAGTTTTTTCGTCGTCCATAGCTTAAGAACCAGTAGAGATATCGACTTCAAATAAATTTTGTTATACAGATTTTAATGCAGAAAAATGCAGAAAGGGTTCTCAAAAAAATTTAGTGAGTGGCTTTTTTACCACAGCAATTTAAAAAAAAAGTGAAAATTTTAGTTAACACAAAATATCTCACGAACCAATAACGCTAGAGACTTGAATTAAATTGTATATTATATATTGTAACGTGATACCAAACAAATATATTTTTGGAAACAAATTGACAGTTTTTTTATAAAAAAAAATAAAAAAGCTAAACAAAACATTATACTAAAAGTTGGTAAAAATTGATTTTCGACTCAAATATCTTTTCAAAAATTTGGGCTTCAAATTATTTTTTTCTTATAAAAAATATTGTTGACAACATTAATTGAATTTTGAAAAAAAAAATAAAATTGATGTTTTTTTTACAAAAAATGAGAACCTAAACAAAACATTACTAAAAGTTGGTAAAAATTGAGGCTTAAGTAATTTTCGACTCAAACATGTTTTCAAAAATTTGAGATTATTGCTTCAAATTAATTTTATTTTATAAGAAATATTGTTTTCAACATTCAGTAAAATTTTGAGAAAAATTGAATCGACAGTTTTACTTTACAAAAAATAAAAACCTAAAAAAAAAAAACAATACTTAAACTTGGTAAAAATTTACTTTTGACTCAAATATCTTTTCAAAATTTTAAAATATTGGCTTTAAACTATTGTTATCTCACTAAAAATATTGTTTTCGACATTTAATAAATTTTTTTATAATAATCCAACAGTGCGTTTTTTCATACAAAATTAAAATTAAGAAAAAATTGGTAAAAATTGATGTTCGGTTCTAGACATCTCTTGAATAATAGAAGACATTGACTTCAAATTAATTTCATTCATCCAATTTGTATTTGTTTATATAAGAATTAAAAACTTTTAAGAAATGCGACTAAAATTAGTAAAAATTGGTAGTCGACTAAAAATCTCTTTAACAAAAATAGATTTTGAAATCTAACTATTTCAGCATATGCAAAACATTGTTGTTAATTTTGATTTTTTTTTTAAATAATTCAACTGATATCTTTTTTAACAAAACACGAAAACCTACAAACCTTTAAAGCAAGTAAAATCGACGGATGGGATGGGAAGTTATCAGTGTGGGTCAGATCCCAGCCTCTTTTTAATGTTTTTGCAGCGTTGTGTTATGTAAAATTGAACACATTGCTATCATTTAAATTTAACATAGCTACCTTTGAAGATGAAAGCTTTTTTTATTTTCCAATTTATTTAAACAATATTCTTCTTTAGCTAGTGGAAAATGGAAAAGCTCTCTTAAATATTTATAAAAACCTACTGATATCGAACTCATTTCATATATATAGGCAATATATGTATGTATATTTCGAAATGATTCATGATCGTATTCTCTCTTCAAGTCAACAAAGCATTACTTTCTTGATTTAGTCTCTTTATTTTTAAATTTACTGTTGATTTGTAATTGGTTTCATTAAAACAAAAAAGTCGAAGGTATTCGTTTCCATTCCTAGGTATAGTGACAACCGCCTTAACTGTTTAAATATATACCTCCTTATTAATAATTGCTCTCTTTAAATTTTAAGGAATATTTAAGAACAAATGTCTTTTGTACTTGATTTTTTAACGAAGTTGCATATCATGGTTTAGTTGGTGCTTTATTTTCAAAGTGTAATAATCCTGCGAATTTACAAGACGGAATTAATTAGGTCTGAGCTCAGTTCCATTGGACTGTCACCTGAATGATTTTTTTGAAATTTTTGAACCATCAAACGTGGCTTAGAAATAAATTATTTTAAAATGTTGAATTTTAATACTGATTGTGTTTTAAAATTCTTAGTCGGAATCTTGTTATACTTGGCAGCAGCACAACTACCTTTAGTTTTGTAAGTTTTACTTAAATTTTTGTTTTTATTTTTTGGTTTGAGTGGTGAAGAAATATGTGATATGGTTTTTTTTTAAGTAAAAAGTGGGAGCGGCTAACAACTTCATTATTTATAACAATTTATTTAGATATGCCGGGAAAATTTTAATGGAAAATAGTTGTTCTAATGTGTCTTTAGGTAAAACAGTTATAATATTTTCTCATGAGAATTGAAAATCTAGCGCAGATAATGAGATTTTACAGTTAAATAAGAAAAACAAAAGAACTTTTAAAATTTGTCGAATTGAAAATTTTTATATTTCTCGACGTTTCAAGGTCCCTAGAATTAGACCACAAATATCTCACGAAAGAAAAATGCTAGCTACTTCAATAAAAATTGTATATTATTGTTGTAATGTAATGTGATACCAAATAAGTATGATTTTGAAGAAAATTCAATTAATTGTTTTGTGTTTTTTTTTTTTTATAAATCAAAAAAACGGAGACAAATTATTTGTAACCTCGAGTATTTTTCGAACAAGAATAAGGTTTTAAACATCTGGTATTATTTTTAGAAATATCAATTTGACAGTGTTTTTTTTTTAAAAAAGGTTTTAACTTGTAAAGGATATTGTTGTTACTATTTTATAAATTTAAAAAATCAAATTGATAATATTCTTAGCAAGAATAAAAAACTTCAAAAATACTACCGAAAACTGGTACAAAATTATTTTCAACTCAAATATCTCGAAGGGAAGGTTTTTTCGTCGTACATATCTCAAGAACCAGTAGAGATATCGACTTCAAATAAATGTTGTTATACAGATTATAATGCAGAAAGATGCAAAAAGGACTCTCAAAAAAAATTGAGTGGGTGGTTTTTTACCATAGCAATTTAAAAAAGGGGAAAATTTTGATTACTACTTGGATTAAATTTCATATTATAAATTGTGACGTGATACCAAACTAATAAAATTTTGAAAACAATAATTAAAAAAAGAGGCTGGGATGCGACCCACACTGATAACTTCCCATCCCGTCTGTCGATTTGTCTTGCTTAAAAGGTTTCTAGGTTTTCGTGTTTTGTTAAAAAAGTAATCAGTTAAATTATTTAAAAAATTAACAATATTTGGCATATGATGAAATAGTCTGATTTCAAAATCTATTACCAATTTTAGTAGCATTTCTTAAAAGTTTTTATTTCTTATATAAACAAATACAAATTGGATAAATGAAATTAATTTGAAGTCAATGTTTTCCATTATTCACGAGATATCAAGAACCGACATCAATTTTTACCAATTTTGCGTAGGTACTATTTTTTGTAGATTTTAATTTTTTATGAAAAAAACTGACTGTTAGATTTTTCTAAACAAATTACTGAATGTTGAAAACAATATTTTTTATAAAATAAAATTAATTTTAAGCCTATATCTCAAATTTTTAAGATTTGAGTAGAAAATCAATGATTTTTGACTCAAACATCAAACAACAAAATATTGGCTTTAAACTAATTTCATCTTATAGAAAATATTGTCTTCGACATTCAGTAAAATGTTTATAAGACTCCAATAGTAAGTTTTTGCATAAAAATTTATATTTACAAAAAATAATACGCAAAATTGGTAAGCATTGATATTCGATTTTCAAAATCTCGTTAATAAATGAAGGTATTGATTTCAAACTGATTTCATTCTGCGTTAAATTTTCTTAGAAAAAACCAATATGTATTTGTTTATAAAAGAAATAAAAACTTTCAAGATATTCTATTAAAATTGGTAGAAATTGGTTTTCGACTAAAAATCTCGTTTACAAAAATAGATTTGAAAATCAAACAATTTCTTCATATGCAAAATATTGTTGGTAATTTTAAGTAAACTTTTTAGGAAAATTCAACTGACAACTTTAAAAAAAAGTCACGAAAACTTACAAAAACAACAAAAAACGGAGAAGAAACTTTTTTTGACTTAAATACACTTCGTGTCACATTAATAGGGACAAACTTTTTTCGTTTTTATTTGACAATATTTTTCAAACCCTTAAGTTTTTTTTTGGAAAAACTCAAATGTGAAATGAATGAGTTTATATTGAAAACATTTTGAAATAAGTTAATAAATACAAGTTTTTTGCGGTTTTTTCCAAGAAAGTCATGGGAGCTTAGTACGTTAGTACGAGTATTAATTTAATAGAATCAAGAAGTATAAGTAGAGGTAAGGGTGTAACCAAAGATGAAAAAGGCCAAATTCGAGCTTAACAGAATCTCGGCAAAACCATCCGTTTTATAGCCAGCAAAATTAGAAGTAGTTCAAATTGTGTATACAACTACCTCAAGGACCCAGAGAGGTATAAAAAAAAAAAAAAAAACAAAAAGGAAAAGTCAAGAAAGCCACTTCATTTCATCATTTCAGGAAAGGCGAGCTGCTTCAAATTTAAGACTTTCCATTAGTAAAATCAAGGCAGAATGCTAGTCGACTGTTGCTCGGATGATACAGAAGGCAAACCATATACGACACCAAAAAATTAAGAAAGAACCACCATAGAATGCTGCACGCAAGAGCCAACGCCTTAATTTTGCAACAAATCACATCAGGTGGAACCGAGGCATACCGTCGTCTATTCCGAAGCAAAACAAATAATTTGGATGGACCTGATGGATATAGCTGCTATTTCCATGATTTAGCAAGGAATAAATCTATCTTGAAAAACAGTACAGTGAAGAAGGCGGTGTAAGGGTAAGGGTGTCAACAACCTATTACTAATTAATCGATTCTGGAACGAGTTTTTCCGCAGTTGTATTAATTTTTGGCGGACAACTATGGACTTCCCAACAAGCTAATGCACCAATGACTTTTAAGAAAAAAACAGGTAAATTTAGATCTTGTCCCTTTTTATGTGACACAAAAAAACAAATACTTTTTGTGACCTTCTTCGGAAAAATCGCCATAAAACTTGTATTTATCAACTTAATTCAAACAATTTTTTGCTGTATAAACTTAATACATACATACCTTATTCATTCCACATTTGGGTTTTTCCAAAAAACCTAAGAGTTTAAAAAATATCGTCAAACAAAAAACGGAAAAATCTTGTCCCTATTCATGTTACACGAAGTGTATTAGGAGAACAAAGAAAGATATTGAGTTCAAATTATTTATATCACACAACATATTGTCATAAATATTTTGTTAAAGTTTTAAGCAAGAAAAATCGACAGACGGGATGGGAATTTATTAATGTGGGTCGCATTCCAGCCTCTCTTTATTATAATTTTCTTAAGCTATTGTCAATTAAAAGTAAAATAAACCCTGAAACTAAAAAATACTGATGTTAAAAATTAAATTTTGAGTTAAATATCTTGAGAATAAAATTTCAATTTGGGCTACGGCTTTTTATGATATAATAATTCAGTTTGTGAAAAATTAATTCCATATAATATTATAGCTAAATTAATTTTGTTTTCCGTCAACTTGAAATTACAAACTTAACTTTCAATTCTTTTAAAAAACGATCTTTACCTACATTTATGGCGCCAAACGGATCTCACTTCTCTAATTTTTCCTATTAAAAAATATACAAATCATCATCAGCGGTAACACCTTCTGGAAAATTAATTAAAAACAAATTTTGAATAAATATAGATTTTTGATTGATAAATAATTAAATTGCAATTAATTTTTATTAAATGTCGCATCCATTTGAAAAATAAAAAAATCATTGTCTATTATATCAAGCAATCAAATTGTCTTATCTTTTTTTTTTTCCTTTCTCTACGTATTTAGGCTTTGTTAAGCAGGATAAGTAAATACGGTTATATCCCACAAATTATCTTATTCTTTGTTTTAAGTAATATAAAAATATAATAATATTTTAAAACTTATCAATTAAAAACAAATCTCCTTATTTTAAATAATTATCATATCGAATTCTTTGCTCACACGCAGATTTCAGCAACCAAAATTCTCTATTGTCCCAAAGTTCTGTGTTTTCTGAGTATTGTTACAAGTTAATTGAATAAAGAAATAATATTTGAAAGATAACAATTTGTCATCAAAACAATCGATTAATTCCCTACACAAATGTGTTTATCACATTTTTATCACAGCCCATCAATTTTAACATCACGATAGAGCTGTTTGTAGGCATGTACAATGAAATCAATATGGCGAAGAGTAAGATTGATCTGTTTACATGGTAAAAAATTAAACGATTTTGTGGTTTCCCGGTTTCTGGTTTCTCAATTTTTACAATTTTGTCATAATAAAAAGACAAATACATTTTGAGATATTGTTAATTAAAAAAAAAAACAACATATTATAACAAATTGTTGCATAGATTATTAGGTAAGAAATATTATTGACAAAAGATTTGCATGTTTCTAAGGTTATTTGTTTTTTATCATAACCTCCCACTCCCACTTAATTATTCTTTTATAGTTGAGGTGTGTGGTTTAAGTATTGACGATTTTAAATAAATAAAATAGCAATTGCATTAAGCAAAGATTTTATTCAAACACTAATCACTTTAAATCAAGTTAAATAAGCGAACAATTTAAAATCAATAATGTCATCTTAATCGTTAGATACTTTAATTATTTGATCTGAAAATATTTTGCTTTTTTAATTAAATTATTTGTTAACTGCTTGTTACTTTTTATATTAAAATATGAATGGAAAAGGAAGACGCGTTTCACCACAAGAAGTGTGTAAGCTTGAATATACGGAAGTCATTTACATAGAAAAACCTGTATGTTAATCCAAAAATACTTATTTTACAGTGAAAATAAAAATTAAAATACAGAGTTTTTCAATAAGAAGTTTCATTTTGAAAATAAGAGATAAATGGATGTCTATTCACTGGTCGACAAGGTTTTCTTACTGGCAATAAAATTGAACTTTTGGGTTTTGGTGGCCTTAATCCAAATCTGACTTAAAATTAATGTATCACGTCAGGTTTTTAATATATATCTTTCATTCTTAAAAATCGAAAAAAAAAAACACTTATATAAGGCTTTTTGAGAAAAAAAGCTTATTTCAGTAAAATACGTGATGGTTTTTCAAAAACATAATACCTTTCTTCAATATTAAGTTGAAATATTTATATTATTTCATATAATAGGTATTCTAAAAGTTTTTATAAACTCTAAACCATTTATGCTACAACTCTTTTAAACACAAAAAGGCAAAACGATTTGAAAGTACATTTTTATCTATTATATCAAATTTTTGAAATACATATATTAAAAAAAATGCATAATTAAAAAAATATAAATAATGTTGAAAACGTGAATTTTTAAACCTGTAGCAAATAATTAAAAACATAAGTTTGGATTCGATCTCAGCACTAAAAACTAAATTCAAAACGTATTTTTCAAAACTATGACAGTATCAAATTTGCAAAATCGTCATACAATTTATTGTTAAGAGATATTTTGAGTTTTAATTGAACCTTAAACACCCCATTTTTGTTTGTTTTTAGCATTTTTAGAGGGGCAAATTTTTTTTAAAACCTGATTTTATAGAATCATTTAATGGCGATATTCGAATTTAGGACCTCTTAATTTTTTGAAAATGTAATTTTTTGTTGGTGGACAGAAAAAAGTAATTTTGCGATTTTTAAGAAGAAAGTATGCCATTAACGATATTTATAACATCATATCCTTTTTCATAAAATTTTCTTGGTAGCGTAATCCATGAAAAATAGGGTTTTATGTCGAATGCATAATTTCAAATATTGACGAGAAATCCATAAACTAAGGTTCCAGCCAACACTACCAACTACAGCAACAATATTCTCAGTTGTTTTTGTGCGATGAAAACAGTTTCGAATCTTTATATTAACTTGTCCTAACGACTCACTATTTCCGCCGACGCGACCAACGACAAAAAACTACTTTAGCTTTACGAACTTTTACTGCTAAATATTCACCATTTTTGTAGTGAATTTTACCAACTTCAATGCAATATTGAGTTTTTTAATTTAAAGTAATGGCGTAGTTTAAACTTGTCAAATGTCAAAAGATGACAGCTGGCTGTTCAAAATGAAACCTCTTACTCGATATATACAATGGAAACAAATTTAAGGTTTCCACATATTTGTTAAGTCGATTTCAACAATATTGAAAATTCATTAAAATTTTGCATTCATTTCTCTAAACCTTACATAAATCATTGTTTCAAAATTCAATTTTCTTACAGCCAATTCCTTGAAAAAGTTCTAAAATCAATTTAAAATTTGGTTTTAAAAATATTTACAACCACAGCATTTCTATAATAATTTCCTTAGTGTAAGATTATTATTGAGTTTTAAAGACTTAGACTTTGGTTTAATGAAACAAAATTTTATCGAAAAATAAACTACTTTCGTAGCACCCAGTAGAATTGGTTGACATATGTACATATCTGACATTCTATTGAGTAAAAATATTGAATGTTGATCAGTTTTTATTTAGCGGCAAGCAATTTTGTCATTGATTTCAGTTTATTAAATAAATTGTCGATTTAAATTTATTTTGATTTTGATTTTTTTGTGAAACAACGCTTTGCAACGTCGCGCGTCGTGTATTTTTAATATTATTTTCTTTTGTTTGGTTTTAAAATGTCTTGACAAATTTCTAATTAATTTTCGAAGTGGTCGCAGTGACTAAAGCCATATAGGAATATGCTACCTACTCCATGTGCAATTTTTTTTTAATTTGATTAAAACAAACTATATTTTTTGTACACAAACATGCAAATAAACAGACCATAACGCATTATCTGTAAAACCAACTTCTCCACACAAGTTTTTCCTCAGAAATTTCCGATCCCCGACCCGAATCGAGCAAATCAAGCTCATTTCAACTCGATTTAGGTATATAAAGAATTTAGGCGAGCTTCAAGCTCGCTTCAACACCACATGTTAATGTAGTAGTATATGAACAAACCCCCTTCTTGAAGTTTTTATTTTTTGTCAAATTGTTTGGTTAAAACTTTAAAATCGACTTTCACATTACACATACGTATTTTTTTTATTTTGATAGTCAACTATCAAAAATCAGCTTACACGATTTCACCCCTGGTCTGAATTTCGCTATTTTTTTTTTGGAATTTTTTGATAAATTATTCTGGCAAATAATTATTTGTATCAACTTTCAAATATAAAAACCGGACTACTGCGGATCGTTTTGTTGGCAATTTATCACTTTACTATATATGGAATGCGAACAAAACGCACTTATTGTTAACTATTAAAAGTACTTCAATTATTAATTGGCAATACATTTCTTTTCTCCACGCGACATTTTGTTGATTCATTTCCTTCTCCATTCAATGAATAAGATGAATGCTTATAAACAATAAATAATGTGCTTTAAAAATGTTGTCTTGATAGTGTGCTAGACCTATTCCACTCCATATTGAAGCTTGACGAGATTGTGATTTTCAAATATTTACCTGCCACTTATGACATTTAACCAGACAGCGGTAATGTTATCATTGTTATGATTGACTATTTAAAAATTAAAATCAAAGTAGAGTGGATCGGTTGGGGTTTATTTACTTATTTATTACTCATTAGATTGCCATTAAGATTCTTAAATTTTATGAATTTTATCACTTGTATCTACTCAAACTAACTACACGTTTACTTAATGAAGTTGGCTATGTAAATTTAATATTTTTTAAAAAAGTTATTAAACATTACTGAGTGTTTTCGACTTGCACAATTTGTCATGTACATATGTATATAGGAATCAGAAAACAATGAGATCACATTAACACGTTACACTTTGAAGAGTTTCTGTTTTTACAAAAATATTGTTAAAACACAATTGTTCAAACACGTGCAGGTGATCTTAATTATTTTTAAGAGAAAGCAAACAACAGGTATGTACGTATTTATGTACATAATGTAGGAAAAATTAATTAAAATATTGCAAGAGTTAAAAAGAAGCGCACCGTAAGGAAAACGTACGAGTATATAAATATTGATATTATCTTATCAGCAGTTAATATGCTAAAGTTGTTTTTTTAGGTTTTCGTGTTTTGTTAAAAAAGTGTTCAGTTTATTTTTCCTAAAAAATTAACTGAAAATTACCAACAGTATTTTGCATATGATGAAATATATTCTTGCCATCGAGATTAGTCAAAAACCAATTTTTACCAGTTTTAGTAGCATTTCTTGAACATTTTTTTACTTTTTTTTGTAGATTTTATTTTTTACGAAAAAACTGACTGTTGGATTTTTGTAAAAAAAAATTTAACTGAATGTCGAACATAAAATTTTCTATTAAATGAAATTAAATTGAAGCTTAAATTTTTAAAATTGAGCCGATAATCAATTTTTACCAAATTTTAGTAATGATTTGTTTAAGTTTTTTTATCTTTCTGTGTTATTATCTGCATAGAAAAAATGTATTAACTTTCCATGGAAAGTTATTTTAATCGGTCCGATTTGTCTAATTGAAAATGTTGTCATTTCTCGACGTTTCAAGGTGGCTGGATTCCGAATCAAAGATCTAGAAAACCTTCAGAAAACAACTTAGAATATGTAAAAAATGATTTTCGACTCAAGTATCTTGAGAATGAAATAAAATTACTGGCACAAAATTTTAAGTCATTTAGTAAAATTTTAAAGCCATTTTTAGCAATTTACTCAGCTTAAAAAATGATTTACTTAGTTTTAAATGATTTTAGCATCTTACTATCTCTTTAAAATTTGACAAAATTAAAATCACGGAATGGCTATTTTAACTTTTAGCAAATTGTTAAATTCATATGACATCTGTACAATTATTGTTATAAAAGCAGTGGACGGAATGGCATAGTCAACAGTTGGAAATTCCAATTAATACAATTAATACGTTTAAACATTCTTTGTTTATTATCATGAACTGTCACTTTTTAGACATGTTTGGATGCTCCTTTTAATAAAAGTCAATAAGGCATAAAATCATCAAGGTGCAGAATTGGCTTTGCTAGCAATTTAATGTCTTAAATCTGGTCAAAATTGAGAAAAAAATTAATAAAATACTAAAACTAACCTGTTTTGTTTGTCCATCAAACAATATAATTTATAATCGACCAGCCCAACAAATTAAACATACCAAGCTGCTGTTAATGCCATCGATTATCTGCTTGAACAAGTGCAACCTAATGAATTGATCATCGTTCTTGGCGACTTCAATCTTCCCCATCTCAATTGGTCCACCTCAGATGATCAGACATCCTTCTTTCCAACTAACATCTCCTCTGAATCTGAATCGCTGTTCATTGATCGTCTGTCTGATTGTGGTCTTTTTCAACTAAATGGAGTAGCAAACTTTATGGGGAGACACCTTGATCTCATATTCTCAACTGATTGCGATAAATGTGTTGTCTCCGCGAGCTCTCACCTTCTCTCAACCTTGGATCCCTATCATCCTCTCCTTAATCTCTCCTTTCCCATTGATTTTGAAAACAACGTTTTTGAAATGGAGAATTACTGTTATGATTTTCGTAGGGCTGATTTCTCTAAACTCAACAATCTTCTTAGCTCAGCCGACTTTGAATTAAGTTCCCTTCACTCAACAGTAGAGTCCCTTACAAATTGGTTTTATTTGATTCTCTCATACTGTATTGAAGAATCAGTACCGTTCTCTCGAAAAAAAGATTTCACATCTGCTCCCCCTTGGTACAACAGAGAGCTCCGTAGCCTAAGAAATACCCGCAACAAGCTTTGGAAGATTCCTTACTTTTACAAAATGATCTTAATACCTTTTTTGTTTGGTGCATGCATAATTTCCTAGAGTTAAATGTAGGTAAATGTAAACAAATGACCTTTTTGCGCAAAAAAATCCCATCCCATAGAATATACTACTTCCTTAATGACGCCGTCAACGTAGTCGATTCTATTAGAGATCTTGGTATTATGTATGTGTGACAAACACCTCAATTTCCATTCCCATTTTGACCAAATTGTTAATAAAGCTAATAGATCTCTCGGTTTTATTAAGAGATGGTCAAAAGAATTTTCCAACCCCTATGTAACTAAACAGCTTTACATTTCCCTAGTTCGTCCTCATCTTGAATATGCGTGCCAAGTATGGTCTCCCTTTTATGAAAACCATTCCCTTTAGAATTGAAAATGTTCAAAGACGTTTCGTTCGATTTGCCTTACGTGGCCTCCCCTGGGATGATACATCCAACTTGCCTCCTTATGCTGATCGACTAAAACTGATAGGTTTGCAACCCTTATATATTAGACGCAAAAACGCTGATATATTATTTGCTCACCAATTGTTAATGGGCAATATAAATTCCCCGGCACTCCTGAGTGGTATTCATCTTAACACCAACCCTCGAAATCTGCGATCTGTCTCCCTTTTCTATATCCCTCATCACCGCACTAATTACGGGCACTTTGAACCAATATGTCCAGAATTCTTCGTCATTGCAACGCTGCTATGCTAGTCTTCGACTTTAACATTTTCAAATCCCATCTGAAAGATACCCTTTACCCTTTTTGAGTCCGAATTCTTCGTCCCTTTTAATTTTAAGTCTAATAATTAAAATCAAAATTGTTAGTTCTTGTACATTAAAGAGCTTTTATGTGGGCCTTAGGGCCCACATGAATTAATAGGTGACGTGAAATAGTACCAAATGAAATAACACCAAATTTCAAATTTGGCCTTATTTCGTTGTTCAAAACGAAATAAAACCAATTTAGCTTTATTTCGATTTATAAAAAGAAATAAGGCCAAACAAATAATGGAAACAACGCCGAATATTTTAAAATTAAAGTTCACTTTTTTACATACAAAACACGCAAAAATGGTTGATTTATTGTCTAGAATAGCTACTTTTGCTAAAAAGTTTTTTTGAATTAATAGCACGGCGGCGTACTAACAGCTAGGTATGTAAGGGGGGTCATGCTGCCCCCTGCAACCCCCCTGCTTGGGATCACTATAGGATTTGGGGTGGGTGCGAGTTTGGGTATATGCAAAGAACTTTTGCATTTGAGCACAACAAAAAAAAAACAGTATGGCTCACAGTTATGAAAGAATCACAACGCATTCGTGTTCTTTGCATATACCCAAACTCGCACCCACCCCAAATCATATAGTGATCCCAAACAGGGGGGTTGCAGGGGGGCAGCATGCCCCCCCCTTACATACCTAGCTGTTAGTACGCCGCCGCGCCGTGCTATCAATTCAAAACAACTTGTTTTAGGCTCCAATTTCAAAAATTTCAATCGAGCAACAAGTATCTGTCATTTTTCAACTTTTTTAATTAATAATAATTTTACTTTATGTTTTTTCCTAATTCTGCAAAATTTTAAATCGAAACAATGCCAAATTGCTATTATTTCGTTTTCTAAAGCGAAATAAACCCAAATTGAAAATTTGGCCTTATTTCGTTTTCAAAAATGAATTAATGCCAATTTTTTTGAATTTGGCTTTATTTCATTTGGCGTTATTTCACGTCACCGAATTAATGTTGAAAACTGGTAACAAGAACAAATATTTAGGGTATTTAACCCTGGTCATTACTTAATACACCGTATTTTGTATACAAAATCTAGTTTTAGAAAGGATACTAAAAGATTATTTATTTTTAACTATAAAAATGCAAAAATAGTTTGTCCGATACCGCATAAGTCATTTCAGTGAACATATCGATAATCGATCAAAAATAATTTTAAGTAAACGCAGCCATTCGGTGTCAAACGTCAGTCGAGGAAGACAACAATAACAAAGCCGTTTGTCAAAGTATTTATCGTAAAATAAATTATATCTAAATGGTAAGTACCTCTCTATTCATTATTCGTAGAGCGCACATCAATAGCCCGTCATTCCGTGAACGTATTTATTACATTTAATTATTGATGAAATTCTTTTTTACGACACGAAATAACAAAGTAGTCTCAAATATTTTCCTATTGACAAAGTCTGATCGCATTTAAGATTATTGGTACCGCTCTATAATCAAAGAGCTCGCTTATTTGAAATCGTCTGTTCGTGAACGGTCATTTCGGGAACGTTCCCGGATATGATTTGACGTATTTTCCTTGTAGAAGATTTTGTATGTATGTATTGTTTTCATTATTGCTTATTTATTATAGATACATAACATACCCATGTTATTAAACAAAGCTTAAATTATGTGCTTTGTTTTGTTCTTGTTGATTTTATCAAACTTAGAAAAACGTTCCGAAATTGATGGTTTCTGTAAGATATTTAATACTAAAAAATATTACTAAAAAAGTATAGAATTCTTTGCGCTGCCCGGCCCTGTCAAAGTTTATTAATATACAACTTTTAAAACAGTATAAGCTAAAAGTCATCATTATAGCTTGCAATTTTTTTTATCATAAAACCAATTTTGAAATTTGCAACCTTGGTGATTTTGAGCCATAAGCATTTTAACGAAAAGAAAGGTTAAACATTTTGAAGATCCTTAATAAATTGCTAAATATTTAACAAATTGGTAACTAGTAAATTGCTAAACCCTGAAAAATAGGTTGTTTAAAATGTTGTTATTTAATATTTTCTAAAGCTATAACCAATTGAGAGAAAATAAAAACGAGAAACAAACAAACATTAAATTAAATACTAAAAATTAATTTTTGAGTCAAATGTTCAATTCGGCAAATCGGACCTGATACAATAACTTCCTATGGAAAGTTAATAGTAAACACACAGCGAAACAAATTAATAAAAAATGTACTTCATTGTAAGGTTGGACTTTGCCATTAGGTGTGTAAAAAGGTCGCGTCGAGAAGATTTGCAGCTATCGATTCTCAGAAAAAAATCTTACGGTGTCAAATCGTATGATCTTGGTGAAAAATGTATGGTACCAAAACATGAAATTACTTCTCCCGCAACAAAGCCTTATTGGAACCACATGTCGTATAAAGTCATGATTTTCAATTACCTGCCAAAAAGGAAGTCCACTACATTTAAATTAACGCTTTTGAAATAAGTTAAAATTAATTTCAAAGCTTTGTTCGATTTTAAAACTATCCAAAAAGTTCTAAACATTTATTTTATATTATGACACTTTAAATGAAAGTTAAGTTTAAAAGGTATCAAATACCAGCGCTAAATAATTGAAAGCTCTAAATGAAAATCCCTATATTTGCTGGACACAATAAAACTTCAAAATCAAAACAAATTCATCTCAAAAAGTAGAATTCTTCAATTTATTAAGATCTTAAAAGTTTTCGTATTTAAAAGATAATCAATATTGAAACAAAAGATTATACTTTAAGATTATGACTCCTACAATCCCCTCTCCGAGGACCCTCCATTGATACCGCAGATGAAACTTTTTTTTTTAATACTATGAGCACACTCAGGGGGATATGATTATATGAATACCCTTATAATGATTAAACACAGTGCGAGCAATTAGGAAGGGAGGATAGGACATTGCAATGAGTTGGAAGTATTGAGTCTGATAAAGCATTCCACATTCGTGTAGTGCGACTAAAGAAAGAATCTCTGATGAGCATTCCTGGAAGAACGGGTATTACGGTTGAATTCTTTGAGGGGAGGAATGCAACTGTCTATTTCATTAGAGCATTGTTTATGAAAGTAGCGATAAGATGATGACAATCATGAAACCTTACGACGCCGACGGTACTCGAGAGATATAAAAGTTTCAGTTAGGCAACGGCCACCTATCATTTGTAGGGCTCTCTTTTGAATTCTGTCCAAGAGACTATAGTGGGTAATAGGAGCACCTGCCCAGATATGTGAATTGTACTCGAGTTAAATCGCATGTAACATATGTATGTATCTAAATACTATCGACGATTAAATGTGTCTAAAAATCATTTTATTTCAAAACAATTATGAAATGTTTTACAAATTTTCAATGTTTTTTTTTTTTCTTTCAGATCAGACGAAGAATGCCCAACATTAGTCGATGCAGACAGTTTGTCACAAACACAACTGATCCAAAGACTAACGGCACCTTGTCGTTATGATCGCCTTGAGAGGCCGATAAGTAAGTTATTTATTGACTATATGTAATTAAATAGTAGTTAGCCTAAACTTGTTTATAATGATACAACAAAATATATGAAAGATGTTTCAATAATTTCAATATTAACTGCATTGACATTATTATTTAATTGACGCGTTAAGTTAAGCACATTTTTATAATGATATAATGTCTAATTATAATTGTTTGTATTTATAGACTAATTGTTTTCAAGTTCAGACACATTTTTTCTATTAAAGATTAAAGTGCGAGGGAACTTATGGTTTAAAGAAAGAAGATCAAAGCTAGGTTCAGGAAATCAAAAGAAAAATAGATTAAATTTAAGTCATAACTGTTTTAACTTACTTTTTTCTTCTAAAATTACCCTCAGTTCCTTAATTACTTGCTCCTGTAACGATTGTTTCTAAGATTAACTTCAGGGAATTAAAATACTTTGAAATTTCAGTGCTACGTTAAGATTTCTATGAAAAATTGAGGGACAGTGTTAAATTTTTTTCATAAAGCTTTGCCTAAGTACACTTTGATAAAAAAAACTTATTTATATATTCTTACTAAACTGTAATAATTTTTTAATTTTAATTTTATTTTCAGCATTTAATGAAAAAGGTGAACGTCTACCTGTCGACGTACACACTCGTGCCTATGTTTACTTTATGCAAAATTTAGAAGCTCACGACTTGCAATTTAAAATGCATGCATTATTGCAATTGCGTTTTGTTGATCCTCGATTGGTATTCAAAGAAGTTGCCCCCAAAAGAAAACAACCGATTTTGGGGGAAAAATCTTTAAGGGATACCCTTTGGGTGCCACATATTTTCTTTGCCAACGAACGGGACTCAAGTATTTTAGGTACAGCCGAAAAAGATATTTTAACTTCAATCTCACCAGATGGCACTGTGATAATTTCAACCAGAATACAAGCAACTCTATATTGTTGGATGAATTTGCAAAAGTTTCCTTTTGATGAACAATATTGTTCAACAGTTTTAGAAAGCTGTAAGTGTTTGATATTTCTTTTAAATTATTATTTAATGTGATTTCATATTAATAATATTCATATTAATTAATATTCTTTTTGTTATTATTTGCAGGGATGTATAATACATCAGAACTTGTTCTTCATTGGGAAACTAAATCTCCGGTGACTTTTGATCCAGATCTACATTTGACTGAATATGTTTTGCTAAGTGCTTGGTCTAACGAAACTGTAGTTAACGCTGACTTGAATGATTTAAGGCATGGAGCTTTTGGTATGTCCTCTTGTATTTTATTTCTAAACAAAACGTTTACAATTGGAGATATCTCGAATATAAGTTTATCTCATGAATTACTCTAGCACATATGTAAATGAAATATAAATGCATTAACATACCATATTTTGAGACATTCTTCATTCTGTTTTCCACCTATTCAAACTATAATGAAAAATGATTCTAGGCAGGTTTACCAGTTTTTCTTGTTTACTGAATGAAATTTAATTAATATTACTATTACTTATGAGTATATGCTTTATGTAAATATTTATTTATTTACGAAGCAGAAACATTCGGAGACTTTATTTGAGAGAAAAAATTATACATTAAGTATTGATTCTGCAATTAAAATTTTGTAAAGGGTGTTTTTTCTTAAACGTGTGGTTTTAAAAAATAAATAAGAGGCATATAATTTAATGTTATGGCCAAGAACTAAGCATTTTTGTAAAGATAAGAGTTTGCAATCCACGTTGCAACCTGCCTTAAGGCAAAACAGGCAGTTGCCTAGGGCGCCGGGTGGCGCGGCCGCCACTCAACTAGGGCGGCAAAATTGGTTGTCTCACCACATTCAAAATTTGATCGAATAATCGAAATGATAGAAAAAAGCTTATATTCTTTTATAAGAAACAAAAATGATGATTTTAGTACGTTTTTGTGAAGAAACATTTTTGTGAAGAATTGCATCCTTTTAAAATCCACGAGCATTTTAAGATTACTTATGTGGAAGTTGAAAATACCACAGCGAAACCTTTAAGTGAAGCAATTATTAATGAGCTTTAGTAAAAGCAAATTAAACTTCAATTATTTGAGGCGTCAAGTCTATGACAAAGGCAGAAATATGGTTGGAATCAAAAAAAGGTGTACACAAGCTGATTCTAGACAAGTTTCCTCGGTCACTTTTTCTCCCTTGTACTTCACATATACTCTATTTGCTAGTGAATGACTCAGCCAAATCTTCTTATGGAGTCCAATGATATTTGTCTGCTGTTCAAGACCTGTATAACTTTTTTTTGGAAACACCTATGAGCTGGGCTATTATGCAAAAACATACTAGCTACTCAAGACAAATTGTTTTGAAAAATTAGTCGGATACACGTTGGGCAAGCAGAGCAAAAGCTACTAACTGTCTTAAAAAGACTGTCAGTCAGAAATTTATGATTTTTCAATCGAAATCGCAGAAAGTGTAGAATTTAATAAAAGTTCAAGTTTTAAAGCAACTCAACCAGATAAACGCATATACAAATTTAAATTTGTTTTGTCAACGATTATTTGGAATGTGTTTTTAGGAAAAATAAACGATCTTTCAAAAATTCTTTAGTCAAAATCCATGGACTTTTTAACATGCTTAGAACATTTAGATAAACTGTGCAGGCAAACCGTTCTGAGGAATTTTTATTTGAAGAACGCTATAGATATTGTAACAAAAATGAATAATGAATATGCATGTAGATTTCATTGTTTCTGATTCGATGAACTTTTTCAGTCTTAACAATCTCAATCAATTGATCCAAATATTAAATTTCAAGTTGATTTCTTCTACCACGTAATCGATGTGACGTTCTTCTCTCGACGAGGGTTTTGGACAGTATCAATATCTAAACGAAAACTTTCTCTGCGATATTTCAAACAATGTGGACTTTAAGGATTGGGAGAAACTTGAAGAAATTTTAACAACAAGAATTTATGACGTAGTTCAAAAGGATGTAATAGCTAGGGATCTCATGAGTGAAATTAATATATTCAAAACAAACGTCAAATCCCACTGATCTCAAACCGCTATCAATTTTAAATTATTTAGCTTCAAACTATTTGCTTGAATTTTATCCAAATTTAACAACTGCGTTAAGAATTCTTTTAACGTTTTCAGCAAGTGTTGCTACAGGGGAAGCTAGTTTTTCAAAACTTAATATATAATATATATTTATGGTCAACTATGACTGAAGAGCGATTAACAGCCTTAGCAACAATTTCCATTGAAAAAGAAATGCTTCGTATTGAAGAATGAATGAAATCGAGAAGAGCAGCATTTTAATGTCAATATTTTGTAAAATCATTGGGGAGAGTACGATAACTTTGGCGACAAAGTTTAATGACAGATTTGTATAGAACAGTTAAAAACAAGCATTTTTTACTATGGGAGGGGGGTCTATCTCCCCCCGTTTAGGCGGTAGGGGCAATTTAAAAAAATATGTACATTAAATGGAAAAAAATAATTAAAAAATAACGGTAATACTTAAAATTAAGTATTATACCTTTTTTTTAAGCCAACATTTTTGTCTATTAGCTTGTTTTTAAATCAAGTCAAAACTATGCATAGTTTTTGAAAAAAATTGTTTTAAACTAAAAATTTATGCAAACAAAATTAAAAAAAAGGTTTAAAGTGTAGTTTTTCAAAACTTTCAAATTATCTACTGTTTTTTTTAGAATTCATTGCTCTTATTTGTTTTTGATCAAAAACTGAAAACTAGATGACTTTTTGTCTTCTAGTTCTTGAGAAAATTGAAAATTACCAAAATAAATATTTTAATTAAATTACTTTTTCCTTGCTTAAGTATTAACGTAGTCTTATTTTGATAGTAATAATCGAATATGGATTAAGATACACCTAGGGTAAATTAATTTTTCTTAAATCCATCTTGCACCCACCGAACCTTACACCCTCCCCACCTTGCACGCACTCCAACTTGCACCTACCCCAAATCCTATAGTGTTCCCAAGCAGGGGGTTGCAGGGGGCAGCATGCCCCCCTTACAGATCCCACTGTTGCATACACCCAAACTCGCACACACCTTACTATTGCATACACCCAAACTCGCACCTACCATTGTTACTATCAAAATAAGACCACTCAAGCAAAAAAAAAGAAATAAATTAAAATAGTAGTTGTGGTTATTTTCAATTTTCTCAAAAACTAAAAGACATAAAATCATCTAGTTTTCAGTTTTTGATCAAAAACAAATAAGAGCAATAAATTCTGAAATAAAAACAATGGTAGATAATCTTGAAGTATTTACAAATTACACTTTAAACCTTTTTTTTTAACTTTTTTTACTCAAATTTTGAGTTTAAAATTAAATTTTTCAAAAACTACGCATAGTTTTGGTTTGAATTAAAAACTGGCTAATAAAACAGAATGTTGGCTTTAAAAAAATGTATAAAACTTAATTGTAAGTATCACCGTTATTTTTTAATTATTTTTTTCCATTTTAAATAATATTTTTTTTAAATTGCCCCTACCGCCTAAATGGGGGGAGATAGACCCCCCCTCCCATAGTAAAAATGTTTGTATTAAGCCCCTCTACCAAAAACCGTTATTATATCTTGGTGCCAAAGTTATCGTACTCGTGCCAAATCATTTTATCGAAAATCCTTAAAATGTAATAAATACAACTTTTAAATATTAATTTGAACGATTTACGTTTTTTTTTTAAGCTTGGGGAGCCAAAGTTGAATTTGCCTGGGACGGCAACAGTCCCAGGTTTGGCCCCGGCCATCCGTTATATTCTTCAAATGATTTCGGGCAAGTAACTGCCGCGGCTGGCTGAAATAAATTTCAGTCAAGAGGCCCAATTTTCCCCAATTTGGCGGTCAAGACGATAATTGTCTCGGGTTTATCTGAGTAGACAAGTGACTTCACATAACCCAACAAAACATAGTACATGACGTGTTAAATCGCACCATCTTAAAGGCTTACGGCTCGAGATAATGCGCTCACCAACATCTTCTTTCAATTAATTGATGCGTTGCGCGGCTGAACCATTATTTTTTTAAGGAGTAAGTCTATTTATTATGAAATAGCACACCAAAGTCAAACTGAGCATATCTGATTTACATACTTACATATTTATTCATCATAAATGGATACATAGTCTGTTGACATACTTAATAATAATTTTACAATTATATATCATAGGACATATTAAAAAAAAATATTTTTAAACATACATATTCCTAATCATTTGAAGGCCGATTTCATGATGAATTAAATGAAAAAGTGATAAAACGAAAAGAGGACGTCCCGTTTCTAAGATTCCTCTCAGGAACATAAAAACGAATAAGAGAAAATCTGGAGATTTTATTCTGATAATTACTCTAAAGCATTCTCTTTGACTTTTTAGAGACTTAAAATCTGTTAATAAATAAATAAAATAAATCGCACCATCTTAAAGGCTTACGGCTCGAGATAATGCGCTCACCAACATCTTCTTTCAATTAATTGATGCGTTGCGCGGCTGAACCATTATTTTTTTAAGGAGTAAGTCTATTTATTATGAAATAGCACACCAAAGTCAAACTGAGCATATCTGATTTACATACTTACATATTTATTCATCATAAATGGATACATAGTCTGTTGACATACTTAATAATAATTTTACAATTATATATCATAGGACATATTAAAAAAAAAATATTTTTAAACATACATATTCCTAATCATTTGAAGGCCGATTTCATGATGAATTAAATGAAAAAGTGATAAAACGAAAAGAGGACGTCCCGTTTCTAAGATTCCTCTCAGGAACATAAAAACGAATAAGAGAAAATCTGGAGATTTTATTCTGATAATTACTCTAAAGCATTCTCTTTGACTTTTTAGAGACTTAAAATCTGGTCATACGCATCTAGAACTGTGCACACCTTCCGACTACCCTAAGTTTTTCAAAGCAAAACGCGTCAATCTTTTTTGAACATTTTCAACGATGTCAGAGGAGTTTCGATAACCAAATGAACAGACAATGCTGCAGTATTCCAATATCGATATTATCAAAGATGTGTAAATCGTTTTGAAAGTATAACTATCTTTGAATACAGCTGTGTATTCAATTTTGATATTATAAAAGTAACGTCTTCCAAAAAAGACAACTTTGTGACAAAAATGACACTGAAAAACTTTCATAACCAAGACTGTAACTTAATATCACCTAAAGTGATAAACGAAAGGCTCTTCATATTTTACACTTAAAGATATTTAGCTCAAGATGGTTATAAATATACAACACTGAAAAAAAGCATCTATGTCTTTTTGAAACTTAAGACAGTCATCAATTGAAGATACTGGAGAACATCATTTCAAATCTTGAATGTTATTAACGAAGAGATCCCAAATATATCAATAAAAGAATATTGAAAATCTTCAATTTTAACAATCTGTTTAAAAAAACTTTTTTTTTAAATTAAGGTGGCAAAGGCAGGGATTGAACCCAAGACCTCTGGCGTGACAGCCCTACACACTAACCAACTATCGAAAGCTTTCACGTTTATAAAATATCTACCTGCATTCCTCTTTATAAAGACGATAAACAAAACTTCTGAAAAGACACAAATTACTTGTAGTAAAGCGACCACAACAGAATCCATGCTGTCTTGAAGTTATAACTACATTCACTGCGAAATTGAGCCTATTGAAAATCAACTTTTCAAAAAGTTTTGGAATCGTCAAAAGTCTTGAGACTAGTTTATAGTTTTTAATTAAGTGCCTACATACTTTAATAAATAGGACTTTTTGAAAAAATTTTCCTCTCTTCTAAAAACACAGCAGTGAGAAGCGATTTATCTAAACTTATTTTGAAATATCGAAATCGACTTGAGAATTAATTCCATTTTATTAATTATCACTTTTGCGAATTAATTTTGCAGAGACATTGCATATTGTTTTGGCATTAAGAGCATTCACCGTCAAGCTCCATAGAACTAGGAGTTTTTGCGTTTTGAATTCAAATAACCCAAAAAGATCCAGATTTATATTTGATATTTCTCTCAACTGATCTTACTGAACTAACATATATTGTGAATAAAGAAATATATCTATATACTTCTGATACCTTTAAAGTATTGTTTTTAACATTCTCCAAATTTTAAAGCCTATTATTGAACCAAGGACATTTAAAAGATATTCTCTTCGAATCATAGGGAAAAACCGCTGAACACACTCAAATAAAAATTATTAAATATCCAAAAATCTATCTCTTATAGCAAGTTCCCATTTATGGAATTATAATAATTATTTTAAGAAATGAAGCCAGTCTTCTTGTAATTAAAATTAAATGAGTTATTCTTACTCACAGGTTAAAAATAATAAAGCTCAATTATATGAGTAGAATGGCTTTGTGATGAATTTGATTTCTTACTAAAAGAAAGTCTAATTCAAAAACTAAAAATTTTATATCCTTAAGAATAAACACAAGATCGAGAATTTACTACTTTCTACATGATTAATTTGTATTAACTCTAGCGAATACAAATTGTCAACTAATTCCACTTCCACGTTCTTAGAAACGTTTAATGGAACAAGGGTTTCCCCATCTTTGCAGAAATCAAGCAATATAGCTGTCAAGAAGACCAATTTTAAAAAATTATTGCCAGATTAAAAACCACACGTCTAAGATAAAACACAATAGTATTACCAAACGCACTTATTGAGTTCACTCGATATGTCACAAATTCCAAAAACTTCAAATTACACATTTTTAGTAAATAAAAGTTTATAGCACCTTACAAAATTTTCTTTTCATCGTTAAGCCCTATATATATAACTGATACCTCAATTGACATAGACAAATTTAAGTAGATATCTGCTAAATGTTTTATTATCTTGATTTCTACACTAAGATTGATTGCCGGATATAATTCAGACTATAAAAAGTACGAACTAATTTTACTAAATTCGTCATTCTTCCACGAGTTACTTTTATTTATATTTTATTGATTGCCTTTATAAAATAAAAAAAATATCTTTTTAACGTATGTTCTAAATTTAGATAGTGGTGTAATGACATTGTTGATCATTTTTATTTATAGCTGGTAACTACAGTTCTTTAAGTTTCACTGTGCATCTGACACGTGAAGTAGGCTACTATCTCATGGACTATTTCTTACCTTCGATGATGATTGTTGCCATTTCTTGGGTATCTTTTTGGTTACAAGCCGATCAGTCAGCGCCACGAATTATGTTGGGTAAGTCTTTTTAATACATTTCAATCTAATAAAATGTTTCACATACGCCATGTATACCCAAATCACTATAGGAACAAGTACTATGTTGACATTTATTACACTGGCTTCAGCACAAGGAAAAACATTGCCCAAAGTCAGCTATATAAAGGTTTCGGAAGTTTGGTTCTTGGGATGCACATTGTTTATTTTTGGAAGCTTGGTGGAGTTTGCTTTCGTTAACACAATCTGGCGACGAAAGAAAAACGTTGAGCTGAAAAAAATCAACAGCAAATACATCTTGAAGTCAACACTTACTCCACGATTGGCCAGAAAGGATATGGGAATGCAAAAGTCAAGATCGTGTTCGAGTTTGAACGATGGACAGTCAGAAAATAGCAATAGGGAACCACATAACTACAACAATTATTTGACTGTTCATGTAAGTAGAGAAAAAGAGTTTTCCTATTAGTTAAATTTCATAATTATCTTTATTGTTTTTATTTCAGACTCTTCCTATTATCACAACTCAGTGTGAAGAAGACTTCTCTGGAAATGGTAATCTTACACTTGATGTGGAGAAGGGCTCAAACAACAATATGTCTAAATGCGCCTCAATCAGTATAGATGACAATTTTGTCGGAGGAAACAAAAACAATGGCAACTCCAATCGCAACGGTTGGACTACAATGACGCCTCAAGAAATCTCCATTTGGATTGACAGAAGGGCAAGATTCATATTCCCTCTGTCATTCATCGTATTCAATGCACTCTTCTGGACATTTGTTTATTGTTTATAAAAATGTTCTCCAAAGGTCATTTACGCCATATGTAGCCAGTTTTCAGGTCTTAAATTACAAAAAAGAAATGTTTTTATCTCGCCCAAAGTTTGCACAATCTCTTTTATGGAACTGAGCCATGAATTCAGACTTAATTTTTACCATTTTGTATACTTTTTTGTTTTATGTATTTATTTTTATATTTAATAGTCAACATTTTATTATACTATAAGTGAAAAAAAAGAAAAATATTTTAATTATGTGTGTTTTGTGCAAAAGTGTTCCTATAAGAATATCCTTTTTACCAGTTTGAAGGAATTTTTCTGATAATGTTGTTGTTTTAATTTATAAACTTTTGTTTTTTTTTTAAATTAAAGTTTACTTATTTTATTTTTCAAAACAACAAAAACGCCAACTTAATGTGATCAAACTGAAAATAGTGTATTATATATGCATAAGATTCACAAATATCGTCTTAATTGAATATCAGAAAAAGAAAATAGAAATGTTTGTATTTTGTTTAGTTATGCCATTTTTTTGTTAAGTATTTTAAATATATAACGTATTTTATAACATTCACTTCGTTTATATTTTAATCTTCATAAACCTTATATAAATATTTTTACATTACATTGTTATATAATATTGCAATTCATGAATGGATGCGATTAATTCTTTTATAAAAAGACAACAGAAAAAATTCATTATTTGATTTTATGTTAATAACTTTATTAAATATGTGAATATATGTGTAAATAATTGTAATATGTTTTTTTATATTTTTATTTTTTAAAAGGTGTATGCAGTTTGAAATGTATATCTACCTATTATACAAGAATCTTCGTTCCAACATAATTTAGCAAAGGCTAAAATGTTTGGTTTAAAGCCATGCTAAACAAACACTCTGGAAGAATTTAGAACAATAGAGGTTCTATCAAAAATGGAATGAAATGCTCTTAGAGAAACATTGAAATTTTTAAAATTGGCTAAAATAATTTGCAGTCACAGATTTTCTGGCCGTGATATTTCTCGGAAAACTTTTTTTTTACACACACAAATTAATATTTTTTTTTTTTTTTTTTTTTTTTTTTTTTTCGCAGGAAGGTGAGAAATCTTCAGAGACACTATAAGCCCGATGCTTATAGTAGTGTCAGATTTTTACTGACTAAAACTCACCTCCCTTATCTTCTATATTATTACTACAACTAAGTCCAGCTTAACAAGTAGTTTTAGCGTCATTTTGTTCGCGTTTTGTCAGGAAGCTCCCCAACGAGAGGACCTGAAGATTCCACAAAATTCGAGTGGAGAGATTAATTTGTTTGCGCTAGATCAGAAGGTCTTGTTCGGTGCAGACGCCGAAAAACGAACGGCTCGCTAACAGATTGTTGGATTAAGTTATTACTATGATTTCTAAGTCGTGATCTTAGCTCTGTAGCAAATTTTTTAATTTCGTTTTCTACATATTTTATATTTAAATCTCTATGTAAGTCGCTATTTCTTACATACCATGGAGCATTTACTATTATTTTAAGTACTTTGTTTTGGTATGTTTGCAAAATTTGTATATTTCTTTCGTTGGTACAACCCCAAAGTTGTATACCGTACGTCCAAACTGGTTTCAGTACTTGCTTATAAATAAGAAGCTTGTTATAAACGCTTAGATTGGAATATCTTCCAATAAGCCATGTCAATTCGCGGAGTTTATTTTCGAGTTCATCGCGTTTCTTTTTTACATGAACTTTCCATTTAAGTTTCGCGTCTAGAGTCATGCCTAGATACTTCGCTTCATTAGCGTATGGAATTTGCACAGAATTTATATAAATAGGTAAGTTATATACTTTTTTATACGTAAGATTTGTGTGCGTCGATTTCGTTTCATTAAGAGCAATTCGCCATTTCTTTGTCCAATCTGAAATGCTATTTAATGCCTTTTGAAGCTTAGAGGTTGCCGTTTCTATTGAATCCGATATTGCGAGTACAGCTGTATCATCGGCAAAAGTGCCTAAAGTTGTGCCTTCTGTTTGGGGTATATCTCGGGTATAAAGAACAAACAAAATCGGTCCAAGGACGCTACCCTGGGGAACCCCAGCGTTTATTTCTTTAAACTCCGAATACTCCGTTCCTTGCTTAACTCGAAAGAATCTATTTTCTAGGTACGATTCAAGAATGTTATATATTTGCTCTGGAAAGACTTTTAATTTATATTTTAGCCCGTCATGCCAAACTTTGTCAAAAGCTTGAGAAACGTCAAGAAATGCAGTTGAGCAAATCTTTTTTTCTTCAAATGCTTTTTCAATTTCGTTAGTTATTCGGTAAACCTGATCAATTGTCGAGTGATTATTCCGGAAACCGAATTGGTGGTCGGGAATTAAACGTTTTTCTTCAATAATTGGTAGCATTCGTTTAAGAAGCAATTTTTCAAATATTTTAGATATAATTGGTAAGAGAGAAATTGGTCTATACGATTTTTTCTCATTCGGTGGCTTACCCGGTTTGGGGATCATTATTACTTCGGCGACTTTCCATTGCGTGGGTACGTAAGCAAGTCTTAAAGCAGCGTTAGTGAGCTGTAAGAGCTTAACCATTGCTTTTTTAGGCAACTCTTTGAGGACACGACCGTTAATCAGGTCGTAGCCAGGAGCTTTATTATTTTTCTGCCGTTTTATTTCCTGGACAAGTTCAGTCAAAGTAATATTCCTGATAGAAAAATTGTCCGGCGCTGGTTGGAGCTCTCCGTCATTAGTCAGAAGCTCTTGACCATCGAAAGGTTTGAACGTTTCCTCAAGGTGCTTAGCAAATAAATCCGCCTTTTCCTTATCAGTTTTTGCCCATTCAGAATTATTTTTTCGAATAGATGCCGACATTATTTGAGGCTTTTTAATACCTTTTATCGTCTTCCAAAGAGAATAATTCGTTTTTTTGTCTGCTGTTAGGCTTTCAAGATAGGCAGAATTCTCGCTGTTTTTAAAATCTCGTAACAAATTTTTAATCTTGTTTGATAAAAAGTTGACGACACTTTTATGCTGAGGAGCACGTGATTGCTGCCATACTTTTCGAGCTTTTCGTTTTTCGCGTATCAATTCTTTTATATCTTCGGGAATTTTTTCTTCGTATTGCCTTGACTTTTTACTACAGATCGGAGTATTATTCCAAGCTGCTTTTTGAACAATATTTATAAATTTTTCTGTTTCATCTTCTAACTCAAACGGAGTTTGCAAAGAGACGTTCAGTATAATTCTATTTTCGCAATCTTCTTTGAATTTATCCCAATTTGTGTTATTATTTGTTAAAATTAGGGGCTTTTCTTTTTCGATTACGTTACTGTTTATTGTTAAGATAACGGCCGAGTGATCCGTAGAAAAATCGAAGTTATCATCTACTGTCATATATTTTCTGTTCATTCCTCTTGTGATGAAAAAGTCAACAAGATCGGGTGTTTTCGCTGTATCGGTTGGCCAATACGTTGGTTTTCCTGATGAGAAAAATTCAACGTTACATTCAATACCCGCTTTGTAGAGTTGTCTACCCTTCGTCGAAATGCAACGTGATCCCCAAAATGAATGTTTCGAATTGAAGTCGCCGCCAATAATAAATTTTGGACCTAAAGCGTTGAAAAGATCTTTAAAATCGTTTTTGTCTATCTTGGACCGAGGAGGACAGTAAATAGACGCAATATTAAAAAATACGTGTCTAACTTTTATGCTAACGGAAGTACCTTGCATTGTATCGAGCTCGATATTTATCTCAAACGAATGATTGATATTTTCTCTGATAAATACGGAAGAACCACCCCTTGCTCTTTCGGATGGATGGCATGCGTGGTAAGCCGAATAACCTTTAATACTTAAATTTGAGTCTTTTTTCAAATGAGTTTCAGAGATCAAACAAATATCTATTCTTTCGTTAAGTAGAACCGTTTCTAGTTCTTCGATTTTTGCGGTAAGTCCGTTCGCGTTCCATGTTATTATTTTGAGTTGTTGGGACAACTGATCCATGTTTACGGTAAATTTGGTGTTTTAAGAGCCGCCGACTCAAATTTGTCCAATTTCTCAAGAATAATTGTGTTAATTCTCCCTTGTTCTTCTAATCGTTCAAGTATAAGGGAAAATACATTTTGAACGGAGTCAGGTTTAATAGTTTTAGGTTTTTCGGGCGCCGTGACTTGAGCGTACGTGTTCGTCTTTTTTGTTTTTATGTTTTCTGAGGGTAAAACGTTTTCATTATTTTTCCCGTCCGTTTTACTCGACGCTTGAGTATTAGTCTTGGTTTTTAATTTTAATTCTTTGTTTTGCTTTGAGGTATTTTTTTTAGTTTTCTTACTAAATTCTTCGCGCCTCTTTAACATTTCCTTTGCGACCTCACAGCCACGGTAATTTGCTGGATGATTACCTTTGCAATTCGCGCATGTAGCCGGAGTTTCTTTTTTAAGACGGCATACATCAGTCATGTGCTTTCCCGCGCATTTAACGCAAACGGGGTCCTTCTGACAATAAGCTGCTGTATGGTTAAAACCTTGACATCGCTTGCACTGAGGAATAAGGCGTTTGTTCTTTCTTAGTGGTTCGATTTTTACAACAATATTCATTATAGTTTTAATATTATAAACATTGTCTACATTTTCATTTTTATCGAAACTTAGAATAAAAAGCGGAAGAGCGCGTTTTATATAAGCGGTTTCGATTCCTTTTTCTCGCTTCAAAAGATTTGTTGCGTCAAGAATCTTAAATCCTTTGGTTTTTAAGTCCGAAAGGATGTCTTCTTTTGAACAAGAGGGATGAAGTCCTCTAGCAACTACACGTAGAGGTCTTTCTTCTTTAATTGAATAACTATACCATTCAATTTTTTCATCGCTGAGTTTTTTCGACAGTTTTCTATAAGAATCTGAATCATTTACGTTAATTTTCCACGTATTATTGTGAGTGGATGTAGCTTTGAAATTCTTTTGCGCCGTTTCTTTTAGAATAGGAAGAATTTTGTTATAATCCGCTTGACCAACGATGTTTATCGGTGGAGGAAGTTTCTTATTCGCAGAAAACTGATCTTTCCGTGTAATTTTATTTGGTTTTAGCTGATTTTGAAACTTAGGCGAATTTTCAGCCTTCCGTTTTTTACTAGGTCTACTTTTTTCAGTTTCCCGAGCAAGTTCATCTTCATCAGTTTCATATTCGTGCCGATCTCGATGTTGTGGACTTAGAGTATTTACTTTCATGTTTTCAGAAGTTTTTAACATCTTGTTCTCTTCACGAAGACTTTCGACTTCTTTTTTAAGCTCTTCGTAGAGTCTTATCATTTCGTTCAGCTTCTTTTGCAGTTCACAATTGTCCTGCTCAAAACTGTTTGTTTTCGGTGAGTCGCTTTTAGTGCCTTTTGGCACAACCGGTAGACTCTTTCTGCCGGTAACTCTCGGTACAGATGGAGGTGATCGAGGGACCTTATGCGCTTTCGCGAAAGGATTTATCAAATGCAATAAATGGCTCTCCCCAGAATCCGTAGAGCCTGCCTCCGAAGAGGATGGATTTGCCAGAGAAACTGGCTTTCCACCTGGGGTAATTAATCTATTTGTTTTTTCCATTGCATATTTTGTATACTTATGTAGTTCTCAGTATACGGAGATTGGATTTTAGTCGCCTTTTACGACAAGCATACCTTACTTCGGGTAAATTCTTAACCCCTACCCGAAGGGGTAAGATAAGATAATGGCGCAAAATTTCAAACGATTTAGTAAATTTTTTAAGCGATTGAAATTTTAAACGATTTTAACATCTGGCTATCTCTTAACAATTTGCTAAAGTTAAAATCACGGAATGGCTTCTTTAACTTTTAGCAATTTGCTAAATTCATATGACATCTTTACAATTATTGTTATAGGAGCAGTGGATGGAATGTTCCAGTCAACTGTTGGGAATTCCAATTAATATGTCCGTTTAAGCGTAGTTGTTTTGTTTATTTTCACGAACTGTCACTTTTTAGACATGTTTGGATGCTCATTTTTCAATAAAAGCCAAATAGCAATTTACTAGTTAGCAAAACGAAAAGAAAGGTTTAACATTTTGGACTCCCTTAGTAAATTGCTAAATATTTAGCACTAACAAACTGGTTAACCCTTAACAATAGGTTAAGACTTTAAAGATATACATAATTCGTGAAACTATCAAGGACATTCATGCAAATGTGCGAATTAGTCATGTTAAATTTCATGAAAAGGATATGTATGACGCTGAAACCATGTCGTCTATTTGGCTGATATTGTTCTCCTTAACAATGATATAAACATCCATTGATTTCTCACAAGATTTTTCAACTTGATCCATTTTTTAATCCTGCTCACTATGACGAATAATTCATCTGTCATTTAAATAACTTTTAAAAATATTTTAAATTAAAGATTATTATTTACCTTTCGGATCGCTCAATACAAGTAGTGTTGAATCGGATCAAGTCAAAATAAATTGCTGATGTACCCCAGGGCTTTGTTCTATCTCTAACACTCTTTCTCATTTTTATTAATGATCTCCTGTCTACAGCTTCTAATTTCATGTATTGTTTTGCTGACGATATATGTACATACATAGTTTCATTTTTTTCAGACTTACTTCGGATATGGAACTGCAACGACAAAATTTGATAAGTTTCTTTAATTCCGACTTAAACAGCATTGTACAATAGATAATAAAAAAACCGAGTCTAATTTAATGCTTCGAAAACCCAATGCTGTCTTGTATCGTTACAGCGAGATATACCCCCTTGCCATTTTCCATGGATGGCACTTGCATCAATGAGACTGAACATCTCGATATGTGTGTTAGCAACCACCTCTTGTGGAACGATCACATATTCGATGTCGCCAAAAATGCAGCAAGATGTTTGGGTTTCCTAAAGAAATTCAGGAAATTTGTCTCCCCTTCTGATCTGGCTGTTATTTACAAAACTTACATACGATTACGTCTCAATCTTGAATATAATTGCCATCTCTGGGCAACTTACTTAAGCCACTTGGACAGGATATTGAACGTGGAGCATTTAAATTTATTGGTGATAATATCATTATTGGTTCATTTAAGTCGCTTGAACATCGTCGTTAAGTTTCTTGTCTCACGCTTTTTTACGGTTATTTTAACGGTTTATGCTCTAGGAAAATAGCCAGTTGCATTCCTCCCCTGAAATAGTTTAACAGTAATACTCGCGCTTCTAGAAATGCTTATCTATCAGTTTACCCTCAGGCCCAAAATTGGTCGCAATGCAAGTGCACAGCACGTTTCGCACATATTATTTTTGCTCCATCTATCAACACTGAAAGTAACTTACCCATTGGTATGTTTTTTTTTGGAAAAATTATTAACTGTTATTATTATGTCAAAAAAAATTTCCATGTGTCATTGGGCAGGTTCAGACGACATACATAAGGGACTTGAAAGTAAGGCAAGTTTCTAGTATCTGATTGGCCAGCTGCCAAAAAATTGCCTTCCAATGAAGTTGACTGGAAATTTAGTCAAGAAAAATCCCCCTTACTATTAAGTTAAGTCTAATTATGTCTAAATGACAGCTGATTATGTTGTCGCTGTGGCTGAAAGCTGAGCTATGTAATTTATTTATTTAATGTATGAATAATTTTATTTAAAGGTTTGTGTAAAATGGTTCCTTGTCGTATTGGAAAAGGAATAAGGACTTTTTGTTTTGCAAACGGAAATTACTCTTACTCGTACAATTTTTTTTATTTTTCATTTTAATAATACAAATTTCTCATAAATCGGTTACACCTCCGGATTATTTGTTAAGAGAACGGTTGAAAAGGGAAAATTGAAGTTACACTTCTTGAATTTCTAATATTTCTTAAAATTCGCAGAAAATTCCGTTCCGATCGGATACCATGAGAGGCCCCATTATGGACTTGTAACTTGTGTAAATAGTCTTTTGTTGGTAATAATGTTGTTGCTACTTTCCGCACGATTAATTAAACGCAAAAGAAGAAAACTTAGGCGAATTTTCAGCCTTCCGTTTTTTACTAGGTCTACTTTTTTCAGTTTCCCGAGCAAGTTCATCTTCATCAGTTTCATATTCGTGCCGATCTCGATGTTGTGGACTTAGAGTATTTACTTTCATGTTTTCAGAAGTTTTTAACATCTTGTTCTCTTCACGAAGACTTTCGACTTCTTTTTTAAGCTCTTCGTAGAGTCTTATCATTTCGTTCAGCTTCTTTTGCAGTTCACAATTGTCCTGCTCAAAACTGTTTGTTTTCGGTGAGTCGCTTTTAGTGCCTTTTGGCACAACCGGTGGACTCTTTCTGCCGGTAACTCTCGGTACAGATGGAGGTGATCGAGGGACCTTATGCGCTTTCGCGAAAGGATTTATCAAATGCAATAAATGGCTCTCCCCAGAATCCGTAGAGCCTGCCTCCGAAGAGGATGGATTTGCCAGAGAAACTGGCTTTCCACCTGGGGTAATTAATCTATTTGTTTTTTCCATTGCATATTTTGTATACTTATGTAGTTCTCAGTATACGGAGATTGGATTTTAGTCGCCTTTTACGACAAGCATACCTTACTTCGGGTAAATTCTTAACCCCTACCCGAAGGGGTAAGATAAGATAATGGCGCAAAATTTCAAACGATTTAGTAAATTTTTTAAGCGATTGAAATTTTAAACGATTTTAACATCTGGCTATCTCTTAACAATTTGCTAAAGTTAAAATCACGGAATGGCTTCTTTAACTTTTAGCAATTTGCTAAATTCATATGACATCTTTACAATTATTGTTATAGGAGCAGTGGATGGAATGTTCCAGTCAACTGTTGGGAATTCCAATTAATATGTCCGTTTAAGCGTAGTTGTTTTGTTTATTTTCACGAACTGTCACTTTTTAGACATGTTTGGATGCTCATTTTTCAATAAAAGCCAAATAGCAATTTACTAGTTAGCAAAACGAAAAGAAAGGTTTAACATTTTGGACTCCCTTAGTAAATTGCTAAATATTTAGCACTAACAAACTGGTTAACCCTTAACAATAGGTTAAGACTTTAAAGATATACATAATTCGTGAAACTATCAAGGACATTCATGCAAATGTGCGAATTAGTCATGTTAAATTTCATGAAAAGGATATGTATGACGCTGAAACCATGTCGTCTATTTGGCTGATATTGTTCTCCTTAACAATGATATAAACATCCATTGATTTCTCACAAGATTTTTCAACTTGATCCATTTTTTAATCCTGCTCACTATGACGAATAATTCATCTGTCATTTAAATAACTTTTAAAAATATTTTAAATTAAAGATTATTATTTACCTTTCGGATCGCTCAATACAAGTAGTGTTGAATCGGATCAAGTCAAAATAAATTGCTGATGTACCCCAGGGCTTTGTTCTATCTCTAACACTCTTTCTCATTTTTATTAATGATCTCCTGTCTACAGCTTCTAATTTCATGTATTGTTTTGCTGACGATATATGTACATACATAGTTTCATTTTTTTCAGACTTACTTCGGATATGGAACTGCAACGACAAAATTTGATAAGTTTCTTTAATTCCGACTTAAACAGCATTGTACAATAGATAATAAAAAAACCGAGTCTAATTTAATGCTTCGAAAACCCAATGCTGTCTTGTATCGTTACAGCGAGATATACCCCCTTGCCATTTTCCATGGATGGCACTTGCATCAATGAGACTGAACATCTCGATATGTGTGTTAGCAACCACCTCTTGTGGAACGATCACATATTCGATGTCGCCAAAAATGCAGCAAGATGTTTGGGTTTCCTAAAGAAATTCAGGAAATTTGTCTCCCCTTCTGATCTGGCTGTTATTTACAAAACTTACATACGATTACGTCTCAATCTTGAATATAATTGCCATCTCTGGGCAACTTACTTAAGCCACTTGGACAGGATATTGAACGTGGAGCATTTAAATTTATTGGTGATAATATCATTATTGGTTCATTTAAGTCGCTTGAACATCGTCGTTAAGTTTCTTGTCTCACGCTTTTTTACGGTTATTTTAACGGTTTATGCTCTAGGAAAATAGCCAGTTGCATTCCTCCCCTGAAATAGTTTAACAGTAATACTCGCGCTTCTAGAAATGCTTATCTATCAGTTTACCCTCAGGCCCAAAATTGGTCGCAATGCAAGTGCACAGCACGTTTCGCACATATTATTTTTGCTCCATCTATCAACACTGAAAGTAACTTACCCATTGGTATGTTTTTTTTTGGAAAAATTATTAACTGTTATTATTATGTCAAAAAAAATTTCCATGTGTCATTGGGCAGGTTCAGACGACATACATAAGGGACTTGAAAGTAAGGCAAGTTTCTAGTATCTGATTGGCCAGCTGCCAAAAAATTGCCTTCCAATGAAGTTGACTGGAAATTTAGTCAAGAAAAATCCCCCTTACTATTAAGTTAAGTCTAATTATGTCTAAATGACAGCTGATTATGTTGTCGCTGTGGCTGAAAGCTGAGCTATGTAATTTATTTATTTAATGTATGAATAATTTTATTTAAAGGTTTGTGTAAAATGGTTCCTTGTCGTATTGGAAAAGGAATAAGGACTTTTTGTTTTGCAAACGGAAATTACTCTTACTCGTACAATTTTTTTTATTTTTCATTTTAATAATACAAATTTCTCATAAATCGGTTACACCTCCGGATTATTTGTTAAGAGAACGGTTGAAAAGGGAAAATTGAAGTTACACTTCTTGAATTTCTAATATTTCTTAAAATTCGCAGAAAATTCCGTTCCGATCGGATACCATGAGAGGCCCCATTATGGACTTGTAACTTGTGTAAATAGTCTTTTGTTGGTAATAATGTTGTTGCTACTTTCCGCACGATTAATTAAACGCAAAAGAAGATAAATCTACCTGTATCTTATTTTGTTCAAAGAATGCAGTTGACTGAAAATAAATGTTGTGTTCACCTACCCATTTAGAAACGGCAATTGTTAGAATTGTTAAACTATTAATTAAAAAATTTAAAAAAATAGGGCCAGTTTCTTCAGAGTGGGTTAAATCGGCAATTTGAAAATCCTCTTAATCCATAATTAAGAATTCGTGATAATCAATTTCTTTTAGCTGTATTAAAAAATTATGTTTTTTCCACTAATCGTTCCATTTTCCAGTCTATCTGTCAGTTTTGTTGTCGAAACTTCATCAATAATTATGTTTTTATTTTACCTTTGTGACATTTGTTTGTATTGATTTTTTTTAAAACAACGGTAACGAAAATCAGAGTAAATAAATTCTTATTTATAATTTTAAATTTGTATATAGTTTTATTTATTATTTATGTTTTCTTTGGATTCTTCGGAATAAAGTTAATTATTTATAATAATTAAATAATGGAAAAAAAATTATAAAAGTTATTATTATTTAAATAATTTGTATTAGTATAAAATAAGGTTTTTTTTAAACTTATTATATATATATATATAGATAATCTATATGATAAATAATTAAATTTTTTATAAATACATTACTATTTCTAAAAAAACCTTTAATTTATATAAATAAGTATTTACTTATAAATTAATAATCTATATTTATTATTATATAATATATTGATAAGCAGTATATATATTATTATATCTTCCCAATTATTGAAATTTTCAAATTTTGCATACATTTTGTATTGTCACATCTCATTTACTTAAACTTCCTGAAACTTGTCTTCGCTTCCATCAGCGCTCCACGATTTTTTGTCAACTGTTTTGCTTTACGTCAAAATTAACCATACAATAAATAGAAATAGGGTACGTTTGCTTCTTGTGTGACGTCACAATAATCCTAATCAATGCTTAAAAACATTTTTTCACTTTCTTTTTATAATTTTACAATTTTTATTACTTAAATCTTCAATTACTTAATTTAAAAAAGTCTTTACTTAAAAAATATAATAATAATGAAAGAGATTTTGACGTCACAGAAATCCCAAGATGGTGGCAAAGAAATATCAACTCAACATACATTTTTCTGATTATCACACCAGTTCGTAAATATAGTAGGTATGAACAAACCGAATTCCAATTAATCATTGATTAAATAGAGCTATTCAAACAAAATTGGCTGATTAACGGAATCTCCAATTAACTGCTTAAATCATGGATTCCTTGATTACAATTTTAGTAAACAAACGCATTCTATATTTATCAACTGGAATAATCCTTGATTAAAGTTGATTGATGTCAACAAACAAGCCCATAATATTTATAAACCTTAGTAATTAGTTCCAGTTTGTTTTTGCATAATCATCATTGATTATAAAGGAATGTTTCTGTTGTTAATCACAGAATCCATGATTTGAGCAGTTGATTAAAGATCAAAGCAGAAATACGTTCACTAATTAGTTATACTCATCTTTTTATAAATTAACTTTCGTTATTAAGTTTTCACAACCGAACTGACAGAACTATCTGTGGATATGCCATGAACTGTTAAGATAATCAAATCGCAAAATTCAGGTTCAGTTTATTCATAGGGTGTAATCTTTTATCCATAGTTATTTCAGCTCTTACATCCTCAAATTCGCACGTTAACTAACATTTTAGGAAGGAATATGAAGAGTTTTCAAAATTAATTATGTATTAAACTAATCAGCCACTTAAGATTTATTAGCGCCATTCAACAAGAGCCGCTGAAAGTGTTGTTATAAACCTTTCCCACTATTAACAGATTACACCTTAACTCGCGGCGGAAAACCTATATCTAAAATTCTGAAGCCAACAGTTTAAATATCATCCTTTCTCATATGAAAAAATTGCTGTCCTCCTTTGTTTTGACATAATTTGAATTAGCAACATTTTATCTCGTTTTACAGAACTGAGGCAGATATCATTTTTGAAATAAATATTGGATAAATGATAAAATGATACGACTTGATGTCGCCCTAAAAAAATCCAATTTGAATACCGTCTAGGTGATAATTTGACATAAAGATGTCACTTTATCAACTTGGTGCAAAATATACTGAGCTGAACACTGCCATTATTATGTTTTTGTTTATATTATGTCAAAATTGTTGTTTACTGACAAAAGGCGAATAAACATTAAGCAACTTTCTCCACAAAATGAAAAAAGAAGAGGGGACTGCGAAAATTTAATAATTAGGTATAAATTATCTATTTTAAACCTGCTTCGGCCTCGACCGACACGACCACAGTTGTTTCCGCTTCCATCCATCCATGTTATAGTACCTGTCACTATGTTAAAAGCGATTTAAACAAAATATCCAACTCACCGAATTTAAATGAGCTAAGAAGCTCAATCGAATTCGAATCCAAAGTTCGATGAAATCAGCGTTTTTCATTGTGAAAATCAATCGCTCAGCAACCTAAGCAATTTATTTATATTTTTACCATTTTTGTTATTATATCAGATTTCTTAAGATAAGCATTTTATATTTGGTTCGAATCGAAGAAGAAGAATCAAAAATTGCAATGAGCGTAATTGAAGATAGCAATACTCAAGAATCCGAAGGAGAGCGTAGTGGTAGCCATAGGCACAGACGACATCGTCGTTCACACCGCGAGCGCACTAGTAACCGAGAACACAAGAGCCACAGGGAACGTGCATCAGAGACTGATCAAAGTACAAGTAGAAAGGTTGGTTAAGATTATTCCATTATAATGTTTGCCTGCAATCTTTATTAAAAAATTGTTCAAACATTACCAAATAAAATAAAGATTGCATAATTACGTATACACTTAGTTATTGAAGTTTCTTGTAATAAGTTTTTTTTTATCGCAGAGACATCGTCGTAGCAAGAAAACATCAAAAATGGGTTCCGTTTGGGCAAATATCTTGGGGACGTTCTTAGTTTTTGTGCACATTGCACTCGACGCCCTTCTCGAATTTGGCCTTGGGTGGTATTTAGGTGATAAGAAACGTTGTCCAGCTATCAGTTCGGACGACCAAAAACTCTGCTCAAAGAGTGCAGTGGAATTGGCAAAACTGATAAAAGAACGAAAACTCAAGGCTCACGATGTGGTAAAAGCTTATATTGATCGCATGAAAGAAGTGAATAAACTATTGAATGCCGTTGCCGATGGTCCCTTTATGGAAGCACTCGATGAAGCTAAGGAAATTGATGAAAAAATTGCCAGTGGCAAATTGACCGAAAGCGATTTCTCAAAGAAGCCATTCCTTGGAGTTCCCTTTACTACAAAAGACAGCACTTCTGTCAAAGGCAAACTCCACACACTTGGATTGATATCTCGAAAAAACGAAAAATCTGTTGCCGACGCTGAGTGTGTGAGGCTGATGAAGGAAGCAGGTGCAATTATTATTGCTACATCCAATGTTCCTGAAGTCAATAAGTGGACTGAAAGCCGTAGTTCTCTTTTTGGACAGACCAACAACCCATATGACACCAGGAGAAGTGCCGGTGGTTCGTCGGGCGGTGAAGCTTCTTTAATTGCAGCTTGTGCTACTGGCTTTGGATTGGGTAAGAAATAATTAATTTGTATTAGCAATGCATAAACTCACGATGGTATTTAAATATTTTCAGGAACCGATATTGGCGGATCTATTAGAATTCCGGCATTCAATTGTGGTGTTTTTGGTCACAAACCAACTGTGGGAACAGTCAATACAAAAGGATGTACATTCAGAACTGGAAAGGAAAAAGAAACGATGGTCGTTGCAGGACCTATGTCTCGACATGCTGCCGATTTAATGCCATTATTTAAGGTTTCATTTTCTTTATTTGAAATTTTTCCTGCAGCAAATAAACTATAATTTTAAATCTTCAGGTTCTTGTTGATCCAGAAATGTCTTCCGAGTTGAAACTAAGCGAAGAAGTTGATGTTACAAAATTGCGATACTTTTACATTCCCAGTAACGATATGCCTGCGTGCAATCCAGTGAATCGTGAAACCCAGTCAATGATGTTCAAGTGAGTGATTTTATTATTTTAAATTGTTTTCATTAAACTTTAGAAATTGTGTTGGTGGCTTTATTAATTATTAGAAAGCTTTAAAACTTAAGTGATTACAAGTTGTATAATTTAATTGTGTAATATATTTTTGGTTTGCTATAATTACACACATTTTTCTTGTCTCTATCTCCTTTTCCTTTATTTTTCCTGAACCATACATAGTAGAAATTTTGTTCGTCATGAAAACATAATTTTAAAAACTCAAATTTTCTCTATGCTAAAAACTTGCATGGCATGACAAGTCTTCAGCTTCTACTATTTTCTCACTCTTTTACATAACAAAATGTCTCTTCCTAAAGAAGCAAGAGAAACTAAAATCTATCAAAGAAATTACCGTTTTAAGTTCTTAACAATTCTCTTCTGATGTAGGATAGCAATTTGCAAACCAAATCATTTTTAAACAAAGTTACAAACTAAAGGAAAATTGGTATTCTTGTTTTTTTTTTTTAGGTTAACACGCTACTTTTCTGACCTTACCGGTGAAGAAGTCAAGCAGGCATCATTGCCAGGAACTGAAATTACTGGCAAACTATGGCGTTATTGGATGACTCGGGAACCAGCTGATTTTAACAAACTACTTGGCAATGGAGCCTCTTTAAATCCATTCGTAGAACTTTTCAAGAAAATCATGGGACGAAGTGAATTCACAATGGCTTCAATATATTCACTCATCGATGGATTACTTCCCGCTGAAAAGGCTCCTCTAATGGAAGAAGCAACCACAAAATGCAGTGAAGCATTAGCTGAACTTCTTGGTGATGATGGTGTTTTATTCTTCCATAGTTCGCCACGAACTGCACCATTCCATTATTATCCACTTATTAAGTTTATGGATTTTAGTTATTTTAGTATTTTCAATGTCTTACGCGTTCCAGCAACACAAGTGAGATTATGAATTTATTTGTTTTTTTAAATCTGTGCTTATGAATAATTTATGGTAATTCAGGTTCCCATGGGATTAGATACAAATGGTATGCCACTTGGAATACAAGTTGTGGCTGCCAAAAATTGTGATAGACTTTGTCTGGCTGTAGCTGAAGAACTCGAAAAGGAATTCGGTGGATGGGTTGCTCCTTTTGAAAATAGAAATTAATCAAATATTGTATTTAAGCTTTAAAGTTGAAAATTGGTGAGAGGAATGTTAAAAAAAGAAATTAATTGTATTTTAAGTTTTCATGGAATTATATTAAATATAGTTTTAACATAAATTCTTATAAATTTTAATAAAAACAACTCACGGGTTCTGTTGATAAAGTTCATCTAACTTTTAAATTCAAGTATGTATCGGAAATTCTTTACAAAAAAGAATATTTTTATTCGGATGTATGTACATATCTTTTTCATTAAAATAGACAATACTTTGATTTCGAATTCAGAATTCGTAAATAATTTGTTGTTTTCTAAATAGTCAACCTAATCTTAAAGTGAAATCTACTTTCAATATTTTAAAAAGATTCATTTTTTGTCTGCAAGGAATTGTCAATTGAATTTTTGACTTTTGACTAACTTTAAACTTTATTGATGTTTGGAAATACATCACTTCAAAAACGCTTAACAAATTTACTTTTGGGTTATAAGAAAATATTACTTCTGTTTCGAAAATCTGATTTCTTTGTGGTTTCTGTTTCATTCGAAGACATTATCCGGTTTGTTTTTAAAGTAAAATTTTTGTACCTGATTTTTCAACATAGATAATCTTCTCATTGTACATTATGTATGTACATATATTAAATCTATAGCACTCTCATGGAGATACTATCTGGGCAGCCATCCAGGAACTTATTATGATAGAATTTATATTGGGAAAAAATAACTAGCGCCATTAGAACACCTATCATGTTCCATGAAAGGTACTATATTAGATTAAAAATAACCCACTGTGAACAAAATAGCTCTAAATCTTTCAGAAGTGAAGAGGTTAGTTTTATGATTGATTTTTTTCATTTTGGATTACTGATTAAAAAAACATAAATGTATCAGAACTAACATAAGACTACAATTAAAGCTTTTATGATTTTGCATTATTCTAATTTGTTATTCAACAATTTTGAGATGATTTTGAAATTAAAAAAAAAAAATATATCAATTTTTACATGATTTGAAACACAAAATATTAAATAGGAAAAATATATCAATTTTTACATGATTTGAAACACAAAATATTAAATAGGAAATATATATCAATTTTTACATGGTTTGAAGCACAAAATATTAAATAGGAAAAAATATATCAATTTTTACATGATTTGAAACACAAAATATTAAATAGGAAACTTTCAATTGCAATAACTGGTTGTAGAGTTATGGAAAACTATTGCGGTAATTGAGAGCATGTTTGCAGTATCTATAGACAGTTGACCATCCAAAGTCTCCATTAAGGATTTCATAGAGCCGAGTTGGGGGAAGAAAACTCAGTTCGAAATACAACCGTCGAATCTCTTGGAGTAGAGGACACGATGCAAAGAAGTGTGTGATGTATTCTGGTTCTCCGGTGTTACAAAGGCTACAGATTTGTGGAAGATCAGTTCGATGCGGCATAGAGTTAATATTCAATATTTCGACTCGGGCTCTAAATAAGTAACTTATAGCCTCAGAAGAAAACTCGTTACTGAAATAATTAGCCTGTGATGATATTTGGTGATTGAGGTTTCTATACACATTTCTTGATAATGTTGTTGAAGCTCTTGAAAGATGTTCTCTGTGTTGGAGTTACAAACAAGTTCTATCACCATAGAGGAAATATATTATCTAGAGTCCCGACTGGTACCCGTCCTACCTAAAACACCCTCAAATTTTATTCGAGGTGAACTCTCTCAAATTCGAGGTGAACTCTCTCAAATTCGCTATCGGTGAATACATGTGAGTGGGGAAAAAAAAAAAACAAAATGAAAGATTGGGCTAAAATAGAAACTTATGGAATTTTTGTGACCTGTCAAAAATGACAATCAATTTTGCAAAACAAAACAATGGGTTTCGGATTTTAAGAGTAAGTTTTTGTTAATTGCTTTGATATTTAATATAATTTGATATTTTTCAGACCAAAAACCTTTATAATGAAAAGAGTATAATATACAAGTTCACTTCATTGAATAAAAAGTAAGTCAAATTGCAGCGAAGGAGGTGCAACAATAATCGATTTATTTTGTACTGTGTTTTCATTTTAGATGCTGCCCATTACACAAAATAATATCAATGTTTTTAACGATAGACGCTGCCCATTGTATTTGTGTGTACATCTCAACGGCCATAGCTGCCGCAGGTGTTGACGGCGGAGGTGTCACCGTCGCTGCAAATAGTCAGATGCTTGTAATGCAACAACACCAGCAGCAACAACCCCACCAAAGCTACGAATTCAATTCCAAATTAGCGAACATCCTCAGCTATGCCCTCGACTTTGTGTTACTTTGTGAGATTCAAGTCAATTTTATAAGTGAAAGCTTCGACATTAATAGTCAACCGCCTAGTTTTGGAACGACTAAACAGCAGCAACAGCAACGGCTGAGTACCTATGCAGGCAAATCAGGTTAATTAATTCATTTACTTACGAGTAATGTAATGGATATTTTAAATTCTATTGTTCTTTAGTATTTCCAAAACGTCCTCCGCCTATTCATCAGCCGCCAAGAAATATGATGCTGCAAGCCAACCAAAAAAAAACGACAAGCAGCTGCAATTAAAGCAACATTTTCTGGTTTCATAGAGTGCAACTGTCTCACAAAATGATAGCGGGGACGCTGAACTGACCGAGACAGCGGCTACTGCGGCCGCTTACGCCGACACATACCAAGTAAATGAGGAACTGAAAGTCGACTTAGAAGCAACCTGCTGTGAGAACACCTTCTAAATGACGGGAATCGGAAGTCGGAAGTAAGTCCTCTGAATATTGAAAATCTCATCATTTTCGTATGTACCATTTTAAAATTTCCAGAAATGGTGGTAAACTTATAGACTGCAAAAATAAAATCTGAATTCCATGAATACATAATGCCTATTGAATCACCAAAACTAAGTGTTGTGTCTAAAAGTTTTGAGTGGAAAAAATAAAGAGATTTAGGAAATCTTTATTTCATTAAAAACTAAATAAAACAACTTGCTATTAGTTACTCTATAACTTATTGTACGTCTGTACTTGGTTGATTGCAACGTAGAAAGAAAGGAATGAATTGTGAAATAGGAAAAGACATAGAGAGAGACAGATAATAAATATTCAGATTTAGATTTAGACATGTGCATTGTTCAAAGATATGATAATTTATATATAACACTAAGTGAATTCTGAACACAACTAACTGGACTCACATAGAAGACCGTCGACACGGGAATACCCCTACAAACTACTCTAATGATGTTCCAAGAATTGGGAACCCGCAACCTTCACCTGCCGAAGATGTCCAAAAATAATACAATCGGAAATTGTGCACTTGTGACATGGTCCGATTAGGATTTTGGAATTTGCCTCGCATAAGAATGTCACAAACGACTTGCCACAAATTTTTAATCAAAGGATCGACTTACGAGCACTATTCCGGGAATGGTACAATTCAAAACCAATCAATTTGCTACAATTTCATTGCACGTTCATTGACCAGAAAACTCATAAATGCCAAGACCACTTCAAAGTAAGTAACATAAACCACAAACTTTGAAAGCACTAATTGTTTTTTTTTCAGCAACAAATCAAAACGAAGCGGTATTGCAACAAATCCTGCAATCAAGATGATTCGAAGTCGATTGGACTCTTTAAATCTCATCCATTAATAGTCAAAGTTTTTTCAAAATTGTGTGTAATTTAGTATAATTTTGTTTTAGATTTAAAGCTATTAATGTATTTTCATTTAAAAGACAAAAACAGGATTTTAAAATGTAACTTCTTAGTTTTTGAGTAAATAAAAAAATATTAAATGTACTTTTTCCAAGAAAAACACTTCTTTTTGGTTTTCCCAAATTTGATCTGCTCAGGTCAATTATTATAGTGGATTATACCTTTTTTATTTTTTATTTCGTTTTTAGCAAATGATAATATTTTTTCTTGCATTTATCTTTATTGAGTCTTTCAAATGATAATAAAAAAAAATAAGCTGTTTTAGGTAGGTTTTATTTTTTTTATTGACACATGTTCAATTTAACAAAATTAAAAACTTAGTATTTTTAATCCTATTTTTCTTATGTTTTGGTTCATCACGTTCGTATGTATTCCTTTGTGATTTCATGTGGTCAACAGCATTGGTCAGAAATTCGTTCTTTTAATTTTGCCTCAGAGTGCGAAGTTTAAATTCCGTTGCGTCTGATAACACTGGCAATGGTGAGCCATCTTCGTTGGTCATGAGTTGCTGATCAGCCAGCTGTAAAAGATTGCCAGATTGCTCCATTTCCTGGAAGTCACCCTGTTCATGTTGCTGATCGGCGGTCGTGAGCAGCTGCGTTTGCAGGACGCCCGATTGCATTGTTGCGACTTGATGGTGTTGCTCTTCGTGGATTTCCGTTCCTTGTACCTGTCCAAGTATTTTACCTTAAAAAAAGAAAAAACATTGAATAAATATTTTTGGACATTTTTTTTACACCCTTACCAGTGATAGGGCACAAGGCTTGTTGCTGGTGTTCCTCATGGTTAAATGACGAAACATCCATCACCGCCGTCTTCACATGAGACTGCTTCTGTTTCGGCGTCCCGACATGTCGCATGGGTGGCGCAATTTGTTGGACTTTCTGTATCTGAACCTGTGATTGGTGCCGGGCAAGGACTTGTTGTTGTTTTGAAGTAGTTTCCTTCGACATAACTTTCTTTGTCACTTTCAAGTCACCAGATTTCAAAAGTTGCAGAATCTTTTGCTCTGGAGTTTGAGTTCGTGCAACTGCTGATTGTTGTTGTTGTTGCTGTTGCTGGTGTTGGTGTATGTTTCCACCAGGTGCTACCTTGCCTCGAGGAATAATCATTTTTCCAGACGTTGGCGATGTCTGTTGAATGCCTGGCGATTGGGATTTTCTTTGAGCAATGGTCGCCGTTCGTGGTTGACTTTGGAGGACACGAGTATTTGTCTGCGCTGTTTTGGGGGTTCCCGCTTGAATTCTGGTCTGTTGCTGCTGTTGCTGTTGATGATACGTTGCCGATGGGGCCGTACGTGCTATTGTGGTTTGATTATTGATAAGTCGTGGACTCGAGCTTCTAGCCATGTTCGATTGTTGGACCTGCGTTATTTGAATGTTTCCAATATTTGACAGGGGATTAGAACTTAAGGTTTTATTAACTTGAGGACGATAAATTGGAGTCATAATTGTATTCGAAGTTTGCGTGGGGATTTGGATGTTGTGTTGAACGGGGCCATTCTCGTTGGCGTTTGAAGTCAAGGATGCAGCAACTTCGCTACCCATTCGGACAATTCCGCTATTTGTTTCTCCCTTCGAAACAACGCGAATGTGAGCTTCAGTTTTTGGTGAAGCCTTAAGAAAGAAAAAATATGCTTTAAGTTTGATGAAACAATCAAAAAATTAAAGTTTAATGTTACTTACGTTCGTTGATGTTGTCCCATTGAAGCCAGCCTTTTTGACAACTCCAGAAGTGTTGGTGTCTTGAGTGATGATCACATCAGCTGAAAACGGTTCCGTTGCGCGCTTCCATTGACTTTGATTATTTTCGACTGCAAGGAAATCAATTAGAACAAAAACCCTTGAAATAAAATGCTCTAAGAACTAACCTCAACATCACGCTCATTTTTCGTCTCAACCCTCACCGAGACAGTGTCGCCGTTTTTCATTCTTTTCACCGTGTGCGACGGAATGAGGTCCTCCTCCAAGTCTTCGTCACCAATCATCGCCGAGTCATCGAAATCACTATCTTCCAGCTTCCTCTTCAAAGCAAGAATGCTTCCAGGACCGAAATTACTTGTTTGTAAGACGGGATGTGCCGCTTGCATGGGCAGTGGGGTGTTTGTCTGTACATTTGCTACACCACTTGCTGGGGCATTATTTTCGACTGGTTCATCCGCACACCACTGTTTGACTTGATCGATAGCCTTGTTTTTGGACGTTCTCGACAACCGACTTGAATCAAATCCGGGCGATGATAAATTCATTTTGGTCGTCTCTTCTATTTTATTCGGATCCTTTATGACATCTTTCTTCAAGTCCACCACTTTGATGGCGGCAGCGAGGCTGGCTGCCTGTTGCTTCGCTTGTTGTGCGGCTCTTTGCTCTTTCTGACGGGCAAGTTGTTTTTCGAAGGTTTCCAAGATTTCTGGAACATTTTCTAAGTGAACCTGCGGTTCCCAAGTATTGTGCTCATGCGAACACGATTCCCACTTGACTAAGTACTCGTGCATTTTTCTCCGGGGATTAAAACGTTTGGTGACATCTTCTGTTTCTCCATTTGCATTGGGAATGGTTCGCTTGGCACGACGACTACTATTGGGGAGTTAAAGATATATTTAATGCTTAAATCAAATGGATGACTAAGTTATACTCACATTAAAGGTGCACGTTGTATGGGTGTACTGGTGACCAATTTACTCGGGATCTGCTGAACTGGCAGTGGTGGTTTTTTCACAACCGCATTCCGAATCGGCGAGAGATCATTGGCTTCTTCTTCGTGTTGTTTTTTTGTTATTATCGGGACCTTGGTGTTGGTTAGAAATTGTTTGGCTTGTGGAATTTGTGGTTCTAGGAAATTAAAAAGACAAAATAACATCAACTTGCCTGTTCGTATTTTCCATTTGCCGATAGACTCTCAGCCATGACAAACCAATTTTCCGAACTAAATTCATTGATATACGATTGCTGGCTAGCCAGCTTTTTCAATTCTGCTAGATTATTATTCCTCTCATAGACCACGGCAAATGGCATAATATGTTCTGTGCTATATGGACTTATCATGTGTGCTGTTTCTAGATACTGCTGCGCCTGAGCATGGTGCCCATTGTAGTAGAGCTTTTCCAATTAACGTTAGAATATAATCGTTTTGATGAAGTTTTGTGTTGTCGTTAATAGATTGGACTGTTTTTGACGCATCCAGATGTTTATGAATGTACATTTGAGCATGGCCTTTTATACACGAACTTAACCACTCAACATTCTTTGGAGCCGAACTCACTATAAAATTATAAAAGAAGCTTAAAACACACAAAATATTTAAAATAATTGCTTGCTTACCATTCACTACCAACGAATTGACTTCAATTCCATCGACGCCGACTTCCAAGAGTGAACTTATAGCTGGCTTCCTTCTCGGGAGATTCCACTTTTCCTGTTGCAACATTCTCCCTGGTTTCTTCTTTATCTGAGGATTAAATTAGGTGCAAATTCATTATCTATTTTTATTTCAATAAATTAATATTTTGTATTTAAATTGTTTTACCTTCATTATTTTGCATTACTGGGAATGGATTTTGTTTTGTTTTCATTTTCGTAGAATTGTCAAAATACTCACCTCGCTGTTAATCTGTCAAAACTGGGTTAAACTCAAATTAGGCCACTTTCGCATTGCAGTTCTATGGTGCGCCTATACTTTCTGCATGATTTTTTTTGTTTTTAGCGAAACTTTTCATAAAAATCATAGAATTTGTTTGCCAAAAGCAGTCAAATATTATTTTTAGCACAGTTTTCACTGAAAAGAAGTTGCAAAATTAATTTTTCTTTAAATATTGCATTAATTTTTCAGTTTTTGAATTCAACGGATCTCTTTTTTGAACGGCTGAGTTCACCTCATAGTTTTTTTCCCCGCTGTTGAGCAATATGGGCACAAATTCCATAACAACTACATTCATAATGGCTTTTTCCCATAAGAAATGCACGGGCCAACTAACACATGCTTATCCTTATGGACAAAATCCTCTCAATTTAGCTTGTAGGCCGAAAGAGAGCAAACCCATTAAGTCGGGACTCTAGGTAATATATTTCCTCTATGTCTATCACTATGATTTTTATAAACAGTCCTTTTTGTAATTGCATATTGTACTAAAATATAGTTATCTCTTTTGTTCTTAAAAGATTATATAAAAAGCAAAGCTTTGGTATCTAACGGATACAAAAAATCTAAAATTCATTCTTTTGTAAAACGCGTTCACATAAAGTAATCTTTCTATTTGCATTTATAATAAAAGTCTTAAATACAATTTCGCCATTTCTTTTATTTTATTGGAATACGCAAAAGGTAAAGAGTATAATAAACTTCAACAGGTTATGAGCCCAGTTTCCAAAATTATAAAAGAAAAGAAATATTAATTATATGCAAAATGGCAGAGAATCGTTTTTCCATAAAAAAGCTCGGGAACGACAACTATTTTGTATGGAAATACAAAATAGAAATGCTCTTAGTCAAGGAAGGGTTGTGGGGCTACGTTTCGGGGCTCAAGCCAGAGCCAGCACCTTCGACTCCGGAATGGAGCGCTAAAGATGACGAAGCACGAGCAACAATCGCTTTATCTGTTGAGGATAGCCAGCTGCAGCATATACGAAAAGCCATAACATCAAAGCAAGCGTGGGATAGCCTAAAAAATTACCACGAAAGAAACACCTTGAGTAATAAAGTGCAGCTAATGCGAAAAATTTGCAGCTTGAAAGTCGATGAAGGTGGGAATGTTGAAGCACACATTCAAGAGATGGTCGATTTGTTTGAACGTTTGGCGGCAATAGGCGAAGAAAAATTGTCTGAGACATGGAGTGTGGCGATGCTATTAAGTAATCTTCCGAGAAGCTATGACACTCTCATCACTGCTTTGGAGACTCGAACAAGCGAAGAAAAAGAATTAACGTTCGATGTTGTCCAGTCGAAGCTTCTGGAAGAGTACAGGCGGCGTCAGAATCCTGTTGGCGAACCACATGAGAATGCAATGAAGATCACGAAGTTTATTCCACAAACATCCAAATCAACATCAGCGGAATGTTTTTTCTGTCACAAAAGGGGGCACATAAAAAAGAACTGCAGCCAATACAAGCAATGGAAGAATAAAAAACAACATGCAAATTACATCACCAAATCCTTTGATCACTTCAGTCTGCTGACATCAACAGGAAATCTTTCGGGATGGATCTTAGATTCTGGAGCTACATGCCATATAACGAATGTAAAAGATTTTTTCGTTAGCTTCGATCCTCTCATCAAAGAAAAAATTTGTATTGGCGACGGAAGTGAAATTGTTTCTGAAGGAAAAGGTACATGTCAAGTAAATTTTTTAAATAATAAAAATTCTCAGGCTACTGGAACGATTGAAAACGTATTGTATGTTCCAAAAATACAAGGTAATTTGTTGTCAGTATCTTGCTTGGTAGAGAAGGGTTGCAAAGTTGTATTTGCCAATAAGGTGTGTCAGATTTGGAAGGGTAATGTCCAGATTGCAGAAGGAGATTTGATTTCTTCTATGTATGTGTTGCGTCAGGCAAAAAGAGTTCTTTTAGCGGTTCACAAAGAAGATTGTATTCACCAGTGGCATCGAAAGCTTGGACATAGAGATGAGGATGCAATTAAATCCATACAGTATAAAGAAATGGGTTCAGGTTTGTCAATTAAAGACTGTAATGTTAATGAAACCTGTGAAGTTTGTATCCAAGGAAAGTCTGCCAGATTGCCATTTCCAAAAGTCTCCAAAAGTGATTCGCAAAGCGTACTCGACTTAGTACACACAGATGTTTGCGGTCCTATGGAAGTGGTCAGTCCAAGTGGTAATCAGTATATAGTCACGTTCATAGACGACTACAGTAGATTTACAATAACATTCTTGATGCGGCAGAAGTCAGAGGTCTATGATAAAATACGAGAATACATTGAAGCAATGAAAACTCAGTTTGGGCGTAAACCAAAAGTATTGAGGTCTGACCGTGGTGGTGAGTATACGGGACATAAGGTGCAACAATACCTAAGGGAACAAGGAGTAAAATCCGAGTTCACTACAGCATATTCTCCACAGCAGAACGGTATTGCTGAAAGACGCAACAGGTCCCTTGTTGAAATGTCCAGATGTATGCTAATTGATTCGAACTTAAGCAAGGAGTTCTGGGCAGAAGCAATATTGACAGCCACATACATACAAAACAGATTACCAACAAGAGCAACTGCAACAACACCTTTCGAGCTCTGGTATGGATCCAAACCGGATTTTAAACAATTTCGTACATTTGGTGAAAGATGTTTTGCACATATTCCCAAAGAAAAGAGAAAAAAGTGGGACAACAAATCGAAATGTTTAAATTTTGTTGGCTATGATGCAAACTCGAAAGCATACAGACTTCTAGACACCAGTACGAAAAAGATAATTATTAGCAGAGATGTTCATTTTTTGAAGTATTCAGCCAAAGTGGAGGCAAGTCCAATTAAAAAACGAAGCTTTCCAGAAACCAACAGTAAAAAGAAAGATGAAGTTCCTCAAAGAAATAGCGATGATGACAATTTCGAATTTGTAATCAAAAGTAGACGCAATGAAGAAAAAGAGGATGATCATTTGGACACAGATTCGAATTCTGAAAGTATATTTTACGGTTTCGATGAATCATTGAACGAAGGGCAGAATGAATGTGAAAATGAAGTACCACAGCAAAGAACATCAGCCAGAACAACAAAAGGAAAACCACCAAGCAGACTAATCAATGAGGTAAATGTACTTAAGGCTATTAAAGAATTCGATCCGACCAGTTTTCAGGAGGCGATATCTTGCGACAAAGCTCAATGTTGGAAAAGCGCAATGCGGGATGAAATGAACGCCTTATCGGGTAACAATACATGGGAGCTGGTGGACCTACCTGCTGGCAAGAAGGCAATCGGTTGTAAGTGGGTGTTCAAGTCTAAAGAAGATTCAAGAGGAGAACTGATTTACAAGGCACGTTTGGTAGCGCAAGGGTTTCTCCAGCGCCATGGACTTGATTACGATCAAACATTCGCCCCAGTCGTACGGCAAACTACTGTGCGAACGTTATTAGCTATAGCGGGTCATAGAAAAATGCATGTATTACATTTGGATGCTAAGACTGCGTTCCTCAATAGCGACCTTGAAGAAACAATCTACATGCGACAGCCGATGGGATTCATTGAAGAAAATAAAGAACACAAGGTATGTAAACTAAATAAAACCATCTATGGGCTAAAGCAGTCAGCAAGGGCGTGGAACCAAACTATCAACAATGTTCTCTTGAAAAATGGATATTATCAAAGCAAAATTGACCAATGTCTTTTCAAGAAGTCTGTGGGTGAGTTTTTAGTTTATGTACTTGTATATGTCGACGATTTATTAGTCATCAGTAAAAATCAAAAATTAATCGATGACACCGAAAGCCTGCTCAAATCAAAGTTCAAAATGAAAAATCTCGGAACGATAAAAAATTACGTAGGTCTTGAATTATATCGAGATGATGATGGACATTTTTCCATAAGCCAAACAGCATACATCAATAAAGTTATTGAAGAGATGGGACTGAAAGATGCGAAAATTTCAAAGACGCCGATGGACCCAAGCTATGGGAAGTCAAATGCTGAAGTTAATTTTTTATCTGACAACGAAAAGTATCAAAAGTTTATTGGGTGTTTACTTTACATCGCAATCAGTTCCCGACCAGATATCGCAGCAAGTATAAGCATATTATCTTCCAAAGTGTCAAAACCTACAGTTGAAGATTGGAACGAGCTGAAACGTGTTGCAAAATATTTAAAAGGGACATCTCAACTGAGATTGTTTCTTAGCCAAAACAACAATAAAGAACATCTTATTGGGTATGCGGACGCCAACTGGGCAGAAGACAGAGAAGAACGAAAATCTAATTCCGGTTACATTTTTAAAGTTTTTGGTGGTGCTGTAAGTTGGTGCTGTCGTAAACAAACCTGTGTAGCATTGTCCTCGACCGAAGCAGAATTCATAGCCCTGGCTGAAGCAAGTTGTGAAGCAGTTTGGCTGAAGAAGTTACTTGCAGATATAAATGAAGAATTTACGGGACCTGTTCATATCTGGGAAGACAACCAAAGCTGTCTCAAACTATTAACCAGCGAGAAGCATAGCAACAGATCCAAACATATCGACACCAAGTATAACTTCGTAAAAGATTATATCAATAAAGGAATAATAACATCACAATATTGCAGCAGCGAGGATATGTTGGCTGATCTTCTAACCAAGCCGTTAACATCTAATAGAGTCTTGGAGTTAAGAACAAAATGCGGACTTATAGAACCAGTTTGAAGAGGAGTGTTGGAGTTACAAACAAGTTCTATCACTATGATTTTTATAAACAGTCCTTTTTGTAATTGCATATTGTACTAAAATATAGTTATCTCTTTTGTTCTTAAAAGATTATATAAAAAGCAAAGCTTTGGTATCTAACGGATACAAAAAATCTAAAATTCATTCTTTTGTAAAACGCGTTCACATAAAGTAATCTTTCTATTTGCATTTATAATAAAAGTCTTAAATACAATTTCGCCATTTCTTTTATTTTATTGGAATACGCAAAAGGTAAAGAGTATAATAAACTTCAACACTCTGAAGATATGTTCATCAGTTCTGGCGATCAGATCATTGAACATGGTGTGCCATTGATTCAAATTGGACTCCAAAAAGAATAGATTACTGCCATATGAAGAAGCTATCTGGTTCCATTCCTTAAACGGGGAGGCATTTGTTTGCATAAGCCTTGTCATAATAGATTTGTGAAGGCTTCTTTCATCCCTCCTCATAACTTTCAATAAGTAGTCTGAGTTGGTATTAAGTTTATAGCTTGAATTAAACTGAATAATGGTCTCACACAAATTTAATATAACTTTACTCTCTTTAAGCGATTTTTAAGCGGCTTACCGCCACAAGTGGGAAGGTCTTGTCTAGAATTTCTACAAACTTTCTTTAAGTATGTTCTAATAACCGTTTTATGTGCTTTAGTTTAATATTTTTATTTCTTCTCGAACCGTTTGTATTCCAAGATCCCTGTGAAGATCTTCGTTTTTAAATGATCTTAATAATAATCGGGTACAAAGTCCCATAAGTGGAGACAGGCTTATGTAAACATATAATTTATTTCCTATACTAAGCATAGAATATTGCCCAAGTACAGTACATTTTTCTTAATTAATTATTAAATTCTTCATTTTGTATTTCTTTTTTACATCAGACTTTCACTTTAATTTCGCATCGAGAGTAGCTACGATGATGTTTTCTGTTTGTTTGCAAAATGTACTCAATCGGACCTAGAATACTACCTTGTGGTACCCTAGAAATTATATCTTTGAAGTCTATTCTATATACGCGTCCGTAAAATACTTGTGTAAATCCGTAGATCTATTCATTTAGACAACCGTCAAGTGCCTTTTTTAGGTTCGGTCAGGTTAAAGTGGCTGTCCGTAATGGAGTAGGACACGCTAGTTTAATGGCTCACTGTGATACCACATTTATATTGAGGTAAAGTTTGACTTCCTTACGAAATGTGAAAGACCGAGCAGCTTGAGCAGGGCATGTACCTACAGAGGACGTTAAGAACTGTTTCGTCTTCTTCTTCATTTCCTCATTTTAGAACGCGCCTAGCGGGGGTCGTGCTTTCCTATTAAACAGTGCCCAGCTGCGACAGCAATTATTTAGCTTAGGTATTAGGTATCGCTACCTTCCTACTCTGGTTTCTTCTAGCAACAGAAACGGTTGCATGGATAGCCACAGCGCCCTTCTCTGTGTTGGCAGTAGGAAAAACGGCTAAGGGCTTCAGCGCCACACTATCGCCTGGTCTAGGCGATATACCGGTCTCAACATTGTCTTTTTTATTTGTTTGTTTGTTTATTTAAGTTCTAACTCCGTTGAAGAATGAGCTATTTTTTTAATTGGGCTCCCAGCCAGGCTGATCATCTGTATTCTGTACGGATCGTTAAACAGCTTAGATTAAGCCCAATATTAACAAAATGCAATTGGAAGGAAGAAATAGAGTGGGGAGTCAGACGATGTTATGAAGATCATGCTGATTGGTTGGGGAATATATTTAGGATCAGTAAACAGCAGTTAAGCAATGTTACCCAGAGTGAGAAGGAATACCGGAGAGAGGAGCGCTTTATAGCTTTTTCGCCATGACAAAATGGGAGGTGGGATGGGAATTGGTGGCATCAACGCGGCCTTCTATGCCGTGCTTATGTGGGAGTGGGTAATGATTCTGAAGGAGTAGAGGATATGAGCATCCTTTGGTTTCAGAACTCATCTGGACAAAATTCTTGAGAATCATTGACGTAAATTAGCTTCTACAACTTGACAAGTTCGACAATAAAGCATAAGAAGTGCCTTTTTAATTACTAAACTAAAGTGCATTTTTTAATGAATTTTTATTACTAAAAAAAATAGATTTTTTTCTAAACAAATCGATTTTTGTAGTTTACTTGAATTCAAAATAAAAACGATAACATCCCTGTCATTGAACACATGTCATATCATATGTCTTTGCTACGTCTCTCTAGCGACGAATAGTAAAACTAAATCTATTTGTTTTGCGCCGGCTCGGCATTAAAAATTTTCCACAAATCAAGTCGAGTATCGAAAAGTAAAAGTATCCAAAATTTGACTAGAATTCAGTTTTCGTTGGGCGATCACTTGAATTGGTTATTGTGTGTTCTCGTAAGTGTCTGAGAATAGAAAAGTTTAATTAATTTTGAGTATCCTCTCTCGCGGCCAATATTGCATAAACATTTAGTTTCATTTTATGTTTGCTTTTCTTTATTCATTTGAAAACCAAAACAAAATTATTATTGGCGAGTGGACTGAAGTTAAAATAAAATAAAAGAAACTCATTGGAAAAAAGCTCACTTGGATTTGTCTGCTGACAATAATTCCCTTTCCTGGGCCAAGCAACAACAAAAACAACAACAACGTTAGCTGAGAAAAACCTTTTTTTTTATTTGACTTTTTCCTTTTATTTTCTTTGGGTTTTTTTTCTAATTCTTTCTGTTCATAAAATCGAACGAGGGTGGCAAACTAAAGTTCCACCGTCTGTGGTTGCCGCCGTCACAGTCACTCTTTAAACATTCATTTCAAAGATCTATAAATTCCCTTAAGTTTTGTGCAGTGAAAGTAATTATTCTTGGTTTGAGAATTGATTCCTTTCCTTTGGACCTTTGGAGTGGAGTGAAGTGGAGCGCCCATCGTGGTTTTCCAATGTGATCTCATCAAAGACAGCAATTTCTAGAAATCAATTACCTATTCATCATAATTCAAATTAAATATAGACTATTTAAAAAAAAAAAAGTGATCCTAATTTAACTTAACTGGATAAATCTCTACGTAAAGCTTATTATGGCGGCCAACGAAGTAATAAATAACAACTCCCTGCACTATTTCGAGGGAGTGGAGAAGTTACTAGAAATTTGGTTTGCACCAAATTCTGAAAATAAAAATGCTGATTTGAGGAAAATTCGCAGGTAAGTTTTGATTCTGTTGATTTCGATAGATTTGTGTTTTATATTTTATCAACAAGAAGTCTGGGAAATACATAGAAACTATTGATTTTCCAAAGAAATATCTACATATATTTCCCACCTATACACATTGGTATCTGCGCCAATTGCCGGCTTCTTTGGCTGACCGGGATGGGGGGCAAAGTATCTTCCGGTATGGGACCCAGTTTTTTTGTATTTATGGCTGTTTGTGTTATTTTTTTTATTTCTAATAAAAAACCGGTAGCGCTCGCTAGAAAAAAAAGGGATTTAAAATACTTATCCTGATAGGAAGCTACTACCTACCTATAAACCTTTTTTATAACAGTGAGATGCATTTAAAAAATAAAAAAGTTACAAAGGGACTAGGTTTTCATGTGCAGCCCGCATGTGTGAGAATATTTTTGTTTAGAGGTAAGGTAGGTAAGTATTCGGCCTTAACTGATAGGAATAAATATTTACTGGTTTATCTAAAACAAATTACTAACATGATTAAGACAAGTTTTTTGTGCGTATGATTCAAGTACCTTGGGGAGTGTAAATACACTCGACTCCGCCAAAATATTTTTTCTCCAAAATAGTATGTAGTCATTTGGATTTCAGAAAAAAATGTGTTTCTTCCTTCACTTCCTACGATCTCAAAATAAGTGAATTGTAGGTAGGCAGATAATATCTTCTATGCATAGGCTTATAGATTAAAAAAAGAAACATACTTTCTCGAAGGCCAATTCGAAGTTTAGCCATGAATTATTAAGATAATTAATAAATTTTTTGTTGTCACGTTTTTTTTTTCATGGCCCCGTTAGTTTCTTACTTGTTAACAAAAAGAAATTGCCTATCTTTATAAAACACAAGTTCAATGTTCAACACGTGCATTTTAAAACATGCATCAAGTTTAAAATATGGTTGGTTCGAGTTGATTGCAATGAGGAAGAGGAGTTAAATTGATATACATACGTAGTTACAAAAATCCTAGATCGAGGCTCGATTCAAGGCAAAACAATTTATTTGCACTTACAGTGACGAGCAAAAGTGGTCAAATGTTTTCAATTATTTGAAAAATTCACTAAAACTAAGCGTTTGAAATAAAATTAAATTTTGTTTCTTTTTAAATTTTAGATTATTAATCTTACGTTTATTATTAATAATAATATTTTTTTTCAAAAAAGTATACATTTTACAAAACAAAAATTATTTAATTCATTTTTCGACTTGTCCAATTATGCACGAAAAAGTAGCCCGATTTCAATGAAAAAATCTGGTAGCTATCATGGTTTGGGCTACGTGTTCTACTAAATTCTGTTGTCGGCAATTTTGGAAAATGAAAGCCCAATCTGGCAAGTCTGCAAATTACTCGAAAACAAGAACAGTGAAACAATAATCCATTTCCTCTGGAAATGTCCTGCTTTGGCGAGCACTAGAATGAAATGCTTTTGGGAAAGCATTCTTTCACGAACTGGATGAGCTATTTGAGACAAAGATTAGAGACCTAATCTTTTTTCTCAATGCGATAAAATGGTTCTAACATAATCGCTATGAAGCTTCTCTATAAATCTTTTCCTTTCTATCATAGGTCAAACGAGTTTTGGTATCAAAACGGCGGCGCACTACAGCGCTAATTGGATCTCAAGCTATGTAGGTTGCCTTGAGATCGCCATTTCTACCTACCTACCTACTCGAAAACAATATTTTTTGACTTTAGGTAGTGAAAGCATGTTATAGCTGCTTATGTAATTTTACACCAATAAATTTTGTTCACCAAATTATAATATAATATAATTGTGTTTTTGGCTGAGGAAGTTTTGCAAGTTTTAGAGTGATATTAGAAAATGACACCCTTTTAAAAAAAATATTTTGTTAATAATTAATTATTTAAATGAAACTTTTAGAAAATACAATAATCTATAAAGTATACCCAGTTACATCCAATTACACGAGAATATAAAATTCAGGAGCAATTCTTTTAAAGCATATTTAAAAGAACAAGTTAAATAGTTAAATCCTGACAAAAGAGTTTACATTTATATCTTTTTGAGCTAAGTCATTATGTTTGTGTAATAATCATATCCAATGGTCCAAAAATGGAATTTCAAAAGGCTTTTCAATTTGCCCGAAAATATTAAAACAAAACATTTATTTTTACTTTTCTGAAAGTTGGAATGTAATTTATGGAAGCCAAATCCTCTGTATTGACTTCTATTTCAAGAAATTACCTGAACAATTTAATTGAAAACATACAAAATAGCGTTCGCGACTTAAATCGCGATAGTAAGTAGTTAGTTTAATTTAAACGTCTCTTACTTACAATTTCATTTTTAAGAGTAAAACCTTTTTTAACTTAAATACATTTCAAGAAATTACCTCTACAATACAATTGATAAAATAACGTCAAACATTCCCGACTTTTATTGCCACATTTTATGGTTTGGTTTGCTTAAAACTCCTAATAGTCAAACTTCAATTTGTTGGGATTAAAAATCTTTAAATTAATGTATATTAAAATTGGTTGCCATCAAAACCCATTATAAAAACACCAATATCATTCATAACTTAAATCGCGACTGTCAACTTCTGCTGCTATTTTTTTAATTTTATTTTAGTTAATATCTTTCTGTTAACATAACAGAAGTGGTTTATCTAAAAATCCCATTACTAAAAATTAAATTAAAAATAATCGCTACTTTTATCGCGCTCCAAAGCTCTTCAGTGCGTTTCAAACTTATTTTTTTTATCCTGGTATCTCTACTCTGCTCTGGTATCCAAAACCAATTTTACTGAGCTACATCTGTTATCCGAAAATTTGTTTAAAAAAACCGCTATTTTAATCACTTCTGTCAGGAGAATGCAACCACCTAGTTATATACATACTCAAACTCAAGAAGGGCGCATTTTCGGCGAAGTCTGTCGGAAAAATGCGACTATCTAGATGTCGTTCTGTCGCAACCATATTTAAAATCAGCGAATCGGTGGAGTTAAGATGCAATGCATTTAAGGTGGTTTCCCTCCCTACTTCAATTTTCGGAAAAGTTGTTCTTTTGATAAGGAAACTTTGTCAATCATGCTGGCAGACAAACGTTTCTTTTATCACCTTTACTAAGACTACCTCCAACTTTTACATATATCAATTGGTTTTCTATCGCGCCAAAAATAGCTCTTGACTATATGAATCAAAAAATAATATGTTAAAACCATTTTTATTCAAATGAATGACTGCATGAATAGAATAATTGTATGCTGGCTTAAATAAGTCAAGAAGCTGAAAACAATTCCAAATCTTGTTTTTTTTTGCACGATGTAGGTTTGTTTTTTAAAAAGTTAAAATATTTGTTTTAGTAACAAGAAAAACAAACTTATGTTTTTTAAAAAAAAGGACTTGTGCTTACATATTTTATTTATTTAAATTTGTTATCATATATTTTCTATTTAGAAAGTCTGAGGAGAATATGTAAGTAAAATTCTTAGCTAAAACAAATTTGTACTATATCAACTTACTGAACAAAATGAACATATAGGAAATGCAGACATTAAGGTTAAATAAAGTGTTTAAGAATAATATAAAAATATGTTTAATGTCACTGTTTACAATATGTTTGTTTTAAGAATTTTAAAAAGGTGCGTTCACAAAGGTGTGTTTTCCCTCTGATTGAAGTTTCATATCAAGGAAAAAGTCAATTTTCAATTTTGTAAGCTTTTGCTTTTTAATAGTACCCGCAGCGTGATTGTTAGAACGTAGGACTGTTATGCTAGGGGTCTAGTTTCAATCGCTGGCTGTGTCACCTAAAGTTTTTTCACGGGTACTGCCTCTTACGATGTATTGCCAAATCATCCAAGAGTAATACTTGTCATGAAAAGTGCTTTCTCAAATTAGCTGTTCGGATTCGGCATGAAAACTGTAGGTCCCCTCCCTGAAATGACTCGCACACAGGAAAGTTTGTGAGTTATGAGTCACTAGGCCTGACTAACTACAATTCCACAGAAACTGAGATTTCTATACCTTCCAGATCTTTCTGCTTTTACATAGATGGATCAAAAACAAATGAAGGGCTTGGTGGAGATATGTACTCTGAACGACTGAAATTAAGTCTCTCATTCCGCCTTTCCAATCATTGTAGCGTGTTCCAGGCGGAACTTTTAGTGATAAAAGAAGTCTTGTCCTGGCTTAAAGAAAACGTGATATCAACATCTGATATCCGTATTTTCTCAGATAGTCAAAGAAACTCTATAACAGTCCATAATTGTCAATCATCTCTAATGGAGATGGCACAACAGCTTAATATTGACCTTTGCTGGGTTTCTGGCTATAGAGACATTCCAGAAAAGATGAATTTGCCAGAAATGGTACAGTACAACCCATTCTACAACGTGTGACCAATGCTGGCATACCAATCGCTACATGTAAACTATTGCTAATGCAGGACGCTATGAAGAAGGCAAACATGAGGTGGAATAACATCTCCAACTTGTTAGGTCACAAAAAACATCTGGCCTACACTAGATTTAAAGCGATCAAGGTGCTTGCTATCTCTAAGCAGATCGCATATAAGCTCAATAATCGGTGTCATAACCGGGGACTGTCTAATGGGAAAGCATTACATGCGGCTAGCCGTATTCTCAAATGACTTGCAGAAGCTGTATGGAGGAAGAAACAATTCTTCACCTCCTGTGTACATGCCCTGCTCTAGCTCAAAACCGCAAGAATTACATAGGATAATTCTTCTATAACGATCTCAATCATATTAATATAATCAGACTTTCACGTTTCGTAAGGGACTTAAACTGGTTTCATTGAGCTTAGAAAAAAACCTCAAGATTCATGTGGTATCACTTACTTACTTACTCCATAACGGACAGCCACTTTAACTTAACCTAAGTCACTAGGCCTTGAATTTGTATGGACGCGCCACCTAATTTATTTATTTTAAACTTGTGCTTTATTTTCATGTTTCCGTTAAAATTACAGTATTACTCACCTTAATTGGCCAATGGCCAATAATTTCTAATTTTTTGTAAAAAACGTATTTTAGCTAAGTTTTTTAAACAACTGTATTCTGAAAACCGTTACATCTACAGACACAGCTTTAGATTCGAATTGTAGTTAATTTATTTGCCTTAAAATCTTACGACGACGTCTTGCGTTCTTCGCTCGAGGATTAATAATAATTAGACCAACATCTTAAACAAGTAACCAAGAGACCGGTAGAAAACTACCGGATTTAACGAATTGGCCGGATGTATCGGGTTTTTCAAGCGCTACAAAAGTTTTTTTTTAAATAAAACAAAAACGATTTTGGATATCAATGACATTTTTTATTCCTGTGAAAGTACGTTCGATGCCATTATGTATAGAACTCGATTTCTTTTGCATGGCCATCACGGGCACGCTTGCAAAAGTCCAGACGCTGAACCCAATTTTCCACGTTCGCTATTCGTACGAAGTTCATCAATCGTCGCTGGCTTGTTGGCATAGACCATTGACTTGACGTAGCCCCACTGGAAATAGTCTAACATGTCACATGTTCTCCATATCATACAATTGAGGCCAATAATATTCGGTTATCATTGAACGGTAGCGATCCCCATTCACAGTAACGTGCAGGTCTTAATCATCACGGAAGAAGTACGGCTTAATGACGCCGCGCCGGCCGATAAACCACACCAAACCGTGCCTTTTTCGGGAGTACATGTGGATTGCTGCCTGACCAATACCGCATAATTTGTTTATTGACGAAGCTATTCAGCCAGAAATGGGCCTCATCGCTGAAGATGATTTTTCGATGAAAATCCGAGTAATTTTCAAGTTGTTGCTCAGCCCAGTTCACGAACGCTTCTGGTGGCTTCAGTTTTTGCGTCAATTTAATCTTGTAAGGATGTAGGCCAAGATCTTTTCGCAATATTCGCCATAACGAAGTCACAGAGATGCCCAACGCGACGTGTGTGGGCTTTCTGCAACTGAAGCCTCAGCGGCAGCAATATTCTCGACACTACGATCAATGCTTTGTCTCACTGGCACTGGAACATATTGTACTGTGCCTGTCGATTCAAACTTTTCCACTAGACGCTCAATTGTTGATCTGCTAGAAAGATTATGATGACCATAAATTAGACGTAGCGCTCTTAACGTTGAGGCCACTGACTCCGAATTTCGGTAGTAAATTTTAATAATTTCGACTCGTTGGCTCGTGGTATATCTTTCCGTCATGAAACGCCAAACCTTACTGAAGAGAAATGTCAAAAGAGCAGCAAGAAATATAACGTCGTTTGCTGTCCCTGTCGCTCTACTTTTGTAGAAAAACAATGTATGTATGTATATAGTTTTTACTTTTTTCATCAAAAATAACAACATAAACATATCCCAGCCGACACAACCTAACGATCATTTTCATAGGTCTCGCTTCTAGGAACTGTAGGTTAAACAAGTCCCATATATTTTTGCCCATTTTCATTTCAAAATGTTTTAAAATCAGAATTAGTACTTACTTATCCAATTGCAATCTAATGTGTGATTTATTATTCACATTAATCATTTTTCGCTTAAATGTTACGCAATAAAAATTTTATAATTTGTTTATACATATATAAAACAAGTTTTCACAAGTCTATCGTCTACAGATTTCAACAACAATTTCTTTTCGTGTGGCCGGCCACCTTGACATTGACCCCCGTACTCGCCGCCATCCAAATAAAAAACAATAATAGTTTTGTGAGTGGGTGAGTGGGTGTGGGAAATTAACGTAAACTCATATTTTTATTTGTATTTTGTGTTAATGTTCGTTTCTAATTTTCCAACTTTTCCTATTCTGAAGAACCTGCTTAACAATAGAAATTTAAACAATAAAATAAAACAGAACTTTTGTAATGAATGCAAATGTACGTTACATGAAATAAAAACAAAAATACAAAAATAAACGACACAGTCACTTCACAGTGAAATAGTTTTAGATGTTTGTTTGTGGCAAATAAAGTTTTTTTAAAATTGCTTTTAATAGGATTTGATGTGAAATTGCTGCGGAAAGTACAATAAATGAATGATGATGGGTGAGGCTTGGAGAGGTTTAAGAAGAACTGCACTTACACTCTAATTCTTTGGAATAGGTTCAATTTGTCCTAATTGTGATATAGGATGTAGATTCTAGTTCTGAAGTAAATACCAAGGTAATATATAGTTCCGATTTGTTTAGAAAGGAGATTAAATCTGGTGATATTTAGGATGTATTCAAACAACATAAAAAGGTTATCTTTTTATTAGTTGAGTACTTTAGAAAAGCCGTAATAGGATTCATGTTCCCACAAAATATACAGGGTGATCCATTTTGCCGTTTCAAAATAAAACGTAATTAAAACACATACAAATTATTTTTTCATGATATTTATTTTGTATTATAAAGTTTGAACGTTGACATTATGTGTGAAACACTACATCATTTAAATAACCACCACGCGAATTGTTGCAAGCATCGATTCTTTTGAGGTAATTTTCGACCACTTTTTGACACATATTGGGCGGTATGTTAGCCATAACTTGACGAGTGTTCGCTTTTAAATGCTCAATAGTTAAAGGTTTATCTGCATAAACACGGTTTTTCGCGTAGACCCACACAAAAAAAGTCCAACGGTGTCAAATCGCATGAATCTTGGTGGCCAGTTGACGAGAATTTAAGCGGCAGGAAAGGAAATGTCTCTTGCAATAAAGACATATTCGCTTGAATTGTGTAGCATGTGACACCGTCTTATTGAAACCACATATTCCCAAGTCGTATTGTTCCATAGCACCTTCACACCGCCGGACCAAAGAGCGCACCAAACAGTGACTTTTATGTGGATGTAGTGGGCTCTCTTCAATTACTTGAGGATTCTCAGAACCCCAAACATGACAATTTATTTTTTATTTATTAACATACCCACCGAGTGAGAAATGTGCTTCGTCGATTAAGAAAATTTTGTTTGAAAAATCGCCGTCCATTGCCTGTTGTTCAAGGACCCATTCGACGTATGTATCTACGACGTTTGGAATGGTCAGCTGACTTCAGTTGTTATGCGAGTTGGACTTTATATGGATGTATGTACGTGTAGATCCAAATGCAAAATACGCCATAATGTGCCGTAAGACAGTCCTAATTCCTGAGAACCACGAGGAATCGACACATTCGGGTCTTCGGTCACACTTTCACTTACAGTAGCGATATTTTCAGTGGTACGAGCAAAACGATAATGCACAGGCCTTACAATACCTGTAACCAATCCAGTGTCTCCAAATTTCTTCACAATTTTACCAATTGCTTGCGTAGTTGGACGATTATGTAAACCATAATCTCTTAAAGCACGATATGTGGCTGTGTCAGAATCATCATTTTTGTAGTAGGTTTTAACAATTTTTATTCGTTGTGCGATAGTCTGACATTTTCTTAAATGTCAGACTTTCAACTGAAATAAAAATTGGTTTAACAACTTAGCTTGACAGATGTCGAATTCCAGCCCTATACTTTTGGAATCGCAAAATAAATAACCTGTTATTTCGTGATTTTTATTGTTATGGTTATGTTCGCCTAAGTGACCGAACGTGGCTGGATTAAATAAATTCCAGGTGAAAGGCCCGATTTTCAACAACTTTTTGCAGCAATAATAATAACGCGCCGAATATTCTCTTCTAAGGCGTCAACCGTCTCGAACTTCAAGCGACTTCACATAACCCCACAAAAAACAGTATAGCGGTGTTAAATTGCACGATCTTAAAACGACGCAACAGGCCCACGACGATAATTTGATGCGTTGCGCGTTATTATTTCATTATTTTTGTAATAATTTTGCATGATTTGCAAAACCTTGTTCAGGAGTAAAGCTACGAGCAGACAGCATTTAAAAGCCTCAAACGTTTACGACTATCGACGCATATCATCTGAACACCTTTGAGGACAGTCTCCACACGCACGCAATTGGTTTGCGGACGATGTGCGACGGCTAGACCGCATATAAGTGTGCGGCTTTTTTTGCATATCGCCTCACTCACTTTCGCATATTTGTGAAACAAAAACAAGACAAAGCAAATGTGCATATCAGCAGTGAAATAGCGAATGCTTTGATTGTACCTGATTTCAAAGCGTGTGGTTCGAACGAAGAATTAGAGAGGGAACTGATCAACGTTGACTGATGGTCTAAATTTGTTGTTCGCTGTAGACTGTTTATGTGTTCCTGTACAATAATACATTCTGAAATATTAAGCTTTCACTCGAAATGAAATTGATTGAAAATATAAATTGGAGTTCTGAAATTCACTTTTATCTTAATCGATTTCATTTTTTTCGAACTCGATATTTGCGATTTTCAAGTGAATTAAATTCGACCAGATTAAGTTGGTGTGATTTGAATTCGACAAAAGGAAATTGTTGAAAAACAGTAGTAGTTTGACTTAAAGGAAATAAACCTTAAATTTTGTATGTATAATGAACTTGATTCGTAAGAAGTAGCAGCTTCTACTTTTTATTTGAGAAAAAGGACAAAGCATTTAAAACAATTTTCAACAAACCAAATGTCTTCTCTGTAACATTTCGAGTGAAACAACGTTCTTCGAAAAACTTTAAAGACACATATAGAAACTGTACCTTTACAACCGGGTCTTTCTCAACATATACATATACATATTTCGTAACAGCTTATCGCAAAGATACGAAAATCTGCAGCTGTTATGTGCATCAACACAATGCAAATACAAAAAACTGTAATAGTTTATATTTATTTTATTGAAAAATACTGGACAAATAAAAACATAGAAATATTAACAAATTATTTTTGATTTTATTTTCTCATGTGATATTATATCAGCTGCTTTAATTTCACTTAAAGTGATTTCGAAAAGTTTTCGAAGTTGTGAAATAGATGGAACCCTGAAAACAATTTCACTTGATTTTCAATTTAGATTTCAATTTAATTTCACTCGATTTTAGGAACCCATCTGATATTTTTCTTTTAACTTGAATATTTATTTTATTAATTTTTGTTTCTATAAATAATAAAAAACAATAAACAGAATTGCTTGCAAATCTCAAATTTTTTAAGTATTACTAACCTATGTACATATGTATGTTTAAATGTGGGCATATTGCCATTCAATATCACTTTCTTCGCGCAGAATCCTTTTGTCTGGCTATGCCGAAGTCAGTCCTATGTTCACAGACTGCTCACCCGTGATTGCTACACACTAGATTCCAGTTCTTCATCTTATGCAATCAAATCCAATGCTAAAACAGCAATAGCAGTTCACTTTCTTTTTGACATTTTCAATTAATTTCAGCACTTTATTAAATGAATGTATGTATGTATATGTATGTTTTAAGCTTTGTCAACAATCACAAACCTTGAGCAAAGGACAATGTCAAACAATCTATTACATTATCGCAAACTTGCATATGATCGCAAATGGGTAATGTGTGGATTTTTCCGCATATCGTGTGAACACGTCTTCGCACTCATTTGCGTACACTTAATGTGTGAACAAATCAACGCAAACAAATGTGCGGCTTTTGGAATGGTTTCCGCAAATCGTCTGAACACCGTCTGCTCGTAGCTTAAGTCTGAGCATAAATCAAGTGACAGCTGTCAAAAACAAAACAAAAAAAAACTGTGAAAAAAGTATTGTCAGATTGAAAACCAGACGTCTAAAAAAACACCCGTTATATCTCCATTTGCTATTTGGAGGAAAAGTTGACTAGGATAAATGTAAGCCAAAAGTCAAATGTCAGAAGTAGTGCTTTTATGATTATATTTTACTTTATACCTACTATAATTTGCATTCATGAAAATATTCTGCATTTTCATTTTCTGTCACTATCCAAAAAATCTGTATTTTTCACTTTACATCTCCTTTAAATTCAACTTGTAAATTCTACATGTAAATGAAGCATTAGGTTGGCTATATTTGAATAAGTCGGTTCGGTGGATTTTTTAAATTTTAGGAATACAAATTGGTAGAGTTGTGAAGGGCCAGCTTTAAGATACATTGTTAAATTGTGGGTTTTCATCTATCAATGTGATGTATTTATGTTTGTCTAAACAAATTTGAGAAATAATTCCAAATATGATGTTTCCTTAATTTGAAGGTTTAATCTTAGTTTACTTTTCATATAAAAAAGTTCTTCAGCTCCCGTGTTTAAGAAAACTATTAAGAATGGTCTGGTTTCATTTTAGTCCGGGATATTCTTATTCTATTTTGTAGTTTTCGCTAGCTGAATATTACATATTTATCATCAACACATTGCAATTTTGTATTTAAAGCGTTCGCATTAGAGAAAAGTCTGAAATAAATTGTCAAGTAATTCATATTTTTAAATGAACTTCTTGCTGATATAAACTTATATTTGACACCTCATATTTTTATTTATAGTGTGAATATAATGCTGAAATGGTATAAAGCTAAAATGGACAAAGGGCTTACAAAAAATATTATTTTATTCTGTAAATATGCATTGCTAGTGTATTTAGTTTTTTTTTTTGTCAAAGTCTTGTTGAGCAAACAAAATATGCTCGACAACAATTCAGACTATCGCGTAATATGCACTTCCATATTAATACTTTATATTCTATAGAAATTTCAAACTTGGCGAAAAAAGAGTTAAAGTCGTTGAAGAGTTCAACCATTAAAAAAATGTGATCATTTCTGAATGCACGACTGTGAACCCACATTCATGAATTGAAATACGTAGATATACATAGTATATGTATGTATGATATCTTGTTAGGCGAAAATTATACCCCTTTTAAGTGTACTTTCGTGGTGGTTATGGAACTTAGAATCCTTCATATGGATTATATGAAATATGTATGTATATAGTTTGAGCTTTCCTTGCTTATGTTGTTCATTATTAAGATGTGCTCTTGGTTTGTAAGAAGGTAAATATATGTACATATGATGTTTAACATTTACATATGAATTTACATATATTTATGTACATATGAACTTATCTGTCAATAGTACTAATGACACTGACGAGAAATGGAATAAGATTTAATTGTGTCTTTGAATGAGGTGTACAGGTTTATATTCAGTTCCCATGGATTTAATGAAAACTATCGTCCTTGGATTAAAATTCGTCAAAGTTTTCGGCTTTGTAAACAAAACAATAAGTAGTTTATTTAAGTAATAGATAATAACAATAGAAAAAAAATTATTAAAATAAAAGCTACTAAAAATCTCTAAAAATCTAAATCAAAATTGAAAAACTGTGTTTTTAAGAATAGCACTGAAAATTTTTGACAGTTTCAATTAAGTATACATATACTCATTTATAACACTAACGTCAAATTTCTTGACAAAGTTCTATTCTATAAAACTCTGTTTATTAATAAATTGAGTTTTAACTCATTTCTCTATCAAGTTCTCAAGCGTTAGAACTCGTATTTAGATCTCAGTTTGAGATTTATAACCTCAAATTTGGGGGTCTAAGATATTGGAACCGGGTTGAGCAATGTTTTTCCTTGAAAGGCCTAATTTTTAGATTAATTCCAGTTTTGGATTAAACATGATACATATTTTATAATGACCACGATTATTGAGTCTACACAGAGAGCCATAAGAGCTGTTTAAAATATGCCGAAAAATAACATCCAATCTAAAATATTCAATATTCTCTTGGACAACATAACCAGATAAAAGTGTATATCTGTAAATCTGTTAATAGATGATTAGACGCCCGTTTTGACATTATATACATCTGAAGACATATTTAAAAATACTATACTTTTATCAATATTGCTGCATTTTTCATTTCGACAATAATCTCTTGACTGAATCTATTGAACACATGATTTCTTGAAACTGTTCAATATAATACTTTTTATAATTTAAATAACATGCATTACATGATATTTTAGAGATTGACTGATTATGATATCATCATAAGTTCATTTACTTCACTTGAACATCGTCGTAAGGTCTCTTATCTGACCCTTTTTTACCGTCATTTTAACGGCTTATGCTCTAGTGAAATAGCCAGTTGCATTCCTCCCCTTAAACAGTTCAACCGTAATACTCGCGCTTCTAGGAATGATCATCAGTATACCCTCGAGCCCAACTTCGGCCGTACTGTCAAATACAGAGTTTCGTTCTTTAGCCGTACTACGCGAATGTGGAATGCCTTACCACACTTGTCTTTCCTAGTCATTGCAATATTCAGTAATTCAAAACCAATGTACACCGACATCTCCTTTTAAACCCTCTCTCCTCTTCCTAGTGCTCACACTGTGCCTCTGCATAATAAGGGTAGTAATATCTCCTTGAGTGTGTACTTATTATAATAATAAAAAAAAAATGAAGTCAGTGCATGCACAATTCGCAAAAGCCTTCAGAATGTCAGTCTACCAAAAAGATTAGCCAAGAAAGTTCCTTTACTAAGAGCGAATAATATTAGATCGTGAAAGTTGGAGTGGACCTGAAGGAGCTAAGAAATGATGTAATTTACTCTGGAGTGACGAAACAAAAATTAATTTATTCTCATCGGATTCGGGGCGTAATGTCCAACGACCAAAAGGAAAGGACTATCACTCACGCTATACCAAAAAACTATTAAACACGGTGGAGGTAATATTATGGTTTGGGGCTGTTTTTCCTGGTATGGTGTGGGCCCTATATTCCGTATTAATAACATCCTAACCAAATACGGGTATAGGGATATTTTGGAAGATGTTATGCTCCCATTTGCCGAAGAGAATATGCCTCTCCGATGGAAGTTTCAACAAGATAACGATCCGAAACATACGGCGGGTCTAGTGCGAGATTGGTTTCGAGAGAAAGAAGTCTCCATTGTTTCATGGCCAAGTCAGTCCCCAGATCTCAACTCGATTGCGAACTTGTGGAATGAGATTAAGAGAAAACTAGGAGGCCAACATTTTACAAATGGGAACCAATTGTGGGATGCTGTTCAGAGGGCATGGTATTCTATACCCCAAGAAACATGTAAAAAGCTTGTAGAATCAAATCACTTCAAAAAGTTTTATATAATAATGGCGGACACTAGGGCTATTAGAAAAAAAGGTAATTGAAAATGATGATAAAACGCATCAAAATGTGTATACAAACGACCATTTTTGATATTTTATTAAGACGCACCTACATATATTTTTGTCCAGGCGCAAATGTCTATACCGACAGTTTTGTTCAATAAAATGTATTATAACTTAATTTAAATAGCGTTAACTGTTAATATTTTGTTAAATATTTATAACTAGCTTTTACCCGCGACTTCGTCCGCATTAGATAGTTTTTTTTGGATAGTAGTATGAAAAAACCTGAGCTGTACTTTTTTGTACGCGTGTTTGAATTGTGCCGAGATGGGATGAGGCCATACTTAGTGTGATTGTCATAGGTTAGGTTAGGTTAGGTTATAGGTTAATACATTTTAAGAGGAGATAGGTTACTGCAATACATTTTTATATACGACGTTTTTTGTTTTTCCTTCCTTCGCCAGAAAGTAAAGATTTTGTGGGTTTGAGACTCGTGAGCACGCTACATATAATTGTCCATGGGAAAAACAGTTTTTTTCCAAGTTTACACCTGCAACTTTCAGCGTTTGCCCCTGAGCTTTATTTATTGTTATTGCAAATGCTGCTTATAGAGGAAACTGCACTCTTTTAAACTGAAACGGCAAATCGGTTGGAATTATCGGATGGGGGGAATTAAAACATTTTTTCCTTTTGCTATTCCAGTAAGTAATCTGTAGCCGTGTACCATTACATAACTTTGGTGCGTCGAGATTTCTCATTAACAGGACTGGAACAGCTACCTTCAATCTCAACTTATGAGAAGGGTTGGGAATGCGTTGTTTTCCCGTAATACCAATTTTATCCAAATATTATTAAAATCTTTGGTAATTTAGGAGTGAAAGCGAACAGATTCCCCGGAAAGTAATTTTTCCCATGGGAATGCGTTGTTTTCCCGAGGTCAAAAGTAACTCATGTCCTTTCTTAAGTCTCAAACTATCTCCTTACCAAATTTCATTTAAATCTGTTCAGTAGTTTAGGCGTAAAAGCGATCGGCCCACCTGAATTTTTCCATGGGAATGCGTCATTTTCCCGGGGTAAAAAGTAGCATATGTCCTTTCTCGGGTATCAAAATATCTCCATACCAAATTTCATGTAAATTGATTCAGTAGTTTAGTTGATTAACAGACCGACAGATAGAGTTACTTTCAAATTTAAAATATTAGTAATAGATTTAATAAAAACTATTGTTAAATAATATTTAAGTATGAAAACATATGAAAAAATTGAGTTTATATGAAAAAACAATAATTGAACCTATTTGTTTGGCCAGCTGTGTATGTGAACCTGTCTACATTTATCAAAAAAGAATAATTTTAAATAACGCACATCTTAAACGAAATCCAATAAAACACGAAAACACAATTTTTACTTCCAAGAAAAAGTAAGAATACAAAATTAATCTTCAAATAAATTTCCGCTCCAACGTAAACTGACAGATTATTTTAAATTTTGTCTGTAAAATGTCAGAATTTTGAGTCCTATTTACGAGATGCTACAAAAATAGCAAAAAACACGTTAAAAACTAAGTTCCATTCAACCGAGATCTAAAATTCCTAGAACTAGAAAAATAAATTTCAACCGAGTTCTACAGATATGATTAAATGTGAAGAAATGCTCGGTTTCTAAATATTTTTAAAATAAAGTTCCATAGACAAAAAGAGATACAAGATCGAGTTTGAACTTCGTCAAGCAATTGGTTGTAACTTGTAACAGATGTATTTTCAGAAATTTGCTTCAAATTGCGAAATTAAAAATAAAATTAGGTGGCGCAACAGTCCGTAGAGAACTAGGGTCTAGTGACTTACAACTCTCAACGATTCATGTGGGATGGAGGTGACATACAATTTGCACTACAGAAAGCACTTTTTATGACAAAAATTACTCTAGCAGAGTTTGTCGATTCCTCGCAAAAGGCAGTAAAAAAAAATTAGGTGGCACAGGCATTGATTGATCCCAAGACCTCTAGCATGACAGTCCTAAGTCTGCTGTTCTTAAGTCTGGTACTTACAACTCATGACAGTTTTAATGAAGTATGTACATATATGTATGTACATAAATACTAGTACGAGTATATGAAATTAACATAACTATTTTAAAAAATCTGTTCAAGTTTTGAAATTGAAAAACTAAATAAAACTCAGTTTTTATTTAGGAAATCTAACAAATTTCAACTTCTTTTTAGATCTTTAGGTTAATCCCCCGTTAACAACTGCCTATTTACATACTTGTGTGTAAATAATTCTTTCTATGAAAAACATCATGAAATTACCAATTGTGGACTGTGGTTTTGTCAAGAAACGTGATTGAATTCTTTATTCACCATAATATCATTTGAATTAAAATGTAATTGAAGTTGTATTTCTCACTAAATCATTTGCTTCATACATATTTCTTAGTTCTTAAGTATTCATAAATAATAGAGAATTGGAAACATTTTTATTTCTAAGTATTTTGACTTCGTACTTAATGAGATCAATTTTCTGAGGAATTCTGTAAATTTATATGATAGTACTTCAAAGATGTAAGATGATCTTTGATTCACGGAATAACTATTAGTTGCATTCTTGATACTTGTTTAAAAATTTATTAAATTAAAACAATGCGATATTCATACATTTATTAGAACATTTGGTGTATACAGAATGTTCTAGTAAAGGAGAAACCCCACTTAAACTATCGAATCAAGCTAAATACTCGTACCTAGGAGTAATCTATACTTAATATTATAAAGAGGAAAGATTTGTATTTGTGTATGTAACGAATAAACTCAAAAAGTACTGGACCGATTTTAATAATTCTTTTTTCATTAGAAAGCTACATTATCACTGAGTAACATAGGCTATATTTAGTACTAGATTACTACAGAAATCTTTTGAAATTCCTATTAAAACCAACCGAAGGTGTACAAAAATTAGCCATAAAATGTCTTTCATCGCATACGCTGCGAAGAGTATTAATGATAGGACAAAAAAATGTTTTCTAATTTAGTGATTTATGGTCGTTTTAATTAGCATGCTTATAACTTAAATATCTGTACCTATTTATGTCTACCCGTGCGAAGCCGGGACTGGCCGCTAGTCCTATATAAAAAGATGAACTGGGGTCCAAATACATTGAAGATATCCAAAAAAGCTCAGATCGCTTTCTACTAATGCAATAATCTTCAGTAGAAATAAATCCTAAAATCATACTGTGGATGTACACTGCAATCGTCAGACTAGTTCTCACTTATGCTAACATGGTAAGGTAGAATGCGTTAGAGAAAGCTAAAAATCTAAAAACCATGACAAGGGTACAGAGAATGGCGTGCTTATGCATAACAGGAGGGATGATGACCACTCCCACTGCAGGAATGGAAGCAATACTCAATCTTCTACCCTTGGACTTTTCTGTAAAGGAAACTGCTGCAAACAGCACCTTACGGCTAAGCCAGACCCAATTGCTGCTGAAAGACCAGCCACATCAGGCACGTGAATACTTAGGGAACAATGATCACAGACTACATGGCCCCATGTCAGAACTTCAACAAACCCTTTAGTGCTATTTTTCCTGATAGGAACGAATTGGTGAACAATGTCCCACACATATGTACATACATACTGAAAAGGACGCGCTAGTAGCTGCAGGTTTCTCTTCTGAAACACTTAATCTTACCAACTCTTTCAGACTCCCCGATCAAAGCAGTGTCTTCCAAGCCGAGGTATTGGCAGTGACAAACGCAGCAGAATAGGTCTCAATGATTGCATAATCACGTGCTATTATCACCATTTCACTTGATAGCCCAGCAATAAAATCGATTTCTGCCAAAGTAATCAAATCAAAGCTTGTAAATTTCAGTCTTACCTCACAGCATAACATTAGACTCTGCTGGGCACCAGGTCACAGTAATGTGCCTGAAAATGAGAGAGCTTATGAGCTGGCGAGGACGGGTACAACTCTAGACCAATCCCATATCACGTATAGCCACCTCATCTTGTGTTTGTGTACTTAAACAGATCATTGACAACAAGATACTTCAAAAAACCATTGAAAGATGGGAAAGCCTCGAAGCCTGTGCTACAGCCATGAAACTATAGCCCAAATTCGACAAAAATAGATCAAGTTCGATTATGATTATATTATGCCACTGTCCATCACTATGCCGTACTAGAAACAAACTCTTCAATATTCTTGAAGAACTGGCAGGCATTTCAGAAAACCGCTTATTAGGCTTAATAAAAGCTTCAAAATTCCTAGAACAAGATAATCTAAATAGACATCAAAGGTTTTTATATTTTATTCTCAGGGAATTTTAGTAATTCGGGGTATCACAATGGATCTACATGCATCTAAGTGTAGCGATATCGTCAACAATAAATTGCCAGCTCATTTACCGAACCTAAACTAACCTGTGTACCGAATATTAAAGTAAAGCAACGTCAAGCATTTTTATAGCCAAATAACATTATGTGATATGTATGATCATTGAGCTGCCGTAAAGATGTCGAAATTTTGTAAACTAAGCCTTTTCTTTAACAAGTTTACAAAGAAGAATCTCATTCATTCACTAGAATGCCTTGAAGGCTGAGTATGCACAGGATTGTATAATTTTTTACAAACTATTGATGTAAAATATTAATGTTTAAAACGTGTAGGACATTGTTTAAATTATTTAATCTATATTGCATCTGTATTTATAAAAATGTTGATAACAAATTTGCCAAAGCACGTGTCAATAAAAAAATCTAATTAATTATAAATAGACCTTTAATAGGAATGCAAAGTTCTTAGATCTTATTGATAATAGTTCGTTAGAATAAAATAAAAACTACTGGGTCGTTAGTACTTGCATAGTAATAAGAATTCAAGGAATTTTATGTACGAAAAAGTCAAAAGCTTTGAAATAGAAAAATTTAAGTTTTTATTGCATAAAAAGTAAATCAGCTTTTTGGGATAAGTCTTTGTGAAGAATGTTTCAACAAAATATTTTTTTTAAACAACTGGAATTCGTCAAGAACTTAACAACATAAAAAAGGCCAGAAAAACTGTTAAGAGTGGCGACAGTATATTTGGATTAAAATATTTGGTAATGCTGTGGATAAGTAGTTGATATTCATGGTAGCCGATGATGAAAATTTTCTGAATAGTTCTGATATAAGTTTTCCTTCGGAAGCTATTAGCTTTATTCGTTCGCCCAAGCTGAGAATTTGCAGCTAAGCCCCAAAGAGAACAAAACTACGAGATCATCATAGTTTTCGCGTAACTATGATATTTATAACGTATTCAAGAACTAAATTTTCTAACACATACGAGTACTTTGGTTTTGGATGGTTTCATAGAAACGTATAACTATTATAAGGCGTGTTATTGAAAACCCAGGTAGTAGTTTTTACATCTAACATTTGAACTTCCATTTGTATTGAGAAAACGTTCTTAGTGAGATGATGTAAGTTAAGTAGAAATTTGTATTGGGAAGAGTCTTGAATACGAGTAGTTTAATTTTAAACCATCAAAAAATATGTACGTAAATGGAAAATTTTAAGTTTGTTAAGTTTTATTTAATAACATTTCGAAATAAATCTCTTATTTTGTCTACGTACAACCAATAAAAAAAAAATACATTGCACATACAAATAGGGAATGTACCCAAGCTTAAAAATCGTAAACATACACGATTAATAGTTTTTCGATTTATTATTAATTCTATTAAAGTCAAGCGATTGATAGACAGATTATCTAAGCGAATGCTTACTTTGTTAATTTTTACGAAGCTATACGAATTTTGTATAGATAGAAAAAGATGTCTTTAAGAATACAATTTTAATCTATTCATGCATAAGAATTTAGTTTGAACAGTTTGAAGTTTTGTGTAAATGTTTACATAAGATTTGATAAGAATACAAGTAGCAGACCATTGAACCCTAGAGACACCATTGCTTTCATCAAACACATTTTGGAATAGTTACTTGAGAATAGATTTTTTATATGGATAAGGATGCGATGTGCATTGCAAAAGGACAACTATCAAACACTTTAAGATTCCATATCTCTCTCCATTGTTTATTTTTTCTTTCTTCGGTATAGGTAAAAACACCTGATGGGACGATGGGAAAATGGGAATGCGTCTATGATGACATCTTTAAGTTGGTCTTGTGATTCTAATAAAAAATAACCAAGAAATTTAAGAACATAATTTGTATCGATACGAAAAAGAATTTTCATTAAACAGTAAAAAACAAATTAAGTTATATATTAGATACTATGAGTTACACAACTGTTAAGTTTTTTGATTTTTTCATTCGATCAATTTTACTTTTAACTAAGCCTGATCGACTGAAATTAGTCCGCTATCAAATCTTTAGGCTCTGCATCTACAAACTTCTATAACAGTCCACAACTGTCGATAATCTCGAACGGAGATGGCAGTTTAATATTCACCTTTGCTGTTTGCCGGGCCATACAGACGTTCCAGGAAATTGTAAGGCAGATGAACTCGCCTTAAATGTTACAGTTCAAGTCATTCTAACACATTTGGTTAATACTGGCATACCAATCGCTGAAAGCTATTGCTAATGCAAGACGCTATTAAGAAGGCAAACATCAGGTTGTATAACATCACCACGTGTCAGGTCACAAAAAACATCTGGCATACACTAGATTTAAAGCGATCAAGGTGCTTGTTATCTCTAAGCAGATCGAATATAAGCTAAATAATCGGGGTCATAACTGGGCACTATCTAATGGGAAAGCACTACACGCGGCTGGGCGTATTCTCAAATGACTTACAGATGCTATATGGATGAGGAAGAGAAGGAAACAGTTCTTTACCTTCTCTGTACATGACCTGCTCTAGCTCAAAAACGCAAGATCTACCTAAGAGAATTCTTCCATAACGATCTAAACGATCTCAATCATATTAACATAATCTGTCTTTCACGTTTCGTAAGGGACTCAAACTGATTTCATAGCGTAGACGAATCGACCGCGATTAGTACATTTTCGTTCATATTATTATTTTTACCCATCATTGTAATTCTCATTTCTAGTAGCCTTTTTCATAATTTTAAGTACTTTTTTGACAAATTAGACTTTCAAGACAATGATAATGTATCTGAGTACAAATAAATAAATATTTATGGAATAATTAGTACTTTATTTCTCTTATTCATCCGATAGGTGTTTTCGGTTACGCGCTCCCGCTCCCGTTACAAATGACCGCGCGACCGCTTGAAGGTTAAGTGGTATCACTCCCTCACTGACAGCCACTTTAACCTAACCTATGCTAAACGTGTACATAGAAGTAAACTTACATACATTTTACTCGGAATCAATTTTAGTGGTCTAATCTGGCTGGTCAAAATAGGACCACTTGAAGAAAAGACTAATGCTAATCTGCTTATTATATCTGGAACGTTTTATTGTATTGAAAATTTAGAATGAAACAACAACAACTTGTGTGTGCTACCACCAAGTTTGGCTGGAGTTATAGCTATTTCACGGGGGCCAACCCGATCATCAGACTCCTTTAGTGGTGCTTATTGTATTATGTATATTGTGGTTTTATTGTATTCATTATCCTGTTATGACGCTCGCTCATTCTGTAAGGAAGATGCAATTCCAAGAAATCAGACATACCTACAAGCAGATTTGCTCAATGTGAGAAGCGTTACACCCCAAGTTTAAAAAATCAAAGTTAAAACTTAGATGTGACAACATAATACTTTAGATTTGCTTCTCTTAAGATTGCGAATAACACTGGTCAACAAAATTTAAACTTTTTTGTGCCACACGGACTTTTTTGATATTTTTTGCTTTAGGTAGTTGGTGATCATAAGAAAAAATAAATAGTTAAAAAAATTTTGTTGGCCAAAGATTTAATTTTATTGAGTAATTTAAAATATTGCGAAATATCACAGATCTCGTTAATCAAAACTATATTTTTTTTATAAATGACTTAATAAATCTAAAATTTTCTTGCATGTTTCGCTTCTGGTTGGTCCCTTTTAATTGTTCAGCAGTAATCCGCTAACATATTTGGTTTCCATTTGCCCTGGTACCGCTTTTCCATATTCAAAATGTTCTGATGGAACCTCACCGTGCTCGTCGCTGACAGCTCCTAAATTGTCAGGAAAAAAATCCAGGTGCGAGTCTAAAAAGTGGATCTTATTATCTTATTGCAAAATACCAAATCTCCATCCTGAGAAAATATGTTCTGAAGTGCTGATCACGGTTTCGAAAGTAGCTAACTTTTGTGTTACTGTATAGCAGATTCCATTCTTTTAGACGAAATCCTAATAGTTCTGATTGTTTTTTGGACAAATTTAGATCCCGAACTAAATCATTCAAGTCTCCTTGAGTTATGAAATGTGGCTCGTTTGCAATTCCTTCAAACTGAAAGTCATCGTCCTCGTCAACACATTTACCTGAAGTGGACGGTTGTGAATGGTCATTCTCAACAGACGTAGTTGCAACTGGTAGTAGTTCTGGCAATTTTTTAGAATCAGAGACTGGTCTTATAGCCGAAGATAAGTTAGGGTAAATAACTGTATTTTTTTTTCTTGTAATTTATACCGTTTATGTCATTGAGACAAAAATAGCAATCCGAAACGTGATCTCGCTGTTCAGTCCATATCATAGGTAGGGTACTGCAACGGCATAGGTCGTGCGCCTTTTTTCCAGTAATTTTTTCACACACGTTATGCAACACACATGAGGAATTAAGGAGCCCAGGATTTGTCTTGATGGGCGACAGAAAAACCAAAACATTGGTGATAACACTCCAACACAAGATTCGTAAAGTTTCGTTATTGCTTTTTGAATGTCAGTTCTCCGCAAACATAACAAAAACAGTTAGGATCATTGTTACACTTCCTCGACATGTTCACCAGGGTTAATAACAAAAAAATGCTAAAACAAAAAAGTGTTAAAATGCAACCACAAATATTTTTAAAATGGTTTACTTGGAAGTGCTTCTGTTAATTTGCTGCGTAGTACAAGTTTTGACACGTGACAATTGTGATTTAATAATGAGACTAGATTGACAAAACAAAATTAGCTATCAAAGTTCGTGTGGCAAAACCAGTGTTGACCAGTGTAATTAGATCGAGCTATGTATGTATAGTTGCACGTTCTATTTCTATTGAATTTTGTGACACTGCTATAAATAATCTTAAGGATTAAAATATAGACTTCCCAAGAGCAAATTTTAAGCCTCTATTAATACATACGACATTGACCCTAAGATACTTTTGTGTTGTCTTTGTCTTGGCTTCGTTTGACTCACTAGAATATTCTGGAAATCATTAAAAAGGTTATTTGTTAAAGCCTCTACCAAGCGATGGAATACTTTGGAGTGAGACTTTCAATCAATCCATTACAGAAGCGTGTTGATGGTTACGTTTGACAATTAGAACAATAATTTTAGTTTAATATAATGATGTCGCATAAATTGCTTCGTTTTCTTTGTTTATAAACTTCGTGAACGCTAAATAATTTTTCATTGGATATAAGAATTATTGTATGATCATTTCACACGCGTCACAGTAAAAGCCCTTTGATTCTTTCCACAATAACTTTTTAGAGTCGAAGTGTTTACAAATGATCTTTAGATTGTCGATAGCCCTTAATGTTTAGATGCTCCCTAATCTTCATTGAAATTGGTTCTGGTGAATATATCCAATTCTCTGGGCCTTATTTCCGAAGGGTTTTTAGTTGTATTCGCTCCCATACTGCTTTCATATTCGTAAAAATGAAGGTTGTCATCAATTCTTAAAGACATAGCAAACTCGTGCAGAACCCAATTCCCGAACATTATTGCGGTTCCCAAGTTATTAAAAGAAGAAAATTTCGCTAGAACTTATTCCTTACCTTACTTATGTAATAGGCAATATTGCGATTCTATTTTCTTTAACGCCTCACTCCATATTAAAAGAAGAGAAATTGAAACTAAATTGACATTTATTCATTTGCAAATAAGCCCCTTAGATGGTGTTTCCAGCAGGATAACGACCACCAGTATACTGTTTTGAAGTGATATTTTCAATAACTCAACCTGAATCATATTAAGAATATTTCCATTGAATACAAGATTTATATGAGTAGCCATTAGTCTTTCATCGAAACGAATCTTTGCAGAAATGTAGTGGGGTACCCAACTCCTTTTAAAATCAACAACAAAATTAAATTTTAAAACTTCGTAGCTTAACTCTTAGACGCTATTACGGCCTGTAATAGTCTTGGTATTGACGGTACTAATTTTTCAGCGATCTCAGGTGTGAATTTTGTCCACTCATGAAGATTTTTTTCTTTCAAATCGTTTCTTTTGTTCATGGTATATTTTCGGAATCTGCGGTCTAGTTCGTCCCATAAATTTTCTATTGTGTTAATATCAGGTGATCGTGGGCGTTTTTCTAAAACTTTTGGACATTTATAAAGAGGCCACATTCTAGTTGCGTTATAGCCTTATGCTTTGGGTGGTTATCCTGATAAAAAGTAAAGTTAGTTTCTAGGTCCATCTGTTTAGCAATATCTTTTAAATTGGTCTTTAGGATATCAAAGGTGTACATTGGTCCTTAGTTCCATCAATTATATGAAGTTTTCCAACTTCAACTGCTGAAAAACAACCCCCCAAACCATCACCAACTCCATATTTGACTTTCGCTTGAGTATTTTTCCAGAAGGTATTCGGTATTCGGCTTACAGTAAACCATTTGTCTGCCTTCCGAGCCATTAATATTGAACTTTTACTCATGTGTGAAAATTACGGTTCTCCAAAAGCCAAAGTCCATTAATTGGAATTCTTTCGCGAACTCAAGACGTTTTAGACAGATAAATGCTGACGTGGCTGATGAAAAGTTTTTTCCGCATTACTGTGCCATTAAAAACATGTTTTTTTATACAAATTTCTTTTTCAAAGGTTTGAAGGAAACTGTCGTCTAATTTTCGTGCACTTATTTTTGGATTTTTTTTACTTCTCGCATAATTACCCTTTTGACTGGTGTGTTGGAAAAACATCTTCTCGTATTGCTAGTCAAGTTTTCAATTCTTTTTAACTTCCCATAGGAAGTTATTGTAATAGGTCCTAATTGTCAAATTGAAAATTTTGACATTTCTCGACGTTTCAAGGTCCCTAGAGTCGAAATAAAAGATTTTTAGAAAGATGTCTGTGCGTGCGTGTGTACGGTCGTCCGTACGTTCGCGACGTTTTTTTCGTCAATAGCTCAAGAACCAGAAGAGATATCGACTTCAAATAAATTTTGTTATACAGATAATAAGGCAGAAAGATGCAGAAAGGGCTCTCAAGAAAATTGCGTGGGTGGTTTTTTTTACCATAGCAGTTTAAAAAAAAGGTGAACATTTTGGTTAACCTTAAATATCTTACGAACCAAAAACGCTAGAGACTTGAATATTGTAACGTGATACCAAACAAGTATATTTTTTGAAAAAAATCCAATTAACGGTTTTTTTTATAAATCAAAAAAACTGAAAAAAAAATTGTCACCTCGAAAATTATACGAATACAAAATAATTTTATCATCAAAACAATTTTGTGCAAAGAAAGATAACGTTTTTAACATCTGGTAAAATTTTGAGAAAAATTGAATTGACAGTTTTTTTTATAAAAAATAAAAACCTAAAAAAAACATTACTCAAAGTTGGTAAAAATTTAATGTCGACTCAAATATCTTTTCAAAAATTTGAGATTATGGCTTCCAACTTATTTTAGCTTATAAGAAATATTGTTGTCAACATTCTGAAAAATGTTGAGAAAAATCGAATTGACAGTTTTTTTTTACAAAAACTAAAAACTTAACAAACAAATTAATAAAAGTTGGTAAAAATTGATTTTCGACTCAAATATCTTTTTAAAATTTTGAGACATTGACTTTAAACTACTTTTATCTTTCAAAAAATATTGTTATCAACATTCAGTAAAATTTTGAGAAAAATCGAATTGACAGTTTTTTTTACAAAAAATAAAAACTTAAAAGAAAATTAAACAAAAGTTGGTAAAAATTGATTTTTTGACTCAAATATCTTTTAAAAACTTTGAGATATTGGCTTTAAACTACTTTTATCTTTTAAAAAATATTGTTGTCAACATTCAGTAAAATTTTGAGAAAAATCTAACTGACAGGTTTTTTACAAAAAATAAAAAACAAAAAAACAAAAAAAAAATTTACTACGACTCAAATAGCTTTGCAAAAATTAAAAATTTTGTCTTCAAACTCTTTTTATTTCACAGAAAATATTGTTTTCGATATTCAGTATTTTTTTATAAAAATCCAACAGTCCGTTTTTTCATAAAAAAATAAAATCTACAAAAAATAGTACGCAAATTTGGTAAAAATTGATGTTCGGTTCTTGATATCTCTCAAATTAATTTCATCCATCCAATTTGTAAAAATTTAAGAATTGCTACTTAAATTGGTAAAAATTTGTTTTCGACTAAAAATCTATTTAATAAAACTAGATTTTCAAACTAAATTATTTCGTCATATGAAAAATATTGTTGGTAATTTTAAAATTTTTAAGAATAATTCAACTAACAACTTTTTTAACCCAACACGAAAACCTACAAACTTTTAAGCAAGACAAATCGACAGACGGGGTGGGAAGTTATCAGTGTGGGTCGCATCCCAGCCTCTTTTTTATTTACGAATCGGTTTATAATAGTTTGAATCGTTGATTTTGGTAGATCTACTAAAGTTTTCGGAGTTCTTTAGGGGTTTCGTTCTGTTATCTTCCCATTGTTCTTAATTACTTTCAAACTTTTCCAGGTGATCTTGAAAAAATGTATAACAACTTCAGGATATGTTAAATAATAACAAACAAATTGGAAAAGAATCACATTTGACGTACAATTAACGTATATTTTGAGCTTCTTAAATATTTAGAACTTAGCAGGCGAAATTGACTTAGTTTTATTTAATTTTCTTATTTTACAAGTGTGTCAACTATGCAAATTTAACAAAATATATATTAACTTTTATACCTACATAAATTAAGGAAAATGAGAATATTTAAATTTTTAATAATAGGGGTACGAATATGAAATTGATATATTATGTATATATGTTTTTTAAAGTTTAAATCAAGTGTTTTTTTTTTTTTCTGGCTAGCCGTGTATAAAGACGGACTCCAAAATCTTTAAAATAATACCAAACATTAAACTTTGTTCATATTATTTAGGCAATTGCTGTATGTATGTCTTTATTTAATGTTATAATTAATTGGAGTTAACTGTTGGATGTATGAACTCAATCCACGACGACGATATAATGTCCCCCCTATACCTGTACATAAAAGGAGTTTCTAGAAGTACGTGTAGGTCTACGCAGTATTTTCTATCCTGTTATGAAGTTTTTGTTCCATACAAATAATATCTTTGTACATACATAGATCTACCTTCTAGTTGAACATTTTTGTATGCATAAATATTTTCATTTCCGAACATCTATGAGTGTGTTGTTTATGTACATCTGCGGTCAAAAATATTGCAACACAGAACATAATTAACTTAATAAAATTAGAGAACTCATTTGGTACTTGGAATACAGTAGCCTCATGTCAAATCAATTACCTACCTTTAAAACATTTTTATAAGTGTACAAAAAATAGAATTAAATGAAAATCCATTCCATATCCCCAGGCATTTGCCTCATAAACATTTTAAATTAAATGTTAAAAATATTTCGAGTTATACTTCGGTGTTATTTTCTTTACCTTAACTGTACATAAAATAGGTGCATACATAATATGTTAATATGATTCAACTTTAAATAAAACAAAAAAAATAGTGAAAAATCGATAACATAATATGTTACTACGTTTCCTCCTCTGTTTCCTGAATCTATGCAGTCAAATGGAATGTAAAGATAATGTACCTAGACCATTCCATTATAAGTGCGTTAAGGTTATGTACCACTGCTTTTCTCACCTCTTCTTTTTTTTAAATATCGAATATGTAATCAATTATATGTATGTATTATCAATATTCATGCCTTTGTACAAGGTGTTAGAACAAAATTACATACATATGTATGTTTTAAAAAGCAATGGATTTATAAATAAAAAGTTCGTGTTTATACTCTGTTCGTTTTAAATTGAAACTGAAATATTTACATCAATATTTATTTTTTTTTTCATTTGAAAATGCTTACTGAAACAATTTAAAACAAAATTTTGTGTTTATAAAACTTTTGTTACACAGTGTAATTTTAAAAAGTTCATAAGCGAAAATGTTTTGTTTGCACGAAAACGCCCATTTGTAATAAATCATATATCATGGCTTACATCCTTTTTTACCGCAGTTAATTTTATGATAAAATTTAAATCAAACGTTAATTTAGACTACTTTTTTTCAAAATTGTAAAATGGAGTATCAAACTGGGTCTAATAATTTAATAACCCTTAATATTCGTGATCGAACAATAAAATTAAGATGGCTTTATAGCTAAACCACAATTCTGAGTTCGGTTGTGCCAATACTTTGACATATTGAACAAAAGCAGTGGCGGGCTTTGACAGCTGACAAATTTCAACGCCCGAGGTTTAAAGCTACATTATATTTTGCAAATTCTTAGGAAGCGCTTAATGACACATGATTTTTTCAAAATACCGTAAATTCGGTAAGAATCCTGTGAAAAACCCGACCGACACATAACGCGTGGTTGTGGTTTAGCCATTATGTTCTCCAATTTATGACAACATTTAAAATGAAGAGAACTACTTTTTTATTGAATTTTAGTATTCTGGGTATTTTTTTCAAGTATGATTATTTAAATACAATGCTAATATCCAGATTAATGTATAAATAAGAGGTATGTGTAGGAAGCATGCTGACCTCTGCAATATCCAAATTATTTTTTAAAAAAGTACCTAAAATTTCATTAACCTTTAATTCATGACCTAACCAGGTAATCAGATTACCCGGGTTTTATCAAATTACATTTTTTATTACTCGAAATTTAAAAAAATACTTAATTCCTTAATATCACAATTATTAAAAAACTTGTTTTTTTTTTTAGTTGTAGAACTTTTAGAACATTTGCGCGTTCTTTTTTTTTTTGATTTCGAAATACGCTACTGTTATCGAACTTCCATACAAACATAGTTTTTCTATTATGTATCATAGAAAAAATGTCACGAAATAGTCATTGCTGAATACATTCCTCGCCACTTGAATAGGACACCCTGTACACTCTTTCTGCATTATATCATAAATCGAAAGCGGAATGATAAAATAATGGTTTTTGGCGTTATCTTTGTGTAACTCTTTTCCTCCTTTCTCTATGTTAAATTGCAAGTTGTGGAAAGAAGCTGTCATGTTTTTTTCAATTTTATTTTAACAATCGTTGAAATAAAAGCAATGGCGCAAAATTTTAAACGACTTAGTAAAATTTTAAAGCCATTTTTACAATTATTTTTATAAGAGCCGTGGATGGAATGGTCCAGTCATCAGTTGGGAACTCTAACTAATAGGTCCGTTTAAGCGTAATGGTTTTGTATATTTTCACGAACTGTCATTTTTTAGACATGTTTGGATGCCCGTTTCTTAATAAAAGGCAATTAGCAACTTACCATGGCTGACTAACCCAAGCCATCGAAGCTCAATTTCGCTAAATTATTTGGACCGTTTGTATGCCTTACTTCCAAACCGGATGTGTGAAGTTTTGGAGCAGAAAGGTGGATCAACACACTATTAAAACATTTTTTTTTGTTAACTTAAATACTCCAATTACCTGCTATTTAAGTAATTTTCACCATAAAAAGAATCATAATACTTTAAGATGTTATTTTATTAAAGTGTCCAGTGGATCAAAATTAGGATCTTGCACTTTGCCGGTTTTTGAGCAATCATTTGTAATTAACACTTAGAGCCTTAGAATTTAATCTAAATTAGGTGGCGCAACAGTCCATAGAGAACCAGGGCCTAGTGATTTACAACTCTCAACCATTCCTGTGTGCGAGTAATTGCAGGGATGGAGGGGACCTACAGTTTATGTGCCGAATCCGAACAGCTAATTTGAGAAAGCATTTTTTCATGACAAGAATTACTCTTGGAGAATTTGTCAATTCCTCGCAAGAGGCAGTTCCCGTGAAAAAAACTTTTGGTGGCACAGGGCAGAGTATTTTAATTCCTTATTTCAAAGTTATATTTCTAATAATAACTTCTGGAAATTCGTTAATTGTAAAAAGAAAACTAGTGGCTACCATAACTCTTTGTCGAATTCATCGTCAACTAGTCATGAGCCTAAGGTTATCGCAAACATTTTGCAAAGAAGCTTTCACATATATACAAACGATGACAAGATTTGTTACTTCTCTTCTTCTGAAATAAATTTTCCTCACTAGAATTATTCAATTAATTTTGAAATAAACGAAGATACTGTTGCGCAGAGTATCATGAAATTGGATGAGTGTACCATCATTATGGTTTACCATCCTCCATTCCAAAAATGTTTTGCTTACTTATAATATCCGTTATGTGTTATCTTTAATGAGTCCTTAAATAGTTTGCTTTTTCCTGATATCTGCATTCATTTTACCTATGCACTAGAAAGGTCTTAAAAATAAAGTAAATACAGACCTATAGCTAAAATATCTGTGATACCGAAATTGTTCGAGCCTATTGTATGTAATGTGTTTTCCTTTAATTGTACTTCAATTATAAGTTATAATCAGCATTGTTTCTTAAAAAGAGATATACAGTTACTTATTTGTTTTTGAAAAACGTGGACAAGTCGATTGTGTGTTTATCGATTTTAGTCAAGTCTTTGACAAGTTCTGTCACAAGACATTAAAACGAAAGCTAAACAATAAAGGGCTTAACAACAACTTCTTAAATTGGATCTCATCGTATTTAAAAAATAGAATTTATAGTGTTGTGATTCGTATTGTGTTTAGTATCCGGATCAATTTGTTGTTAATTCTGGCATCCCTCAGGGAAGCCATTTAGGTCCAATTTTATTTGTAAATGACTTGGTTTCGAACATAAACAAATTTCCTATCCTTATTTATGCTGATGACATAAGCTTTTCAAAAGTATACAACTTCTGACTATTTAATTATGCAAGAAGACTTGTTAATTTTTTAGGGAACTGTTAATATTTGACAAGTGTAAAACCATAAGTTTTACACGCAAAAAGGTTCCTTTGATTTTAATTATACGTTTGCTACATGTCACTTAAGTAAAGTGTCTGTGTTTTCTGATTTAGGTGTTATTTTTGATCCCAAGTTAATTTTTAATGAGCATTTAAACTACATAGCACCAGCACAGGAGTCAAACAAGGATGCCCACTAAGAGCCCTTTTGCTCTCGGTATTTATAAATGATGTTGCCGATGAACTTCCTGGGGGAATAAGAATAGCTAGCTGCACCATGAATGTGTTATTATATGCTGATGAGTGATGACCTAGTTATACTTTCAGAATCACCCGAAGGTTTTCAATTGATGATCAATCGGTTATCTGCATACTATAACAGATGGGGGCTAACTATCAACACAACAAAATCCAAAATATAATGGTACACAACTGGAGGTAACAAAAGAGATCAAATATCTAGGCTTGAAATTGAACCCAACATTAAATTTCAAAATTTATTTATCGGAGAAAGCTAAAGCTCACAAAGTTTGACAAATTTAACATGGAAAAATATCATCTTCAACAAACAAATTAATTTATATTCAAAATACAAAATATTTTATTCAGTATTGAAATCAACTCTCTTGTATGCTGCTCAGGTTTGGGGATCAGAAGAATATGAAGAAATTGAAAAATTTTATAGGAATTTTATAAAGAAACTTTTCAACCTACCTCTGAATACACTTAGTTATGCCATATATTTAGAAACAGGACTTCCAAAACTCTTAACAAGCACCTTGAAGTCTCAAGCTGACTACATCATCAAAGTCTGCAGCAACCACAAGGCTTTCGAAAAAACTTCTTTTATATGAGTTGAGAAACAAGGACTGGTGGTTTGCAAGATGGTGATCTGTTGGCAATGAGTATGGAGTGAGATTGGATGATGATTTCAGAAATGTAAACCATGTAAAAGAACATATGCACAGCATCAAAGAGAAAAATGAGTACAAAATGAGGCATTCACTGGTAGAAGAAGCTCAAGACTCATTCAGTAGAATAATCTACAGGCAGCTCAACTATAATCTTGGATGCAGAAATTATTTCAAGGATTCACTGAGTTATGAAGATGTTGGTTCAGCCAACTTTATGGAAAATTTTCCAAAATTAAAGTAATCCAATTTGAAAGAAGAACAACTTTAATTTCGCTAAAAAAAAGTAAATTACATAGTAGCAATAATTCATATACAATTATATTTCCTTACTTTAGTTTCCAGCTTATATCTTAATATATTTTATATTTTAGTAATTGCCTTAAGCAATTTTCTTATTTTTTCTGATTTTTTGTTTTAACTATCAAGCTTATGCACTTCACTCTGTTTCTTCTCAAAATGGTTGATTTAATGCCAAAAAAGCTAAATTTCCGGTGTTCAATAGTAAAATTAATTCTTTAAGAAAGAGGTAGATATTGACTTAGTATATTGCGCCTTTTCTTGGAATTCAAGAAACAATACTGCCATGAAAGGTGGTTCCAAGTTCGCTTAACACTCCCCCCCGGTAACTGGGTTAGGATCCAGCTTACCACTTCCATCGAACTGGTGAACCTCAAGGACTGCAAGCTTAACAGCTGGGCGAGTATAAATCCCTGTTTGGGTTTGTACAATTGCGCTCCGAACAGTATCATCTTTTCCAGGTATCACTTTAAGAATCTTACCCTTTGGCCAGGTTTTTCTTGGACTGTTGTAGTCTACGATAACTACAATATCTCCTTCTTGCAACTGCCTCTGTGGTTTAAACCATTTTGTCCGTCGGGTCAAATCGGGTAAGTATTCGCGAAGCCATCTTTGCCAAAATGATTGTGCGTACTTTTCAGCGGCTATCCAATTTCTTCTGATAGCTGCTCCGTCACGTATTGGCTCTGCGTGGAGTCGTTCTTGATTAGAACAACCGATCAATAAATGATTGGGGGTAAGTGCTTCACTACTTTCAAAATCAATTGGTACATAGGTAAGGGGTCGCGAATTCACAATGCTCTCTACCTCCGCCATCATACTCACTAATAGTTCGTCGCAAGGATTGCGAGATGGCGATATTTCAGTAAGGGTTTGTTTAACAGATCTAACCATGCGTTCCCAACACCCACCCATGTGGGGTGCTGCTGGCGGAATGAAGTTCCACTTCAGATCCAATTCAAATTCTTTGGCTACTGCATGTTTGTTTAAGTCTCTTATGGCCTGCTGCAACTCTTTACTGGCACCTCGAAAATTTGTTCCATTGTCGAAGTATACATACTTCTTTTGGCATACCTCTTCTTGAGATAAACCGCTTAAAAGCCAATATGCAAGAATCACTGGAAAGGCTGTGGACAATCTCGATGTGGATTGCTCGTAGAGTTAGGCAAGTAAGTAACATACCCCATCTCTTGTCTAGGCGCCTTCCGATTTTAACAAAGAGTGGCCCGAAGTAATCCACTCCTGTGTATGAGAATGGTCTTTGGAATGGTTGAAGTCGAGCGGGTGGTAGTTCTGCCATGCGTGGGGGCTGCGGCGCGGCTCTGTTGTTTTTGCAGTGCTGGCAACCTCTTTGAACTTTTTTTAGAACACGTCTCAAGCTGGGAATGAAGTAATACTGTCTAAGCTCGTTCACCACGGTTTCGTTAAAAAGATGACAAAATTTTATATGAAATTCGTTTACGATCAGGTAGGTGACTTGATGATCCTTCGGTAGAATGATCGGTCTTTTAGTTTCCGATGGTACATTTTTTATCGCATCGATTCTTCCCGCAATACGAATAAGTCCATTTTCGTCTAGGTATGGAGAGAGAGTATAGAGCGGACTGGTTTTGCCAATGTTGACCTCATTCCCGGAACTTGTTGCGATAGCTAGGGCTTCATACTCGATTGGAAAGCTGTCTTTCTGAGCTTGTTTGTAGAGGAGAATCTTAGCTGCTTCCTTCTCGTCTAGTTGGAATACTGATGGTCTGCAAGGTTTTCGCCATTTAAGGACAAATAGTTTGACATATCGATAGATAAATATTTGTGTCTTTAGAAGGCTTTTCCATCTCGAAAAACGGTTGAAGTCTAATATTGATGCAGATGGCTTTTCGAAGTGAAGAAAACATTCCTTAACCTCTTCATTGCCTTCTTCAGATGTAAGGTCTTCAGAGAATTTTTCTGATAGAAGAAATGGGTTTTGGTACAGGAACTCCGGTGCCGTAAATCATCTGCCTGAAGAGCTGAAATCATAGTTGCTTTTATATTTTGAGGCATCGTCGGCGACGTTGTCTTTGCTGGAAACCCAATTCCAATCACTTGCATCTGAACTTTCGAGTATCTCTCCGATACGGACGGCTACGAAACTTTTGTATTTTTTGCTGGATTTTATCCAACTGAGAACGACTTGGGAATCTGTCCAAAAGGTTAAACTTTCAAATTGAACTGTGTGAACATTTTTGATAATTTTAGAGAGTCGTACTCCTAACACGGCCGCTTCTAGCTCTAGCCGAGGTGTTGAGAGTGTCTTTATTGGAGCTACCTTCGTTTTGGCGCTGATAAGTGAACATTCAACATCGCTTTGAGTGGAAACTCTGATATAGGCTACCGCGGCAATAGCTTCTTCACCCGCGTCCACGAATATATGTAACTCAACACGACTTCCAGTTCCAAAATGTACATTTGTGAGATATCTTCTGTTAATTGATACGTCTTTTATTTTAGGAATCAGGCTCAACCATATTTTCCATTTTTGGAACTGCCGATCTTTTATCTTCTCGTCCCACCCTATTCCTGACCGCCAAATTTCTTGCAGGATGATTTTTAGCCGAATTGTGAAGTTTGCAATAAGACCAAGAGGGTCAAAGACGCACATGAGGGCTCTTAGTACCTCTCGTTTCGTTGGAATTTGTGTGCCGTTCATAACGTCATTCTGCATTTTGCTTGACTTGAATGTGTAAACGAACATATCTGTGCTTGGAGACCACCACATACCTAGGAGCTTTTCAAAGTCATTTTGAGCGTAATTTGTAAAGGATTTGTTAGCATTTGAAGCTTTGGACTGTAGAGCGTTTAAGACGTTTGAAGAGTTGGAAACGAAATTTCTGATTTCAAACCCCGCATGCTTGTGGATGTGTATCACGTCTTTTACCAAGGCTATTGCCTCTTCTTCGGTGTCTACGCTGTCTAACAAATCGTCCACATAGTGGTTTTCAATGATCGCCTTTGTTGCCCTTGGAAACTGCATCTCAAATTTTTTTGCGTTTTTATTTTTTATGTATTGGGCGCAAAAAGGTGAACAAGTAGACCCAAATGTCATAACCTGCATCTGATACACCTCAATATTTCCGTCTTCAATATTACGCCACAAGAACCTTTGAGCGTTTTTATCATCCTCAAGAATCTTCACTTGATGGAACATCTCGCGTATGTCACCTGTTATAGCGATCTTCTTTTCACGAAATCGAAATAAGACGGATGGCAGCGATGGTACATCATCTGGTCCTGTTATTAAACACGAGTTCAAAGATACCCCTTCGACTTTCGCTGCCGCATCCCAGACAATCCTCAACTTATCAGGCTTATTTGGATTCAGGACCGGAAATATAGGTAAATACCAGGATCGTGTCTTTGAATTATTCACCTCATAATCATTTAGCTTCCTTGCGTATCCTTTCTTCAGATATTCTTCGATTTGCTTATTGACCCGTTCAACGAGTTGAGGTTGGTGAAGAAGACGTCTTTCGAGACAGCGTAATCTTTTTTCTGCCATGGGCTTCGAGTCCGGCAACTGGATGTTCTCATATTTCCACAACAGCGGAACGGCATAACTATCACCCAAGAAAATAGTTTTTTCTTCCAGTAGTTGCATTGCTTTATAATCTTCGTCCGAGAGTCTTCGCTTAGTAGGCCTAGTGCCTATACTCTCTAATGCGAAATATTGCTTTACTGTTTCATGCATCTGTGAATCCATCTCATTTTGACATTCACAAAGATGAATGTTAATTTTTGCTTCAACTTCTTTATTTAGTTCAGTACCAACCGATGAAACACCAAAAAGAGTCCACCCTAACCTTGTTTTTATTGCTGCCGGCTGAGATTCATCACCCTCCCTATTTTTCAGAGGCAATCGCCAGTGTTGAAGACCGAGCAGGATTTGAGGCTTCGCATTCCAATATGATTTTATTGGTAATCCCTTCAGGTGTGCGTACTGTTGCATCAGGCTGCTTATGTCCAGTGTCTGTCTTGGAAGATCTAATGATTTGACTGTATGTGCACTTGGGAGCAAGTATTTATGATTGCTGTCTTGGGCTGATATTTCAAAAGTAATCTTCATGGATGAGTCCTCCCGGCGATGGGTGTTTGTAGTCCACCTTAAGCACAAAGGTTCTGTTTCACCATTGGCACCGAGTGCGAATGCTAATTCTTCATCAACGAGAGTTACCGACGATCCATCATCTATGAAGGCGAACGTATCTAAAGATTTGTTGTTGTAGTGTAACTTCACCGGAACGATCTTGAAAAGAGTAAGAGAAGCACTTGGACGAATGATTGTACCACTGTAGTGGGTGTTCTGAACGCCATTGTTGTTTGAGGTTGGATGGTTTGTTCGCACATCACCGTTGTTTCTGACTTTCAGTTGAACTTCGCTGTTATGAAGAAGCGAATTATGTCGATAGGTGCATCCATTAACACCGCAAAGCTGTGATGACATGCAACGACGATTGCCATGTTTGCGTAAGCATATTCGACATATGTAACCAGTTTTAATCAACTTCCATTTATCTTGCAAAGTCATCTGCACAAATTTTTGGCATGAAGATAGCGATTTACAATCACCCTTGCATGCAGGACACTTATTATCATCTTGAGGCTTTTCTTCTTGATGAATGTTGATAATAGCTTTTGTCCTTTTATTTGTTTTCTGTTCGAATGAGTAAGGAACTGTCACCGTAACCTCTGACGCAGCTGCTGCATACTTCGCGATCCAATCGTTGAACACCGACAAATCGGCACAAGAAATAGTCTGTTTAAACATACCCCAATTAAGTTTTATTTGTGCTGGCAGCTTCTCTACCAGTTCCTGAAGTAAACAAGGATTGTTGAGATGAGCAGAAAGACCTGTAACCTCCATCATGCGACACATATTATCTACCTCGAGTGAGAAGTGTATTATAGTTTCTAACTTGTCATGTTTAGGTGCAGGTTCATTTCTTACCTTCTGCAAAAGCGACTGAATAATTATATCGGGCCTACCAAATAGCATTTTCAATGTTTTTATCACCCCCTCGACCTGATCTGGATGAAGAAGTCTGAATTGTACTGCTTCAAGAGCCTTTCCTTTCAAACACCGTTGTAGCCTTAGCATATTCTCATTGTTGCTGAATCCACACACCTTTGATGAATTATTCCACCAACTAATGAAAAGAGGCCACTCTTCAGGTCGCCCAGAGAACTGAACTTGTTCTTTTGACATGAACTGTCTTGCTGCGATTTGAGCTTTGTTTAATTCTGGTGCTGGACTAGTTGTCACATCTAACTCGGTATATTTTTCCTTTTCACCTCGCCCGTTGTCCAACTTGCCATCATGGAAATTGTTCTGCATATTTTTCTTATTTTCACCTGTCACTTCCTGCAAATTCGATTTCATTACCCACTCATGAACGCGATCACTGACGGAATGTGCACTCACAACTGAATCTTTTTCGTCATCTATGGAACATTGTTCAAGAATTGCATATTTTTTGTCAATGTATTCCTTATCACGCTTTGCTTGAAGTTTTCGCTCTTCTTCCAGTTTCTGAAGTTGTAACTTGACTCTATTTGCACTTGATGCTTTTGTTGCAATTGAACCATTGCTCCTTGTTGCTTTTTTGTTGTGCTTAGCTTTTTCGACCGGCTTACATAGACCCTTCACTGGAGTATGATCATCTACGGAATCATCCTGCGAGGATGGTTGAACTTCGACGCCTGAAGCGGCAGCATTAGTTGGGGATTTCTCCTTTGAGGTTGAATCCTGCATTGCTTGAAGCTTACTAACACATTCGCCGCAGTGCCAATCTATGCTTTCTACCTCTTCTGTAACCCCCACGCATGGGAAATGAAACCAATTAAAACAGGTGCCACATTCTACCATTGGCGCCATACTATCAGGCTCAGTACATTTCCTACAATTTTGGGCATTTGATGCCGGAGATGTCTGAGCATTGTGAGTCTTTGACCTACGTCTATAATTACCATAATTTTGAGGCATAACGACTTACCTTGTACCAATTGATTGCAAGGAGATAGAGTTGAGTTCACGACCACAACGGCGACGACTGCGATGACGGCGACGACTGCGATGACGGCGACGATGATGAGGATCTGAAGCTGAGGATGACGATGATGAAGACGTTGTTCTAATGATGGATCGATGAGCTGATGATGAAGACGATGAGTACGTTGAGCTGATGATGAAGACGATGAGTACGTTGAGCTGTGACCAGGTCAATTGATGATGACCACGTGATGATGTTGAATTGACTATGGCCAGGTCAATTGATGATGACCACGTGATGGTGTTGTTGTTCGTTTTAAACGAAATTAAAGAATTTGTTGGTTCAGCCAACTTTATGGAAAATTTTCCAAAATTAAAGTAATCCAATTTGAAAGAAGAACAACTTTAATTTCGCTAAAAAAAAGTAAATTACATAGTAGCAATAATTCATATACAATTATATTTCCTTACTTTAGTTTCCAGCTTATATCTTAATATATTTTATATTTTAGTAATTGCCTTAAGCAATTTTCTTATTTTTTCTGATTTTTTGTTTTAACTATCAAGCTTATGCACTTCACTCTGTTTCTTCTCAAAATGGTTGATTTAATGCCAAAAAAGCTAAATTTCCGGTGTTCAATAGTATTGGAAAGCATTAAGTACATTTTGGAAAGATATTTACAAGTATAGATTGGGCAGGTTCAGACAACATAAGGGACTTCATTTGCAGTCAACTACTTTCTTTGAACGTACATTTTGACCAAGGCAACTAGTTAGTTAGTAAAGTGCCATAAACTTCAAATTCGGAACTTTAAATCCATCTCGACTCGTATTTTGTAAATAAATATTACTTATTCCTTTACCAATTTGATAAGGAAAATTTGTACATAAAACATAAAATGAAATTGTGCAGAATATAAATAAATCACAAAGTAATAAAGCTTTCAGTTGAAATAAAAAACATGATCAACTGTCATCTTGACATAAGTAGACTTGACTTGATAGTTAGGGAGATTTTTCTTGACTGACTTTCCAGTCAACTTTCCAATGAAATTGTCTTAATTGGAAGGCAATTTTTTGGCAGTTGGCCAATCAGATAATAGAAATTTAATTTACTTTCAAGTCCCTTATGTCACTTGAACCTGCCCATTGTTATTACGAGTAATAACAGAATTCTATTAAATTCAAAAACATAAATTTATATAAGTATTCTTAATTTGTTTTTTATCGACCTGGCTGACGGCATAGCCATAGCATTTAAATTCAAAATATTGTATACAATTTTTGTAAATTAATGTTAATAAATGAATTACTTACATACTTACTTACTTACTAGCTAAGAAAGCTAATAGGATCCTAGGATTCATAAAGAGATTCAGTTTCAGTCGCGACTTCCGTGACCCTTATTTTAAGCTTCTCTTTGTTTCATTTGGGAGATCTATACTTGAATGTAGCTGTGTAGTGTGCTCACCTCACCTTACTACTCCGTTCATATAACAAGACTTAAAGCAATTCATAGAAGATTTATGCGTTTTTGACCTCTTCTTACTATAATAACGTGTATACCCATTTGTGGATTGTCATTTCAGTTCACCAATTTTGGTTACAAAATTTGACTTCCTCCTATATTTTCCTTCTTCTTTGACCAACAATTCAATAGTACATGATACGTATGATCTTATTTTGCGATTGTCAATTATGCATACAAATATTATTTTATTGACACGTGCTGTGTTTTAAATTACATTACACCAAAAAAAGAAAAGCTAAAATATTGTCATTAAAATCTAAAGATTATCTTTGTTATTCTATTTTATTTTCCCACCATAATCGCTCAAAATAAAAACAAAAACATTAGTACAGTATTAAGAGTATCAAAACGGCGCACTACAGCGCTAATTGGATCTCAGGCTAGGTTGCCTTGAGATCGCCATTTCTACCTACAGTATTAAAAAGCCTTTCTGCAGGCAAATCAATTTTTTAAAAGAAAAGCTAAAATATTGTCATTAAAATCTAAAGATTATCTTTGTTATTCTATTTTATTTTCCCACCATAATCGCTCAAAATAAAAACAAAAACATTAGTACAGTATTAAGAGTATCAAAACGGCGCACAGTGGAACGAAAACATGAAAAAGTGGTCATCGGGCTGTAACTTATGAAATAATGGATGGATTTTGAAACGGTTTTCACTATTTTGTACTTGAAAAATTATAGATTCATACTTTATGAAGCGTTTGGATGAAGAATGGGGTAAATGACATTTGCAACATTTCAAGACATAAGGACTTAAAGTTTTTTGTTGAGAACTTTTTTCGTATTCCAATCTAAATAAAATTGAAGAAACTAATAAAACAAGAAAAATAATAGCTTTTTAACAATGTTACTTTAATTTCATTACAGTAGCTTGGTATATTTAAAAAAACAAAATTTTTCAGAAAAAGAGCACTTAACTCTTTCTTGCACAAAAAGCTTATTAGTATTTTGAATTTTTAAGAATACAAAGGGGTAACAAGTAACAAAATTCATTTTTTGTTCTTTTTATTTTGAAAAGTTGTTTTCTGTTAGCATGGTTCTGATAAAGCTTTTTCATAAAACTAGTGGTGTTCCCTTGGTATTAACATCATTTGTTCCTTTAATTTTTTTATTTTCTCAACAGAAAGCTGGTTAATCTTTTTTTTCGGACGAAAAAGTCTTGGAACTATTCGGATGTTTTTTGCTATAACAGCTTCATTGAATAAAGCATCTTCCTCGTAGCATTCCTTATAAAAATAGGATCCATATTTGTTTATTCTAAGCCATTTGACGTTATCACGGAAAATGATTTTTTCATTCGATATGTTTTTTGTAACATTTTTAACGTTTAATTTTGCTGGAAGATTTTCTAATGATCGAAAGTGGTTCTCAATGTCAATTATGTATATTCGTATTTTTTTTTGCTGGCACTTTTTATTATATGTCGGTATTGCTCAGCAGGTAAATGGTTTCGTTTTTTCGTAACTCTTTTTCGATTCTTCCAAAATCCCTGTCACTGTCAAGATAAGTATGGCCAACTTCAGGAAATTTGTGGTCAATCAGATCAAAATATTCCGTCAAAAAAAAGACTTGGTATAGACACAATAAAAAGAAGTTTTTGTTTTGTCCAGGGCAAGAATCGGTCCATGCAATCAAATGTTTCCTCTTTTTGGCAATTTCACATTCTTGGAAGAATGTATAGAGTGCACTCATTACCTCGTTGCTTCCTCTGTCTGCAACATCTTCGGTCCAGGTGAACATATACGACATCTCCACGTCGGAAGTAATGACATGGATTCCTAGATTATAAAACCACATCTGCCTCAAGTAAAATGACTTAGACGTGGTTAATTTTGGTAAGGGCATTGTTTGCTGGAGGTTAATTGTAAGATATAAGACGGTAGGATCGGACCGAGTTCTTCCGCGGTCAATTTTTTGACTTTGGAATCCGGACAACTATAAAGTTGTTTTGGTGTTTAGCTGAGTTTTTGCCAGAGTCACAAATGCTACAAGTGTCACTTCTTGGTAGGCGGAAAGACAGATTGAATTTCCTGATGAAAATTTGTCGGTAAAAATGTTGGCTAACAAAATATTGGACATTTTTCTCTTGTTCGGTGCATTTTTCAATATAATTTAGATATTATATTTAACAAAGGTGAGAGATAAAGTTTATTTGGGATTTTGTTCCTTGAGTAGTGCGATTCTTCGGCTGGAAATTCGTAAATATGCTCGAAAATATAGTCGACTACATGATCGGATATTTTGTTTGGTCGGTTGAAATGCTGAAATAGCGTTAGCATAAAAGGAATATCAAAAAAAAAAAAAAACGGTTTGGCTGCCACAGCCTACTAAATGCATTGGAGTACATACACTCGCTTAGAACCTTCATCGTTACTATAACCACTTTAAATATGGGTTTTATTTTGTCTGCAAGAAGGAGGTAAGTAAGCACTTAACCCCTTCATGCAAAATACATTTTTTTTAATTTTTTTTTATTTTACCCAAAAAGGAGTTCAGTGCTGTTAGCCCATTCTTCCACTCATATTATACGATTTTTAGTTGTTAGTAACCCTTTTATACCAAAAATAAAAGCGCTAAATAAGAAAATAGGAATCGTAGCGCAACGTAGATTGGACAGAAATTTAAGTTTTCGCAAGGCATCCTAATATTTCGAAAAAAACGAAAATCGAAAAAATGTCACTTACCCCCTTCTTCATCCAAACGCTTCAAATATATCATATATGTCACTGTTTAAACATTTAGATTTCTTTATGTCAGTTATTATTATTATTTATAATGCAAAGATGCCCCTACCCCCTTCTCCAATCAACAAACTTATTTTATTTAAGCTTTCTCAGCTCTGAGGGAGATTTTTAAAAACCCGCCAGGGAGCGGGGTCGGACGCGGTCGGATCCAATTTTTTTAAGATATGACTCCAAATAAGTTTAAAATTCATTTAAGACTACCCAAAGTCCGAGCATTTTCGAGCATTTTTTTAAAAACATCTTCAAACATGAAATTAGGATTTTTTAAAAATACTCACAAAAAGAGTTTTTTTTAGAGTTAAAACAACTTTCTTTTAAAGATTTTTTTAATTGATAAAAATTTATTTCGAAAATAAAACAAAAAGGGTCTGAGAAAAACAAATTACAAAAATGCGTTAAAATTAAATTTTTTTTGGTTTTAAAAATACTGCATCTTTGAGTCCCTATTATTTGAAAATTAAAGAGTGTACATAAAAAAACTGTTTTATATGTAAAAGAGGCGACAATTTTCTATGCATATCAAACAAAAAATATTTCGAATAATGAAAATAAAAAATCACCCAATGTCCGGAATTTTGTACTAGACGTTCCACTGTGCGGCGCACTACAGCGCTAATTGGATCTCAGGCTAGGTTGCCTTGAGATCGCCATTTCAACCTACAGTATTAAAAATCCTTTCTGCAGGCAAATCAATTTTTTAAAAGAAAAGCTAAAATATTGTCATTAAAATCTAAAGATTATCTTTGTTATTCTATTTTATTTTCCCACCATAATCGCTCAAAATAAAAACAAAACCATTAGTACAGTATTAAGAGTATCAAAACGGCGCACTACAGCGCTAATTGAATCTCAGGCTAGGTTGCCTTGAGATCGCCATTTCTACCTACAGTATTAAGAAGCCTTTCTGCAGGCAAATCAATTTTAATTAAAAACATTTTGCGAGAAATGCATTTTTATGTCATTTTCTTCTCGCATTACTCAGGTGTCGATTACGTCTTATGTTGACGCGTTTTATTGTTTTGTTTGTTAATAAGCTGTGTATATTTAAGGTGTAGAATTTAAAGTATGTTATTTTTCTGGTTTAGACATTCTTATGAATTTACATATATTTTAAAGTGCAAACTTTTAAATTCGAAGAAAATACAAATTGAGTTTTTAACCAAATCTCACGATAACACAAGGAACGAAAAGTAAGACCAAACATTCTAGGTGTAAGTTCTTTGATCTTTATTCTAAACCACTGAAGTGTTTAATATGACACCTCCTTAAATAAGTGATTTAAGCTAACGTGAGTTTTTTTGGTTTTCAAAACCTGACAATGCTTTTTTCGGAGTTTTTCACAGAAGTATTTCCTAAGGTTTTGCCATGAAAAAAATAATACAAACAAATTAAGAATGGTATGATATTTTTTTTAAAAGAGTCATTTAATCGTTAAAATTGTTTCATAGAAATTACCACCTTGACACATGGCTTGGAAGTTGCGGAATACAATTCATTTTTTATTTTTGGCCATTGTTCTTGTCTTTGGCTCTGGAGTTTCTTTGAAATATTTTGTCCAGTGCAAAACCCTGGGAAATACTTCTGAGATTTGTTCCTTTTGTTTTAGTTTAATATAGTATTTTTTCCTTTCAATATGGAAAGTTGATTAGAAATTTTTTTATTTTCCTCCCACCACACTTTAAACGACATTGGAAGTTACAGGCGAAGATTGTATCTATTATTGTAAAAGGTGGTTAAATCTTAAAGGCCGATGTTGAATGTGAACCACACCTAAACGTCAAGTTTTTTTGTGCATTTCATTTGACATTTCTCAATTTCAGACTAACTCAATTTGAACCATGCAAAGATACACAATCGAGCAACGAATTAAAGTTATTCAGGTTTATTGGTCATTCAAATCAAAATGCACTCCGTATTTTTTTTTGATCAATTTAACGGCGTAGAACCTCAATTATGCCTCAGCGTCATCGAAAATTTGGACCATCGGATATGTTTGTATGCATGTGTTTTATTCAAAATCCACATCGGTCCTTAAAATTTAACCACACTTTATTATTATTATATTAACCGTAGACCTACGTTTGGGTCGTTTTCGACCCATTTCTTTTGCGTTATCGAAAATATTAAAGTAACTACTTTTTATATTTGGCTGTTTTTTCATGACTTTGTTCCATGAACCTTTATGCATCGAATTCAAGCTGTTTTAGGTTTAAAAACTAAGTTGACCATGATTTTTTTGGAATTTGTGTGTTTTCTGTCAGATTGGGTCGTTTTCGACCCAGTATATGAAAACTCATTTCGTTTTGAAATTTCGTTGTGGTTTGACTGTTTTTTTTTTATTTCAATAAGAAAAAAGATTATTTTGAAAAAATGTCGAGTTTTTCATCAAGTGATGACGATTTTTCCGCGGGTAGTGATGAAGATTTTGTGCCTGAAGTTGGAAGTGCTAGCAATGAAGAGTTCGATTCATTTGAATCAGAGAATGAAGGTGAAGAAAGACCTATAGATTCGGCGGGTGCCGATTCCCAGTTTGTCTCTAAAAACGATATAATTTTGACCCCAACTCCACTGAATCCATCAGGTATGTTACAAATTTGTCAATTGCACGGTTCATTTTTCCAGAAGTTCATGCTTCTAGTCGCACGAGCACGAGCAGAAAACATAATTTTAATGAAACCAGGTGTTACCCGTTACGCTATTGCCCGAGTTGATGTTCTGATGGATTCATTTTTATTGTTTTTTCCGATTCAAATCAATAAAATAATTATTGAAAGCACAAATAATTACGGCCGCTCAAAATTTGGAGATAAACATAAAGAAATAGATAAGAGCTAGCTACATGCATATTTTGGTGTCTTGATACTCGCGGGTGTTTACAAGTTTTTTTTTCAATTTTTGTCGGCTCTCTTCGAAGACATGTTGTTATTCTCAGATCTAAAACAGAACGAATTGAAGATTTGTTTGACGCAGATTTTGGTCACCCAATATTCCGAGCAATAATGTCCAAAGAGACATTCCAATATCTTACAAAACTTCTGCGATTCGATGATCCCACTAGTCGAAGACAAAACCAACAAGCAGCCAAGGACAAATTTGCCCCAATTAGAAGTTTATGGGACAAATGGGTTGAATTGTTGCCATTGTTCTATAACCCATCGTCCTGTGTTACTGTCGATGAGCAACGTCTTGGTTTTCTTGGTCGATGCTCATTCAGGCAATATAATGCCAAATAAGCCTGAAAAGTACGGGTTGAAGTTTTGGATGTGTACTTGTGCTGAAACTTCCTACATATGGAAAATTCAGTCATATTTAGGAAAAGAAGTTGCAGGTGTTGCTGAACGCAACCAAGGTGAGCGTGTCGTCCTGGATTTAGTAGAAGGATTGAAGAGACACAAAATCACTATGGACAACTTTTTAACATCTTATGAATTCGGCCAAAACTGCTACAAAAGAACTTGTCTATGGTTGGTACCCTTAGGAAGAATAAATGGAGTATACCACCAAAGCTTTTACTTGAAAAAAACAACCTTTATTTCAATCGACATTTGGGTTTACCGACACCACAACATTAGTTTCGTACATGAGTAAGAAGAACAAGTGTACTATAGTACAAAGCACAATGCATTCCACCGCTGATGTTGGCCCTGAACCAAAGAAAAGGCCAGAGATAATCCAATTCTACAACAAAACAAATGCTGACAAAATGCTTTCTGGATTCAGTGCAAAACGCAAAACAAACCGCTGGCCAATGCGCGTCCTTGCTAATATAATTGATATTTCGGCATTGAATGCCTTTATTATCTATTTGCAAATTGATCCAGGATATCAGGCTTCAAGAGGGAAGCAAAGCCGAAAAAAGTTTTTGCATGATCTGGGTATTGAATTGTCCAAAGAGTATATGTCCAACCGCTCAAGAGCACCTAGAGCATCATGCTCACTTGTCCTTCAGGCGACACTAGCTGGCTCATCTTCGCCTATAGTGATTTCCATTGGAGGAGATTTGAATCCTACAGCTAAGCGGCCTAGAATAGATTCACCGCAGCCAAAAAAGCGTGGCAGATGGGCTTTATGCATAGAAAAAAAAAACAAAAGCCAAGGACAACAAAACAGAGTTGGTCTGCGTTTTCTGCAGGAAAAACGTCTGTAAGAACATACATAACCGTAATGTATGTGTTAAATGTATTGAAAACTTTTAGAACATATTAACTTTGGTATTATTAATAAATATGAATAAAAAGAATAAGTTTTTGTAAAAAGTATTCACTATTGTTCTTATTCTCTTAAGAAATATATGAGGGTCGAAAATGACCCGTTAACGTAAGATTAGTCGTTTTTTCTTAACGTAGGTCTACGGTTAAGATGCAATGCATTTAAGGTGGTTTCCCTCCCTACTTCAATTTTCGGAAAAGTTGTTCTTTTGATAAGGAAACTTTGTCAATCATGCTGGCAGACAAACGTTTCTTTTATCACCTTTACTAAGACTACCTCCAACTTTTACATATATCAATTGGTTTTCTATCGCGCCAAAAATAGCTCTTGACTATATGAATCAAAAAATAATATGTTAAAACCATTTTTATTCAAATGAATGACTGCATGAATAGAATAATTGTATGCTGGCTTAAATAAGTCAAGAAGCTGAAAACAATTCCAAATCTTGTTTTTTTTTGCACGATGTAGGTTTGTTTTTTAAAAAGTTAAAATATTTGTTTTAGTAACAAGAAAAACAAACTTATGTTTTTTAAAAAAAAGGACTTGTGCTTACATATTTTATTTATTTAAATTTGTTATCATATATTTTCTATTTAGAAAGTCTGAGGAGAATATGTAAGTAAAATTCTTAGCTAAAACAAATTTGTACTATATCAACTTACTGAACAAAATGAACATATAGGAAATGCAGACATTAAGGTTAAATAAAGTGTTTAAGAATAATATAAAAATATGTTTAATGTCACTGTTTACAATATGTTTGTTTTAAGAATTTTAAAAAGGTGCGTTCACAAAGGTGTGTTTTCCCTCTGATTGAAGTTTCATATCAAGGAAAAAGTCAATTTTCAATTTTGTAAGCTTTTGCTTTTTAATAGTACCCGCAGCGTGATTGTTAGAACGTAGGACTGTTATGCTAGGGGTCTAGTTTCAATCGCTGGCTGTGTCACCTAAAGTTTTTTCACGGGTACTGCCTCTTACGATGTATTGCCAAATCATCCAAGAGTAATACTTGTCATGAAAAGTGCTTTCTCAAATTAGCTGTTCGGATTCGGCATGAAAACTGTAGGTCCCCTCCCTGAAATGACTCGCACACAGGAAAGTTTGTGAGTTATGAGTCACTAGGCCTGACTAACTACAATTCCACAGAAACTGAGATTTCTATACCTTCCAGATCTTTCTGCTTTTACATAGATGGATCAAAAACAAATGAAGGGCTTGGTGGAGATATGTACTCTGAACGACTGAAATTAAGTCTCTCATTCCGCCTTTCCAATCATTGTAGCGTGTTCCAGGCGGAACTTTTAGTGATAAAAGAAGTCTTGTCCTGGCTTAAAGAAAACGTGATATCAACATCTGATATCCGTATTTTCTCAGATAGTCAAAGAAACTCTATAACAGTCCATAATTGTCAATCATCTCTAATGGAGATGGCACAACAGCTTAATATTGACCTTTGCTGGGTTTCTGGCTATAGAGACATTCCAGAAAAGATGAATTTGCCAGAAATGGTACAGTACAACCCATTCTACAACGTGTGACCAATGCTGGCATACCAATCGCTACATGTAAACTATTGCTAATGCAGGACGCTATGAAGAAGGCAAACATGAGGTGGAATAACATCTCCAACTTGTTAGGTCACAAAAAACATCTGGCCTACACTAGATTTAAAGCGATCAAGGTGCTTGCTATCTCTAAGCAGATCGCATATAAGCTCAATAATCGGTGTCATAACCGGGGACTGTCTAATGGGAAAGCATTACATGCGGCTAGCCGTATTCTCAAATGACTTGCAGAAGCTGTATGGAGGAAGAAACAATTCTTCACCTCCTGTGTACATGCCCTGCTCTAGCTCAAAACCGCAAGAATTACATAGGATAATTCTTCTATAACGATCTCAATCATATTAATATAATCAGACTTTCACGTTTCGTAAGGGACTTAAACTGGTTTCATTGAGCTTAGAAAAAAACCTCAAGATTCATGTGGTATCACTTACTTACTTACTCCATAACGGACAGCCACTTTAACTTAACCTAAGTCACTAGGCCTTGAATTTGTATGGACGCGCCACCTAATTTATTTATTTTAAACTTGTGCTTTATTTTCATGTTTCCGTTAAAATTACAGTATTACTCACCTTAATTGGCCAATGGCCAATAATTTCTAATTTTTTGTAAAAAACGTATTTTAGCTAAGTTTTTTAAACAACTGTATTCTGAAAACCGTTACATCTACAGACACAGCTTTAGATTCGAATTGTAGTTAATTTATTTGCCTTAAAATCTTACGACGACGTCTTGCGTTCTTCGCTCGAGGATTAATAATAATTAGACCAACATCTTAAACAAGTAACCAAGAGACCGGTAGAAAACTACCGGATTTAACGAATTGGCCGGATGTATCGGGTTTTTCAAGCGCTACAAAAGTTTTTTTTTAAATAAAACAAAAACGATTTTGGATATCAATGACATTTTTTATTCCTGTGAAAGTACGTTCGATGCCATTATGTATAGAACTCGATTTCTTTTGCATGGCCATCACGGGCACGCTTGCAAAAGTCCAGACGCTGAACCCAATTTTCCACGTTCGCTATTCGTACGAAGTTCATCAATCGTCGCTGGCTTGTTGGCATAGACCATTGACTTGACGTAGCCCCACTGGAAATAGTCTAACATGTCACATGTTCTCCATATCATACAATTGAGGCCAATAATATTCGGTTATCATTGAACGGTAGCGATCCCCATTCACAGTAACGTGCAGGTCTTAATCATCACGGAAGAAGTACGGCTTAATGACGCCGCGCCGGCCGATAAACCACACCAAACCGTGCCTTTTTCGGGAGTACATGTGGATTGCTGCCTGACCAATACCGCATAATTTGTTTATTGACGAAGCTATTCAGCCAGAAATGGGCCTCATCGCTGAAGATGATTTTTCGATGAAAATCCGAGTAATTTTCAAGTTGTTGCTCAGCCCAGTTCACGAACGCTTCTGGTGGCTTCAGTTTTTGCGTCAATTTAATCTTGTAAGGATGTAGGCCAAGATCTTTTCGCAATATTCGCCATAACGAAGTCACAGAGATGCCCAACGCGACGTGTGTGGGCTTTCTGCAACTGAAGCCTCAGCGGCAGCAATATTCTCGACACTACGATCAATGCTTTGTCTCACTGGCACTGGAACATATTGTACTGTGCCTGTCGATTCAAACTTTTCCACTAGACGCTCAATTGTTGATCTGCTAGAAAGATTATGATGACCATAAATTAGACGTAGCGCTCTTAACGTTGAGGCCACTGACTCCGAATTTCGGTAGTAAATTTTAATAATTTCGACTCGTTGGCTCGTGGTATATCTTTCCGTCATGAAACGCCAAACCTTACTGAAGAGAAATGTCAAAAGAGCAGCAAGAAATATAACGTCGTTTGCTGTCCCTGTCGCTCTACTTTTGTAGAAAAACAATGTATGTATGTATATAGTTTTTACTTTTTTCATCAAAAATAACAACATAAACATATCCCAGCCGACACAACCTAACGATCATTTTCATAGGTCTCGCTTCTAGGAACTGTAGGTTAAACAAGTCCCATATATTTTTGCCCATTTTCATTTCAAAATGTTTTAAAATCAGAATTAGTACTTACTTATCCAATTGCAATCTAATGTGTGATTTATTATTCACATTAATCATTTTTCGCTTAAATGTTACGCAATAAAAATTTTATAATTTGTTTATACATATATAAAACAAGTTTTCACAAGTCTATCGTCTACAGATTTCAACAACAATTTCTTTTCGTGTGGCCGGCCACCTTGACATTGACCCCCGTACTCGCCGCCATCCAAATAAAAAACAATAATAGTTTTGTGAGTGGGTGAGTGGGTGTGGGAAATTAACGTAAACTCATATTTTTATTTGTATTTTGTGTTAATGTTCGTTTCTAATTTTCCAACTTTTCCTATTCTGAAGAACCTGCTTAACAATAGAAATTTAAACAATAAAATAAAACAGAACTTTTGTAATGAATGCAAATGTACGTTACATGAAATAAAAACAAAAATACAAAAATAAACGACACAGTCACTTCACAGTGAAATAGTTTTAGATGTTTGTTTGTGGCAAATAAAGTTTTTTTAAAATTGCTTTTAATAGGATTTGATGTGAAATTGCTGCGGAAAGTACAATAAATGAATGATGATGGGTGAGGCTTGGAGAGGTTTAAGAAGAACTGCACTTACACTCTAATTCTTTGGAATAGGTTCAATTTGTCCTAATTGTGATATAGGATGTAGATTCTAGTTCTGAAGTAAATACCAAGGTAATATATAGTTCCGATTTGTTTAGAAAGGAGATTAAATCTGGTGATATTTAGGATGTATTCAAACAACATAAAAAGGTTATCTTTTTATTAGTTGAGTACTTTAGAAAAGCCGTAATAGGATTCATGTTCCCACAAAATATACAGGGTGATCCATTTTGCCGTTTCAAAATAAAACGTAATTAAAACACATACAAATTATTTTTTCATGATATTTATTTTGTATTATAAAGTTTGAACGTTGACATTATGTGTGAAACACTACATCATTTAAATAACCACCACGCGAATTGTTGCAAGCATCGATTCTTTTGAGGTAATTTTCGACCACTTTTTGACACATATTGGGCGGTATGTTAGCCATAACTTGACGAGTGTTCGCTTTTAAATGCTCAATAGTTAAAGGTTTATCTGCATAAACACGGTTTTTCGCGTAGACCCACACAAAAAAAGTCCAACGGTGTCAAATCGCATGAATCTTGGTGGCCAGTTGACGAGAATTTAAGCGGCAGGAAAGGAAATGTCTCTTGCAATAAAGACATATTCGCTTGAATTGTGTAGCATGTGACACCGTCTTATTGAAACCACATATTCCCAAGTCGTATTGTTCCATAGCACCTTCACACCGCCGGACCAAAGAGCGCACCAAACAGTGACTTTTATGTGGATGTAGTGGGCTCTCTTCAATTACTTGAGGATTCTCAGAACCCCAAACATGACAATTTATTTTTTATTTATTAACATACCCACCGAGTGAGAAATGTGCTTCGTCGATTAAGAAAATTTTGTTTGAAAAATCGCCGTCCATTGCCTGTTGTTCAAGGACCCATTCGACGTATGTATCTACGACGTTTGGAATGGTCAGCTGACTTCAGTTGTTATGCGAGTTGGACTTTATATGGATGTATGTACGTGTAGATCCAAATGCAAAATACGCCATAATGTGCCGTAAGACAGTCCTAATTCCTGAGAACCACGAGGAATCGACACATTCGGGTCTTCGGTCACACTTTCACTTACAGTAGCGATATTTTCAGTGGTACGAGCAAAACGATAATGCACAGGCCTTACAATACCTGTAACCAATCCAGTGTCTCCAAATTTCTTCACAATTTTACCAATTGCTTGCGTAGTTGGACGATTATGTAAACCATAATCTCTTAAAGCACGATATGTGGCTGTGTCAGAATCATCATTTTTGTAGTAGGTTTTAACAATTTTTATTCGTTGTGCGATAGTCTGACATTTTCTTAAATGTCAGACTTTCAACTGAAATAAAAATTGGTTTAACAACTTAGCTTGACAGATGTCGAATTCCAGCCCTATACTTTTGGAATCGCAAAATAAATAACCTGTTATTTCGTGATTTTTATTGTTATGGTTATGTTCGCCTAAGTGACCGAACGTGGCTGGATTAAATAAATTCCAGGTGAAAGGCCCGATTTTCAACAACTTTTTGCAGCAATAATAATAACGCGCCGAATATTCTCTTCTAAGGCGTCAACCGTCTCGAACTTCAAGCGACTTCACATAACCCCACAAAAAACAGTATAGCGGTGTTAAATTGCACGATCTTAAAACGACGCAACAGGCCCACGACGATAATTTGATGCGTTGCGCGTTATTATTTCATTATTTTTGTAATAATTTTGCATGATTTGCAAAACCTTGTTCAGGAGTAAAGCTACGAGCAGACAGCATTTAAAAGCCTCAAACGTTTACGACTATCGACGCATATCATCTGAACACCTTTGAGGACAGTCTCCACACGCACGCAATTGGTTTGCGGACGATGTGCGACGGCTAGACCGCATATAAGTGTGCGGCTTTTTTTGCATATCGCCTCACTCACTTTCGCATATTTGTGAAACAAAAACAAGACAAAGCAAATGTGCATATCAGCAGTGAAATAGCGAATGCTTTGATTGTACCTGATTTCAAAGCGTGTGGTTCGAACGAAGAATTAGAGAGGGAACTGATCAACGTTGACTGATGGTCTAAATTTGTTGTTCGCTGTAGACTGTTTATGTGTTCCTGTACAATAATACATTCTGAAATATTAAGCTTTCACTCGAAATGAAATTGATTGAAAATATAAATTGGAGTTCTGAAATTCACTTTTATCTTAATCGATTTCATTTTTTTCGAACTCGATATTTGCGATTTTCAAGTGAATTAAATTCGACCAGATTAAGTTGGTGTGATTTGAATTCGACAAAAGGAAATTGTTGAAAAACAGTAGTAGTTTGACTTAAAGGAAATAAACCTTAAATTTTGTATGTATAATGAACTTGATTCGTAAGAAGTAGCAGCTTCTACTTTTTATTTGAGAAAAAGGACAAAGCATTTAAAACAATTTTCAACAAACCAAATGTCTTCTCTGTAACATTTCGAGTGAAACAACGTTCTTCGAAAAACTTTAAAGACACATATAGAAACTGTACCTTTACAACCGGGTCTTTCTCAACATATACATATACATATTTCGTAACAGCTTATCGCAAAGATACGAAAATCTGCAGCTGTTATGTGCATCAACACAATGCAAATACAAAAAACTGTAATAGTTTATATTTATTTTATTGAAAAATACTGGACAAATAAAAACATAGAAATATTAACAAATTATTTTTGATTTTATTTTCTCATGTGATATTATATCAGCTGCTTTAATTTCACTTAAAGTGATTTCGAAAAGTTTTCGAAGTTGTGAAATAGATGGAACCCTGAAAACAATTTCACTTGATTTTCAATTTAGATTTCAATTTAATTTCACTCGATTTTAGGAACCCATCTGATATTTTTCTTTTAACTTGAATATTTATTTTATTAATTTTTGTTTCTATAAATAATAAAAAACAATAAACAGAATTGCTTGCAAATCTCAAATTTTTTAAGTATTACTAACCTATGTACATATGTATGTTTAAATGTGGGCATATTGCCATTCAATATCACTTTCTTCGCGCAGAATCCTTTTGTCTGGCTATGCCGAAGTCAGTCCTATGTTCACAGACTGCTCACCCGTGATTGCTACACACTAGATTCCAGTTCTTCATCTTATGCAATCAAATCCAATGCTAAAACAGCAATAGCAGTTCACTTTCTTTTTGACATTTTCAATTAATTTCAGCACTTTATTAAATGAATGTATGTATGTATATGTATGTTTTAAGCTTTGTCAACAATCACAAACCTTGAGCAAAGGACAATGTCAAACAATCTATTACATTATCGCAAACTTGCATATGATCGCAAATGGGTAATGTGTGGATTTTTCCGCATATCGTGTGAACACGTCTTCGCACTCATTTGCGTACACTTAATGTGTGAACAAATCAACGCAAACAAATGTGCGGCTTTTGGAATGGTTTCCGCAAATCGTCTGAACACCGTCTGCTCGTAGCTTAAGTCTGAGCATAAATCAAGTGACAGCTGTCAAAAACAAAACAAAAAAAAACTGTGAAAAAAGTATTGTCAGATTGAAAACCAGACGTCTAAAAAAACACCCGTTATATCTCCATTTGCTATTTGGAGGAAAAGTTGACTAGGATAAATGTAAGCCAAAAGTCAAATGTCAGAAGTAGTGCTTTTATGATTATATTTTACTTTATACCTACTATAATTTGCATTCATGAAAATATTCTGCATTTTCATTTTCTGTCACTATCCAAAAAATCTGTATTTTTCACTTTACATCTCCTTTAAATTCAACTTGTAAATTCTACATGTAAATGAAGCATTAGGTTGGCTATATTTGAATAAGTCGGTTCGGTGGATTTTTTAAATTTTAGGAATACAAATTGGTAGAGTTGTGAAGGGCCAGCTTTAAGATACATTGTTAAATTGTGGGTTTTCATCTATCAATGTGATGTATTTATGTTTGTCTAAACAAATTTGAGAAATAATTCCAAATATGATGTTTCCTTAATTTGAAGGTTTAATCTTAGTTTACTTTTCATATAAAAAAGTTCTTCAGCTCCCGTGTTTAAGAAAACTATTAAGAATGGTCTGGTTTCATTTTAGTCCGGGATATTCTTATTCTATTTTGTAGTTTTCGCTAGCTGAATATTACATATTTATCATCAACACATTGCAATTTTGTATTTAAAGCGTTCGCATTAGAGAAAAGTCTGAAATAAATTGTCAAGTAATTCATATTTTTAAATGAACTTCTTGCTGATATAAACTTATATTTGACACCTCATATTTTTATTTATAGTGTGAATATAATGCTGAAATGGTATAAAGCTAAAATGGACAAAGGGCTTACAAAAAATATTATTTTATTCTGTAAATATGCATTGCTAGTGTATTTAGTTTTTTTTTTTGTCAAAGTCTTGTTGAGCAAACAAAATATGCTCGACAACAATTCAGACTATCGCGTAATATGCACTTCCATATTAATACTTTATATTCTATAGAAATTTCAAACTTGGCGAAAAAAGAGTTAAAGTCGTTGAAGAGTTCAACCATTAAAAAAATGTGATCATTTCTGAATGCACGACTGTGAACCCACATTCATGAATTGAAATACGTAGATATACATAGTATATGTATGTATGATATCTTGTTAGGCGAAAATTATACCCCTTTTAAGTGTACTTTCGTGGTGGTTATGGAACTTAGAATCCTTCATATGGATTATATGAAATATGTATGTATATAGTTTGAGCTTTCCTTGCTTATGTTGTTCATTATTAAGATGTGCTCTTGGTTTGTAAGAAGGTAAATATATGTACATATGATGTTTAACATTTACATATGAATTTACATATATTTATGTACATATGAACTTATCTGTCAATAGTACTAATGACACTGACGAGAAATGGAATAAGATTTAATTGTGTCTTTGAATGAGGTGTACAGGTTTATATTCAGTTCCCATGGATTTAATGAAAACTATCGTCCTTGGATTAAAATTCGTCAAAGTTTTCGGCTTTGTAAACAAAACAATAAGTAGTTTATTTAAGTAATAGATAATAACAATAGAAAAAAAATTATTAAAATAAAAGCTACTAAAAATCTCTAAAAATCTAAATCAAAATTGAAAAACTGTGTTTTTAAGAATAGCACTGAAAATTTTTGACAGTTTCAATTAAGTATACATATACTCATTTATAACACTAACGTCAAATTTCTTGACAAAGTTCTATTCTATAAAACTCTGTTTATTAATAAATTGAGTTTTAACTCATTTCTCTATCAAGTTCTCAAGCGTTAGAACTCGTATTTAGATCTCAGTTTGAGATTTATAACCTCAAATTTGGGGGTCTAAGATATTGGAACCGGGTTGAGCAATGTTTTTCCTTGAAAGGCCTAATTTTTAGATTAATTCCAGTTTTGGATTAAACATGATACATATTTTATAATGACCACGATTATTGAGTCTACACAGAGAGCCATAAGAGCTGTTTAAAATATGCCGAAAAATAACATCCAATCTAAAATATTCAATATTCTCTTGGACAACATAACCAGATAAAAGTGTATATCTGTAAATCTGTTAATAGATGATTAGACGCCCGTTTTGACATTATATACATCTGAAGACATATTTAAAAATACTATACTTTTATCAATATTGCTGCATTTTTCATTTCGACAATAATCTCTTGACTGAATCTATTGAACACATGATTTCTTGAAACTGTTCAATATAATACTTTTTATAATTTAAATAACATGCATTACATGATATTTTAGAGATTGACTGATTATGATATCATCATAAGTTCATTTACTTCACTTGAACATCGTCGTAAGGTCTCTTATCTGACCCTTTTTTACCGTCATTTTAACGGCTTATGCTCTAGTGAAATAGCCAGTTGCATTCCTCCCCTTAAACAGTTCAACCGTAATACTCGCGCTTCTAGGAATGATCATCAGTATACCCTCGAGCCCAACTTCGGCCGTACTGTCAAATACAGAGTTTCGTTCTTTAGCCGTACTACGCGAATGTGGAATGCCTTACCACACTTGTCTTTCCTAGTCATTGCAATATTCAGTAATTCAAAACCAATGTACACCGACATCTCCTTTTAAACCCTCTCTCCTCTTCCTAGTGCTCACACTGTGCCTCTGCATAATAAGGGTAGTAATATCTCCTTGAGTGTGTACTTATTATAATAATAAAAAAAAAATGAAGTCAGTGCATGCACAATTCGCAAAAGCCTTCAGAATGTCAGTCTACCAAAAAGATTAGCCAAGAAAGTTCCTTTACTAAGAGCGAATAATATTAGATCGTGAAAGTTGGAGTGGACCTGAAGGAGCTAAGAAATGATGTAATTTACTCTGGAGTGACGAAACAAAAATTAATTTATTCTCATCGGATTCGGGGCGTAATGTCCAACGACCAAAAGGAAAGGACTATCACTCACGCTATACCAAAAAACTATTAAACACGGTGGAGGTAATATTATGGTTTGGGGCTGTTTTTCCTGGTATGGTGTGGGCCCTATATTCCGTATTAATAACATCCTAACCAAATACGGGTATAGGGATATTTTGGAAGATGTTATGCTCCCATTTGCCGAAGAGAATATGCCTCTCCGATGGAAGTTTCAACAAGATAACGATCCGAAACATACGGCGGGTCTAGTGCGAGATTGGTTTCGAGAGAAAGAAGTCTCCATTGTTTCATGGCCAAGTCAGTCCCCAGATCTCAACTCGATTGCGAACTTGTGGAATGAGATTAAGAGAAAACTAGGAGGCCAACATTTTACAAATGGGAACCAATTGTGGGATGCTGTTCAGAGGGCATGGTATTCTATACCCCAAGAAACATGTAAAAAGCTTGTAGAATCAAATCACTTCAAAAAGTTTTATATAATAATGGCGGACACTAGGGCTATTAGAAAAAAAGGTAATTGAAAATGATGATAAAACGCATCAAAATGTGTATACAAACGACCATTTTTGATATTTTATTAAGACGCACCTACATATATTTTTGTCCAGGCGCAAATGTCTATACCGACAGTTTTGTTCAATAAAATGTATTATAACTTAATTTAAATAGCGTTAACTGTTAATATTTTGTTAAATATTTATAACTAGCTTTTACCCGCGACTTCGTCCGCATTAGATAGTTTTTTTTGGATAGTAGTATGAAAAAACCTGAGCTGTACTTTTTTGTACGCGTGTTTGAATTGTGCCGAGATGGGATGAGGCCATACTTAGTGTGATTGTCATAGGTTAGGTTAGGTTAGGTTATAGGTTAATACATTTTAAGAGGAGATAGGTTACTGCAATACATTTTTATATACGACGTTTTTTGTTTTTCCTTCCTTCGCCAGAAAGTAAAGATTTTGTGGGTTTGAGACTCGTGAGCACGCTACATATAATTGTCCATGGGAAAAACAGTTTTTTTCCAAGTTTACACCTGCAACTTTCAGCGTTTGCCCCTGAGCTTTATTTATTGTTATTGCAAATGCTGCTTATAGAGGAAACTGCACTCTTTTAAACTGAAACGGCAAATCGGTTGGAATTATCGGATGGGGGGAATTAAAACATTTTTTCCTTTTGCTATTCCAGTAAGTAATCTGTAGCCGTGTACCATTACATAACTTTGGTGCGTCGAGATTTCTCATTAACAGGACTGGAACAGCTACCTTCAATCTCAACTTATGAGAAGGGTTGGGAATGCGTTGTTTTCCCGTAATACCAATTTTATCCAAATATTATTAAAATCTTTGGTAATTTAGGAGTGAAAGCGAACAGATTCCCCGGAAAGTAATTTTTCCCATGGGAATGCGTTGTTTTCCCGAGGTCAAAAGTAACTCATGTCCTTTCTTAAGTCTCAAACTATCTCCTTACCAAATTTCATTTAAATCTGTTCAGTAGTTTAGGCGTAAAAGCGATCGGCCCACCTGAATTTTTCCATGGGAATGCGTCATTTTCCCGGGGTAAAAAGTAGCATATGTCCTTTCTCGGGTATCAAAATATCTCCATACCAAATTTCATGTAAATTGATTCAGTAGTTTAGTTGATTAACAGACCGACAGATAGAGTTACTTTCAAATTTAAAATATTAGTAATAGATTTAATAAAAACTATTGTTAAATAATATTTAAGTATGAAAACATATGAAAAAATTGAGTTTATATGAAAAAACAATAATTGAACCTATTTGTTTGGCCAGCTGTGTATGTGAACCTGTCTACATTTATCAAAAAAGAATAATTTTAAATAACGCACATCTTAAACGAAATCCAATAAAACACGAAAACACAATTTTTACTTCCAAGAAAAAGTAAGAATACAAAATTAATCTTCAAATAAATTTCCGCTCCAACGTAAACTGACAGATTATTTTAAATTTTGTCTGTAAAATGTCAGAATTTTGAGTCCTATTTACGAGATGCTACAAAAATAGCAAAAAACACGTTAAAAACTAAGTTCCATTCAACCGAGATCTAAAATTCCTAGAACTAGAAAAATAAATTTCAACCGAGTTCTACAGATATGATTAAATGTGAAGAAATGCTCGGTTTCTAAATATTTTTAAAATAAAGTTCCATAGACAAAAAGAGATACAAGATCGAGTTTGAACTTCGTCAAGCAATTGGTTGTAACTTGTAACAGATGTATTTTCAGAAATTTGCTTCAAATTGCGAAATTAAAAATAAAATTAGGTGGCGCAACAGTCCGTAGAGAACTAGGGTCTAGTGACTTACAACTCTCAACGATTCATGTGGGATGGAGGTGACATACAATTTGCACTACAGAAAGCACTTTTTATGACAAAAATTACTCTAGCAGAGTTTGTCGATTCCTCGCAAAAGGCAGTAAAAAAAAATTAGGTGGCACAGGCATTGATTGATCCCAAGACCTCTAGCATGACAGTCCTAAGTCTGCTGTTCTTAAGTCTGGTACTTACAACTCATGACAGTTTTAATGAAGTATGTACATATATGTATGTACATAAATACTAGTACGAGTATATGAAATTAACATAACTATTTTAAAAAATCTGTTCAAGTTTTGAAATTGAAAAACTAAATAAAACTCAGTTTTTATTTAGGAAATCTAACAAATTTCAACTTCTTTTTAGATCTTTAGGTTAATCCCCCGTTAACAACTGCCTATTTACATACTTGTGTGTAAATAATTCTTTCTATGAAAAACATCATGAAATTACCAATTGTGGACTGTGGTTTTGTCAAGAAACGTGATTGAATTCTTTATTCACCATAATATCATTTGAATTAAAATGTAATTGAAGTTGTATTTCTCACTAAATCATTTGCTTCATACATATTTCTTAGTTCTTAAGTATTCATAAATAATAGAGAATTGGAAACATTTTTATTTCTAAGTATTTTGACTTCGTACTTAATGAGATCAATTTTCTGAGGAATTCTGTAAATTTATATGATAGTACTTCAAAGATGTAAGATGATCTTTGATTCACGGAATAACTATTAGTTGCATTCTTGATACTTGTTTAAAAATTTATTAAATTAAAACAATGCGATATTCATACATTTATTAGAACATTTGGTGTATACAGAATGTTCTAGTAAAGGAGAAACCCCACTTAAACTATCGAATCAAGCTAAATACTCGTACCTAGGAGTAATCTATACTTAATATTATAAAGAGGAAAGATTTGTATTTGTGTATGTAACGAATAAACTCAAAAAGTACTGGACCGATTTTAATAATTCTTTTTTCATTAGAAAGCTACATTATCACTGAGTAACATAGGCTATATTTAGTACTAGATTACTACAGAAATCTTTTGAAATTCCTATTAAAACCAACCGAAGGTGTACAAAAATTAGCCATAAAATGTCTTTCATCGCATACGCTGCGAAGAGTATTAATGATAGGACAAAAAAATGTTTTCTAATTTAGTGATTTATGGTCGTTTTAATTAGCATGCTTATAACTTAAATATCTGTACCTATTTATGTCTACCCGTGCGAAGCCGGGACTGGCCGCTAGTCCTATATAAAAAGATGAACTGGGGTCCAAATACATTGAAGATATCCAAAAAAGCTCAGATCGCTTTCTACTAATGCAATAATCTTCAGTAGAAATAAATCCTAAAATCATACTGTGGATGTACACTGCAATCGTCAGACTAGTTCTCACTTATGCTAACATGGTAAGGTAGAATGCGTTAGAGAAAGCTAAAAATCTAAAAACCATGACAAGGGTACAGAGAATGGCGTGCTTATGCATAACAGGAGGGATGATGACCACTCCCACTGCAGGAATGGAAGCAATACTCAATCTTCTACCCTTGGACTTTTCTGTAAAGGAAACTGCTGCAAACAGCACCTTACGGCTAAGCCAGACCCAATTGCTGCTGAAAGACCAGCCACATCAGGCACGTGAATACTTAGGGAACAATGATCACAGACTACATGGCCCCATGTCAGAACTTCAACAAACCCTTTAGTGCTATTTTTCCTGATAGGAACGAATTGGTGAACAATGTCCCACACATATGTACATACATACTGAAAAGGACGCGCTAGTAGCTGCAGGTTTCTCTTCTGAAACACTTAATCTTACCAACTCTTTCAGACTCCCCGATCAAAGCAGTGTCTTCCAAGCCGAGGTATTGGCAGTGACAAACGCAGCAGAATAGGTCTCAATGATTGCATAATCACGTGCTATTATCACCATTTCACTTGATAGCCCAGCAATAAAATCGATTTCTGCCAAAGTAATCAAATCAAAGCTTGTAAATTTCAGTCTTACCTCACAGCATAACATTAGACTCTGCTGGGCACCAGGTCACAGTAATGTGCCTGAAAATGAGAGAGCTTATGAGCTGGCGAGGACGGGTACAACTCTAGACCAATCCCATATCACGTATAGCCACCTCATCTTGTGTTTGTGTACTTAAACAGATCATTGACAACAAGATACTTCAAAAAACCATTGAAAGATGGGAAAGCCTCGAAGCCTGTGCTACAGCCATGAAACTATAGCCCAAATTCGACAAAAATAGATCAAGTTCGATTATGATTATATTATGCCACTGTCCATCACTATGCCGTACTAGAAACAAACTCTTCAATATTCTTGAAGAACTGGCAGGCATTTCAGAAAACCGCTTATTAGGCTTAATAAAAGCTTCAAAATTCCTAGAACAAGATAATCTAAATAGACATCAAAGGTTTTTATATTTTATTCTCAGGGAATTTTAGTAATTCGGGGTATCACAATGGATCTACATGCATCTAAGTGTAGCGATATCGTCAACAATAAATTGCCAGCTCATTTACCGAACCTAAACTAACCTGTGTACCGAATATTAAAGTAAAGCAACGTCAAGCATTTTTATAGCCAAATAACATTATGTGATATGTATGATCATTGAGCTGCCGTAAAGATGTCGAAATTTTGTAAACTAAGCCTTTTCTTTAACAAGTTTACAAAGAAGAATCTCATTCATTCACTAGAATGCCTTGAAGGCTGAGTATGCACAGGATTGTATAATTTTTTACAAACTATTGATGTAAAATATTAATGTTTAAAACGTGTAGGACATTGTTTAAATTATTTAATCTATATTGCATCTGTATTTATAAAAATGTTGATAACAAATTTGCCAAAGCACGTGTCAATAAAAAAATCTAATTAATTATAAATAGACCTTTAATAGGAATGCAAAGTTCTTAGATCTTATTGATAATAGTTCGTTAGAATAAAATAAAAACTACTGGGTCGTTAGTACTTGCATAGTAATAAGAATTCAAGGAATTTTATGTACGAAAAAGTCAAAAGCTTTGAAATAGAAAAATTTAAGTTTTTATTGCATAAAAAGTAAATCAGCTTTTTGGGATAAGTCTTTGTGAAGAATGTTTCAACAAAATATTTTTTTTAAACAACTGGAATTCGTCAAGAACTTAACAACATAAAAAAGGCCAGAAAAACTGTTAAGAGTGGCGACAGTATATTTGGATTAAAATATTTGGTAATGCTGTGGATAAGTAGTTGATATTCATGGTAGCCGATGATGAAAATTTTCTGAATAGTTCTGATATAAGTTTTCCTTCGGAAGCTATTAGCTTTATTCGTTCGCCCAAGCTGAGAATTTGCAGCTAAGCCCCAAAGAGAACAAAACTACGAGATCATCATAGTTTTCGCGTAACTATGATATTTATAACGTATTCAAGAACTAAATTTTCTAACACATACGAGTACTTTGGTTTTGGATGGTTTCATAGAAACGTATAACTATTATAAGGCGTGTTATTGAAAACCCAGGTAGTAGTTTTTACATCTAACATTTGAACTTCCATTTGTATTGAGAAAACGTTCTTAGTGAGATGATGTAAGTTAAGTAGAAATTTGTATTGGGAAGAGTCTTGAATACGAGTAGTTTAATTTTAAACCATCAAAAAATATGTACGTAAATGGAAAATTTTAAGTTTGTTAAGTTTTATTTAATAACATTTCGAAATAAATCTCTTATTTTGTCTACGTACAACCAATAAAAAAAAAATACATTGCACATACAAATAGGGAATGTACCCAAGCTTAAAAATCGTAAACATACACGATTAATAGTTTTTCGATTTATTATTAATTCTATTAAAGTCAAGCGATTGATAGACAGATTATCTAAGCGAATGCTTACTTTGTTAATTTTTACGAAGCTATACGAATTTTGTATAGATAGAAAAAGATGTCTTTAAGAATACAATTTTAATCTATTCATGCATAAGAATTTAGTTTGAACAGTTTGAAGTTTTGTGTAAATGTTTACATAAGATTTGATAAGAATACAAGTAGCAGACCATTGAACCCTAGAGACACCATTGCTTTCATCAAACACATTTTGGAATAGTTACTTGAGAATAGATTTTTTATATGGATAAGGATGCGATGTGCATTGCAAAAGGACAACTATCAAACACTTTAAGATTCCATATCTCTCTCCATTGTTTATTTTTTCTTTCTTCGGTATAGGTAAAAACACCTGATGGGACGATGGGAAAATGGGAATGCGTCTATGATGACATCTTTAAGTTGGTCTTGTGATTCTAATAAAAAATAACCAAGAAATTTAAGAACATAATTTGTATCGATACGAAAAAGAATTTTCATTAAACAGTAAAAAACAAATTAAGTTATATATTAGATACTATGAGTTACACAACTGTTAAGTTTTTTGATTTTTTCATTCGATCAATTTTACTTTTAACTAAGCCTGATCGACTGAAATTAGTCCGCTATCAAATCTTTAGGCTCTGCATCTACAAACTTCTATAACAGTCCACAACTGTCGATAATCTCGAACGGAGATGGCAGTTTAATATTCACCTTTGCTGTTTGCCGGGCCATACAGACGTTCCAGGAAATTGTAAGGCAGATGAACTCGCCTTAAATGTTACAGTTCAAGTCATTCTAACACATTTGGTTAATACTGGCATACCAATCGCTGAAAGCTATTGCTAATGCAAGACGCTATTAAGAAGGCAAACATCAGGTTGTATAACATCACCACGTGTCAGGTCACAAAAAACATCTGGCATACACTAGATTTAAAGCGATCAAGGTGCTTGTTATCTCTAAGCAGATCGAATATAAGCTAAATAATCGGGGTCATAACTGGGCACTATCTAATGGGAAAGCACTACACGCGGCTGGGCGTATTCTCAAATGACTTACAGATGCTATATGGATGAGGAAGAGAAGGAAACAGTTCTTTACCTTCTCTGTACATGACCTGCTCTAGCTCAAAAACGCAAGATCTACCTAAGAGAATTCTTCCATAACGATCTAAACGATCTCAATCATATTAACATAATCTGTCTTTCACGTTTCGTAAGGGACTCAAACTGATTTCATAGCGTAGACGAATCGACCGCGATTAGTACATTTTCGTTCATATTATTATTTTTACCCATCATTGTAATTCTCATTTCTAGTAGCCTTTTTCATAATTTTAAGTACTTTTTTGACAAATTAGACTTTCAAGACAATGATAATGTATCTGAGTACAAATAAATAAATATTTATGGAATAATTAGTACTTTATTTCTCTTATTCATCCGATAGGTGTTTTCGGTTACGCGCTCCCGCTCCCGTTACAAATGACCGCGCGACCGCTTGAAGGTTAAGTGGTATCACTCCCTCACTGACAGCCACTTTAACCTAACCTATGCTAAACGTGTACATAGAAGTAAACTTACATACATTTTACTCGGAATCAATTTTAGTGGTCTAATCTGGCTGGTCAAAATAGGACCACTTGAAGAAAAGACTAATGCTAATCTGCTTATTATATCTGGAACGTTTTATTGTATTGAAAATTTAGAATGAAACAACAACAACTTGTGTGTGCTACCACCAAGTTTGGCTGGAGTTATAGCTATTTCACGGGGGCCAACCCGATCATCAGACTCCTTTAGTGGTGCTTATTGTATTATGTATATTGTGGTTTTATTGTATTCATTATCCTGTTATGACGCTCGCTCATTCTGTAAGGAAGATGCAATTCCAAGAAATCAGACATACCTACAAGCAGATTTGCTCAATGTGAGAAGCGTTACACCCCAAGTTTAAAAAATCAAAGTTAAAACTTAGATGTGACAACATAATACTTTAGATTTGCTTCTCTTAAGATTGCGAATAACACTGGTCAACAAAATTTAAACTTTTTTGTGCCACACGGACTTTTTTGATATTTTTTGCTTTAGGTAGTTGGTGATCATAAGAAAAAATAAATAGTTAAAAAAATTTTGTTGGCCAAAGATTTAATTTTATTGAGTAATTTAAAATATTGCGAAATATCACAGATCTCGTTAATCAAAACTATATTTTTTTTATAAATGACTTAATAAATCTAAAATTTTCTTGCATGTTTCGCTTCTGGTTGGTCCCTTTTAATTGTTCAGCAGTAATCCGCTAACATATTTGGTTTCCATTTGCCCTGGTACCGCTTTTCCATATTCAAAATGTTCTGATGGAACCTCACCGTGCTCGTCGCTGACAGCTCCTAAATTGTCAGGAAAAAAATCCAGGTGCGAGTCTAAAAAGTGGATCTTATTATCTTATTGCAAAATACCAAATCTCCATCCTGAGAAAATATGTTCTGAAGTGCTGATCACGGTTTCGAAAGTAGCTAACTTTTGTGTTACTGTATAGCAGATTCCATTCTTTTAGACGAAATCCTAATAGTTCTGATTGTTTTTTGGACAAATTTAGATCCCGAACTAAATCATTCAAGTCTCCTTGAGTTATGAAATGTGGCTCGTTTGCAATTCCTTCAAACTGAAAGTCATCGTCCTCGTCAACACATTTACCTGAAGTGGACGGTTGTGAATGGTCATTCTCAACAGACGTAGTTGCAACTGGTAGTAGTTCTGGCAATTTTTTAGAATCAGAGACTGGTCTTATAGCCGAAGATAAGTTAGGGTAAATAACTGTATTTTTTTTTCTTGTAATTTATACCGTTTATGTCATTGAGACAAAAATAGCAATCCGAAACGTGATCTCGCTGTTCAGTCCATATCATAGGTAGGGTACTGCAACGGCATAGGTCGTGCGCCTTTTTTCCAGTAATTTTTTCACACACGTTATGCAACACACATGAGGAATTAAGGAGCCCAGGATTTGTCTTGATGGGCGACAGAAAAACCAAAACATTGGTGATAACACTCCAACACAAGATTCGTAAAGTTTCGTTATTGCTTTTTGAATGTCAGTTCTCCGCAAACATAACAAAAACAGTTAGGATCATTGTTACACTTCCTCGACATGTTCACCAGGGTTAATAACAAAAAAATGCTAAAACAAAAAAGTGTTAAAATGCAACCACAAATATTTTTAAAATGGTTTACTTGGAAGTGCTTCTGTTAATTTGCTGCGTAGTACAAGTTTTGACACGTGACAATTGTGATTTAATAATGAGACTAGATTGACAAAACAAAATTAGCTATCAAAGTTCGTGTGGCAAAACCAGTGTTGACCAGTGTAATTAGATCGAGCTATGTATGTATAGTTGCACGTTCTATTTCTATTGAATTTTGTGACACTGCTATAAATAATCTTAAGGATTAAAATATAGACTTCCCAAGAGCAAATTTTAAGCCTCTATTAATACATACGACATTGACCCTAAGATACTTTTGTGTTGTCTTTGTCTTGGCTTCGTTTGACTCACTAGAATATTCTGGAAATCATTAAAAAGGTTATTTGTTAAAGCCTCTACCAAGCGATGGAATACTTTGGAGTGAGACTTTCAATCAATCCATTACAGAAGCGTGTTGATGGTTACGTTTGACAATTAGAACAATAATTTTAGTTTAATATAATGATGTCGCATAAATTGCTTCGTTTTCTTTGTTTATAAACTTCGTGAACGCTAAATAATTTTTCATTGGATATAAGAATTATTGTATGATCATTTCACACGCGTCACAGTAAAAGCCCTTTGATTCTTTCCACAATAACTTTTTAGAGTCGAAGTGTTTACAAATGATCTTTAGATTGTCGATAGCCCTTAATGTTTAGATGCTCCCTAATCTTCATTGAAATTGGTTCTGGTGAATATATCCAATTCTCTGGGCCTTATTTCCGAAGGGTTTTTAGTTGTATTCGCTCCCATACTGCTTTCATATTCGTAAAAATGAAGGTTGTCATCAATTCTTAAAGACATAGCAAACTCGTGCAGAACCCAATTCCCGAACATTATTGCGGTTCCCAAGTTATTAAAAGAAGAAAATTTCGCTAGAACTTATTCCTTACCTTACTTATGTAATAGGCAATATTGCGATTCTATTTTCTTTAACGCCTCACTCCATATTAAAAGAAGAGAAATTGAAACTAAATTGACATTTATTCATTTGCAAATAAGCCCCTTAGATGGTGTTTCCAGCAGGATAACGACCACCAGTATACTGTTTTGAAGTGATATTTTCAATAACTCAACCTGAATCATATTAAGAATATTTCCATTGAATACAAGATTTATATGAGTAGCCATTAGTCTTTCATCGAAACGAATCTTTGCAGAAATGTAGTGGGGTACCCAACTCCTTTTAAAATCAACAACAAAATTAAATTTTAAAACTTCGTAGCTTAACTCTTAGACGCTATTACGGCCTGTAATAGTCTTGGTATTGACGGTACTAATTTTTCAGCGATCTCAGGTGTGAATTTTGTCCACTCATGAAGATTTTTTTCTTTCAAATCGTTTCTTTTGTTCATGGTATATTTTCGGAATCTGCGGTCTAGTTCGTCCCATAAATTTTCTATTGTGTTAATATCAGGTGATCGTGGGCGTTTTTCTAAAACTTTTGGACATTTATAAAGAGGCCACATTCTAGTTGCGTTATAGCCTTATGCTTTGGGTGGTTATCCTGATAAAAAGTAAAGTTAGTTTCTAGGTCCATCTGTTTAGCAATATCTTTTAAATTGGTCTTTAGGATATCAAAGGTGTACATTGGTCCTTAGTTCCATCAATTATATGAAGTTTTCCAACTTCAACTGCTGAAAAACAACCCCCCAAACCATCACCAACTCCATATTTGACTTTCGCTTGAGTATTTTTCCAGAAGGTATTCGGTATTCGGCTTACAGTAAACCATTTGTCTGCCTTCCGAGCCATTAATATTGAACTTTTACTCATGTGTGAAAATTACGGTTCTCCAAAAGCCAAAGTCCATTAATTGGAATTCTTTCGCGAACTCAAGACGTTTTAGACAGATAAATGCTGACGTGGCTGATGAAAAGTTTTTTCCGCATTACTGTGCCATTAAAAACATGTTTTTTTATACAAATTTCTTTTTCAAAGGTTTGAAGGAAACTGTCGTCTAATTTTCGTGCACTTATTTTTGGATTTTTTTTACTTCTCGCATAATTACCCTTTTGACTGGTGTGTTGGAAAAACATCTTCTCGTATTGCTAGTCAAGTTTTCAATTCTTTTTAACTTCCCATAGGAAGTTATTGTAATAGGTCCTAATTGTCAAATTGAAAATTTTGACATTTCTCGACGTTTCAAGGTCCCTAGAGTCGAAATAAAAGATTTTTAGAAAGATGTCTGTGCGTGCGTGTGTACGGTCGTCCGTACGTTCGCGACGTTTTTTTCGTCAATAGCTCAAGAACCAGAAGAGATATCGACTTCAAATAAATTTTGTTATACAGATAATAAGGCAGAAAGATGCAGAAAGGGCTCTCAAGAAAATTGCGTGGGTGGTTTTTTTTACCATAGCAGTTTAAAAAAAAGGTGAACATTTTGGTTAACCTTAAATATCTTACGAACCAAAAACGCTAGAGACTTGAATATTGTAACGTGATACCAAACAAGTATATTTTTTGAAAAAAATCCAATTAACGGTTTTTTTTATAAATCAAAAAAACTGAAAAAAAAATTGTCACCTCGAAAATTATACGAATACAAAATAATTTTATCATCAAAACAATTTTGTGCAAAGAAAGATAACGTTTTTAACATCTGGTAAAATTTTGAGAAAAATTGAATTGACAGTTTTTTTTATAAAAAATAAAAACCTAAAAAAAACATTACTCAAAGTTGGTAAAAATTTAATGTCGACTCAAATATCTTTTCAAAAATTTGAGATTATGGCTTCCAACTTATTTTAGCTTATAAGAAATATTGTTGTCAACATTCTGAAAAATGTTGAGAAAAATCGAATTGACAGTTTTTTTTTACAAAAACTAAAAACTTAACAAACAAATTAATAAAAGTTGGTAAAAATTGATTTTCGACTCAAATATCTTTTTAAAATTTTGAGACATTGACTTTAAACTACTTTTATCTTTCAAAAAATATTGTTATCAACATTCAGTAAAATTTTGAGAAAAATCGAATTGACAGTTTTTTTTACAAAAAATAAAAACTTAAAAGAAAATTAAACAAAAGTTGGTAAAAATTGATTTTTTGACTCAAATATCTTTTAAAAACTTTGAGATATTGGCTTTAAACTACTTTTATCTTTTAAAAAATATTGTTGTCAACATTCAGTAAAATTTTGAGAAAAATCTAACTGACAGGTTTTTTACAAAAAATAAAAAACAAAAAAACAAAAAAAAAATTTACTACGACTCAAATAGCTTTGCAAAAATTAAAAATTTTGTCTTCAAACTCTTTTTATTTCACAGAAAATATTGTTTTCGATATTCAGTATTTTTTTATAAAAATCCAACAGTCCGTTTTTTCATAAAAAAATAAAATCTACAAAAAATAGTACGCAAATTTGGTAAAAATTGATGTTCGGTTCTTGATATCTCTCAAATTAATTTCATCCATCCAATTTGTAAAAATTTAAGAATTGCTACTTAAATTGGTAAAAATTTGTTTTCGACTAAAAATCTATTTAATAAAACTAGATTTTCAAACTAAATTATTTCGTCATATGAAAAATATTGTTGGTAATTTTAAAATTTTTAAGAATAATTCAACTAACAACTTTTTTAACCCAACACGAAAACCTACAAACTTTTAAGCAAGACAAATCGACAGACGGGGTGGGAAGTTATCAGTGTGGGTCGCATCCCAGCCTCTTTTTTATTTACGAATCGGTTTATAATAGTTTGAATCGTTGATTTTGGTAGATCTACTAAAGTTTTCGGAGTTCTTTAGGGGTTTCGTTCTGTTATCTTCCCATTGTTCTTAATTACTTTCAAACTTTTCCAGGTGATCTTGAAAAAATGTATAACAACTTCAGGATATGTTAAATAATAACAAACAAATTGGAAAAGAATCACATTTGACGTACAATTAACGTATATTTTGAGCTTCTTAAATATTTAGAACTTAGCAGGCGAAATTGACTTAGTTTTATTTAATTTTCTTATTTTACAAGTGTGTCAACTATGCAAATTTAACAAAATATATATTAACTTTTATACCTACATAAATTAAGGAAAATGAGAATATTTAAATTTTTAATAATAGGGGTACGAATATGAAATTGATATATTATGTATATATGTTTTTTAAAGTTTAAATCAAGTGTTTTTTTTTTTTTCTGGCTAGCCGTGTATAAAGACGGACTCCAAAATCTTTAAAATAATACCAAACATTAAACTTTGTTCATATTATTTAGGCAATTGCTGTATGTATGTCTTTATTTAATGTTATAATTAATTGGAGTTAACTGTTGGATGTATGAACTCAATCCACGACGACGATATAATGTCCCCCCTATACCTGTACATAAAAGGAGTTTCTAGAAGTACGTGTAGGTCTACGCAGTATTTTCTATCCTGTTATGAAGTTTTTGTTCCATACAAATAATATCTTTGTACATACATAGATCTACCTTCTAGTTGAACATTTTTGTATGCATAAATATTTTCATTTCCGAACATCTATGAGTGTGTTGTTTATGTACATCTGCGGTCAAAAATATTGCAACACAGAACATAATTAACTTAATAAAATTAGAGAACTCATTTGGTACTTGGAATACAGTAGCCTCATGTCAAATCAATTACCTACCTTTAAAACATTTTTATAAGTGTACAAAAAATAGAATTAAATGAAAATCCATTCCATATCCCCAGGCATTTGCCTCATAAACATTTTAAATTAAATGTTAAAAATATTTCGAGTTATACTTCGGTGTTATTTTCTTTACCTTAACTGTACATAAAATAGGTGCATACATAATATGTTAATATGATTCAACTTTAAATAAAACAAAAAAAATAGTGAAAAATCGATAACATAATATGTTACTACGTTTCCTCCTCTGTTTCCTGAATCTATGCAGTCAAATGGAATGTAAAGATAATGTACCTAGACCATTCCATTATAAGTGCGTTAAGGTTATGTACCACTGCTTTTCTCACCTCTTCTTTTTTTTAAATATCGAATATGTAATCAATTATATGTATGTATTATCAATATTCATGCCTTTGTACAAGGTGTTAGAACAAAATTACATACATATGTATGTTTTAAAAAGCAATGGATTTATAAATAAAAAGTTCGTGTTTATACTCTGTTCGTTTTAAATTGAAACTGAAATATTTACATCAATATTTATTTTTTTTTTCATTTGAAAATGCTTACTGAAACAATTTAAAACAAAATTTTGTGTTTATAAAACTTTTGTTACACAGTGTAATTTTAAAAAGTTCATAAGCGAAAATGTTTTGTTTGCACGAAAACGCCCATTTGTAATAAATCATATATCATGGCTTACATCCTTTTTTACCGCAGTTAATTTTATGATAAAATTTAAATCAAACGTTAATTTAGACTACTTTTTTTCAAAATTGTAAAATGGAGTATCAAACTGGGTCTAATAATTTAATAACCCTTAATATTCGTGATCGAACAATAAAATTAAGATGGCTTTATAGCTAAACCACAATTCTGAGTTCGGTTGTGCCAATACTTTGACATATTGAACAAAAGCAGTGGCGGGCTTTGACAGCTGACAAATTTCAACGCCCGAGGTTTAAAGCTACATTATATTTTGCAAATTCTTAGGAAGCGCTTAATGACACATGATTTTTTCAAAATACCGTAAATTCGGTAAGAATCCTGTGAAAAACCCGACCGACACATAACGCGTGGTTGTGGTTTAGCCATTATGTTCTCCAATTTATGACAACATTTAAAATGAAGAGAACTACTTTTTTATTGAATTTTAGTATTCTGGGTATTTTTTTCAAGTATGATTATTTAAATACAATGCTAATATCCAGATTAATGTATAAATAAGAGGTATGTGTAGGAAGCATGCTGACCTCTGCAATATCCAAATTATTTTTTAAAAAAGTACCTAAAATTTCATTAACCTTTAATTCATGACCTAACCAGGTAATCAGATTACCCGGGTTTTATCAAATTACATTTTTTATTACTCGAAATTTAAAAAAATACTTAATTCCTTAATATCACAATTATTAAAAAACTTGTTTTTTTTTTTAGTTGTAGAACTTTTAGAACATTTGCGCGTTCTTTTTTTTTTTGATTTCGAAATACGCTACTGTTATCGAACTTCCATACAAACATAGTTTTTCTATTATGTATCATAGAAAAAATGTCACGAAATAGTCATTGCTGAATACATTCCTCGCCACTTGAATAGGACACCCTGTACACTCTTTCTGCATTATATCATAAATCGAAAGCGGAATGATAAAATAATGGTTTTTGGCGTTATCTTTGTGTAACTCTTTTCCTCCTTTCTCTATGTTAAATTGCAAGTTGTGGAAAGAAGCTGTCATGTTTTTTTCAATTTTATTTTAACAATCGTTGAAATAAAAGCAATGGCGCAAAATTTTAAACGACTTAGTAAAATTTTAAAGCCATTTTTACAATTATTTTTATAAGAGCCGTGGATGGAATGGTCCAGTCATCAGTTGGGAACTCTAACTAATAGGTCCGTTTAAGCGTAATGGTTTTGTATATTTTCACGAACTGTCATTTTTTAGACATGTTTGGATGCCCGTTTCTTAATAAAAGGCAATTAGCAACTTACCATGGCTGACTAACCCAAGCCATCGAAGCTCAATTTCGCTAAATTATTTGGACCGTTTGTATGCCTTACTTCCAAACCGGATGTGTGAAGTTTTGGAGCAGAAAGGTGGATCAACACACTATTAAAACATTTTTTTTTGTTAACTTAAATACTCCAATTACCTGCTATTTAAGTAATTTTCACCATAAAAAGAATCATAATACTTTAAGATGTTATTTTATTAAAGTGTCCAGTGGATCAAAATTAGGATCTTGCACTTTGCCGGTTTTTGAGCAATCATTTGTAATTAACACTTAGAGCCTTAGAATTTAATCTAAATTAGGTGGCGCAACAGTCCATAGAGAACCAGGGCCTAGTGATTTACAACTCTCAACCATTCCTGTGTGCGAGTAATTGCAGGGATGGAGGGGACCTACAGTTTATGTGCCGAATCCGAACAGCTAATTTGAGAAAGCATTTTTTCATGACAAGAATTACTCTTGGAGAATTTGTCAATTCCTCGCAAGAGGCAGTTCCCGTGAAAAAAACTTTTGGTGGCACAGGGCAGAGTATTTTAATTCCTTATTTCAAAGTTATATTTCTAATAATAACTTCTGGAAATTCGTTAATTGTAAAAAGAAAACTAGTGGCTACCATAACTCTTTGTCGAATTCATCGTCAACTAGTCATGAGCCTAAGGTTATCGCAAACATTTTGCAAAGAAGCTTTCACATATATACAAACGATGACAAGATTTGTTACTTCTCTTCTTCTGAAATAAATTTTCCTCACTAGAATTATTCAATTAATTTTGAAATAAACGAAGATACTGTTGCGCAGAGTATCATGAAATTGGATGAGTGTACCATCATTATGGTTTACCATCCTCCATTCCAAAAATGTTTTGCTTACTTATAATATCCGTTATGTGTTATCTTTAATGAGTCCTTAAATAGTTTGCTTTTTCCTGATATCTGCATTCATTTTACCTATGCACTAGAAAGGTCTTAAAAATAAAGTAAATACAGACCTATAGCTAAAATATCTGTGATACCGAAATTGTTCGAGCCTATTGTATGTAATGTGTTTTCCTTTAATTGTACTTCAATTATAAGTTATAATCAGCATTGTTTCTTAAAAAGAGATATACAGTTACTTATTTGTTTTTGAAAAACGTGGACAAGTCGATTGTGTGTTTATCGATTTTAGTCAAGTCTTTGACAAGTTCTGTCACAAGACATTAAAACGAAAGCTAAACAATAAAGGGCTTAACAACAACTTCTTAAATTGGATCTCATCGTATTTAAAAAATAGAATTTATAGTGTTGTGATTCGTATTGTGTTTAGTATCCGGATCAATTTGTTGTTAATTCTGGCATCCCTCAGGGAAGCCATTTAGGTCCAATTTTATTTGTAAATGACTTGGTTTCGAACATAAACAAATTTCCTATCCTTATTTATGCTGATGACATAAGCTTTTCAAAAGTATACAACTTCTGACTATTTAATTATGCAAGAAGACTTGTTAATTTTTTAGGGAACTGTTAATATTTGACAAGTGTAAAACCATAAGTTTTACACGCAAAAAGGTTCCTTTGATTTTAATTATACGTTTGCTACATGTCACTTAAGTAAAGTGTCTGTGTTTTCTGATTTAGGTGTTATTTTTGATCCCAAGTTAATTTTTAATGAGCATTTAAACTACATAGCACCAGCACAGGAGTCAAACAAGGATGCCCACTAAGAGCCCTTTTGCTCTCGGTATTTATAAATGATGTTGCCGATGAACTTCCTGGGGGAATAAGAATAGCTAGCTGCACCATGAATGTGTTATTATATGCTGATGAGTGATGACCTAGTTATACTTTCAGAATCACCCGAAGGTTTTCAATTGATGATCAATCGGTTATCTGCATACTATAACAGATGGGGGCTAACTATCAACACAACAAAATCCAAAATATAATGGTACACAACTGGAGGTAACAAAAGAGATCAAATATCTAGGCTTGAAATTGAACCCAACATTAAATTTCAAAATTTATTTATCGGAGAAAGCTAAAGCTCACAAAGTTTGACAAATTTAACATGGAAAAATATCATCTTCAACAAACAAATTAATTTATATTCAAAATACAAAATATTTTATTCAGTATTGAAATCAACTCTCTTGTATGCTGCTCAGGTTTGGGGATCAGAAGAATATGAAGAAATTGAAAAATTTTATAGGAATTTTATAAAGAAACTTTTCAACCTACCTCTGAATACACTTAGTTATGCCATATATTTAGAAACAGGACTTCCAAAACTCTTAACAAGCACCTTGAAGTCTCAAGCTGACTACATCATCAAAGTCTGCAGCAACCACAAGGCTTTCGAAAAAACTTCTTTTATATGAGTTGAGAAACAAGGACTGGTGGTTTGCAAGATGGTGATCTGTTGGCAATGAGTATGGAGTGAGATTGGATGATGATTTCAGAAATGTAAACCATGTAAAAGAACATATGCACAGCATCAAAGAGAAAAATGAGTACAAAATGAGGCATTCACTGGTAGAAGAAGCTCAAGACTCATTCAGTAGAATAATCTACAGGCAGCTCAACTATAATCTTGGATGCAGAAATTATTTCAAGGATTCACTGAGTTATGAAGATGTTGGTTCAGCCAACTTTATGGAAAATTTTCCAAAATTAAAGTAATCCAATTTGAAAGAAGAACAACTTTAATTTCGCTAAAAAAAAGTAAATTACATAGTAGCAATAATTCATATACAATTATATTTCCTTACTTTAGTTTCCAGCTTATATCTTAATATATTTTATATTTTAGTAATTGCCTTAAGCAATTTTCTTATTTTTTCTGATTTTTTGTTTTAACTATCAAGCTTATGCACTTCACTCTGTTTCTTCTCAAAATGGTTGATTTAATGCCAAAAAAGCTAAATTTCCGGTGTTCAATAGTAAAATTAATTCTTTAAGAAAGAGGTAGATATTGACTTAGTATATTGCGCCTTTTCTTGGAATTCAAGAAACAATACTGCCATGAAAGGTGGTTCCAAGTTCGCTTAACACTCCCCCCCGGTAACTGGGTTAGGATCCAGCTTACCACTTCCATCGAACTGGTGAACCTCAAGGACTGCAAGCTTAACAGCTGGGCGAGTATAAATCCCTGTTTGGGTTTGTACAATTGCGCTCCGAACAGTATCATCTTTTCCAGGTATCACTTTAAGAATCTTACCCTTTGGCCAGGTTTTTCTTGGACTGTTGTAGTCTACGATAACTACAATATCTCCTTCTTGCAACTGCCTCTGTGGTTTAAACCATTTTGTCCGTCGGGTCAAATCGGGTAAGTATTCGCGAAGCCATCTTTGCCAAAATGATTGTGCGTACTTTTCAGCGGCTATCCAATTTCTTCTGATAGCTGCTCCGTCACGTATTGGCTCTGCGTGGAGTCGTTCTTGATTAGAACAACCGATCAATAAATGATTGGGGGTAAGTGCTTCACTACTTTCAAAATCAATTGGTACATAGGTAAGGGGTCGCGAATTCACAATGCTCTCTACCTCCGCCATCATACTCACTAATAGTTCGTCGCAAGGATTGCGAGATGGCGATATTTCAGTAAGGGTTTGTTTAACAGATCTAACCATGCGTTCCCAACACCCACCCATGTGGGGTGCTGCTGGCGGAATGAAGTTCCACTTCAGATCCAATTCAAATTCTTTGGCTACTGCATGTTTGTTTAAGTCTCTTATGGCCTGCTGCAACTCTTTACTGGCACCTCGAAAATTTGTTCCATTGTCGGAGTATACATACTTCTTTTGGCATACCTCTTCTTGAGATAAACCGCTTAAAAGCCAATATGCAAGAATCACTGGAAAGGCTGTGGACAATCTCGATGTGGATTGCTCGTAGAGTTAGGCAAGTAAGTAACATACCCCATCTCTTGTCTAGGCGCCTTCCGATTTTAACAAAGAGTGGCCCGAAGTAATCCACTCCTGTGTATGAGAATGGTCTTTGGAATGGTTGAAGTCGAGCGGGTGGTAGTTCTGCCATGCGTGGGGGCTGCGGCGCGGCTCTGTTGTTTTTGCAGTGCTGGCAACCTCTTTGAACTTTTTTTAGAACACGTCTCAAGCTGGGAATGAAGTAATACTGTCTAAGCTCGTTCACCACGGTTTCGTTAAAAAGATGACAAAATTTTATATGAAATTCGTTTACGATCAGGTAGGTGACTTGATGATCCTTCGGTAGAATGATCGGTCTTTTAGTTTCCGATGGTACATTTTTTATCGCATCGATTCTTCCCGCAATACGAATAAGTCCATTTTCGTCTAGGTATGGAGAGAGAGTATAGAGCGGACTGGTTTTGCCAATGTTGACCTCATTCCCGGAACTTGTTGCGATAGCTAGGGCTTCATACTCGATTGGAAAGCTGTCTTTCTGAGCTTGTTTGTAGAGGAGAATCTTAGCTGCTTCCTTCTCGTCTAGTTGGAATACTGATGGTCTGCAAGGTTTTCGCCATTTAAGGACAAATAGTTTGACATATCGATAGATAAATATTTGTGTCTTTAGAAGGCTTTTCCATCTCGAAAAACGGTTGAAGTCTAATATTGATGCAGATGGCTTTTCGAAGTGAAGAAAACATTCCTTAACCTCTTCATTGCCTTCTTCAGATGTAAGGTCTTCAGAGAATTTTTCTGATAGAAGAAATGGGTTTTGGTACAGGAACTCCGGTGCCGTAAATCATCTGCCTGAAGAGCTGAAATCATAGTTGCTTTTATATTTTGAGGCATCGTCGGCGACGTTGTCTTTGCTGGAAACCCAATTCCAATCACTTGCATCTGAACTTTCGAGTATCTCTCCGATACGGACGGCTACGAAACTTTTGTATTTTTTGCTGGATTTTATCCAACTGAGAACGACTTGGGAATCTGTCCAAAAGGTTAAACTTTCAAATTGAACTGTGTGAACATTTTTGATAATTTTAGAGAGTCGTACTCCTAACACGGCCGCTTCTAGCTCTAGCCGAGGTGTTGAGAGTGTCTTTATTGGAGCTACCTTCGTTTTGGCGCTGATAAGTGAACATTCAACATCGCTTTGAGTGGAAACTCTGATATAGGCTACCGCGGCAATAGCTTCTTCACCCGCGTCCACGAATATATGTAACTCAACACGACTTCCAGTTCCAAAATGTACATTTGTGAGATATCTTCTGTTAATTGATACGTCTTTTATTTTAGGAATCAGGCTCAACCATATTTTCCATTTTTGGAACTGCCGATCTTTTATCTTCTCGTCCCACCCTATTCCTGACCGCCAAATTTCTTGCAGGATGATTTTTAGCCGAATTGTGAAGTTTGCAATAAGACCAAGAGGGTCAAAGACGCACATGAGGGCTCTTAGTACCTCTCGTTTCGTTGGAATTTGTGTGCCGTTCATAACGTCATTCTGCATTTTGCTTGACTTGAATGTGTAAACGAACATATCTGTGCTTGGAGACCACCACATACCTAGGAGCTTTTCAAAGTCATTTTGAGCGTAATTTGTAAAGGATTTGTTAGCATTTGAAGCTTTGGACTGTAGAGCGTTTAAGACGTTTGAAGAGTTGGAAACGAAATTTCTGATTTCAAACCCCGCATGCTTGTGGATGTGTATCACGTCTTTTACCAAGGCTATTGCCTCTTCTTCGGTGTCTACGCTGTCTAACAAATCGTCCACATAGTGGTTTTCAATGATCGCCTTTGTTGCCCTTGGAAACTGCATCTCAAATTTTTTTGCGTTTTTATTTTTTATGTATTGGGCGCAAAAAGGTGAACAAGTAGACCCAAATGTCATAACCTGCATCTGATACACCTCAATATTTCCGTCTTCAATATTACGCCACAAGAACCTTTGAGCGTTTTTATCATCCTCAAGAATCTTCACTTGATGGAACATCTCGCGTATGTCACCTGTTATAGCGATCTTCTTTTCACGAAATCGAAATAAGACGGATGGCAGCGATGGTACATCATCTGGTCCTGTTATTAAACACGAGTTCAAAGATACCCCTTCGACTTTCGCTGCCGCATCCCAGACAATCCTCAACTTATCAGGCTTATTTGGATTCAGGACCGGAAATATAGGTAAATACCAGGATCGTGTCTTTGAATTATTCACCTCATAATCATTTAGCTTCCTTGCGTATCCTTTCTTCAGATATTCTTCGATTTGCTTATTGACCCGTTCAACGAGTTGAGGTTGGTGAAGAAGACGTCTTTCGAGACAGCGTAATCTTTTTTCTGCCATGGGCTTCGAGTCCGGCAACTGGATGTTCTCATATTTCCACAACAGCGGAACGGCATAACTATCACCCAAGAAAATAGTTTTTTCTTCCAGTAGTTGCATTGCTTTATAATCTTCGTCCGAGAGTCTTCGCTTAGTAGGCCTAGTGCCTATACTCTCTAATGCGAAATATTGCTTTACTGTTTCATGCATCTGTGAATCCATCTCATTTTGACATTCACAAAGATGAATGTTAATTTTTGCTTCAACTTCTTTATTTAGTTCAGTACCAACCGATGAAACACCAAAAAGAGTCCACCCTAACCTTGTTTTTATTGCTGCCGGCTGAGATTCATCACCCTCCCTATTTTTCAGAGGCAATCGCCAGTGTTGAAGACCGAGCAGGATTTGAGGCTTCGCATTCCAATATGATTTTATTGGTAATCCCTTCAGGTGTGCGTACTGTTGCATCAGGCTGCTTATGTCCAGTGTCTGTCTTGGAAGATCTAATGATTTGACTGTATGTGCACTTGGGAGCAAGTATTTATGATTGCTGTCTTGGGCTGATATTTCAAAAGTAATCTTCATGGATGAGTCCTCCCGGCGATGGGTGTTTGTAGTCCACCTTAAGCACAAAGGTTCTGTTTCACCATTGGCACCGAGTGCGAATGCTAATTCTTCATCAACGAGAGTTACCGACGATCCATCATCTATGAAGGCGAACGTATCTAAAGATTTGTTGTTGTAGTGTAACTTCACCGGAACGATCTTGAAAAGAGTAAGAGAAGCACTTGGACGAATGATTGTACCACTGTAGTGGGTGTTCTGAACGCCATTGTTGTTTGAGGTTGGATGGTTTGTTCGCACATCACCGTTGTTTCTGACTTTCAGTTGAACTTCGCTGTTATGAAGAAGCGAATTATGTCGATAGGTGCATCCATTAACACCGCAAAGCTGTGATGACATGCAACGACGATTGCCATGTTTGCGTAAGCATATTCGACATATGTAACCAGTTTTAATCAACTTCCATTTATCTTGCAAAGTCATCTGCACAAATTTTTGGCATGAAGATAGCGATTTACAATCACCCTTGCATGCAGGACACTTATTATCATCTTGAGGCTTTTCTTCTTGATGAATGTTGATAATAGCTTTTGTCCTTTTATTTGTTTTCTGTTCGAATGAGTAAGGAACTGTCACCGTAACCTCTGACGCAGCTGCTGCATACTTCGCGATCCAATCGTTGAACACCGACAAATCGGCACAAGAAATAGTCTGTTTAAACATACCCCAATTAAGTTTTATTTGTGCTGGCAGCTTCTCTACCAGTTCCTGAAGTAAACAAGGATTGTTGAGATGAGCAGAAAGACCTGTAACCTCCATCATGCGACACATATTATCTACCTCGAGTGAGAAGTGTATTATAGTTTCTAACTTGTCATGTTTAGGTGCAGGTTCATTTCTTACCTTCTGCAAAAGCGACTGAATAATTATATCGGGCCTACCAAATAGCATTTTCAATGTTTTTATCACCCCCTCGACCTGATCTGGATGAAGAAGTCTGAATTGTACTGCTTCAAGAGCCTTTCCTTTCAAACACCGTTGTAGCCTTAGCATATTCTCATTGTTGCTGAATCCACACACCTTTGATGAATTATTCCACCAACTAATGAAAAGAGGCCACTCTTCAGGTCGCCCAGAGAACTGAACTTGTTCTTTTGACATGAACTGTCTTGCTGCGATTTGAGCTTTGTTTAATTCTGGTGCTGGACTAGTTGTCACATCTAACTCGGTATATTTTTCCTTTTCACCTCGCCCGTTGTCCAACTTGCCATCATGGAAATTGTTCTGCATATTTTTCTTATTTTCACCTGTCACTTCCTGCAAATTCGATTTCATTACCCACTCATGAACGCGATCACTGACGGAATGTGCACTCACAACTGAATCTTTTTCGTCATCTATGGAACATTGTTCAAGAATTGCATATTTTTTGTCAATGTATTCCTTATCACGCTTTGCTTGAAGTTTTCGCTCTTCTTCCAGTTTCTGAAGTTGTAACTTGACTCTATTTGCACTTGATGCTTTTGTTGCAATTGAACCATTGCTCCTTGTTGCTTTTTTGTTGTGCTTAGCTTTTTCGACCGGCTTACATAGACCCTTCACTGGAGTATGATCATCTACGGAATCATCCTGCGAGGATGGTTGAACTTCGACGCCTGAAGCGGCAGCATTAGTTGGGGATTTCTCCTTTGAGGTTGAATCCTGCATTGCTTGAAGCTTACTAACACATTCGCCGCAGTGCCAATCTATGCTTTCTACCTCTTCTGTAACCCCCACGCATGGGAAATGAAACCAATTAAAACAGGTGCCACATTCTACCATTGGCGCCATACTATCAGGCTCAGTACATTTCCTACAATTTTGGGCATTTGATGCCGGAGATGTCTGAGCATTGTGAGTCTTTGACCTACGTCTATAATTACCATAATTTTGAGGCATAACGACTTACCTTGTACCAATTGATTGCAAGGAGATAGAGTTGAGTTCACGACCACAACGGCGACGACTGCGATGACGGCGACGACTGCGATGACGGCGACGATGATGAGGATCTGAAGCTGAGGATGACGATGATGAAGACGTTGTTCTAATGATGGATCGATGAGCTGATGATGAAGACGATGAGTACGTTGAGCTGATGATGAAGACGATGAGTACGTTGAGCTGTGACCAGGTCAATTGATGATGACCACGTGATGATGTTGAATTGACTATGGCCAGGTCAATTGATGATGACCACGTGATGGTGTTGTTGTTCGTTTTAAACGAAATTAAAGAATTTGTTGGTTCAGCCAACTTTATGGAAAATTTTCCAAAATTAAAGTAATCCAATTTGAAAGAAGAACAACTTTAATTTCGCTAAAAAAAAGTAAATTACATAGTAGCAATAATTCATATACAATTATATTTCCTTACTTTAGTTTCCAGCTTATATCTTAATATATTTTATATTTTAGTAATTGCCTTAAGCAATTTTCTTATTTTTTCTGATTTTTTGTTTTAACTATCAAGCTTATGCACTTCACTCTGTTTCTTCTCAAAATGGTTGATTTAATGCCAAAAAAGCTAAATTTCCGGTGTTCAATAGTATTGGAAAGCATTAAGTACATTTTGGAAAGATATTTACAAGTATAGATTGGGCAGGTTCAGACAACATAAGGGACTTCATTTGCAGTCAACTACTTTCTTTGAACGTACATTTTGACCAAGGCAACTAGTTAGTTAGTAAAGTGCCATAAACTTCAAATTCGGAACTTTAAATCCATCTCGACTCGTATTTTGTAAATAAATATTACTTATTCCTTTACCAATTTGATAAGGAAAATTTGTACATAAAACATAAAATGAAATTGTGCAGAATATAAATAAATCACAAAGTAATAAAGCTTTCAGTTGAAATAAAAAACATGATCAACTGTCATCTTGACATAAGTAGACTTGACTTGATAGTTAGGGAGATTTTTCTTGACTGACTTTCCAGTCAACTTTCCAATGAAATTGTCTTAATTGGAAGGCAATTTTTTGGCAGTTGGCCAATCAGATAATAGAAATTTAATTTACTTTCAAGTCCCTTATGTCACTTGAACCTGCCCATTGTTATTACGAGTAATAACAGAATTCTATTAAATTCAAAAACATAAATTTATATAAGTATTCTTAATTTGTTTTTTATCGACCTGGCTGACGGCATAGCCATAGCATTTAAATTCAAAATATTGTATACAATTTTTGTAAATTAATGTTAATAAATGAATTACTTACATACTTACTTACTTACTAGCTAAGAAAGCTAATAGGATCCTAGGATTCATAAAGAGATTCAGTTTCAGTCGCGACTTCCGTGACCCTTATTTTAAGCTTCTCTTTGTTTCATTTGGGAGATCTATACTTGAATGTAGCTGTGTAGTGTGCTCACCTCACCTTACTACTCCGTTCATATAACAAGACTTAAAGCAATTCATAGAAGATTTATGCGTTTTTGACCTCTTCTTACTATAATAACGTGTATACCCATTTGTGGATTGTCATTTCAGTTCACCAATTTTGGTTACAAAATTTGACTTCCTCCTATATTTTCCTTCTTCTTTGACCAACAATTCAATAGTACATGATACGTATGATCTTATTTTGCGATTGTCAATTATGCATACAAATATTATTTTATTGACACGTGCTGTGTTTTAAATTACATTACACCAAAAAAAGAAAAGCTAAAATATTGTCATTAAAATCTAAAGATTATCTTTGTTATTCTATTTTATTTTCCCACCATAATCGCTCAAAATAAAAACAAAAACATTAGTACAGTATTAAGAGTATCAAAACGGCGCACTACAGCGCTAATTGGATCTCAGGCTAGGTTGCCTTGAGATCGCCATTTCTACCTACAGTATTAAAAAGCCTTTCTGCAGGCAAATCAATTTTTTAAAAGAAAAGCTAAAATATTGTCATTAAAATCTAAAGATTATCTTTGTTATTCTATTTTATTTTCCCACCATAATCGCTCAAAATAAAAACAAAAACATTAGTACAGTATTAAGAGTATCAAAACGGCGCACAGTGGAACGAAAACATGAAAAAGTGGTCATCGGGCTGTAACTTATGAAATAATGGATGGATTTTGAAACGGTTTTCACTATTTTGTACTTGAAAAATTATAGATTCATACTTTATGAAGCGTTTGGATGAAGAATGGGGTAAATGACATTTGCAACATTTCAAGACATAAGGACTTAAAGTTTTTTGTTGAGAACTTTTTTCGTATTCCAATCTAAATAAAATTGAAGAAACTAATAAAACAAGAAAAATAATAGCTTTTTAACAATGTTACTTTAATTTCATTACAGTAGCTTGGTATATTTAAAAAAACAAAATTTTTCAGAAAAAGAGCACTTAACTCTTTCTTGCACAAAAAGCTTATTAGTATTTTGAATTTTTAAGAATACAAAGGGGTAACAAGTAACAAAATTCATTTTTTGTTCTTTTTATTTTGAAAAGTTGTTTTCTGTTAGCATGGTTCTGATAAAGCTTTTTCATAAAACTAGTGGTGTTCCCTTGGTATTAACATCATTTGTTCCTTTAATTTTTTTATTTTCTCAACAGAAAGCTGGTTAATCTTTTTTTTCGGACGAAAAAGTCTTGGAACTATTCGGATGTTTTTTGCTATAACAGCTTCATTGAATAAAGCATCTTCCTCGTAGCATTCCTTATAAAAATAGGATCCATATTTGTTTATTCTAAGCCATTTGACGTTATCACGGAAAATGATTTTTTCATTCGATATGTTTTTTGTAACATTTTTAACGTTTAATTTTGCTGGAAGATTTTCTAATGATCGAAAGTGGTTCTCAATGTCAATTATGTATATTCGTATTTTTTTTTGCTGGCACTTTTTATTATATGTCGGTATTGCTCAGCAGGTAAATGGTTTCGTTTTTTCGTAACTCTTTTTCGATTCTTCCAAAATCCCTGTCACTGTCAAGATAAGTATGGCCAACTTCAGGAAATTTGTGGTCAATCAGATCAAAATATTCCGTCAAAAAAAAGACTTGGTATAGACACAATAAAAAGAAGTTTTTGTTTTGTCCAGGGCAAGAATCGGTCCATGCAATCAAATGTTTCCTCTTTTTGGCAATTTCACATTCTTGGAAGAATGTATAGAGTGCACTCATTACCTCGTTGCTTCCTCTGTCTGCAACATCTTCGGTCCAGGTGAACATATACGACATCTCCACGTCGGAAGTAATGACATGGATTCCTAGATTATAAAACCACATCTGCCTCAAGTAAAATGACTTAGACGTGGTTAATTTTGGTAAGGGCATTGTTTGCTGGAGGTTAATTGTAAGATATAAGACGGTAGGATCGGACCGAGTTCTTCCGCGGTCAATTTTTTGACTTTGGAATCCGGACAACTATAAAGTTGTTTTGGTGTTTAGCTGAGTTTTTGCCAGAGTCACAAATGCTACAAGTGTCACTTCTTGGTAGGCGGAAAGACAGATTGAATTTCCTGATGAAAATTTGTCGGTAAAAATGTTGGCTAACAAAATATTGGACATTTTTCTCTTGTTCGGTGCATTTTTCAATATAATTTAGATATTATATTTAACAAAGGTGAGAGATAAAGTTTATTTGGGATTTTGTTCCTTGAGTAGTGCGATTCTTCGGCTGGAAATTCGTAAATATGCTCGAAAATATAGTCGACTACATGATCGGATATTTTGTTTGGTCGGTTGAAATGCTGAAATAGCGTTAGCATAAAAGGAATATCAAAAAAAAAAAAAAACGGTTTGGCTGCCACAGCCTACTAAATGCATTGGAGTACATACACTCGCTTAGAACCTTCATCGTTACTATAACCACTTTAAATATGGGTTTTATTTTGTCTGCAAGAAGGAGGTAAGTAAGCACTTAACCCCTTCATGCAAAATACATTTTTTTTAATTTTTTTTTATTTTACCCAAAAAGGAGTTCAGTGCTGTTAGCCCATTCTTCCACTCATATTATACGATTTTTAGTTGTTAGTAACCCTTTTATACCAAAAATAAAAGCGCTAAATAAGAAAATAGGAATCGTAGCGCAACGTAGATTGGACAGAAATTTAAGTTTTCGCAAGGCATCCTAATATTTCGAAAAAAACGAAAATCGAAAAAATGTCACTTACCCCCTTCTTCATCCAAACGCTTCAAATATATCATATATGTCACTGTTTAAACATTTAGATTTCTTTATGTCAGTTATTATTATTATTTATAATGCAAAGATGCCCCTACCCCCTTCTCCAATCAACAAACTTATTTTATTTAAGCTTTCTCAGCTCTGAGGGAGATTTTTAAAAACCCGCCAGGGAGCGGGGTCGGACGCGGTCGGATCCAATTTTTTTAAGATATGACTCCAAATAAGTTTAAAATTCATTTAAGACTACCCAAAGTCCGAGCATTTTCGAGCATTTTTTTAAAAACATCTTCAAACATGAAATTAGGATTTTTTAAAAATACTCACAAAAAGAGTTTTTTTTAGAGTTAAAACAACTTTCTTTTAAAGATTTTTTTAATTGATAAAAATTTATTTCGAAAATAAAACAAAAAGGGTCTGAGAAAAACAAATTACAAAAATGCGTTAAAATTAAATTTTTTTTGGTTTTAAAAATACTGCATCTTTGAGTCCCTATTATTTGAAAATTAAAGAGTGTACATAAAAAAACTGTTTTATATGTAAAAGAGGCGACAATTTTCTATGCATATCAAACAAAAAATATTTCGAATAATGAAAATAAAAAATCACCCAATGTCCGGAATTTTGTACTAGACGTTCCACTGTGCGGCGCACTACAGCGCTAATTGGATCTCAGGCTAGGTTGCCTTGAGATCGCCATTTCAACCTACAGTATTAAAAATCCTTTCTGCAGGCAAATCAATTTTTTAAAAGAAAAGCTAAAATATTGTCATTAAAATCTAAAGATTATCTTTGTTATTCTATTTTATTTTCCCACCATAATCGCTCAAAATAAAAACAAAACCATTAGTACAGTATTAAGAGTATCAAAACGGCGCACTACAGCGCTAATTGAATCTCAGGCTAGGTTGCCTTGAGATCGCCATTTCTACCTACAGTATTAAGAAGCCTTTCTGCAGGCAAATCAATTTTAATTAAAAACATTTTGCGAGAAATGCATTTTTATGTCATTTTCTTCTCGCATTACTCAGGTGTCGATTACGTCTTATGTTGACGCGTTTTATTGTTTTGTTTGTTAATAAGCTGTGTATATTTAAGGTGTAGAATTTAAAGTATGTTATTTTTCTGGTTTAGACATTCTTATGAATTTACATATATTTTAAAGTGCAAACTTTTAAATTCGAAGAAAATACAAATTGAGTTTTTAACCAAATCTCACGATAACACAAGGAACGAAAAGTAAGACCAAACATTCTAGGTGTAAGTTCTTTGATCTTTATTCTAAACCACTGAAGTGTTTAATATGACACCTCCTTAAATAAGTGATTTAAGCTAACGTGAGTTTTTTTGGTTTTCAAAACCTGACAATGCTTTTTTCGGAGTTTTTCACAGAAGTATTTCCTAAGGTTTTGCCATGAAAAAAATAATACAAACAAATTAAGAATGGTATGATATTTTTTTTAAAAGAGTCATTTAATCGTTAAAATTGTTTCATAGAAATTACCACCTTGACACATGGCTTGGAAGTTGCGGAATACAATTCATTTTTTATTTTTGGCCATTGTTCTTGTCTTTGGCTCTGGAGTTTCTTTGAAATATTTTGTCCAGTGCAAAACCCTGGGAAATACTTCTGAGATTTGTTCCTTTTGTTTTAGTTTAATATAGTATTTTTTCCTTTCAATATGGAAAGTTGATTAGAAATTTTTTTATTTTCCTCCCACCACACTTTAAACGACATTGGAAGTTACAGGCGAAGATTGTATCTATTATTGTAAAAGGTGGTTAAATCTTAAAGGCCGATGTTGAATGTGAACCACACCTAAACGTCAAGTTTTTTTGTGCATTTCATTTGACATTTCTCAATTTCAGACTAACTCAATTTGAACCATGCAAAGATACACAATCGAGCAACGAATTAAAGTTATTCAGGTTTATTGGTCATTCAAATCAAAATGCACTCCGTATTTTTTTTTGATCAATTTAACGGCGTAGAACCTCAATTATGCCTCAGCGTCATCGAAAATTTGGACCATCGGATATGTTTGTATGCATGTGTTTTATTCAAAATCCACATCGGTCCTTAAAATTTAACCACACTTTATTATTATTATATTAAATTACGATAGAATTGGGGTCATTATGTTTAACACTCTTTGAAAAATTTGTCGATCCTCACTTGTTGAAAACGACCTCTAATCCCCGTCAAGTTACATAGCATAACCACTTTAAAAACAATTAGGAAACTAAGAATTGGATTAATTATAGTGATGACAAATTTTTTTTATTGCACAACTTATTAGCAGACATGCTACGACAGTTGTCGAAACAAATTCTATGGTCGAAAACATACATAGTTTAGGTAAAATTTGTCTAGATTTCCTTGAAAATAGTACGTTTTGGGTATTTTTTTCACGACAATAATTCCAATTATAAGTTTTCTAAAATTTTAAAGTAGTATTGCTAACTTGACATACATATGTAAGATAATATTGGGAAGCAACTCGTATAATTTTCGAATAAATGTAGACCAAGCGCGTTTGATTCCTCTTTGATGGAATACTGTTTCTAAGACTCGTTAACTTTACGAATCAGCCATTCCCACACGCTTCCTATTATATTGATGCAAAAAAAGACATTTTGGTCCCCAATTCATGTCTTAACCACCCAAACAGTATAGATGAGGCTATTTTCTTGTTGAAAATACCATAGCAAGTTAACAAAACATTTTTAAAATGGAAAAAACAGTTTTAAGAATGTTTTTTGTAAATGACCCTAAACCAGACCATCAATGCAATGCAACTTGTGTTTTTTTCTTGACGAGGGAAGTAGAAGTTGCAACTGTTCAAATTAAAAGGTTTTTCAATAAGGGCGGGCAGATATTGAAATGGGGGAGCGTACAATAACTTTGGCGACAAAGTTTAATGACGGATTTGTATAGAACAGCTAAAAACAAGCATTTTTTACTATGGGAAGGGGGTCTATCTCCCCCCGTTTAGGCGGTAGGGGCAATTAAAAAAAATATGTACATTAAATGGAAAAAAAAATAATTAAAAAATAACGGTAATACTTACAATTAAGTATTATACCTTTTTTTAAAGCCAACATTTTTGTCTATTAGCTTGTTTTTAAATCAAGTCAAAACTATGCATAGTTTTTGAAAAAAATTGCTTTTAAACTAAAAATGTATGCAAACAAAATTTAAAAAAAAGGTTTAAAGTGTAATTTTTCAAAACTTTCAAATTATCTACTGTTTTTTTTTTAGAATTCATTGCTCTTATTTGTTTTTGATCAAAAACTGAAAAAACGCCTCACTAACGTCGTTTTCAAAAAAGTACGGGCCCATTACGCAGCCGACCAAGCGGAAATTTTTTGAGAATGCATTATCACCTGGTGAACCTCGCGTGGGTAGTTGTCGTTCCATATACGACAATTTTGCTTGTCTATGGTCATGAACTCTGAGCTCCTGGGTCAGTTGGATCTTGTACGGGTGTAGGCCCAAGTACCGACACAAAATTCGCCAAGTTGAAGTCTACGAAAGGCCGAGTTCTTGTGCACGGCGAGGAATAGACTGCCTTGAGTTCTGCTGTACACTTTCACTGACCGCGGCGATGTTCTCGGCTGATCTTGCATTCCTTGAACGTACGGGTGTTGGCTGATTGTTTACTGAACCGGTCGTCTCAAATTTGGCCACCAAACGTTGAAGAGTCGACTGTAAATGCCCACCACGTCTACCGTAAAATGGCCGCGCAACGTTTGCGTTAACGAACATTCATTTTGATTAGATTAGATTAGATTAGAAAATAGATTTTATTTCATCATAAGTACATTTTTGAATTCGGTTTACAAATCTTTAAAGACATGGCAAAAGCCGTCTGCCAGATTGACAAGTTTATGATTTCAATAATAAAAATTAATAAATAGGTGCACTAGGTTTACAATAGGTACATTTTTTCATTTGGTTAAAAATTTAATTAAAACGCTTCTCTTAAGATTTGGTTTCTATATCTTAATGCTGATTTCACAAAGTTGTAAAGAGCCGTCCAATCACGTCCGTTCAGTATATCAATAACTTCATCCTCTTCGTAATTAGCTTTTCCCAAGTGTAGTTTTCTTAATTCTTTAAGTATGGGACAGATGCCTATAAAGTGCATGATGTCTTCACGGGTTTTCAAGTTACACAAGGAGCATGTGATAGGCAAATCCGGCCGGTGGGGTATGTAGTTTAATGGCAGTAACTCTCCTCTCACCTTAAATATGGTTGAGATTTTTTCTGCATCGACATTGCTTCCAAAATAGCTAGTCATGCTTAGATCGTGTTCCAGTTTCGAATAGTACCTTCGATAAATTGATGATTGAGCTTCTTCAATAAAGGCTTTATGTAGTTTTTCATCAAGATTCTGGAGTATAATGTAAAGTTCAACTTTCATTTCCTGTATGTTAAATCCCGATAAATTTAATGGACGTCCCGTCCTCTCAGCCAGCTCTTTCCATTTCTGAAAGCATGATGCTTTTTTTGCGATGGCGTGCGTAGCAACTATTTTAGGAAGTCTTGCTTCGTGCATGTTTAATACTTTAAGGACGTAATCAAAATGGAGTTTCAATGTTGTGATGAACAATGGTGGGAGCCCTGTTTCAATGTGTAACATATATGTGGGAGTCGTCCGGGGAAGGTGCAGTACTCTTTTAAGAAAGAACCTGAGAAGCTGTTCAACACTTTCATATTGTAAATATCCCCAAACTTGCGTTGCATAAAACATAACTGATCTCGCTGTTGCCTCAAAGATTTGATATTTGACTCGAAGTCCTATGCTCTTATTTTTCATACAAGTCAGCCAGGTTGTGTTTATGGCAATTTTTGCACTTTTCAGTTTTTCTAGCAAGTGAGTTTTAATACTATTTTGTGGTGTTAGTATTACTCCCAGGTATTTGTAATTATCAACTACTTCCACTGCTTCCCTCTCCAATTTCCAGATATAGTTTCTACTTCGTTGTCTCTTGCCTCTACCAAAAATCATTATTTGGGATTTTCCTCTGTTTACTGTAAGGTTCCACAGTTTACAAAATTCTTCGAGCTTAGTTATCATCATCTGGAGTTTTATCGGCGTGTCTGCTAACAGCACTATATCATCAGCGTACATCAAAACTTTGATTTTAGTACGACCTACATCAATCCCTCCATTAATATAAGAAACAATATCATTAATAAAAAGGGCGAATAGAAGTGTACTCAGGATGCATCCTTGTCTCAAACCTGATGGTGTTGCGAAACTTTCAGACATATTGACTCCATCCCATACCTTCGCTGAACAGTTTTTGTATATTTTTCTTAATGTCCTCAACATTTTAAATGGTAGACCCAGAGCAGAAAGTTTATAGAACATTAAATCTCGATCTACAGTGTCAAATGCGGATTTGAAATCAACGAAGTAGGCATAGATATTTTTGCCTTCCTCACGGTAAATGTCTACGATAGTGCTAAGTGTATAAATTTGATCAACGGTGGAGTAACCTTGACGAAATCCAGCTTGGCATTCACTAAGTATCTGCTGTTCTTCTGCCCAATTACTAAGGCGTCTGTACAACATACTTCCAAATATCTTACGAATTGTATTAAGCAGTGATATCCCTCTGTAATTTTCCACCATGTTCTGATTTCCTTTTTTGTAAACTGGAAGAATAACGGATGATTCAAAGCATGTTGGGACAATGTCGTTTTCATACAAATCGTTTAGGTTCGCTAGCAGATGTTTGGCAAAATCATCACTGCAATACTTATAAAATTCGTGAGGTATAAGATCTTCTCCTGGTGCCTTAGATTCTTTCATTTCTTTTAATACTGATTTCAACTCTGTAGATGTAAACGGTTGATCCATATCTTGATTCTCGATATAATTAACACAGTAATGAAAAGGTAACGTTGATGACTCTACATTCAAAAGTGATTGAAAGTGAGTTTTTAAATCGTGGCTAGGAATGTTAATACCAATTTTGAGTTTTGCTCCGTTTACAAATCGAACTGCTTTCCAGAATTCCTTCGTGTTTCGGCTTGCAATGATAGTGTGTACTTTTTCTTCAAAATACTGGGTTTTCTTGTGTAAACAAATCTCCTTAAATCGTTTTTTTTCTTTCGCATACTCTTGTCTAAAATATGGGGTGTTATATCTTCTAAATAGTTTCAGAAAAGAAAAGACTTTTTCTCTAGCTCTAAGACACTCTGCGTCAAACCATTTCTGTTTTGGTTGAATTCTACTAGATTTATCGGATATTTTTGGTGCTGATTTACGTATTACATCTTGCAAGCTTTCTATTGAGACTATTTCGCCTCTTGTCTTCATGGAATCAAGTTCAAGGTCTAATGCATCTTGATACGTTTTTTTGAGATTATTTCGCCACACTAATCTGGGCAATGTTAATTCAGTGAAACCTTGACATATTGACTGTTTATCGTTGTTTATTTTCATAACAACAGAAATTGGCATATGATCCGAAAAACACTTTTCATGAACCTTAAAATCCGATACCTCATAAAGCCAATCATCTGCTACAAAACAATAATCAATTACCGAACACGAGTTTCCTCTTACAAAAGTGAATTCACCCTTTACATCACTTTTAGATCTGCCATTTAGGATCATTAGGTTGAAAGATTCAGCGAAATCAAGCAGTTCTCTTCCTTTTCTATCTGTCTTATTGTCCTTCGATATTCTTTTGGGGGCTAAGGTTAGTAGAGGATGATATCCATTTTCATTGTAGAAGCCTTGTTCACTTCCTATTCTTGCATTTAGATCCCCTATCAAAAGCAATTTCTCATTTTGAATAGTACAGACTAAGTCACTTAGAGAGTTAAAATCATCTTCCCAGTGATTGCAATTTAAGTAAGTTGGTATTATATAGTGCTTACAAATGTTTTCTAATTTAAAGTTAATTATATTATATCCTAGTACCTTTTCAAAATTCAAAAATTCTTTGTAAATTTTCTTAAAACCGTAAATACATCCACCACTTGCTCTTCCATATTTGTTAGTTTTTACCGCTTCCTCCCATACCAAATCATATTCGTTAAAATAACCATTAACTAAATCGTAATTTTCTTTCAATAAAAATGTTTCGAATAATAAAAATATATCAAATGATTTTACATAGTTAAAGAAGTTTAAGAATAATAATTTACTTTTTAATCCATTTATATTATAACTTAAAATATTTAAATTGTAATTACTAAGCGACTGACAGACGGCAAATTCTTAATTATTTAATTTTTTGTATTGAATTGATTTTGAACCCCCCTGTGTTGAATGTTGTTGCATTGAATGTGCAGATGGCGCTACTATAGATAGTGAGGAGTTTTGTAACAGCTGTCCATGACGTTTATCGTTGCTGTCAAAGTTGACAGCTCGTTCCACGTTATCAAACTTAACATCAGGGAACATTTTTTTCAAAACAACAAATCCATTATCATTACCACATTTTAACCCATATTCGGTGCTCCATGCAAATGCCCTTCCCTCAATAAACAATCGGTCATCACGCAGTTGTATTTTTGTTCCAGGGCGTTCGGTGTATAATGATTTTTTTAGCTTGATCATCTTTGCTCTTTTTGTTCTTATTGACAAAGGGTAATCCTTATGGACACTTCTTCCAGTGTTTTTCAATTTGGATGATGCTTTCAAGATTTTATATACATCAGAGCTGTGTTTAAGTGTTACAACTAGGTGGTTTATTTCGTTGTCGCTATTAGTGTTTGTGTGTGTTAGTTTAACCGAGTCTACGGTGTTCTCATCGCCTTCTGCCATTCATTTTGATAATAAAGTTTTATCATTTGTTTTAGCATGTGCTGTTCAATCGTGTAACTTACCATGATGATTTAACATAAAACACTGAATAATAAACAAAAGATTTGACAGATGTCACCAAAACAAAATGGCCGCCACAGGGCACCAAAATCTACCCGCACCAATTGAAAAACCCTTTAGCTCCAAACAGAACTTCATGAAATGAGCTTTTTTGTGTTTGTGTCGCACACTTAACATAAAGACGAGTTTTTGAAAACCGCTTAAAAATTTAAATAACGTAATATTTATCTTAACTTTACATTTGTATATTTAAAGTGACAACTGTAATTATAAGATTATTATTTTAGAACACTGTTGTGGTGCGATATGGCCTAACTATTTAATTTGGACGACTTACTACAAGTGAAAGCATTCCAATATTCATACAGTTTTCTTAATAATATGTTATATTAAAGAGCTAATTTTTGTTTTCCAAAAGTATTCTGTTCATGTTGGCATTTCTATAGAAGCGAAGAACGCTACAAAAATATAAATGCAAAGACCCAGAAAATGAAAAAGTTTGCCAGAAAAATGTGATTTATACATATTTACTACCGTTATCAGTCTGCTAACTCGTAGATTGGAGCTGCTGCTAGAAGCCAAATTTTAAAAAATTACAGTTTGCGTGAAATTTTTGAAAATATTTTTATCTTTAAGGAGTCAACAAAATTTAAAAATTGTAGAGAGAAAAATGTTTGAATCTTGAGTTTAAGGAAATAGGTGCATTTAAGTACATAATTTTTCAATAAATTATTTAAAAACAAATTAAATTAAGGTTAACAAATAAGTTGTGCAGAAACTTTAGTGTGGCACTCACAAATTACAATTCTGCAAAATCTCTTTTCACTTCTCGAAAGATTCAAAGCTTTTATATTAAATAAATAGATATGAAACGTCTATTATGTTTTTCAATTAGCCATTAGTTTAACAAAAGTGTCACTTTTGCTGTTTTTGAGGCATTTATATTCTTGGAATTCATGTTTAAATCGCAGGTCTAGAACATCCAAGGCAAATTCACTTCAAAAAGTAGATTTCTTTAATTTTAAGAAGGCCTTAAAGTAAAAAAAAATAGATGGAATTAAAGACGAGTTTCAGGAATTTAAGGGCAACTTAATATCAAGTTGGCGAAGTCCTATTCAAGGTTTCTTCTTAAGAACCTGAATATTTCCTCTTTCTCTCAAAAAAGATCTTATACAAATAATTTAAGGCATTACTAAAGTTTTTGTAAATTCTTTATTGTGTGAAAACAAAGATTTTAGCTTCTTTTGACAGCTAACCGCCTTTTGAGAATATCGTTAAATGATTAACAAATCTTGAGATAAAATCTTTACTTATACTACTTAACTATACTATTAACGTATATAAAAAAGAAATAATTAAAAATATCAGGGGGTCATATCTTTTAAGGCAATATGATAAGTTTTTAATTCATGGGAATATCTGAGAAAATAAAAAAAAAGTGACAGGGGGGTCTTCTTGACCCCTACGACCCCTCCCCTTCATTCCGCCACTGCCGTTCATAACACAAGAGAGTAGATTTCACCATAGGATATCAACTGATTTTTTTGGATATATTATTACTATGGTTTATTTTATTGATGCCTTCAAACTTTAAAAAGGTACAAAATTGTAAAAGCCGTATGGAACCTTCCTATTTAATGTTCTTCTTTTAGAAAGAGTGTATACAAAGCTGATATATAATATAATATATACAATTCGAAAAACCTTTTATCAGGCTTATTCATTCATGAAGTAGTTTTCTTTTCAATAACATTCGTGATAATTTTCCAAATTTTCAATCCTTTACCTTAATATTCCGTTTAAAAAATGTCTGTATCTTACTTACATATGTATATTTCAAAAAATCCTTCTTAGTTGTAAGTCTTCACCTGAATCATTTTTACTAAAACGAATGTTAATCTTATAACAAATTCGCAGTCTTAAGCTTTTGGAATACGAGTATATTGAGAAAAATATATAAATTGTGTTGAAAACGGGTATTTCTGAGTACACACATATGAAGTCATCTCTTAACTAATGGGAAATTTAGAAAACTAAGTGAGATACTTAAATGATTTAAACTGTATCTAGTAGGTACAGATTTTTAATTTGCAAAATTATCATACGATTTATTGTTTAGGGATATGTTGTGTTTTAACTTAGCCTTTAAAATGGCAATTTTTAAAAACCTACTGTGATAGAAAAGATTTAAAGGTGAGTGATAGAAAAATTTGAAGGTGAGTTTCGAATTCAGGGCATCTTAATCCTTTAAAAAAAGTACTGTTTTGTTTCTGCAGTAGAAAAAAGAAACTTATTTTTGTCGACCAGTGTAATTTTTTTACGACCACATGAAGATCTGTATTCTAACACGGAATTGCTTAAAGTGCGATATCTTTAAAAGTTAAAAAAATTGAATACTGACAAGGATTAGCATTCGAAGGAAACAAAAGTTAAATTATCTAATTCAAATTTATTAAAACATTCACATCAATCAAATACTTTAATTATATTGGTTATCAAAATAGGATTGCCGAGGTACTATATATACCTAATTTAAAATACCATACAAAAGCCCTGATGTATTATAAATAAGACTTTATTCACTTCAAGTAAAAATAATTTAAATATTTGCATACATATTTTAATAACAAATTATATTCTTCTTTTCAGACCCATGTGGGATGCCCTTCTTAAATCCGTTCGTTGCGAAATCATCAGCTTTTCACGAAATGATCAAATTGATGCCTATGTACTTAGGTAAGTCTTCTTCTAGCATATGAATTCAAAATCTTTTATTTTACCATTTTAAAAAATCAACAATGTCCCCACCTATTACTCATAAACCGCTTTTAGACATTGCATCCTAAACACAGCAAAGTGCTTAGCTATTTTTAAATAATTGACGGATGTTAATATGATGACCTTTTCGATGATGTTTTTAAATACATACATGTATATAATATATAGGATAGGTGCTAAATTTAAATTTTGTTTGTATATTTGCTCCAAACGCATCTTCTTCCGATGCCAGATTTGCAGACTTTTTTGTCATCAAAAACATTAAAGTGCGTCAGGTATACAAAGTTGTTGCCAAAATTTGAAAAAGAATAACAAAAACATTAATCTAGCAAAAATATTTATTTCTTCTTCTTGTTGTTCGACGAGGAGCAGGGAAATAAAACTAAATTATTTAACTTGCCATTGACATCATCACATAGCTAGAGAAGAGAAAGTAATGTTTTGCATACGAAAAATCTGAGAAAAAGTTTATTTTTCGTTCTAACATACATATAAAATAATACGTATGTTTATATTTGTATGTCTGAAACGTTTGATCAAGTTTAATTTTTTTAAGACAAGAGGTTTGTTGATTTTGAAAATGTTTGCGCGCTTTTATATATTTTGTTAATTTTTGTTTTTGAATTTAAAATCGTTATTCTTTATATTTCAGCGAGAGCAGTATGTTTGTTTCCAAACGTCGTTGGATATTGAAAACGTGTGGTAACACAACTCCTCTACAATGTCTCGAACCACTTCTGGAGATGGCCGAAGAAATCGGTTATAACGATGTTGAAGATCTTTTTTACTCAAGAAAGAACTTCAAACGTCCTGAATTACAGGTAAAATCAATTTATTTAAGTTTTTAAGTGTTTTCTTGCAATTATTAATAACTTTTTGTATTTTTCATATAGATTTCTCCCCATCGTGGTTTTGACGAGGAAGTAGCACTCTTGGATTCAATTTTCGACGATGGACGAGCTTATTGCTTGGGTTCTGTTAATCGTGAATGTTGGTATTTGTACACATTGAGCCGCGGGGGAGGGGAAAGAATTAACAGATGCATTCAAGATTCGCATAATATGCCCGATCCAGATCAAACAATTGAAATATTAATGACAGAATTAGATCCACAAGTAATGTCAATATTTTCTAAAGATGAATGCTCAAGTGGAATGGAAGCCACTGAGGTGAGTGATATAAATTATATCTATTTTTAAATGTATGTTTTTTCCATACAAATCCAAAAAAGGTCCAATTTTCAATCAGCAGTTTATATAAATCTTTATAAAGTTCTCTATGGTTGGGATTCAAATTAAGTTAAATTTTAGTAACTTATATCGAAATAGTCATTTACATAGTCTACATAATTCTGCCGTAATATCAGCAAGATCATCAGTTAACGCTTGAGCATAATTTCTGATGATCTTTCAAGAACCTATTTTGCTAACGCTCACAATGCGTTTAAAATTTAAACATTTATTGAGCGAGGTTGTAGCTAACAAATAAATACAAAAAATGGCACAACAGTCCATTGAAAACTAAGGCCTAGTGCCTTACAACTCTTAACAATTCCTGTGTGCGAGTAATGTTGTGGGGGATGGAGGGGACCTACAATTTACAGTCGAATCCGAACGTATAATTTGGGGAAGCACTTTTGATCACAAGAATTACTCTTGGAGGATTTGTCAATTCCTCACGAGAGGCAGCACCCGTGAATGAAACTTTAGATGGCACATGCATGACAGTCCTATGCACTAACAACCACGCCACGTGGTAGTAGCTGGGTATATATAAACAAAACTAGAAAAACGCTTTATAGGATAACACAAAGCTAAGCTCTAAGGCCCACCCGCATAAGTGATAGAAATTTGCTACGGAGTAATCACATGGTGCTTTAGATACATTAACAAACCGGTATAAGCTTGAAAGTGCAACGAACGGGCTTCTTGGTTATGGGTGGAGAACTCCGTTAAAAAACCTCCGTAGCATTTGATTTTGTGTTTTACCAATCGGTCACAGTGGTTTAATAATGATACTGGCCACTTCACCATTCTGAACTCATTCAGATCCCTGCCTAGTAACATCGACTCCATCACCAAACTATCCACAATTCCTTTCAGAATTACATACCTTGCAGAATGAGTCATTTTTAGTAGACGAAGCTATTCGCGTTTAAAGATGGATCTACAACCGATGATAACACAGAAACGATCACTCCGAATCTAATGAAAAATACCTTGTTAGCCTACAAACGAAAGTTTCAAATCTAAACGTTAAAATCAGGATATTGCTATTAGGTAAGGTAAGGTTGAAGTGGCTGTCCGGGATGCAATAGGTATGAGTTGGTAAACACATGAATCGTGAGTCTTTCTTCTGACCTTAATAAAACCAATTGGAGTCCTTATGAAACTTGAAAGACTAATTAGATTAGTTTGTTTGAGATATTTTAGATCGTTATAGAAGAATTCTCTTATTTAACTCTTTCGTTATTTCCGGCACTTAGCAAAGGTGAATTTTAAACTGCTGTGCCATCCCCATTAAAGATGATCGACAGTTCTGGGCTCTTATAAAGTTTGTAGAGACAGAGTTCAATGATTTTATGGCAGCTTAACTGTCTAAGAAAATCCAGATTACTGGCGTTGATATCACGTTATCTTTAAGCGAGGACAAGACTTCTTTTATCGCCTGGAACATGCTACAGTGATTGGGAAGGCCGAATGAGATACTCAATTTAAGTCGTTCAGAGTACACGCCTCCACCAACTCCCTCATTAGTTTTTGATCCATCTGTATAGAAGTGGATTGACTCCAGGAATGCCCTATCCTCTCAGAAAGATCTTGAAGTTTCTATCGAACTGTAGTTGGGGTATGGTGTAGTCTGTGTACTTTTGAATTGATTCTAAATAATCACGAATTACGAAGCGGCCAATTGGCAGAATGGGGTCGTACGAAACGATCCGCAAGCTGAACGCTGGACTTTGCTATGTTTTTGGTCCTCAATATCGAGTTTTTTGTTTCTCCGGAAAAAATAACTTTTCTGAGTTATAAGGTATTCGATCTACAGCGACGATATGTCATTTCTTTCGTGCACCCAACCACTGGCAATAAAAGTTGTCTACTTTTGCTTAAAATTGTACATGGGGAGCTACTACAATTAATTTAGTTTTTAGTTATCAAACTAAAAACTTCATTACAAAGATGCAAACATTTTTTAGATTAATTTGTAAATTAACGTATACATAGCTTATATGAACGCTTAGTGCTTTCAAAGAATTCCTTGTAATTGCAATTTGTAATTTGTTTCATTTCAGAGAGCCGGAATACATAAACTCATTCCAGGAATGGTCATTGACGATTACCTCTTTGAACCTTGTGGTTATTCAATGAATGGAATAGCCAAAAACGTAAGTTTAATTTAATTCATAATTAAAAATCTCTTTTCAAAAACTTATAAATTGTTTTCTTTCTATCTCTATATCGTGTAAATATGTAAATAAAACAAAAGATTTCTGGAAATTATCCTCAAGTAAGTGGATTGTAAAAAAATATGTTTATTATTTTTTTTTAATTTTTCGCGAGTTTTTTTTAAATTTTATTTTGTTAAATTGTTTCATTAAAGAAATGTTAATTATTAAAGAAATTGTTTTTGTTTTTTATAGGGTTGCTACATGACAATTCATATTACACCAGAACCAGATTTCTCTTACGTTAGCTTTGAAAGCAACGTTGCATCATCAAACTATTCTGACTTGATCTCGCGCGTTATCAAAACATTCCAGCCCGGAAAATTCGTTGTGACTATTTTTGCTAATAAGGTACTCAATTACTTCTAATATACGCATATTAATGATGTGAATAAATATTACAAAATGTGCTTTTTTTATTTCTCATTACAGTCATCTCCAGCTTATACGGCTTTCCGTGAAATTGATAATGCTTCGCATTTGGCCGAATGGAAACGTCGCGATATTCAATATTGTCGTTTCCCAACTTACGATTTGACCTATGCGCACTACTGCAAATTCCCTAGCTGAGGGTTACAGGTTAAGCCTTGCCTAGTTGGCGGGGTTAAAACCAATCAATCTCCTCCATCATCGCCATCAACTCCCCCAACTGTATTTTCCACTTCATCAGTATTCTCAACACCATTGTCCACTCCAAAACACTGTGCAATTCCCAACAAGTTAAGCAATTTGATCTTCAGTTCATACATTGCTGATGAAAGCACAAAACTTCAACACTCGTCGTGCAATTCTCTTCCCTTGACATCAGCTGCTACTGCTGCTGCTTCTGTTGCAATTCCAAAATCACGAAAATCCTCAGCACCATCTCGAATTGATTCATTGAAACGTATTGACGGCTTACTTATTGGAACACTCTTGCTGCTACAAATATACTCTTGGATATTCTACATTGACTTGGACGAATACTCTCCGTTGGTTTTATTCTCGTGGTGGCGCAATAAGATCTCTTGAAATTGCCTAAGACAATTACAACGTTTGATCATTATTTAATAATTATTGAGTATTTTAATTGCTTTGCAACTGAAGTACTGCACCACAAAAAACAACAACAAAATATACAACATCATCAGTTTTATCTCTTGCTCTTACTATTATCAAATAAATATGAAAACATCGTCAAATTTTTGCTATAACTATTTAAATGTGAAAATATTTTTCAAAAACATTAGTTTTCAGTTAAAATTTAAATATTTTATAATACATGAATTGAACTTTTATTATGTGGAAAAAATCATAATTTTCGAATCGAATTTATTAAGGAAAGAAATTTTCAGAAATGTTATTTATAACGGTAAGAGAATGAGATAGCGAAAGTGCCCTTGCGCCCGTTAATGCGTTTCATTTGTATTTTTTTTGTTTAACTATTATTTTTTTTAAACAATATTACTTTTTTATTTAATTTTTTGTTTGCTTTGCATTTTTTGGAACATGTTTGCGTTTCAATGTAACAGAAATATGTAAATGTGAAAGTACGATTTTTATTTTTAAATTGATCATTGAATTTATGTGTAGTTTTGTTCTGAATTTTGTTTGTATGTCAAATTTAAAATTGTTATTAAACACTCAAATGTTCACACCTTAATATATACAGTTATTATATTTCTATATTTTTTGATTTCCATATAAATAAATACAAATAAATGTTGGTAGACTTGCAAATCTATCTACAGAAAAATTTATTCTTTTTGTATTCTTTTTTGTTTATTTGCCAGGGCGCAAGGGATATTAAAATATCTGTAAAAAAAAGGAATGTAAGTTAAAAGATTAGAAAAGCATTTCATTAAACAAACAAATTCAATCAAACTTTTTTTAATTTAATGTGCGCACACTACACATAATGATGTATGATTTAATAAAAAGGTTTGTTAATTGATTGGCTGGTTATGTGAGTAAGGCAGTTGTTTTTTTTTTTAATTTATTTTTTTTATAAATTTATTCAGCTTAAATAATTTTGTATATTAAGGACATTTTTATTTTATTACAATTTATTACATTTTTTAAGCTAAGGATTATAATGATAATTTCGCTTAGGATTGTTTTCACTGACATTTTAGTTTAACACCCTTGAAAATACAAAAGGAAGTAAGGCAATGTAACTAAAAAAAAATTGCTAAAAAGCTAAGAAAAAATACGTTTTTTATTTTGGCACAAACTTTTCTTTCAACCATAAAATAATCAAAAAAGAAAAAAACATCTGAAATGTGATTTCAATTCAAAACCTACATTTTACCTCTTTTTGTCTAAATAGAGTATGTATTGGAGTACCTCTAGATTTGTTTGGATGCTTATGATAAACAATACAGGTGTTGGCCAAAACAAAAGCAACTTTTATTGCCTCGATTATTTAATAAATAAAAAACAAATACAGGATACAATTATTGTTTTTTTTTTTTTTTTTTATTTAAATAAATGTTTACAGTTTCTAATGGAAAATAAAATAAAATGGTTTTTGTAAAAGTTCATTAAATAAAGCGCAATTAGTACAATTAATTCAATATTAGGCTGGTCAAAACAAAAACAACTTTTAAAAATAAATTTTTTTTAGACTTACTAAAATATTGCTAGTATCTTTTAGCAAACCCCTTTTTCTAATCACTTCACCACATCTTTGAGGCATGGAGTCAATTAAACTGTTATTATGCTGTTTGAGATACTTTTCCAAGCCATTTTAATTTGGTCAAGCAGATCATTATTATTTTTGCAATTAGTCCTTACAATTCGTCGATCTACAATTTCCCATAGATTTTCTATGCGGTTGAGATCTGGGGACTGTGCTGGCCATTGTAACACGTCTTGAAACCACGTCTTAACCATATTGGTCGTGTGCTTTGGGTTGTTGTCCTGCTGAAATATCCATTTCAGAAGCAACTGATCCTCAGCGTGTGGCAGCCTTATATTTTGCAAAATGTCACGGTACATAAAACAATCCATTGTACCATCTCTTTGGTGAATCGGTCCCAGTCCATGCCCTGAAAAACATCACCACACCATAACGTTACCTTCTTCCGTATTTTACAGTTGCTTTGGTAGCTTTGGATCTGCGAACACGACGGAAACCATCGGAACCCTTATAATTGAATTTGGACTCGTCCGAAAATAATACGTTCCTCCATTTTCTAACGGTCCAGTTAATGTGGTCATGAGCAAAATTCAATCTCGCCAGCTTGTTTTCGTTTGAAATAAAAGGCTTTTTTACAGCTTTGAAAAATGTAAGTCCACCATCAACACCTCGTCTACGAATTGTTCTTGCGCTTACCTTCAGGTCTAGTTGGGTTCGTATTTCCCTTGATGATATAAAAGAGTCTTTTTTAATTGATTTTCTTATAACAGAATCCTGTCGTTTTGTTGTTTGTCTTGGTCTGCCACCTCGATGAATCGTTTGGCATGACTTAGGATTTGTAAAATTTTATTAATGGGCAAATCACTGATTTTGGAATGGAATATTTTTCCGATATTTGAATTTGACTCATTCCACTTTTATAATATTTTATAATTTTTTTTTATTTCGTTAGAGTATTTGTTTCCGGCCATTTTACAAATTTAGCTAAGAACACTGATTAACTTGCCCGTTAACTGAATAACACCTAATAAATATATTGAACTGCACTTGTTTGTCAATACCTTTAATATAACGGGCTAACTTTTCTCTATTAATAAGAAAAAGAGAGCAATACAAAGTTGCTTTTGTTTTTACCAACAAAAAATTGCATTTACCGTCCTACTTAAGTCATATTTAATAAACTGTTTTGAAATCTATTTTCTCTTGTAGTCTTTTCAGAAGTACATGCACAGTGTATTAAATTTTAGAAACAAAAATTAACATGACTAGTTAAAGTTATTAATTTTTGAATGACATAAAGATGGAGGTAGTTCAAGTTGCTAATGTTTTGGCCAACACTGTATTGTGGTCATGTTAGTTAGTAAAAACCCACACAGTCACCATAGTGATCAACGTGCTTTACGGATTCTTGGTTTAACTACCAATGAAATTCATGTAAAAAGGGCCCCGTTTCATAAACGAACATTTTTAATTAAAATATTATGGCAAATGTTTTTGGGCGAACATTTTAATTCCAAAGTTTTCCCTTTTGCATCGTCCATTCTTAAAATGTTGAAAACATTTTATCAATAAAAACTTAAATTGTATTACAAAGCACCAATTATTGTTGTATTTCAATATAATGCACTGTTTTTTTTTTAAATAAAAACCGTTGATGAAACTTGAATCAGATGTTTCAATTATAATATACCAACAATTAAAAAAGGTTATAAGATTGATTATACATATAAAATGTAAGATTGTATTGTATTTTTGGGACGGGCCTTGTGTCCACTCGTTTATAATATTTTTATGTTGGTTTTATGATTGAAAAATTATTTAAATCTAATCGATATGAATATGATTGATCGCTAAAATTGTGCCAAAGTAAATTTGTCCACTATAAAAACCCTAAATTTTGACTTTGTTTGATCATCTTGATTTTTGTTTTTTATTTTTTTTTTTTCAATAAATTTTGGACCAGTTTTATTGGACGAATTTGGTGATTTAAGCCTTCAAAGTTTTAACATTGTCTTTAAATACGATTATTTCATTGGTATGCTCAAAGGGCTTACTTACGAGTATAATCCAAAAATAAGGGTCATGGGAAAGTTTAAAACATCAGTGCGATGAAGTTAAAGCGAAATAAGAAATACTTCCTTTTTCGAAATTTTTTTCTTAGTAAAATTATTTCAAAAAGTCTTCCAAAGACAATTTTTTAACTAAAGAAAAGATTTAATTAGCTGTGCCAGGCTTATAAAATTCCAGTAAATAAATAATTTACTTTTTATAATTTTTTGAAAAAATGCCATAGTTAGCGCTGCCGTTTCTTTATATTTGTATCGTTATTTTTTTATTATTGATGAATCATGTATTCCATATAACCTTTTGTTTTAACACATTTGCACCATTTCCATTTTTATAAAAAAAAAAAAGAAAAAAATATATATCTACTTGAAATCTTCAAGTTTATATAAAAAACAATATTATTTTTGAATACATTTTAAATTTTAAACGTAAAAGAAACTCAAATATTGTCGTTAAAAAAATAAAAACAACTTACAAAATCAACAAAAAAAATTTAAAAGAAGAACAAACAACTCCGTAAAAAAATATCGTATTATGTATCAATGAACAAATGTTTTAAAAATCCAGAGAATACATTTTAAAATGCATGTTAGTCTCTATTGCTCAGTAGCTCATTTTTTAAATGTTTCCTTAAAATTTTGAGTAATTTTTTTTAACATTTAAGATACATTATAACTAATTATCTAATGAGTAATGGAATGTGCGAGTTGTCCGTTTGTATCTTTGTAAGTGACTAAAGACTAGGCGTCTGATATTCTTTGGTTTCAAATAAACTGAATTTTAAAAAGATGTATTTGATACTTTCAGAGGTACAAGCTGAAATCTAGCATGAGGAATAAAACATCTGAAAGAAATAATAACAATATAGGAAATAAAAATTAACTTTTAAGAAATTGCTCTTTACGTAGGTGCTGTATTTGCAAAAAATGTCTCCTAAAATTAAGATTGATTACAATCAATGAATTTAAAATACAAAATAAAATAAATAATAATGTTGATTTACTATTATCTATTAAATTTGCTTAGAGATTTATTGAATTAAGTAAATACAAAAAAAGAAAAACAAAACAAATACAAAATCATTTCTTTATTTTTAATTAAATATGTAGGTACTGAATGCGATTATATAAAAATGATATGATAAACAAATTCCGGTGATAAAAAAGTTTAGAATGTAATGATTTAATACTTTTTGGTTTATTTATTATTTAAAGTTATTTTATGTATTATTAAATTATAAAAACTTTAAAAATTAAAAAAAAACGTTAAATTATTATGTATTACACAAAAATATTATAAAGTAAGACTTTATTATTAAAGCAAAACAAACAAAAAATACTTAAATATTGTCATTATGTATTATTAATGTTGTAATATTGAATAAATATCAAATGAATAAATATAAAAAATAAATCAGATGTTTTTGTATGTAAAATACTAGATAAATTTCGTCATTATCGTTAGATAGGAAAACTTCGACAAACAAACAAACGCAAACAGGCATTTGAAATAAGAGCAAGTTTCTAGTATCTGATTGGACAGCTGCCAAAAAATTGCCTTCCAATTAAGACAACTTTATTGGAAAGTTGATTAAAAAGTTAGTCAAGAAAAATCTCCCTAGCTATCAAGTGAAGTCTATTTATGTCAAAGTGACAGATGATAATGTTTTTTCATTCAACTGAAAGTTCTATGATTTATTTATTTTCTGCACAATTCCATTTAATGTTTTGTGAAAAACGGTTCCTAGTCAAATTCGAAAAGAAATAAGTAAAATTTCTTTTTGTAAATTGTCTGAAGGGTGTTTTGTAGACAATAATATCTTTGTTTGTCCTTATATTGTCTGAACCTGCCCAAATCATTTAAGTCCTTGACACTGTCTTAAGAGGAGTCTCTTTTCAAAATTACGTCTCTCTTCAAAATAACGTATAACGGTAGATAAATACATTTTTTCCGACAGTAATAATTCGAAGGAGAGATTGCCAAAAACCCTTAAAATGATTCGTGGGAACTAAATACAAATTTTATGAAAAGTTTCTGTATGCCAAAAATTGGCAAATTCTTCAAATATAAATAAATATCATACCTGCATCTTCTTTCTTTTTTTAAAAAGATTTTCATTAGTCGCACTCTCAAATAAACCAAACTCCTCTGGGTGCTTTGACTTCAGGTGGTTTTTCAATGAAGAAGTCGTGCGTCATTTTCGTGAATATGTTTTTTACACTCGGACTTGTCAGGATCATTTTTGTTTAAATTAAAATAAATCCAGATGATGCTTTTTGTTGGTGGCGGCATTTATGTTCTGTATCTGCCTATCACTTTTTCACTAAATAATAAATATAAAAATAAACTGTCCTCTGGCCACTTAGCTAGCAAGAGCTTTTATATCCTCCAATCTGTGACCATTGCATATCACTTGTTGTTGCTTTTGTCGTCGCCTACTTGGGACCGAGATTTTTGAATTTAAGAGTTTTACTATAGGTCGTTGTTGTTGATCATGATAGAGTATGCCGTGCTGTTGCTATTTTTCGATTGCAACTACAAATTTGAAAAAAAAGGTTTAAAAACATACGCATCCGCAACAAACTCCGCATCAGTTTATGCGGATGCGGATGTTGGAATTATTGCGAATAATCCGCAATTGCGGATGCGGATGCGAATATTCGCAACATCCCTACTTCAAACGAAAAGAACTCATTTTCGAATAACTGCAAAAAATTAACTTGAAAATATATTCATTGTCGCTGTCAGCTGTTTGAAATTGGTCGCATTCAGAAAGCTAGTGGCTACGTAGTCAAGAGATTCTGATTGGCTAAATCCAACTACAAAAGTAGTTGAAATTTCCCCTCCGACGTAGTGTAAAATTTTCGGCTACAAAGTTAGTGCACACTGGTTCTGACGTTTCACAATCAGCTGCTCGGTAAGGACACAAGAATTCAAAATGAAATGAATCTTTCGGTATTTAAATACAAATATAAATCAATAATATTATGTCTTCTATTTGGTTTAATTGAATTTAAAAAGAAAAAAAACTATTTAAAGTTCTGAAAACACAAATGTTTCTTATTTTATATATTTGTATTTGTCATTAATGACAGTTCCGGATTGACTATCTTTGTAGTGCAATTTTGCATTCACAAAGCTAGTTGAATTTTGACTACGTAGCCACTAGCTTTGTGAATGCGACCATTTACTGATGTTTCAATTTGACTTAGTGTGACCATGTTGTTTTTTTTTTATTTCAAGATGTGCTAAAGAAATACAATAATTATTTACTTTTGTTTATAATAAAATAAAGTTTTGTAAAAAGAACTAACTTTTTATTTAAACTTTTGTGTCAACTCACCTGTTTTTAAGACTATTAAACTTAAACCTCAAAACGCAACCTCAGTCTTTATAAACTTCACACTCACACTTCCATACATACATTTGGTCACACTTTTTAATGGTCAAAATTTCAAATTTTAAAATCTCTTGCCGGTATTATCTTTGGTAATTGTTTCAAAGTAATATTATAAAAGCTTTAAGGATAACAAATGACCATTTGTTGTATTTATGAGTGAAGATGACGTCGAGGAATTGATATACATATATAGGAAAAGGATAATGGATGCATCAAACTGTAGCTATTCAGCTTTTCCGTCGCATCTCTCCAAAATCGATCAATGCTAACCCGATTGGTTGAAAACACCTTGGCTACGTCTGGATTTTCTTCCATTACTTTTATGAGAACCTATTTTTATTATCGATTGGAATAAATGCGACTATTATAACAAATTTACAAAATTAAATTTATTTTTTCACAAATTAAAAAACTTACTTAATCTACGTGACAGATAAATTTCAACGACAAAAAAAAATTACTTTTAATTCGATTCATTCCAAAGTCAAGACCTGCTTAATTTTCAAAAATAAATGAACTTTTGATTGATTTGGTAAACTTTCGAATCGTTCGATTCGCGGAATGCGAATATGACTTACATTCTATTGAAAGCGACTTGACTTACTTTCTATTGAAAGCGAATCTAAAAATAAGCATGATTATATTCTAAAATGAGCACCAGCTACATGTCTTCAGAGTCGGGCTCTTTCTAGAGCATTTTTCCATAAAGCATTGTAATTGAAATCTGGTCCCAGAGCCTATTTCTCTTCTTCAGCTGCTGGATAGTGGTCGGATTATTTACGTACACTTTATACATCCCCAAAGAAAAAAGTCTGGTGCAGTAGCTCCAACCTGCTGAAACCAAACCAGGCCTATAAGCGATCGATGAACCCATAATATTTTCGTTCATAACTCGAGACCTCTCATCGGGGCTCTCTACAACACTTCAAAGAAACATTCGTCTTCAAACTCGAGAAAGATCCACTACAGCATAACCAGTTACTGTCTAATAGGAAAGCACGCCACGTGGCTAGGCGTATTCTCTAATGACTTTTGCAGAAGCTGTATGTATGAGGAAGAGGAGGAAACAGTTCTTCACCTCCTCTGTACATGACCTGCTCTAGCTCAAAAACGCAAGAATTACCTAGGAGAATTCTTCTATAACGATCTAAACGATCTCAATCATATTAACATAATCAGCCTCTCACGTTTGGTAAGGGACTCAAACTGGTTTCATTGAGCTTAGAAGAAAGCATCAAGATTCATGTGGTATCACAATGGGCCATTAAACAGGCCTAAGAGTGTCCTACTCCATCAAGGACAGCTACTTTACCCTAACCTTACGTAGCCTTATATAGTGAAATGTTATATATTATATATTATAATGGAGGAATTAAAATGAAACTCTAAATGAAACTATACTTTCGTTTTAACAAATTAATTATCTATCTTTATTGAAGCGTCTATTCACAACGGCGGTTGGTTTTAAGATGTTCTTTTTTCTTCTTTTTCCCAATTCAAATCTTTTGCTTGAAGTTGGTTCTCGTTTGTTTTTCACAGTTCTTCTGATGACCGCGAGGTGGCGTGACTCAAGTATAAAAGTATAAGAATAGCTTAAGGCTCATATTACATTTAACATTTCTTAGTAAAATAAATTAGTAACAAATAACATTATGTAGTACAAATAAATACATTACAGCTCGGCCAACCTGACTATGATTGACCTCAATCATTATTTAATTTTAAATTGATGAAGTGCGCCCTTGAATCAATTGGTTGTCCTGGTACCCCGAATCCCCCATCGGTGTTACCCACTTTCGCAAACGTACTGCCTCAACGACTCCATCATAAGGCAACTGGGTCAGCTGACAGTTGTCGACGTTCCTGACGACGTATCTATCGTTTGGCAAAACTTTGTGTATGACATAATGTCCTCGGTATTTAGGTATAAATTTTTTATTCGTCCCTATAGTGGTGTCGATGTGCCTCATCACTACAAAATCACCAACCGAATACAACTTCGCCGGTACACTGTGCTTTAAGAAATATTTTTCGTTATGCTCCTGCGATTTTTTAATAGCATCTGATGCTTTTTCCCGAATTTCGCCGAGATCAGATCTCCCTTTGCTATTAAATTTATCGTCTAAGTATTCGGTAAGCTCGTCAACCACCTTGCCGCGCTGATCCACTCCAAAGAGTAGTTTGCTAGGTGATTCCTTTGTTGAGCTATGTGTTGTGTTATTAATAGCGTATTCGACTTCAGATAATTTATTGGCCCAGTCTGAATGCTCGATAGGCTCGCTTAGTTTGCTTAGCATTGCCTTGATTACTCGGTTCACCCGCTCCACTTGACCATTAGCTTGTGGTGAGGCCACTGCTACCTTAACGTGGTCGATGTTGTGTTTCAAGAGGTAGTTTGAAAACTCTAGAGACGTGAAGCAAGTGCCGCGATCTGTTATAATACGTCTAGGTCGACTGTAGTAGCTAAAATATTTTTCCATTGAGGCACAAACCTCCTTGGTGCTAGTCGAATTGACTGGGTACAAACGTACGAATTTTGTGAAGGCATCGATGATAACCAGAATATGCTTTCGTTTTGACTTCAAGGCCGGTAAAGGCCCGAAATGATCCATATGTATCGTATCAAATGGAATAGGGTTCTTGGGGATACTGTACATATTATGGTCATTAGTTCTGGCTGGCGCTGAAAACATAATACACTTTACGCAGTTCTTTATGAATATTTCAATCTTGTTTCTCATACTCGGAAACCAATAGTTTTTTCTTACTTGATTATAGCATTTATCTATTCCCAAGTGACCAACCTTCTCATGGATCATTCTAATTACGTTATCTTCCATTTCGCTGGGTACGTAAAGTAATAAACTATCTGTATCCAATTTACGAAAAACAAGACCATCCTGCAATTCGTAATGCAAAAGCATCTCAGTTTCAAGTTTTCTTCTAAGCTTTCTGATTTTTACATCCCTATTCTGAGCTAACTGAATATGAAAATCTACATCGTTTCCATTGATGGTAGCGATTAGTGGGTTTCGACTTAGGGCGTCCACATGACCCATTGACGCACCACTTCTATGCTGAATGGAATAATTATAATTTTCAAGTTCTAAAGCCCACCTTGCTATTCTTGCATTAACTTGCTTTTTGTTCAACGTGAGAGTTAACGAGTTACAATCCGTAATGATCTTAAAGGGTATGCCCTCAAGGTATACCCGAAACCGTTGGAGTGAGTATATGATTGCTAGTGTCTCGAGTTCAAAGCTGTGGAACTTTGCCTCAGATGCGGTTGTCGTCTTTGAAAAGTAGGCAACTGGATGGAATTTTCCATCATCCTGACGTTGCATCAGAGCTGAGCCAAACCCATGACTACTAGCATCACAATGTAGTTCGGTTTCCCTTTGTGGATTGAAGATGGCTAGGACTGGAGCCGAAACCAGTTTACTACGTAATTCTTTAAACGCTTGCAAACATTCATCATTGAACTCATACCTAACTTCTTTGCGCAGCAAGTCTAGCAATGGTTTTGCTATTTTTGAAAATGATGGCACAAAACGCCGAAAATATGAAAATAACCCTATGCAAGATTGAAGCTCCTTTTGATTTTTGGGTACCGGATAGTGTTCTATAGATCTTATGTGAGCATTTGTCGGTCGAATACCCGAAGCATTAACAACATATCCTAAATAATCTATCTCGTCGTATCCAAACTTGCATTTACTCATTCTAAGTTCGAGTCCTTTCTCATAAAGTCGTCGCAAAACTTCACTAAGTATTTCTAAGTGTGAATCGAAATCAGCTGTCGCAATAGCTATGTCGTCCAAGTATATAATAACTTTCCCTGCCTCTATCAGATCTTGAAATATTTGATGGACGAACCGTTGAAAGTCAGCTGGGGCATTCTTCAGCCCGAATGGCATTCGCAAATATTCGTATTGCCCATCTGGGGTCACGAAAGATGTATACTGTACAGAGTCGTCTTCAACTCCAACCTGATTAAAACCGTCCTTCAAATCAAGTAACGTAAACCACCGCTTACCTTCCATATACTCAAGACAATTCTCTATCAATGGAAGGGGAAAGTTATCGCGAATGGTTTTCTTATTCAACGCGCGATAGTCTATACACATACGTAATTCACCATTTTTTTTTTCGTCAAAACAACCGCTGAAGCATATGGTGACTTACTATGTCGGATTATTTGTCGTTCAAGCAAATCATTTATCTTTTTCCGTACCTCTGTTCGTTCATATACCGATAATCGCCTAGGCGGACAATAAAATGGTGTGTCGTCGGTAAGACGAATCTTCATTTTGTAATTGTGGGGATTACGTTCTGTATTTAAAGGTTTTAAATAAGCCCTATCAATAATTGCTGTCAATGCTTCTAACTGGTCTTTTCCCAACCTTGGGCAAATATCCATGTCAACTTCTAATCTATCTACATCTATAGCACACATCTGTGAAATACACTCGTCATAACTATCAGCAAACTGTATCGGCGACGCAACCTCATTCGGCGGGACGGAGACACACTGACACCTTATTTCATCCCCATCAACCAACGGACTCTCGACACTATCAGCCTTCCCAATCACACTTTCACTGGAGACAATATTATTCTCAACATCCGATGGGGTCATCGGACTACCATTACAACCAACTACTCTATCTGAATCAACCAAATCGAACGCATGAAGATACAATTGCTTTAAAAGTAAATCTTTATTTATATGTAAATTCACATTTTTATTTTTAGGTTCATTCTGCCTTAAATGGATATGAAATTTGTGCAAAAAGTCGCGCCCCAGGATCAACGGTAACGTCATCAAGCTGTCTGGAAGGACATAAAGAGATATAGGATGGATTCTGTCTAAACATTATGTAAGTTCTTATAATACCATATGACTGGATTCTTATGCGTCCAATTCCCGAATATCTCGTTGATCCTGGTACGTCCGACAATTTAACACTATCTGGCACTAATGAACGCTGGATAATACTAATTTCGCTGCCGGTATCCAATAAAGAGAAAACATTCGTAAATTCAGTACGCCGAACTTGGCTATTACAAAAGGCTACACTTACCATTTGCATGACACTTATTGGGCCTGCCACCTCGTCATCGTTGTCTGGGTCGGCTAGTAGACGTGTAACTGCTGCGACAATCTTCTGATGTTTTCGTTGTGCTTTCGGGCAGCTATAATGCATGTGCCCGATTTCGTTACAGATGAAGCACGCATCAATGGGTCTAGGTGGCTTCGGGCAGCTGCTCTTGTTGGGGCAAAATTATGTCGTCGTCTTTATCGACAGGCTCCTCGGTGTTTTCGTCAGCTGGGTCGGTGGACTGACCATCAGTCAGCTTCTGATACATGGCTCTTATTTGTTGAATTGTGGCAGCTGCTGGAATCTCTATGTCGGCGGCAACAAGGGCGTCGACCATCGTCTGCTTTGTTGGTTTCGTCGTAGTTGGCATATTGTTCGCGTGATTTTCTTTAATTTAATTATTTTAGGTTGAACCCCACATCTGAAGTTATAATGGAGGAATTAAAATGAAACTCTAAATGAAACTATACTTTCGTTTTAACAAATTAATTATCTATCTTTATTGAAGCGTCTATTCACAACGGCGGTTGGTTTTAAGATGTTCTTTTTTCTTCTTTTTCCCAATTCAAATCTTTTGCTTGAAGTTGGTTCTCGTTTGTTTTTCACAGTTCTTCTGATGACCGCGAGGTGGCGTGACTCAAGTATAAAAGTATAAGAATAGCTTAAGGCTCATATTACATTTAACATTTCTTAGTAAAATAAATTAGTAACAAATGACATTATGTAGTACAAATAAATACATTACAATATTAAAATCAAGAAACCCTTTTTTCGCGAAATTATCGATTTTGGCCGAAAAACAACATCGAAAACTCAAGTTTTCCCATACATTATTCATAAGCTACAAAGTTTTGTAAACAACCAGTTTTATATGTATATAAAACATGCCGAATACTAGTAGCAATTCTAAGATGAACTAAACAAACAAACCTTTCGAAACATTCAGTGCTCAATCAAATGCAAACAAAACAGCTGATGTCTGCTGTCAAAACAAATATTTCACTTTGATATTTTGAAATTTTGTTCAAAACGACCAAAACTACATAATATAACCACAAACCATAATGTTTGTTAAGTGTTGTTTTTAAACATTGCGGAAATGTGTTCAGCTTTCTTTTTGTAGGTATATTAAAATCAATTTTAATTGATAAGAATGCATTTTATTTTCCAATAATAATTTTTGAAGGACTAAGCTTTTATTTAAAAATCGACTACGGTCAACGTTGTTAAAATTTAAATGTCAAACGAAAACGTGTAAGTATTTAGTGTAAACGATTTTCAAATTTTCGAAAACTTTTTGCCGAAAACTCGGTTTTGTGTTTGATGTGAAAAGCCTATTAGAAAGAAAACTTGTATTAACCAACCCTGCTGCAATTATCAATTATCTTAAGCGCAAAATTTTTAAATAAAATTTTATTTATTGCAGCGATAAACTATTGTTTTTGATAAAGTTCCTCATTATCGTCCCTGCACAATAGATTTCTATTGCTGTTTTGGAATGCCCCGGTAAGGCAGAACAAGGCTGGACATAGAATTCATTATATTTGACAGAGCAGGATACCTATACATATGTATGTTTGTATTCCAACAACAAAATAAAACAAACAATATTTTATTATTTTCCTTGTTGGTACAAACAGCATCCAAACTTTTCGCTGCCTATGTGGCTCACAATTCAGCCGCAAAACTAATGGAAAATACTTCAAAAAATAACCATTTCTGTTTAAGAAAAGTATTACTAATATAATTAATGTTTTTATGTACGTGATTGTCAATAAACTGGCATAGAAGTGAAAAATGATTATGAAATTAAATGCAATTTGAAAAAGAGTTTTTACTTACATACATAGGTATACAAAATAAAATATCGTACTCTTCCTACAAGTAAGATTTTGCGAAAAATTGTGAACAAGCAACATTCTGGTTTTCTTACAATCGCCTACAAAAATTGGATCTGTGTATTTTTTAGTTTACGTTTTTTTAATATTTTTGTCTTTGCTTTAAAAACAACACATCAAAATCAAACCTAAATTAAAATTAAAACAGCAACAATGGAAACACAGAGAGAAGGTCATGGTGCGAGTGCAGTACTGGCATCATCAACAACAGCTCCACAAGAGGGAACCCGCCAGAACAGCTTGCAGAGAATCCAGCAACGCAAACAGAAGGCCTTCAATTTGCCCTTATCGCAGCAACTGGCCAAGCTATCCATGTATTCCGCTTGTCAGGTAGAAAATTGTCGCTGCACAGGATGGAAAACACTCCAAGAGAATCGCCAACGGAACGTGGAGAGCTCCTATTGCCCAGAGTTCTCCGAAGAGTGCCGGAATTCAGTTTGCAAACATCCTCTACAGAATCACATCTCTCACTTGGATGGGATATCTAGTGATCAGATGAATGAACTCCTTGGAGCCATCATTGACATGGAAAATCTGTTTATGAGCATGCAACGGGTCGAAGACGAGGACACAAAGAAGGTCTATTTATATCTTTTTCGTTTGCTTAGGCAGTGTGTGATTTCAAGACAAAAAGCCGTAATTCGAGGTCCTCTGGGAGATCCTCCCTTTGAGGCTCCTTGCATTACTAAAGCAATATCCAGCTTCGTTTTTTACAAGTACAGTCATTTGAGTCAATCAGAATTGAGCACCATGACGGAGGTGGCCAAAACATTCCTAAATTTCCTCAATCATTATAACTTCGAGCCGCCGTCGGTGAGAAGAGCAGACTTAACGCACGAAGATGCCTCTACATACAAGATCAACTACACCCGTTGGCTGGTGTTCTGCCACGTGCCTGCCTTTTGCAATTCCCTGAGGCATTTTGATACATCTTTGGTCTTTGGAAGGACGCTTTTAAAGACTGTGTTCCTTTCCATGGCTCAGCAGTTGAAGAAAAAGTGCATAACGGAGCGGGATCGTTTCCCCGCCGACAAACGCGCTATTATCACACAAATGCCCAAGTTTTTAGAATCTCTTAAAGGTGAAATATTGAAAGATGACTCTCCCATTTGGGATCAGTCGTATCGTCCTCCGAATACGTTTCTTTCGCAACAAAAGAAACGTCAACAAGAAGCTGTTGCAGGTGCTTTGAAGCGACCAGCAGAACCGGCTTACAAAAGACCCAAAAAAGAAGCTGATCGAGGTTCGGATAATGAGGATCTTTCGGATGAGACGGTGCTACGAGCTAAGAAAAATATTTCTGAATCCAAAGCTCTCACAAAGACCGAAGTTTTGTTTCCTGTCAATGTGTCTAGGGATGAAATTGTGAAAGCGGAAGAGAGCAAAGGTCAAATTCAGTTTCACATTGTTGGTAATTCATTGTCGCAGCCAGTGGAGAAACAAACTATGTTGTGGCTTTTGGGTAGGTATCGTTTCTTTTTATTTTTTCTATTGAGTATTTTATGTGTCCAAAGAATTAACTAAATTACTTTACCCTTGCAATGTTGCTCAAACTTCTCATTCGCTTTATATTTTATTGAGCCTATTATAGGTCAATATCCAAGTCTTTAAAAAATAGAGGGTGACGAGAATAAGATGGAGAATCTGCTCAAAACTTATTTTCTTTTTGATTTAAATAAAATAATAATTTTTAAGTATGTCCATGGCAGCTTTATGTAGCTCAAAACCTACACGAAGAACCTTCTCCACTCTTTCTTATATTATCCTATTCCCAAATCCCAGAAAAGAAGGAAGGACTTTAGAGTTTTTACAATATATTTTTGAAGCCAAACTATTTAAATTTATTTGTTCATAGGTTTGCATAGTGTATTTGCTCATCAACTCACGGAAATGCCTCGTGAGTATATAAGCCAATTGGTCTTCGACACCAAACACAAAACCCTAGCTCTAATTAAGGACAACCAGCCAATAGGCGGAATATGCTTCAGACCATTCCCTACACAAGGATTTACCGAAATAGTATTTTGTGCTGTCACTATGAGTGAACAGGAAAAAGGCTATGGATCGCATCTTATGAACCATCTAAAAGATTACAGCATTCAACGCGGCTTGAGACATTTTCTAACATACGCCGATGAGCATGCTATTGGATATTTTAAAAAGCAGGGTTTTTCCAAGGACATTAAATTGGCTCGTCCAGTGTATGCGGGATACATCAAAGAGTACGATCGTGCAACTCTGATGCACTGTGAACTTCATCCCAGCATTGTTTATACTCAATTTATTTCGGTAATTCAGAAGCAACGGGAAATCCTGAAGGAACTGATTGCACAGCGTCATAAAGAGGTTCAAAAGATCAGAACCGGATTGACTTGTTTTAAAGAAGGAGTCCGTGCCATTCCTGTGGAATCGATTCCAGGACTGCAAGAGATTGGCTGGAAACCGCAAATGCGCGCTCAACGCACATCTCGTCCCCTCGAGGAATCAACCGATCCTGACAAGCTGGCAACATCATTTGCGACTGTTTTGCAAGCAGTCAGACAGCATCCATCTGCATGGCCCTTCTTGAAACCTGTCGCTGTGGCTGATGTCCCCGACTACTATGACCACATTAAGTATCCCATGGATATGAAGACTATGGGCGAACGCCTGAAAAAAGGTTACTATGTTACGCGGCGTGTCTTTATGGCAGACATGGCGAGAATTTTCTCCAATTGTAGATTCTACAATCAACCTGACACCGAATATTATCGATGTGCTAATTTAGTTGAACGATATTTCCAAACCAAGATGCGAGAGCTTGGATTATGGGATAAATAAATAATTGAAGAGGGTCGCTTTTGAATTATTTTTAAGAAGATAATAAAAACTAGCAATTAAGGTGATTTTAATGTTTCGAATTTAAATTTAAATTATTAAATAAATAAATTAAATTAAGTTTAACACGGTTTAACTTTTCTAATTTTCTAATCTTTTTGATACAGACAAAAAGTGTAAAAAAATTTTAAAATATTCAAGAAAATCAAGATTTGAAAGAATGCAAAATTCATTTAGAAAAAGAATGCTGCCCTAAAGGAGCGACAATTATTTCACTAAGGTAAGTTGGCAATTATATTCTTTTGTTCTATTGCCATCGAAAAAAAAATTCAATCAAATCTTCAACATAATTAGAAGGATTTTTAATAATTAACACATTATTGATACATTTTGCATTTAAAGTTTAGAAATTTAGTGATTGAATATAAGAATAAATATCTACAGTGGCTCCCACGACTAATCGGATACATGGGATATACATTCGGGCACTTAATATTTAGTTCTTAGTTGGGTGTCCTTTCTAATGGCTTTCTCAAGCGTCGAGGTATTCATTATTTATTTTTTGCCATTCTTCTTGAAGGCCGTTCTTAAGGTCTCAAAATAATAATTTTAGCCATTTGATACATTTTACCTTCCACAAAATGTTAGTTCCGAAAACCATGACCGAATCACCGCCATGCTTCACAGTAGCTCGAGTAAATTCTTCATTTGTTCTCCCATACATTACATATATTCTTCCATCTGAACCTTAAAGGTTAAATATGCTTCCGCCCGGTCCGTGAACAAAACCTAATTTATAATATTTTCATATGTCTAACGGTTAAATAACAATGCAAAAACATCTAAATAAAATAAATAAATTATCATTATGTTATAATAGAGATTCCGAAAAAAAGGGATTTTAAAAAGTAGCTTCTCATCGTACGTCTCCAACTTCTTTACTTTTAATTTTTTGCTTACATTATGAATCCTATTTTCGTTTTTAAATCGTGAAATTATATAATGGACTTTGCTATTTCTCGTAATCATTTACGGTCCTCGCTATGCAACAAAACCAATTTTCGAATTTCCAAAGACTTTTGTTTTCCTTTTGGTGTCATTTCGACATGGCAGCAGGAAATGGGCAGGTTCAGCCGACATAAGGGACTTGAAAGTAAGGCAAGTTTCTTGCATCTGATTGGCCAGCTGCCAAAAAATTGCCTTCCAATTAAGGCAACTTTATTGGAAAGTTGACTGGAAAGTTAGGCAAGAAAAATCTCCCTTACTATCAAGTCAAGTCAACTAATGTCAAAATGACAATTGATCATATTTTTTAATTCAACTAAAAGCTGAACTTTATTACTCAATGATTTATTTATTTTCTGCACAACTTCATTTTATGCTTTCTGTAAAAAGGTTCCTTGTAAATTTGGAAAAGAAATAAGTAATATTTCTTTAAAATACAAAATACAAATCATGATGGACTTGTAGCTTGCCTGAGGAGTGTCTTGTAGAAAATAATGATTTTGGTTATTTTTGTACTATGAACTTGAAGTAGATGTTTGTGAAGTAAAGTTCTGAATTTAAATTGATGACACTTGAAAAACTAACTAGTTGCCTTGGTCAAAATTTACGTTCAAAGAATGAAGTTGACTGCAAATGAAGTCCCTTATGTTGTCTGAACCTGCCCAATGTAAGTAAAAGTCTTCCGTAATACAAGTTATTGGGCAGGTTCAGTCGACATAAGGGACTTGAAAGTAAGGCAAGTTTCTTGCATCTGATTGGCCAGCTGCCAAAAAATTGCCTTCCAATTAAGGCAACTTTATTGGAAAGTTGACTGGAAAATTAGGCAAGAAAAATCTCCCTTACTATCAAGTCAAGTCAACTTATGTCAAAATGACAATTGATCATATTTTTTAATTCAACTAAAAGCTGAACTTTATTACTCAATGATTTATTTATTTTCTGCACAACTTCATTCAATGCTTTCTGTAAAAAGGTTCCTTGTAAATTTGGAAAAGAAATAAGTAATATTTCTTTAAAATACAAAATACAAATCATGATGGACTTGTAGCTTGCCTGAGGAGTGTCTTGTAGAAAATAATGATTTTGGTTATTTTTGTACTATGAACTTGAAGTAGATGTTTGTGAAGTAAAGTTCTGAATTTAAATTGATGACACTTGAAAAACTAACTAGTTGCCTTGGTCAAAATTTACGTTCAAAGAATGAAGTTGACTGCAAATGAAGTCCCTTATGTTGTCTGAACCTGCCCAATGTAAGTAAAAGTCTTCCGTAATACAAGTTATTGGGCAGGTTCAGTCGACATAAGGGACTTGAAAGTAAGGCAAGTTTCTTGCATCTGATTGGCCAGCTGCCAAAAAATTGCCTTCCAATTAAGGCAACTTTATTGGAAAGTTGACTGGAAAATTAGGCAAGAAAAATCTCCCTTACTATCAAGTCAAGTCAACTTATGTCAAAATGACAATTGATCATATTTTTTAATTCAACTAAAAGCTGAACTTTATTACTCAATGATTTATTTATTTTCTGCACAACTTCATTCAATGCTTTCTGTAAAAAGGTTCCTTGTAAATTTGGAAAAGAAATAAGTAATATTTATTTAAAATACAAAATACAAATCATGATGGACTTGTAGCTTGTCTGAGGAGTGTTTTGTAGACAATAATGATTTTGGTAGTTTTTGTACTATGAACTTGAAGTAGAGGTTTGTGAAGTTAAGTTCTGAATTTGAAATTCATGACACTTGAAAAACTAACTAGTTGCCTTGGTCAAAATTTACGTTCAAAGAATGAAGTTGACTGCAAATGAAGTCCCTTATGTTGTCTGAACCTGCCCATTGTAATAACATTTTCATTTGATGGGAAAAGTACCGTTACGGAGTTAATACAGTGCAAAAATAGTGAGTATCCGATTATGTGTCAATTAATGAGTTGTTTCTGTTTTTTTTTTTATTAATTATTTGCTAGTTATTAACTTGAAATGCAGTTTTTTAGTTTAATTTTAAATTCAGATTAAATATGTTATAAAATGATGATTAAGTTCTGCTTCTTCTGTATATTTTCTTTGAGAAATTGCATTGTAAAAAATTATATTTTCTTTGTCCGATTAGTGGTGGGAGCCACTACATAGTGAGAAACAAACGCAGCAAAATTTGTGATTTTTTTTTAAAATGCTGTATCTTGGTGCAGAATGATAAAACTCGAGTGTCTAATTTTGAGATGTTTTGATACAAAACTTCAGATTGATATCGATGATAAAAAGGTTTTCACATTTTTTTATTTTTCTTTTAACTTCATGACGTTTAAAAAAGAAAATCCCAGTGTAGCTATGATCCTCACCGAATGGCTTGTTTATTCAGGTTAATTACCTTTTTAAAATCTTCGGTACGACCATTTTTACCTGTGTATTCAAAAGTCTTGAAGTTTTGTTAGCATTCCGGTAACACAGCAGAATTGTTTGAGGGGTGGTTATTTCAACCGAACATTGATTAGCGATGATAAAGTTTCATATGGCTGTTTCATCTGCCTTTTCCGTATCTAATTAAATCGTTCCAGTGGACTTTCCTTGTGCACGTTCATCTTGTGTCAGGTTTATAAATTCTTTTAAGCTGATGAGAAAGTGCAATGATACCTTCTAAATCCAAGTTGTAAAATACTTTAAGAATTTGTTGTTTCAAATCCTTCTCATAGACTTTGCTTATGCTGCTAAGCAAACTTATTGGCCTGTAGGCACTAGTCATATCAGATGTTTTTCCTGATTTGGCTATAGGTACAACTTAAGCTACTTTCCAAGAAGTTGGAAGCGTTTATAAGAAAAGTGAGATATTTTATGCCGCTTTTCGAAAGATGTTTTAAATATGTATTTTTATTTGATCTAAACCTCTAGTTTTCCTTACTTTGAGACTGTTTATAATAGATTTTAAATTTGTATCCTCAACAAATGCATAAGAAGGTGTGACTAAGTGGTTCAAAGAAAAGTGGCTTGCCAACAAACTGGCTTTTTCCAGATCTGCGCAAATGGTTTGCCTAGAATTTTTCAAAAACGGAATCTTTTTTTTTTATTATATTCCAAAGGGGTTTTCCATTTTTATCACTTTTTGTTTGTCATAAAAATTGTTTAGTGCAGAGTTTCGAAATTTTATTAGAAATCAACTGGTTAAAATGAGAAACCATGTTTCGGTGAAAAGGCTTGACTACAATTCTGCCAGTTTCTTCTATGAACGTTTCGCAATTTAATGAGTTCCAAAATATGGACAAGAATTTTTTTAATTGTATGAACTGTTTGAGTTAAACCTTGAACATTACTGTGAACATCATTATTGCAATTGACTTTTTCCAGATCAGTGTTGATGTATCTCGAAAATTCATATTTATATTTTTTGATGTTGTAATAATATTTACATACTCGTACATATAATAAAGTAAGTTTTTATAATTAGATTTCAATTGCATTTCTGTAATAAAAAATTCGAATGGTATGTTTCCTCAGTTGCTGGTCTGAATGGTCCCATACATTTCCGATTGGGTTGGTGTTTCCATTACTCTAGGGCTGCTTGATAAAGCAGCCACATCCGAGTATTATAAGATTTATGCTTTGGATAATTGTCCTGGTAAAAAGTGAATTGGTTTTATAGTTATAATTTTTGTGCACTCTCACTCAAATTTAATTTAAGAATCTCAATGAAGTTCTTGTTGTCCATTGTTCCATCAATAATATGAAGCTTTCCTACCCCAGCTGCAGAAAAACAACCTCAAACCATCACCGATCCACCACCACGCTTGACCGTTGCTATAGTATTTTTTGGATGGAGCTCGGTATTTGGTTTCCGCCATACCATTTGCCGTCCATCTGAACGAGAGATATTAAATTTTAATTCATCTGTAAAAATGACCGTTTAAACTATGTTTTGCGAATGTAGTTCCTCAGAGTTTCTGTTGAAAATTTCATTTTGAGTTCCTGACGCAACCTTCCAGCCAGTTTTGGTGCACTACTTGGGGATTTTTGGTCATTTCACGCATGATAACGCATTATTTTTAACGGTTACTTGTTAGGTATTAATTTTGCGAATAAAAAATATTGTACGGATATGAATTTAATTTGATTTTATAGAAAATTATTGTCAGGCTTACCATAATGTTGGTTAAACATTATTTATCCGATTTTGAATGATTTGACTTATGAAGTTAATGGTTATAAATTATTTGTGATTTAAATTAATTGCAATAAAATGCAGTTTTTAATCAAAAAGAGTGTTTAAAACATTTCGAACCTACTGTACGAATATGAATTTGATTGACTGTAGCTCAGCGAATAAAAGGGCTAAGGTAATAATTAAGTCAAAAGATATAGAGGGAATGTATAGATCTTGTTTCAAAATGGATTAGCTATCGAATCTTGAAAAAAGATTAGGAAACAGAGTTAAGAAATTATAATATCAAAACAAAAAGAGTAAAAGTCAAAATTTACTGCTGCTCAGTGGAAGTAATTTTGAGTTACAAGATCTTTTATAATTAAATTGTAAAATTAATACAGTTTCTTCATGGATAGTAAAAAATTGACATCAATTGATTTGAACAATTATTCCGCTGCTCCTTCTATTACATTCCTAATACTTTGTCCTAGAAAACCCCTCAAAAGATATGCTTCGCCTACTCGTTGTGAATTGGTTAAACTGGCAACAATGCCTTATTTGATTTCCTATTTTCCATTTTAAAATTGTAGGCACCTTAGTCGTGTTCTTCATCCACGGCTCAAGATCTTCCTCTTGGTTTTCATATGAAATACATATAAAGCATTCAAAGTGCTATCTTCTGAGACTCATTTACTGTGAACTTTTAATTAATATTAATATTATATTTTAATTAAAGATGATAATTTTCAACGTCAAGTCTAAATAGGTATGTAGTTAAGGCAGTATTAAAAGAATTGTATTAACAGTACACTGAACAGGCTAAATGGTTTTGAATATTATAAAATCAGCTATAGTTAGCGCTAAATAAGTTAAGCCTTAATAAACTTCGTTGTTAACACATTGTTCCTTGCAAACAGATTCCCTGCCATTACACTGACAGTAGTTGGCATTCTGTTAAAATTAACAAGCTCAATAACAAAAATAACACCACTTTTAAAGACCCCTTTTGTACCTTTTTAAAGATTGAATAATGTTTTAATGGGTCAATAAAACAATGTTTTGTTTTTGTTAATAATTTATTCTCACGTTTATTTTGTACTTTAAGATTTGTTATTGTTATATTAAATAGAGGTTCATAAGAGAGATCATATTTTGTATTCGTCTCTGATCCACCGAGGATTTACGTTGCGATAGAACTCAAAAAATTCTTCAAAAACATTGATATCGCTCGGAGCGTGTATTAATTCGATGTCTGGTTCAGGGATAGTGTGTTCCAGCGGTGGTATTGGATCTAAAAAATCAACCAAATCTGGTGTGAGAACTTTGTGATTTATGTACTTCTTGCGGAGCGATGATTTCTTCTTCGGCAGCAAGACACTGTCATTAACATTAATTGGAATGAGGTTGCGAAATACATTCTTGTCATGGGGAAAATTTAGTTTTTGTGAGATCTGTTTAATGATTTTTACAAAAAATAAAGAAATCAGTTAATATAAATAACATATATTAATTCTTGAATTAATAACCTTTGGCATAACAATAGCTTTGGATCGTGGTGAGAGGTCGTCAGTGGTGCATAGAGTCCTCATTGGTGGCCTATCCAATTGCAGTGATTGCATTTGTCGACCCAAGGCTAGAATTGTATTCAGAATGGGTTCATCGTAGTTACCATTGTTCTCCTTGTTTGCCTCTCCATAAATACAATTTGTCAATTCATCACCCAAGTCGTGGGTAGTTATTGGATGTCTAATCACTGTACAAGGATTAGCACTTTTCCTCACTGGAACTGTGCAAGTTCGGTGAGTTTCAATGTTTGCAATGGTTTTCCGGTTTTCTTTGGAATGTTTTTTAATGTTGGACATTGTTTTTGGAGTGATAAATTTCTTATTGGGTATAGTAAGAGTGTATAAGTTAAAATAAATAGTTTAAAACACTGGAAATGGGAAAGGATTGAAGTTATAAAATTAAAGTTTTAAGTGTAAGTAGGCGACAGATGTTTTTCTTGTTGTTGGGTTTTGTTTTGTTTGCTTGAGAATTGAAATGTCAAAAGGGCAGCTGCAGCAAGTTGCAGTTTTATAGAAAACTGTTTGAGATGAGCCAATCAAAGTTGCTAAGAAAGTTTTATATGGGCATTTAATAGGTGCACCGTACAAAACTGTTCACACTTTGAAATATGTACGTATTTTGGACAAACGCAGTTTGATTGAAACTTGAAGCAGATTTTTAAATATACTCAATGGAAATAAAAAATATTTTGATATTTTGCTGGTTTGATTTTTATTTTTATATAATATGTTAATTTGGTCTCATTATCTTGTGATATTTTGTAAGTATTTTTCACAAAATGTGTGGATAGATGCAAGCACATTTATGTCAAACGGCAGTTTAAAATTAAGATTGATTTGTTTCTCTGTTGTGGAGTTTTTCATGTACATACATATGTATAAGTTTTCGTTTTGTTGTATAAGTTTAGCTGTCAAATTTCCAACGTAACATGTTTTATAATTATATTATAGTATAAGTGGAAATGCATGGAAATCTGCCGAAAAATCCAGATCTGCAGTTTTGATCTTAAATCAAAAATAAAACAATTTATGGAATGCAAGAAAGGGAAATTAGTATTTTGACGGATCTAGATCAAAAATAAATTGATTTATTTTACCCATGGGAAACCCCATTAGACATTTAACTAATTTATTTTATTCTCTTAACTATAGGGTATCACGGTAGTACCCGTAGCGTGATGGTTAGTGTGTGGGACTGTCATGCAGGGGGTCTTGGGTTCAATCCCTGCCTGTGCCACCTAACTTTTTTCACGGGTACTGCCTCTTGCGAGGAATTGACAAATCCTCCAAGAGTAATTCTTGTCATGAAAAGTGCTTTCTCAAATTAGCCGTTCGGATTCGGCATATAAACTGTAGGCCCCTTCCATCTCTGACAACATTACTCGCACACAGGGATGGTTGAGAGTTGTAAGTCACTAGGCCCTGGTTCATCATGGACTGTTGCGCCACCTAATTTTTTCTTTTTTATAGAGTATTACGATATTTTTTTTTGAATCTTGGCCTTCTTTTTTTAAAGAATACGCGTTAAGTAGATGTTTTATATTTTTAAAGGCACCACACTGGAAAAATATGTTGTGGGTTCTGGAAATGTCTCCCTAGAAGTTGAAGATATTGTTCTAATCCTAAAACATTTTGTTTTAGTCTCTAGTATCAGGATATTTACGACTACACTGTGCGTATAAATAAAAGTTAATCTAAACATTGCATAGTAATGAAAATCTGAATTTATGTATTTTACTCCGTGGTATCAGTGATAGAGGTTAATTAACATTGTGCTTGAAAATTGAAATGTATCTGCATCTGTATAATGCAGAAACGTAGAGGGAGGAAGATATATACGTCAAAACCTGAAAGTTAGAGACAATACACCAGTGGTAACTCTTTTAACTTCCTATAAAATACTATAACTTTTTGACAGCACAGTCAGTGCCGCAAGCATTGACATATTAGATATATAGATTAGAGCGTCGTTACTTATTCTCATACAAAACCCCGCTTAAAAGTAATTCTACCTCTTTAGCTATGCTTGCCCTCCTGTAGATTTGGCAAACATATTTATAATTAATTTTCAAATTTTCATCTGTTGTTGCTTTGCTTCAAAGGATTTTTTCGTCAAAAAAAGTAAGGACGTCTGTTATTATAAAGTTTGACAAAATAGACAAAGTACAAAAATCAAGTTCAAAAGTTTCTCCATTCTTCCGCTGAACCTACAGAAGGGCTAGTAGCGTTAACTAATAGCACCAACGCGAAGTTGGCTACTAGTAGTTCATATCTAGTAGGTAAATGTCCGCAAGCATTAACGAAAATGTAATACAAAATATTATAATAATAATATTATATATAAAAGGGAGTAATAATTAGGTACACAGTGTTTTTCATAGTCTTAAAATGAGAGTTTAAACGTAATTTTATTTCTTTATATAGTAAGAACGCATTGAAATGTGGTAACACTGATACAGACTATAATAAAGATGAACATCGTCTTCACTTTTCGGGCATTTTTTATCTTCTCTTTCTATTTAACCAGTGTGATTTTATTATTTTCCATCGTCTTTAACTACAGACTTCGAAGTGCAGATACATGTAAATCCACCTTTAGCATATTGTTTTGGTTTTTTAGTATTTTTAGTTTAATGGATTGGAGTGACTTCTTTCAAAAGGTAATCATGCTGATTACAGAATCCTATGAATGAACTGTGGATGGAATTGGAGTGAGTTTTTTATATTTTTAATATGATAAAAATGTCAAAATTGACATTAGGTTTGACTAGCTTGAGGATTATTATAGTAAAATGGGTATGCAATTGCAATTTTACGTCAATTACGTAGGACAGTTGGTCTTGATTTATTAAAATAGGTACAGTGAGAGACTTTAAGTAGTCTTTTGATTTTGGTAGGTCTTAAACTTGAAACCCTTTTAAAATTAGTTTTCACGTAAAAACTATCTTAAAGTAATTCATTTCTCACCTTTATAAGAAAATCAATGCATTTGTAAAATTAATTAAATAAATTAAATTGATGACGTGTTTTGGCTGCAATTTAATTATTTCCAACAAGTATAACGACCACCCTAATGTACATTACATACACACATTGTTGACAATTTTCTAAGACCGGAAAAGAAAACAGCTGTTAGACCACGACTATTGTCTATTACAACTTCAACCCAAACTACCCACTCAATTGCCTATTCTCTTTTTTATGTTGTTTTATGTTCGTATTATAACATACATTATAGTTGCGATTGTGAGCATTTTACAAACAAACAAAAAAGACACACTTAACCAGGCTTGCCAGTCTATCTATCGGAAATTGGGCTAATTGTTCCAAAATTGCTGACAGAAAATTTGAATTGATAAACTGTGATAATTTGAACAAAAATGTATATGTGGCTTTTCGTTGTTTTTTAAATTGAAGCTTCTTATTTAAGGTACAAAACTTTTTACTGAAATTTAACTATTATTTGGGCTACTTTTAAGGCTCCGGTTTGGGCTATAAGTATATTGGGCTTGGGCCTGTTTATCTAAGAGCAGGACAGTAAGGGAGAATTAAATATAAACACAATTCACACTTGATTCTCACCCAGCAATCAAATAAGCTTTCCATTTCTTTTTATCCTTATCGAATTGTGCGATAGAGAATCCTTGAGAAGTCAAATTAACCACTTTTTGACACATATTGGGCGGTATCTCAGCCATAACTTGACGAATGTTGTTTTTTAAGTGCTCAAGAGTTAAAGGTTCATCTGCATAAACACGGTCTTTCACGTAGCAACATAAAAAAAAGTCCAGCGATGTCAAATCGCATGATCTTGGTGGCCAGTTGATATTGCCACGACGAAAAATTACGCGGCCAGAAAATGTCTTTTGCAAAAAAGCCATATTCGCTCGAGTTGTGTGGCACCGTCTTGTTGAAACCACATATTCTCGCAAGTCGTATTCTTCAATAGCAGGCAAACAAAAGTCGGTTATCATATGACCATAACGCTCCGAATTGACGGTGACAGTCGTTCCATCGTCGTTTTTGAAGAAGTAAGGTCAAATCGCACTTCCGGACCAAAGAGCGCACCAAACATTGACTTTTTATGGATGTAATGGCCTCTCTTCAATTACTTGAGGATTCTCAGAACCCCAAATACGACAATTTTGTTTATTAAATTATCCAATGAGTGAGAAATGTGCTTCGTGTCTGAAGAAAATTGTGTTCGAAAAATCGCCATCCACCGCCTGTTGTTCAACCAATTCGACGTATCTATACAACGTTGTGAATGATCAGCTGGCTTTAGTTGTTGTTTGAGCTGGACTTTATATGGATGAAGGTGTAGATCCAAATGCAAAATACGGCATAATGTTCCGTTAGACAGACTTTATTCCTGAGAACGACGAGGAATCGACACAATCGGGTCTTCGGCAGCACTTTCACTTACAACAGCGATATTTTCAGTGATACGAGCGAAATGATGAGGCACAGGCCTTACAATATCTGTAACCAATCCAATCTTTTCAAATTTTTTCACAATTTTGCCAATTGCTTGCGTAGTTGGACGATTATGTAAACCATGACCTGCTCTTGAAGCACGATATGTGGCTGTGGCAGAATCACCATTTTTGCAGTACGTTTTAACAATTTTTATACGTTGTGCGATATTTAAGCTATCCATTTTCGTAAATGTCAGACTTTCAACTGAAAAAAAAATTGGTTGAACAACTTGGTTTGACAGATGTCAATGGATAGCCTGTTATATTTGGCTAGTTTATACATACATATTTCTAATAGCAGAACAGAGCTTTGTATTTGTTTTCTTCCCTTTTGAATTCTATTCTCAGATTTCTGACAGTAAAAGTGAGAAATTTGTATGAGAAATTTTGTTTATATTTCTAAGACTACGGAAGTTCTGAGATCTTAGAAACATAAACTGACAAATTTAAATTGTACTATCGAACTAAATTAGGACATGGCAACTCTATGACATATATGCGACCTGCCAAACGCAAACACGATCACTTAACCTTACAAACTAAAGTAGTATGAGTGGCAATTCTTCTTTCTTGTTTTTTTGTATTCTTTTTAGACTCTTGTACTTGTACCGATCGAGGAAACAAATGTATTTGTATTTGTATTCTTACGTGGCGTTTGAGTTAAGCGTCGACCATCGATCGGTTGAGAATTTCTCTGTTTCAGTTCCAACTCAAAAAGATTGCCCTTGCCTCCCATAATTCTGAGTGGATTTTAAGAAAACAAAAATTATTGGACTTTGCTCTGTCATTGCTACAGCTACAAATACAATTCAAAATATCTCAAAGTTTGTGTTTTTGACTCTTAAAAAATATTTTTGAGCACAAATCACCTAAAAGAAAACAAACTTCTGTATGTTGTGTGATTTTTGATTTCTGATTTGTTTTGGTTTGTTTATAGAAAATAAAATAAAACACAAACAATTTACATTATTGAAATTCAATTAGGATCACCATCGACCTAGTTTCTCGAGTGTTGTCTTTGTTTTTCATTTTCATTTTATTTTCACTACAATTTTCTTCCGTCACTGTCAAACCGATTGCGATCGACGCGACGCACGTCGACGAGCATGAAAAAATATAACCAAAATAAACGAAGGAAAAGTATGAGTGAAAACAGTAGTTTTTGTTTTTGTTTTATTTTTTGAAATTAAAGTAAAGGAAAGGTACGAGTATATATCGAAGAGCATGGGAACAGCTTGTTTTCAGTTTTCGTTTGATTTTTGGTTAGTTCGATCGTGATTGATCGGTAATTCTGTAATTAATTTGAGTGCGAGTGACATATTTTATTTTTGTGCTTTATTGTGCGAAAAGTTAATTGAGATTGAACAAAAACCATTAAGCTGGCTGAAAAAGAATTTTATTGTTTAAAAAACACCTGTGATTGCAACCGAAAGAATTTGGTCCTTCACTTGAATGGAGGTAGATGCCGATCTTGTCGATTATTGCATGGAATGAGGAAAGATCTACAAACTTCAATACGTCACACTAGTTCCGATCATTTTTCTGAACAGATTTGTGCTAAATTTATTTGCAATAAAGTGATTATTTGATTTAAATTTTGTGTGTAATTCTTCTTTTAATTTTGATGTTTTGTATCTTCTTTTTATACCTACCTACATATACATACATACATACGTATACGTTATCTGTTTATCTCAAAAATAAAAAAGCTGTATAATATTACTAACCGCATTGTAAACAAATTGTGTATAGGTACCTACCTCTGTACTTATTTTATTCATACAAAAACGTGTCAATCTGTATTGTTTCATTCGCGTCGAAGTGCGGTAAAAAAAAAAAACAAATATTCTGTGATTTCTTACACAAGTTTTCTTGCATTCGCGAAAAATAAAAATTCAAACCATAATTTGTTGGCATAAAATCTAAATATACAAAAAGAGCTAAAAATAAACAAAGGCTAATTTCGTGTTGAAGTTACGAGTAGTGTAATTTTGAAAGATTTTAATATCTTCACATTGTGAATAACCCTTTATTTTGAAATGGCTCCAATCGCTGTTTACGGTAAGGTCAATAACATGGCTGAGAACAGTGATAATAATAAGAAGAACGAAATGGAGGAAGTGGATGTAGGAAATATTAACGGTAAGTCCTTATTTAAATGAAAGTAAAACCCAATGTTTTTATGTAGCGAAGAGGGTAAAATAACGTTGTTAAATGGTATTTAGACAGATTGATTTATATATCTATATTATGTATAGGATATTTCTATTAAGAGGTTTTATTTTGAATAGCCCACTATTTGGCCAGCTGTTTCTTTTGAAGCTGTCATCTTTTGATATTAAAAAAAAACGAAACTATGCCATTGCTGAAAAGTGGAATGATAGACGCCCCAACAACACATTGAATTTGTTAAAATGAACTAAAATTTTGTAATCATAGTTATTTTTTGCGATAAAACTTTCCCGACAGTGGAAGTTCGAAGTGTGATCACCATTTGGCAACCGAGATCTTCTTTAGACTTTAACGGCAATGGCGCAAAATTGTAAACAATTTAGTAAAATGTTAAAGCCAATAACAACTTACTATCCTTAACAATCACAGAATGGCTACTTTAACTTTAAGTAATTTGCTAAATACAATTAATAGGTCCGTTTAAGCGTTTTTGCTTTGTTTGTTTTCACGAACACTCACTTTTTAGACATGTTTCGATGCTCGTTTTTTAATAAAATGCAATTAGCAATTTACTAGTTAGCAAAACAAAAAGAAAGGTTTAAAATTTGGGAGTCCCTTAGTAAATTGCTAAATATTTAGAAAATTGATAACTAGTAAATTGTAAATACCTTAGCAATAGGTTGTGTATAGTAGCAGTGTCTTCCCTTCTGTTGTTTAATTTATAAAAAAATAAAATAATTTTTTTAATGGTTGAAAATTGAAGTGAAATAAGAAGTTAGTAAATTAATGTATTCTTTTTATAAATAAGTAAATCAGAACCACTCTTTGTTCTGTCTTTCTTCATAATGTCATCATATTGAAATCTTGAATCAGGTTGTATTCCAAATCGGCCACTACTTATCAAAGACGTGAATTAATGGTAAAGATTTAAAGATAAACTTCGTTTTACAAATGATAGAGTCGCGCTTTTCGATACATAAAATCGTAAATACGATTAAACATCAATTAACGCCGAGTTCCATACTAAAACTGCTACAAGAAACCAGACTGTCATCGTAAGGTAGACAATTTCCGTAAGTCACTGTTAGCTGCACGAAAGAAATGTAATGCAATAATAAACAATTTATTCTAGAGGTTAATGAACACTTTTGTATTGCTTTTATTGCACCAATATGATAATTTGTGTTTATTTAAACTTTGTACTGTGTTTTCAAAGATAAACAAACTGCATGTCTTGATGTGAGATGCGGATTTAAAAACGATGGAGTTTATAGATATTGTAGGAACATTGTACAAAATCCTAATAATCTCGTTTTTTAATTACAAATTCTTGTACAGATATAAGTACCTATACTTCGTTTCAATATATTAAAAGGTATCAACGATTGTTAAAAACTACAAAGTTGGCCTTTTTTACCTGCATACCTTTTCAGGAACCATTTTGATTATGTCTTAATCTTTGTAGAATCTAGACAGAGGATGCTAAAGGGCCCTCTATTACAACAAATCAAAATATTTTTTAGCTTAGGTTACCTGCCTTTGATATTCGTTTTATTGTTTTTGTTTATCTACGCATAGAACTTCCCCCTACTCACCTGTCAATTCAAAATGTTTTGTCTCCTTGTGTATAAGCGGACGACGTGTATCTGGTCACGTAGCACATTTTTTTTATTAAAATCGACAAAGGGTGTTCACGTTTATGTTTCGGAAACAAATACGACTACCAAACAAAATAATTGTTCATCTTAAGAAAAATTAATTATATTTGCTAAGCTACGAGTATAATCATTGCAACTGCTGTTGTTTGGATTTCAAATAGCCAAAACCAATTTATAGCTCCTTAAAACCATCTTCGTAAAACTCTTACAAGTCAAACTTAACAAATTTTGGCTATTTGCCAATGAAATTAAATTCAAAATTTACATCATAACTTACGATCGTAACTTTGCTGACTTTGAAATTAAAAATAATGGTACGATAAGAAATTTTGTATGTAACCTTTTAATTGATACGATTTTATTGATGAATTCAAATCACTTTAAAAATCTTCTAACGAAATAATAAAATTGCCTTGATTTGTTGACACAAAAGGTCAAAATATGTCTGATGCTTTTGTTGACGTTGGCTGATAAGGTAATAAAACCTATTAGCGCAATAGGTATCTATTCATAAGTCTTTATTTTTATTTTTGTGTTATCGTTCACTTGAGGAATTTTGAATTATATACCAAAATAATGAAATAATGGTTTGTTACTCGCGACGCATCAATTTATTGAAGGAACCTTTTGGTGAACGCATTATCTAGCGTCGTGACCCTGTGGCGTGACCTCCCAGATCGCGCGAATATTTTGTTGGGGTTATGTGAAGTCGCTTGTCTACACAGATAAGCACGAGACGATTGATGCCTTGGAAGAGATATTGCTGACATACGACCCCAAAGTGGTCCCATACTGGAAAAAGTGGTCGAAAGTTGAACCTTTTGGCTGGAATTCAAGCCAGTCGCGGTAGTCTCTTTTTCAAAATCATTTTTAAAACATAATGGCACACCCATATCTTTATAATAAAGCTAAATTCTTGGTAATGTGAAGTTATATGCCTTTTATTTCTTCTTGAAAACCCCACACATTAGTTTTACTAACGGTATTGACAGTTTATTCTGTGTGAAAATATCGCTAAGGTCAGCTCTAATTATTTACAAAATTCGTGTATTAGTATTATATATGTATAATTGTATACAATATACATGTATACGTATTTGTAAAATTGTTTAACAATAATTCAAATTTTCAAATTAAATTAACATTTTTAAAAAGATTCTTTCAAGCTGAAAACTGCATACTCTCGCATGTTGTGGTCCGGTGATCTTTACTGAGTGAGTAGGGTAAACTAACCAATTGTTGGCCCTTTTAAAATACGCTCCACTCATTCAGTATAGTATTCTCACGAAATATTAAATAATAAAAAAAAAAAAACAAATATTAATTTTTTTATTAATTTTGAAATCATTGCCGCAAAATTTAAAACAACCTATTGTTAGGAGTTGCATCCCTGACAACAGTGCTCGCACATAGGAATGGTTGAGAGTTGTAAGTCACTAGACCCCAGTTCTCAACTGACTGTTGCGCCGTCTAATTTATTTTTATTGTTAAGGGTTTAACAATTTACTAGTTAGCAATTTGCTAAATACTTAACAATTTTTATCGGACAGAGTATAACTGATCCAATGAAGAGCATATTCGATTTCTTAATAAAGAAATTTAAAAATCTATAGTTTAATACAATGTCTAACTATAACTTCTATCAAATAATACAAAAATTGTCATAGGGCGAACAAAATTCAAGAATTCCCACATCAATGATTGGCATGTGTCAATTATAAACTGAGTAATGGATACTTAATACTATACTAAAATAGTAAAATAAAACCACCTTTTTTAGTCATTTTGTTTAAAAAAAAAAACATTTCAAAATGGTTTACCTCACATTTTAAAATATTTACTCATACTTTCTCAACCACTGTACTATCAAAGTTTACTACAAAACTATCGCTTACTTGAGACTGAATTTTAACATCCTTTTGTTGTTCTGTTAAAAACTGTAAGGACAAAATTATTGTGACAATTTCAAAGGTTTTATTTGAAAAAAAAAAAAAAAAATAATTCTGAATGCAAATGATTGGGGAATTGTTAATAAAAGGAGTGTTTACCCTATTAAGAAGATGGATCTACACGAGCGGGCGGCGGCGAGTTATCTCAAAAATTTCATGGTTGAAATTTTTGCTGTGCGACTTTGACATGCGATACTCGTTTGTACATTGTCGCGTTCAAACAACAATTAAAACGCAATTTGTTGTTTTTTTGCTGCAAGAAAATAATATACATATAAGTTAACGACGTCATTATTGCCTTAAGGCATTTTTGGTATTTCTTTTCTTATATATCATTCAAAATTATTAAGAAAAGCTGGTGCAGCATTGCATTAATTAATTTTTTAAAAATAACTTGATTTTTATTAAGTGTTTATAATTTCAACGATAAGTTTAAAACAAAAACAATTAAACAGAAATTTGAACAAATAGTATTTGTACGTAAGCTACTTAGCATTGAAATCAATCTTTTGAAAATGGATTAGATTATACACATAGTAAGACAATTTTAAAAACGTGGCGTTAAAAAGCTTATTATATATTATTTAATGTTTTTTTATTGATCTCAAAAATAAATTAATCTTAAACAAATATAGAGTTTAATCTTTTTATAGGTACGTTATTCTTGTACCTATAGAAGAAATTGATAAGATGACATATAACGTGTTGTTATAAGATTAATAAGTTAAGCTAATTAAGCTTTATGCTAATTTAGCTTAATAAAATGTTTGTTTATCAAGTTATCAAACACGCTTCCATCAAAGTAGCTAAACAATTTTAATTTTATTTTGACTACCTACGTCCTACATATAGTCTTTTATAATGGTCATAAAGAGTTATCAATTTGCTCATATTATCGGTCATTTAATTTTAATTAAAATGAAGTAATTCAATTTGGTGGTCTGATAATGGTTATAGGGTGAATAATGTTAAAAAATATATAAAGTTAACTTAAGGCGCAAAATTTTAAAACTATTTTAATAAGTTACAAAAATGGAAAGATGATTTTGCTAATTTTAAACAATTTTAGAAAGTCACTTTCTCTTTTAATATTTTACTAAAGTTAAAATCACAAAATGTCTTCTTTAAGTTTTAGTAATTTGCTGTATTCGACTTTTGAATTTCTGACATTTCAAATTATTTAGTCCGTTTGACAGATTAACGGGACAGTTAAAGCTTTCATTTAAATCAATTCGGAAAAATTTTTGAATGTATATTTGACTGTGTTTCCCTTTGATTAGAAACGAAAATAATATACATATGTATTGATCGATCGGAAATAACACATACACTGCCGGTCATAAGGTTAGAAGCAGACATTTTCGAGAAGTAAAATCGATATTTCTCCCGTTACATGATGGATTAGAAAAAAACAACTTTGGTAAATGAAGGACTATTTTGTTAACAACAAAATATAAAAAGGAGGGTAAAGGAGAGATTTAGCTAACGGAACTTTCATGGCAAATTGTTAATTGAGTCAAGAATATGCGAAAATAAATCTGGTCATTAGATTAGAAGCACATCAAATAAATGTAAATAAAATGCAAGTTTTTGTATTTTGTTATGTTTTTTAGCTTTCATTAGGTTTTTAATAATGTGTGCTACCACCAGCCTTCATAATAACTTCAAAAATTCTATCTTTTAAGGATTTATAAAGAGATTTCAAGTAAACCAGAGAAATCTCACTCCAGGGCAATTTGATACCATTAGATACCATAGCGCTTCCTTGTCATCGTATTGCTTCCCTCCCTCATGTACCTTACTTGTAAGGTAGCTCCACACATTTTCAATTATGTTAAGGTCCGAGGAATATGGTGGCCAAGGCAGCAAGTGGAAGTTTTGATTCGCAATAAGGGATTTTACCTCTCGGGCTGTGTGTATGGGAGCGTTTTCCTACAGGAAAAAGCCATGGAATTGGTCCAAAAAGCTCGCTAATATTGTGGAATACTGATTCCAGCAAGGCTTTGTATGTTTTCATAGTCATTTGGTATTTTGGACTAACTAGTCTATAGCGCCATACAATAAAATTGAACCTCAGACGATAACGCCTCTTTCTTTGCTGCGGTGACGGTTTTAAAAATCACTACTCTCTCCTCAGGTCATGGAAATAATTATTAGCCGTATTTTATTGGTAAATTATTAGCTAGTGCAGTAATGGAAATTAGGAGCAGTAATGGAAAGTGTGAATAAAACATACATATGTTCACTATTATATGCACTCTTATTTTAAATCTCCAAGTTGGTATCTGTGCAATCATACTTATGTCAAAATCAGCTGTCAACCAGTTTTGAAAATACGTACTCAAGGGATGTGTTGAAAAAGTATTGTTGTTTTTATGTAAAGTTGAATAAGAGTTCAAGTTAATGTGTACTTGCAGGTCCAGTCAGAATAGAGTTGAGTATGAATTGAAAGATTGAAATGACATAAGAGTGCCTATCCACATTAAATTTTTAATGTTAGGTGCAAGCAGTGAGTCAGGTAGATTATATGTGAGTGAAAAAGAGATGGGTAGATTACAGCCCAAATGCAAATAATATTCTTGGATTCAACATGAAAGATTTTGTATTGTATGAGTGAAAGATAGATAGATTTCAAGGGTGTGATATAGGGATGTGCAGATTGATTTTCTCTTCATCGTATGGACACAACGAACATAATAAAACCCAGCATTAAAAATCCAATGTAGACAGGCACAAAAAGCCAAAAGAAGGGTGTGAGGGGAGATTTTATACTTCCCCGTAAGCCCGTCTTGCCTACAAGCTCCCAGTTGCTGGCAACTCAGTTTTCCTGGGTGAAAGGGGACAAATCAACGCGAAACATTCAGCGCTACAATTAAACTTTCTCTTCTCAAAATAAACTTACATTGCGATAACTGACGCGAAGCGAATCAGGGCAAATCATTCACAATGATAACAAAAATGACAAATAAACAATGCCGCGTCGGCGAATGTGCCACTTTCGCGTTGGTTTGGGAGAGCCTTTAAACCCGACCAATGACGAAAGTTATGTTTTCGCATCAAATGTTTCGCTTTGGTTTTGGGCGAGTCCTAACACACATCACACGTCAATAAATTTAGAGATAGCACTGTGATTATTGATGATTTTTGGGTGATGTCAACTAGTCAACGTATTGAATATTTACGTTGACAGTCTAATCTTAGATTAATATTCCAAACCAATTTATTTTTATTATAGTGAAAACAGAGCACAAGAAAAATACGAACGCATCCCCAAATAATAAAATCCTGCCAACCTTTAAGTATAAAATATTTCTGGAACTGGATGAAGTGTCATTCTATTCCAAGCATTCCAAAACTTTATCTGAACTATTTATATGCACTATTTTTGCTGCCTTATTTATCCGCACTATTTCTTTGTTGTTGTTTAGTGTGTAAGATTTGTCTGCGCTGCGTATAAATTTACGAATAAAAAACGCCTATGTAACCATCTGGCCCATCTAGATTAAATTTTTTCGTCGGAAAAAATAACCTTTAGCCAATCATTTGCGGTCATTTCATTTTGCACATCCCAGCTCATGTGATCTTTCGGGAAACACAAGCGTCCCTTCTTCCTTGTGTCATTAAGTGGTGGTTTTTCTTAAGCTTCAGCCGCTTTAAGTGTTTAGCATGGCGAATCGTTCATTTAACAGTGGATAAGCTGGCCTTAACATTAGCTTTCTCCCTAGTTTTAGCTGCCGATAAAGCTGAATTTGACGCTATTCTAAGGATACTTCGCATTTCGTGAAGTCTGAAGGCAGAGGAAGTGTTTTTTTTTAATAATTTTTCGAATAAGACGATGGTTTTTTAACTAATTGCTGACACAATGATCACTTCGATTTTTTTTTCGGGCTATAGCAAATCATTTAAGACCTTTAGAGCAATAAACATCTATTCTTGCCCTTTCCTCCACAGTTAAACATTTTTTGTTGCCCATTTCTGTTAACACTCAATCAAAAACAATTAATTTATAAGTTATACCGTTTTTCCGAAAAAAATGTATGCACTTCACAAAACAACGTTGATTTATTCACTGCTTCTAATCTAATGATCCGATTTATTTTCGCATATTCTTGACTCAATTAACAATTGGTCATAAAAGTTCCATAAGCAAAATCTCTCCTTTACCCAAGTTTTATATTTTGTTGTTAACAAAATAGTCCCTCGTTTACCATAGTTGTTTTTTTCTAATACATCATGTAACGGGAGAAATATCGATTTTACTTCTCGAAAATGCCTTATGACCGGCGGTGTAGAATTCTTTTTGAGAAAAAAAGGCACGAGTACGATAACTTTGGCGCCAAGATATAATAACGGTTTTTGGTAGAGGAGCTTAATACAAGCATTTTTTTACTATGGGAGGGGGGGGGTCTATCTCCCCCCGTTTAGGCGGTAGGGGCAATTTAAAAAAAATATTATTTAAAATGGAAAAAAAATAATTAAAAAATAACGGTGATACTTACAATTAAGTTTTATACATTTTTTTAAACATTTTTCGGTGGATTTTAATTTTTTTTTCAATGACAGATATTTTTAATGGTCTTTATAAACGACCTATAAACCCCTAAGGTTTCTTTGGCATGTGTTTTTCGTTTTGGATCTAAGGAATAAGTATTATTGCTAAATATTGAGGAAATTTCGAACTAGCAATATGATCAGGACTTAAAATTAATAAGTTTTTCGCTTAAGATTCTTACTGCAGCAAATCTATTTAGCTTGTTTTAAATGCTCAAGAAAAATTGATAGGTCTTAGCACAACATTCGCTCCACAAAATGCATTTTCAAGCCCTGAGTATAATTGCCAAGTTCATACATATATCTAAGATCTCAGAGATTTCCGTATGCTCAGATATATATAAATCAAATTTTTCAAAACAAACTTCCATTCTGTAAACAAAACTCTGAAAATCGAATTTTCAAAATTTGATTTTTCAATTAGGAAATCCCTTTTTCACAATTCAAATAGGAAGATGATAAATACTAAGCTCTTTTCACTTCTGGGTGGCCAATTCTGTTGTACTTTATTCTCCTGTTCTCTGTCAAGCCTACCGAGAAAATGTAGCAAGATCAAATTTAGCTTTTTGTTAAGCTCAACAGAATTTTTTTTCTAATCAAGCAAATTCTCAAGAAACAAGCTCTGTAATGCAAAGTAAAAATATAAACAAATTTCTTTACACATGTACTTCCTAAGCTAGTAGTACTTTTCTACTGACAGTAAAACCTGGATAAATGCTTCTCGCTTAAGAACCTTGTTATTTTGAAAATCAAAATTCTAAGAATTTATTTCATATAAAACTCTTATTATAAATACTTTTCGCTTAACTATCCTGCTCGCTTATTAGCCTAACATATTGTATTCTTATATTGAGCTTAACCAGCATACAACACGTTTTAAATAAGCTGAAAAATACTTAAGCTCCTTTCTCCAAAGTGTTTTTAATAATGATTAAGCCTGAAAATTCAAACCCACACTTAAGCGGGTTATTTTGCAACTGTCTAGGTTAAGTTAAGTTAAAGTGGCCGTCCGTGATGGAGCAGGACACACTTAGGCCAGCTTAATGGTCCATTGATGATGCTCAATGAAACCAGTTTGAGTCCCTTACGATACGTGAGAGACTGATTATGTTAGTATGATTGAGATCGTTATAGAAGCATTATCCTAGGTAATTCTTCCGTTTCTGAGCTAGAGCAGGGCATGTACAGAGGAGGTGAAGATCTGTTTCCTCCTCTTCCTCACCCATACAGCTTCTGCAAAAGCCATTTGAAAATACGACAAGCCGCGTGGCGTGCTTTTCTATTAGACAGTGCCCGGTTATAACAGCGATTATAGAGCTTATATGCGATCTGCTTAGAGATAGCAAGGACCTTGATCGCTTAAAATCTAGTGCAGGCCAGATGTTTTTGTGACCTGACGCGTGGTGTTTGCCTTCTTCATAGCGTCTTGGATTAGTAATGTTTTACATGTGGCGATTGGTATGCCAGCATTACCTAAACATGGTAGAATGGGTTGTACTATACCATTTCTGGCGAGTTCATCTGCCTTACAATTTCCTGGATTGTTTCTATGGCCCGGAACCCAGCAAAGGCTTTAGCATTAACATTAGCTTTTTTGACTCTTTCTTGTATTTTACGTTTCCAATTTAGTTTTTTGTCTTAAATAAAACTCAGATATTAATATAGGGAGAGTTAACATATATGTGTAAATTTATATTTCCTCAAAAATAGGACTAAATCGATTTTGTGAGGGCTATCATCCAATCCACACCAATCAGCCTAAAGTATTTGTTTGTCTAGGGCATTTTGTAAGAGTTCTTTTAGGGTGTTAGATGCAACTGTCTAACCGACCGACATAAGTGCCTATCACGGGAAATTCAAGGTTGGACACTTTTCCGGGTCTTACTGTTACTTTATGTTCGAATTGCATTTTGCAATACTCTAGCAACAAAATATACATACATACAGTGCTAACTTTAAAATTCTTCAGCGCGTGAAATCTTATAGATATGAAAATAGATTTCCATGCATCAAAGATGTTTATATTTTCTTTTTTAAATATTGACTCAGCGTCAGCAGCTATAGCTATAATAAAATACTCAAGTGAAGGTGTACAAAATGTATTTGGACTTTGAACCAAAGTTTAAAATAAATTTATTTGATTAGCAAAAACTGACCCATTTTCCGAGAACATCGCAATAATTGATAGAAATTATGTTAAGATGTGGTTCAAGAATAAATTTATTTAATTTAATTTTATATAAATACAAACTAAATTCATGGATAAATTATACAATTTGTTTTTTAAAAACAATTACTCAGATACTCAAAAATGTGTTATCTGCGTCTAGTTCTGTGATACTTTATATATTTTTTCATCTTTCGATAAGATTTGGAATCAATTATGTTTGCTTATAATATTTTTATTATTTTATTGGTTGGTGATTTTTTGTTTAGAGGCAGTAGCCATTTTCAAGAACAATTTGATATCAAAACCAAAACATTGGAAAAGGTTATCTTTATTGATAAATACGCTAACTTACCTGTTTTGTCAATAATATTTAAAATTGTTGATTTCAATTTCCAAGAACTTAGGAATCAATTGAACCTAATAAAACAACTTAATTGGATTTCCAACAAATCTAATCCAACAAAGCTAACTATTAGTTAGCTAGAAATGGTCGGGCGGCGGCGGCGGCGCGCGGCGTCCCAATACACAGTTCCAATCTTCAAAGCTAATGCCAAGAATGGCACTTTTAGTTGTAAATATCTATAGACATTCGTTGTAAGCAAATAAAAGAAACATAGCTAAAAAGACGAATTTATACATATTTTTAAACTTCCTGGCTTCAAACTCAAAAGAATAAATAGCTCTAGATTTTAGTTATAAAATTTTATTGAAGCTTTATTGACAATTCAATTAACATCTATACTGAGAAAAGTTAATCGTTGCAGAGGGAATGTATTTGTCAATCATTTTAACATTCATATACATCATTTTAAGTAACATAAGCAAATTTAGTCAACTGAGTAACATTGTTTAACTAGGAAAAATAATCTTATATATAAAAATGAATCGCAAAATGTGTTGGTAAGCGCATAACTCAACAACGCCTGGACCAATTTGGCCAATTCTTTTTTTAAAATGTTCGTTGAAGCTCAAGGATGGTTTTTACGGCGATAAAAATTCCAATAATTGCCGGAAAAACCATAAAAACAGCCCTTTTCTTTTTCCCATACAAATGTTTTCTAACTAAAACGTAGTCGGCTTAAAGAATTTGACTTCAAGTCATATCAAATTAAAAAAAAAAGAAAAAAAGAAGAAAAAAGTGTAGATGTCGATTTGCTGTTGTTTTTCTTGGATTTTCTGTTACTTTATCTCTTGAGGTTGCTTTTGTCAACTGATAAACGGCTAAAACAAATCCATATATCGTGTTTTGTACAGAGTGTTAGTGTTAGTGTTTGTTTAGTTAGTGTGTAGTGACAAAATATTTTATATTTGATATGCCTCCTATAAGACGAAGCAATTTAGAAAGAAGAACCCGAAGCTAATTACCAAACTAATCGTACTGCACAAGAACGTGAAGACCAAATTGAACGTGAAAGAATTCGGATATTACAAACGCGTGAAGCGCGAGCGCGACATTCAACTAATGATCGCTCAAGTTTGAATCGAGCTGCTTTCAGTTACGATGTGTCAATTGACTACAGAAACTGTCAATGTGTTGTTATTGGTTCTATGAACTCGGTTTGCTCACACTGTAAGACATTGAAATACAAAAACGAAGCTAATGGATTGTATTGCGCAAATGGTAAAGTGAAATTGATACCATTGGATCCACCACCAGAGCCATTGTACTCATTGGTTTCAGGAATAGGAACAGATTCCATACACTTTTTGACACTTTTCCAACACTATAACAATTGCTTTCAAATGACTTCATTTGGGGCAACAAATGTAGTTCGGGAAAACTTCATGCCAACTTTCAAGGTATGTATTATAGCAGTTATTCATAATTATTTTAGCGAACAAAATTTTATATCACATAATTTAAGATGTTTATTGATAGATATTAGTTACAACTAAATATATAATTTTTAAGATCAAATATTATTTAAGTTTGATCACTGACAATCCATACATTTATACCCCATTGCTTATTTATTTTATTTTATAGTGTTTGGTACAAAAATAATTTAATTTTAATTAACAGATACAAGGGCAAATATATCACAGAGCAGGTTCACTGTTATCAGTGTCAGATAGCGACAGCAAATTCCTGCAAATTTATTTTATGAGCAATTCACCACAAGAAATTGATCTGTGTTGTGCAAATAACAATTTAGTAAAGAGGTCTATTGTAGAAAAATTACAAACTTTATTTCATGAACACAATCAATTGATTATATTGTTCAAAACTGCACTGGATCTGATGCCAGAAAATTGATAATCAGAAAATTGTAATCAGAGCTGTCAAATCACCTGCAGGTCAACATGCAAGACGTTAAAATGTATACCAACTATTGATGAAGTTGTTATCGTTGTAGTTGGAGAAAACTTGGAATCCCGTGATATTGTTTTACATCGTCGAAATGATCAATTACAACGTATAAAGCAATTAAAAGACGAACTTATTTAGAAGGTGTTTCCAAATGTTTCTCAAAATTACAGAAACCATGATTGGTTGAGCGAACGAGGTATGTATACTGGCTGAAAAAACATTAATGTAAATGAATTGATTTTCAAAATTCAAGAACAAATTACAGGCGAATCGAGGATATATGTATATGTATCAGTTGATTCGGCTACTAACCAAGATGATGTAGTCAATTATCCACCGGAATTTTTAAACTCGCTGGATTTGCCAGGATTGCCACCTTACAATCTTCAATTAAAGGTTGGATCAATAGTTATAAACTAACAATTGTTTCGAATCAAGTCTTGCATTTTTTTTTTCAAAATAACTGCCAAATTAACTCATAATTTTCTAATAAAATTAATATTTACAAAATAAACGTAAACTGTTATTATCTTTGAATTCTTTTTTTGGTGTATCAAAGGGGGGGGGCTGAGTGGTAGGGGTCAAGGCCCCCCCGGGAGAGTATTTTTTTTTAATTTTCTTAGGAATTGCCTTGAATTCATTTCATAGAAAAAAAAGATCTCATTTTTCTGGCAAACTTTCCATTATCTGGCTTTTTGCCTCTAAATTTTTGAAGCGTTTTTCAAAAAATGCCAACAAGAACAGCATAATATATTATTTTCGGAAAAAACTTAAGTTTCAACCCAATTTTTAACATTTCTCCATGAAATGCACCCAAAAAATAGGGCATATTTAGAGAACTGTTGGAATCTTGGAATACTTTCATATGCAGGGAGCCGTCTAAATTAAATACAGTCGGAGTCGAATTCCCTCTAAGTCGAAATTTCTTCTAACTCGAACAAATTCTTTAGATTCTTGGAGTATGGACTGAAGGAGAAAAATTAAGAACTCACCAAGATTGTGCTAATATTAGTTGTCACCTTAAGCGGAACAAAGTTTGTGGAAAGTGCTGAAAATTGCAGACAGCTTAGGATTTCCTTATTTCAAGGCTAACCAGATTTAAATGAATGGAAACAACATATTTCAGAAGTTGCCCGAAGATTTAAACCGGTCGAAATTTTTAATGTCAATGAAACGAGACTTTTGAACAAATGTCTGCCGACACGAACCTTGACTTCAAAGGGGAAACATGTTTTGGGGGGAAACACAGTATAAAAAGAGAAACATGCCTTGTTGGGTTCAACATGACAGGCTCATAAAAGCTTAAGTTCTTATTTATCGGATATAGCAAAGTTGATTATGTAGCCAACCAACGTTCCTGGATGATAGCTGATTTTATCACTAGATGGCTTTTAAAGTTCACTGTAAAGTTTGGACGATCAAAGCGCAAGGTATATTATTCTTCATCGATAACTGTCCTGCCCACCCAGAACAAGTTAAGGATAAATTAAAGTTTATAAATCTTCAGTATCGCCCCCCCCCACCGAAATTACTTTTTTTTTTAATAATTTTGTTGATACAATAGTGAATTACAGTAATGAACTAACAAGCCATAGAAGTATAAGAAGCTTTTTTTTAGTTATTGAATTTATTTATTTATTGATTTCTATCTTTCTTATATTCAATAAACTAACTCAAACTTATTATGACATCCCGTGAAAGTTCGACTTAGAATGAGTCGACTGTAGTTAGAGTCTTTCTGCACAAAAGTGTTCTTTGAAAATCTAATAACTAAAATTATCACTTAAGCCCTTGAAATATTTAAATGTAAGGTTAAGATATCCAGTATATATCTTTAATTTTGTCAGCTTCCTTTACAGAACACTTTTAAGCGGTAATTAAATTGACTGTCTAATGCCCAGTTTGGCCGCTCTATAGCCATTAAGTTTAAAAAATTTAATACTATATCATGCAATTATTAAAAAAGAAACTAAGGCACCTACATAATGTTCTTCCCTTGTAAACTGACATTAAGAAGATTTAAAATTATGAAAAATAGACCGCATACCTAATCTAATTTGCAGTTATCTTAACATTAATATTCAAAAATTAAATTCAGCTCGTGCCAAAACTAAATTGATTCAATTTAAATCTATTTAAAAAAGAAAAATGAACTGCCTGTTCAATTGACCTAAAATAATGGTCATCTGCGTCCATTCAACTGATCAAATTGCATAACAACTGGCTAACTGTTAAACTGCTATGACTATTTTTATGATTAAAATTAATTGATTATAAACATTTTGCTAATTAATAGAGTCAAAACACACACACCCCTTTATTCCTCAGTAGAAACAAATAGAACTAAGAACCAAAACAATGGGAATAATGGAAGTGAGAACATTGCCTAACCTAAATTATCTGCCTCCGTGGCGCAATTGGCTAGCGCGTTCGGCTGTTAACCGAAAGGTTGGTGGTTCGAGCCCACCCGGGGGCGTTTGACTTTTTTTTAAATTAAATTCGAATTAAAATAGTTCTTGAATCGTAAACAGGAAAACATGTAAAATCAGAACATTACTTTCGAGATATGGAATAATTATTAGAATAACATTACCAAAGAAAACCTTTAACAAAAGCTTCAAAGAACTACACTGGTCGAAAAGGTTTTGTTCAAAATGGCATTAAATTTGTACTTTTCCAATGGGTTTTGATAGCCTTCATTCAAAACCGACTTTTAAATGAATATATCACGTCAAGTTTTTGAATTAAATTTATGAAGTAGTTTTTTTTTTTCAATAAAATCCGTGATGGTTTTCCAAATCTATAATCCTATTCTTCAATATTGAAATATTTGTATATTGTATTCGCAAAAACTTCAAAAGTTGTTAGATTTCAACTGTCTTACAAAAATCTAAAAGAAACGCAAAACGGTTTGAAAGTAAGTTTTGTTCTTGTTACGAATCTGTTGTTTAACAAATCAATTATATCGAGTTTTTGAATTATTTTAAAAAATATAAAATTATGGTTGAAAACGGGTATTTTTAAAACTTGAGCAAATAGTTAAAATTAGAGTTTGGATTCGAAATCAGCACTAAAAATTAAGTCCAAAACGTATTTTCCAAAACTATTAAAGAATTAAACTCAAAGTTTTCTTGAAAATTCATATACATAGATTCAAATAAAGAATCATAACTAATGAGAATTTCCAGAAACTAAGTAAGATACTAAAATGCTTTAAATTGTATCTAACAGATCAAAATTTGTACTTTGCAAAATCATCATACAATTTATTGTCAAGAGATATTTTGAGTTTTACTTAGCCTTAAGAAAACTGTTTTTGGTTGTTTTTAACATTTTTAAAGGTTCATATTTTAAAAAACCTGATGTGATAGACAAATTTAAAGGCGAAATTGGAACATCTTAATCCTTTAAACAAATATTCTTTTGTGTGTGTAACATAAACAAAACTTAATTTTGTCGACCAGTGCTATCAATCTTTTTATGGTTATCAATCCAAAGAATAAAGCTGATGTCATCGTTTATCTACTTCATTTTAATCTTGGTGTTCTTTTTTTGATACAATCCCCCCCAGTTTTTTGTGTTTCCAAAATGTTTATTATCTTTAATTGATTGCAAAAAAAGACCAACGAAATAAACATTTGATCATTGTGACAAAATTAATAATAACATGGCGAGCCTTCTTTTGTAATTGATTGCTATTCTGGTGAAATAAGCAATTATATCAAGACATAAGAAAACGAGACTTAAAACGTGTTCGTCTCCGTGTCCACAAAGAATTAATGAATTATTTATTTAGTCGATCACTTGTATTGAGACAATAACTTAATATACTGTTGTAATTAAATAATCGTTTAAATATCATTGTTATTTAAAATTATTTATTACGACAACTTATCAAAAATATATCCCTAAAGTTATAATATTATAATATAGCTAAGTCCCATTTTAAGCTACAATACTGCAACTCGTGTCATGGAAAACCAGTTTGATTTTCAATTTCAAAACTTGTAGATACATACATTTTTATTAAATATATCTACATATATGTTTTTTTCTTTTTATTTATATAGATAGATATATGTATGTATATAGAAGATAATATTAAAAAGCGAAAGAATACAAACAAAAATATACAAAAATACATACACTGCGTTTCACTTGATTTAACACTTAAAATGAAAATGTGAAAATGGCTACAAAATACTTTCCAAAGTTAACCTAGGACCGAATGCCGAAGTCAATCTGCCAAATTCAACTGATTCAGTAGGTAGTTACAGCCAATTGTTCGTAAGCTTGAACTCTACGTGAACTTCAATCGAGTTGGATAGTTAAGTCACACGCTTGCATAACTTTTTCTAAGAAGTTATTGTAATCGATTCGATTTGTCGAATTAAAAATCTTAACATTTCTCGTCGTTTCAAGGTGTCTAGAACCTAAATAAAACATTTTTAGAGAGAAGTCTGTGTGTGCGTGTGTATGTAGGGTAAAGTCAGGAGGATTTGACATGTGGGAGGAATTGACATCAGGACTTTTCTAAAAAAGTGTAGACATTGGCAGCACTTTAGTTATGAAAAAACGAAGATAGTTACGATTGATTTGAGCTACCAAAAAATTATAACTGTGATCTGATCGTTGTGTGAAATAGAAAAAATTATTGTTTTTGAGTCCAGTTAATGTAATATTTGAGATAACTAAACTAATTGCAGTTTTGGTAGTAAGTAGTTTTAGTTATTTAAAGTGAAATATACAACACGTTGATTTGTTTTTAAATCATATTATACTATAAATATTGGTAAGCAACAACTCTTTATTTTTTTTAAAAATTATTTTCCAAAAGTCAACTGAAAGGAGGTTTTAACACCAATGTTGAAGGAGAAATTGACAGTGTCAAATCCTCCTTTATCACTTCAAAAAAGGAGTTTACAATAAACTTTTTTATCCTTTATCAGAATGTTAAAATGCCAAATATATATAAAAGAAAACATCCATCTCGCAATGTTAACGAAGCCAACATCCAAGAGGCAATTGAAAATATTGAAAAAAAATGAATCCGTTAGCAGTGCTGCTAAAAAATATGGTATAAATCGTACCACTTTAATTTTCCGACTAAAGAAAAGACGTGAAGGACAGTCAATCAATACAGAAAACAGCACGAAATATTCCAACAAACAAATTCTTACAACAGTTCAAGAAAAGGAGCTTTGCGATTATTTTAAAAAATGTTCTAAGCTTCATTTCGGTTTAACATATGAGCTAGCAAAACAGTTTGTTTTACGTAATTTTGTACGTCCGTACTTTCGGGAAGCTTTTTTCCTCGTTCATATCTCAAGAACCAGTAGAGATATCGACTTCAAATAAATTTTTTCATACAGAAAGAAACAAAAAGTAATTTAAAAAAAGTGAACATTTTTGTTAACATAAAATATCTCACGAATCAATAACACGTTATCCATTTTGCGGTTCCAAAAGTATAGGACAGGAATTCGACATCTGTCAAACTATGTTATTAAACAATTTTTTTCAGTTGAAAGTCAAACGGGTGCTTGAACAACAGGCAGTGTACGAAGCTCGAAGGTCGAAAATTACCTCAACAGAATCGATGCTTGCAACAATTCGCGTGGTGGTCATTTAAATGATGTAGTGTACACATAATGCCAAACAATACATTTTATATGTGTTTTATATGCGGCTATCCTCGATAATATCACGAATTCCATCGTGAAGATCTTCCATTGTGAATTGTGAAGTATTAGCATAGAACATATTTTTCACGTGGTCTCAAAGAAGAAAAAGTGCAAGATATTAAATTAAGTACAAGATCTGGGTGGCTAATTGTGATCACTTCTTTGAAAAATATCACGGTCAGAAAACTTTTCTTGCAAAACTCTGAACCGAAAATTGTGATTGATTTTATCATTTTGTAGTGAATTTTAAAATCAATGAGTTATTGAACCTTGAATCTGTCCATTCTTTTTTTAGTAATGCTGTTGTTTAAGTTGAATAAATATTGGCCTATTGAAAATAAAACCTTTTATTATAAATCTCAAAACATAAATAAATAGACAAGCTTTTCTGAAGCAGTAATATGTAAATATTCAACACATTCAAAGTAATTGGAGTGTAATTTCATAAAATAAAACAAAAAACAAACTTAATTTTATGTCTAGCAGACTTGATTGTTGTTGAGTTGACTATCTATATAAAGTCCAAAGTCCAAATGAATTCAATTTATTATAAAAAGTCTGTGTAGTGCATTATGAGGAGAGACTCCGAAAGACGTCATCGAATTCGAATTATTATCGTTATTCTTCTTAAATAAGCTAAAAGTAACTCCAACGTTGAAGATTATTATGAATGTAGTTTGCTGTGTTTGTTTTTTATTTTTCTGCTTTACAATAATTGGTTGAAATTAAGTGAATGCACGCAACAAGAAACGCATCCTAAAAATGATATTGAGATAATAATAATAATAAAACTGGTTAAGTGGTTTTTAATGTCTTATATTTCTTTTTTAAGTTGATGATTGTTGGGATTGACAGTCTTGAACACAAGAATCAACCATAAGACTATTTTTTTAATTCATGCATTGCATTTTTTTTAAACAGTTATGTATGTATAATTAGTTGAATACGAATTTCGATGTATATGTATATGACATATGAAGATGTTTTAAACTCTGGAGATGAAACAAACTTGCGACTGTTTGTAATTTTCCAGGAGCGATTGTAAGTTGTCGATATTAAAGATTTACTCAACCAAATTTTTCCTCACTATTACAAAAAACAAATTTTTAAGGACATTGGGTTTAACAATTTACCAGTAAGCAATTTGCTAAATATTAAGCAATTTACTAAGGTAGTCCAAAATTTTAAACCTTTTATTTCGTTTTGCTAAGTAGTAATTTGCTAATTGCCTTTCATTAAAAGACGAGCATCCAAACATGTCTAAAAAGTGACAGTTCGTGAAAGTAAACTAAGGAAATACATTTAAACGGACCTAATAATTGAAATTACGAACTGATGACTGGACCATTCGATCCACTGCTCTTAAAAGAGTATTTGTATAAAAATGTCATATGGATTTATCAAATTGCTAAAAGATAAAGTAGACATTCCGTGATTTTAACTTTAACACATTTTTTAAATCGTTTAAAATTAGGTAAATCATCTTTTAAACTTAGTTAATTGTTAAAAATGGCTTTAACTTTTTACTAAATCGTGTACAATTTTGCGCCATTGGAATCAATTTAAATACAAAATTGAAATAGGTGGTACAGTTTTAATACCACCACCACCGGTCTGGAAAGATTTAACGTTAACAAAATTTGCTGGAATCGTATATATGTATAAGTTGTGTGAAAAGTAGATGTTTTTGTATTAAAAACAAATATTTATTAGGCGTAAACATAAAACACACTTTGTAATCGGTCCGATTTGTCGAATTGAAAATTTTGACATTTCTCGAAGTTTTAAGGTTCCTAGAATAAACATAAATCAAAGCTTTTTTTAATAACGATGGCGACTTTAACTGCATTTTATTTTATATACCGTGAAAACAAATATGTACGTATATTTTGGAAAAAAAATCAATAAACGGTTTTTTTTTTCATAAATCAAAACATTATAAAATAGTAAAGTGGTTATGAAAATCCAACTTTCAGTTTTTTCATACAAATTTTTTTCATCATAATGCTCGATATCTGAATACATGAAGTTACTGACTTTAAAATAATTTCATCGTGTGCTAAATTTTGTTGTTATCGTAAGATAATGGTCTTAGAATAATCCAATCCGTACTAATACTACTAAAATTGGTGAAAATTAGTTTTCGACTAAAAATCGCGGGAACAAAAACAGATATTGAACCTAAACTTATTTTACCATAATGCAAAGTATTAAAAATGGCTTTCGAATCAAGTATGAGAGAACGTTATTGACTTAAAGTTTTTCAATCTCATAGAAAATGTTGTTATTAATATTTTGTTAAACTTTGAAGTTATCAGTGTGGGCCGCATCCATCCCTGCCTCTTTTTTCTTTTTAGACAGTTTTGGCTTGACTCAAAAATCAATAAGAAGTACGAGTCCTTTAGTTAATGGGAATAAGAATTATTTTGAAACTAACAATGAGTGTTGTAATAAACTAATGAAATTTGCGCTAGTACAATTTTTGTTTGCTTTACTGACATAAAGAACGCACTCATTCAGCAGAACGCGTGCATTTCAATTGTAAGGTAGTCACTGAGTATGTTCATAAACGTCAGACAATTTGTTTGATCTTATTTGAAAATTGTTATAAAATATCCAATACCTACAAATAGTTGTTTTAATTTTATAATGAATACGAAGGTGTAATTTGAAACTAAATTTTTCTGATGCAATTACTCAAATTACTCGTAGTAAATAAATTGACAAACTTGCAAATTTATGTATGTTTAAAGAAATGTCAAAGCTCACAGGACAGGTGTAAGCTTCTTTTATTTGCCATAAGTCATGTTCAAACTTACATAAACTGATACAAAATAATTCAAGTTCTTATAACATCTGATTGATGATCTTTAAACTTACCTTTTTTGGCAAGTTGATAAAGGGTGTCCCAAAATTAACGCAAGATTTGAATTAAGTAGAAAACGCCGTTTTTAGTCTTTTGATAGTTATATTTTTATTGACTCGTAAAGTACATAGGATAGGGTTATGTATGGAATAACACATCGGACAAATGGCCTCCACGGCTTTGCATGCACATGCGCACTCTTTTGTTGAAATTTTCCATGACCATTCTGCATAAATGTCGCTGAATTTCGTTGATGCAGCGTTGAATCTCCTCCTTTAATGCACGGGTGGTTGTGGGCTTGTTGACATAGACTTGTGATTTCAAATAACCCCATAAAAAGAAGTCTAATGGTGTTAAATCACACGATCTAGGAGGCCAATTTTGATCACCGAAACGAGAGAGTACACGACCTGGTAATGTCTCATGCAGTAATTGAATTGTTTCACGGGCTGTATGACATGTGGCACCGTCTTGTTGAAACCACATATTGGACACATCAATATCATCCAATTTTGGCAGAAAGAACTGTGTAATCATGTCGCGATATCGAGCACCAGTAACAGTCACTGCTTGACCAGCATCATTTTCAAAAAAAATATGGCCCAATTATGCCTCCAGCCCAAAATCCACACCATACAGTCACGCGTTGTGGATGCATTTGTTTTTCGACAATCACATGTGGGTTCTCCGAATCCCAAATGCGACAATTTTGGCGATTGACAAAGTTATCAAGATGAAAATGTGCTTCATCGCTTAGGATGATTTTGCTCGAAAAATCAGGGTCCATTTGTTGATGTTCAATAATCCATTCAACGAACTCTCTTCTCTGTCCATGGTCATTAGGCTTCAATTGTTTTGTTAATTGAATTTTGTAAGCATGAAGACACAGATCTTTGGTGAGTATACGCTGTAGAGAGGTTCTTGAAATTTGCAATTCTTGTCCACGACGTCGAATTGAGGTTCCTGGATTGTCTCTCACGCACTGCTTCGACATTCACATTTGAACGGCTTGTTTTTGGACGACCAGTGTGTTTGGCGTCTCCAACGGATCCAGTCTCCATGAATTTTTCAATTAATCTCTTCACAGTTGACGAAGTTAAAACACTATTCCGATCATATTTTGTATGAAATTTTCGAACTGCAGCCGCCAAGCTTTCACTATTTTTGAAATATTCTTTAATAATGAAGACACGTTGTTCTCTCGTGTAACGCTCCATTTTTAATAACCCTATACTGTTAGCTGTCAAATTGCTTTTTTTCAGGGTTGCTAACACTTCACTGCACAAATGGCGGCAAATTCAAACCTTGCGTTAATTTTGGGACACCCTTTATAAATGTAAGCCAATACAGTATTAAGTCAAGTTTATACTTGTGTCAAAATATAAAGCTAATCTTAAACTTTACTTGATTATTGTTTGATTTATTAATCTTATGCATTGCTTCAACTAAAGTTTTATATACATACATAGGTACAAATAGTTCTTATTAAATTCGGTACTATATATTTCACTATCATACAAAATAAAACTTATAATGAATGTGTAACTAATGAGAGTATTGTTGTTGTAGATAATTATGTTTAAGTATTTTCTGTGCAAAAAACCTGAAGTCTAAAATTAATGGAACCTACAAAAATACCAATGCAGTTGGCTTAATATGAAGTTCCTTATGTAGTTTGAATCTGTCCATTTCAAACTGAGGTGTGTTTTTTATCAAAACTATTAGGTTTTAAAATCAATTCTGGAATTTTTGATTTCTTAAATTTTTGTGACGAATACTAAAACATTGAAATAAAAAAAAAACACAAAATAAAACAATAATTTTGTGTGTTTTTTTAAATACATAAAAGTTTCCTATAATTTAAATTCTCTACTGGAAAGAAAAATAAAGGTCAGTTAATATAAATTATCTAAATAAAAAAGTAGTAACAAAAAAGCCTGCGAAACAGGTAACCAATTCAATATTGTATTCATGAGTGGTTCTGCATTAGTTTCAGGAACTAAATTTTGTTTACAATTTTATTAACTATACATAATGTTGTTACTTTCCATGATGAAATCAAACAACAATATTTAAACTTTCTGATAAAACTATTTTAAACGTTCTTGCTTTATCGGACGTTGTTTTGTTGCTTAGTGATTAATAAACTACTAACATTAATTTTTTAGTTTTTGTTTACTTGTTAACCAAGGTTATTGTTTAAAAAATATACGAATTGCTTATTAAAATAATTTTGTTTTTATATCATTTGTTGAGGGTTTCATTGATATCATAAGCTTGAACGTGTGGATGGCGTCCGAGGTTTATGTGCAACGTCTTATTCCGGTTATGGAACTCGCAATCCAGTCTATTTTTTATCAAATTTGATCTTTTATATCAAAATGCCACTAAAAAATACATATCCGAAATCTTATGATTTTAATGTGTATTAACATCATGAAGTCATATAAGCCAACAAGCCAATTTAAAATTATTAGAATAGCGAAATTGAAATGTTTTTCACTCTAAATGATGCCCATAAGCCAACGTGACATTTTTCATGTTTCCACAATATTGTATTGTAAATTGAAGGCTCGTCTAATGCTAATTGATTTATTCTTATTGGATCTGTGGGGCAGATATTGGATTCATGTAAAAAAATTCAACCCCCAGGGTTTATTTTATCATTCATGTCTCTTTGGTCGCACAGTGGCAGTGGTGCCAAAACGACTTAAATTCCCAAAAAATAACTCTGAAGTTAAAGATATATTAGGTATTTTTTTTAAGGTTTTAGAAACCTATTTTATAAAGATAACTTTTAAGAAATATGTTTGCAAAAAGGGTACAATAATATTAAGTTGAAAATTTTAATTTCAAAAGCATAAGAGCATGTATGTTCGACCCCTAGATGTGTATTTTGTTTTTCTATTCTTAAAAAAAAAAACAAGCCCTCAAAAGATTTCATCATAATTTATGCGATATCAAAAGCAACACGTACGTTATGTATGGACGTACACAACACACATTCAAATAAACTGCCCAGTCCGGCCTCTTTCGAAGAGGCGTGAGTCCAAAATTCGTGCCTGATGTGTGGTTTGTTTCTATCTTATCAACTTGTTTTTGTGATATAAATAAACATGTTTATTTAGTTGATAAGTTTATGTATAGTATGTTAATTTTTTTTCGCTTAAAATGAAATTTGTGTTAATAGCTCGCTAATTGTGATAAAATTATCTTAAATGTCAAAAGAATTGATGTTAATAATTTAATCTTAATTAAGCTTTGTTATATCAGTCTATCGTTGGTAAGAAAAATATTTTGATTAAACAAATATAAAATTTCCCAAAAAAAAAGCGGGAAGATGAAAGGTTTGTTTATAAGAAAGATACATATTATCTGTTCTAATTACTTATTTCTGAAATGTAGGCATTGTTTGTTCAATCTTGGCTCTTTTAATAAACAAACATTTTTTGTGTCACTTATTAAGAAAAGAAAGTAATTCTGTTGACCTCTAAAATTTTAAAAATGTTTGAATTAGAAACTGATTATTTGCATTTCTCTTAACTGAGTTTTTGAAGAGTAATTCTAAAATTGAATGTTTGAGATATTCTATATCAGATTCACAAAATAAAATTATGCGATTGTATGTAAATTGTATCTTTATTTTATAATCGAACATTCCTTTCATCTTGTGTCAATCTATTTTGGGCTCTTTGTAAACTTGCTATCAGACTTCCCGATCAAAGCAGTCTTTCAAGCCGAGGTATTGGCAGTGACATACGCTTCAAAACAGGTCTCAACGATATGGTGATATCACGAACTGATATCACCATTTTCACTGTTATCCAAGCAGGAATAAAATATTTCTGCCACAACAATCAAATCGAAGCTTGTAAATTACTGACGCCAAGAACTAACGGTTTTTGGCTCACAGCATAACATTAGAATCTGCTGGGTACTATAGTCATAGTGGTCATAGAGATATGCCTGACAATAAAAAGGCTAACGAACTTGCAAGGCAAGGTACCAAACTGGACCAATCAGATGTTGACTCTAGCATAAGCATCCCATTATGCGAATTAATATAGATCATTAGTAACAAAACGCTCCAGGAAACCAATGAACAATTGAAAAATCCTTGAAACCTGCGCCCGCCACGGCCAGGAAATTGTCTGTCCAAATTTTACGAAATAAAATCCCTTTCGATTGTCCACTCCGACAAAAATCTCTATAATTGCTTGTGAGTATAATAACCAACCACAACCTGTTGGGATACTACAGGAAGAAAATGCGGCTTGTTGACGACGACATGTGTACGAGATGCAACGATGAGGAAGAACACAAGGGCACTACTTATTTCCTTTGTCACTGCCCAGCATTGTGCTCACAAGATACAAATTCTTAGGAAAATACTTAACACTTCGGTATAGTCTTGAAGAACTCGAAGCGTTTGCAGGAAGCAGTCTCTTACGTTTTATCGAACCTTTTAGTGGCTGGCAAATGACAGTAGCTAGAATTATAGGTTATACACTCACTTTTCAGAGAAGTTATAAAACTTTCAGGCTATCACAACAGCCCATTTACCAACCTAAACTTTTCATTATGATTTCGTAAGATTTAATAATGATATGATTACCAAACATTTTCTCTTCCCTTTTTTTCCAATAAATATTATTTTTGAGCGTTTTAAAATCTGAAATTAATCAATTAGCGCATCTAATGGGATTATCCAGTTCTAGTGGTAGTTTGGATTTGTCAAAATAATAATTTGGAAAATATTGTTAGAAAATCAACATTTCTCAAAAATAACACGGTCGGAAATTTGTTCTGTCTCACCATTTATCCCGATCGCGAGCCAACCTAATACACTTGCGCACCCCAAGGCTTCGAGCGTCTTAATCTGCGCCATCTCTACAGCGGCGTAAGCATGGTCATCAACAAAGGACGTTCCTCTTCACTCATTTGAGGTGCTTAATTTTTGACACAAAATTAGGTACATTGCGCATACAGTTAATAATTGTAGCGCCTCCGGAATCCTACTTTCTCACATAAGGGGCAAACAATTCTTCGCAAGATCTTCACGCTCCGCTACCTTGATTGTTTGACCAATTGTTCTTCTCACAGTCGACGCCTCCATGTACTTTGTTTTTCTTCACTGATGTACAGTCCAAGATTTTGTTCCGCCTGCTCGATCTGGATGAAGGAATCGGTTCTACCGATGATGTCGACATCGTGGTGACGATGGTCTCTCTTGTTGACGTTCCAGAGTGACGGATTGCTTTCTCCGACGCCAGGTTAAAGAGGAGGCAGACCAAACCATCCCCTTGTCTGAGTCCATAGTATATGTTGATTGGTCTGTTGAACCTTCATAGTCGTGTCCATTTTCTTGTTTCGTTTCATTTTTAGTAATGTTTGTTACTTGCCAAATGTCAACAGATGACAGCTGCCTAAATAGATGGCTATTTAAAATACAGCCTCTCACTGGGATATTATGTTCTCAATTTGACATCTCGACAGACAGAGTGACGTTAGTTTTGCTGATTCTGACATTGTCTTGGTTGATTGTATAGAAAAGAAGTTAAGTTTATTTATTCATAAGTGGAACAATGTATTCTTACAACTTGATAAAGTCTACTTGGCTAAACAGTAAACAAAAATACTGCTTAATTTTCAAAACATGTCGATCAGAAAAATAAACAACAAGCCTTAATCTACAAATATCTAATGTACTTATGTATGTTATGATATTTTTAAAAAAAAAAACATTGTTATAAAAATAAATAAGGATCTTCAATTATTCTTGATGCAGCACGCCAACGAAACATTTATATCAAACAGCAATTTTAAATAATGTTATGGACTTTAACCCCATTCACAAAAACAAAACAAAAAAAACATCAAAAACCCGCTAAATTTGCAGCTAAATATTGTTTTTGTTAATTTAATTGAGCTTAAAATAGATGTTATTATTCCGCATTTGAACTTTTATTTAAAGAGTTTATTTTTCTTTATTTATTTTCAGGTATGTGTTTAAGAAAATCTTTAGGGCGATCGTAAGTATAGTAAAATATAAATGTGATGCCAAAACAAAGGGAAAGAAAAAACTTAAATGAAAAATAAAGCCATATTTTTGTAATTAGGTAAATATAATTTGATCATTCTTTAGAAATATCCTCAGTACATAAAAAGATTTGTTAAAAAGACGTTTAATTGATTCTATTTTTTGACATTAACGGTTTATTCAAAAAGTCGCGTTCTTTTTTTTGACGTAACGATTTAGTGACGTTTGCGTTTAGTATACATTTTATATAAAAGTACGGTTTTATTTCTGATACAAAAATGTACGGGTTACGTAACGATTTATTAAGAAAGGTGTCGTTTTGTAGGAAAGTGTTGAAAACCTAAACGAAAATAATCTGACAGCTGACAGTTGAAAAATACATTTTTAATTTTGTATACATTTTGGAAACCCATTATAACAAAAAGCCCTTGAAGTTGTTGATAAGTCAACTATCAAATTCAAATGGATTTGAAAGGCATTTTAACTATTGAAAAAGTGTTGACATTTGCATTTAGAAGAACTCGAAGGTTTTGAGGTTTTTCGTTATAGCTCTTAGTATTTTATATTATTACCAAACAATTTTATAGAGAAAGTGTGATATAATCAAGTCAAGAACATTTTTAGAGTTGGGGAATAATCTAATATTGATATTTATCAATTGTTTGGCAATTTTGTTAATAGTTTATAGAACAACAAGGAAAAATAAACTCGAATATGTGTGTAACAGGTAAGCAGATCTTTTTTAGTTTTGCCCTTTTGATTGGTAAAATACAGAAACCAAAAGATTAACCTTACGCTAAACACAAGATAACATGGAAACTTTATAATTCTGAAAACTTGCACTGGAGGAGTGTTGGGAAATCATGGATATATGTATGTATGTAACATGGGGAGGAATTTCTGCATCGAAAGTAATCTCATTAGAAAATAGTTGAATTTGCCAAAAGTACAGGGTATTCATCATGAACGTACGAGTATATGTTTAGTAGAAAGATGGGGGACCGCCTCGAAACCTACCGCGTGCTGTTGTCATGTGTTCTTTCTCCTCTGTCCTTCTGTCTTGTATTAATGTCTTGTGTTGTTTTAACCTTATATAGTCTAGTCGCTCAAGGTGCTGTGTTCTCTACTCTGTACATTTATGTGCTGAGTAGTGTGAAATGTAATGTAATGTATAATGTAATGTAATGTGTAATGTATAATGTAATGTAATGTTTGAGTGATTTAAACTTCAACGAAACAAGACCAAAATTTCTTAAATCTTATAAAAGCCATAACAATCTTTTGTCATAAGAATGTCATAAAGACTAGCTTTGATATTTTTTTTAATTCCCCCAAAATAGAAAATGTTTTCAAAAATAGCAAATAAAAACGAAAATTGCTACGAAAAATAATAATATGAAATATTATGACAGTTTTAATTAATATGTTTATTCTTTTATAAAAACATGAAATCATTAATAAAATATTGAAAACAATGATCAACAATTAAATGAAACCCTTAATTAAGCAGAGCAACCTCTAATTGTAATGGGCTACTCAACTCATATAGTTTTGTTTACTTGAAAAAAAAAACTATTGACAAAAACCTTGGACTTTGTAACTTTTGATTGATATTCTGTTATTGTATAGATTCAATAGATTTGATTCAATATAAACAAAATACAGATATAATTATTTATTTATACTTTTTTAACTGAATATTGACTGCAAATTTTATGCAATTGATATAAACAAAGAAATTAAGCTGAAAAATACAACTTTATTTTACAATCACGTGAAAACATCATGAATAGTTTAAATATTTTTTTGTTTAAATTTTAAAGTAATTAAAAATTGCAATGATAGGCATATTATAAAATAATTAATTATGATTCAACCAAGCACTTCTGGGTTTAATTGAACATTGTTCTGGTTGAAAAATGACACCAAATGTCACAAATATACAGAAACATGGTCCTCCTATGTAGCTATGTATAGTGATCATGATCACGTACTCTACTATGACTGATATTTTGTTAACGCCGAAGTTTTCGTTGCATGCTCCCTTTAAATTTGTAACCTTTCAGTTTGATTTCATAAGTAGGTATTTTATTAACTTTTTACATGTGCATAGTGCTCAATGTTCTTAAACGATTGTACATGTATTTTGAGCACGATAACCTGACATTTTCCATTTTGAAAATGACTATTTTCATACTCTTAAATGTCAAAACAAACAACATTGTGAATAAACAAAGTTGTCTTTATTTTTAAGCTGTTATCTTTTGACATCTGATGACAGGTATAAACGACGCCATTACTTAAAATGAAACCATACAGGCTTCCACAACGCATTGAAATTCTCTAAGAAAATGTTGAAAATTTTGTAATCAAAATTCTCAGTTTTGCACAAACAAAAATCCTGAAAGTGTTGTCAAAATTCTACACTGAGATCTTGTGATTTAACTTTAAACCCGATCATTTAAAATGTCTGTCATTTCCTGATTTAAATCCAAAACAACAATTTCTGGCTGTAATCTGTCATTGGAATATTGTGTGAATTTGAAACACAAATCAGTGGAATGATTCATTTCACTTTTGGACAAAAAAGTGTCAGCTGTTCAGTAAAATGAATATCCGTCTGGAAAGTAGAGAAATACGATTTTAGCAAAAACAATTATTTGAGTGGTTTCCGATCGGGCAGGGATTGATTTCAATGATAGCTATAACTAGACTTTAGATATCTATAACTAAAGATGACACAGCCTTTGAACTTCTCGCGTAAAGCAGAAATTCTATCGTTATCTGGGTAGTGAGCGGCACCATCCTGTTGGAACCACATATCTATATATCCCTAATTTCTCCAAAGCTAATGCTAAGCTAGACTTATATGTCAATTTAGTACTTAAAATATTATCCTGCATTCTATATTTTTAGAAATAAAGTGCCAGTTTGAGCTATCATTGATTTTCGTTATTTGTTGGTTATAGCTTTCATTGAAAATTTCTGTGCATGGACACAAATTCCATGATTGGAATCAAGCATTTAACGTTAGAGTATGTCATTGACAACTGACAGGTGGAAATGAAAAGAAGATAGACCGCTTTCGGTGGAACGATTTTTGTTTAAATAATAAATCAATAATCAGCTGTTCATATAAAACAATTTCATCTTTGAAAATTTAAATATAGATACGACAGAGAAAAGTTCTGGTTAAATATTGTATTTTTTTTAATAGAAAAAATCTACTACTTATCACCTTCATTTTGGCAGCAGACATAACAAATTGGACTCTCTTAATCGCTTTTAAATCTCGAAGCAAAATTTTCAATGATGAAAACCAATGAAATTGAGAAATACATATGTATGTATGTACCTACCTACTGAATTTTTAGTTGCAAATTTCTTAAGTATACGAGTAAATTTACGTCAGAATTATAGGAAACCTTATTTCTAAGTAAAATTATTATCAGCTTTGGAAAAATTCCAACATACAAATTTAAACAAAAATTCAAATCATAAAGCTGTTACCTATAGCAAATGAATATTACTTGTGAATGTGTTATCAGCTTAATAACGATTGTTTGACAGCATTGACAGCAAATAGAACGAAAAAATAAAATGAAAACACCATTATTAATTATTATTTTTACAATACATAAATCAATGGGCGTGTTTTTGTTTATTTTGTTTTTTCACTTAAATAATAGTTAAATTAACCAAAAAATCTAGATAGACTGGGAAAAAATAGAGACACAGATAGAGAATGTGAAAAATTGAAAGAAACAAAAATAATGGCTGCTTTTCTCTTCCTTTTTTTCGTGTGTAAAAGGTTTTGGCAAAAACTATTCAGCAGTCACAAATAGATGGCGTTTCTTATTACTTGACATGGAAATATGAGAGCGGATTATATGGCGTTCTCGTAAAACGTTCTGGCTGTACATCGGCTCTTAGGATCACTACACCGGACGGATTTACTTTTACTTTAATTTTTGTCTGTGGACTTAGTACGCCATAGTCGACATCTTCATAGAGATCCTTGAGAAACACAAAAAAAAGGAAAAATATGTTACAATGGTTAAGGTCTTGCAAGTTGATGCTGATGCTTACCTCAACTCTGTATCCAGTGGGTGAAGTAAGGCCGAGTTCACGAAGTGTTACTGCAACATCTGAGGGTGTTCCATCCGTGCGACGGTTCACAAATGCTACAGCGTAGGAGTAGTATGTTTGATAAATGGGAGCTATCGGCCGTGACCAGATTTCGATTCCCTTGTGTTTGTAAATCCTTCGACCTTGGATACCAAGAGGATCCTGATCAACGGCAATGATCTTTCTGTTTTGAAGAATGGCTTTGAACTCTGGACGAATAGTTCTTAAATCTACTGACATAAGAAGTGGCGCTGCCAATATTGCCCAGATGGCGAATTGAGTTTTAGATTGCTCATAGCTCAGTCCAAAGTTACCAATAATTAACTAAAACAAAAACAAAACAAATTTTAGGTAAAAAATATATTATCATGGGTATATTGCAATGATGTAAGTTACCATATCTGGATCATTCCAATGTCCAGGACCAGCATTAGGTGCAATCACATCCTGATTATTGCCATAGTAATCGATGATACTCTCCACCGAAGCCCATGAATCTTGAATATCATCAAAGTTCCTCCACAAATTGCAATGCTCTATGATCGAAGAGAAATTCGGACTGATGCCGGCGTAAATTTGATATACTGGCCAACTGCATGAGTAGATCATTTGTCGTCCAGTTCTATTCAAATGTCTACCAAAATCTGGATAACCGATATCCATGTCTAATGGCAGCGAATAACACCCATCAAGTTTCACATAGTCAACGTCCCAATCGGCAAACAAATCAGCATCGAGTCTTTGATAGCCAATGATGCCGGGATAACCTGCACAGGTGTAATTACCGAAATCTTCATAAATTCCGAATTTCAAGCCTCTCGAGTGAATCTGAAAGTTTTTAATTATCACTATAAAGTATTTCGAAACAAGAAAATGTTGGAAAAAACTTACATAGTCCGATAGAGCTTTCATTCCACTGGGGAATCGTCTACGATCTGGTACTAGTTGTCCCTGTGGTCCTCGGGATTTTTCTAACCAACAATCGTCAACGTTAATATACTCGTATCCAACTGCTGCGTATCCTTCTGATATCACTAGATCAGTCATTGTACGGAAAAGATTTTCACTGTGGATTTAAAAAAAACCGTTGAAAATTCAAAAATTCTGTAAGACGGTTATAGAAGATTGAACAGAAAAAAGTATGCACTTCAAATATTAATTCTTTGGAGTTTGGAATTGTTATTTGATTGTCTTAAATGTTGCATACTTTTACACGACATATATCTTCGGTGGAAATACCAACTATTTGAGAAGCACTGTTTTAAGATATTCAACATAATTTGAGTATGATGATGCGAGATATGCAATAATATTTCGAGGTATAACTACAAACTGATTTGAAACTTTGAACAGATCTCTTCAATTGATTTCTTGCTTCTATTGACCAAATAAAGTGTTAAAAAGGTTTTAGAGCAGATTATGTTATAAAATAAATTAACCATAAACTAGCGTCTGAAAGTGATAGATGCTATAATTTTTGTAAATGTTGTCAGTTATATTTTGACATTTGTGAGGTTAACAGAACATAAACGTCAAAAACACGTTAATGGTTATGTGTGTACATATTGACACATGGAGTCACGGCATCTGGCAGTCAACAAAATACATGTTGAATTATGTTTCTGATATATTTTGCACCAGCAGGGGTAAAATTGGCTGTTAAAATAGACGAATTTTGTCTGTGTAAGGTGATAGTCAAATTGATGATTGATTAATCACCAAAAATGTGAAAGATATTTTCCAACAAATATGAGGTTTCTGTCGCACTTTAAAATTTCACCATGGCAACAATGTGTTTTGACAATTGTAATCGGAAATTGTTCAATCGAATTGAATTAGCTTACACATGCAGAAAGCTTGGTGATAGTCAACTTATGGAAATTGTTAAAATAAACTAGAATTTTGCAGTTTTTCACATGTGTTACGAAGAGAATAGTTATCAAAAAATACAATTTTTACCCTTTTTAAATAAATCATAGATATCCATTTTCAACAAAAGGTTGTCTTAACAATTTTTAAAATGTTATAAATTTGCAACAATTTAAGTCCTACCGTGAGCATTTATTTGTACGTGGTGTGTTGGTTACCGCCTGAACACCATTAGTGAATCTTGAAGCTTTAAAAAAAACGCTTGAAGCAGAAACTGTCATTAAAAATGCTCATTTTGAAGCAAAGGACGTCCACAACAGTGAAGCGCGACAAGAATTGAATCTGCACAGCATCAAGTCAAGTCAAAGTTTTAAACTTGATCACTCAACTATCCATATAAATTATACAAATGTCAAAGTAATAGTTCACTCTACTTGCGCTTCAGCTTCGGCTTCAACTTATTATAGCGCTGTGTGTTGTTTTTCGTACTTTTCAACTTTGATAGTACCATAAGCTTCAGCTTCACCATTGTGTTCGGCACTTTAGTGCGTAGGACTGTCATGCTAAAGGTCTTGAGTTCAATCTCTGCATGTGCCACCTAAAGTTTTTCACGGGTACTGCGACTGCCTCTCGTGAGGAGTTGACAAATCCTCCAAGAATTATTCTTGTCATCAAAAGTACTTTCTCAAATTAGCCGATCGAATTCGGCATAAAACTGTAGGTCCTCTCCATCTCCGACATGGCTTGCACAAAGGAATGGTTAAGAGTTGTAAGTCACTAGGCCATAGTTCTCAACGGTTAGTTGCGTCACGTAACTTAATTTTATTTGGAATATACTTTTATACACATATTTAACCATTTTTAAGTGGAAGAAACACATATTTTATTTTGAAGTTGTAATTTATTTATAAAACTTCAAATTGTTGTAGAATGATTTGTTAAAGCCTGCCAAATTTTCGGTTACCGTGTCGTACCCGTCGGAAAAACACAACAATTTTCAAAAGCTTGGTAAACCTAACAAAATTTATATAATTTATAACTAAATCCTCAAAAACAGAATCTTGAAAATAAATTATAAAAACAAAAAATAAATTATAAAAACAAAAAAGCATTTGAAAAATCTAACCATACAGTTTAAAATAGCAAGTAAATCAAAATTGAATTTAACACTCAATTAAACATCAACATTTCAATATGGTATAAGGTGAAAAATCTAAACCACTGACAAAATTTTTGTTAACCTTTGTGGTTTTTTTAATGATGACAATGAAATGAACTGCAATAAGTTTTTCTATTGTTAAAACTTAAAATTGAAAGCAACTTCTGTAAAACGACTGAAGGTAAAATAAAAAAAGAAAACCATCCAATTATAATATATGTTATAATTTGTGGGAGCAAAAGAAGTTTTATACTTTTTTCACATTCGTTCCCTCGCTCGTTATGCTTTGTTTTTCCGCGATTAAACTGATGATGAATTGCACAAGTAGACTTATTATGTCTAGATTGTTTTCTATAATTCACTTAAATTATAAACAATAATAATAATAAAGACTTTTACAAAACCTTGTGCATGATGGGCGTTTACAAATTAAGACTAGACCAAGACAAGACCTATTGTTTACGCACCAATTCATCTAAATTTAGAATATATCAGACAATTCATCATCGCTTGCTGCCTCCGCCCGCCTCGACCGTATAATGCTTATTGCTTTTATGATGTATGTACTGTGAGTTATACATATGTATGTTCACCTTAACCCTATTAATTATATAGACAAACAAAATTATGCGTGTAAACTACAACATCTTTTCGATGATTATTCTTCTGTCAAAAACAAAAGAATTCTGTCAGAAACTAAAGATAAAAACTGCATTAAAACGTAAAATATATTCAAATTTTGCAACGTCTAATAATTTACTTGTAGTTAGATTCTTTTGACTTTAACGGTTTTCCGGCAAGGCCAAGACAAATTGTTAGACGGTAATAAACTTGGAAAACTAAACTTCACAAAGAAATCCATAAAAACAAAATTATAGCAGATTTCCCTTAAAGCCTTTGAACCGCAACGGTAATTTGCAATATATTTTCTACTGAATTTTTGCAGTTTTTATGTCTATATGGTGTATAGGCTTTGCCTGAAGAAAAGAGCCAAATCAAGCGAAACAAATTTTGTTTGCTGCTTCTATTGTGTTTCCGACCTTATTATGGAAAAGTTACTATTATAAGTTTATTTTTTCTTTGTTCTTGATTTTTATAATAAAAGTCTTTATTGGATGGTACATTAGTTCCGCGAGAAAGATTAATTAAGTTAACTTCTTCAATAAATGCCGTGTCTAATTCTAAGATTGTATCTTTTTTTAACGCCTTCATAATAAAAAAAAGGTTATGAGAAAGCTGATTTTTTTTTATAAATCAGAATAAGGTGAAATAACTTTTATAACCGCGAAAAATCTCTTTTGGAAAAACATACAAAAATGAAAACTAAGATTAAATTGATAAGATTGACCAAAAGCTTTGTATCTCAGGAAGCCTTTAATATCCGTCATTTTATGTCTTCGTAAAAATAAAATGAAATTTATGGGGAAAGTTTTAAAGGGAATTATTGTATTATTATGTTTTCTTATCGTTTATTTCAAAAGAAAACATTAAACAAATTTATTGCCACTTTTTATTAACCCAAACTATTGTAAGGGTAAACAAAATAGATAGGAAAACTTTGAATAAATAAACTTTCACAAATGATTCCTAGATTAACGAATATTTGGTGTTCTTATCCCAATTACCGTGTGTAATAGGGTCTTTCATTTTATGGTTTTAGAAACAAAGCTAAATAAAATACGCGCAATGATAAATTTAATGCATCTAGAGAAAATTCGTATGGGGACGATTGTTACTATTAGTTTTTAATAAAATGAAAAAAAAAACGCCTAACGTGAATATGCTTAAAAACTTAATTTCCAAGTTTTACCTCGATCAACTAAATGGTTTGGGCTGTAGGGGCTAGGACAAACAGACGGACGAAATCGGGGACCCACTCTTTTCGACTTCTCTACCATCGTTATGTAATTTTTCATTAAAATCTCGAGTTCGAAATTGTTAACGAATGCCATACTTGGCATATAGTTCCTATAAGTCGCAATTAATATTGCAAAGGCGTTCGTGTGAGATTTATGACCAAAAAAATGAAAAAAGCCTTAATTGGTCGTGTATGGCTTGTTGCCCTACTTTGTTGAAACCACATATCGTCCAAGTCATAATCTTTAATCCTGGACCAAAAAGGTGGAGTATGACAAGTACAATTGGTACGAACACCGCGCCAGCCGGGAAATCGATGAATTCGTTTGAGTCAGCAGTTTTTTAGTACGTTTTAGTTAATTATAACGCTTTGTTTGATTGCAAATTGATTGATTACCGTGAATGAATTATATTATGACACTTTAAATGACACCTAAGTTTAACAGGTGTCAAATGCCAGCCTTATCAACTTGAAACCACGAAATTATTTATTAATTTATCAATTAAAAAGTCTAATATTAAAAAGTCTAAGAGAAACCTTAATTGGTTCATTCAACCCATAGTTATTTCTATGAGGAGGAATAAAAAAAGTTCCTATCTATTTCGTAGGACCTATCTATTTGCGTATATGACAGCAATTCAGAACAAAATACCCGATTATCGAAAATGTCTTTAACAAATAAAATATAGCTACTGGACTTGTTTGCGATATTGATCGGTAAGAGAATGGGCAGGTTCAGGTGACATAAGGGTCTTGAAAGTAAGGTGAGTTTATAGCATCTGATTGGCCAGCTGTGTAAAAGGGTTCCTCGTCAAATTGGAAATGAAGTATAGGTAGGTAATATTTCTTCACAATTCGAAATGAAAATCGTGACGGACTTGTAGTTTGCCTGAGAACTGTTTTGTATACAATAATGTGTTTGGTATGTTTTGTAGGATGAACTGAAGGTAGAAGTTAGTGAAGTAAAGTTCGGAGTTTAATTTATGAAACTTGAAAAACTAACTAGTTGACTTGGTCGAAATTTACGTTCAAGGAATGCAGTTGAGTGCAAATGAATTCCCTTATGTTGTCTGAACCTGTCCAATATCTTGCTTTAGCTTTCTCAACCCATGCCTTGTGAATCTTGTTTGTATTCTATTTTTAATATATTATTCTCATAGAAAGGAACCAAACAAAACAACACAAAAAAAGGTCTTCATTGTATAAGCATCTTTAAAATTCTTATCGAATTCCATTTTAAAAAGCCGAGCATAGAATTTCCTTTTGAGACAAAATAGTCAACGTGCGATCGAAAATCAAACTTTTGATCAAAATGCACACCAAGATCCTTGATAGATTAACTTTATGGAAATGATATTCGTTCGATATAAAGAGATGGTGATGTATTTGCGCTATATATTATGTTGCATTTGGAAAAGTGCAGCTTAAGGTGATTGTAATTGTACCATTGAAGAAAATTGTTAATAACTACTTTCTGTAGTTCCTTGAGAAAGCCACAATATGACATCAATATGTATGGAGATGCATCCATTTTTTTTAATAATTTATTTTCTGTTGGATAAATAAGAATCAAGCCATTTCATGAGAGCTACATGTAAACCCATTGTTTTTAACTTCTGCAAGAGAAGACTATGATGAAAGCGGTCAAATGCCTTACAAAAGTCGGTATATATAGGACATCAACTTGTTAACCCTTTTCTATGGAATTCAAAAAAAAATGGTAGAGGCATAAGTTTGTACACGTTGATTTTGCTTTTACAAAACCATGTAAGTAATGGGACAAGAAGTCCTTATAATACAGATTATTGGTTACTACCTTTAAGAATAGCTTCGGAATCGCGGAAAACTTTGAGATAGGCCTATAATTGCTTACAAAGTGTTACCATCATCAAAATTAAGACCATCTTTATACACAATCAAGATGAAGGATTTCTTCCATTCTTCTAGAATGGTTGATAGAGATTTATTGAAGATACTGATCAAAACCCAACAAAGGGAAGAAGAACATTATGATAAAAGTATAGAAGGGATTGAATCAAAACCAGCCAATTTAGTTATGCCTACATATTTCGTTTAAACTTTTTAAAACTTTTTCTGTTAACTTTGTTAACCAAAAGTCGAGTAAAGGAATAGTGTTGGGGTATAAGTCAACATTGAAAAACATGATCTTTATCTTTTGGAGTTGAGAAATACCCAAATGAAAATGATTATGTTTGATTTCAGTGTACAGCTGATATTGTCCTTATAAAAAATTGTAAGAAAGTCTTTCTTCAATTGGAAAAACATTTTCACGATCAGTACATAGCTTTGTCAATCTACCGAGAAAGAATTTCATTGGTATCCAAAACCGTTTTTATTTTATTTAAGAAAAACTTTTGTAGCGCTCTTATTGAAAAACCCGATATAACACTTAAATGTTTAATTTTTAACATTTTCAAGACTTTTTATCCTTGTGTTAATCCATAGATGCTTAGAAGTTCTCTTTCTTATTGAAATAGGAACAAACGCAACATATCTTGAAATGATTTGCCAGACATTAGATCATTCTTATTTAGATTACTATACAAATTATAATGAAATCGGCCTTTACGAATTTATAAAAATTTTGATTTTTGAGTAAAATATTTTGTTACTCATAAAATTAAAAAAAATAGACATACAGCCTTATGATGAATGGAATTATTTTTATAAAAGGAAAATCAGGAAAATTTAAAGAATATTTTAATTCACTATTCATAAACACTAAGTCCAAAGTTTGTGATAAGTGCGGGAACTATAATTAATTTTGCCATAAATTAATTACCCTTTATAAGAATATATAAGCTATATATTATTTAAAGATACATTGTTTCCAAATGTCATCATCACTTTTAGACGCATACTAATTTTTATTTTAGTTTTAGATTGCTTTAGCTACTGTAGTTTTGCCTTGCTTAATCATGAGAATCTTTTTAATTAAAACTGTCTCATTTGACATTTGCTATAACTTTTCATTTTAGAAAGCAAACTAGTTCCTATAAGAAACAATAAAGAATATCTGCATAATATTCTATCAGTTTTTTTTTTTTTTTTGTTTTAATGTTGGTTGTGAATTTGAAAGCAAATTTAAGGCACAAATACCTTTTATCAGAATAAGGCCTTTTACTTGCAATTTAACTATTAAATCCCAATTAAAATAAATAAGCTTTTGTATTTCAAAATAAACATTATACGTGCATAATGTATTTCCAACTTTGTAAAAATTTCCATTGCTGAAATTCTTAGCAAATTTTTCATTTTGAAAATAAACGAATCCATTTAAGCCATAAATATACTCGTATCTTTTGTTTGCGAATATGTATGCACATTTCAACCGTCAAAGAAGATATATTCAGAGGTAGTTAAGGCTTGATTGCCGTCTAGCACTTTTTTATTTATTTGAGTTATATTATCAATTAGATTCCCATCATTCATGATTCATTGATCAAATGTGTTCATGGAGCGCAAGCGTCCAAAGAATACTAAATAAAATCAAAACCAGTTATTCAATACGATATGATGATATCTTATGAACCTACATTAATGTATCTCATGTGGAACGAACTTTAAACTATCGCATCTAAATAGCAAGCAGAAAGCGAAAGTTTGACGTTTTGCATATAAATTAGATCGTAATGTCAAATGTTCGCAAATGTCATCGCACTAAAAGTACAAACAAGAAAAGTTGTATAATCTTGAAAGACTTTGTTTAATTACTTGAAATTAAAAATTGTGCAAATCCAACAACAAGATAATGAAGCTAGTAGTTTACGACGAGTGCGATATTCATTTTGCTTACATATATGTACATATGTATGTATTTAATTAATAATTCCATCGTGTTGACCTTCAAAGTTTATAAAGAAACAAAAACTATAATTAAATTTGTAGTTCATCGGTTATTATAGTAAATTTCATAATTTGCATAATTTATGGATTTCTATATCGAATTAATTATTATAGTTGTGTTTGTTCGATGTTTATTTTTGATTTGTCATATAGCTCAATATTTGATGAGATGCTAATTATTTGTTTTACAGTTATAAGCGTAAAATAATATTTGATTAAGCTATAATCATAGCCAAGCGTAAACTAAACACAATAATTTTATAAAACAAATATCAATTTGTTTTATCGGATCTTACAAGGGATTTTGTGTTTTAATTAAAATATAATTAACATTTTTTTTTTTATTAATTGATTGAGTGATGTAAAATTATCTTTTGATAAATATGTACATATGTACGAATATTATAGCAACTTTTATGGTGGAATCACTCAAACAAGAAAAAAGAAACAATAGATTTCTTTGAAATGCAAATGCTTATAAATGTGGTTCATTGTATGATGCTTATATGTGCAATTTATTCAAGGTCAAATTAAGTCACAAATAAATTTCTTTGTTACGCATATTTGTACATTTTGACGGACTAAAATCATTGTAAATTTTTAGATGAAGACAACGTACATATAAATGGAGATTTTATCGACCTCGGCATTTGAAGAAAAAAAGTGTAGGTAAATTAATTTTGTTTGTATCAATTATGATAAATTTATGATATTTACTTAATTTCAAGAGGGCAATAACCTTTATATTTGTATCACTATCTATATTAGAAAATGTATAGTTATCTACATACATTAAGTGGTTCTTCTAGTCTATATAGAAGTTCATGGTGTTTTTAATGTTTTACAACAAAGTATAGGTAAAGTTTTATATATTGAAATAAATTCCAGAGCATTGAACTTACACATGAATATAACATAATATTTATGTATATTATGCAAATGTCTACATACATAATTGAATTTTAGATCAAAAAATACTTTCAAAATATTTTAAATCAGGTTGTTTCTGACTCAAGTGACGTAAATCAGAATAGAGTTCTGAACAGAGTCCAAACATACTTTGAACATTCTCTGAACAAAAGATGTTCTGACCGTTTAAAACTATTTTTTAAACAAACCTGTGTACTTAGCTCCCATAACTATCCTTTCAAATGCTTGTGTTCAGCATTCAACTCAGTCTGCTCAGTTATTGTGCCTATTCTGAGCTCACAGAACGCACTCTGAACAAGTTCAGTACGAAAAAAGAAACACACATTTGAAACTTTTAATGTTCAGAGGTTAAAAATAACACAATTTTTTGTTTGACAGTTTATGTTCTACTCTGAACTAGAAAAGAAACTATTCTTGAAAAATTGTAATTGTTTTGCTGCATGTGTGATATGTAGCGAGCAACGTTTCATTTTAATAATAACGTAGTTTTCACTTGTCAAATTTCAAAAGATGTCTAAAAATAACCCACTTTAACTGTGAGCATTTGCTAATGAAACAGCTGTTTAAATAAGTCAACTGTCAAAATATGGAAGTTCAGCCAAACTTCATTCTGTCACTTTGTTGTCAGCATGAAGCTCCTATTTGCAGTAATGCTTCGATATTTTTAAACATAATCTACTAACGAGACAGAGTTTGATGGTAAAAAAAAAAGAAAAAATAGTCGCTGTCAATATTAGTATCGAAACAAACTAAAGCTAACAACCATCCAAACACATTCAAAAAGATGGCATGGCGGCTTCGCTCGAATTTGTGACATAGAAATTAATTGGTTATTTGGTCATCTAAAATTCGCAGCGATCAAGGGCCTTTATACTACTCAATAAGGTTTTAAAAGAGCTCAACATAAATCAGGTCACACATATTGGACCCAGATATCGAAATAAGTACTTTACTTTCTCATTTTTTCCAAGGAACTTATGCTTCGTGCAATCCTAAATACTGTGATAATTCAATCAGACATTGATTTAATTGTGATATACCTTTTTTTTATAGTCAAACCACAACCTCGCATTTGGTCGGACTTTGAAGTTTCGAAAAAACAATGGACTCTTATGAGGCAATCTAAAGTTTTACTTCTGACGTTACGATCGCTTTATAGCGTAATATCGTAAACGTCAGACCAATTCTATATCAATTCTCTACTTGGTCGTGAGTTTGACAAGTCATTGTCAGTCGTTTTGTTTTAATAGCTTAAAATTGGAGTATAATAAAAAGCAACAAATTGAAATTATTGTTTTTTTATAATTAAATCAGAAAAAGTGGGATTCTGTGTAAAGTCACTATAAATTTTAGAAAAAAACTTTTAAAGTTAACATACTGTATACGGTTTTTCAAATACGATTTGATCCAAGTGTTATGAGCTATGCTGGGTATGAAACTGTGCCACTTTACTAGTCGGTCGGTGTCGCCGGTTGTTGATAGTTTAATAATTCAATTATACATATAAGTGAGTGGTATTCTGTATGAATCCCATTCACTGGAATTCCCCAAGGTAGCCTTATTGAACCTCTGATGTTTTTATTATTAATTTATGACATTGGTTAAGATCTACTTTACTCAAAAGTTTTTATCTTATCAGATGACTTAAAGTTTTTCTATAACTTTTCAAATTCTGTTTTTGAAGAGTACTCTAATAATGGAATTGAGTTCAATAAAACAAAAGTGTAAGGTCGGAGTAACAAAAGAATTGTCTCTTCGTGTTTTGTTGATGAACTCTTGATCACGTTGACACATTTTTAATGATTTATAAGTCTTATTTCTTGTCAAACTCTGCCACACATTTTTTCATCACAAGTATGGCAAGAAGTCGCCTTGAATTAACCAATAGGTTTTCTAAAGAATTAAATGATACCTATACTTCAAAAATCCTCTACTGTGCGCTTGTCCGTTCTATCCTGGAGTATTGACGCTATGTATAGTGTTCTATATGTGATGTTTCAATAAATACAATTTAAAGTGTTCAAAAACAATTTTTGTTATTCACCCTTCGTATTTTCATAAATTTGTGTTTCTTTTTTCTTGTCACTTTTCTTATATGTAGGTATGTTTTACATCTGTGTTATCGGTATTCAACAAAGTCATAAGTTTGCAGTTTAAATAAATAAATAGTTTACTGCAAGCGAAGCATAAATATCTTTTAAAGTTAAGCCAGATTTAATTCAAGGTTCTTGTTCTATTTAACAGAAATCTATTTTGCTAAACTAAAAGTTTTTACTGTTTTATTTTGATATGAAATTTACTCAAATAATATTTATATAATTAGCAATAACATTTTCTATTTTATTTTTATTTTCAGGTCAAAATGGTTTTAAATCCGGTAAGAATCTTTAAATTAAAATTCAAATACAATCACTTTTAGAACGAACAAAGTAACAACACACATAATACTTAATGTCTAAAAAATAAATACAACGAAAAACTAATAAACTTAAACCCTCACCTTATGCAATTGTCTGGATCACCTTCACAATCTGTATTGCAACGAAATCGCTCCCACGACAACCATCCCATGGGTGGTGTTCTCGCTACACCATTCTCCAATGCATCAATCCGATGAATTAAATTACATCCCAGCAGAAGAAGGAAACAAACCATAGACTTATATATCACAGTGCATTGCGACGAAAGAACTCGTCGACATGGAAGCATCGTTGTTGATGTTTTTATTTTATTTTTTAAATTTAAGTCTTAACCAGTTTTATTTTTATTTTTCTTTGGCCGATGAAAATTCAACGACTAATGAGATAAAATGCTAACGAAAATCTGAAAAGAAAAGAAACATAACAAAATTTAAGTTTACCTTTTTGTTTACTATAAATAAAATTGCTATAAACTTAAAATAGGCATCAGCTATTGTGAATGTTTTATGGGCATTTGACATTGCGTTGTTGTCAGTTAAAACGAACTATTTATCGATATTATAACGGTAAAGTAACGTTTTTAGTTCACAAAAGAGTAAAATCAAACAAAATAACAAGACTGCCTTAGTTACACATGTACAATTGTTTTTCCACATTTCCAATAGAAGGAAGACACGAAAAATTACATCGCCTTCATTTCCCATCTTCGTGTTCGACTTGCACTTTTCAATAAATTCGTGACCCCCATATGTTGCACATTTTTTGTTTTGTTTCATTTCAACAAAAATCGTTGTTGAAATTTGCATTTTTAATGTGCTGTTGTGCATATAAAAATAAAAGAAACAACAACAATAACAACAAAATATCAAAATGTACAACAAAACAAAACTAATCCGCATTGATATTGCTGTTCCAGTGTTCATCATCGTGCTGGTGGCACATTTCCTGAAGCAACAATTGATGTGCTATACGAAATACGATCGTTCGAAGATCTAAACGTGACGTACGAAACTTGCATGCAATTTGCAACAGATAAAATAAAAAAACCAATACATATTATATTAGTTTGTGAATGAATAAGTTTTGAAATTGTACTCGTATCTACTAATAATAAATTTCTAATTTAAATCAGAGCTCTTTTTGAACTTTGAAAAATAAATGTCACAATAGCATAGTGGAAATACCTAACCATATGTAAATGTCACTTGGAAGTTTTTGAAACGTTTGGTTTTACTTGGAAACTTTTACCTGCAAAACCTAAAGCAAGTTGGTCTTAATTTTATGTGTAGAATTTTCTATATTAAAATTTAAGAAATGTGGAAAAATTAAGTGGAGACTTTTATGTATGGACGTCTTCAAACCTCGGTAGCCATCTTGTTTTTCCACATGCATCCATTTTGTTATGGTTTGTTAACATTTAGCACATACCAGTTTCAAAATTTCAATAGCTCATAACTCGGAGTAAAATTTGGCAACATTTCCTATTCATGTTTTAAAAAATAATTTCTAATAAATAGTTGGAATTGGAATGAGCTAACTAGCTTTAATTGCTGGTAAAATATAAGAAAATATTTATAGATCGAGACCAACAAATTCAAGACATCTGCAAAAACAAAAATCGAATTCCAGCAACTTGTTGCAAGAAACATGTTTCAAATAAATGAAATAAAATGTTTATAACAACAAGGAAATCATAAATTAGTAAAGTCAAGGAGAGTTAGGACCTGTCTTTTAATCCACATATTATAAAAAAATGAGGTTTAGATGCTACTGACAACTGGCAATACGTATTCACACTAAGAAACTAAATAAAAATTATTTAAAAAAATCGAAGTGAAATCATAACTATAATCTGAAGTTAGTTAAGTATTTTCAGAGAGCTACCTGATAAAATAATCAATTATAAAAATAGCTAGACAACATTAAAATATGCTGTAGTTATTTTTATTAATATTATATTTTTCTTCTTTCTATCAAATATTATTTTAAAATTAAATGAAGCTTTATAAAAACTTGCGAATCGAAAAATTGAAATCAATCAAAGCACAATACATAATTCCTTTCGTTTTCAAATTCCTCCTAAAAGCATTATTTTTATTTTGTAATCGATAGTTAAGCTACTTTATGATGTTCACTTTATACAAACCTCTTAAAAGTAAGTGAATTTAATAAGTGAATCTATAATTTCAATGCTGCTATAATCGTGAGACTTTTTACTATGATATGAATTCTCTCACGAATGCCCTCGGAGGCTTGGTAGGATGGACCTTAGTTTAAGTTGAAAAGATCATTGGAAAACTGGTTGGGTGTTGTTAGAAATGGGATGGGTGATTGTCTGACGCTATATGCCTGACAACAGCGATACTAGCAGCCAGCAACAACAACAACTCATCAGGGAAGATATGATGTTTTATAGTCATTGTCATAGAGCCCAACGAGCGACGACATTAAAGAAATAAAACCACGAATTCATATTGATCTGGATGTTTATTGGGATGGTTATGCAATTTAAGATAAGTATATGAGGGTAATTTATTTCCCAGTGTGTAGGAGACTTGCCTATGGGACGTAAGCCATACTTGAGTGCAGTAATATTTATGGGAGATGACATTATGATGATATAGGCATTTTTGTATTTGTTTATCATAGCTACTTATGTATGTATATAATTTGGATAAATAATTGTTCATTTCATAAATGACGGCAACTATAAATGGGAAGTGTTTAATTTATAAGTTTTAAATTGCCAATATTAAGCCATTATAAGGAAGTTAAGTGTTTCAGACTTTCTCCATGCTTATTTATATTAAATACATAAATTAGTAGTTTGAAAAAGTATAATACTAATACTAATAAATACAGGTACTAGATTCTGACAGTTTTTTTTGACAAGCTTTTTTTGGCAGCTTTCCCTACCTTAATTGAACTTTACAATCCAGTGTCAATTGTAACAGCGGCAGAACTATAAAATGATAATTTCAAATGGAAAAACAAAATTTGTGATTTTAAAAAGTGAACATAATAAAACAAAGTAATTTATAACGCCACAAAGGTTCAGACGAAATAAGAGACTTCATTTGCAGTCAACTGCATTCTTTGGACGTTCATTTTGAACAAGGCAACTAGTTAGTTTTCCAAGTGTCATGAATTTCACTCAGAACCATACTTCACAAAACTACCAAAGACATTATTGTTTAGAAAACAATGTTGAGGCAAGCTACAAGGATTTATATTTTGTATTGGAAAGAAATATTACTCATTTCTTTTTCAATTTGACAAAGAACCTTTTTACAAAAAAACATTAAATGGAATTGTGCAAAAACAAATAAATTCTAGATTAATAAAGTTCGGCTTTCAGTTGTATGAAAAAACATGAACAACTGTCATTTTGACATATAGTAAGTAGACTTGACTTAATAGTTAGAGAGATTTTCTTGACTAACTTTCCAGTCAACTTTCCAATAAAGTTGCCTTAATTGGAAGGCAATTTTTTGACAGCTGGCCAATCAGATACTAGAGTCGTGCCTTGCCTTCAAGTCCCTTATGTCGCCTGAACCCGCCCAATAGTAGACTCATTTATCTGCATCAAATTGATTGTCAATTGTAAAAATTGAATAATTTTCAAGGTGTCTCAAAAAGCCAGGATTTATTTTAGACTTTTCCTTGGGTCTATTTAATAAATAAATGAAAAACATCCATTTGGTTCGTTCAATGCACACTATTGTAGACTACTTTTGCTATACATCAATAAACTTGTTTTCAAAAGTGAAATCTCCAATTTAGCGGGATTTATAGCAGTTGCAAAGTTTAAATATGTAAAAATAGCCTGCCTCGTACCTAAGTCCTTAGGAAGTTCAGTTAAATTAAACAGCGTTCAGAGTTTAATTCCTTAAGTTGATCCGATAAAGTCCCATGCATTTCAATCTTGATACAACATTCTGAACAACTTGCCAAACTGATGATCTCTGAAACATTATCAGCTTAACAACGCTTAGAAGTTTTGTATACATTTTTCCATTGATTAAGATGTAACATTAGTTGACAACAGATTCCAATGTCTACACATAAAGATAGACAAGCTTCTAAACAACACGGAACTAAAGTTAATTTTCAACTTTTGAATCTCAAAAGCTGCGTCTAATTAAAATGTACATACGAACATCAGGGAACAAATAACGATAAAAACAGTGACAAATTGACTTTGTTCCAACATTTGTCACGTTCATACATAATTAGTCGTTATTACATTTGCCTTTTTTTAGTGGCAGGTTAATTTCAATCGTGCATAAAGAAAAACATTCAATTCCTTAATAAGAAGAACAATGTGATGTTTAAGTTGTGCGGTTAAACCTTGAATAACTACTAACTTTTTAAGGTAACAATTGCAATTAAGACATATCTAGTACTTGTGTTCACAATTTTAACCCGAGCACTAGACATTCAATTGTCAAATAATACAATTTTAACAATGCCGCCGTATGCTATAAAGAAAAACTCAAAACAAAACCACAAAACGCTCGCAGTGCCACCACCGACTGTGCATCGTCGTCGGTCGTCATAACTGACATTTTTTACCGCAAAATATGATCTCAAATAACAAATCAGTTTAATTTTGAATTTGTATGAACATTCAAAATGTCGTCGTTGTTGTGCTTTTGTGACAATGGCGGTCGATCTAATTCTATGATACTCGTACACACGACAAACAATCAGATAAGATATCGATCGATTGATAGGCATCAAGAACACACTTGCACTTTGCTTTTGCTGTTTGCATTCAACGATGTCCCCCTAATTAGCTTATAATCTGCGGTAGGAGTAATAATAATAAACTGTCATTGCCAACAAGGGTTTTAAGCTATAAAACGTGACTAAAAAAAAACGACGCACGGGTGAAAGAGGAGCCGAAGAAGAAAAAGAAGTAGCATTGTTGTTACTATGACACGGCTAGGCTATTGACTATGTTGCGTAATCGGAAATCGTTATAAATAAATTAAATAACAAACATGATGAGGAACAACATTTTTTAGCTTCGATGCTATTCTAAAACATATCGCTTGAAGCAAAATGTCGAAGAGCTTACGGTGTTCATTGGGTAAATTGTTTTTAATGTCATCCGGCGTAAAATTACTTCAAGCACCATGGATGGCATGAATGCTCAGTCTTGGTTCGGTTGTATCTTCAGACTTCAGAACATGTATTGGAATCCAGATCAATCGGTTTTTGATCTTAAGCAGATGAAGCAATTGCCATTGTAAATGTCGAAGATAATATATAATTAATTCTTATGATGACAATTGAATTGACATGAAAGGAAGCTTAATGTTTATGTTATGTGTGCTTAAGAAGATATTTTGAACGCAACTCAGAATAGAGACAAAAAATGAATGAGTAGTTAAACAATTGACGTTTAGTTAAAAAAAAGCAAAAATCGTTTAACCAAAGTTTATACCTGTTTTTATATCCGATTTACTAGAAAAGTACATACATGTACTGTTTTAACATAAAGACGATAGATATTGATAAAATTCAACAATTTGAAGATATTTTGACATTCCTCATATTTTCGAAATATAAATTTTTAGATTAATTCCTTACAAAGCTAATCCAATAAATAGAACCCAATGGGATTTTATTGAACAAATCAAACCGCCTGAATGTTTAACGTTAAAAAAAAAAGAATTTCTCCAAATTACCAATCGAAAACGATTATAAGAGCTATAAAAGTTATATTGTAACAAGATTGCAAGAATAGATAAGAATTATAGTCACTTGACCCATAATTTCCAGAAACGATTACCATTTATTTTAATAAGTCACTTATGACTTTATTTATGCACACAAAAGTTATACTCCTTGAAAAAGTTTATAAATAAAGGTTCAAAGCTAACCAACTTGATAAGCAAGCTTACCTAACTATGTTATTGAAAATTAATTTCCATAATGAGTCCATTTCCTTTTCGTGTCTTTGATCTAACAGATTCCCACCAACGCGCAAAATGTCCCCATTCGTGTAAAATGTCAAGTTCAGGAACTGTCAAAGTAATAAACTTATGCTCTGTTTATAATCCCAATGACAACTGCTGATAGAAGTGCTATGGTTATTATATTGTCACGACTCTTACAACACCAAATGACATTAAACTAGAATCTTACATTATAGTGATGTTTTCATGTGAAGGTTTTAAGCAATCTAAATATTGCGTTTCTTATGTGTATCAAAAGATAAAGTGATTGATGCAAATGCATTAAACTATCATACCTATTTTGCAAAAATAATTTATTAACAACATTTGCGATCATCAGTTTGCAGACATCAAAAGGATACCATATTTTTTTTATTTGTATTTCCAGCAAAGCAAGCAATCAAGAACAGAAAGACATAAAAAGCTAAATAGTTTCTCGAATCTTCACTCTGTTTGAAAATGAAAACAACGCTGGTGAATGGTTTATAATGGTGATTCTCCGTGCATCGTCGTCGTTAACTTGCCATAAAATATTGTTGCGTCCCACACACATGTATACAAGTTTGCATTTAAGAATACCTGTTTATAAAGCCAGGCTGATGATGCAGCAAAATGCCAAACATATTCTGTTTACATCACTTTTAGAAAAAGAGTATTAATAAAGGTGAATGGAATTGTAACTGTTCGACAAAAAACAGTTAAAACTTCCTCCACTACACTTATAAATTTGGATCTCCACCAATGAACTTTATACAGAGACTTTGACATTAAGAATGTCGTCGGAAATAAGTTTACAAATTTGTTGCTTAGTTTAAAACAGGGCTATAGCTTTAATTAAGGGGAAAATGATACGAAAATCTACGTTGTTTTTTTAATGACAGCAATTCCATTTACATGAGTGGATCGAGTTGAAACCAAATTGAGATTTCAATCCAAGTAAATACACGATACAATTCACTTCTTCACGAAACTATTCCCCTTTTAACTCAGATTGAATTGTCCATATAGACGGATTGTTTCTGTTTTTATTAAAATCCAAAATTGTCGCATGCACAAGTAATATTTTTTGAAATATCAAAATGTCATGCATAAATCACCATTTGCCGCTAAATGTTTGGTTTGAACAAAGATTTATTTCATAATTCTATCGTATTTTTGTATCTGTCAGATTATTTATTACAGTTCATTATCTTCTATGTAAATGTTTTATTGTACGACTTTTGTGCCAATTTTTCCTTTTTAAATAAAAACACAACCACCTACATATGTATATCGTCATACTATAATAATCGATTTTGCATTTCAAAAGCTATAACGATTTATAAACATCTCAATTGATTTACTGTTTTGTTCAATTTGACAGATGGTGACTTTTATAAAAATGTTTAAAGTGAAAACTTTTCTATATGTTTTCTGCTCAAAAAAAAAAAAACTACAGCATCCCATCACACGTTATGAAAACATGAACTGCAAATAAAAAGAAAAGACATTTAAGAAGCCAATTAAGATTAATATAACCTTCTACAAGTCGTTGTGTGTGCGGTTAACTCTAGGTTTCATTCTATACAATTTCAAAAAAAATCGCCTTGGCCCATATTCTACTCTAGATTTCATAACCCTTCGACTTCATCAAAGTTCTTATATAGAAAAACTATATAAATTACCATACCTATGGTACATTCATATCTAACTGTTGACGTTGAGCTCTGTTGGGCTCAAAAACAGATTTCAAAATGAATCGTACTCGTATTTTAATGTCGCTCATTCTACGCGCTTATATGTCACTCACCTGTGGATATGATGTCATATGATATCTTTCGCTGCAATCGTGCAATAAACTATCTCATTAAACCGTCTCGTCTAGCAGTTGACGTCCCCGGGTCCGTTTCTTTCACGCATACTCTTCACTTATAAATAATTATGTGACAGCTATACGTATAATACCTACTGATGCTGTATTGTAGATTGTTGTGGTGGAACGTGGAATAGATATTGCGAAAAGTGCACTCACTATAAAGTGCAACGGGGGTGTAACACAGTTTCCCAGAATTGTTGTGATTGTGATTCTCATATTTCTTGCAGAGACAGAGAGTGCAATTTGAGTTGCACAGCATCGTTTTATTTTTCTAATGAAAACGAATGAAATGAAATTCGCGCGCTTTTTGTGTCCAACCTCTGTTGTTGAAATGAAGCGACTAGCAATAGCAAGTGATAGTTACGTCATGACCGTGTGCTTTATGTGTTTTAAAAGATGTCCAAAGTGAGTATAACAAGCAAGTTCTTTGAAGTCTAATGGCGTTATGAGAGCGCAGCGATATAGTGATGGGTTAGCATGGGTGTGTGTCAGACTTAAAAGAATACAATTGTCTGATGCAGACGAGAATTTAGCTTAATTGCGTAAGTGATGGGAAATATGAATGCAGTGAATCATGTTGATTGTTCTTTTTTGTTTTTGTCAAAGTAACAATTTTTATCAACAATTTTTGTTATGCGGTAAACTGCAGAAAAATGCTAGCATTGTTGACAATTAGTTTTGTGAATAGCTGAGGTTTTATGGGAAACAATCTTGTAAAAATATTAAAGATATATGGGTTTTGAGAGGTAATTGGTAGTTGAAAAGCCATAATTCACCTTAATCATGTAGTAATTGATGATGGGAAAACAATTACGTAGCAAAAATCTACTGTATGTGCAATTCGCTATTAGTTTGACAGGTTTGACAGTTTGTGCAATGAAACTATTATATCTATTAAGTATTTATGTATGTGTTGTATGTATATACAGCATATAATATTAAAGAAGATCTGTACTTAGGCTAAAATACTGGACATCATGTTGAGTGCACTTTCTCTTTTATATTTTCAAACATGATATTTAAATAACCTCTGTAAGGAATATAATAAGGAATAAGGAATAATGTTCATAAAATTAAACTGTATTTTCCTTTAGTGCTATGAGAAATATAATATATATATGATTAAAAATATAAAAAAAGAAATCAAATAGTATAAACAATACATTAAAATTATATTTTACTGATTTTTCAGCTACTAATAGAAACCACTTTTTTGACAATAAAAGTGTGTCTTATGACAGATGTTCATCTTTTTACATGCAGCGCTAAAGTAACATGGATCCTCTTAGAGTTCTATTAGAGAAAGGAGGCATGTGGGCCAGCGCTGCCCGATGTCTTTATTCCTAAATTTGCTACGAATTATTGCAACCAATTTTGGGAAAAACAAAAGATACAAATTATCGTAAAGATCTCTGAGTCGAAAATTCGTTCCTAATTAAACTTGAGCATATAAACAAACAGAAACAAAACTAAAATAAACAAATAATAAAACAAAATAGTATGTTACTTAAAAATATGTTGTTTGTAAACAAAATGTGAAAATAATACACTTGTTATTGTTTTTTATCCCCAAAACTAAATGCCAACTACGTGCATTGTTATATAACAATTTGATTCATACTCAGACAATGTTTTAGTTTAATGACAATGAAAGTAAAAGTAGCTGTAAATCAGATTTTCCTATGAAAACCATACATATAAGGGTTTTGTAATAAAAGGATTAATTTCATCATTTGACATTTAGCATGTAAAATTACACCATTAGTAAAAATGGAACGATTCATAATTCAACAATGTTTTGAATTACTTAAATTTACTTCAAAAACTGCTAAGTGCCACACAATGAATGAAATAATATCAATTTAGTGAGAAAAGTTTATTAATCGTATTTTTCTCAAAGTGATCGCAACTGGCAACCAAGAACTTTTTATTTCCCTCAAAATATGCCAATGCTCCAAAATCGATGCAAGACCTTAAAGATTCAATTCGTAAAGTTATCGAGAACATACAGCCGAAAATGTGCGAATTAGGCTGATAAAGTTTTTCCTTACAAATGGTATACCCTGTTCTTTACAATTAAATTAAAATCCTTTGATTTCTCTTAAAAATTCTTACTTTTTTTACACAATAAATTAAAACCTTATATTGGAAAACATATATTTTCGCGAGTTTTAATTTAATTCGTTAGTTGTTATATTTTGATCGGTGTCATGTAATTTTGGTCCCGAAAACACTAAGAGAAAACGGTATGTGTGTAATGGCCAAATAACAATTACGCGTTCGGTCAATCGTGCTTTGATGGGCTTTAGATTGACTTTACGATATCATCTGTCATAAAGCGCCACCTTTAAAATTGTAAACCGAAACGTGGCTTCAAAAAGTAGAAATTGAAGAAAAAAACGCGACGAGAAGACGACTTTTATTTTGACAACTTACAGATTCGGTTATTGTGAATTTAAGAAGCCCTTACCCGACAACGCGGCAAGGCAAGACACTTTTAACTACATAACATAACCTATTCCAAAATTGCAGTTGAGTTGTGGATATGTTTATTTCAATTTATAAATGTTTCAAAAAATTGTAAAATGACAGTAGTTGTCAGCTGTCAAAGTGTGACAAAATAGAAAATAGATCAAAACTTGAGGTAACATTGCAGATTGACTCATAAGAATCCATTATTTCTATTTCATACATATGTCAAAATCGGCACGACCGTATTAAAATGTAACTAATTTTTTTTTCAAGAAGGCAGAAATCTGAATGATCCATATTTATAAAGCGAGCGACAAATAAAAAAGAATGAGTACACCATTTAAACTTTGCCGTTTTATGAAAATTGTGTGCATAGTTCTTGAGATTTTCTTTTGTAAATTTGTATTACTCGTATGAAGGAAATTATGATTATTTTTTGTCTTTATATGATGCCTTTAAAATAATATTTGATTAAAATACAGCGAACATATGTTTTTATACATATACCATAAATACTATCTTTATGAAATGAAAGATAACTTTATTATCTGTTGAACTGAACTAAGAATCTTTTACCTTTGTTTTGGATTTCTCAGTTTTAATGTAAATTTAATTATATTTAAAATATGTGACTTAAACGCGCGGTACATTACAAATTGATCTTCCATAAAATTGACCTACAATTCTTACAGACCGAGATAAACAACGTGATTATAAATTACTAATTAGCTGATAATTGCTTTTTCATTGTATGCATTTTTAGTATTGTTCTCCCTTTAAAACACTGTTTACGATAATCTTATCAATAACAATAATAATAACAAATCCAAAATAAAAACAAAAAACTAGAAAATAAATGTGTGTAAAACTAAATCAGTTCAAGAAGATAGCTATTTTTGAAAATAAGTCCTTAGCCAGCATTCGCCCGATCGATTTACACAGTTGATGTCACACACGTCCGTCAAAACTCATTTCCCTCACCTTATTCACTGAGGCTACAAAGAGTGATGGGTATTTTCATTTGATTTGGCTAAGTGCCGATTGTACTTTGATAAATATATAAAGTAGTGTGATTAAAAAAATAAATAATAAAACAAAACAAAACAAAAATACAAACACACTCTCGGTAACGTTCAAAGTTTTAACGGTTAAATAAGCAACATTTTTTGAGTGTTATCCGTGGATTTTATTTATATTTTTTTGACAAAAAAGGTTACTGGTTTATTTTGTGAATAATCGCGTTTTGACACTTGAAAATGAAGATATTAAGTAAGCTTTTGATAAGATACTTTCTTTAAATTATATTTTTGAATCTGTTATATTTTATTTACATAAAAAAAAACACACAACTTACAAAGTTAGCAATAGTACATTTTACTTAGAAAAATAACCTTAAACTTGTCCTATATCAAAGATTGAATCAGCTGGCACATTGACTCTTGAACAAAGACTAATTTAGTAGTCGTATGTGTCTCCGGAAAGTCGACTTGAACAAGAATTTATACATTTTGATAAAATAGTGATAAAGAATTGTATCAGAGTTATTATTACTTTAGGGTAAATGGTAAAGGAAATGGAACTGTTACAAAAAAAAAAAAAGAAAACTCCAAACGATTCGGTATTTTCAACAAAATGGATATTGTAAGTTTTTATTTCGAAATTCAATAATGGTGTGTAGTTTCGGAACAAAATATTTGTGTCTATTTATTAAGGGACCTGTTATAGCTAGAATTGAAAAATAGCTAATTACATTACTTTTCGGTAAAAATTTATTTTTCTATTTTCCGGGTGAAAATTAATTTTTCTGAACAGCTGATTCTCTTATGTTCAACAGTGAAACGATGGATTTCAAGAAAATTTTTATCAATGACAGACATTTTTAATGATCGCTATAAACAACCTGTCAAAAGAATTCTAATGATTGGTTTCAATGATGAAAACCAATCATAGCTATAGCCTCTAAACATTTAATGTTTATTTTCATATTATTGGACCTATAAATCAATTTTAAATTCTTCTGTACAGAGCATGTATAAATCAAATGTAACAATTTAGTTTTAAATTTAAAATTGATCATTAGTTATTCTTATTACCAAGAGATATTTATTCGATTTGGTCTTTCAAAGAAAAGTTTTGTCTACAACAGCCAGTTTAATACAGGGTAATTAATTTCGTGGTTTTAAGTAAGTTGGGAGGGCAGTAATTTTACACCTGTCAAACTCAGCTGCTACTTGAAGTGTCATATAATATTAGTAAAATGTTTGTACATGAATACTGTGGTTATCATGATAGACCGATCGCGATTGTATTAAATTCGAAAATTATTATATTTTCTTGAGTTAAACATTGTAAAAAGTAATTTAATTAAAAAAAGATATTAGAAATAATAAAATAATAATGTTTTCTAATGCCGAATTTGATTTAAAAGTTGAGTTCTCATTTATAAATTCAAAACTAAGAGGACGTACTCAATTGAGTAAATTTCAATACAGAAAACAAAATAATCATTAGCACACTTTTTATCAAACATTAATTTAATGATCTGTCAAACAAGTGTCACAAGTAATGAGTTTTTCTTTAATTTAGGGAATTATAAGTAATGAAAGCACAGTTCGAGCCTTTTTTCAAATTTTAAACAACTACCTATCATAAAATACAATCTTTAGTCTTTCCTTATGTTTTATTTCGTTTTTTCTTCTGTTTTCACGCAAATATTTGTTGCTACAGATGAAAAACTAAATTATGAAAGTAAGTGTTTAAACAAATTTATTTAAATAGTTTTGTATGTACATACATGTGTATATAGGTATAAGATATACTTTGTACATAATGCACATGTTAGAGTAGCACAAAATAATATACGGGAGAGAAGAAAACAGTTTATTGCCTTGGACTTGCATCGAGATATGGTTTATAATTTGTTCTTATTTATTTTCCTCATTGTATTTATGTATAAATAAAAAACAAATTATAGGGGTGTGTTTTCTTCACTGATAATAATTCAATTGATTGTTTCTTGGTATGACTTGTTTTGAAGAATGTGAATATTTATTTGATAAACTCGTATCTATAAACATAATTCAGGAATGTACGAGTACATATATTTAAATGTGATTATCCAAGGGGAACAAAATTATAACATGAAGAGCTAATATTTGATCTATAAGCAAATAAGCTTAATTTCACCAATTTCGGTTTTGGAGAATGACTGAGGTTCGTGGGTGGTTAAAAATTTCCTTGAAAATCTATCAACATTTAGAAAAAGAATTTAAAAGTTGATGTCTTCTTTTGACACATTTTTTATTTACTTTGACAGAACTGTCACTTTTTATTAAATCTATATTTTATGTTTTCCTGGAAATAAAGCCCACAATGTGGGTAGCTGTATCTTTTGATATACATACATATACATACATATGTATGTACGTCATTGATAAATTGTCAAAATTTATTACAAAATTGACCATTGAGATCTTTTGATTTAAAACATTTTTACTTTATTTTTGGGGTTATGTGAAGGATAAAGTCTATGCCAATGCTCCACAATCGCGTCAAGACCATAAAGGTAATAAGTAATTAGAAAATATTTAATTTAAAAAAAGAACACTCTAGACCAGTAAAGACAGTTTTACAATCAAATTATTTGTTTATAGTATTTCTTAAGGATTGTTCAATTAAAACTTGAACTTTTTTTTAATAAAACGAAAGCCATTTGAGATTTTCGGCAAGAGTACGATAACTTAAGCGACAAGATATTATAACGGAATTTTTTAGAACAGTTAAAAATAAGCATTTTTTACTATGGGAGGGGGGGGTCTATCTCCCCCCGTTTAGGCAGGAGGGGCAATTTAAAAAAAATATTACTTAAAATGGAAACAAATTCTTAAAAAATAACGGTGATACTTACAATTAAGTTGTATACATTTTTTTAAAGCCAACATTCTGTTCTATTAGCCAGTTTTTAAATCAAGTCAAAACTATGCGTAGTTTTTGAAAAATTTAATTTTAAACTCAAAATTTGAGTAAAAAAAGTTAAAAAAAGGTTTAAAGTGTAACTTTTTCAATACTTTAAGATTATCTACCATTGTTTTTATTTCAGAATTTATTGCTCTTATTTGTTTTTGATCAAAAACTGAAAACTAGATGATTTTATGTCTTTTAGATTTTGAGAAAATTGAAAATAAAAATTTAATTTTTAACTCAAAATTTGAGTAAAAAAAGGTAAAAAAGGTTTAACATGTAACTTTTTCAATACTTCAAGATTATCTACCATTGTTTTTATTTCAGAATTTATTGCTCTTATTTGTTTTTGATCAAAAACTGAAAACTAGATGATTTTATGTCTTTTAGATTTTGAGAAAATTGAAAATAACCACAACTACTATTTTAATTTAATTTTTTTTTTTTGCTTGAGTGGTCTTATTTTGATAGTAACAATGGAAGGTGCGAGTTTGGGTGTATGCAACAGTGACATCTGTAAGGGGGGGCATGCTGCCCCCCTGCAACGCCCCTGCTTGGGCACACTATAGGATTTGGGGTGGGTGCAAGTTGGAGTGTGTGCAAGGTGGGGAGGGTGCAAGGTGCGGTGGGTGCAAGATGGGGTGCATGCGAAGTTTCTTTTGCATTTAAATAAGCTGGATTTAAGAAAAATTAATTTACCCTAGGTATATCTTAATCCATATTCGATTATTACTATCAAAATAAGACTACGTTAATACTTAAGCAAGGAAAAGGTAATTTAATTAAAATATTTATTTTGGTAATTTTCAATTTTCTCAAGAACTAGAAGACTTCAAGTCATCTAGTTTTCAGTTTTTGATCAAAAACAAATAAGAGCAATGAATTATAAAAAAAAATAGTAGATAATCTGAAAGTTTTGAAAAATTACACTTTAAACCTTTTTTTTAACTTTTTTTTGCACAAATTTTGACTTTAAAACAATTTTTTTCAAAAACTATGCATAGTTTTGACTTGATTTAAAAACAAGCTAATAGACAAAAGTGTTGGCTTTAAAAAAAGGTATAACACTTAATTGAGGGTATTACCGTTATTTTTTAATTATTTTTTTTCCATTTAATGTACATATTTTTTTAAACTGCCCCTACCGCCTAAACGGGGGGAGATAGACCCCCCTCCCATAGTAAAAAATGCTTGTTTTTAACTGTTCAATACAAATCCGTCATTAAACTTTGTCGCCTAAGTTATCGTACTCTCCCCAGATTTTCAGTTTGATATACAATTAAACAATTTATTTCGCTCTTCTGAACCTGTCGTCGGCTTATTGGCATAACCCAATGACTTAACTTAAATAGTCCAGATCCAAAGGCGTAAAATCGCACGAAAGAGGCGGCCAATGATACCCTCATTAAACTTAAGGGCTATTCACATGAGAACGACAGATGAATGAATGAATATATGTGATTTTATACAATTTAAAAACCTAAATTCTGTGCAAAAAAGGTAGAGATACAGCTTAAGTTAATATTTATTTAATAAAATTAGCCAAAATAAGAGAAATTTAAGAAAAGAAATGTGCGTCGCGTCGCGAATCGCAATACAATTGTAAAGAACTGTCAAACTAAATTCGCGTTCCACATACGATCCACACTTCAACGAATAAAATGGTCACGCACGTCTTAACCTAAAAATTTCATTCTAGTCTTTGTTATACATCTGCAAAGACGAATAAAAACAAGCCAAGTAAAATAAAAAAGTTGATAAACTAAAAGTTCATTCAACTTAAATAGTGTTTATCGAAATTCACTTGATAAACATTATATTTATAAAACAACTATCAACAATATTGTTCCCTTAAATCATTATTCTTAATAAAGTCGTCGTATGAGTAGTTAGTGTAAACGTTTCAAGTTGCAACAAGTGTAAAAATTATAAAGTTACATATCACTTGAATGAAGTAATTATCAACAACGAGACATTCCTTGAATACTGAACTATGTTGTAAATAAATTTCAATCGATGCATATAAATAAATGTATAATACAGCAACAAAAATAATGGGCAAAGCGTTCAATTTTTCTTTTTCCTTCTTGGCACGCTTTGGGCGGTTGTTACCTAATTTACGTTTTGACTTTGGTATCCGTATCATGCGTCACAATAATCAAGGTAAATGTGTCGATGTACCAACGAAATAATTATAAATTTTATTTAAATCAAAAACAAACTAATGCAAGCGTCATTCTCAAGGCAAACAAAAAATAAAAAATAATAACATAGAATATGTATTTATTACATATCCTTTATGGTACTTTACGTCGCGACGTGTTATGACGTTTAATTGGCTACAATATTTAGTTTTGTATTCGTTGATAATTTGTTTTGTAATTAAAAGTCCCAAATTTTGTATGACAGTACATCGCATTTGCAAGTGTTAACGTAACGATAGAAAAAACAAATTTATTTGTAAATTCTGTAATTTATTTTGAGATTGCAGAGATAGACGTGCTGTCGTTTAGTTAGGTTTGTTTTGTTGGCATACATTTTATTTTAGCTAATTGGATGATTAAGATAATGAATTAAAAATAAAATTTTATACATACATAGGTAAAGAACCCTTCTAACCAGAAAATAAAATAAGTTCACAAGTCCTGTGAGCATTTTAAAAAAAGTTATCAGAATTATAATTACAGCTTTAAATAGTAAATGAACACACCTAATAAATAATTTTTGTTTAAAATCAAAGTACCTATAGATTTGGCCAGTTTATATTTCTGAGAATTTTCTCATACAAATTGACAGAGCAGGAGAATCAAATACACAAATAGCAAAAGTGATTAATTTTTATGAGAATTTGTGTTCATATTTCTGAGAATACCAAAATTAGCTAGTTGATATCTACACTCTTAAAATAAATGTTCCATGAATATTTCGCACATCTGCCGCTGTATATCCTCGATAACTTCGCAATTTTCATACTTAAAGCATTCTCATAGACCTTTTTTTTCACGTAACACCAAAGAAAATAAAAAGAAAACGTTTCAACGGTACCCGTTATTGAAGTGTGTCGTTCCATTTTTAGTAATAGTGTAATTTTACTTCTTAAATGTCAAAATATGACAGTATCAAAAGTAATACTAGCCCAAATAGCAATTAGCAGGTTCAGATGACATAAGGGACTTGAAGATAAGGCAACTGATTGGCTGTCAAAATGTCCTTCAAATTAAGACAACTTTATTAGAAAGTTGACTGAAAAATTAGTTAAGTAAATATCCCTTGCAATAAAGCCAAGTCTTCTTATGTAAAAATGATATTTGATCATTTCTTTAAATTTAACTAAAAGCTGAACTTTATAACTTTGTGATTTATTTGATTACTTCACCATTTTATTTAAAGTTTCGTTTAAAAGGGTTCCTTGTAATATGTAAAATGGAATAAGGATTTTTTCTTTACACTACAAAATACAACTTATGATGAACTTGTAACCTGTTTAATGTTTTTTTTTTCTAGATAATTATGTTGTTGGTACTTTCTGCAAGTAAAAGATAGATCTGAGTTTGAAATTAATGACATCTGACAAATTAACCAGCTGCCTTGCTCTTGTTTTGCGTTCAAAGAATGCAGTTGACTGTAGATAAAGTCCATTTATGTTGTCTGAACCCGCCCAATTTTTTTTTAATGAACCCCTTATTTAAAAAAGCCTATATTTAGTACCTTTTCATCGCTTAGTATTTGAAATTTAGAGTTTTGTCGACTTTTTCAGATAGACCTTCATGTAATAAAACTCTCACTTTTCGACTTCTCACTTCACACTCAATAATATTCCCTTGAATTTAAAAATAAAATAATTTAAGATGTAATTACTTGCACGATTTCTGTACTTCAGTTTCCGTATCAGTTTCAATTGTTTTGAATGTTCTTATACCTTCTTTCAATGATTCAACTTTACCTAGGTACCTACTACCTACCTATAAAACAATGTGAAGATTAAATTGCCATCAGGTAGATGACGCAAATAATATCAGATCCCTCTTATGTTTCACATACATATATTATTTCCCATCTAACCAATGTGTACCTGCCTTTATATTTTCATATACCTACCTATCTATTCCATTTGTTAATTGAGATTTATTTTCAATGAATCTCAATCGAAACGAAACTACCTTATTTCAATTTTACAATCGGTGATTAAACGGCCGTATTTAGCTTTGAATCTCATGCATCTCATCTTTGGGTTTCAATTTAACTGCCAATTTGCCATATTACAACATCAATAAATATGTTCAACGGAGAGATACTTACATTGTACGAAGTAAGCACAATTAAATACTCGATTTCGTGATGTTGAGCTGCTTAGTCGAGGCCTCATTTGTTTTTATGTCAGTTAACTTGTAGTTGGGTACATGTTTAATGTTAGTAATCAATAATATTAGACTATAAGGGATATAAAAATAAAGGCCTTAAAAATAAAATTGATAAATGCACAAGAAAAAAAGAGTATACAAAACATAATATCTCCGCTTATTTTATGTACAAAATTGTGATGATGAAGATATTTTTCATCGTTCTTTAATTAGTGTGTATAATGTGCATATGTAGACTTAAATAATGTCAAAATAAAACTGTCATTTGTCGCCATTTGTAAAAAAATATTGTATGTTCCGATAGAAAGACTACTACTGATTTGCGGATGGATTCGAAGTGGGTTTCTTGACATTTTTACAATGGGAGAAATGTCAAAATTGACATTGAATTCCTTTTGTCGCATACTCACCGGAGAAGAAATGCATTTATATATATTTTAAAGCAGATATAACACACTATAATAATTTGAACGCCTTTACAACTTGTTATTTCAAATGCCATATTAATGACATTAAGTAATAGGTTCTTAGAATGGATCAATGACAACAAAAAACACTTATCTATTTCACCATAATTAATAATTCTACCAAAATTCTAGGTAGCTAGGTAAATTTATATTTTACAATCTATCGCAGATAGTTTTAAAGAAAAATATTTCAAATAAACTCTTAATCATCCCTGCTTTTCTTTTTATTCATGTCTGACCTTCAGAGGTATATAAATATACAATAAAATCAGTCATTTGCTAGAAAGAAACCAATTGAGCAAAAGAATAGAACAGCTCGATTTCTTCTCGTCTTCGTCTGGCTGTCAAAACTCAAACTTAACGCAGTCGCTTATTTTCCTCCTCGGATTGCGGACATGGTGAAATTTTGCTTTAAAATAATCAATCAATTTCTCGTCAAGAAAACATAAAATATTAAACACAAATTAAGAATTAGCTTCTTCGGAGTGTAAATAATCATTTTATTAAGTTTAGCGATAGCAATCAAACAAGTAAATCGACGGAAATAGATATAAGAAAATCGTGAAAAACATTGTGGTTGCCTTGCCAGAGAACACATGGTTTAATCGTGTATGTATGTCTGCACTCTTCACGCTATTGATAAATAAAACGAAAAATCCACCTCTTACTTCTCTCTTAACAGTGTCATACAAAACAAGTCACATATGTTTTCATTTACAAACTGGATGTAAACAAACTTGTGCGAAAAATAAATACAAATAAAAACAAAACAAGCTGATTATGGATTCGATACGTGAAACAACTCCGTCATCATCTTCTGCTTCTGCCTCCGCATCCAATCCTCCCGAGGGTACACGACAGAATAGCCTACAACGTATCCAACAGAGAAAATTGAAGGTATTCAATCTGCCATTGTCACAACAATTGGTAAAGTTGTCGATGTACTCTTCATGTCAAGTGGATGAGTGTCGATGCACTGGCTGGAAGACATCCCACGAGAATCGTCAACGTGACGACGAAAGTTCCTATAGTCCAGAATTCAATGAGAAATGCAGGAATCCAGCCTGTATGCATCCTCTTCAGAACCATATTTCCCATCTAACTGGCATTTCAAGTCAACAAATGAATGAACTTCTGGGAGCAATTATTGATATGGAAAATCTCTTCATGAGTATGCAACGAGTCGATGACGACGACACTAAGAAGGTTTACATGTACCTCTTTAGGCTATTGAGGCAATGTGTGTTAAGCAGGCAGCATCCAATTATTCGTGGACCATTGGGCGATCCGCCATTTGAGTCACCGTGCATCGCCAAGTCGATTTCGAGTTTTGTTTTCTACAAGTATAATCATTTGAGTCAACCGGAACTTAGCACAATGACTGAGGTGGCGAAGACGTTTTTGAATTTCCTCAATCACTACAATTTCGAGCCCCCTTCGGTGCGGAGAGGTGACATTACGCACGAGGATGCGTCGAGTTATAAAATCAACTACACACGGTGGTTGGTGTTCTGTCATGTGCCGGCCTTTTGCAATTCCCTCAGGCATTTCGAGACTTCACTGGTCTTCGGAAGGAATCTTCTAAAGACGGTGTTCCAAGGGATGTCGCAACAGCTAAAGAAGAAATGTATTTCGGAGCGAGAACGTTTCCCGGCCGACAAAAGGGCCATCATCACTCAAATGCCAAAATTCCTTGAGGCTCTTAAAGCCGAAATTGTTCGACAGGATTCGCCAATTTGGGACCAATCTTATCGCCCTCCAAATACCTTTCTTTCGCAGCAACTCAAAAGACAGCAGGAAACCCCTGGAGGGAGTTCCAGGCGTTCGGGTGAATCGTCGCAGAAAAGAGTCAAGAAGGAACCAGAAAGACTCTCCGAGTCTGAAGACCTCTCTGACGAGACAGTTCTACGTGCAATCAAGGCAATCAGTGAAACGAAAGCATCAGCCAAGACGGAAGTTCTCTTTCCGGAAAATGTTTCTCGCGATGAGATAGTCAAGGCAGAAGAACTTAAGGGCGACATACAGTTTCATGTAATTGGAAACACCCTCAGTTCACCTGTTGAAAGACAAAGCATGCTGTGGCTTTTGGGAATGCAAAGTGTATTTGCGCATCAATTGCCAATGATGCCTCGAGAGTATATTAGTCAGTTGCTCTTCGATACGAAGCACAAAACTTTGGCTGTAATAAAAGATAATCAGCCAATTGGTGGAATATGCTTTCGGCCGTTTCCCACCCAGGGCTTCACAGAGATTGTGTTCGTGGCTGTGATTATGAGCGAGCAGGAAAAGGGTTACGGATCGCATCTGATGAACCATTTGAAGGACTATAGTATACAGCGTGGAATTAGGCATTTTCTTACGTATGCCGATGAGCATGCCATTGGATATTTCAAAAAGCAGGGCTTCTCGAAGGACATTAAGTTGGCGCGACCTATTCATGCTGGCTTCGTAAAGGAGTACGATAGGGCTACCATGATGCACTGTGAACTGCATCCCAGCATTGTCTATACCCAATTTATATCAGTGATCCAAAAGCAGCGTGAAATTTTGAAGGAGCTCATCGCTCAACGGCATAACGAAGTGCAGCAAGCACGTCCGGGACTGACATGTTTCAAGGAGGGTGTTCGATGCATACCAGTTGAATCGATTCCTGGCCTACGGGAAATCGGATGGAAACCACAGATGAGGACGCAGCGAACGTCGCGTCCTTCAGAAGAACACGTTGATCCTGATAAGCTTGCAACGTCTTTTGCAACTGTGTTGCAGGCAACTAGACAGCATGTCGCTGCCTGGCCCTTCTTGAAGCCAGTTGTTGCTGCCGAAGTTCCTGACTACTATCATCACATCAAATATCCCATGGACCTAAAGACAATGGGTGAGCGATTGAAGAAAGGTTACTATGTGACAAGGCGATTATTCATGGCCGATATGGCAAGGATATTTTCGAACTGTAGATTGTACAACCAGCCAGACACAGAGTATTACCGTTGTGCCAATTCACTCGAACGTTATTTTCAAACCAAAATGAGGGAACTTGGATTGTGGGATAAATAGTGCCAACGAGGGCAAAGCGCTGAGACCTGAGACTCTTCGGCTTCTCTCAAAAAACTAATGCAATTTTTTATTTGCTGTTATTTACTAATTAAACTAAAACAACCCCGACTGAAATAAAATCATCACATATGTATACATTTTATTTTATTTTAATTTAAAATTCAAAAATTGAACAAAGATGAGATTATGTAATTGATTAAAATTGATACGGATGGATGTTGGATGAAAACCAGGTAAACAAAATTAAGCAAGTGGAACTGGATCAAGAGTTTAACAAGCCAAATCGTTAGTTTTCGTAAACGTACTCGTACATTGATTTTATTGTATGCACCAGTTTTAAAATAGATATGGTAATAGTGAGTTTGTTTGAAGATGGTAACAGCTTTCTACAAATCAAATATTCCAGTTTAATTTGATTTTTCTTTATTTGATGTTTGGTAATGTGATGTTAGGCATAGTTAAGATTCAGGAAGGAATTGAATTCGAATGTTTAACAACAAAACAAAAAGAAATGGATTGTTGCTTTTCAAAGTTGACAAGTTTTTGATATCATGGTATAGAGTCACATTTTCCTTAACTATTGATTGAGATTTTATGTAAAATTGTATTAATTTCTTAAATTATTTAAAACCAATTTACGAAACTAAGGTTATCTATCAAACATACACACATGCACATAATTTTTAAAGGTTTAATTGTTGAAGGGTCGTAAAATTGGAATTTTTTTTAATGCAATACTTAATGACTTCAATAATAAGAATACATTAATTGACTTGATTGCAATCTTTTGAGAATTCATTCATTCTTTCAAATTTGAACTATAGAAAAATCGTGTGCACCATAAATTTGGTTTAGATTTAGGTAGTACATATTTTTTAAATATTTAAGCAGGTTGGACGAAAAACTAAAATATTTAAGAAACGTTGAATAATAAAACGAAACTCAGGACCAGTTACATGTGTCTATCATTGATTTTTTGACAGGTTAGTTGTAGCGATCATTACATTACATTTTCACTGAAAAAACTTTCCTGATTGAAACCTAGCATTTATGTTAAATTAGATCATTTAAACTAAAGGGCCAGCTTATCAGTAAAATCCATCACTAAAAATTGAAACAAGAGGAATGTGAAAAGTCATTAATTTGGGGGTACGAACTTTGCCTCTTTTTCTTTTTTGGTAATGATTTCATCAGTAATTTTTTAAATGGTGTCAGAAGCTAATTAAAGCTGCCATTGGGCAGGTTCAGGCAACATAAGGGACTTGAAAGTAAGGCAAGCATCTGATTGGCCAGCTGCCAAAAAATTGCCTTCCAATTAAGGCAACTTTATTGGAAACTTGACTGGAAAGTAAGTCAAGAAAAATCTCCCTTACTATCAAGTCAAGTCATTTTATGTCAGAATGAAAATCGATCATGTTCTTTTAATTAACTGAAAGTTGAACTTTATTCCTCTACGATTTATTTATTTTTCGCACAATTTCATTTAATATTTTGTGTAAATGGTTTCGCGTCAAATTGGAAAAGAAATAAGTAATATTTCTTTACAATACGAAATGCAAATTGGGATGGTCTTGTAGTTTGTCTGAGGACTGTTTTGTAGGCAAAAATGTTTTTGGTAGTTTTTGTACGGTAAACTGAAGGTAGAAGTCAGGAAAGTAAAGTTCTGGGGTGGAATCGCGTAAGGTGATTGTTGATTGTTGACCATCAAAATAGATAATTTTGCTCCACGTAAGGTGATTATCAAATTGACTATCACTTTTTTGCTATGGTTTGTTAGTGACAGCTATTTAGGTGTCACTTTCAAATATTTTGATTAATTTTTTTGTGAGAAAGATAATTTGTGTGAACTTCCAGCTCCACTATAAATTTTAAATTTATGAAAAAAGTGAAAAGATATCAAAGTTAAAATTAAAATAAGTCAACAGTAATGTATACTTCAATGCAAATTTTTCTATCAGTGCACCAGAACGAGAAATGACTACAAAAAAGTTCAATTGCTGAGAACCAACTTAAGGAATAAAGCAAATATTTTGGTGAAACTTCCTAACCCAATGTAACTATGAAACTTTCTATGAATATTTATATGTAAATAACATCCTTCAACAGGCTGCAACTTTAAATCTTCAAGGAGGTGGTGGTTATCAACGACAAGTTGGGGCTGATTGAGCTGCACCGATGGGCCAAAGTACTGTAGCTGAAATAAACGCTGCAGTTATTAAGAAAATGCAGTAGGTTCTATGTCCATTTTTCATTAAATTTGATTCAACAAAAGAATATATTTTTGCAAAATATAACAAACATTCTTATGAATTTATAACTATTATTAAGTATAGTTGTAGGTATACTTACATTTTCAAAGAAAGAAAACTTTGCAAATTGAAAATTCAACACAATAAACACAACAGCTGATCGAAATGACATTTATGCCTGTTGCAATTTGTACCAAGTTTCCCAAACTTGGGTAAGTGTTGCCAGCAAATAGTAAAGTTTTAGCGATCACTTTACACAGAACAAAGAAAAGGTGATGATCAAAATTGACTATCAAAACAGTGGCAATCAACTATCGCCTTACGCGATTCCACCCCTGAGTTTGAAGTTTATGACACTTGAAAAACTAACTAGTTGACTTGGTCAAAATGTACGTTCAAGGAATGCAGTTGACTGCAAATGAAGTCCCTTATGTTGTCTGAACCTGCCCATTGTCATTGTTGTCATCATCGAAAGAAATCATTGCAATTTTTTGACAGGTCGTTTATACCAATCATTGAAAATTTCTGTCATTGGACATGTTCAGACGACATAAGGGACTTGAAAGTAAAGCAAATTTCTATTATCCGATTGGGCAGCTGGAAAAAAATTGCCTTCCAATTAAGGCAACTTTATTGGGAAGTTGACTGGAAAGATACTGAAGAAAAATCTTCCTAACTATCAAGTCAAGTCAACTTCTGTTAAAATGACAGTCGATTGTTTTTTTCATTCAACTGAAAGTTGAACTTTATTACTCTATAAATTATTTATTTTCTGCACAACTTCATTAAATGTTTTCTGTAAAAGGGTTCCTTGTGGATTTGGAAAAGAAAAAGTAATATTTCTTTACAATACAAAATACAAATCGTGATGGACTTTTAGCTTTCCTGAGGATTTCGTTGGTGGTTTTTGTACTAAGTAAAAGTAAAGTTCTGAATTTGACATTCATTACACTTCAAAAACTAACTAGTTGCCTTGGTCAAAATTTACGTTAAAAGAGTGAAGTTGACTGCAAATGAAGTCCCTTATGTTGCCTGAACCTGCCCATTAAAAAAAAAATCCTGATTTAAATCTACCGGAAATGTCTGTACTGACAGAAATATGTCATTGTATTAAATTGAAACACAAATCAGTGGAAGGATTTGGTTCACATTTGAACATAAACGAATTAGCTGTTCAGGAAAATACATTCCCGTCCTAACTAAACAGTAGTACAAAATTTGCATTTGCATAATCATAAGAAAACAGTCAAATAATTATGCAAACATTTCCAGATTGATTTCAATTATCAATGATTTTATGAGGCCAATTATAGCTACAAAAGGTTTCAACCATGTAAACCATTTGAATTTGTTTTAACACGTTAGTTATAGTGATCATTGAGAAATTGTGTGATTGGAAAAAATGTTTAATCATAAATAAAAATGTTCAATGATGAAAACAGAAACAAAACGAACAAAATGAACAGCTGATTTTTCGTTTACCAACAATCAAATCAAGATAGAAACGTCATTCTTTAAAACGTTGCAGTGTATTTCAGAGATCAACAATAATTCTGTTCCCGGCATAATTTCGAATGAAATTATTATTCAACGAGTGAGTTCAATGATTTCTAAATTACTTCAATCAATTTAACAATATAAATTCCAAGTAGATAGGAGTACATAAGAAAATTGATCCAATTGTTCATCAATCATCATATAACCATAATTCAACCTCAATTTTTAAAAATTAGTCCCAGTCTAAATATGGGATAATTCGAATTACGAACACACACCCACTTAACATAAACTTTATGTTATAACATATCACTATTCCAATTCCCATAGTATAATGATTTGTCATAGTTTATCTACCGTGGCGCCTTCTTGCTGCTACATATTTCCACTACTTGTATTCACTTTTTAGTTTAACGTTATTTATATTTACGTCCAAAGAAACATACTTTTTTGTATCTTACAGCACTATTAATCTACTTGCAAGATTATTTTTCTTTTTACAATCTACACTCTCGATAACTCGATAATGATGACAAACTTTAAAGTTGAATGACGTCCCAAAAGCACGCAATCAAAAGACTACACAATAAATAAGAAACCAAAACTAAAAGTTTGACGTTAACGTTATTTCTTTTTACATGAAGGAAATATTGCGTAATACTTTCTTTTCTGTTACATTTTTGCTATGATCTGGAGAATGATTTGTGTGCGAAGTTAGCCATATTGGAGTAAAGTCGTTTTAACTATAGCACACATTACTACTATACGCATCACAATCACAATCTAGCAATTGTTTATCGAAATGACGCTATACGAGATGACGCGACGCACGGACGCAACGATATGATGAGATATTCAAGAAATAGTGCTGCTGTTGGTAACGTTTTAGTTTGTGGAGAAGAGTTAGTAAGGAATTCGATTTTTTCGGAGGAGATTGTATGAAGTGTGTCATTTAGTTGAATATTTAAGTCAATCAAATAACGTTAAGTCAATTTTCTATAAATGCAATGAATGGAGTTTTCCTTTTGTCAACAAAAATTGACTTGTTTTTGACATACAATCAAAAACGCAGATTTCAATTTTAACACATCTTTCAACTGTTCATTTGGTAAAACTGTATGCGTGGTTTATTTGGTTTTAATTAATATATTATCAAAAACATTTTCGTAGTTTTCTCAAAATCTTAAAAATATACAAATTTGGTTTTCATTGTTTGACAAGTAAAGTGATCCAAAAATAAAAAATCTGATTTCCGACTTTCAAACTTTTAAGTGTTTCCATGCTTTTGAAATACAGAATTTATTTTATTTCTATTTTAGTACTCATATCTTCACCCTAAATAAAAAGAGTTTCACACATATGTATGTATTCTTTTGCTTTTGACAAGTTTCTTACCAACTTAATGATATTTTACAATATCATGTGTCATAAAGCCCGACCTAAGAGTTTCCAAAACGTATTGTAGCTTTAAACCTCTGGCGTTAAGAAAAAAGTTTACTTAAATTTTTGTAATTATTTATTTCTTTTATTTGTTTGTATAAATTAAACAACAGAAGGGAAGACACTGCTGCCATGAACAGATTCTGAAATAAAACAAGCAAAATTACAATGAAAATACAGTGTTGTCAGCTGTCAAACCGCGAAAGCATAGGAAATGGATTGGGCGTTGAGGAAACATTTCAGATTGCCTCATTAGATATAAACTAGTTCTAAGACTAATGTGTAAACGGCTTGTTTCTATTGTGAATGAACCAAGTTATTAAACAAAAAGGAGGAAAATAGAGAAAAATATACATACATTATGTATATTCAAGCCAGTATCTGATCTTTGAGATTGTTAAATAATGTGGTTTCCATGGGTAAATTCAGATTCACTTCAAAAATTGATTTTGTAGGTTCGCACTTATTTTTCTTTTTGTCATTCTATTAGCATAACTTTGTGAACGTGCTTACGAGTCAGTTAGTTAGAGCTGTCAAATTCACAGCTAAACATTTCTTAAAATTTTGATTAGTATAGGTCAGACCTGCACATTTGAACTTATGTATATAAAAAACAAATCAATTTATTTTGTCCCATTGAATGCAAAAACAGATAGTGAAATTTTTGTTTTGATAGATCTAGATCAAGAATAAGTTGATTTATTTTACCGATGGAAAACCCCGTAAGATCCATCTTTAATTTTTCGAATTAGTTCACAAAACCAATACCATAGGCTTTATCCTAAACAAGTTTTTAATGCATCTTTCTCTTTGCCGGCTCCTTAAGACGCCAAAGATCACGCATAAGTTGCTGACATAGAGTACCACTTTCATGTGTCTGCAACTTAATGAGTAGTGAAATGTTGCTGCACAGTCATAAAGTGCAACTACCTTTCCATAATGCAGGTCGTATCGGATGCGGATCGACTCAGCTGCAGTTGGTCAATTTTAACTTTTTATAAAAAAGCCTGCTATCTATGTACGTTTTTAAACACTATGGAAAACTGTTTAAGCTAAAGCCTCATTTAAATGTTATTAAGTGATTACTTAAGATAATCTATCAGATGCTGAGAGCGACAAATAATAACTTGATTGTCTATGTCATAAATGACAAGCACTCATACGGGACTAATGTTGAGATTGCCTGTTCAAAATCTATTCGAATGTAAAAAAATACAATTAAATTTTCAAGCAATCGTAATTTTTGTATTTCTTTATGGTAACCAGTTTGAAGTCAATGGTACTCGAGTTTGCCTTTGCTTCGATGCTGGATGCTTGAAGTCTTGAAGAAAAACAGTTTTGTAAGTTTTTCTTTTTGCTGTGATTTTAAACCTGATTTCAGTCGCAACGGCCAAGGAAGACCTGACCAAGTGATCCGGTCATTATTTCTTCTATATTTTATACCTGCACTATTATAAAGCCATCTATGGGTGAAGTTAGTATTTATAATATTTATGTTTGTTCATAAAGGGACTGAGTGTGCGCGCATGGATGGTTTGGTTTGTGATGTCTTATACTATGGGAATATTACCGGCTTTTTTTAATTTCCGCTTAGCAGTTTATTTGCCTTTGAATTTCTGATGCTTAAGTTGGGTGCTTGTCTGGTCAACGGTCTGTAGTCTTAGCTGTCGTTAGTTATAAATATTTAATTTGTTTTATAGATATTTACCTATACCTAACAATTCGTTTGCAATTTGTTTTAATTGCTTAACGGACATGAGTCATTATAAGATCTTAAAGAATGTTTAAGCTATTAAAATAAAGTGAGTACGAGTATGTTATTTGGTTGTAAAATAAATTAAAGACGTTAAATAACTTCATTAATGAAGCTGCTGCTGCTGAATTTAAATCCTATCTTTATAGAAACCTTAATGAAACAGAAAGTTAAGTAGTCTTATCACTTTTTCTAGTAAATTGTCTTGTGTCTTATAAATTACCAAGCTTAATTTTGTTCTTTTCATTTTTTGAAAAATTATTTATTTAATTATGAACAAAAATTATAGTAAACTTTTGATTAGCAATTTCCAAGAACTATCTCATGATGATCCGGAGAATTTAACTTATAACACTATCAAACAGATCTAAACGAGATCTGTCAACGACAAAAGTGTGAGCCATGCAAGAATTAAGGACTATTCACATGAGAGCGGCCAATGACCGACATAGAATGAATGAATAAATGTGATTTTAAATAATTTATAAACCTAAATTATGTTCAAATTGTAAACAAAAAGGTAGAAATATAACTAAGGTTAATCTGAATGAATAAAATGTTCGGGTGCGTCTTAACCTAAAAATTTAATTCAAGTCTTTGTTGTGCATCTGTAATGACGGATCAAAACAGGCCATGTGAAAGAAATGTCATAATAGACGAATATCTAAAAAGTCCTTTACACAAATTGTTTGCTTAATTAACAGAATTGAAAGTTTTTAGGTGTAAACAAACAAACCCAAACATTGTTTACATTTTCAATGCAGTTTAAAGTCAAATTAAGTCAAGAATTTTCGAGGAAGCCCTTTTGGATTCTGAAGTTTTCGTATTTGACAAATGTCACATAAAAATTACGGAAAATGTTATTCTAATTTCGATTCGTAACTCAAATCTCCTTTTTACCAAAGAAACGAACTATCATTGTAAATGTCAATTGATCACTTTCTCAAACCTTAAAGACCATAAACTGAACAGAATCAAAGAGGTTTTATTTTGAAACTTTTGTTTCCGTTTGAATTAGTGGTGGGAGAAGAGTATTTCAAATAAATATTAACAAAATAGCACAATATTTACCAAAAATCATCAGCATAAAACTAGTAATAAATAGATACTGCACCTTTCTATCTTACTGTTTTTTTTTTAATGAAAATAGCTACACCTACTCCTATAATATATGGTATACATTTATAGCTCAGTTAGCCTCATGCGCTATGGCCCATATTCATCATTTCTATTCTACTCGATAATGAATCTCAAAAGCTATTAATTAAGGTAAAAACAAGTGGGATTCTTTTGGAATTACCGCAGGCAAATTTTTTTAATTATCAAAATCAAGAATGCGTAGCCTATTTCTTCAGGCGTAACAAAATCTACAACAAATCATCGCCTATTTTTTAAAAACTCTGTAAGAGAATATCTTAAAAACCAAAACACTACATCTGTCAAGAAAATGTTGATTTTTGGCATCACGAAAATTTATTAAATTAGAAAACGCAACGCAAGCGAATGCAAATTGTTACTTTTTTGTTTGTTTGTGTTGTGATAAGTTTTTATTTACTCGCTGCTCGATCTAAGCTGATCGCGGCCGCGCGCCGCCGCCGTGCCGTCCGTCACGTTGATGGCGCTGACTGTCTCTCTAAAGTGTGTATTATTTTTACACTATACGACGGGCGTTCATACATATAAATGTCAATGAACTGTTCGTATGATGGGAGGGAAGCACAAATTAACAGTCAAACGATAGTTTATTGAAACAACTTAAATCACCTCAGTATCACAAAAGAAGAAGAACACGAAGAAGGCATCCTGATGCTAAGTTATATAGCGTACGTTGCCAGAATTAATTTGGTCAAATTGTTTTTTTATTTTTTAATACATACTTTATGTATGTTTTATGTAGATTTATGTACTTTATGTATGAGGAGCTACAATAGTTGTCTAAAAAATTACTTTTTATTTGTCAGGTATAGAAAGATTTGCAAAGAAACAATTCTTGGTTCATGTTTTTGTTTTATTATTTTCATTCATTTTATCAGCTTAATTTGTTATTTTTTTTACACTACATCACTTTATCATTTAATCATGATAATTATTATACATTTTATGTGAATGTTTGCTTGACATTATGTGTATAAGCTTTTATGTGTCAAAATGATGTACCTATAGATAAGTGAATGAATATGATAATATTTTTAATCGTTTGGAAGCGCATTTAAATTTGTTTTTTGATTTAACTTAATTAAATAGAAACACAAGGTGCTAATGACATTTTTGACGTTTAAAATGATGACATAAAGAGTTATGTGCAATCAAACAAGAGTTTTATAAACGAACATAGCTGAACAGCGCTGAATACAGCTGTCACTTTTGAAGCTGTGATCTTTTGACATTTACGCCATTACTAAATAAGAAACGATACACACTTCAACAATGCATTAAAATTGTTAAAATTAACTGCTTAAATGGTGTAAATTTTGCTGTCACAGTTGGCGTACTTTCCAGACAATCAACGAAACAATTGCAATTTAGCTAAAAAAAAGTGTTTAGACAGTTTTATTATTTCTTAAAGAGGTGATCTCTATTGGCACCGGACAGATTAGGGTATAATAAGTAGCCAGTAATAGCTATCATTGGTTTTCTTCTTTGAAAAAAAAAACATTGGAATTTTTTTTGACAGGTCGTTTATAGCTATCATTAAAAATTTCTGTCATTGAAAAAAATGTCCTGATTTAAATCCACCGACAAATTTTTACTGACAAAAATCTTTCATTGGAATTGTGTGAAATTGGAACACAAATCAGTGGAACGATTCGTTTCACTTTTGAACATAAAAGTATCATCTGTTTAGGAAAATGAATTTCCGTCCGAAAAATAGAAAAATACATTTTTAGAAAAAAAATGCGAAATTACACTTTTTTCTCAAAAAAAATTCTTTGTGTGATTTCCGATCGAACAGTATATAATTTTAATTTCTAATCAAAAGGAAACACCTTCAAATCGATTTCAACACCCGGATCGATTTCAATCATAGCTACATATACTGGGGTTCCTTAGGAATTTCACGTAAATAAGGAATACTTTTTGCCGCTATACAAATCAAAGTTTTGCTCTACGCCGATGATTTAGTTTTACTGGCTGACAATCCATCTACCCTTCAGCTGCAAATCAACAAACTAAATATATTTTGTGAATCATGGAGTCTCTGCGTCAATACTAACAAGACAAAAATAATGATTTTTGAACCGCGTCAGAGAAGAAGACTCGCAGAAGAAAACTGGTCCCTAAACAACGCGCCTATTGAGGTCGTTCATTATTTCAAATATCTTGGAGTTTTGCTGTCTTACAATCTTAATGTTTCGAAACACGTAAAAGAAAAAAGCAACGAAACCAAAGTAGCTCTAAACTTGATGTGGCATAAGTTTTACTCTAACCAAAAAATCGTGTTTTTCAAGCAACTGTGAACTGCTGCATGTTCTACGGTACCCAAGTTTTTGGATATTTACAACTAGAGGAGTTTGAAGCCGTGCAAAGGTATTTCTTCAAACGCTTTTTAAGATTGCCTTCTTCAACACCCAATTATGCTATATATGTAGAGTCTGGCATAACACCTCTTTACATTACAAACCTTAAAACCAACTCAGAATACATATTGAAAGTTATGAGGAGGGATGAAAGAAGCCTTCACAAATCCATTATGACAAGGCTTATGTAAACAAATGCCTCCCCGTTTAAGGAATGGAACCAGATAGCTTCTTCATATGGCAGTAATTTATTCTTTTTGGAGTCCAATTTGAATCAATGGCACACCATGTTCAATGATCTGATCGCCAGAACTGATGAACATATCTTCAGTGAACATCTCTCAAGAGCTTCAACAAAATTATCAAGAAATGTGTATAGAAACCTCAATCACCAAATAACATCACAGGCTAATTATTTCAGTAACGAGTTTTCTTCTGAGGCTATAAGTTACATATTTAGAGCCCGAGTCGAAATATTGAATCTTAACTCTATGCCGCATCGAACTGATCTTCCACAAATCTGTAGCCTTTGTAACACCGGCGAACCAGAAGACATCACACACTTCTTTGCATTGTGTCCTCTACTCCAAGAGATTCGACGGTTGTATTTCGAACTGAGTTTTCTTCCCCCAACTCGGCTCTATGAAATCCTTAATGGAGACTTTGGATGGTCAACTGTCTATAGATACTTCAATCATGCTCTAAATTACCGCAATAGTTTTCCATAACTCTACAACCAGTTATTGCAATTGAAAGTTTTCTATTTAATATTTTGTGTTTCAAATCATGTAAAAATTGATATATTTTTTTAATTTCAAAATCATCTCAAAATTGTTGAATTCGCACTTGATGCTTTAACAAACTATTATTTCATTATTTTCGTTTTATATAATTAGTTGAACTTATGTTTATTATTTGAATTTTAACTTCTTTGCATTTAAATTGTGTTCTTGTTATGAAATGTCGACCAGACACACGGCAGAATTGCCATGTACATATTCTTAAAGAAAAACATTTGTTAATAATTTATATCTTAAAATGGTGTTATGTTTTAAACAACCTATTGTTAAGGGTTTAACAATTTACTAGTTAGCAATTTGCTAAATATTTAGCAATTTACTAAGAAACTCCAACATTGTAACCTTTCTTTTCATTTTGTTAACTAGTAAATTGCTAATTGCCTTTAAAAAAAAAAACAAGCATCAAAACATGTCTAAAAAGTGACAGTTCATAAAAATAAACAAAGCACATACGCTTAAACGGACCTATTAATTGGAATTCGCAACTGTTGACTGGACCATTCCATCCACTGCTCTTATAAGAATAATAGTACAGATGTCATATGGATTTATCAAATTTCTAAAAGCTAAAGTAGAAATTTCTTGATTTTTTAACTTTAACAAATTGTTAAGAGAAAGTAAGAAGTTAAAATCGTTTAAAATTAAGTAAATCATCTTTTAAACTTGGTACATTGCTTAAATATTTTACTTAATCGATTCAAATTTTGCGCCACTCTTTTTTTTAAATAATAAAATGAAAACCCTTCTTGAAAAACACTAAATTGTTATAGCTAAAATCTATTTTAGGTTCAAATGTTTTTGTAAGTAACGTAGATACAAAAATTATTTGCCTTTTAAAAAAATGTTCCAAATTTGCTATCACATATTGTCATGATTAACAAACTCACATTTCCATCTACTCTATGCCTTCCACCAGTATATCGAATGAATTAAAAGTCAATTATTGAGTACCTACGAGTATAATGAATATTTAAAATCAATTTCAAGTCAAATTATCATATTGATTAGTTTATATTTTTTAATTGAACGTGCTTTATTATAGAATCACGTTCATGTAGAAAATAGAATTTGTATTCTTCTTTATATTGTTCGTTGAGTTTCGATTATTTTTGAAAACTTCAATACTGACAGTTCTTACATGATATATTATAATATTTTATTGAGATCTTTATTTGACTTTGACATCAATTTAAGTTTACATTGGCGGTGTTCACATTGGACTCGTTTGAGATGACTTAATTTGACATTTATTCAAAATGTCTGTCAATCTTTAAGTGGCAGGAAATATAATTATGACATGTCAAAATGAGCTACATCAAAAGAATCCCATAGGAAAACAGTTCTAGAGCTACTAATATTTTTTTCTAACACTATCAGATAGTAAGCAATAAAAAGCATGCGTACAAAGATTTTTTACCACAAAAATTGTGTTTTTTGACATATCTTGCATCATCTTTGACAGAAAAAGCGTGCAGCATTTCTACACAAGGGTCATATTTAAGTCATCATGCAGATTGATTTTGATATGCATGAAAAACAATTTACTATTGACAGATGACTTAAAGTATTTTGACTTAATTTGACGCTTTTAGAAATAACGTACAAGTTGTCTAATTTTGTTGAAGTTTTTGTAAGGCATTTTGCTGAGTTTATTGCCTTAAAGAAAAAATATGTAAAAGGCAACGATTTCCTTATTAAATAAAAATATCAATACAAAGCTTCTTTCCCGGAAACAGACAAATATGACAAGAATTGTTTTTATAATTTTGACATTGTTTCAAAAATAAATTGTAAAAATTGAAATAATAAAATTCTTCAAGTGTCTTGTGATTTTTTTTTTGTGGGATGTTTAAGTTAGTCATCGCTTTGTTTTATTATATTTTAAAAATTTCTTTGTAAAAGAGTAAAATACAAAGTACATGTAGAGCTATTATTTTTCATTTGTTTTTCGTTCCTTGTTTAATTTGATAAATCAAAATTTAATAAAAACATAACAAAACTGATGCTATCAGTAAATAAAAGTTTGTATTTGCACTAAAAATTCTTCAATTTTTTTCCATAGATTTTTGAACAATAAACTTCTCCATTTATGTAATAAATCGGATGAAAACATGACAAATAATTAATTATTTCTGGAATTGTTTTCCTTTTTGGTAATTCTGATGCTTAGTTGTATTTCGTATCAATTTAAGACAAAAATCGTTCGAAGTGAAATTATATTTGACCTTCGGAAGTGTATACAAAATCCAAAGAATCGATAGAAAAATGATTGTTCCAAGTTTGTCTGTTTTAATGAAGAGAGTGGGGAAAAATTTTTCTTAAATTAATAAACAAAAAACTTGACACCATGTTTTCAGGTTTCTTTTCTTTTAATGTGCTAAAATGAGTAAAACAAACATTTCTATGCCAAAAGTCTTTCTATTTCATAAATTTAAATAAATTAATATCATTTTTTTTATAAAAGATTATGTTTATATAATTGATTGCTTATTTCGAAGAAAAACTGCAAGCTTAAATTGTTGGTAACAGAAAGTCATTAGTAAGCAAAAAATTAAATAATTATTTGAAAATAAACTTCCTATTGACTTAACGATGACTTCTTTTTGTTTTGTCATTAAACAAACTCGACTTCAAGTCAACGCGAGCGCCTCCGCCGCAAATGCTTCTTTTTGATTGTTTGTTGAACAAAGCAAATACATAACAATTGCCAACTTCTGAAGTAGTAATTTTTGTATTCATTTTTAAATAAAATATTAAAAACTATTAAAAATTATAACATCTTTGTATAAAACCTTCTTAATTTTAAGCACTCAAACGAAAAGTAGGTATCTAAAAGTAACTAACTAGTAAAAGTGCACTTTTATAGAACTATAGCTTTAATTTTAAGGTGAATTTCGCTAAGCACAAAATCAACCAATGAACGTTGAAAACTAAAAGTTAGCAAAAATATATTCCTTATGATAAAATACGATTGATTTCAATATCTTTTTTTGTTCCCGACATTTTTAGTCGAAAACCAATTTTTATCAATTTGGGCATCATTTTTTGAAAGTTTTTTTTTTGATTTTTCTTAAACCATTATATTACTTCAACAATAAAATTTAGCACAGTTTGAAATAATTTTAAATCAAGGTTTCCAAAATCGAGTGAAGTGAAATCAAAATCTAAATTGACAATCATTCATCATTGTTTTCAGGATTCTACCATTCGATCGATTTCATAACTTCGAATAATTTTCGAAATCACTTCAAGTGATGAATCAGTCAATAAACAATTTTGTTCTTTGTCGTTGGATTTGTATACATTTTTTTAAATTTTTTTTTGTACAATGAATTTAGTTTGAAGCCAAAATCTTTGATTTTTGAAAAGATATTTGAGTCGAAAATTAATTTTTGCCAATTTTTTGTAATGTTTTTTTTAGTTTTATTATTTTTCATAAGAAAACTGTCAATGTCAAAAACGTAATTCTTCATTAAATACAATTATTTTATAGGTTTAATCATGTTTTGTTCGTAAAATATTCGAGGTGACAAATATATTTCTTCAGTTTTTTCGATATATGAAAACCGTTAATTTATTTTTTTTTTCAAAATTATACGAATTTGGTATAATGTCAGATTATGTAATACAACATTTAATTGAAGTCACTAGCGTTATTGGCTCGTATTATATTTTAAGTCAACCAAACTTTTCATTTTTTGAAATTCTTTTCTGTGTTATTATCCGTATAACAAAATTTATTTGAAGTCGATATATCTAATGGTTCTTGAGATATGGACGACGAAAACCGTCCTTCTCTTTAAAAATCTTTGATTTAGATTCTAAGCACTTTGAAACATGGAAAAATGTCAAATGTCCTATGGGCAGTTAATAGAACATCAGTAGGGTACACTTAGACGTATACGTACTTTTTTATTTTATTAAATTTTAATAAATTTTTCGACTGGATTGAACAAAAACTTTATCACAGTTATTCTTCAAAAATATGAAAAATATAATTTTCGAATTTAAAAACCATAATTAAAACACAGCAAGCTTTAAAAATTGGAATTCCCAAATCAAACTCTAATGCAGGCCCAGGCACGGTTAGGATTTGGCTGTAATATTTTTTCTAGGAACAACTCGCGAATAAAGTATTTATTTTACTTAAAAATCTCTTGACCTTTATAAGATGCTTTAAAACACTTTATTCTTTCTTTTAATTGAAAATTGATGCAAAAAGAATCAAACTATTATTAAATTTTTCTTTTTTTCTTTAGAGGAGCCATAAAACACATTGAATTTGATTCAGGATTATTTATTTTGAAAGCTTAAGGCTAACATAAAATCCATAATTAAGTGCGCCAATTCAACATTTAATTTAATTGATTCTTTTGTTGTAATTCTCAAGATCAACGAAAAAATATCTAGCTCAAAATGCCTACTGAGAGTTGTAAGAATCCCATTACCCACTTAAACTCGCCCAAACAAAGATATTGTTCTTGAATTTAATTCATCTTAAACGTGAGTTCAACTTTAAAATGGCAAAAACAAAACTAAAACAAACCTCATCAAATATCAGCACATAAAAAAAAAACATTAAGATTCATTTAAGTATTTTTATTTGTTGTTGTTGTTTTTTATGTTTTAATAAGATCACTCTTTGTGCATTTCTGATGATGTGAGGATTTATTTTGTGTTAATGTATTTTTGAAAAAAACCTAACTAACCGGTATGGATGCGATTTGTTATAGGTATAAGATAGATCTCTTTTTTATATGGTGAAAGATACAAAAATAACTCATCGTTTGAATAGATATCAATATATATGTATCTATGTATCTATTGAAGCAAGAGATCATGGAAAAATTATCTTGGCGTCAATAGTTTTTCTTTCATCCACCACTCACTTTCACCTTCATTGAATTGAAATGTTTAAAAATCGAAAATAATAAAGAGATATTTTCCTTCAAAAAAAGATACATTTTATATTTAAATAAGTATAAAAAGTCTTATATTACCTTTTTTGAAAAATAGATAGATTTAATTTGATTAATATTTCCCACAGTAACGAATTTACACTACAATAATTTTTCACTTGTTTTATTTTTTTTTTTTAATTTTAATTGATTTTTATCACTTTCAATAAATATTTTTGCATCTGAATTATGAACTTAATTGAAATATGGGATTTAAAATAACACAGATTGTCCGCGGACGGATAAAACCTAACGAGAGCTTGAATCTGTGCAAAACAGATGCACACACTAGAAATTGTATTTCTATGCAAATAAGATGAATAAAAATAAATTGCAAAGAAAAGAAAAATAAATCCACACATAAACTTTATTTATTAATTTATTTTCATTTATTTTTTGTGTACTAAAATACGAACTCGCGTGTGGCTTTGTAACACTCTGAGAGAAGAGTATTTTAGGGGAAGCTCGAAGATCTCGAACCTATGCGACCGTCAACGAGACTGTCTTAACTCTGTCTGAAGTCTTAAGTCTGGCTTAAAGCGCAGCTGAGTTGCGCCTACGGATATTTTAGAGTACCTATCTTTCAGATACACAAAACACAACACAAAGCATAAACTCACGAAAAACGTGTGTTGAGCGGGTTGTATTATATTATTTTTTACTTTACTTTTTTGTTGTTGTATTCTTCAATGCTTTTTATGTTTTAAATAAGTTCTGCTTCGTCTTCGGTTTTGGCGGTTGAATTTTAGTATTTTGTATTTTCGCGCGGCCTAAGAGGGTCTCTTCTATCTTATTTTGCTTGGTTTTCTTTGTATTCTCATTTTTGATTCGATACAATTCGATTCGATCTACCTAGTATACGAGTACTACAACAGACCTCTCGATTATAGTGAGGCTTTATGCACATGTTATTGCAGTTTCACTCAAAATTAATTTGAGTGGATATTCAAACATGAAGCTTTAAACTTGTGATCGGGTTATGTGTTTTTTTTTTTGGATTTCTGTTTTTATATTTTTGAATCCCTTTTGAAATGTGATTTTGACGGCTCTCAAAATTTTTCAGTTGAGCTTACGCCTTTCGTGTGGTTTGGGTTTTATTTTGGCTTTTTTTTAAGTTTAAACATATCAAACTTCGTCGTTTCAACTTCAAAAAGGTCAAGTGAAGAAAACGTGAAAACCAAAATAAATGTTGGTGATTTAATTCCTTCAAAATGTTTTGAGTTTTTTGCTTATATAAGCTAGCAAAAGGATATAAGATTTTAAATCATGTGTTGTTTTTGAAAATACAGACTTTTTTAAGACTATTAAAAATTATGCAGTGCTATACAGAAACAGGTAAATTTTGAATTTGAATTTTAATACGTTATTTTTTTTTAATTTTAATGCATTAAAATAAAAGTTTTTAATTCATTTTGAGAAAATACTAATTTTTATCACTTATAAATATTGATGTTATTTTTTTCCTTTTTTAATGTGTTTTATTTTATATAAAGATTATTATATAATATGCGAACAAAAGGTGTGTAGTTTATCACGAAAGACTGGTTATTAATGGTATTATGATATTTGTTTGAATTATTATGCGATAACGCGTTTGTGTCTAAGACAAGGTTCTAATTATGTCATGTCTTCATTTTATCGAAATTTTCATATGGTATTGTTGAATATACAGTGTTGGCCAAAAGAAAAGCAACTTTAATTTCCTCGATTATTAAATAATAAAAAAACAAATTATGACTTCAATTATTGTATATTTTTGTTTTTAAAATTAAAATAAATATTTAAAGTTTCTAATGGAAAATAAAATATAATTGTTTTTGTAACATAGTTCATTAAATATAGCACAATTAGTATAATTAATTCAATATTAGGCTGGTCAAAACAAAAGCAACTTTTAAAAAATAAATATATTTTTGTTAGTCTTACTAAAATATTCCTAGTATTTTGTAGCAAAGCCCTTGTTTTGAATCACATCTTCGAGTCATGGAGTCAATTAATTTGCTTATTATGTTGTTTCTACACTTTCCCATAGATTATCTATGCGGTTGAGATCTGGGGACTGTGCTCGCCATTGTAACACGTCTATCCCGTTTTCTTGAAACCACGTCTTAACCGTATTGAACGTGTAATTTGGGTCGTTGTCCTTCTGAAATATTCATTTCAGAGGCAACTGATCCTCAGCGTGTGGCATCACTATATTTTGCAAAATGTAACGGTACATAAAACTATCCATTGTACTATCCTTTTAGTGAATCGGTTCCAGTCTATGCCCTGAAAAACATCCCCACACCATTACGTTTTTTACAGTAGATTTGGTGTAACGTGGATTCAGTACATCTTTGGCTGGTTTGCGAATACGACGGAACCCATCGGAACCCTTAAAATTGAATTTGGGTTCGTCCGAAAAAAGCACGTTCCTCCATTTTCTAACGGTCCAGTTGATGTGGCCATGAGCAAATTTTAATATCGCCAGCTTGTTTGTAGTTGAATTAAAAGGCTTTTTTAAGCTTTAAAAGATCGTAGTCAACCATCAACAGCTCGTCTCTGAATTGTTCTCACGCTTACATTCAGGTCGAGTTGGGTTCTTATTTCTCTCGATGATATAAAAAGGTCTTTTTTAATTGATACTCGTATTATTATTGCAAAATCCTCTCGTTTTGTTATTTTCTTAGTCTGTCACCTCGATGAACCGTTTGGAACCACTTTTTGGATTTGTAAAATTGTATTGATTAGCAAATCACTGATTTTGGAATGGAATATTTTTCCGATATTTTAATTTGACTCATTTAGCTTTAATATTCTTTTATTTCGATAAAACTTTGTTTCCGGCCATTTTACAAAAGTTAGCTAAAAACACTGATTAACTTTCCCGTGAACTGAATAACACATAGTACTGTAGATTCAACTGCGCTCGTTTGCCAACGCCTTTAATATGAGCAATGGATTTTGTAGTTAACTGACTAACTTTTCTCTATTTATAAGAAAAAGAGAGATAGCAACAAAAAGTTTTTTTTACCAACAAAAAATTGGATTAACTGTTCTACTTATGTCATATTTAAATGAACTGTTTTCAAAACTATTTTCTCTTGTGGTCTATTTAGAAGTAAATACATAATGTATTAAATTTTGGAAAAAAATTAACATGATTTGTTTAAGCTATTAATTTTTGGATGACACAAAGATGGAGGTAGTTTTAGTTGCTAAGGTTTTGTCCAACACTGTATGTACAAACATATGTATCGAATTATAAGAAGCTTAACTCTAGCAAAGTGTTATACTTAAGTCTTCATAAAATAGACGGACTAAAAGTTTTCATTTTTCATAACATGGTGAGCAATTTAGAGTAAATATTGTTCTAACTTATTTTTCTTAATCTGTCAAAATTAAATGGCGGCAGTATGAATAAGTTTACACATAAGAAATATAGCGAAAAGAAACGTGAAGTTATTTCTTCAGCAAAAAAAAAACCTTTGGTTTACAACGAAGTTAAGCAAACTGTATCAAATTTTAAAGTTCTTAGATCTTTAAAGCTCCACCGCTGCGAATTAAAGCAAAAAAAAAAAGAAAGTATAAACAAGTTTTATTTTTACTTAAAACAAACTAACACAAATATTGGCGATTCCGATGATATCATCAATTTTATGTTTATCATTTTTTTTAACATAACTTTTGTGATCTTTTAGCAGAGCTTAAAACAAAAAAAGCACCGTCAACTTATAAATAAATGCATACGTTTTTAAAATTAATTATGTATGTACCTGAAATTCTACTATACAGTAGTTTGTCGTATAAAATTTAAACACGCTAGTTTAAACATTCGGTCTTTCAGTATGGGGTTTCATTTTGAATAGGCTCATGATAGTTGGGCAGCTGTCATCTTTTGACTTTTGACAAGTAAAAAGTACTCCATTTCTAAAAAGCGATTGACGCCAGCGCTGATATACTCACAAGTTTGATTCTTTTGGGAATGAGAACTTTTATCGCGAACAGGGTTAAAAGCATCAAACCTAAGAAAAACGTATATTAGGGTTAAAGAAGTTGGTTTCCATTGCTATAAAGCCAACCCTACTGGGAAAAGCCGGACAAATTTAAGCAAGCCAGGAAGGCCTGCAACGCCCATATTCGACGGACGAAGTGTATGCATGTCAAAAACTACGTTTAAAAATATTGCAATGTCCAAAACGCAGTACAAATTTGTGGTCATTCCATAGAGAAAGCTAATCGCTTTGCTAGGCAATTCGCCACCAAATCAACGCTGCCAGTTAGTGTTATGACTTCGCTTGTACTTGGGCGCGTCAGAGATTCTAATGGGACCAATCTTTCTTGGCACTTGGACTGCGACAAAAGTGCGTACCCGTGTCGTGATGGTTTGTGCGCACAGGATTGTCATGCCGAAGGTTTTGGGTCCAGTCCCTGCCTGAACCATCTGAATTTTTTTCGATTAATTGACAAATCCCTTAAAAGTGTTTCTTGTCATGAAAAGTGGTTTCTCAAATTAGGCGTTCTGTTGGTCCCCTCCATCCCTGACAACATTACTCGCACAAAGGAATGGTTGAGAGTTGCAAATCACTAGTTTCCTAGTTCTGAACGGACTGTTGCGTCACCTAATTTATTTATTTTACTGTGTCAAGAGTCGTAAGAGATCTCAACATACATAAGTCCGCTGTTCCGGATGGTACCCCCTCTATTTTTCTGAAAAAGTGTTCTTTAACACTGCGTAAGCTTTTTCATCTGTCCTACTCCTTATGTCTCGTTCTGAGTAGATGAAAAACAGGATTTGTCCAGCTTATCACCAAAAAAAGTCGAATCGTCATCACTCTCTAATTATCGACCATACATTCCTACTTTCCAAGGTCATGGGAACGCTGATTAATTATCAGCTCAAAAAATATCTCGAAGATAGAAAGCTTTTTAAAGACCTAAAGTACGGCTTTCGCAGCAATAGGTCCTCTGGTGATATCAAGGTTCATCTCACCGAACAGTGGAGCAAATCCTTACATTGTTTTGAAAAAAGAAAAATTATTGCACTTGATATTTCAAAAGCATTTGATAGGGTTTAGCATCAGGTTCTCTTAACGAAAATACGTGGTTTCGTTTTTCATGAATCCCTCCCTTATTGGATTAGTAATTATTATTCGGATCGTTCAATACAAGTAGTATTTGATGGTTTCAAGTCTGAAAACCTCAAAATAAATTCTGGTGTGCCCCAGGGCTCTATTCTGTCTCCAACACTCTTTATCATTTTTATTATTGATCTCCTTTCAGCAACTTTTAATCCAATACATTGTTTCGCTGACGGTAGTACTCTTAGTTTTTTGTTTTCCGACCTAAACTGCATTGTACAATGGTCATTAAAAAAATGAATGCTTCGGAAACCCAATGCTGTCTTGTATCGTTAAAGCGCGATATACCCCCTTGCCATTATCCATGAATGGCTTTTGCACCAATGAGACTGCACATCTCCTCCAGATGTTTGGGTTTCTTAAGGCAATGAACTTCTGATCTGGCTGTTATCCACAAGACTTATATTATGTCCAAAGGTTGACTATAACTCCCATCTCTGCGCAGGTGCTCATGCAACTTACTTAAGCCTCTTGGACAGCACTTAACGTATAGCATTTAGATTGATTGGTAATAATACCATCATTGGATCATTTACATTGCTTGAACATCGTCATAGAATTAGCCAGCTGCATTGCTTCACTTAAATCATTCAACAGTATTACTCGCGCTTCTAAGAATGCTCACCAGTATGCCCTCGATCCTAATTTCGGTCGTACTGTCAAGTATAGAGATTCGTTCTTTAGCCGTACTACGCGAATGTAGAATGCCTTACCTCACTGTGACTTTCCCAGTCATTGCAATATCCTGAAATTCAAAACCAATGTGCACCGACACCTCCTTTCAAACACTCTATTCCTTTCCTAATGCTTAAACTGTGTTTCTGTATTATAAGGGTAGTAATGCCCCTTGCTTCAATGCTTTAACAATCGATTCAAGACCTTAAGGAATTCGCGAAATTTTTGAGGACGAAAACACCATCAAATAATAATAATAATATAATATTGTTATATTGTTTTTCATTACAATTTGTATATCAAAACTAAACCTCTTATTAAAATACCTTATACATAAAGACACTGCATCATTTTGTCACTCTTCCATATAAAAACCGTTGAGAGTTTTTCTTTGATCTGATGTAATAAGTGTAATTTCAGTCTTCAATATGTAATTTCACTTATTTGACATAATTCCACTTTTATAACATTAAGTCATAAAAATACCGATGTATAGAAATTCAAACAAAAAATTAAGTATACGCCATACGATTTTCACCTTGGCCCAGTCAGTCAAAAAAAGGTCATTATAACTAAAAGAAATTATGATTCCTAATCAAAAATCATTAAAAAAATGATCCCTGTCCCTCATGTTTCACAAAAACACAAAACAACCATATTTGTACAACTTTTAGTAGTAACCACAACAAAATTAGTGCTAATGTAATTAAATATAGATCTCACATAATAATAATGCCCCTCGCATTCATATAATTTGTTTATATCAACAACAACAAACAAAAATATATAAAACCAAAAAAGTCAAAGTCAAAAATTCACAGAAAATTATTTCAAATTACACTCCAAATGATCTTAGGTCTGAATTGAATTTAAAAAAATCAACGAGATTTCTCACACAGCTTTTCAAAGTTTCAATTCTTAATCTAGTCGGACACGAAACGCGTGAAAATCTGTTCAATTTAAATACAATTATCGTTTTGAAGACAACATTCGAGGTCATCCCACGGACTTAAAACAAAAATCAAGAAAGCAAAAGACTTACAGATTGCATAAAACAAAGCTTAGAAGAAAAAGACTTTACACTTTACTGCCTATATACGAGTATGAAGGTATATGATTGTCATTGAGTGTGTATATCTTGATGGTTACTTTTGTCAGTCGTTTTGATGGGATACTATTCTAACCTATGACCTTTAGCTGCTCAGTTTTTGCTTAAGAACATACAATACTTGAAAGCATTTGAATCAATTTAAAATTCGTGTGAATACTTCACAGTTTCTTCGCATTGTGATTTTAACACATTTACATTCAATTAAATTTCTTAAATGGTTTTTGTTTTAAATTATCCATTTTGAAATAAAATCTTTTTTTCCTACAAAACAGTCTTCTAAGGTTAATTGTTAAATTTATTATAATTTTTACATTGGAAAGTTACAAATGTGACCATAATCAGTTTAGGTTTAGTCTTTTAGTTAATATTATATTTTATATCTAACTTAAAATTAAGTATTGAATTATTGAACAATATAAAGTAATTTCAGAGTGAAAAAGTCAAAGTTGAAAACAACAAAATTGTGAGATGTTAACTGAAAAGAAATCCAAAACGAGGTTAACATGATGAGTTATTTACTTTGTCAAAGAAAACCGTATGAAAGGTGTAATTTTGAAAGTAATAAAAGTTTATCTGATCACCAATGTGTATTTACAAAACAAACATCTTCTCTAATTAGTTTCGGGGCTATCATCTGAAAACCAACTCACAATTGCTAGTTTATCTTTTTTGTTTAATTTTTGTTTTTAAATTACACTTCTTTGCATAAAGAGAAACGAGGTAATGTTTATTTGAGTAAACGTTTTTGAGATGGATGAGATTTTTGGTATATAGGTCATCAGGCTATCATCAGATTAAAACACATAAGGTGATTCTTTTCGGAAGTATAAATTTGTTTATGGTTAAGGAGAGGAAATGTTTTGCGTTGCATGAATTTTAATGAATAATGAAATTAAGCTATAGTCAATAAAAGTCAGTATCAAACATATGGAGTCAATTGAAAGCTGGAACTTATAAGTTAATGCTATTAATAGATAGATTAAATTCTTTATTTCGATAATAAAATTACATTAATTTAAAGCTAAGAATATAAGGACATGGCGTTATTGCCGTCTGCCTGATAGACATTTCAGTTAAAAATAGTTTAACATTATGAAAGTTTTTTTTTTTTTTTAATTTTTTTTTAGTATAAGAAAATAAAAACTGTATTTTTTAGTGATTTTTCTTAACAATTTTCAAAAATAACATAAATAATTAAAACAATTTTGAATGATTTTATAATCTTTAAAGATATACGAGTATATAAAATTTTGACATGATTTGAAACACAAAAAATATAAGTTTAAATAGCTCTATTTTTTTTTTTTCTTTTTTTTTCGTTTTTACATTCTCAGTGATTCGAGACTTAAAACATCAATATTTCCGTGATTTGAAACACAAAATCATTAAAATAAACTTCCCGTTTTTAAAAACAATTTTAGTAGATGAAAACAAGTTCAATTTTGCCGTGATTTGAAACACAAAAAATTATTAAATTCTAAATCGCCATAATTGGATATATGACCGCAAGCTACTTCTATAAGCTAAAGCATGTTTTCAAAATTTAAACAGATTCGTCCAACCACTCAGCCCGTTAAGAATGTCAATAAGTTGGTCCATAGACAAAAAACTCACTTGGAAATATAGCCGTCTTATTTCTTGTAATATTGGACAAACTGCTATGAAATGATTTATATCCTTCACATCTCTTCTATTGCATAGAGTGCAAATTTGTGAGAGGTCCGATCTATGGGGGACAAAGTTGAGATTAAGGATCTCGACTCTAGCTTTAAAAATGGTGCCGATAGCTTTCGGATTTATTTCTTTACAAAAATAGTTTGAAGTTGATGACAATTGATGGATGAATGCTATTAATATTTTACCTATTAAAATCGGTGTATTATCGTGAATATTCCGTAGTTTTATTGGAACTCGAAAACAATGACTACAATTAAATACTCAAGATGTACATTTCGACTTTTACACACTTTTTTTTAAATATTTTTTTATAGATTCAGTCGGTCTTGCCTTGCTCAAGGCAAGACACTTTTTAACAACTTTTCTTTATAAAGGGTGTCCCAAAATTAACGCAAGATTTGAATTAAATAGAAAACGCCGTTTTTAGTCTTTTGATAGTTATATTTTTATTGACTCGTAAAGTACATAGGATAGGGTTATGTATGGAATAACACATCGGACAAATGGCCTCCACTGCTTTGCATGCACATGCGCACTCTTTTGTTGAAATTTTCCATGACCATTCTGCATAAATGTGGCTGAATTTCGTTGATGCAGCGTTGAATCTCCTCCTTTAATGCACGGGTGGTTGTGGGCTTGTTGACATAGACTTGTGATTTCAAATAACCCCATAAAAAGAAGTCTAATGGTGTTAAATCACATGTGGGTTCTCCGAACCCTAAATGCGGCAATTTTGGCGATTGACAAAGCCATCAAGATGAAAATGTGCTTCATCGCTTAGGATGATTTTGCTCGAAAAATCAGGGTCCATTTGTTGATGTTCAATAATCCATTCAACGAACTCTCTTCTCTGTCCATGGTCATTAGGCTTCAATTGTTGTGTTAATTGAATTTTGTAAGCATGAAGACACAGATCTTTGGTGAGTATACGCTGTAGAGAGGTTCTTGAAATTTGCAATTCTCGTCCACGACGTCGAATTGAGGTTCCTGGATTGTCAGCAACACTCTCACGCACTGCTTCGACATTCACATTTGAACGGCTTGTTTTTGGACGACCAGTGTGTTTGGCGTCTCCAACGGATCCAGTCTCCATGAATTTTTCAATTAATCTCTTCACAGTTGACGAAGTTAAAACACTATTCCGACCATATTTTGTATGAAATTTTCGAACTGCAGCCGCCAAGCTTTCACTATTTTTGAAATATTCTTTAATAATGAAGACACGTTGTTCTATCGTGTAACGCTCCATGTTTAATAACCCTATACTGTTAGCTGTCAAATTGCTTTTTTTTCAGGGTTGCCAACACTTCACTGCACAAATGGCGGCAAATTCAAATCTTGCGTTAATTTTGGGACACCCTTTATTTAAATAAATTTAGAATAGCTTGTTATATACAATTATTAATAAGCCACCTTCAAGAGTGCCCGTCATTTTAATTTGAATTATTATTTCACTTTTTATTTAAAGTTAAAATAAATTGCAATTTAAATTTAGTATATTTTCTTGTTATAATTTAGACATTACAACTTTTTTTAGAGTTATATTATCTTATCTTATTATTAAAAGTTAGAGGATATAACTTTAAGACCGTACTATTTTATATTTTATTAAAATACAAAAAAAATGCAATTTTAACAAAAATTTGTTTGATGTCTTAAATATATTATGAAGGGGTGATATGGGAAAATTCCAAATTAAATGCTATACCTTGACTTCGACACAATTCATTAATTTTTAAACAAGCTTTGCCAGTGGTATAAATCGAATATAGAACTTAATTGTGAGTGGGGGCGATGGGGGTACATTTATAAGGTTTGTGTTTAACAGTGATATAAATAAAAAAAGCACACATAAAACAATTTCACCAGCATTAAAAACCTTTAAATGCGAAAATAATAAATATTTTTAATTTTAGTTTGAAAATATGTATGGTATGCAGTTATTTAGAACTTACGAAATATACGTTTTAAATTTCAATTTCGTAAAAAAATGATGACCCGTTTTTGAGATATCGAATTTCTAACAAAAATATTTAATATTTCTTAAAAAAACAAAAATAACAACAATGACATTTTTCATCATCAAATACTATTGAGACAGTAAAAGAGGTTGTGCAGAGTATTATTGAAATCGGTCGATTAGTTCTTGAGAAAACTTAAAAACAAAATAACGGTTCTATGGGGGGTACCCTTCTGGACCAAAACAAAAATGTTTTTTTTTTATATTGAAAGAATCTAATCTAAAAAAAAAAAAAACATTTTAACGAAACTTTAAAAAAATCTATAAGTTTGTTTTTAAGAAAATCCGAATTTTCTATTTTTTACTAACAAATTTGTATTGAGACTACTGTTATTTTTAAAACTGTTTTTAAAAATCAGTAAGTTCTAGTCTTTAAATCTCGGTTTATTTCGTCATTAAGTTCTCAAACGTTAGAATTCTGATTTAGATCTTAATCGAAGATAAAACTTTTATTACACCCTCAAATTTGGGGGTCTAGGATATTAAAACTCGGTTTAGCAATGTTTTTTGATTCTTTGAACGAATGACCAGGTGTTATTAAATTTGAAGTCAACGATTTTTTGTAATGTGTAATAAAAATAATAAATTGATAAAAAATACAGTTACATATAAACACTGACAAGTCCAGCTCACAACAACTTTCAGACTAAAAAAATACCTACACGTAATATGTGTATGTATAAAAATAATGTATGCAGGTTTTAATGTTAAGCTTCTGAACTATAAGACTACACAAGAGAACATAGAAACAATAAACGATTTGTCAAAAACACATTTTGTTTGTTTAAAGAAGTCAATTCGTCTGTGTGGAAATTATGTCCTTTTAAGAAACCATAATGTTCATTTAATTATACTTAAAATTATTAAATTCAAATTATTATATTATAATGTTTTCCCAACAACGGACTACCCCTTTACTTCTAATTTCATTTTTTGTAACCTTAAGGTCCATGGACATTCTAACCGTAGATATTATGTAAATCAATAATGTCATAGGTCTAGTCACAGCGAACACTTCCAAAATTGTATTGGAACCATATAAGCAAAACATTTTAAAAGCAAACAATACAAAATAATATTGAAACTATAAAAAAAACTTCCATACGACATTGTTCATAAAAAAATAAAAATGAAAATTAATTTAATTCGACCATTTATTCAAATAACTGAAATCAATGACAAAATTATTTACCGCTAAATCAAAAACATTCAATATTATTATATTACAATAATATATCAGAAATATGTGTCAAAAAATCCTACCGGGTACTGTGAAAGTAGATCTTTGTTTTATCAAACTGAACTTTAAGTCCTTAAAACTCAATAATAACTTTACACTGAATTCTAAGGAAATTATAGAAAGCGAAAAAAATGCTCGAGCTCTAAATATTTTTAAAACCAAATATTAATTTGTTATTTGACTCAGATAAACAATATACAAAGTTGTTAATTAAGCTTTCTAGGAGTAACTATGTATGAATATTATACATTATTATTTCGAACTTTATAAATGTAAATAAAAATGCCCATTTTCAAATAAAACTTGTTACAATGGCGCATGTTACTATCCGGAAGTACAATTACCATCAGAGTTATTTACTTCTAAATAAAATGTAAGCTTTCAAAATCGTGTGAGCATATCCTTATGCTCATGCTTTTCAGTTAATTTATCATCGCACATCTTAAATGATTTTTCACTTTCAAAATCGCACAAAACTATACAAAGCATTTCAAGTTACTCTTTGGACGTAAAAACTTGTTTAACTGTCGCCAAACTATTACGATTTATTAAGTTGTAAAGCTTATAAAAGAAACACTTAAAAACACTTGGAGTCTTTCATTTTTAAATTAAAATAATTACATTGTTTCTTCTAAAATTATTTTTATAGTATTTTCTCAATAAAATAAAAGTAATCATATTCAATAAATAAATAAAAAAACTTAAAGACCAAACAAAAAGAGTCAAATGAAAAATTAATCCCGCCTTGGGTGAATGTGATGGGGAAAGTTTTGCATCGAAGAAGTAGAGTTTTCAAGTTCAATTCATTTTTAATAAACTATGCGTGCGTCTTTTATGTTTAAGCCAGACAAAATCCATAATCTTATCCATATTATTCCATACTTTTTATAATATAAAAGTCGCATTCACATAAAGTCCAGGTGAGCTGAGCATGTTTGACAAAAAAGAAAAACGTTTGGGGGGTAAGTAGTTTGTCCACTGAACTCGATCGTGACCAAGTGCCTTAACTTACCATAAGAAAATGATTGCAGCCTTGTGGTGATTTTGTTTATAATTTTATATTTATACATATATATCATCATCATTATTATTTTCGATTAAATTAACTTACAAATTCAATGGCAAAATAGAATTCTTACTACAGGAAGGCATACAATTATTTTACAACCGAAAACAAAACAAAAGTAATTTTCTTGGACCTAAATAAATTGATAATGATCTCCGGCTTTTTTTTTACTTTCAACTGAAAGTAAAAGGCTGTTTCATTGAGATCATTGGTTCTACAAGACTCTTCTTAAAAAAAGTGTTTTAGCCTAAGGTGATGATATCAAAGCTTATGGTAAAGACTGGAAACGTATAATATATAATCGGATAAGAAAGGAGATAATGAGGAATAATGCTAATTTTTTGAATTCGATTTATTTAGAGGGAATAGTTGGTACAATTTATTAAAGTAGGTAAAAGGTAAACATGATGGTGTATAGGAAATTATGTAGGTAGATTTATTTGTTGAATTTCAACATAATTAAATGTAGATTAAATGTGATTTTTTATTTTGATCTTGTGGAAAATGATTATTGTAGGAAGTGCCAAAAACCTTTACTTTTCAATCTATATGTTATCTGAAAAAGAACACATTCAAAAGTTATGCCAAATTGCATGATGGTAAAAACAAAACAGTACGTATTGAAAAAAAATATATTATTAGCGTTTTAATTTTTTTTTTGGTTATGGTAAGAATATAGCTTCAGCTCCAATATAGGAGTAAGCTGACTGGAAAATGAAAGTGGTAAAAGACTCCCGAAAATTGCATCAGTAGAAAATACGCCAAAAAAGGCCAGAAAATTCTTCATATTAAATTATAGGATCAAATTTTTCTAACAAACTTTCTTATTTCCTGGCTTATTGTATATATATTTTTTTAGGGTTCTTCGCATTTATAGAAATGGCATAAAAATGCATAAAACACACCCACAACCCCTTTAAACTATTGTTTTTAAGCTCTTAAGTAAGACTAGATTAGAAAACTGTTCGAAATGTTTTCATATGTAGGGAGTCGCACAAATTAAAAAGTTAGAGAATACCTTGCTGGACAGCAGTGTTCTCAAAAATTAAATTAAGCCCTTGAAATATGTAAATGTAAGGTTAAGATACACATTATGTTGATTTAATTTTCTCAGTCTCCTTAACAGAACATTAAAGAACTTTTTTAAGCGGTGTCCAAAAACTCGTGATCAAAAGTCTGGATCCGCCCTTTTAAACGGCTTTTTTGTTCAGTTGTAATCCCGCAAGTTATATAACCCATCATACATAGCTATAAATCTTTCAAAACTGTTAATCCAAGAAAATATTATAATTCTGAACAAAGTTTGAATTGTCAAAAAAAAAATTGGTTTCACTTTTTGTACAATGCGGTCAGACTATTTTCAAAGCATTGAACACAACTAATGTCAAGCGTGTAAGATGACGGCAAATGTATGCATGCATACACAAATTTCAAAACAACTAAAATTTTGGGTGGACTGTGTGCTCTTGCAAAGGTAATAGTTAAATATTTTATTTGTTCATTAAAAAAAAAACTTATTTCAATATTCAAATGTACAAAATCGATTACCATATTTCTGAAAGGTATAAATGGTTGCTTTTGTTTGGTTGTCTTAGAGCTAATTGTTAAATACCTAGTTTTTCAATATTTGATATAGCATTGTTGAAAATATTAGTATCTGACATCATAGTTGAATTTCGAAGAAGCAATCAGTTAACTGAACAGTAAGCCAATTATAACAGAGAACACTCTCGAGTTCATTTATTCATTATGAAATCGGAAAGTCATTTATTAAATACAAGTGACACGATAATCGAGTGCCATAAAACACTAGGTTTTGAATTAAGACCGCTTTGGTTTATGGAAATTTTAAAATTAACTGAAACTCTTCAAAAATTTAAAAAGGTTACAAATTATTTTAAAATCTAAACAAAATAAAAATCATCTGAGTAGATAAAACATTAAGCAGCATGATTTAGATTGCTAATCGTATAGGGTTTTTCAATAGTAGGGTTATTTAATGAAAACCCACTTTGAAATATGTATGTATTGGAAAATTGAAAATCATTTAGAAGTATCAAACTGATTGACAAGATTTTCTTACTTTCTTTAGTAACTAAAATTGCACATTTCCCATAGGTTTTGATGGTGTTAATTTAAATCCAACTTCAAAATCCGAAAAAAAACACTTACATATGTACATATATACCTACGGCTTTTTGAGGCTATCTTAATTTATAAAGTAGCTTTTTTTCAATAAAATCCGTGATGATTTTTCAAATCTATAAACCTTTTCTTCAATTTTTAGTTGAAATATTTATATTATTTCATATAATATTTAAAAAAAACTTCAAAAGTTGTTAGATTTCACCTGTCTTACAAAAATCTAAAAAAAACGCTATACTATTTTTGCTTAAATGGTTTTCAACAGAAAACCGCAAAACGGTTTGAAAGTACTTTTATTTTTCTTTTACATATATCATGTTTTTAAAATATGTAGGTATATTAAAAAATATAAAAATAATGTTGAAAACGGGTATTTTTAAAACTTGAGCAAATAGTTAAAATTAAAGTTTGGTTTTGAAGTCAGCACTAAAATTTAAATCAAAAACATGTTTTCCAAAACTATGAAAGTATTAAAGTATCTAAGTTAAATACTAAAATGATTAAAATAATTGTATCTAGAAGACAAATATTTGAACTTTTCAAAATCATCATACATTATAGTGTTAAGAGATATTTTGAGGTTAAACTTAGCCTTAAGAACCCTGTTTTTGATTTGTTACCATTTTTAAAGCGGTATACTTATTTTAAAAACTCGATGTGATAGAAAAATTTAAAAGTGATATTTGAATTTAGGACATCTTAATCCTTTAAAAGCGTAAGTATTGTTTTAATAGTGCTAAAAAAAGTAATTTTGTCGACCAGTGTTTTTAGATATTATTACACATCAACAAACGATTAAAAATAAAACAAACAACTTTATGGATAAAATATAATAATAATGTATTATTCTCACTTTATTGACACCGGAGTATACTTATACCGGCTTACAAAATTCTCTTCCGTATTTTATTGTTAACAATTCAAATTCAATATAATGTATATGTACATTTTTAAAATTGTACATATAGTATATGTACATCGTTTCGTTTCTGTAAAAGATTAATATAATGTGTTTAGAATGCGATTAACTCACGCTTAAAATATTGTTAACAAAAATATCGCAGCTGTTTATTCTTCGGCGAAATCATAAAACTTCTGGCAACACTTGAGGAGCTTATAGTTTTCTATTTAAACACCTTAAAGTATACTTGAGTATTGAAACTTACTTATAACTGCAATATTTATTTTGTATTTCTATTCTAATTTTAATTGTATAAAAGTTTTAAAATACACTCAGCTTAATAAAACACAAATTGTTTCTTTATTTCTCTGTATTCAAATATAAACTAAAAGCTTTTCTTGTTGTGTGGAAATAATTGTGGAAAACAACAAATAAACAAATGAAAAATAACTTATTATTCTTGCGCACGCTCTTTGAAAGTGGCAGTCGTTTTTTTAGTGGTGGGTTTGTATTTTTGGATGATTCTGCTTCGCCAACGAAACGAAAAGTTCATTCTTTCACCTTTCAATTCAAGCCTTCGATAGCCGTAGCCTTAGCGTTAGCTGAACTGAAAGTAAACAAAAGTATAAACGTTATCGTTATGTTATTTTCTCTGCTTGTTACCTTTGCTAAGATAATTTCCCTTTCATTCATTTAAATTGTTTTGCCTTTGAGGCTTTGAAATTATAAAGGGGATACTTCGGTGGAATAAGGGTGCTCTTTCTTGCCTTTTCGTCTTGATTTTCTTTTTTTAATAATTAGGTAGGCACTAACAAAAATTTTGTGTTTCCTGGGTTACAGCAAAGTGCGTGAATACCGAAAAGCTTTCCACTTGTTTAGTTTAACCGCGCTTTTTAAGCATCATGCTAATATACCTATGCCGTAGGTTGTCAAATTAAGTAAAGCAACTATATCTGACAACTCTAAAGGTTTTAGCGCAATTGAGAGTTTTGTGTTGTGTTGTCATCATTCGGATCCGGCATTTCCATTAAAATCAGAATTATTATACTCGTGTGCGAAAATCCAAATCAAAACAAAGGAGACAAACAAACGCTTTTCGGTTGGGGAAAATTTTGGAAAATCAGGGATATTCACAATGGGCGGGCTTTGCTTTTGACAGAACACCGAGGCCGACGACGACAGAAGTTCGCAATTGTCAAGTAGATTGCAAATAGCTATCACATTGACTGATTCCGGGTCATTGTAATAAGACGCAAGTCAGTGTTTGAGGAAAACCCAAAATATCAAAGTGTTTTCTTATTATTGTCTTATCTTAACTTAATATTCTATTTAAAAAAAGGAAAATTCATGGGGGTTCTAAGAATTCTTATTGACAAGAAAACATCTATGGAGTTTTGTGCATTTATTTATACTTAATTTGTTGTTAAGTTTATGTTTTCGTTCATTTGTTTGTAGTTCTTTTTGTTTTTGTGAATATTATTTTATATTATTGAGAGAGAGAGTTTTTTTGTGTGAAAATGTCAGAAAGTGAAGACACAAGTGAAATTATTTCGCCACTTAAGAATCGAGAGCAGTTGACTGAACTGGAGGAGGAATACAACGAAGTCAAAAACTATGAGGACGCTAAGGGAATCGGTAAATAAAAGTACCTACATATGTACATAAACAAAAGAAAATAAAATCTTTTTAAGTAAGTGTAGGAGAAAGTTGTTACCTGTCAGATAGAAGATATAGGGAAGTAAACAAAGGACATCTGAAGGGTATTGATGTCGTTATGATGGAGGATGTCTATTTTGAAGGTTCCATAATTTTCTAGAGCATGGGTTAAAGGTGTGTTTGGATTTGGGAGAATTGGTATTGTTTACTGTTTACATTCTTCTTGACTTAAGTCTTGAGAAGTTCATATTGTTCAGAATGATATTGTTTTCATTTTCAAACTGGTAATAGGTAAACAAAATAATTTGGAACTTATCACACCGTGTTGCGAAGTATAACATCTTATTTGCAAGTAATTTATGTATCTGAAAACGTAAACAGGTTTAGGTTACTTGTTAAAAATATTTAAAAATATTATGAACTGTTTAATAAATTTAAATAAACTGAGAAAATTAATATTGATTATCGGAAGTTGACATATGTATGTACAATCTTGGCATGCTTTGATTGAAATGTAAATATTTTCTTTGCTTTATTTTTGAGGCTATGGTTTGACCCAACCTCTATAACGTGTAAAACAAACAAAATTTAATTCAGAACAAGCGACTTCCTTCTTCTCGTCAAGAGATTAAGTCACTTGGAACACTAATTCAAAGCCTTTTGACTTATTCAAAGAAATTGTTTCTTTTTCTATAGATTTTGTTAGGAAACAAACCAAAACTAAAAACATTTAAAAAAATAAATATTTTTCAATTTCCACTTTCGGAAAATGTACAGGATTATCCATTTTGCGGTTTTAAAAGTAAACGTAAATAAAACACATACAAAATATTTCTTTTCATGTTCAGTCCAGTGTTGTCAAATCGAATGGTCTTAGTGGGCAGTTGTTATTGCCACGACGAGAAGTTACGCGGCCAAGAAATGTCACTTGCAGTAAAGCCATATTCGTTCGAGTTGTATGTGGCATGTGGCACCGTTTTGTTAAAACCACATATTCTCCAAGTCGTATTCTTTAATAGCAGGCAAAAAAAGTCGGTAAGTCGTTTATCATATGACCATCATAACGCTCCGATTTGACGGTGACAGTCGTTCCATCGTCGTTTTCGAAGAAGTAAGGTCCGATCACACCTCCGGACTAAAGACCGCACCAAACAGTGACTTTTTGTGGATGTTATGGTCTTTCTTCAATTACTTGAGGATTCTCAGAACCCCAAATACGACAATTTTGTTTATTGACATACTCACCGAGTGGAAAATGTGCTTCGTCGCTGAAGAAAATTTTGTTCGAAAAATCGCCGTCCACCGCCTGTTCAAGCACCCATGGTGAATGTGAATGGTCTGCTGGCTTCAGTTGTCGTGTGAACTGAATGTCATAATATGCCGTTAGACAATCCTAATTCCTGAGAACGACGAGGAATCGACATATTCGGGTCTTCGGGAGCACTTTCACTTACAGTGGTACGATCGAAACGATGTCTCTTCCAATTTGTTCATATCTTTTCCAATTGCTTGCGTAGTTGGACGAATATGTAAACTATAATCTCCTCTTGAAGCACGATATGTGGCTGTGGCAGAATCACCATTTTTGTAGGATTTTAACAATTTGTATGCGTTCGTGCGATAGTTAAGTGATCCATTTCCGTAAATGTCAGACCTTCAACTGAAAACTATAATTGGTTTATTAACTTAGTTTGACAGATTTCGAATTCCAGCCCTGAAACCGCAAAATGGATAACCCCTTATAAATCTTCGTTATTATTGTTAGTATTTGGGTTTAATTTCAATAATGTTTTTACTTAAACGGGTTGTGGAAGAACTCTTTCGCTATTTTAGGAAATGCTTGCATTAGAAACCTCTAAGAGAAATTTCCGCCCATAGTAGCATGGAAATATGTACCATTTCTACCGTTTTTTATTATGTTCATCTACAAGTTTCTATATAGAATATTTTATACTCAAATAATTTTCTTTTTGTTTTGTTTTTAATTTCAGACCTTGGAGTCGGTACCTTTGTTAAAACCGTGACACCATGTCCACTACGAGCACCTCTCGTCGTTACAATCGTTGGACTACCATGTCGCGGCAAATCATTTGCTGCCCACAAAATTGCTCGCCATCTTAGCTGGAAAGGTGAAATGGCTAAAGGTAAGTTCATATATGTAAATACAAAAAAAAATATTCTTCAAAAAAGAAGGTAATAAAATTAAATCTTTAAGGGGACACCCGGGTTTGAACCGGGGACCTCTCGATCTGCAGTCGAATGCTCTACCACTGAGCTATATCCCCACTTAAAATTCTGATGGCAAAGTTCTTTCTTCAAACTGTGTCGTATATTCTTATACGCTACATTAAGTTGAAAGAACTTTAAAAGAAAAGAGTCAAAAGTAAGATAAGATAAGATGTGTTTAAATATATATTAAATTGTGTAATTGATGGCAGAAAGAAATATAGGGGATATAGCTCAGTGGTAGAGCATTCGACTGCAGATCGAGAGGTCCCCGGTTCAAACCCGGGTGTCCCCTTTGGTAATACATTAATTTTGCAAATAAATATTTCAGTAAATATTTAGACTTTTAGGTTCTTAACTGCTACATTCTTGAATTATTACATACCTCGCTATAGCTAGGAATAATATGTACATCTAGTAAAGAGTACAAAGCTATGCCTTCATTTTTATATTAGAGAATGATATGATATTTTACACGATAAGCTTTTTTTAAACATCTCGGTTTTAGGACATTGGCCAGATTCCGACAACACAAGGAACTTCATTTGCAGTCAACTGTATTCTAAGTAGTTACTTTTTCAAGTGTCAAAAAGTTCAAACTCAGAACTTTACTTCGCTTACCATACGATTTGTATTGTAAAGAAGTATTACTTATTTCTTTTCCAAATATTACTAATGTATGTATATCTTTTCTTATAAGACACGGAACCTTAATTTACAAAACATTAAATGCAATTGTGCAGAAAATAAATAATTCATAGAGTAATAAAGTTCAGCTTTCAGTCAAATATAAAAAAACATGATCAACTGTTATTTTGACATAAGAATACTTGACTTGATAGTTGGGGAGATTTTTCCTGAGTAACTTTCCAGTCAACTTTCCAATAAAGTTGCCTCAATTGGAAGGCAATTTTATGACATCTGGCAAATCAAAACTTAAAAGTTTTACTTTCAAGTCCCTTATGTCGCCTGAATTTGCCCATTACTAAAGGGTTTTCAATTAGCGCGGGTAGTTTTTTGCGCAGATTGTGACAGCTGTCAAACTGATAAAGAACTATCAAACAACAAAGTTGAAATGATAAAACTTTATTATATTTGGCTGAATTTCGGTGACACTATAGGCATCCTCAAAAAGCTACCTTTTGGTGTGAATTTTAGGGCGGTCAGCACACGATCACATTGGTCCGTAAATTTTCGAAAACGACGCTGGTCATCAACAGCGTACGCTGTAGAACAATGAAAACCAATTTCTTATGAACTAAATAGACCTCAATCTAAATGCTATCAGTGATATAAGCAACAGACATGGATGGGCCACCAAGGCCCTGCAATTTGATGCCCATAGACTTTATGTTGTGAGGTTGCAATAATAATGGAGATACCTACATTATACATACATATAAAGGAAAGAATTTAAGAGTAAACAAAAAAATATTGATTCTCTGAAGCAGTAATTTCCTTTTTATATTGTCTTTACTTTCATCGACTTTTAATACAACACACCTTAAATTTATATAAAAAACAGCAACAAGAGAATTGTTAGCTTTGCGTGATTCCATGTAATCATGTTTAGATTGATGTTTATAAGTAAGTAAATAAAGAGGTTTTGCTTCGTAAATATAGTAAGACTATTAATCGAAAATATTGTTAGGTATCTGGTGGAAATGTTCACCCTAATTCGAATGCATTCATATTATGGATAATTTTTAAATGAGTGCTTATAAACAAATTTTTTTTCAAAATTCATTAATTTATTGGTTGCCAAGTTACAACTCATATAGCTCAAGCTTCAACTCTTTGTTTACTTTTATTAAGTTGAAAGGAAATAAGCTTAATTCAATTTTATCACATTCAGGAAGAAGACAATTCGACACGAAATAAGTGAAGGCTTGATTTAAGGAATCCTTATCCCTTATGGGCTTTTAATTTTTTTATTTATTTATTTTTATTTATTTATTTATTTATTTCGATATGGCTATACACATTAAGATATAATATCTTATAAACTAGTGATAACCTATTAAGTTTAACAATGAGAGCAATGAAATAAAAAGAAAAGAAGAGAAAAGAAAGATAAAGATAAAGTTGTAGGCAAAAATTATACAATATTAATAATAAAATTGAATGATTGTTTGGAAATAAAAGGAGAAAATGAGAGAAAGAAGAGATAGGAAGAAAGCAGGAAGAGGTGGAGAAGAAGAGGAAAAAAGAAAAAAGCTATAATGGTTTAGACAGGAGAGAGAAGAAAAAAAAAAAATTAAGATACTGATAAAAATTGATGTAATTGGGATTTAAAATTTATATTGTTGTTTATTCTCTTGATATGGCGAGGCAAAGAATTCCACTTACGTGTAGCATTAATAAAAAATTGGCGCTCAGATGTTAGGGAGGCGTATCGGGGTTGAATCAACTGGTCAGACCTAACTGAAGAATCCCTTCTTATTCTCTCAAAAAGGTAGGGTGGTTGGTGTGTAAGCAGGACATCGGAAAACAATGATAAGGTACGAAACTGAAAATAGTTCTCTAGTGGCATGTGAAGTAAACTATTTGAAAAATGGGATACTCTGTCGTATCTACGAAGGCCATAAATGTATCTGATGATGCTGTTGAAAATGACGTTAAGCTTTCTTTTGCATGCAAAGTTACAACTCGAAAAAATTTCGCAGCCAAAGGCCAAAATTGGAAGAATTAAACTTTTTGCAAGCATTGCACGCGTCTTCATAGGTGTATAAGCCTGGGAGACCCAAAGCATGCGTAATACTCCGTATGATTTTCCAACTATAGCGTTAATATGTTTATCCCATGTCAAATTACGAGTAAAAATGACTCCAAGATTCCGAGCAGAGTCCACATATTCAATAGTTGCATTGTTTAAAATAATTTGTGGGAAGTATGACAAATCCAGAACTCTTTTAGATATAACTAAACACTTAGATTTAGATGGATTTAATGTCAGTCCATTAATCTGTGCCCAACCTGATAGTTTTTCAAGGTCCTCATTTAAGCGGTAAGCACCATCTTCAATAAGACCAAGATCGCAGCCGAGATACATCTGTACATCGTCAGCATACATATGTAGGTTGCAGTTATGAATTACGGAGGGAATGTCGTTTACATATAAAGAAAAAAGTAATGGTCCCAGAATAGATCCCTGTGGAACTCCACTAGTGGTTGGAAGAAAGTCAGACAACCTGTTACCTACTTCAACTGCTTGCATTCTTCCAGATAAATAGGAAGAAATAAGTTTTACTGCATCAGAGGAGAAGTTATAATGCTGGCGAAGTTTATTTGCGAGTTTGCTGTGAACCACAGTATCAATTTTGAATGTGAAAAATGTAAATTCACCGGTATATTTCTACCATAATCTCAAATAGGTTTATAAGAGAGTGCAATCTTTTTTTTTAATGCAATCATTAATGACTTCAATAATAAGTTTGCATTCATTGGCTTTAATTTAAGACTTCAGACTTCAAATTATGCAATCTCTATTATCTTGTAGCAAAATGATTGCATTCATTTGTTCCTCCAATTAATTTTACAGCAATCAATTGAATGCAATCTTTAAGAATTCTTTGCATTCATTTGCATTTTTTGCATTCATTCACATTCTATTTTTAATTTTTTTGTAAACCTTTCTTATTCATTCTTTGCTTTGCCATTTCCCTCCATAAATCCTTTGTTCTTGGCCCGCATTTAATTTTGCCTCAGTCTTTTGACAAAATTTTACCAACGCTCAATGGGGCGGATTATATGACCTAGCTGGATCAATATTTATAATGCAAAGAATGCAAAAGAATGCAAAAAAAATGCAAAAGAATGCATAAAAATGCAAAAGAACGCAAAGAATGCACGAATTCTCAAAATATTGCGTTCAATTGATTGCTGTAAAATGAATGAAGGAAACAAATGATTGCAGTCGTTTTGCTACAAATGAATGATGATTGCATAATTTGAAGTGTGAAGTCCATAAGTGAAATCAATGAATGCAATCTTCTAATTTAATTCATTTATAATTTTTAAAGACTGCATTCTTTTTCAAGCCTGATCTCAACACTATATCAACTCAAATATATAATAATATAGATTATTTCATTTAATTATTTACTAAACAGAAATTGAAAGTCGCTCCCTTTTCTACCCTGTTATTGATTCTGAATATAAACAGGGATATAGAGACAAAACCTCTAAAGTACTAAAATGTGTTTTTTAGACGTGTAGTTTTGAAAAAGATGTAAAACGCATACAATTTAATGTTATGGCCAAGAATTTAGCTTTATTATAAATGTTGAGTCATTATGTTTCAAAAATGATTTCGGCCAAGTGGCCGCCGGGGTTGTCTCGAATAAATTTCAGCCGAGAGGCCTAATTTTTGGACCACTTTGAGGCTGTAAGTCAGCAATAATGCGCCGAATATTCTCTTCCAAGGTGTCAATCGTTTCGGGCATAGACAGCGACTTAATACAAACCCACAAAAAATAGTCCAGCGGTATTAATTCGCACGATCTTAGAGGTCTAACTATACAGATCCAACAAAAGTTTCCTTCAATAAATTAATTGTTTCATTTCGTCGAGCAAACCGAACCATTATATTTTGGTAACAAATTTGCATTATTTGCAAACTTTGATAAGGAGCCATTATGTGACGGAAAACCAAACTCAGCTTAAATCAAAGTGACAGCAGTCAAAAAGACCAACTTCTAAAAAAGTATTGCCACATTGAAAACCAAACGTCTAAAAAACCGTTATTCAGTTCTTATATATTATTTATCAATAATTATTATTATTCCAATTATGTACAATTGGCAATAAAAATGTAATCTTTTCCTTATTGGCTTACAGTTTTTCCAGTCGAACAAAATGCTACCTCAGAAACCTTAAGCGATATCTCAGATTGGTTCCTCGATGGCAATAATGTTGCTGTAAGATATTCAAAATTCAAACAAACGTTAAAATATAAATATTTAATAAAATTTCTAAATTTTAGATTATCGATGGCATGCATTTGAGTCGTCAATCACGTCAAATGGTTTCAAACTTTTGCAATGAACGTATCTATCATCATTTAATTGTTGAAATCGATTGTGACGAAAAGAGTCTCGAATCGAATATTAAAGAGATGGTTCGTTATTTTGAAAGAACAAATAGTCGTAGCACGGATTGGAAGAAAATATTCATTGAAAAGGTTTGTATACTTCAATTATTGTATCTTTTTAAACATTATTTCATTATTATGTTTCTAGGTTCGTGAATGTTTGCCCATGTTTGAAAAATGTCTCCCACTCGAAAGCCCTTTAATCACTGTAAATAATTCGGAAAATCCTTACCTGCATTCGGTGATGTCCCGAGGAGTGCAAGGAGCCTTACAAACTTCAATTTTGGGTGTTCTCTCGCATCCTGTGATAAGAGAACAACTTTTCTACTTTAGTCGGGTAAGTAACTTCAGTGAATTGAAATCTGAGAAAAATTCGTTCTAAAACTAAAAATGGTTTTATTGAAAATAAATATGCAAAGCTAATACCTATAGTGAATTCAAAATTTTATCCCGAATAAACATTATTGAAAAAACAGAGCAATTTTCAATAAATGAGCAGTTCTTTGAAAGTAAAATACTGATATAGATTTAAGGAAATCAAAATCACGTTTTTTTAAAAAGTCTTCAACTTAATTAAACAGTCAATTTTGGCTTAAATCAGACATCTTAAACCTTAAAAGCATTTAGTTCTAAAGAATTATAAAATCTATGTTTCAAAGATTCAACCTAATTAGTTTTTATTAATATGGTCTCAATTTTCTACTTTTCTTATTTCTTTCACTTACCAGCATGGCGAATCTGATTACAATGTGGTTGGAAGGATTGGTGGCAATGCGGATTTGTCACCACGTGGATGGAAGTACGCCGAGCGCTTGACACGTTTGTTTAAGGAGAATCAATTGACCCTTCCCGGTCCACAATTGGTACGATTTTATGAACTGAAAACCAAAAACTAAAGACTAAAACTGTATTATTTTTCAAAACCAGATTTGGACTTCAGAGTTTATTCGAACTATCCATACTGTTCGTGATATACCCGGACCCAGAGCCGCTGTTAACGATTTGAATGAAATTAATGCTGTAAATTCGAAATTAAATTTATCTATAAACATCATTTTATAAATATTTTATGGAACTTCTAGGGTATTTGCGAAGGACTTACTTATGAGGAAATTCAAGAAAAATTCCCACAGGAATTCGCTTGGCGTGATCAAGATAAATTCAAATATCGCTACCCTCATGGAGAGTCTTACTTGGATTTATTGCAGCGTGTCGATAGTGTCATTCAGGGATTGCTTACGAAAACACAAGTTTTGGTTGTATCCCATCAGGCTGTCTTGAGGTGTGTGATGGCGTACTTCAATGGCACCAAGCCAGGTGAGATATTTTTTTTCCATTTTGTTTTCTTGTAATTGTCGCAAAAAAGAGGCAATGCATTTTCTTAATGCATATCCCTTGTTAGAAGAAGACAATTTTTCATTAGATTTTACCTAGAATGCTCTTTCAACGAGTTTATTTTTAGATATAATTTATTTAAAGAGCGGAAAGTTAATTTTATAATTTTGCCCTCCACTTTATGTGTTTTGTGTTGTAGAAGGAAAAATAATTCTATTTTTATTTTGATGAATTAGAATGATAGATTGCAACAATACCGAAGTGAACAGCGTTTATGATTTTAGATTTTATGTATTTACCTACATATAAAAATATGTACAGGGTTATCCATTTTTCGTTTGCCAGCAAAAACTTGAGTTATGTATGTACAATACGTCTAGAGTTGTGGATTATTCGTGTGAACTACATAGGTTTTCGTGTAGCCTCACAGAAAAAAAATGTAAGGGTGTCAAATCTCCTTGACCAGGAAACTTCTCCGCAAAAAAGCCATAAGTGCTCGTGTAAATAACATGCACATTGACATCTTTGGGGAAATACGGACCAATGAGAATTTTAAACCATTATACGAGTAGATGCAACCTCTTAATCACTTCAGGGATTGTTCAGCCCCGCAGAGTGAGAAATGTAGTTCGAAAAATATTTCCAATACTTAACAAGGGTATTTACATCTGTAACGCTTCAGGGTTGGTTTGGTTAGGTTTGGTTAAAATGGCTGACCGTGATGGAGTAGGACTGTAGGACACACTTATCCCAGTTTAATGGCTCATTGTGATATAACATAAATCATGAGGCTTTCTTATAAGCTCAATAAAACCAGTTTGAGTCCCTTACAAAACGTGAAAGACTGATTATTATAATATTATTGAGATCGTTTAGATCGTTATAGAAGAATTCTCTATGTAATTCTTGCGTTTTAACTGTTTGCTCCTCTTCCTAATCTATAAAGCTTCCGCAAAAGCCATTTGAGAATACGCCTAGCTGCGTGGCTTTTAGACAGTGCCTAGCTATGCCACCGATTATGGAGCTTATATGCGATTTGTCTAGAGATAGCAGCACCTTGAGTGTTTTACTGACCTGACACGTGGTGATGTTATTTCACCTGATGGTTGCCTTCTTCGTAGCATATTGCATAAGCAATAGTTTAGCAATTGGTATGCCAGCATTAGCCAAACGTGGTAGAATGGGTTGTACTGTACCATTTCTGGCGAATTCAACTGCCTTACAATTTCCTGGAATGTCTCTCTGGCACGGAATGTCTCTCCAGCAAAGGTGAATATAAAACTTATGTTTTATATCCATTAGAGATGATCGACGGTTATGGACTCTTATAGAGTTTGTAGAGACAGAGTCTAGAGATTTGATAGTGGCCTGACTATCTGAGAAAATACGGATATCAGATGTTGATATCACGTTTTCTTCAAGCCAGGATAAGACTTCTTTTATTGCCAAAAGTTCCGCCTGGAACACGCTACAATGATTGGGAAGGCGGAATGAGAGACTTTATTTCAGTAGTTCAGAGTACACACCTCCTCCAACCCCTTCATTTGTTTTTGATCCATCTCTGTAAAAGTGGATTGATCCGTCGAATGATCCATCTTCTCAGAAAGATCTGGAAGGTATAGAAATCTAAAAGTATTTGTCGAATTGCTTTGGAATTGATTGAATAACTTAAGGATTACGTAGTGTCCAATGTTTTTTTATAAAGCTTTGAAAGCAGAGCTTAAGGCTATTCCATTGCTAAGTATATTAAGTGGTGTTAGGTAGAGTAAAGGGTTTCCCGATCTGCAGATGGGGTCGTGCGAAGCGATCCGCTTTCACATAAGCAAGCTGAACTTTGGACTTTATTTAATTTGTAGCGATTAATAGCTTTTTCTTAAGGAATCCGACCATACTGCCACTCCGTATATTAAAATCAGTCTGATTTTCGATTTGTATAACCGATGCGTGATTCGTGGTTGTAAGCCCCATTTATTACCAATATCTTTTTTGTAAGAAAAGAGAGCTACAGTAGCTTTTTTAACTTATTCTGATATTTTACGTTTGTAATTTAGTTTTTTGTCTAAAATAAGACCCAGATACTAAGTCTTTTCTAGGGAGGGTTTACATATGTAATTTGTTATTTCCTTGAAAATAGGACTAATTCGGTTTTGTGTGGGTTGAAACCCAGTCCACACCGATCAGCCCAAAGTATTAGTTTGTCTAAGGCATTTTGTAGAAGTTCGCTTGAGGTGTTAAGATGCTTTCCTGAGACCGCTATAGCAACGTCATCCGCATAGGCAATCACCCTGAGACCCTCCGCATCCAGACCAGTTAAGATTTCATTTACCACCAAGTTCCAAAAGAGGGGATAGAACACCACCTTACGGTGTTTCTCTGCTAACGAATCTTCCAACAGAAGAGTTGCCCAGTTTTGAGTTAATTACTCTGCTAGTCAGCTTTAAATTAATTAATTCCCCAAGCAAACTCTCTACGTTTAGAGATGTTAGTGCAGATGTGTACTAATGTGTGTAACGCCGTTTTTACTGATTTAGACACAAGTCTTGTATCAATACCTGCCTTTAAATGGATATCAATCAATCTTTCTAAGGTCTTCAGAAGGAATGATGATAGACTTATAGGTCGTAAATCTTTAGGATTGACTTGCGAACCCTTCAAATTCAAATTCAACATCTTTATAATTTTACCCAATGCATGCGTAGTCGGCCTGTAATTCGAATATAATCAACATAAGAGACTTCATTTGCAGTCAACTGCATTTTTTGAACGTACATTGTGAACAAAGCAACAAACACGGAACTTCATTTTACTAACCTGTACTTTCAGTTGATTGTGCGAAAACTACCAAAAACATAACAGTGTTCAAAAAACTTCTCACGCGAGCTACAAGTCTTTCTCGACTAATATTTTGAAAAAATATTACTTATACCTTTCCCAATTTGACAAGAATCCCTTTTTCATAAAACATTAAATAGAAATGTGCAAAAAATAAATAATTTAATTGTAAAATTATGATTAGTTGTCGTTTTGACATAATTTGATTTGACTTGATAGTTAGCAAGATTTTCCTTAACACCAACTTTCCAGTTAACTTTCCAATAAAGTTGCCTTAATTGGATTTTCCTTAACACCAACTTTCCAGTTAACTTTCCAATAAAGTTGCCTTAATTGGAAAGACATTGGGCAGGTTCAGGCAACATAAGGGACTTCATTTGCAGTCAACTTCATTCTTTGAACGTAAATTTTAACCAACTAAGTGCCATGAATTACAAATTCAGAACTTTACCTACTTCGCAAACCTCAACTTTAAGTTCATAGTACAAAAAGTAACAACAAAATTATTGTCTACAAAACAGTCCTGAGGCGAGCTACGATTTGTATTTTGTACTGTAATGAAATATTAGTTATTTCTTTTCCAAATTGACAGAGAACCCGTTTACAGAAAGCATTTAATGAAGTTGTACAGAAAATAAATAAATCATAGAGTAATAAAGTTTAGGTTTCAGTTGAATGAAAAAACATGATCAACTGTCATTTTGACAAAAGTAGACTTGGCTTGATAGTTAAGGGAGATTTTTTTTGACTAACTTTCCAGTCAATTTTCCAACAAAGTTGTCTTAATTCGAAGGCAATTTTTTGGCAGCCGACCAATCAGATACTAGAAACTTACCTTACTTTCAAGTCCCTAATGTCTCCTGAACCTGCCCATTTTTTGGCAGCTGGCCGATCACATACTGGAAACTTGCCTTACTTTCAAGTCCATTATGTTGTCTGAATCTGTCCATTATTACATTTCAAATGACAGCTTAGTTTGACAGGTATCAAAAGCCTGCACTATATTTTCTTTTTTACGTTGATGTTCTTGTGCTTTATAAGCCAAAAATATGCATCGGTTTCTATTGAGGTCTTAATTGTTGAACCCAAATAAAATAATAATCTTTCTTTTTTATCTTTTTAGATCAAGTTCCCTACATCAATCTTCCGTTACATACACTGCTTGTCGTGCGCACAAACGGTTTTAACTTTGAAGTCGAGGAAATTCCTCTACATGTCGAATGTGTTGACACATATCGTGTCAAACCTAAGGTAAACTAAAGTGGAATAAAATTATTACTTGAGAAATAATTAACAAAATACTAAACTTTACACAATACCATACAGAAAAATACTGGCATCTAATAAATTACTGTGCTTTTTCTTTTAGAACTGCAATATAGAGCGTACAAGTTCAGATGCCCTTGGTACAGTGCCCGCTCACTTTGATGCACCTCTGCCAAAAGTAACTCAAGGCCTTACAAGCCGTTAAAAGCTAAAGCATATATAAACTAAAACAAACATCATAAACAACAGCACAACAATCATTCACGATCATTCAACAAATAATATACAAAAATAATAAAACAAAATCACAACAATATTAAAAAGAATTATTATTGGTCTCAAAAGAAAATCGTTTTTAAGATTTAATGTATGTTTCCTTTATTAACATTCATCCCTCCTTTTCCACATCTTAATTTTTAATTTATTCAAAAAAAAAATGTAAGTAAATTTTTAGAGCACTTTATTTTATAAGTTTTAAACCTAATGAAAACAGTAGACATCTTAAATTTATGAACATTTACATTATGAAGTTCACAAAAGCTCTTAAAACTTCCTTATCATAATCCTAAAAATATAGTTATTTCCCATTTTTTTTAAACAAAATGTATAAATTTAAGATATTTTCAATTTCTCGAAATTCACCTGAAACGGTACGAAAAAAAAAAATAATACATATACATTATGTATGTGTATCATGACAAATAATATTGTTTAAATGTTCATTTATTTAAAGAGTCTACTGTCTAAGCAATGTGAATAATATTAAAAAAAAAAATAAAATTATTTTCAATTTGCATAAACAATACAAAATAAAAATAAAATCTTTATCTAAAATGTCAATTTTGTACACGAAACAAAACAAAAATGTTGAAAAAAAGAAAGAAAACAAAACTCAAGACAACATAATGCATTTTTATTATTTAGAGTAAATATTAATATTTAGCTTAAATGGATTTGATTGATGGTTATTTTGGAAAAATTCAATTAAATTAAATAAATTTAAAAAAATATACATACATAATATACATAATTAAGTTGTTACAAGAAAAATATTTAGCATCGTGTTTCTCAAACATTAAACGAAAACAAAATAAAATTAAATAAAAGAGAAGCGAAAGAAAAATAATTATATACCTACTATATTTAATGTAGTTAAGTTTTTAGAAAATTTTACACAAAACAAAATGTTTTCTACATCGGAATACAAATGAATATAAATTAATTGTGACTTAGAATGGCAATTATTTAAAATTAAATGCTAAATTAATGAAATCAATATTACATTTATATAAAAAGTAAGAAGATTTCAAACACAATTGTATTTGTCTTAAGAAAAATAAAAGTAGATTGGTAATTATTATTACTTTAATTATTATAACGTCATCAAAAAATAAATAAATAAGTAAATGACAGATGTTTTCTAGAGTAATAATAAAAACATATATTTTAGTAAACCAAAAATTAACAATTGATTTTTATTTTCTATGTAGGGTTTAATTTGTTATAACTTAAAATACAATAAATCAAAGAAAAGTGAGTATACGCCTCAGTGTATTCGAAAAATAAGTAGATTTACATAGTTAATATTTTTTCTCTGTGGTTGATTTTTTGTATGACTTAGGTTTTGCTGCAAATATATAGACAGTTGTTTCTAGGGGGGGGGGGGGGTGTACTAATTTCCAGGGCATTTTCAAAATAAGACTCTAGAGGAGATCTGCTAGCATTTTATAATATTATTATTACAATTATTTATTAAACATACAACAAGGCTCTTTAGTCCTTGATTATTGCTTAAAAAAGTAGAGTGGAAATTAAATAGTCTTGATTTGGAAGTCTTGAGTATGCCTTTTTCTGACCATATGTCACTTATACCATCGGCATTAGTAAAGACTTGAGAAACCCAATCTTCCACCAAAACTTTTATGGAAAGAGAACCGGCGAAGTATTATCAGAATAGGAATAGGGATCTGCAAGTCAAGGAGGAGCTGAGAGAATAATAAAATCCTCGTATCCGTCATGCAGACAAATACCTGCTGCAAGAAGTAAGAGCATCGAAAAGTGGTATGACGTTGAATGTGAAGCAGCCAGGATTAGATCCCTTGCATGGTTAAGAGTTTTCCGAAAACAAAACGACCAGTGTTTGAAAAGACTTTATAGAGAAGCTAACAAGAAATTCAAAATGATCTGCCAAAAGGAAAAAAATCATGAATATCAATTTACAAATTGCAAAGACTCCAAAGAATTTTGGAGAACCGTTAAGATGGTAAATGTCTTCAAATCAGTTACAAACTATCTGTTGAAATGGTAAAAAACCATTTCCATAATTTTTAATCTTTAAACTAGATGCTTTGATTTCGATGAAATTCTGGACGCTGTTATAACAAGCTTAGAGGGAAAAGCACCAGGAGCTGATAGAATCACGGTGGAATTTTTTAAATTTAGAACTGTGGATCTTGTTAAAAAAAAAACTTATGCAAACCTTTAATAGCATCTTGAATAATGAAATCGTGCAGCTTGAATTTATGGAAGCGATATTATTCCCAATCCATAAAAAAGGAGATATACGTATCTGATCCAGACAAATATCTCGGAATATCCTTTGCTTAATTCATCTTATAAAGTATTTGTATCAATCCTAAGGAATCGCCGCCTGAAATTCCAAGCGGGTTTCCGAAGCGGCTATTTAACGAACGCCAACATTTTTCCCTGTTTATCGACGACATCATTGACGATTTACCCGGTGGGAAAGAGTTTGCTGAAACCAAAATAAAAGCACTTCTGTTTGCCGGAATGGAAACAAATTTTAAGGATAAACTTCTAAAAGCCAAGAGCGCAATAAGCGCTACTTGGAAAAAATGCTTTAAAAACAATCTTGTTTCCCATAATGTAAAATATTAAGTTATGCAGCGCAAACTTAGGGATATGGAAAATATGAAACTGTTGAAAAATGTCTTAGGTTTTATGTTAAAAGATGTTTTCAACTATCGGAAAACCACGCCAAATTATATGATCATCATTGAAACCGGACTATCTCCGCTCTTTATTAAAACACACTTAGCTAAATATTATATATTGATCTATTGACTATCTTTTGAGAGTTTTTAACATGCCTAATCAAAGATTGCCAAAAGTTATATCTCTGTATACTATTCAAAAGGAAAGTCTTTGGTATGAGAAATTAACTTGCTGAATATTGAATATTGTTGCACCCTTTTCAACTTATCGGTGAGAGAAGGCATTATGTATATGCATTCCATCGGAAAGAAGTGAGAAGAACCTTCCTTTGCAGTGATGTATTAAGCGATTCAGAGTTAATAGCTCTTTTTAACTGCGATGGCGATGTAACACAGCTGTACTCCTACTATCAAAAAGCAATGAATCCAAATCATATATGAAGCCTTTTAATACCAGTCTATACAAACACTTACATATGTTGACTGTTTGTTTCTTCTTATATTACAAATTTTATCTATTTCCTTTAAACTTTTAAATAATGCCAATCGGGCTTAACAGATTTTTGTATTTAAATAATTGTTAGTTGATATTTTGAAAATGAAATAAATCTAAAATAATGTAATCTACAGGGCGATAGGTGCTACTGATTTATAAAAATTGAGAAAGCTGTTAGTGTTGTGTGCAGGAATGATAGCAAGATTTCAATAGGTACTTCGTAATGAATAAATTGACGTACAGCTTACTATATAACCAATTCTACAAAAAAATGTTTTTAATACTTTATAAAATTAGAGGTGTTTGAGACAGAGAATACCCGAGCATACAAACAACGAAAATTTGTGTTCATATCTTTTCTTATTCCAGATAGTATATGCTTTTGCGTAACCTACAAAGGTTCCGAATAGTTTTTATATGTACCACCCCAACATACGAGTATTATTCCACCACATTGAGTTTTCGATTGAACTAGTCCATCAATAGTCAATAGATGGTTTCCAAAAGAGCCTTGCAACAAAAATTTCTTAAGTGAAACATCACATAAGAAGTGTGGAAAGTAAATATTTTGTTCAGGTCTAAAGTGTGAACTTTCCAATTTATTTTATTGTCGATTGTCAAGCCGAGATATGTATATTCAGAGACTTGTCCGATATAGAAGCATTTAGGAAAACAAAAAGAGTTTACAACATTGATTGACATATTATTAGTGGCACAGCAAGAAAAGCTTCTTAACGAGATTTTATTACAATTGGAGCTATGATACATGACAGGTGGAATAACAAATATGAAGTGCTCAAATTGAAGTACATAACCCTTGTTTTTCACTTATAACAAGCTAACGAATTCCGAACCAATGTCGGAATAATTCCAAGTCAGAATTAATACCCGATGTTAAATCTAAGATTGTTGGACAAGAGTATACACAGGCTATATCATCAGCAAAGCCCGTCACATTTCCTTTTAAATTAAGATTAAATACACTATTGATGTAAATAAGGAACAAAATTGGAACAAAAAAAGAACCTTGAGGAACTCCTATATTAATATTTGTAGTTTCACTGAATTTACCATTTATTTCAACTCTCTGCTGCCTTTTACTCAGGTAGGATGAAAACCAATCCAGCGTAAAACCTCTAATTCCAGCTTTTTCTAATGTTCTTAATAAAATGGCATGATCTACAATAGCTGCTAATAGCTTTCTTAATATCAATATAAAGAGCAGCAGTACTACTGCTGTAGTCATATCTACTTTCGTAGATATGACTACAATGTCCTAAAATAGCATCTTCAGTTGATTTACCAGCTCTGAATCCGTACTGTTTTGAGCTGAAAAAAGAGATGTTTTCAATTAAGCTTACAACTCTACATTTGATGACTTTTTCATAAAAAAAATTGAAAATACTGGTGATAATAATATTGGCCTATAATTGTGAATACACTTCTTATCCCCTTTCATAAAAATATGAATTGTTTCAACTATTTTCAAACTTTGTGGAAATACACCTTGAATAATACTTTTGTTAAATAAATACGTTAATACATACATACATTATATCAACTACATTAAAATCTACTTTTTTATGAAGTTATTTCAAAAACTATATGACGTAGAAGACGACGAATTATCCAAAGTTCTAATAACCTTAATAACTTCAAAAGAAGACATTGGGCAGGTTCAGACAACATAAGGGACTTCATTTGCAGTCAACTTCATTCTTTGAACGTAAATTTTGACCAAGGCAACTAGTTAGTTTTTCAAGTGTCATGAATTTAAAATTCAGAACTTTACTTCACAAACCTCTACTTCAAGTTCATAATACAAAAACTACCAAAATCATTATTTTCTACAAAACACTTCTCAGGCAAGCTACAAGTCCATCACGATTTGTATTTTAAAGAAATACTACTTATTTCTTTTCCAAATTTACAAGGAACCTTTTTACAGAAAGCATTAAATGAAGTTATGCAGAAAATAAATAAATCATTGAGTAATAAAGTTCAGCTTTTAGTTGAATTAAAAAACATGATCAATTGTCATTTTGACATAAGTTGACTTGACCTCCTAGTTAGGGAGATTTTTCTTGACTAACTTTCCAGTCAACTTTCCAATAAAGTTGCCTTAATTGGAAGGCAGTTTTTTTGGCAGTTGGCCAATCAGATGCTAGAAACTTTCCTTACTTTCAAGTCCTTTATGTCAACTGAACCTGCCCATTGTTTCAAAGACAAATCTTATTTGATTGAAAACCTTTATTAAAGCAATTTTGATTACAGTTAAATGAAGGTTGATTTATTCCAGCTTCAGAAATAGTATTCAATTCATAGCTATTTGAACATAATACTCATCAAAAGTTTTAGACATTTCAGAAAAATCAACAATAGAAATACAAGATGGAAAGTTAAAATGTATGTTTTTATTGATTGGCTTATTGATACTAGACCATTCTTTTTATACTTCCAGCAATATTAAAATCGCGCCCCATAAACTCATCAACTTTTAACCAATCCAGGGGGCTCATATGAGCCATAAAGTAAGCAGTTTAGTTGTATACGCAAAGATTTCATCTACGGATTTCTTAGTAATTTAAAAAACATTCTCCAAAAAATTGTTTTGTCTTTTTAAAAAAAAAACAACAAAATCCTTGTAATAATCTTAAATGTACTGACAAAATTTAAAATTTAATACCTTTTCAGAAAAAAGAGGAAATATTCAGTTTGATATTATATTCTGAGAAACCAGAACTTTTGTTGCCTTTAAATTCTTGAAACTCGTCTTCAATTACATCTCTACTTTTTAAAGTGAATTTGCTTTGGATACTCTAGGATTGCAATATAAAAATAAAATATAAATGTCCCAAAAATAGCAAAAGTACAACTTTCGTTATCTATCTATCTATCTATTATATTATCTATTTATTCACTTAATATAAAAGCTTTTAATCTATCCAGAACTGAAGTGTAAAGAGATTCTGAAACGTGTAATTTAATTTATTTAATTTTAAATTGTTAGAGAGATTATGTACCGAAATGCATCCTTAAATTAAAGAACCAAACATTTTTCTTTCTCCAATTGTTAAGTTTTGTTGATCAAAATATTTGTAAAAGGGTCACGCAAAACTGTAATTTTTTAGAATATGTCTTCAAGCATCACCTCCAATCTTCGACTAAGCAGACTGAAGATTAAAGTAATCATAGACTCCCGGAAAGGTCAGAAGAGAATACGTAAAACAAAGCCAGAAAATTCTTCATATTAAATTATAGGAACAAAGGTCAAATGTTTCTGGCAAACTTTCTCATTTTCTGGGTTTTTGTATCTATATTTTTGTAACGTTTATAGAAATGGCAACAAGAACAGAATAAACTATTTTTGGAGAAAAGCTACGTTTCAAAACAATACCTAACATTTATGCCTGAACTGTACCCAAAACCCCTCTAAACTCTAAACTCTTAAGTAGGGCGTATTTAGAAAACTATTGTAGGTAATCTTGAAATGCTTTCATATGTTAGGAGTTGTCCAAATTAAAATACCTCTGTTGTCCAGCAATACCTTGCAACAACAGTGTTCTAAAATGTGTTATAACTAAAATTGTCAATTTAGCTCTTGAAATATGTAAATGTAAGGTTAAGGAAGACATTAAGTTGTTTTAATTTTCTCAGCCTCCTTTATAGAACATTTTTAAACGGTGCCCAAAAACTCGTCTTTATGTTAAGTCTGTGCCCCCCCCCCCTGGTTCGGTTAATTCCAAGTTTTGGTAGGTTTGTTTTAAAAGTTTGATTCTTAGGGCTTAGGAACAATTATATGAACAAACCTTTAATTCAAAAAGAACGAAAAAGATATCGGATTTTTAGGAAGTGATGTTTTTAATGAGCTGATCCATCCTAACCTGAATTCATAAAATTCTTAGTTTGATAAGGTTCAAACATTTAAGCTAGTCATGAGGACCTTTGGTTCCTTTGAAGTCTGTTCAAAGAACAAATGTATGGTTTTTTTAGGAAAATTGATTTTCCTCTTCAGTGCTGAAAGAAAAATTTTGTTTAAGATGGACGACGACTTTTTTCGTGGTCTTTCTATCACCTCAATTTCTCTTCGAGAATAGCATGGTGTTTCTGAACGTTTGAAACCAAGTGAATTAAAGTTAAGACGTTAAACGCACCCTAAAAAAGTTATCGTCCTTTTAAATTAAACTATTCTCTTATTAAACTAGACTCTATTCTCAGCACTGAGAATATAGATAAATTAATAACTTAACTTAAAAATTGTCTATAGTTTTGATTTTGACTTAACTACAATATTGTGATACTGAGCCTAAGTTTAAAAAAAAAATCCATTGTTGAGTCGAAAACCATTCCTTATCAATTTTTTGTTATTTTTGTAGCTTTTCGTGTTTTTTAAATTTGTCAGTTGAACTTTTCTAAAAGATTAACTAAAAATTACCAAAAACCTTTTTCATGCGATAAATAGTTGGATTTCAAAATCTATTTTTGTTAGCGAAATTTTTAGTCGGAAACCAATTTTTACCAATTTTAGTAGCATTTCTTGAGAATGTATATATAAGAAATTCATAAGGTGGTAAGAAGAGAAGAAATTTGCGTTGTACAGATTCAATTCTTTGAGATTAAGAGTTTGGATGGCGTGTTCACTAGCGTAGAGAAGTCTAACAAAGGTGGTTTATACACCATTTATTTAGTGACATAGGGGTTCGAGAATTCTTTAAACCAACGTTTGATGAAGCGAAGGAATGAGTTGGCCTAGTTAATAATATAATCAAAATGAGCTCGAAAATGTAACTAAATGTCGCAAATAACTCCTAGGTCACGAAGAGAACCGGAATGAGTTCGGTAGGGAAGATGTGAATTGGCATTTATGTAGCTTAATTGAGTTCTAAGAAATTTTTGTCGCACCAAGTGCCAAATGAAAGTCAAGTTCATTTTTGAGTAAGAAAGAATCAGATGGAGTTAAAATAACATTTGCTATTTTCATGTCATCAGCGTAAATAGAGACAATTGAATTATCAATGTCATTATTAACGTCATAGTCGTCGTTGATAGTTAAGACAAATAATAAAGGATCAAGGTGGCTCCCTTGAGGGACTCCTGAGTTTGCATAAATGGGATTGGGGATTGAGAACCTCAAAACAACCCTGTATGGGTGGTTCTCAAGGTACGATCTGAGCCATGAAATAAAAAAGGGTGTGAAATCAAGCGCTTTAAGTTTACGATAAAAAATTTGGTAACTATAATTATATCAAAGGCTTTACTTAAGTCTCTACTGATAACGTCGACTCCATTTCCTTTCTTTAATTCGTTAAGACTTTGGGGCACAAATTCAGTAAGATTGTGGATCTGCCTTTTAAGAAAGCTTGGCTATGGGCCTGTAGTTCAAAACATCACTTTTTGCTCCTTTTTAATGAACAGGACAAATACCTAAAGGAATCTTTCCAAAGCTTTGGAAAGAGAGCTCGAGAAATAAAAAGACGAAACAGCACTTAAAGGGATCTACATAGGGAGGTAGCACATTTTTTTTAACAATAATGAGATAATGAGAGAAATAATCTTTAAGTAGACTTAATTTTTTGTCAACAATACCATTACTTATTTTGATTTGGGTAAGGTAGGTGAATGAGGTAACTTTTTAATTAATCAAAAAAGCTATAGTCAGATTTTTCAGACTAATGCAAAGAGGTTTGTAATAGTTGTGTAATTGTGTAATTTTAATGCTGGTTGGAAGTCATCGGATTTACGTTTAATTAATGTTAATAAATTGGTAGAAGCGCCTGGCGTCCGTAATCAGGCTATCTTCCATTTTGTCAATGTATTCTAGATATAGGAATTCTCAATTCACAAAGAAATGAAAATCTGCATTTAGATTGCTGATAGTTTGAGAATTCAATACCGGACTTTGTTTTCCGCGATGAATTTCTGACATTTCGTAGATCTTTATTATACCAGGAAGGGAAGAATTGAAATCAATATTGTTGATAAGAAAAGCGAAGTCAGCGTGGCGGAAATAGAAATAAAATGATTTTGCAGACGACAGACGAAAAAGTTAGACAAAAAGGGGGGTGTAATTGGTCAAGGGTAGATAATAAATGAGTGCTTTCTGAAACGAAATAATTAAAGGCATCTGAAAAGAAAATTAAGTGGAGTTGTCTTGCTATGTTTTTGGTATGCTACTGACTTGAAATAGACCTCTAAGTCAAAGATTTTGTCAATCAGCAAGATTTGTTTTTCAGAGGAGGAATTTGTAAGCACTAATGACATTTTATCATCCGATGAGCTCTATTGTAGGTGTGGAAGGTTTAAGTCATCGAGGGAACCTATCTGCCATTTCAAACAGCGAGTCGATTTCATCAACAGCATTCCGATTTTTTTAACGATAGTTTGAACCAAATAAATTCAAAAGAAGAAACTCTTGATCTTTTAACTAGACTAGATTTTCATTGTAGTTTTACAGGAAACAAAAGTTAATTTATCTACCAGTGAAATCGGTGGTCGCCACATTATTTTTAGAGATTTTTAGAGAGATGTCTGCACGTGCGTGTCTGCGTACGTTCGTACGTTCGGGAAGATTTTTTCGTCTTCCATATCTCAAGAACCAGTGGAGATATCAACTTCAAATAAATTTTGTTTAACAGATAATAATGCAGAAATAACGCTAAAAAAATGGGTGGGTGGTTTTTTTACCATAGCAATTTTGGTAAATTTTGGTAAATTTTGGTTAACTCAAAATATCTCACGAACCCAGTAACACTAGCGACTTGAATTAAATTTTATATTATATATTGTGACGTGATACCAAACGAATAAAATATTAATAAATAAAAATTGACGGTTTTTTTACACAAAAATAAAAACCTATACAAAACATCACTAAAAGTTCGTAAAAATTGATTTTCGACTTAAATATCTTTTTTAAGATTAAAGATATTGGCTTCAAACTAAATATTGTATTCGACATTTAGTGAAATTTTTTTCATAAAAATTAAGATCTACAAAATATAGTACGCAAAATTGGTAAAAATGGATGTTCGATTTTCGATATCTCTTGAATAAATGAAGGTATAGACTTTAAAGTATTTATCTCGCACAAAATATTGTTATTGACATTTTGTTAAAGTTGTAAGCAAGACAAATCGACAGACGGGATGGGAAGTTATCAGTGTGTGTGTGGGTCGCATCCCAGCCTCTTTTTCTGCTATTAGATTCACTCAAGTCATTTCATTCCCTTAAATATATTTAATTTGGCATCTCAATTTTCAATGATACTCTTGGGAAATGACTCGCTACGTCGCTGGGTACAGGTATTTACCTACAACAATTTCGATTGACCTTGAAATGAAAAATACAGACACTGTTTGCAGAAATTTCTCTGACTAGTGACGTGCAAAGATAGAAGAAAAATTGAAAAGACAGATATACCTAACCTACCTATTTAAAGAACTCGGGTGTACGAGTATATTATGGTAAGCCTACATAAATCTATGTATGTACAAGTACATATATAAGTCTTGTGCTTACTTTAAGAACATTACAAGTAGAGGCGTCTCTTATGACTTGTACATATTTATAATCCGAATATTTCTTTTTAGACATTCTAAAGGTTGTTAGTTAGAAAATATCGTTTGACATCTCGACAGAAAGACATAGGATAGTTTTGGATTGAAATTCAAAAGATATGTTTTCGCCATGAACCAAATGGTGACATCAGGTAAACAGAGAAAGTGAAAAGCGGAACTAAGTATGTACATATGTAGGTACCTATGTACATAATATCTGATGCGGAGTGGGGACTTGTCATTTGTCACGAAATAACTTTGACCTTGCTAGTGTCCTCTGATTATAAGCCAACCCAGCCCGTGCAGTCTGTTATTCATCATGGGTCATAAAATTACTCCGCACCCCCTTTTGCGCTACGCCTATCCCAATCCCATTTATTTTACTTTTACTGGTTTAGGGTGCAATTGACTTTGGCGGTAAATAAATATGTAGATACAAAAATATTTTGTTTGAAAGTTGGTGCGTGAGTTTTTGGACCTACTACAAAAGATACGATATTATGGTGTGCTCTATCTCTATGCTAGTTCTGTCTTCCTTATAATGTGTTTTCAAAGTCAACGAAGGAAATGAAAGACAGAGATGGTAAGATGATATTTAAGGAGTGCTTTTATGAACACTAGTAACATGTTGTCTCAGTCTCACAGTGAAATATTCCTTTTTCGATTTTTAGAGCTTATTTTTGCTTTTGTCTCTTTTTGGAGGACAGAAATAATAGTCAAGCACATTTGAACTTAAGTTAAAATAATGTGTGTTTTTCAAATAAACTTTATTCGAAGAAATATGAAGAAATCAATAAATCCATAATTAAATTGAGATGAAATTATGTTTGCCAGTACTTTCCAGCCCGTTCAACCATTTTGTAGATTTTGTAGAATTTCTAAGGCAGAATAAATAACTTAACTATCTCTTATAAAAGATTTTCATTTAAAGTACAAGAAAAATAATGGAAATGTTTGAGGTTGTGTTTTTTTATTGAAAAATATTTCAAAAAACATAAAATAATTGGCTTATGGCAAATATTTTCAAGGTATTGAATTTTGAATATGTCTTAGACCAACCAAGGGCCACGTGAACAATCTAGAAATTTGTAAAGCTCGCAACATAACCCATTTTACCACTTGTGGTAAAGTCTTGTGTTACAGTCCATAACTGTCGATCATCTCTAAAGCAAATTTCACTACAGCTAAATATTAACCTTTGCTGGGTGCTGGGCCATAGAGACATTTCAGGAAATTGTAAGGCAGATGAATTCGCTATAAATGGTGTAAGGGACTCAAACTCGTTTCATAGAGCTTAGAAAAATGCCTCAAGATTCATGTGGTATCACAATGGGCCATTAAACTGAACTTAGTGTGTCCTACTCCATCACGGACAGCCACTTAAATCTAACCTAGTAACTTTTGCTCGAAAAATCTGTCGACGCAGCCACTTGCCGGGAATCATTTTAAAAATATTATGGTATACCCTCATGTTTACAATAAATCGAAATCCTTGGCCATAACATTAAATTAAATGTCGCCGTAGCTATTAGGTTTATCCCTCGTTGAGTCTCACTGATAACACTGATCGACAAGGTTTTCTTACTGGCATTACAATTACACTTTTCCAACAGGTTTTGGCGGTCTTAATTCAAATCCTATTGATGTATCACATCAGGTTTTTAAGATATCAGTTTTAAAATTGGAAAACAAACACATATTAAAGCATTTTAGAGACTATCTAAATTTATGAAGTAGTTTTTTTCAGTAAAATCCGTGACGATTTTCTAAATTTATAATCATTTTCTTTAATATACAGTTGAAATATTTATATTATTTCATATTATATTCGAAAAAAATTCAATAGTTAGATTTCACTTGTCTTACAAAAATCTGAAAGAAACGCCAAACCATTTTTGCCAAAATGGTTTTCAACAGAAAAAGGCCAAACGGTTTGAAAATAAGTCTGTTACCTAAACAATTTTTTTGTATCAAGTTTTTGGAATATATTAAACAATATAAAAATAATTTTGAAAACGGGTATTTTAAAAACTTGAGCAAATAGTTCAAATTAGAGTTTGGTTTCGAAATCAGCACTAAAAATTAAGTCCAAAACGTAGTTGTTCTCGAAACTCCCTATAGATTCAAACAAAGACTCATAACTATTTTGAATTTTCAGAAACTAAGAAAGTTACTCAAATGCTTTAAATCGTATCTAAAAAGTCATCATACAATTCATTGTTAAAAGATATTTTGAGTTTTAACTTAGACTTAAAAACCCCATTTTTGGTTGTGTTTAGTATTTTTAAAGGGGCATACTTTAAAAACCTGATGTGATGGAAAAATGTAAAGCTGAGATTCGAATTTAGGACATCTTATTTCTTTAAAAAGTATTATTTTGTTTGTAATATCACAATAGGTTTTATATACAAAGTTGCCATCAAATTAAAAACATTGAAATGTGATTTCTCAAGTTCTCTTATTGCTAATTCTAAATATATAAAACTGTCCCCCTAATCAATCTACCGAATAAAAAAAAGAGACAAATTAAAAGCTTTTAAAGAAATGAGACAACAGTACAACACCAAAATTATGAACGGTAAAAATATATGTTCAGCAATAAAAAGCTACTCACCCACCGGTAATTTTCGTTAAAAGCTTTCTCTAAGAAAAGAAGATATAAATTTGCCCTTGATTTGACACTCGTCGTCTATCAGTCGTAGAGTGAAGTTGTGCATTTTGTCGGTTCTATATTTTTGTGAATTTGGTAAGTACTAGAATCTTTGCCTACTGTGATAAAGTGAAAAGAAAATATAGTTAAATATATATACTTACATACAATTTTGTAATGAATTCTTAATTATTGTTGTCTTTTTTATCTTTTGTTTAAACAATTTGTTTTCTCTTCAATTATTTTTCTAATAAAATAATTATGCAATTAACGTATCTATCAATCTATGAACATGATGAGTTACTTCTTATCATTACTGCGTAATAATTTCTGCTAAATCTCGGGTGATATCTTCATTCCCCTTTTTAAAAAAACGTTCTTATTTGTAACAATTCTAATTGTTCGTAAAACTTTTTGTGCAAATATGTCCAAAAATAAGCCATAATTCATCGGTAATTTTTTCCTATGACCTTTAATGCCCTTCCTAGAAAGGAAAAATGTGTTTCATTTTTTCTAAGTGGGATGCGTTACATGCATAGATATCTATTGATACACTGACGTGCTTTTTAATAAATTACTTCATAATTTCAATCAATTCGTATTTTTATTAAATAAGTACCTTGCCTTCCATTCCAAGAAAGCTAAAACTTTTACCGGTGAATTTTGCAAATATACATATATGTATGTAGCTAGAACAAGTTTTGTTTTATCTCGGAAAATTCCGTTTTCAATGAATTCAAAAAAATTCATTCTCTGATTTCATTTCTCATTTAATTCCCCTTGATTAGATGAACATCTTTACAAATGGCACAGGGTGGCTATTAAATTGTCTTATTTAAAATTAAATTTGATTTATATATGTAGGTAGTTACTATAATTTATGGGTAAACTGTTATTTTAAAAGTATAGTGTGTGTGTGTATGTATGTATATGTTTTAAGTCAAATTCTGAAACAAATAATTAGGTACTACAGAAAACCAATTGTTTAAAGTTTATAATTTTTGTTGAAACATATTAATTTTGTATCGTTATTTTATAGAGTTTGATGGGTACAATTATGTACATATGTATGTATACTTATATTTTACAAGTATATAAAAAGTGACCTTGCTTCTATTTCAAAGTTATACCCATTTATGTACATGGTAGCTATGTATGTAGGTAGATACAATGTCCTATTGGGGATAGGTCTATTAAAGTTAAATTGGTCCTTAGTTTGAGATTAAAGTAATGTCATAGATAGTCATAGAAAATATAAAAGGAACGACTTATTTGCTTGGTAATGTTTAAATTTCCTTCGTTGTTTTGAACAATTTTTTAAATGTTACAGTTTTTATTTAAAGTACCTATTTTGTTGTGGAACCTCTTTGCTCTAGAATTTCGAGCCATCTTCGCTCTTTGGATTCAAGAACTTGCCTGGAGTACGTTAGGAGTAAGTCTTCCAAGTTGCTAAAATGTTCGAATTAAGAACATCAAAGTCGGTGTTATTTTATAGTACAACCATTTATTCAACTTCTGATCAAAGAAGTTCATTTTTTAAGGTCCATACTTGCCTTCGAGTAGGTATATAACCATTCGAAATTAATAACAAATCCACTCCTTAGTTTTGCTTGTGTGATTCCAGCAGAATGTGTTGGGTCTTTAAATTGCTGGAACATCCATATAAATGCAGATTTGTAGGGGCTAATTGACTAGTCGTTTCTTTAGAATGCCTAGTTATTTTACAGCTGTCAGCCCCTCATTTATTTGAAGCCACTTTCATGCTGACCAAGTATTTCGGTTGTCGAATATATCGCTAACCATTTTGGCTCATCCGATTTTTGCAATTCGAAATAGGTTTTACCAGTGGCCAAGAAATAAGATGGTTTGGTCAAACGTTTGCGTTTGTTTTTGTTTTTCCTGGTACTACGTTCATAAAGTGATTTAAACCTTATGACACGCTTTTTGAGGCTATGTAAATTAATAAAGTAATTTTGTTTTCAATTCTAAATCTTCAATCCCTTCAATATACCGTTTAAAAACTCAGTATCTTGCTTGTTAGTCTTTACCTGCTATACATAAGCCTTAAAAGAACACTGAAGCATTACGCAAAAAGGTTTAAAATCAATTTTTTTATCTGATTACATAGTCTTAAGGTTACGACATCAATTTTGGAATATATTGAAAAAAAGTATATATAAAATAATGTTAAAAACGGGTATTCCTGAGATCAGCACTAAATATTAACTCAAAAACGAATTATTAGAAAACAAAGGAATTGCATTAAAAGTTTTTCAAAACTTCAAATAGAGTAAATGAAGACCCATGATATGTCATCTCATAACTAACTATAAATTACGAAAACTTAAAATGATTTAAACTACAAAATATGCTTTTCTTTTAAATGGAATTTAAATTACCCAACCAAAACCAACTGACAAGATAAAATCAGGTAAAAGTTTTTGAATATCCACACATCTTGTTCAATTGGGTTTTTCATGGTGGGCTAATGAGTTATACCTCGTGTGGCCGCTTTGTGGCCGCTATGGGGCCGGTTATAGCTATCAGTAAAATCCATCAGTAAAATTTTTGTTTTTAGTTTTTGAACATGTTACAGATTTATTTCTAGCAAAAGATTGATGCAATAAGATGAATCCTATATTCAAGTATTTTTTTTTTTTTTTTTCAAAAAGAAACAATGCATTTAAAGTTTTATTTAATTTATAAATCCATTTTAATTTTTTTAATGATGAAATTTCATTTTACTGAACAGCTGACTGCCAGAAGCCAAAAAAATCCATTTCGTTTTACTGTTGGTGTTCCAATTTTTTACTGTTCCGATCACATCATTAAAAATTTTACTGATGAAAGCAGCAGTACAAAAAATTATCTGAGGCGCGAAGCCTCAAAGTGACATTTAATTTAATGACGTAAATTTACTGATTGCTATAAACGCTCATCAGTAAAACATTTCAGATTCCTCCTGTTTCAAATTTTACTGATGGATTTTACTGATAGCTATAACCGCCCCCTAAAGGTTAAAGTCGTTATTCTTCTAGGAAGTTCAACGCAAATGCATTTTTTCCTCAGCGTTAGAAAGAGTTGTTATTTCAAAATGGCTACACATTCTCCAGTAATTTGGTATAGATATAGTACCGAAAACTAAAATTAGGCACCTTTTAGCTTAACAAGAAAAAGTACATTTGATAATGTCAAATATTTATCTTCTAAAGTGGCTAACTGTCTGGGTCACTAAAACCAAAACTCTTTTTGTAGCGTTCAAATTTATTGCTCGCAGTCAAGAAAATACTATTTCTTTTTAGGTATTAAAAAATCTTCATGAGAAACTGTCTACTATTCAGTAGTATACGAAATTAACTTAAGTTAACTTTTATTTAAATTTTTATTAAAATATTGTTTTTTTTTCTTATAAATTTGCAGTTTAAAAACAATAAATCATCATGTCGAAAATTGGTATTAACGGATTCGGACGTATCGGACGCTTGGTCCTTCGTGCCGCCATTTTAAAAGGTGCCACCGTTGTAGCTGTCAACGATCCCTTCATTGATGTCAACTACATGGTTTACTTGTTCAAATTCGATTCAACCCACGGTCGCTTCAAGGGAACCGTTACCGCCGAAGGTGGCTGCTTGGTCGTCAACGGACAGAAGATTACCGTCTTCAGCGAACGTGACCCCAAGGACATCAAATGGGCCAGCGCTGGCGCTGAATACATTGTCGAATCGACTGGTGTCTTCACAACTATTGAAAAGGCTTCAGTTCATTTGAACGGTGGTGCCAAGAAGGTCATCATCTCAGCCCCATCAGCCGACGCACCCATGTTCGTGTGCGGAGTCAACTTGGAAGCTTACGATCCATCAATGAAGGTTGTCTCCAACGCCAGTTGCACCACCAACTGCTTGGCTCCATTGGCCAAGGTCATCCACGACAACTTTGAAATTGTTGAAGGTCTGATGACAACTGTTCACGCAACCACCGCCACCCAAAAGACTGTCGATGGTCCCTCTGGTAAATTGTGGCGTGATGGTCGTGGTGCTGCCCAGAACATCATCCCAGCTGCTACTGGTGCTGCTAAGGCTGTCGGCAAAGTCATTCCAGCCTTGAATGGCAAACTTACTGGCATGGCCTTCCGTGTCCCAACCGCCAACGTATCCGTCGTCGATTTGACTGTCCGTTTGGGCAAACCAGCCTCATACGAAGCCATCAAGCAGAAGGTTAAGGAAGCTGCCGAAGGTCCCCTCAAGGGAATCCTCGACTATACCGAGGAGGAAGTTGTCTCATCTGATTTCATCAGTGACAACCATTCTTCCATCTTTGATGCTAAGGCCGGTATCTCATTGAACGACAACTTCGTCAAACTCATTTCATGGTACGACAACGAGTTCGGTTACTCCAACCGTGTCATTGACTTGATCAAGCACATGCAAAGCAAGGATTAAACATGTCCCTTGGGAGAGAGAAATATAAACACACAAACAAACTCAGAAAAGAACGCCCCCACTACCATTGCGCTCTCATTTAAATTATAAAATTCAATTTTAATACACACCATTGTTAAGTTACATAAAAAGAAAAAACAATTTTAAAAGTAATCCGTTACGAGTTGCAAAAAGCGTTGAGTATAATTAAAAATTAATATTATATTATAAAGAAAATACAATTTTTATTGCATTACCAACAACACCAAGTGTAAAATGATAAAATTAAAATAACTTGTAGAAGATACGTTTTAAGTTTCTGATTATCGGAAATAAATTATGTGTCGTAAGGTAAAATGATTTTTTTGATTTTTTCTTTTATGTTTTGTTGTCAAAGTAAGTTCAATGCCTTGACTGAATGCTAGACTTGCTTAAATTCTAGCTTATCGGACCACAGCCAGGCCTTCAAAATATCACTATGTGTTGTGATTGTTATTTTCATTGGCATAACGCAAATAAAAACAAAGTTAAAGGTTATCACAAACTAATATGCAATCCATTCCTATCCCAAGACATTTAATGGCAAATTTTCTGGTCAAATACGAGTATCACAAACTAGACTTTTACATTGTTGAAGCATATGAGAAGAAAACAATTTATTTTTAGGCCGTTATTAGCTAAGTCATAGCGAATTGAACGTTCGATTTATAACGATCAGGACAGAAATAACTTATTTTGCATAAGTTTAGGAAAGGAAAAGCTGCTATACTTCAATGTAAAAGTTCATCTTTTAGAATTACAGGTTGGGTAATTAATTTTGCTACGTTAAAAAACTCAGTATGAGTTGGAAGCACTCCAAATTCGACGATTTTGTTTGTTTATGTTGCCATTCAAATCAAAATGGGCCTCTTCAGGACATTAAAAGACAGTTCAACATGTTTTCTGGCAAAATTCTAAGCGAATTGGCAAGTCTCTGCATTCAGTTTGTTGGCCATTTGAATTTTATATGGGAATAAGTCGAAATCAGTTTACATAATAAAGTGCAATGACTGTCTGGTTTTATCCATATGAGCAGATTAGCTTCTTGTTGAAACACTTTGATTGTTTTGTATGGCAGCAGCTACACCAGCGATTGTTTCCTCTGTCCGAACTGAAGGTTTTCGATGATATTTTATTTTATACTAATGTTTAATTGAGCTGGAGATGTATTGAATCTTTTTGTGTAAACTTAAAATGGGGTACTCATGATAAAAACTTGCATAGTTAACCAGATAAAACGTCGGAACAAAAAAACGCTTTTTGTCGGTACCCTCCAACACAGTATAACTATTTTTATGTGGACAACAATTCAAAATACTAGTAATATTAACTCACAACACCAACGATTGTTTTGGAACACCCTCAGGAGCTTTAAGAGAAACAAAAATCGAAACTCTAAGATTAGAAAAAGAGTATGAATCCTTTGAAAAGTTTGGAAAAAAGGGTAATTAATCTCACCATTAAAACGCTTTCAGATTGAACTCATCCTCTCTTCAAGACTACTGAAAAAGCATTTAACACAGCAAACACGATTAAGAAAAACTCTTATAAAAATGATTTCTCTAGTTCCCAATCTTAACTCATTTTCATCCAACAATATGCAGATATTAGTAGATACTCCACCATCTTGGAAAAGAAATTCACTTCCCGTTTACATTCAGCTTGCAAAATTTAAAAAAGAAAATACTGCTGACGAGATCTTTATAATGCTTCACAAAGAAATAATTTCAGCCTCTAACTCTGATAGAATCCTTACACAGATGGTTCACATAAAAAAGAAAATTGGTGTTCGTACGTAGTCATCCAGGTACAACCAAATTCACAAACATCTATTATTCACCAAGGACTCTTAACAGAATTCACCAACAGCTGAACTAACAGCAATTTACAAAGGCATATCTGTTGCTCAAAAATACTCTAACCGATCATTAATTGTAACAGATAATCTTGCCATTCTTATGGGTCTTAAAAATAAAATGTCTTTCTTTGGAGGTTATAAGAAGATGTTTATACTCAAATAAAAACATTATGCTTGCATGGATAGCTGGAAATTCCGGAATCAAAGGAAATGAGGATGCAGATCTTGCGCAAGAAATACTATCAGCTACCCACTCAGAATCGCAAATTTTGCCAGGTCTTACGCCGAACACTTATAGAGGATCATAAAAAAAGAGTTTATCGAATGTTGGCGAAATTCTGAAACATTAGGCGTGTACCATCAACTGAGCGCTCAGTGAGCGCTCAATGTCAGATTGACGGAGGCAGAATCGTTTTGTGGGACAAGAATCTCCGTACAAACATAAGCTGTCAAAAACATATGTTGTCAGTTGTAGTTTTTGATGTGAATTTATTATTTTTTTCTATTGATAATTCTTTGTTACTTTTGGAAAAAAAACTATTAAAATGGATAACAAACAAGAACAAGTTTTGCGTCAAATTTTAAGTAGTTCATCAGATAAAATAAGAAATAAATAAATAAATAATAATATAAATAATAATAATAAATAAATAATAAATAAATACATTTCATTTCTTTTCTTAAAAATTATTTAAATTACGCGCCACACCAGACAAATGACAACTGAACAGCTGTTTTGGGTGAGCAAGCAAATTGAGAAATGAATCCATGAATTTTTTGTCTCAGAGATCTCCGCAAAAAATCTCAGTGCTCAGCTCACTTAAAAAAATAGTTGAGCGCTCGGAGCGATCAGTTGATGGTACACGCCTATTGCTTCGAAAACATTAACCTGTTTACACTCGTATCTTATACAACCGGTCCTTTAACAGAGAAGACACCGTATGACTTTTTCGAATTAGAGTTGGAAAAACAATTTTGAACAAGCAACCTATTACAATTCTGGAAATCCTAAACATTGTTCCAAATGTCAAACCATACTTTCTGTTTGGCATATCCGTGTCGAATGTCCTTTATGTCGTCAAACTGATGTATCAGACAACATTGCTGAAACATTTGCCGAAATTTTAAACCCATTTGAAGTACTATCCATTCAATACGTTAAAGATGCCAATTTAAACATATTGACATACATATGTACATATGTAGATTAAATAGTGTGGCTACCCTGATGCCTTTAAAAGAAATTATTTATAATTTAACTTTGTAAATTGTTTCAATAAATACGTTAGCTAATATCTTCTGGTATTTCTAATCTGACCTGATTTTGCACACAATCCATTTTTCTGGCAAAGCAATTTAATTTGGCACCCAATTTTGAACTCGTTATACAGTACAGACCTGAATTCAAGTCGAACGTGTTTTTGTCTACATAGTAGGTCGAAAGTCGTATAAAATCATTTGACAAAAATGTCAGAGTAAAAATTCGCTCCCAATGACCAAAACAATCTGAAAATAGTAATGAGCAAAAATGAAAAGTTTTTTACTAGAATCCTTGATTTAACAAGGTTGCAAATGCAAACTGCAACCTCGGTATAATAATATGTTACAAAAGGTTAAAGCTAATGTTGGCTAAAAAATACAACACACTTAGACCGGTTGTTGGGCTCTTGTGATTGGATCTTCTCTACTAATTTGTAGCTAATTATGAAGCATTGCAATCATTTCGAAATATACATATGTTAGTTCACTGGAATTGTTTCTGGGATGTGGCAGGCAGGGCTAAACTGTCATCCATTCAGCTTCTTACTGCTATGAAGCAGTGTCTAGATAAGAATTCTATAAGGGAGCTAATTTGGAGTCTGCCAAGAGAAATGAGTTGCTTTGAGTTTTTAGCATCAAACTTTGGCCAAATTTGCTACATATATTCAAACACAAATGATGGCGTTAGTCCATCTGTATATCGCTTGATTAAGGTGTCATGCGTTAGCATTAGTTTACGTATAGCTAATGGTATACAAATTTTGGATTTATTTTATTTTATAACGAGTCGCTTCTTTCGCTGCAATATCAGTCGCCTCGTTTCCTTTAAGGGGGTCATCCCATGTGACGGCCTGTATTTTAAGGAATTTTTAGGATTTTTTTTTACGACCAGTAAATAGATACAACTTTATTAAGTTTATTATCATTTATTAACATAGTTCGACAGTATAAATATAAAATTTGAGGTGGTGTGAACAACACCACCTCGAAAAAATGGGCTCGCACTTCCTCCACGATTCCGGCTGATTGGCTTATCTAAAACAAAAAAAGTAAACGGCGTTTTAATCTGTGAGCCTAAATGCATGGAATGAACTATCATCAAATGAATATACCAAAAATTGGACTTTTGGGAGACATTTGAAAAAAAAAGTCGCGAATTTTGCGTTTTTTTTTGTTTTTTGCTATAAAAAAATCGAAATATTTGGAATTTTTGCTTATCGATAGTTCATTCCATGCGTTTACATGTGCTGAATCCAACCCATCAAATTTCAAGTCCATTCGGTCAAGCCGTTTTTGAGATACGATGGAGGGAAGTTTGAAAAACACAGTTTTGAGAAAAACTCGTTTAAAGTTTCAAGTCCTCTTAACTATGAAAATATCAACTTACCTTTCAATTGACGATGCCTGGTCCATAGAGTATTCCTTCTACTTCTTCTTGAAACTCTTTCAAAGCAGATTGTTCAGCTCTTGAATCAATTCTGGCTTGTTTAACGGCATCACTTACGCGCCGCTCAGAACGTGAGATTCGCTTTTCATCACGTTTCTCAACATAAGTATGGGCTTCGCGGCCTATAGGGCATCTCATAACCGACATTACTTTCAAATTACCTTCGAAACCTTCATTAAAGATGATAAGTAGAATCCCTTTGTAAGTTTTACTGTCACCATCGCCGATGTATGTAAGATACTTTACCCCATATTTTTTTTTTACACTTCAGAATTTTCAGAAAGTAGTTAGCTTATAGCAAGCTTCAAACTACGATCAGAGGCTTATCATAAGTGCATGTGTTAGTTGTTAGTAAGATAATAATACAATTAAAGCCTAACACACGCACAAAATACAAAACATAATTAACATTTAACATGAATTATTACAGAACAACAAAAAATAAAATAAAGACGTTTACGATAGTGGAGCACTGGTTCTAAACATGGACCTTCTGTATCTTTAAAACGACTTCGAATTTTAAAAAACCCCTTTACTACCGTATTCTAGACATATTAAACAAGCAATTTATAAAAAAAAAATCGATTTTTTGAACCCATCACATGGGATGACCCCCTTAATACCAAAATGACCTGGGGTCTGTGCTTGAGTTATGTTGCGTTATTATGAAGGATGCTTCCGATGTAATTGAGAGTAGAACAGTAAGTGCTTTTACTTTTAATTCCTGTAAGGGTACTTAAAGTGTCGGTGAGGATCAAATTTTTGTCAGTCCATGTCTGTGCCGTAGAAAGAGGTTTTGTCAATGCTGTGACCTCAGCTAGGTAACTACCCGCAGCGTCTGAAAGAATGCCTTAAAAATGGATGGTTTCTTCGTTGTTTGCTTTCAGTTCCATGACTGCATAAGTAGAATTATTAATCCTGTAATGTTATCAAAGGCTTGATAGATTCAAATAGTTTACTGTGATGCATAAGGAACTGTTGATATCTGCAATGTTTTCTTTGTTGTGGCTGGAGAGGCTGATGTCTATTGATAATAAGTGTCTTTTCCAATGAGGGGAAAAGTATGCCAACTGAATTCCTAATGTTTTTACCATGTGCCGAAATTAAGGTAACTATTTTGGTTAAAGAAGGTGTTAAATTTTTCTTGTTTTGTTTTTTTTTTCTGGATTAAGTTTCCTTTGAAGCGGTGTGAGGAGGATGAGAAACATCAAACTTTGCTTATTAAGTTTACTACTCGATTTTTCTAAGAGCTTGGATTGGTGTTATCCTTAGCGCTCCTGTAGATGTTCTGAAGCATTCGTTCATTGCTGTATCAACGCTCTCTAAGTTTTTCTTCGAAGTACACATTAATAATGTGAGTCCGTGTTGGAGAGTACCTTCGACTAGAGCTTTTGTTATTTTGAGAGTAGTTTCCTGATGTGGTCGTTTTCTACGAGAACATATTATTTTCAGGGAATTGAAAATAATTGATGGTATCCAACAAAGGTAAATAAACGTTTAATAACACTCTTCAGTTCTTCATGCATGAGGAATTTAAAATAAATCATTCTGAAACATGAATCAGTAATATAACCTTTAAACACATATGAAAATATTAACTAATGGTTTTTAAGCTTTATTCAACTGAATTTGAATACATTAATTTATAATTTAAATTCTAACTTACCCCAACTTATTTAAAGTCTAATAAAAAATATAAAGCTTATATAACTTTAAATCAATAAACATAGAGTTGTATGTTGTTCGTTTTACTTTACAAACTTTTCTTCAATAATAATTAATATTTAAAAAAAACAAAACCTACAAATTTTCCATCAACGAACTTAATTATTTATTAAGAAAGAATCATTTATAACTAAGAAATAAAGAAAACAAAATTCCCTACGTTCATGCTCAAGACGTTCCGCGCTTTAGCATTGCTACAACTTATGATGTCAATAACAAAAGCATCTTTGTGCTGATAAATTGATTACATAGTGTGTGTACAGTGATTGCCATTAATAATTCCTTTTCTATTGAATACTTTGTACAAAATTCTTTGATTGCCTAAGTATTAATATTAAATATTACACCCATTTTTTCACAAAAACCGAATTTCAATGCAGTGGAGATCAAATTTTTAGTTCAACTGATTTTAAAATAAGGAAAGGTTTAATGTAGCTGTTTATTTTTTAAACAATATATTTTTGGATAAGTTTTTATAGGGGATAATATTATAATATATATTAAAAAAAAAAATTAGGTGGCGCTACAGTCCATGAAGAACCAGGGCCTAGTGACTTACAACTCTCAACTATTCCTGTGTGCGAGTAATGTTGTCAGAGATGGAAGGGACCTACAGTTTATATGCCGAATCCGAACGGCTAATTTGAGAAAGCACTTTTCATGACAAGAATTACTCTTGGAGGATTTGTCAATTCCTCGCAAGAGGCAGTACCCGTGAAAAAAGTTAGGTGGCACAGGCAAGGATTGAACCCAAGTCCCCTTGCATGACAGTCCAACGCACTAACCATCACGCTACGGGTAATAATAATATATATTATATTATAATATTATTATTAAACAAATTTGAAAATAGATAAACAATGAACTTTTATAAAATATTTAATATAAAACCGAATATTAACTACAGTCACTGTACATCGTTTTCTAACTTATTTTCTACCAAAGAATTGTACAATTTGGTGGTGATATAAATATTTAAACTCTTCCTTAACAATGTCTCTATAAATAAAATGTTATGATTAGCTTTACACTCTTAATAAGACGAACTTTGATATCGATGAAATAAGGTAAAACACTAATCTAGGTCTATGCGACTATCGACAAAAAGACTTCCGGTGTGCATTTTGGACTCTTTTAATTTGTCATATGACTTCATTAGGTCTTCCATTGATATTGATAGCAACTCTTTAGGCGTCGACGCTTGTAATTCTTGTGAGGTGGTAGCAGCATTAAGAGCAGTCTCATTTGTGCGCATGAATTGTCGCATTCTATAGACCGATGCGTTTCGGCACATTTCTCGTAGATCAGATCCTGAAAAACCGTTTGTGAGCTTGGCTAATCGATTGAAATCAACAGAATTGCTTATGTTTTCTGTGTTGAGAATGAGTTTTAAAATTTCCAGACGCTGATCGTCTGTAGGTAAGCCAATATGGAATTGAGCTGGCATACGACGGAGAATGGCCTTATCGAGGTCTTGTGGACGATTTGTTGCACCCATGACGATGACAGTCGAACCAGCTTGGGTACTAAGACCATCCCAGAGCATCATGAATTGAGTTTTCATCATGGCGGTAGCTTCATGATCGTTTGAGCTACGGCTGCGCAGGAATGAATCGATTTCATCGATGAATATGATGCATGGTTGCAGTTTGATGGCAAGCGAGAAAACAGCCGAAGCAAGTTTCTGCGATTCACCGTACCTGAAATATACAACATAAAATATAAATTTTGTATTTTACGAGTAATTATGTTTTCTATATGTAACTTTACTCTTAATTTTGGGTTATTTGCAATGGAAGTAGTATATGGCTGATAGCACGTTTACCCCAAACAGGTGACCCATATAACATAATGATGACCTTACAAATTATGAGCTTATTATCAATAGTTTCTATTTTCTTTTAATAAATGGGTATAGGATTTTTATAGTCAAGTTGATCTTATTGATTGTTTCTTGTAAATGAAGCCCAAAAGTAAGTGTTTTTTCTAGGTGCACTCCTAAATACTTAGCACTAGATTTCCAATCTGTTGGAATACCATTAATTTGAAGCATACTGCTGGGTAAGAAACAAGTTTTTCTTTTTCTAGTGAAAAATACCGCTTGAGAATCCTCAGCATTTATTTTAATTTTCCAATCACTAAAACATGTTTGTAAAATATGTTATGTCAATGTTAAAACCAACTGAACCTGATGAATATAAACATGTATCATACGCAAAAATATCTGATTTACAGCTTGTTAAAATCTGGAAATCATATGTGAATATTGTATACAAGACAGGACCAAGAATTGATCCTTGTAGTACTCTTACTTCAGAGAAGCAATTATTTACTTAAACTTTAAAAAGTCTATCACTATCAGATAGGAACGAATGTATTATTGCAACAATGAAAATTGGAAAATCAAGAACTAAAAGCTTGTGTATTAGACCTTGGTGCCGCACCGTGTCAAAAGCCCAACTGCATCAAAGAGCTGTTTGGACAAATAACACCGATGACTGGAGTATGTATAGACTCTATAGAAACAGGTACGCGACTGAACTTCAACTGGCAAAAAATAATTTCATTGCTAGAAAGATTGATCAATCGACGGATCAAAAAACCATGTGGAGAACAATAAAAAATCTAGTCCTTAATCAAGAGAATAGTGAAATAGAACAAATAATCTATGATAGTGAAGTGATTAAGAATAAGTCTGATATAGCTAATAAGCTAAGTTAAGAGTGTATTGGAATTAAATGACAAAATACCATTTGAACATTATGCAAATTTAATAAAATATAAACCCAGAAATAAGTTTTAAATTTAAGCGAATTAATATGAGTGATTTAACACAAATAATGGGCAGGTTCAGGCAACATAAGGGACTTGAAAGTAAGGCAAGTTTCTAGAATCTGATTGGCCAGCTGCCAAAAAATTGCCTTCCAATTAAGGCAACTTTATTGGAAACTTGACTAGAAAGTTAGTCAAGAAAAATCTCCCTAACTATCAAGTCAAGTCAACTTATGTCAGAATGACAATCGATCATGTTTTTTTAATTAATTGAAATTTGAACTTTATTCCTTTACGATTTATTTATTTTTCGCGCAATTTCATTTAATATTTTGTGTAAAAGGGTTTCGCGTCAAATTGGAAAAGAAATAAGTAATATTTCTTTACAATACGAAATGCAAATGGGGATGGACTTTTAGTTTGCCTGAGGACTGTTTTGTAGACAAAAATGTTTTTGGTTGTTTTTGTACGGTAAACTGAAGGTAGAAGTTAGAATCAATCGTAGTGCCAATAGAAAAAATTAAGGGGACAGTTAATCCGGCTGAATTTCGGCCGGTCAACATGCTTATGACGGAGAGTAAGATTATTGAAAAAGTTGTACATAATCAGCTGCAGAATTACATATATGGAAGCCAATCATTTCTTAACGGATTATCAGTCTGGATTTAGGAAAAATCACAGTTGTGAAGCATTACTTAATCTGGTAATTACGCAATGGAAAACCGAAGTTCACGACAAGAAAGTTATTGATGCTGTTTTTCTGGATCTACAAAGGGCATTTGAGACAATTGATCGAGATATAATGCTGAAAAAACTGAAGCGATATGGCATTGAAGGAGTGGAACTACAATGGTTCAAAAGCTATTTATCAAACAGAACTCAGAGAACCAAAGTGTCAAGTAATTTATCAGAAGTACAAAATATTATTAATGAAGTGGCAATTGAAAAGGTTAAAGAAATTAAGTATTTAGGAGTTATTATTGATAAAAAATTAAGTTTCGAAAATCACATTAACAATATATGTAATAAAATTGCTAAGAAAATAGGATTTTTCCAAAGAATAAGAGGTAAAGTATCTAAGAATTATGCAACTAAAATTTATAATGTAATGATCAAACCACATTTTGAATATTGTTCAACAATACTGTTTCTGGGTTCTAGACAAATGTCAGAAAGTTTGCAAAAATTGCAAAACAGGGGTAATAGGTTAACACCGATACAACTCATGTTAGATACTCTAAAATGGCTAAACATTAACCAAAGAACATTAATGAATGTACTAATTTTTATCTTCAAAATGAAAAAAATAATATGTTACCTAATTATCTTTATAATGAAATTGTTTATGTGTCTGTTGTGCAAACACATAATTTAAGAAATGGTGGTGATTTCAGGCTACCGTTTTTTACAACAAGTAGATCGCAGAATATATTGTATCATAAAGGTTTTAAATTATGTAATAACTTGCCTTTTGACTTAAAGTCAGAAAATAATTTTATTGTTTTTTAAAAGAAAAATGATATTATATGTAAAAATTAATTATATTTAATTAAAAATATTAGTTTTTATTCCTTAAATTAGTTTTAAATTAAAGATTGTAAAAAATAGCGGAAGCTAAATAAGGAATCAAATCAAAAAATCTAAAGATACCGTTATAATGATTAAACACAGTGCGAGCAATTAGGAAGGGATGACAGGATTAGAAAGGAGATGCCGATGCACATTAGTTGTGAATGTCTGCACATTGTAATGACTGGAAAATATTAAGCCTGGTAAAGCATTTCACATTCGTGTAGTGCGATTAAAGAAAGAATCCCTGTACTTATCATTATGCCCGAAATTGGGATCAACGGTAAACGGTACGGGTATTACGTTTGAATTGTATGAGGAGTGGAATACAACTGGCTTTTTCACTAGAGAATTGTTTATAAAAATTACGATACGACAGTGTTCAAGAGAAGCAAATGTCTCGATAAGAGAATTTTTAGACTCAAGTACTTTATTGGGGCACTAGCTCAAATTTAAGAATTATACTCGAGTTTTGGACGAAAAGAAGCTTTGTAAATTATAGAAGGGCTAAACAAAACTTCTTGCATCGCCGGAGAAAGTCTAAACACTTAGCAGCATTTTTGGTGATGTACCTCCACAAGACATAGTTTGCTATGCACATACTAAGAACTGAAAGTTGTTCAGTCTCCTCGATGCAAGTGCCGCCCATGGATAGTGACATTGGGGGAGGGTTACGCTTTTGTGACAGTAGACACCATTGAGTTTTTGAAGCATTAAATTCTACACGGTTTTTGATTCTCCATTGGAAAATGCTTTCAAGATTGGCATTTTTATGAGCTTATCATACGCTGCCGTTGGTAGTCCACATCCGAACAACAAGGATGAGAATCTAAAAACGAATATGAAAAGCTGTCATAAAAAAAAAAACAATTAAGTGGGTATAGAGTTTCAAGATCATTTATACAAAAAAGAAAGAGTATTGGAGGCAAACCGGAGCGAAAGGGTACACCAGCGTTGAATTGAACGGTCCAAAAGGTAGTTTATAACCCAACGGAGAAGAGACTCATCAATACCAAATTCACGCATTTTCGATAAGAGAAATTGCTACCAAACTCTATCAAATGCCTTTGAAGTATCAAGTGCAATAATCTTACTTTCTCCAAAACGATTTGTTTGACTGTTCGGTGAGATAAACCATAAGGTCATCAGTGGACCCATTGCTACGAAAGTCATACCGCCTGTCTTTAAGCATTTCGATGACCTAAGAAAGAAGGATCGTATGTAAGTGCAATTGGACGATTGGTTAGAGGGGAGAAGGTTTCGTCATTTTTTGGGACAGGATGGACAAACACTGTTTTCCACCCACTTGGAAATAGATCTGTAGAGTAGGTCAGTAGTAAGACACCTCTTTAGAACAATGGTGGGGTTACTATCTGGGCCAGCGGATTTGTGAATTGCGAGATCTATAAGTCCACTCTAGCAACTGTACGAGTGCGAACAAAGATTCGTTTCATAGAATTGTTTACGCTTTCAAGTACAGGCGGAGTCATGTCATTTATTGGCAGCAACTAATTAACAACAAACTGTGCTGCAAGCAAATTGGTTTTATCAATCGAGCTTACAGGGAGTGTCAATGGGCAGGAGTGTAAGCACGATGACGTTTTACTTACATTTTTTACAAATGACCAAAAATATGTACTATCCTTTTGACATTGTAATTCAAAACGTCCAAAATTCGTATTAGGATATCGTTTTAATATTAGTCTTTTATGTTATTCATAATGAACTTTAAAGTAATTTTTGACAAAATGACGAATGCAAAATTTGTCCTTTGTCAAAATGGACAAAAATATTACCAAATTCAAGTTGTAGGTCCAGGTTAAATTTTGTGTTATACAAATTGATTGGAGTCGCCTCTTAGTGCTTTATAAAGGGTGTCCCAAAACTAACGCAAGATTTGAATTTTCCACCATTTGTGCAGTGAAGTGTTGGCAACCCTGAAAAAAAGCAATTTGACAGCTAACAGTATAGGGTTATTAAAAATGGAGCGTTACACGATAGAACAACGTGTCTTCATTATTAAAGAATATTTCAAAAATAGTGAAAGCTTGGCGGCTGCAGTTCGAAAATTTCATACAAAATATGGTCGGAATAGTGTTTTAACTTCGTCAACTGTGAAGAGGTTAATTGACAAATTCATGGAGACTGGATCCGTTGGAGACGCCAAACACACTGGTCGTCCAAAAACAAGCCGTTCAAATGTGAATGTCGAAGCAGTGCGTGAGAGTGTTGCTGACAATCCAGGAACCTCAATTCGACGTCGTGGCCAAGAATTGCAAATTTCAAGAACCTCTCTACAGCGTATACTCACCAAAGATCTGTGTCTTCATGCTTACAAAATTCAAAACCATTAGACTTCTTTTTATGGGGTTATTTGAAATCACAAGTCTATGTCAACAAGCCCACAACCACCCGTGCATTAAAGGAGGAGATTCAACGCTGCATCAACGAAATTCAGCCACATTTATGCAGAATGGTCATGGAAAATTTCAACAAAAGAGTGCGCATGTGCATGCAAAGCCGTGGAGGCCATTTGTCCGATGTGTTATTCCATACATAACCCTATCCTATGTACTTTACGAGTCAATAAAAATATAACCATCAAAAGACTAAAAACGGCGTTTTCTATTTAATTCAAATCTTGCGTTAATTTTGGGACACCCTTTATTTACCCCACTAAAAACACTAATAACAGACTAAGAGCTAGTTAGAAAATTTAAAGCCCTTTAATATCAAAAGATTCTATTTATTTACTATACTTAACTTCATCCAATATTAAATTATGTAATTTAAAATTACTCTAAAAACTGTGCTCAAATCGTTTCAATTTAAGATCAAGATTGCCTAATTTTTTAACTATTTTGAAACATTTATCCATTTTCATGGAAACATAAAAAGTAAATAAAAGTAATTTTTCGAATGTGTAAGCCAAACAAAAATAGGTACCTACTTGACGAAAACGGTTACATAACCACTTCACAAACTAAATAACTTCATCAAATTTTACTTACCATTTGTCGGTGAGAATGGCAACGTCCAGATTAATAAATCTCATACCAGCTTCCTTAGCAGTAGCCTTGGCGATCAATGTTTTTCCACATCCTGGTGGCCCATGCAAAAGAACTCCCTTTGGGGCTTCCCAAAGTTTCGATTGATTAAACAAGTTTCTATGCCTCACAGGCAAAACCACTGATTCCCTTAGTTCTTGGATAACACTATCCAATCCAGCGATGTCCTTCCAACTCACTGGAATATCATCAGGCACAACTAAATGTGATGCAATCATCAATTCATAGTCACTCAGAATTTGAGTGTTAATCTTGAAGCCATCTCCTTCACCGAGTCTATTTTGGTATGGCGTTTGAAAATTTAAATCAAAATGAAGAATAAAAATGAGAAAAATTATTGTAGGCGCAAAAATGTGTATTTAATCCTTTATCTAACCTTTTTAATTGTTCTTCGGCACGTATTTTAGCCTTCCTTTTGTTCTTGCTCGTCGGATCCAATTGGTTCATCATCCACTTGACCGAATAAAAGGTAACAACGGACGCAAGCGACACACGTAGGATCAATTGCAGGACCTCATTGCGACTTAATTGAGAATTACCGAAACTTAGGTTATTCATTATTGATTTTGAACCAAGAGATCTGAAAGAGTAATTTAATTTTAAAACACTGACAATTTAATAAGAAAAAGTTATTATTATTTACAATTAAATAAATTCAGGGAAAAAATCAAGTTTTAACTTCCGCAATACAAAAATCTAGGTTTCTGTGAATTGAATTTGCCTGGTGCTGGTGTCTTGCAAGTTGCAAATGAAGGATAGATGACGCATGACAGCCTTTACGTCAAAAACAACATTAATGTACTAGATCAGTTCGTTTTATGCATGGCGCATACTGGTTGGTTTTTATGTAAACGCACAAACTAGACAACACCTAATTAAATTGCCAACAATTTAAAATGGTGGAACTTTGTCGCATTTTCGTTATGCTATGTCCATTGAAGATGGATTTAAGTTGGTAGCGCTTGTATTTTATAAGTGTCATATTGTTAGTTCAATATTTGTCATTTACGACGATGGATTGCTTAATAATCGAACAATGCGTTAAAATTGCTGATGAATTACTATTAAAACTACGAAAGTGTTGATTTTCAAGGGTAAAAACCTTGTGAGTATTACGCGTATGGCTCAGCCAACAAAATTGCTGCTTCAAGTGCAAGTAGTTGGTTTGAAGATCATGACTTGGACAAAATTTGGTTCCAATTTGACACCGTTAAATTTTTGGCTGTGAGTCTACGCAAAAAGCCGTTAAGTCTAGCCAAAAGTGTATTTTTATTTATTGTTACAATTAGGCATACAAAAGATTACAATGACGCGCAGATAACTCAAGGATTGGTTTTCTGCTAAACAATGTTGAAATCAACCAGACGGATATGTAAGATTGGAATGATAGATTTCACTAATACTCGTTTTAATTTCGGAATACAATCCTTATTAAAATGAAAAACTCGAAAATTAATTTCGATACTTGAAAAAAAAGTCAAATCTCTATCCACAGCAGGATTTTACTTCACCTTTTACTTGCAGTGATTCTACCGGGGATGTTGTATTTATTATTCATATATATGGCTTTTTCCGATAGAAATAGTTGAATCAACTGAAAGTTGACCAGTAGTATTAAACCATTAGCAGCTTAAAACTGCTCGGTGGGTGATAGGCCTAAGTTGCTCCGTGGGTGCCGGCCCTTAAAAATATAAACCAAATGTATAATCAAACAAACCTATTTCATGCCGCAACCTACAAAACAAAACACAAAAGAGACGACTGTCATTTACCAATTTTTCCAGCTCCAGCTACATATTCAATTTATGTTTAATAATTTTGTACAAGTTAAAGTTATCCACTTGTTTAAACAAAAGCTTAGCCTCAGTGCCTCTGTCTACATTAGTTCAAATATTTCCTCTCGGCTGTAAAATTAGCCACGTTTTTTCTTTTTTTTGAATAATCGAGAAGTATGAGCGATTTTGGTTTTGGCGGTTCCCAAATGGGCCGGAATGAAATATTTCAACTTGTCCTCCGTGTCTCTGTTGCTTCCGTTGTTACCTACTTTTCACTGAAATGGATGATGAAGCAATTAGACCCAACTAGTAAGAACAAACGCAACGCCAAAGTTCGCGCTGAGGAACAATTAAAGAGGTAAAATAATTTAGCTATTTCAATCACAGAATCGTGTATCTAAATTATGAAGAATTTCAGGATACAGAAAGCCAGCAACTTCGGCCTAAATACCCAAGTTCTGAATGACTATGAGCTGATGATTGCATCGCATTTAGTTGTACCCGATGATATTCCAATTAGCTGGAATGATATTGCAGGATTGGACGGTGTCATTCAGGAGCTGAGGGAATCAGTGGTTCTGCCGGTGAGGCACCGGGATTTGTTTAGCAAGTCAAAATTATGGGAAGCCCCAAAGGGAGTTCTATTACATGGGCCACCTGGATGTGGCAAGACTTTAATTGCAAAAGCCACCGCCAAAGAGGCTAGCATGAGGTTCATCAACTTAGATGTGGCTATTCTCACAGATAAATGGTAAATATGGCAGTCTTATTTTGGGATTCCCCTACTAAGTGTTTGGATGAAGTTAGTCAATGCACAAACCATAAACTTTCAGAGTTGGTATCTTATTACTTTTTTATCTGAGCAAGTGTCAGAAGTATTTTAGGAACAAGTCTTAAAAATGCAGAGCCTCAATAAAAAGTACAATTATTTACTGTATTTACCATTAAATGTTGTATTTCCTTTCAGGTATGGTGAATCACAGAAATTGGCTTCTGCGGTCTTCTCCCTCGCTGTTAAGTTGCAACCTTGCATCATATTCATAGATGAAATCGATTCATTCCTGCGCAGCCGTAGCTCAAACGATCATGAAGCCACCGCCATGATGAAAACTCAATTCATGATGCTCTGGGATGGCCTAAGTACACAAAGTGGTTCGTCTGTTATCGTCATGGGTGCAACCAATCGTCCACAAGATCTCGATAAGGCAATTCTTCGACGTATGCCTGCTCAATTCCATATTGGCCTACCTACCGATGCACAGCGTTTGCAAATATTGAAACTTGTTCTCGAATCAGAAAACATAAGTGATTCTATTAATTTTAATCAGCTATCAAAACTTACCAAAGGATTTTCCGGTTCTGATCTAAGAGAGATGTGCCGTAATGCTTCTGTTTATAGAATGAGAACATTTATGCGCGATAATGAGAAAGCTATTGATTCGGCTAATGGAGATAGTGAATTGTTAGCAGTTGCATCAACATCATCTAATGATAATTTGCTTGCTATTTCAATGGATGATATGCTGAAATCCTACGAGAGGATGAAGGAGTCTAAAAAACATACACAAAATATTTTTGTCGAGAATCACATTGATCTTGATTAAATTTTAATGTTTAAATTTAAGTTATTTTGTTAATTTGTATTTTTGGAAACTCGAAACACACGTCAGCTGGAATTTTAGATTTACCGAAATAACTTTTAAATGAACAATAAGCGATAGTTTTGGTTACAAGGTTTTTCCACGCGAAATTAAAAATTTATATTTTCTAATTAAAATCAAAACAAACAAGACTTTTTAAATAATTAACTTGACAATGATTAAAGCGTTTAGGAGTGTTCTTGGAGATTTTGAGATTTGTTTTATGAAATCAAATTCAGAACGAAATACACCAATCGTGATCTACAAAATCTTTAGTATTAGAAACATTTACCTTAAATAAAAATTAAGTAAAAATTAAGCATTTTTTTTGGTTTATTAAAATAGTTTTCATAGACTTCTATTCTTCATAAAGTAGGGAAGTTAATCTTTAATAAAGCTGAGCAAACAAGAAATTTTCCTGAACTTGCCTAAGATCTTTAAAATAATTCGTTCATTTTAATATTAAATATAATAAAAACGAAAAACAAATATTGTTAAAAATAACAAATATGAAATGGTTGTATGAGAGAATGGTTTTATAAAAATGCATTTCCAAAATTTAAATTCCAAGCCAAAAAAGATTAGAAATTTTAAAAACTTAATTAATAAAGAACTCGTTCGAAATTTTATTTTTAATTGTGTTTATATTTACTAGGCTGGTTTTTTTCGTTTCCATACCGAAATTTTGTTTGAATGGACAATGAAAATTTCAGCCCTTAATAATATTACATTTAATTCTCGTCCACAACATTTTAATATTTTCCTGTAAGACACGTAGGCTTTAATAATTTTACTTTAAATGTGTCTATATCTGCCTTTTATTTTTTTTTAATTTTTGGAGAAGGAAAACACTGCTGGGAAAAATGGCTTTGTCATGCCAGAAGTCTTGGGCTCAATCCTTGCCTGTGCCATCTAAAGTTTTTTTCAAGGGTACTGGCTCTGGCGAGGAATTGACAAATCCTCCTTGTCATGAAAAGTGCTTTCTCAAACTAGCCGTTCGGATTCGACCTCCATCCTTGACAACATTACTAGCACACATGAATGGTTTAGAGTTATAAGTCACTAGGCTCTAGTTCTCAACGGTCTACAGCGCCACCTAGTTTTTTTCAATGATTTTGAGAGAAATTAACTAAAGGGTTTTTGCCATAGAAGAAATTATTTTAAATATATTTCCTCTATGGGTTTTTGCAATAAGAGATTTCATTTGACCAGTCTAAGATTTCTGAGAATTTTCTCAGGCGGATTGACAGAGCAGGAGAATTAAATATAAACATAGACAAATTAGCTTTACATTTCTTTTCTTCCTTTTTTAATTGTGCGGTAGAGAATTCTTGAGAAATCTAATCATACAAATTCTGTTCTTAGATTTCGCTAAAATGAGCAATTTGTATGAAACATTTTTTTAAATATTTCTAATAGGGAAATCTCTGAGATCTTAGACGTAACGGCCAATTTTGTATAGCCTGCCATTTGAACATGGACAGCTGTCACTTTTGAAGCTGCCATGTTTTGACATTTGACAATTAAAAACTACGCTATTGCTAAAAATGAACGTTACACACTTCGAAAACACATTAACAAGCAGAATTTTACAACAAAAGGATAACAATTGGCTACCAAGATTTTGTGATTTAACACCTTTATGTAAAGGAGCAGTTTCACAATATCTTAGTGGGTCTAACTAGAAGTTGATGTGTCAAGTAACTTATTGGGTGGATGAAGTACCCAATAAAGGAGATAATAACTGACAGTTAACTTAGACTTTCTTTGAAACCAGATGACAATGCTTCACACACTTTTTAATATCAAAATGAAATCTCTTATTATTAGGGAACGAAACTAGAACTCCATTATTTTATTGATACTCAAATTGGTACAGAGCCGCGAGCAACTGTCAGTGTTGTCTAGTGGGCGACAGGCCTAAGTTGCCAGCAACCTAGTTGCTTATTCAGCTGCCAGGTCAAATGAATATGACATTTTGGTAGCAATAACAAGAGCTACTGGCATAAGCCTCCCCCAAGGTTTCCCATATGTCTCTATTGTTGGCTTCTTTGTACCAATTTGTAGTTATTTGTGATAGATCGTCACTCCATCTTTGGTTCTAAAGTCTAGATACGTCATGACTTGCCCAGCTTCATTTCAGCCTTCTTGTTCTAATTATGACGTCTATACTTTCAATTCTATTGTGAATATCTTCATTTCGAACCGTTTGACTTAATCGTGTATTTAAAATTTTTCTTTCCATTTTGGTCTGACATATTCTTAGCTGGTCGTGTTTTTGTAGTCAAGCTCATTGTTTGTATTCCGTAAGTAAGGATCGTTAGAATAGCAGGTCGAAGGTATATTTCATTGTTATTTATTTTTAAGAGCTACAAGCCGTTTACAAAATGCAACAACACAAATTTTATTTTATTTTGTTTCCGTTAAAAAAAAGATTTTTTCATCAGTTTAACGTTCGGTTAAGTTCTGAATGTTTCGAAAGATTTGTTTGTTCCGTTGAATTTTGTATATCAACCAATCGAAGGGTTCTATTAAAATCTTGTGGTTTTTGAAAGAAATAAATGGGTTGTCGGCCAAACCCGATAATTTCAGAAAAACCGCTTTGTAACTTTGATGTGAAAAGACTTAATTTAAACCCGTCAAAATGAGTAACAAAAAGACAACAAATGGAATTCCATTTGTACTCCTGATTGGAAATAAATTAAGACATCCTGGCATCACTTTCCAATAAATACTACTCCAGAATTAAGTAACAAAGCAAAATCTCTAAAATATCTCTCTCACATAATCAAAGTTAAAATGAGTAAAATACATTTTAAGTACACAAACCAAAAAGAGACAAATACAACACCCACCGACCAGCCAGTGGGATGTTATCAAAAATGAAACAGTGTATGCGTGCTGTACTTAGGCTCTCTTTCATTTCAGAGTGGTGCCAGTCCATTTCAAAATCTGAACTGATGGACGCCATTCGTGTGTGAAGCTGTGAAGTGTTCGCAGAGTATTTGGTGTTTTTTTTATTTTAAACTAAATCAAATTTTCTTCCCCTAAGGAAAATGATACATTTTCCCATGATCATTCGAAATCCGACCAAGTAAAACACGTTTCCGTGCATCGAACGCAATAATGTCGCATGCGTTATAGAAAAAGAAAACTCCAATTGTTCGACCAGTAAGTGTAGCAAGTGCTGTAAAAAATAAAATTTACTCAAAAAACGAAGTATAAAAGAAAATTAGGAAAATCAAAAAATGGAATAGCCAACCAAAAAAGAAAAAAGAATTGTTGGGGTATGTCTCCACTGTAGAGAGAGAGAGAGAGAGAGAGAAAAGCTGGATGTAGACAGCAAGAGATAGACAGAGATAAAGGTAGTTGCTTAGAAAAACGAGAAGGACTGCAAGAAAAGAAAGCTACGATAAATACTTCGTACGTAAGCTCGTTTTTTCTTTTTGGTTCGTTGATTCGTTTTTCTTATTGTGGTGCCTTCGCCTTGCCTTGCCTACTGCCTCCTCGTCCTCGGTCTTGTTGGTCTGGTCTCGGTTGTGTCAATCTGAATCTGAATTCTTGCTCGTCCTGCGAAAAACTAAACAACTACGCTGGATTAATTTGTAAACAATAATTAGCAAAATTACGAGAAATAAAAATCGATGAACATCTATTTTCTCACGTTAAAATTAAAAAAGAGTGAAAGAAATAATAAGTGACATGTAAAATGTGCGTTTAGAGTGAAATAAAATAATTGCAGTAAATACTTAGTAGGACGACGAAGAGAGAGAGAGAACGGTACGATAGACAAAATCAAAGTGAATCGAAGATAAATAACAAAAAGAGAATAAAATACGCACAAGTGATATACACTGACTGACGTTTGTTTTTTTTTATTATTATTATTTTTGACATTTTAAGAGGGAAACAGAATGAGTCGACCATATAGAGACTTGAATCGGTTGCGTGAAATTATTATGTGAAAGAAATAGTTTCCAATACGACAATAAAAATCGAAATGGAGAAGAGATCAGCTATATTTTGTTTCTATATCTCGTTCGTTTCGATTCGGATGTCGAAGTCGATGTCGAATCTTCCAAATTCTCTACCTGTGTAAAGTTTTATTAATATTCTTTCTCTTGCTTTTTAATTCTTTTTCTCATTGTTTGCAAATGAAGGGAACAAAATTATTATTAAATTAAACAACAAAAGAAAAATAACGAAATGAAAGATACATTTTTGTTTCCTTGTTTTTATTTTTCCTTCAAATTATTTAAAATTTAAAAAATTGTGCCATAGTGTTGTGTGCTGAACGAAAAATAGAAATTGAGGAGAAAATGTGAGAACACACGAGGAGAATAGAGAAAACTTTGTGATGTGATAAATAGAATTTATATAGGAAGAAGAATAACAGTTTCTGTTTCCGTGAGATCGAGAATTTCCTACAATAATTTTGTGTCTTGTGGTTTTTGGTTTGTTGAAATCCCATTCGACATCCATTGAAATGCATAAAACGGATAGCAAATATTTAAAATGGTAAGTTTATGCTTCTGTAAATGACAAAATTTTAAAAATCGGATTTTGCTACTTGGAACCATTGTTTCTTTATTGTTACCAAAACAGACTTCGTCGGTTCTCGCTCGGCTAACGTAAGGGAGAACGAGAAGAAGAAACAAATCTGTTCTGTGTACACCGACCGATAGACCGAACCGACCTGGTCGTGTATCCAGGCGAAAATACTCTTATTCTTTTTTGATTTTGTTATTGGAAGTGTGTGTATGTGTAGTGGTCTCGTTTTCGCGCATTGGTTATCTAGGGACTGTTACTCTTCTTCTTGTTTCGTCTTCTTCTTCTTCTTCTTCTTCTTCTTTCTTTTATTACTGATGACACCTAAAGGAGAGGAAAATTATTGTTGATTTTTTCTTATTTGGTTGGTTAAATTTTCACTTGGAATCTGATTGAAGGATTTTTTAAAAATTGAAGTACCTATCTATATTTTATTTTATAAGTACATAGGTACCTACATACATTAGGCCTATACATAATGTGCAATTGTTAGAACTAAAGAAAACTTACATATGTTTCTAAAATAAAATTGAAAAAGTTAGATAAACAAATATTAGGTACCTAGGTAAATGATTTATCAAACGATAACTTTTGAGGTTGTCTATCAAGAAGATAGCTATAGATAGATAGTTAGGTAGGTATGTAGGTATACTTGGCTATAGTTTAAGAAAATGCACAAGCAATTTGATTTATCTATTGAGCCCTAAAATATACACATACAGGTCTATAGGTAGATTAAGTACCTACCTATTGCCCTATTCAGGGTCAGACAAAAGAGTCAATTTTAATATGTAATGCAGACTGAAGTTAGCTATTAGATATTTATTGTAACACATAATCTTTCAATTGCAAAGTCTGGGTTCCTTTTGCGAAATAATTTATTTACCAGACACTTTTACTGTGAATACAGAACAATAGGTAGGTACAACCTACCACCCACCACCACCAGAAAGTATTATTCAGTAACACTAAATTATCATTTATTTTGGTCCAACAATTAAAAAAATCATAACGAATAGGGATAGGGACTTTATTGGGTTATCCATTTTGCGGTTTCAAAAGTAGACGTAAATAAAAAGCATAGGTATAACATATTTTTGTTAATGATATTTCTTTTTTACAATACTACATCATTTAAATGACCACCACGGTTGCAAGTATCGATTTTTAAGGTAATTTTAGACCATTTTTTAACACGTTTTGGGCGGATGTTGGTTTTTAAGTGCTCAAGAGTAAGAGGTTTATCTGCATAAACATGGTCTTTCGCGAAGCCCTAATAAAAAAAAGTCTAGTGGTGTCAAATCGCATGATCTTGGAGGCCAGTTTATATCGCCACTACAAGAAATAACGCGGCCAGGAAATGTCTCTTACAATAAAGCCATATTCGCTCGAGTTGTATGGCATGTGGCACCATTTTGTTGAAACCACATATTCTCTAAATCGTATTCTTTAATAGCCCTCCAAATTGACGGCGACGGTAGTCCCATCGTCGTTTTCGAAGATGTAAGGTCCAATCACACCTCAGCTCCGGACCAAAGAGGGCACCAAACAGTGACTTTTTGTGGATGTCAATTACTTGAGGATTTTGTTCGAAAAATCGGCGTTCACCGCCTGTTGTTCAAGCAGCCATTCGACGTATCTACGACGTTTTGAATGGCTGCTTCAGTTGTTGTGTGAGCTGGATTTATTTATATGGGTTAAGGTGTAGATCCAAATACAAAATACGCCATAATGTGCCGTAAGACAGTCACAATTCCTGAGAACGACGAGGAATCGACACATTCGGATCTTCGGCAACACTTTCAGCGAAACGATGATGCACAGGCCTTACAATATCTGTAACCAATCCAGTCTCTTCAAATTTCTTCACAATTTTGCCAATTACTTGCGTAGTTGGACAGTTATGTAAATGATAATTTCCTCTTAAAGCACGATATGTGGCTGTGGCAGAATCACCATTTTTGTAGTAGGTTTTAACAATTTGTATGCGTTTAACTTTAAGTTCGATTCCAAATACACGGAGATATAATACTTAAGGATTTTTGTTGAAGCAATATGGGGTTTTGCTAGTTTTATTCACCATCTGAAGCTTGGCCAATATTTTTAATTAAATGAAAAACATGTGCTGGGGACTAAATTTGGACTCTAAGCATTGAAATTATGCCTTTTGCCGAAGAGAACATGCCAATTAGTGTGTATTCGTGTAAGTTAATGAACCGAAGCACTTATAAAAGTTGTAGATATAATTTCCATAACACAATATACTTAATGGAAGGCCCATAACATTTTTAGATTTTAAAATAATGCAATTTGTCTGGGTGAACTTAAAAGAAACTGCAGGGCCAAAGCCAAGAAGATGTTCTAAGGTTAAAAATAAAACAAATTTATGGTATTCCATACTTTTCAAGACATGTGTCAAGATGGTTAATTCTACATTGAAAGATGCGATTATGCTATTTAAAATAAATGTGCAACGACCATCTATTTAAGGATTAGCAACAATGCAGTATCAAACAAAATACAGTATCATTCCTAATTTGTTTTTATTATTTTTTCCAGTGCAAATTAGTGGAAAATCAATCAGAGATTTTTGTATAATTACTTCCTTTTGTTTTAGTTTAACAATTAATATGATATTTTTTCCCTAAAGTATGGAAAGTTGTAAGATATTTTTTAAATTTGTTTATACGCTTTTTATTGCAAAAGAATTTGCAAGCTAAGATCGTTTCTATTATTTTTTCCATCACTGTAAGTAAGTAACTAAATAGGATAGGAGGTGTACCAGTATCCGTCATTAATATCATGGTAATACAAATTTGAAACATTGAAGTCAGGTAAAATTAAAGTATTCAATTTATTTCGGACCTATTTTGTCACTTGGTTAAATTTTGCAATTCACAACTTGACTGATTTGTTAGGAAGGAAAAAAGAAGCTTTAAAGATTCAACGAAGCTTGATTTTGAGTCTTTAAATTGAAAGTAGATCAAAGTAGAAACTGTAGTTTAAGTGCTAATCAGGATGGTTGTTTTGAAAATAGATACATATAGGTAGTATAACTTATTTTTAATGGAAAGAAAATTTAAAATTTGAATTGCTTATGATGTTCGGTTACAAGAACCAAATTATAAGCATGTGTACTAATAGTTCGGCAGAGTGGCCGGAATTAATCAGCTAGGTCCCCAAAATCGAGTGAAATAAAATCTAAATTCAAATCGACTGAAATTGTTTTCAGGGTTCTATCACTCAATTGATTTCATAACTTCAAATACTTTTCGAGATCACTTCAAATGAAATTAAAGCAGCTGAAATTTAGCAAATCAGTCAACAAATAATTTTGTTCATTGTCATAATTGTCATAATTATTTTTATAATTTCTTTTTTTATATTTTTCACTTCGTTTTAATTTCGATAAAAATGAAATCGATATCGATAAAAGTGAATTTCAGAACTCCGATTTATATTTTGAAACAATTTCAATTTTATTTCGAGTAAAAGTGAAATGTAGAACCTAGCTGAATATTAGTTTTATTATTATGTCATCTTTAATAATGAGTATTTAATATTTGGGCAGTAAAATATAGAAGACAAAAAAGGCTGGTTACCTATTACATTTACCCCAAAGACTTGTCCTCTTTAGATTTATAAAAAGATGAAACATTTTAAGTTATATTTTTTCTTGTACCCAAAAATAAGTAAACTTATTTGAGTGAGAAAATATTTTAATTTTAAAAGATAATAATTGTAAAGTAATGCGAAGGTTGTTAATTGATATATAAACGGATTGATTGTGGAAGTCTGACATTTTTCTGTGTAACAATAATATTACACCATTACGATAAGTAACCATATTCACTTACATTTTCAAATACAAAACATGATCACTCTCCCCTTATATTCCCACCTTAAAGTACACCCATCATTTGTGCTAAATTCTATTTTATAATCTTGTTTCAATCTTCCATAGATCAGTTATCTTTTCTACCACTTGTGTGACACTTCTCGATTTTTTCGCAGGTCCTGCATGGTGAATAGATTTATTGATGCATATACCTAAATACCTTTCTGAATCTGCATAAAAAGGTGCCTTAAGCGGCCTATTGAAACCACACTTGTGATGACACACGACACACCAAATCGTACACACATTAGTTGTGAAATAGATCTCAAAGAGGAAAGATCAGAATGAGTGAAAACAACTTGCAACGCAACGATTCAGATGCAACTGATCGAAATGCCGACACAGAAAAATCAAAAACTTTTGATTTTACTCGGTCCGTATCTGACACTGAAAATCGGTGTCTGCTCCAGCCCACACACAGTACACATTTCTCCACACCGACACAAGTGTGAACACAAGTGTTGGGTCTATGGCCAGCTTTAGTGTGTTTTAGTAAAGTAAACCGCAAAAATTGCTTTTCTTTTACAAGAAATCCTTACGTGAAAAATGCTTCTCAAATTAGCATTTTTGGTTCAGCATTTGGCTTAAACTATATGTTTTTCCTTGTTCCATAACTAGCACCATGAATTGGGTTCTTTCAAATGCATTATAGGCTCTCTTGCTTGCTTGGTGTATTGTGTCATGATTAATCTCATGGTCAGTAAGATGCTACCATAACATGCAACTCTCAAACATGTGCTAAAAGTCACAAACCACTATATTATGCGTAAATTACTATTTATTAACATAACTAAAGGGTGTCCCAAAATTAACGCAAGATTTGAATTTTCCGCCATTTGTGCAGTGCAATTTGACAGCTAACTGTATAGGGTTATTAAAAATGGAGCGTTACACGATAAAACAATGTGTCTTCATTATTAAAGAATATTTCAAAAATAGTGAAAGCTTGGCGGCTGATTTTTCGAGCAAAATCATCCTAAGCGATGAAGCACATTTTCATCTTGATGGCTTTGTCAATCGCCAAAATTGCCGCATTTGGGGTTCGGAGAACCCACATGTGATTGTCGAAAAACAAATGCATCCACAACGCGTGACTGTATGGTGTGGATTTTGGGCTGGAGGCATAATTGGGCCATATTTTTTTGAAAATAATGCTGGTCAAGCAGTGACTGTTACTGGTGCTCGATATCGCGACATGATTACACAGTTCTTTCTGCCAAAATTGGATGATATTGATGTGTCCAATATGTGGTTTCAACAAGACGGTGCCACATGTCATACAGCCCGTGAAACAATTCAATTACTGCATGAGACATTTCCAGGTCGTGTACTCTCTCGTTTCGGTGATCAAAATTGGCCTCCTAGATCGTGTGATTTAACACCATTAGACTTCTTTTTATGGGGTTATTTGAAATCACAAGTCTATGTCAACAAGCCCACAACCACCCGTGCATTAAAGGAGGAGATTCAACGCTGCATCAACGAAATTCAGCCACATTTATGCAGAATGGTCATGGAAAATTTCAACAAAAGAGTGCGCATGTGCATGCAAAGCCGTGGAGGCCATTTGTCCGATGTGTTATTCCATACATAACCCTATCCTATGTACTTTACGAGTCAATAAAAATATAACTATCAAAAGACTAAAAACGGCGTTTTCTATTTAATTCAAATCTTGCGTTAATTTTGGGACACCCTTTAGAACAATTTTATTGACACAGAATTAAAAAATGAAACAGTCTACAAAAAAGGGAATTTCAAGAAAATTTCTGCACCTTTTCTTTAAGCAACTATTTTGGGTTTCTTCTTTTTCGCTTGCGACTTTCTTAAACAAAGTCTAAATTGGTTTTGAATTCCTGAATATTGCAATGACTGGGAAAGACAGAGTGTTGTAAAGCATTCCACATTCGCGTAGTATGGCTAAAGAACGAATCTCTGTACTTGACAGTAGTACCAAAATTGGACTCGATGGTATACTGATGAGCATTCTTAGAAGCGCGAGTATAACGGTTGAATTGTTTAAGGAAAGGAATGCAGTTGGCTATTTCTCTAAAGTATAAACTGTTACAATTACGGTAAAAAAGGTGAGACAAGAAACTACGTAAATGAACCAATGATGATACATGTTATCACCAATACATTTTAATGCTTACGTTCAATATACTGTCCAAGAGGCTTAAGTAAGTTGCAGGAGCACTAGCCCAGCACCAGGAGTTATACTAATGATTTAGACGTACATATATATTCTTGTAGATAACAGCCAGTTCTGAGGGAGAGAAAAACTTCTTGCATCACCTAAGGAAACCCAAACATCTTGCGTCGTTTTTGACAACAATGCGTATGTAATTGTTCCACAAGAGGTCAGAAAAGAACGAGGTTTCCACATTTTAAAATTGAACATCTATTTCTGTTTGGGCGTAGCTAAGTGCATACCTATAATTAGCTGGTCTTAACTCTTTTTTGTTTTTATAGAAACTTAATAGCAGTTAATGGTTTGTCTGAGTTGTGTGTATTTCGAATGTCCTTCAAGTCAAATAACTTCTGGGAATATCCCCAAGCACAGAGGCATCCGACGTCATTCCATCGATCATGAGATCAATTAGTATTTGTAGGTAATTCAAAAAGTATGTCACTTAAAACAATGCGCACTTACTCACCCTAATGCATTGAAAAGCTTAAACAAAATATAAAATATAAATCTAAAATAATACCTAGTCGAGAAAAGTCTAAAATGCGTGCAGAATTTCGTTAAATTCAATCATATGCGATTCTTTTCTGTTCTTTAAATGTTGTTTAATCGCCTGAAATTCAATGGCCTTCCTATTCCTAGAAATTAGCAATACAGAAAAAGCACGATCATGCTAGACATAGGAGGTAGTTGTGTTTTGTATTCATAGGATAACGTCTGAAGTGATGAAAACAAGACAATTGCAACGATATAATATAAAGTAATGAACATGTCCGAGCTAGCAATCGCTGCTGGAACTTCATAAAAACGTGACAGATCACTCGACGCAAGCTTGATTAGCTTATATAACACATATAGATATTTTATTTATTTTATAATTTTGTTAAATAATAAAATAAAGACTAAGCAAGTGCAATTTGAGATTACGAGTAGTTTATTCTCGGTTTAGATTCTTCTCTCAGCTCAGATGGCAATTCATTAAAAAAGGGTGAAATTGTGCTAACACACACCCCACCCGCACCTGCCTAACCTTTCTGGTTAAATGGCAATTAATGAACAACTTGCTGCAATTATAAAGACTATTTCACAAGTTTATTTCTTCTTTTCTTTTTATTGTTGTGATATTTGAATTATGGCCAAATGAGTAACTGTTCTTTGTGTTTGAAATCAATTAATTAACTTTTGCTATCTGTTGCTGTTGCTGTTGCTGAGATTGCATGCGAAATATAATTTTCTGTGCGGCAGCGGCTCATTACGGCACCGCTCCGCTCTGAACTGCTGACGCAGAGGGGCGCAGAGGTGGAACGAACGGGCGAACGGACTTCTGACGTTGCGACAACAATTCGCTGTTGGTGGTTGTTAAATTAGTATTTATGGAAATTTATAATAAATACACATCCCAACGAATATTAATTAAAATATAAATATGTACAATATTTAATGTAAATGCATTGCAAGAACACAGGGGGAGGCGTTGTTTGATGGGGGATAGCCCGGGGGTGTTGGATAAACAAATGATTGATGAGAATGCTTAGCACATTTGGAGTGGCCTTCAAGTCAGCGGTCGAACGGTCGTTACCTTTGCAGAGGGGCGGATGGTGGTGGGGGTGAGTTAGTTAGGAGTAAATGTGATGCAGACGGAGAAAATTATTGTACTCGCTTAGAAACACGATCGAGAATTATTCAATTTTATACATATGTATTTATATATTTATATAAGTTTTATTTGTGCTGATCGATGATGAGATGAGAATCACTGGTATTTTTATTATGTGACGTTTGGCGCGTGCAGTATAATGATTTGAGAGACATTGAATCATATGTGTCATCGACTTTTGTTAAAGAAAATTATCCGATGCATTGTGTGGGATTTTCTTTTGTTTCAAAAAATAACGACAAGTATCGTGTTTTGATTGTTTGCAAATGTTTATACAAATTAAATTATAAGCTGTCTCGCGTGTTTTTCGCAATTTTGTTAAAATTTATTTTTTTTTTGTGTTAATTTTAACAAAAAAGTGTAGCTATGATAATGCCTAAGTATACATTTGTAGAACTGCAACTTTACAAATTTACTTTTATAAAGGTAAAAACCATGTTTGGTATGTTAAATTTTAAAACATTCATGTAAAACCTCCAAAAAATGAAATAGATAGTAATAATCGCAGAATTTGTCGTAATAAAGTTATTTACTGTATTGCGTTAGGCGTTTTTTGTGGATTAAAAACTTGCAAACGACAGCGCCAAAAAATATTTCAAAATGTATGTTTTTTGTCTTTTGGTTTTAAAATTGTAATAACAAGTTTGTGGAGCTCATGGAGGCAAATGAAAGCCTCGTACACAATTTTAAAAGAAGCGTCCCCACAAGTCAACAGAAAAAGTTGGAATGGGAGTCTTTGGCCAAGGAATTAATTAGTATTAGCCTACCAACACGAAACGGAAAGGTATGGCAGAAAGTAAGAAAATTGTTCAATGTATGAAAACAAGTAAAAATGTTTCTTTTAGGTTTGGTTTGACGCCAAAATCAAGTTTAAACAGAAATTGTTATTTGACAAAAAAGAAATCGAAGCGACAGGCGGAGCAGGCTTTAAACAAATATGTTTGAATGACGTGCATGATAGTGTGAACCCATCCTATGAGGAGATGTGAGAAAAAATGCTTTCCAAAAACTTTTGGAGATACAAACTCTGGTTCGAGAAAAATTGTTCACTGACATAAATGAATCTTTGATCGAATTACAAAATAAACTAACCGAAAATGTTAATTCATTTAAAACTATGAATGACCATTTAAAAGAGAGTGCAAGATTTAATTGGAAAACTTTTTATTTAAAAGAAAAGCAGTCCGAGATTTTAAATCAGTTAATGGAACATGGAAAATAATTTGAAAATGACATGTAAATCCGAAAAAAAGCTGTATATTAAAGAATTGTTGAAATGAACACTGAGCAATTTTGTTCACTTTATAAAGAAACTTTAGTTTTAAAGTACTAAAATTGTAAATAAATACAAAAAAGCCGTTTTTTGAATTCAAAATTGCAATTAATTTATTTGTCAAAATGTCAGCTGTTTCAGCTAGAGCGCATGTGGAATATACATATGTATGATACGACGAATACGAATACGAATACGCAATACCGTTTAAAATGCTACACGAATAAAAAAATGACAATTGACGTTAAAGTGAAATGATTATCGCAATAAGGGTGAATATAACAAATATGAATAATGACAGCAGTGAATAAAGTATGGACCAATTACAAGTTTCTTTTTTAAAAATACAATGAAACTAACAAATTTCTATTCTTATCATGTTATAGGTATTGCTTTATTAGTAGGAGCAAAAATTTCACAATTGTTAATGAAGCTCTCTATGCGGTTTTTCCGAGCACCAGGTGAGATAAATTTATTTGTTGACAAAGCTGCCGAGATGAAATCGAAATTCTTAAGCGAATTGTCGCGATCCTTTTCCAGAATTCTCTTTCAGGCTAGTGAATAATTTGTTGAGCTGTGGAGATTAATTGCAAGTCGATATTCGTGATTTGAGTCTCACATCCTCGACTACAGTGACGGGGAACATGACTGTTGTCCATTTACTCCCAACTTTTTATTTGTCTCACCAACTTTGTTCACAAACCTATGTACATATGTACAGCAGGAAATGGATGACTTACGTAGGTTAAAAGTTCAGCGGAGGTATACAAATTTAGAGCGAGAAACAGATGTCAGTGTCAAAATAAAATATGGACCGTCGTTTATGTATTTTTATCTGAGCTTGATCAATAAGTTTGTATAATATAGGTTGAATGGAACATTGAAAATATCCAGATTGAAAAAGGATTCAGTGTGATTTTTGTAATTTAGTCTAGATCTTTTCAACCGAAAAAAACCAAAGTTATTTTGTAATTTTTACTGAAGTAAAGTAAATGACATGTAATACCCGTGGCATAATGATTAGTGCGTTTGACTGTCATGTCAGAGGTCTTGGGTTCGATTCCTGCCTATGTCATCTAAAATTTTTTGACGGGTACTGCCTCTTGCGAGAAATTGGCAAATTCTACAATAGTAATTCTTGTCATAAAAAGTTCTTCCCTAAATTAGCCGTTCGGATTCGGCCTAAAACTGTAGGTCCCCTCCATCCCTGACAACAGTACTCGCACACAGAAATGGTTGAGAGTTGTAAGTCACTAGGCCCTAGTTCTCAACGCACTGTTGCGTCACCGAATTTATTTATTTAATTTATAAAGTAAATTACAGCATTTGTTAAACACTTAGAAGACCCAGAAATTACGAGCAGCTGCATTGAAAATTACGAGTTCAAGGAAAGTATTATTCTTAATTAAAACCACTTTTCTCGATGTGGTGGAATTATCGCCTTTTAAGAGAGATGAAAGGTCCTTTAGTTTATTAAAATAATAATAATATTAGTTTAATTAAATAAAAAAAGTTTCACTCCAAATGACTGACCTCAGCTTTAATACCACCTATCAAACGTTGTGGTCACCGACCAATAGTGAGTGGCACGCCCTGTTTCTATTGATAATTTTGACACTGCTTCCATTAACTCTATCTTAAGAATATAAAAATTTCTACCAGAAGTCTTTCAAGCATGCTCTCCAATTCTGGCCACAAAAATTAATCTTAAGGATTAAAATATTGAGTCTCCGAGAGCCAATCTTAAGCTTTTCAAAGAGCTACAATGATGTTGATTGTAAGGCACTTAAAAAGGGCGAGAAGGGACAGCGAGACTTTCAATCAAACCATTACAGAAGCATGGTGATGGTAACTTTTGACCCTTAGAATAACAGTTTTAGTTTGACGTAATTATGGGGCATAAATTGTATCTAATCAGAATTGAAATTCTCTGGACATTATCTTTCGCTTTGGAAGGTATTTTAGTGATATTCGTGATCATACTCCTTTCATAAACATACAAATATGGACAGCGCACGGGTGACTACTTTTTGAGCTGTCATCTAGTTTTAAAGACTTAGCAAAACCGTGGAGAATCCAATACGCGAACATTATGCGGTTCCCAGTGGTTTTTAAAACAAGAAATTTTGGTCAGAACTTATTTGTTACCTACACTGCCGGTCATAAGATTAGAAGCAGGCATTTTCGAGAAGTAAAATCGTCATTTCTCCCGTTACATGATGGATTAGAAAAAAACAACTTTGGTAAATGAAGGACTATTTTGTTAACAACAAAATATAAAAAGGAGGGTAAATGAGAGATTTAGCTAACGGAACTTTCATGGCAAATTGTTAATTGAGTCAAGAATATGCGAAAATAAATCGGGTCATTAGATTAGAAGCACATGAAATAAATGGAAATAAAATGCAAGTATTTGTATTTTGTCATGTTTTTTAGTATTCATTAGGTTTTGAATAATGTGTGCTACCACCAGCCTTCAAAATAACTTAAAAAATTCTACCTTTTAAGGATTTATAAAGAGATTCCAAGTAGACCAAAGAAATCTCACTCACTTTTGCTATGGTGACGGTTTAAAAACCACTACTCTTTCCTCAGGTGATGGAAATAATAATTATAACCATCTGGCCCATCTATGTATGTTAAATTTTTCGTCGGAAAAAAATAACCTTTCGCCAATCATTTGCGGTCATTCCATTTTGCACATGTGATCTTTCTCGAGACACAAGCTTTGCTTCTTCCTTGCGTTATTTAGTGGTGGTTTTTTCTTAAGCTTCAGATGCTTTAAGTGTTTAGCATGGTGAATCGTGTATTTAACAGTGGATAAGCTGGCCTTAACATTAGCTTTCTCCCTAGTTTTAGCTGCCGATAAAGCTGAATTTGACGCTATTCTAAGGATACTTCGCGTTTCGCGAAGTCTTAAGGCAGAGGAAGTGTTTTTTTTTAATAATTTTTCGAATAAGACGATGGTTTTTTAAATCGTTGCTGACACAATGATCACTTCGATTTTTGTTCGGGCTATAGCAAAGCATTAAAGACCTTTAGAGCAATAAACATCTATTCTTGCCCTTTCCTCCACTGTCAAACATTTTTTTTTTGCTCATTTCTGTTAACACTCAAACAAGAACAATTCATTTATAAATTTTACCTATTTTCCGAAAAAAAAATGTACGCACTTCACAAAACAACGTCGATTTATTCACTGCTTCTAATCTAATGACCCGATTTATTTTCGCATATTCTTGACTCAATTAACAATTTGCCATGAAAGTTCCGTTAGCTAAATCTGTCCTTTACCAAAATTTTATATTTTGTTGTTAACAAAACAACAACTACAATTCGACAGAAATTTCCAGATTTCTATACCTCCCAGATCTTTTTGGGAGGATAGGACATTCCTGGAAGACGAGTCAATCCACTTCTATACAGATGGATCAAAAACAAAAGAAGGGGTTGGTGGAGGTGTGTACTCTGAACGACTGAAATTAAGTCTCTCATTCCGCCTTCCCAATCATTGTAGCGTGTTCCAGGCGGAACTTTTGGCGATAAAAGAAGTCTTGTCCTGGCTTAAAGAAAACGTGATATCGACATCTGATATCCGTATTTTCTCAGATAGTCAGGCCGCTATTAAATCTCTGGATTCTGTCTCTACAAACTCTATAACAGTCCAGAACTGTCGATCATCTCTAATGGAGATGGCACAACAGTTTAATATTCACCTTTGCTGGGTGCCGGGCCATAGAGACATTCCAGGTAACTGTAAGGCAGATGAACTCGCCAGGAACGGTACAGTACAGCCCATTCTACCACGTTTGGCACGTACTGGCATACCAATCGCTACTTGTAAACTGTTGCTAATGCAAGACGCTGCGAGGAGGGCAGGCACCAGGTGGAACAACATCACCACGTGTCAAGTCACAAAAAACATCTGGCCAACACTGGATTTAAAACGTTCAAGGTGCTTGCTCTCTCTAAGCAGATCGCATATAAGCTCGATAATAGGTGTCATAACCGGACACTGTCTAATAGGAAAGCACGCCATGAGATTAGGCGTATTCTCAAATGACTTCTGCAGAAGCTGTATGGACGAGGAAGAGGAAGAAACAGTTCTTCATCTTCTCTGCACATGCCCTGCTCTGGCTCGAAAACGCAAGAATTACCTAGGAGAATTCTTCTTTAACGATCTAAACGATCTAAATCATATCGGCATAAGCAGCCTCTCACGTTTCGTAAGAGACTCAAACTGGTTCCATTGAGCTTAGGAAGAAACCTCAAGATTCATGTGGTATCACAATGGGCCATCAAACTGGCCTAAGTGTGTCCGTTTCCATCTTGGACAGCCACTTCAACCTAACCTAACCTAACCTGTTAACAAAATAGTCCTTCATTTACCAAAGTTGTTTTTTTCTAATCCATTATGTAACGGGAGAAATGACGATTTTACTTCTCGAAAATGCCTGCTTCTAATCTTATGACCGGCAGTGTATGTTAGGGAAATATTGCAATTCTTTTTTCTTTAAAAAATCACTCTATGGTAACAGAAGAGAAACTGAAACCAAATTGACATTTATTCAATGATTACTAATGTTAATATTAAGAAAAATAAGATAACCATTTTATATCAAATTCTTGAAGATTTTTTAACAGAATTTATGGCATATTCTGGGGCCTGATTATGAGGTTCGCGGCGGATCGTTTTCAATTCGACCTTTCAAATTCGACTCGCGTCGTATTTCCTTATTAACGAATTCGCGGCGAAGCTAAAATAGTTCTTCCTACATTCCAGTGATTTGAAACTTTTGGTTTGAGTTTTTCTTCCTACATTTCAGTGATTTGACAGCTTTCCAAACAAAATTTGTTTTGTTTTGATTGAATTTGTGAAATTTGCGGTGATTTATTCAATATTTTCTATTTTATTGTGGATAAATTATAAGAAAATTAAAATAAAGCTAGCTCAAATTTTTATATAATTACAATCAAGAAAGAATCCACGAAATCGAACAGTGAATAATAATGAACACTCTTTCGCCTGTGAATCGGCCAAAAAAAGGTATCGGATTTCAACTCGCCAACAAACATTATGACATTTCAAATTCGCCTTCGAATTCGTTAATTGGTCGAATTCAAAACGAAGAAGGCAAAAGCGAAAGCAATAATTGAAAAATGGCAAACTCGCTAGCAAAACGATTCGCCGCGAATCCCATAATCAGTCCCCTGGGTTTAAAAACACATTTGATTATATACTGGAGTAAAATTCCTGAAGTGTGGTTGAATTCTGCCTTAAATTGTTTGTGAATTATGAATACTGATAGAAATCACGGAATTACACAGGACCCTGCTTAGCGAGTCTGTCAAGAATTCGCACAAATATACCATAGATTCTCTGACAAACTTGTCTTTAAATTTGTTTTATATACAAAAGAAAGCAATGAAACACTCCAAAATGTAATTACTAATTACCAATGTTATTTTTGTGAACGAAGTATTATAACATTTTTTCTTTTTTCTTTTCAGAGAGTCAAATTACAAATGAACCACAATAAGCATCAGGCATCCTTTTTTGATCTTGCATCAGAAACTTTAACATTTACAACAAAGAAGTAAAAAGTTTCAGTAATGAAACCAAATTTTAATCCGAATTTTATGGCAGCTACATTTGTTTAGCATCTTAAAAATCTATAGAAATCCACAAATAAACCAGCAAATAAGAATAAATGTTGGAACTTCCGTCGTCATTACCACCCGTACAACAACAACCGCCATTACAAAGAGAGGTGTCGTTTGCGGTGCAGTTGCTAGCGTCCACATCATTGCTGTCGTCTTTAAAACTAATAAACGCATCTCCAGTAGGAAACCTAATACCAACAACTAAAAGAACAAGAACAAGGTCAATAGCACTGAACCAAAGACCGTCTCCTATGTTACGGTTTTCGATAGAAACAACTTTGTCGTCATATTTATTGTCGTCATTCTCGTTATTGAATTTGTTGTCGCTGTCATCGTTTTCATTAACAAATAGAACAAATGAGTTCCTTCCAAAACGTTAAACTTATTTCAACAATAATTCAACAATTATTCAACACCAAGAACAAGAAGAAGAAGAACAACAACAACAAAAACAAAAACTTACCACTTTTTGTATTTGAACAAGACAAGGAACAAGTGCATCAACTTCAAGAAATCAATCAAAACTCAACAATTGTGATCAAATCAAAAAATAGACAAAACATAACCAGAAAAAAAGAAGCATCCGATTTAGCTGTTAGCGTTAGCGCCAGTAGAACATTAATAGGTAGAAAAAGGGATTTAAACGTGAAAAGGACAAGAGGAAGAGGAGGAGGAGATGGTGGAAGTGAAAAAAGAAAAATAATGTTGGCTTTATTTCGGGAAATCCATAATGATTATTCCTGAATTCCTCGCTTAATCAAATAAAAATAAAAAACTTTGCTTTGAGACGAAAAAAAAAAATAAAGGATCAATTATTAGCATTCATAGGTACAATAAAGATAACAAAATAGCATAGCAAGGAAACCAGTAAATGCACTACTGTCTCAAAATCCACCGTCCTCTATCCGTGGAAACGAATGATTACGATTACTTAAAATTAAAACTTACAAACTTGTATCATGCATAACAATTTTCTTTTGTATAATCTAAGGAAACAACATTAACGCTACCACGACGGAGAATAAAGGAGAAAACGTATTTTTAATTTTTTACAAAATGGCAAATACTTTATCAGTATTGATACGAAATGTTGTCAGCAAGAAGCGCCGACGATACACGGAAGGTGGCTTTAACTTGGATTTAGCTTGTAAGTTTAAAATTTGCCTTTACTTTTATATTTGCTTTATTATATTTTTTTAGTTTCAGTTGATGATTTTTAAAGAAGTTCAATAACTATTATGAATTCATTTCTTCCTCAGTACCTATATTTTCTATGGCATAGTTATTTCGTTTGTGCTTCCAATTTTACATTAAACAGATTTGTAATTTCGACTTCCTTGTCTTATTTTGAATATAAATCTTTTCTCTTAGTATGAATAATGTCGCTTACACATACAAATTTGTGTTTATATTAATATTTCTACTTTTGATAGATGTTCCAATCCAGGATGAATTAGAGCCTTAACCAACATGCCAGGTCTGCCTCTAGCTAGCCGCCTCCATTTACACACAGAAAGTTTCTTGAGATCGTCCTCCACTCGTACGTGGTTTTGAAAATTATCGGTTTAAAGGAAGATCTATATACTTGAGTCCACAAATTAGGTATGCGGCCAACCTTGTAAGCGTTAGATTTGTTTAAGACCACTAACACCTTTGAATCGTCGTTGTATCTTCTTTTCCACACTTCTTCGAAAAATTTTGCTCGCAAAGCACATTTGCAGGTTCTCATATGAATATTTAAGAACCCATGCCTCTTTGATATGTTTAAAATTTAACGTTTTCTTAGTGGATGACAGGTAGGCAAACTCCTTGAAAGTAATATCGATCTTTCGCACGTTTAGACCGAAGCGATGATGTTAAGATTCCTTTATCGTTAACAACATTTTCCGCCACCTTTTAAATACTTTGAAATGCACCAACCACAGGTCGCTTTGTTCTGCGGATTGTTTCTATGTCACCTGGCTAAGCATGTAGTTGAACGGAATTTTGATAGATTGTATCATTTTAGTTAGCTTTAGATCCGCGTATAACTGCTTCAAGAACGCTATTAACGAGTCCATTTGTCTTAGACCTACCCTTTCCAGTATCAAGCAGATCAATTGTGTTACAATTAACTTTGATGGAGCAGCGAGGTTTCTCCATTGTCATCGTGCACAATTGGTTTAGTTTGGAAGCAAAGTGCGTATCGATATGGAATTCTCGCCTTTTGTGTCCAAAATCTGTCGGAGTGCGAATATTTGATCGAAGGTCGACTTTCCTTGCTCTTAAACTTCCCACTGATAAGGAAAAATCAAATCGCTGGCAAAAGCTTTAAAGAAAATAATCTTCAAATGAATGCGTTCAACATGACATTTGATTTGATTTGATTTATTGATAAGAAAACAGCTGTACATTAAGAATAACTTATAAATAGTACAGGATGTATTACAAAAGATTAACAAGGATATGCAAGAATGTATTATATCAAATAACAATTATAGCAAAATTAAATAACAATTATAACAAAATATTACTAGTTAATTTTACAAAAGTAAATTTAAGCTTAATAAAGTTTTTAAATGAATTTAATAAAATTTAAAGCAAAGTCGCAAAAGAAGAAGATAAATAATAAATAATAAATAATAAAAAAGTCATCTCAGTTCATGTTAGAGAAATATTCAAAGATAAGTTCATTAAACTTTTTGTTTTTGATTCCAGACCTCATGTGACTAGGAACATTATTCCACAGTCTGACAGCATAAACGAAAAATTGTCTGCGTGATGTCAAACAGGTCAAATTACTCAGTACACAGAACAAGTCAAATCATATCCCTTTTTTGTAGATGGACTTAATAAACGAAATTATTGGTAAAAGTTTTCCAGGATGGAACGAATATCATCTAGATAGGGTGACTTGACTATATTCATAGTATAGCAATGTAGAAAAATGTTTCTTGTAGATCCTTAGAACTAACTGTGTATTTACTACGACATTCCCTTGTCATCTCGGTAGGCTTCCGTTTTGTAAAAAAACTTTGGGTAGATTTTTGTTTGCCCTTTGGTAGAATTTTCGAACATCCTCTCTACCGGTACAACCCCTAATAGACTCAAACTACCGCTTTTCGTGCTCTTGCTTTTTTTCCTGAGAAATCAGGGTTCCTTCCTTCCCTGACGCTTTTGATGGTATCTAGCGATCTTAGTTTACCGATATCAAATTTGTTCGGCGTTTTTCCAAGTAGTGATTTTATAATGCATTACTCATAATCCCTATTACTTCTATATTTTATTTTAGATATTTGTGACAATATAATTGCTATGGGGTACCCAGGAGAATACATTCAAAGTGTGTTCAGAAATCCCATGAACGATGTTTGTCACTTTTTCGAAGTCACACACCCAGAGCACTATAAAGTCTATAATTTGCGCTCGGAAAAAGCTTACGATGTCAATAAGTTTCATGGTGTAAGTTTTTCTAAGTTTTTATTTTATAAATCTACAAACAACTCTATAACTTTTTTTTTGTTTTAGAGAGTTTCAGTGTATGCGTTTGAGGACCATAATCCGCCAACAATAGAACTGATAGATAAATTTTGTAACGACGTAGATCGTTGGCTAAAGACAGATCCGAATAATGTTGCAGCTATTCACTGTAAAGCTGGGAAAGGACGAACTGGTAAATTGAATTACATTTTTGTATTTTATTGTTTTAATAATTCTACGCATCGACAATAATTAAATGCGCTTTAAAAGTCTTTTAATATTAGTAAAAAGAAAGAGTTGAAATGGAGAGCAGTAAAATTAACGTAACAACCCTATATTATAATTTTTTAATTTTTGTCATATTAAATCTTTTTAAATTTCATTTTTGACTTTGTTCTACAAACACTTCATTAGTAAGCGGGCAATAACTTGATTTTTGTTTGCTTTCTTTTAAGGAACAATGATTTGTTGTTATTTGTTGTACAGCGGAATTAAAACGAGAGCTGAGGATGCACTTGCCTACTATGGCGAAAAACGAACGATGAACAAAAAAGGTGTAACGATACCATCCCAGAGGCGATATGTCCATTATTATGCGAGACTGATACGATCGAAACTAAAATATGAGAGGCAAACGCTTCAGGTGAGTGATCCTTTGTGAAAAAACTTAAATACATAAATTTAATAATTCTACTATTTTATATATTATTATTCAAGCTTTGCGGAATTCGATTCACACCTGCGACCGTGTTACAGGGCACTGCGCAATGTTCAATATCGACAATGGAAGAAATTGATTGCACAGAAACTCGAACATCGAACATTTCTGCGGGATCTTGGACGAAAGTTACAGTAAAAGTAATTTTAAATGATCAATAAAACACTCAATAGTATTCTAATTGTTGTGTGTTGTCAATTATATTTTTGTCTCTATATAGGAACTTGACAGATTTTCAATAGATTTTCGCAAAACACATACTTTAGAACTGGATGAACAGAAAGTGTTTGTTACTGGTGATGTAAAAGTTGAATTAAAGAAAATCTTTCATTTTTGGTTCAACTCGTATTTTGTTTGTGATACTGCCGGTAAAAATTAATTTTAATTTTAATTGTTTTTTATTGAAATGAAGTCTTATGTTTTTTTTTAATATTTTTTTATTTGTAGTTACTGAAGGCGATGGAGAGGATATGAAACTGATTTACACACTTCCAAAAAAGGAAATAGATGATGCTCACAAGGATAAGGAACATAAATTGTTTTCTGAAGATTTTAAGGTAAGCTACAAAAATGCTTGTTTTACCAAAGTAATGTATACTGAAAGATGAGCAACACGTAATACCAAAGTTTACATTTTATTATCATTTTAATTGTAGTCTAAACACAGTTTTTGTTTTCTAATGGCAAAATAGATATAAAGCTACATTTAATAAATTTCGACTTGGTTTATCCCTAAGACTTAACATCAATCAAGAAAGAACATTTTTGGTAATATAAAACAATTTGAAAAAGGGTATAACCAATCTTTTGAACATTATTTTCAACAAAAGAAATTAAAAGTTAAGTGAGCACACGAAGCGATTTAGTTTTATACAGATCAACCAAAAACCGATGATGGGGTCGGTGAAGGTGCATAATCCGAAAGACTAAAAACTGTGTTTATCTTTTCATCTTCCCAATAACGAACGTAAAGCGTCTTCCACACTAAAACTTTGGGCTGATTGGGGTGGACTGGTCGTCAACCCACACAAAACCAAATTAGTCCTATTTTCGAGGAAATCCAATTAAAGTTTTCAGACGAGGATAAGTACTTGGGTCTTATTTTAGACAAAAAAAAAAAAAAAAAAAAATAAATTGGAACCGCAATATACAAGAAAGAGTCAAAAAAGCTACTGTAGCTCTCTTTTTTTTTTGCAAAAGAGCTATTGGTAATAAATGGGCCTTACAACCCCGAACTACGCATTGGTTGTACACATCGGTAATCAGACCAATTTTAATGTATGGTGAGGAAATATGCTAGATTGTTTTAGAAAAAGCTATAAACCGCGACAAACTAAATAAAGTCCAACGTTCAGCTTGCCAATGTATAAGCTGATCGATTCGCACGACCCCATCTGCGGCACTGGATACCCTACTCTACCTAACACCAATAGCTGCTAGCTCTGCTATTCCCCATAAAACTTCATCGCAGTGGGTTAATAACAACATTGGCCACTCTGCAATTCTTAAGTATTTAGAATCGATTCCAAAGCACACAGACTACACCATCCCCTGCTGCAATTCGATAGAAACTCCAGATTTTTTTACCTTCCATATTTTTCTGGGAGGATAGAGCATTACTTAACAAACATTACTAAATAAACAAACAAAATTCAACTATTTCAAAATATAAAACACAAACATTTTATTTTCATTGAAAAATTTTACTGGGTACCTCTACGAATAAAATCTTTTAACTCAATACGGTCTGATTCTTATATTCTTATTTTGTTTTAATTGTCTCGTTTCGCGGCATCGGCGCATTTTAGACTCATCCGCACATTTAGTTGTTATAGCCATTCGAACTTCTTTTGCAGTGGCAATTGTTCGACTCGTTACTAGATCAACCAAATCGGCAACTATTTTTGTGTCCAATGGTTTCTTCTCCGGATAGTTAAGATCTAAGAAAGCCGGCGATGGTCTGCCTGTTAGGCTATGTGTCGCTAAAAACTCCCGATCAAATAGGGTCACGAGGATTTTTCTTGTTATCGCTGGTGGTGTTTGCTCCCAATCGACCTTAGCCCATTCGGTTTTTAAAATTGTTGTTCCATTCGTTCCGATGATGAGCCTGGAGTCATCATAAGGACATGGGATTGGATAATTATTATTATATTTTTTATCATCACCTAATCCATTGGTCCATGGTTTTCGTATGTATATAGGCAAAGGTCTGCTTCCATTACTACTTGGCAGGTATTTTTGTACTGATGTCTCGGCCGCCGTAGAAATTTGCGTTAGTCTGTTGAATGGCTTAAGTTGTGTATTACTATTGGGTACACTTTTGGACACTTGTGTGTTAGGTAATGATGTTGATGATTTTTTGGATTTTTTCTTAGATTTTTTCGAAGAATGTGTTGATTTTTCATAAACATTTATGCCTTGTCTCATGAGTACTTCCATCCGTGTTTGGGTTCGATTTATAAATGAGAAGATTCCAGAAATTCGAGTTGCTAATTGATGCAGTCCTTGCCTTGTGTATTGTTTTTTGGATTTATTTTTTTCAGCTATTGATATTTGATGACTGTTGTCATAATCGTGAGTGTGAACTTCAACATATGACTCATCTATTACGAGATTTGACTCCTCGTAGTCCATATCTGATGTTCGTTCGTCATAGCTAGATTGGTAATCATGCTCTTTTCGTTTCAATGACAAATCCTCGGGCACTAACTGCAACTCTTGCTCTGGTGGGCAATGAGATTTATTGAATGGTAACTGTTCCACACATTTTTTGGGTTTAAGTAGAGCATTTACTCTTAGTTGATTTAATTTGGCTAATATGAGTGTTGACAGTGAAGCCTTATTTGCTGAAGCATTCGATATTTCATGTTTGATATATTCTTCAATTGTTTGTTTGAGATTGTAAGCAAATTGAAATAGAGTTGAAGTGTCATAGGTAAATCCTTTTTGATTGTTATAAAAATGAACGTTTAAGTTATGTGAAAAGTTTTCAAGTGCTGTTAGAGATTCTGCAATTTCTGTTAGTTTCTTAGCATCTTTGGTCGATTTTGGTGATAAATTTTCCATTTCCAGTAGTGCTAAAGTGTTTTTGGCTAAAATTTGCATTTGCTCAGTTGAATATTCGTTTGTATCAGTGAAATTAAGCCTGGGTGGAGGAGTGTTATCATATTTTGTAGGTGTTGATTTCTCTGATCCCATTGATGATGGCGACGGGGGATATTCGAAGGTTATGAGAGGTTCATTGATTAAGTTGACGTTTAATTCGCTTACGTCTGATTGTTGTTCATTTGAATGTGGTGAGGTATTTGCTTGAATTTGATACTCCAGAAGCTGCCGCTTTCGAAAGTGCTACAGGTAAAGAAAAAATAACAGTTAAACAAATATTTAATTTTAAATTTATATTTAAATATAAATTTTCTTTGATTAATAAAGTATTAGGACTTACCATTGGGGCTGCCATGCTTTTGGGAGTTTTCTTCTACTTCCGTTTTTATGTCCTATCACTCTTAATTCATTGACTCTATTAGTGGCATTAAAATATTCCGCTTCCTTTAAATAGGATTTTTTTTACACGAGAGTTTTTGTCCCTTTCACCTTTCTGATGTAATTTCCAGTTTAATGGTGAAATGAAAATGATATCTTTTTTAAGATTTTAAATAATATATATTTTATGTGTCTAGTTTAGTTTCTAGCAATTTTATTGCTTTGCAGTAGAAAGTAGAAATATTGCGAAGTTGATCTAATAACCTTTGGCTTTAGTATCCTTTCCTTTTGGTCCTTTCTACCTGTTTCAGTCTGATGATTGTTTCTGCGAATTTTGCAAAGTATGAAATGTATGTGAAAGAAAAACAATTAGGCGAATAATATTTTGTGCGAGTAAGTAATTTTATGGCTGTTACTTAGAAAGGTTATGTTGTGATTATTTTTTAAAGGCAGTGAAAAAGGATGTGAGAGTTATGAAGATTATTTCATATCATTCAATAAAAGAAAAACCGTCAAAGAAATTGAAGTGATTACAGGTATTTTAAAATCGCGCATTAACTTATTTGTATATTTTAATTAGTTTGACCTTCATTATTGAGAAAACAATAAATAATTTTCGCATGGATTAGTAAACTAGAAGACAAATGCATATTATAAAAAGTGCGTTCTGTATACCTAAGAATTTCGAAGTAGCTGATGATTTCTAGTGGCATAAAATATTCTATTGATCTTGTTGAGTAAAAATAAATAAAAGTAAAAAAAAAAATAATAAAAGTAAAATTATTTATTGGATCTACTTTATATTCAATTGAATTACTAATATCCGTTGATAGCTTAAAAATATAAGTTTGGTTTTTATCGGTTTTAGTGATCATTGAAAATTTGTATCATGGACAAAAAACTGTTCTGATTAAAATCAAGCATTTTTGGTTGGATTTTTATTAAAAGCATAACCAACAGATGGGTACTAAAAAGAAGATGAAAAATCATCAGAAAAACGATTTTGTCGTCAATTATAAAATCATAGATCGATTGATCATTAAAAAATAAACTTAACAGAAGTTCTTATTTAAATAAATTAGTTTTTTACGTTAACAATTCTATATCTCTTAGCTTTATTTTGATATCAAACATAACAAATTTAATTTTCTCAATCGCTTTTAAATCTCAAAACTAAATTGGCACGATTTCTATACTTAAAGTGTTTTAAAACCTTTACAAACCTGTTATGTTGTTTAATTTTGAATCAGTGGTGGTTGCATTGATTTATTAATTATCAAATCCAGTTTCATAAAAATTATTTAAATTGATTTAAATTAAAAACAAATATTTAAGAAAAAAGTACTACATTTGTATGAAAGTTAAAAACGATGGAAAAATTACAAGCTTCGACAAGAACTTCTGTTTTATAAAAGCACAAAACTCTGGTCGACAAAATTATTGTTTTTGTTGCACCAACCAAAGAATACTTGTACTAAATTCGAATCTCGCCTTTTTTTTCTATCACTTCAGGTTTTTAAAATATGCCCCTTTAAAAATGCTAATAACAACCAAAAACGGTGTTTTTAAGCCTAACTTAAAACTCAAAATATCTTTTAACAATAAATTGTATGATGATTTTGAAAAGTACAAATCTTTCTCTAGAAATTCTCATTAGTTATGAGTCTTTATTTTAATCCGAATTGATAGTTTTGGAAATTAAGTTTTAGACTTAGTTTTTAATGTTGACTCTAATTTTAACTATTTGCTCAAGTTTGAAAAATACCCGTTTTCAAAAACTTGATAATAGAATTGTCTAGACAACAGATTCGTTACAAGAAGAAACTTTCTTTCAAATCGTTTTACCTTTTTCCGTTGAAAACCATTTAAGCAAAAATGGTTTAGCGTTTCTTTTAGATTTTAGTAACGCAGGTGAAATCTAACAACCTTTGAAGTTTTTTTTTTTGTTTATTATTATATAATATAATATAAATATTTCAACTGTATATTGAAGAAAAGGATTATAGATTTAGAAAACCATAACTTGCTACATAATTTAAACAACCTGAAAAATACATCAATTTTGATTTCGGTTTTGAATTAAGGCCACCTAAACCCATTGCAGCAGTGCACAGCCAGTAAGGAAATCTTGTTGACCAGTGTAATCTATTTGACTTAGATTGCATACATTTTGTGGTGACTTCACATCCAATATTTTGCCATTTTTCCTTTAACGCTTGTTTATGTTCACATTTATTGATAATCGCACGCTTTTTCAGATTTTGTTCACAAGTGTTTGATGTTTGATGGGATTTAGGTCCGGAGATTGTGGTTGATGGGGAACAAATATAAATGTGGTATTCTTATTATATTACAGACTCGTACATCGTGAGTTGTATTTTTGGGGTTTTTGTTGTACCGGAATTTAAACGATATCGTGAGAGATTCACAATGCTGTTTATGTCGGAATTTAATGAGCTTATCATATTTTGTCGTTGCAGCCTGTTTATAATGTCGTCAATGAAAACCAACTGATCCAACAGTTCTTCACCTCGTCTGTACATGCCCTGCTCTAGCTGAAAAACGCAAGAATTACCTAGGAGAATTCTTTTATAAAGATCTAAACGATCTCAATCATATTAACATAATCAGTTTCTCACGTTTAGTAAGAGACTCAATCTGGTTTCATTGAGCTAAGAAAAAGCCTTAATATTCATGTGATATCTCAATGAGCCATTAAACTGGCCTAAGTAAGTCCTAACCTAACCCTATATACGGTCATCAAACCGGAAAGCAGTAAATTTGATCTAATCTGCCATCCCAATTTCATATTCGACTTTATTTTTTGGTTCACTTTTGAAATATAGGCTTTCGTCTTGTAACTCGATTTTTGTAACCGGCTTTATAAAGCAATCCCCTTATTCTCATGGGATGAACTTTGTTTCCCAAATTCTTATCCCAACTTCAGCTAAACTTTGCGTTAATGTAATTTTTGGATTTGTTTTTACTTTTCGGACAATCTTATTGCATTTACGAGCATCAAAGACCCAAAGAAAAACTGTATGCTTGGGACTTTTAAAGCAACCGAAACACCCTTCCGCCAGTTTACGACGCTCCAGATAGTTTATCCGTTTCAATCTCTACATATGATTTGTCATGGTTATGCATATTAAGAATTGCTTTTCAATTAAAAACAGTGTTCTCTTTTTTTAGGGTAGTTGTTATGTATTCTTTCTGTTAAAGGTTGATTAAATTGAAGAGCAAGATTAGTTTTGAACAATTAACTAAAATTATACCCTTTTTTTGGCAGTAATGTTAGATTTAAGGACATTTTTTAAATATAAATCTAGGTGTGCTAATTATTTTTGCCTTAGTTATTTTATTTCTTTGGATATCCCCAAATAGTAGTTGACAAGAATTAATGCATTTGATAGCAAATGAATACAACCATCAAAGGGAAAAACTGAATAAAACCATATATATTTGTAAATGCTTAATATTGAGTTTATAGTTTGAATATCGTGGTGGGTAAATAATTAATCGCAGCACTGTAAAACTGGCCCCTTTATATTGGAGCAAATAATATGTTAAATATTTTTTTTCGAAAGGCATCAAAACATGAAACACCTTTGGAAATAAAACGCTAGATATGGCCGACTACACCACTAACTTGACCATTAAAGTGTATTTCATTTGAGTATTTTCTCTTATTTAAACAATTTCTAAAGATTAAAAGAGAATAAAGTGAGTTTTTAAGAGAACAGAAAATTCTCAAAAAAAAAGAAAATAGATAATCGAGTCTAATCACTGTTAATATTTTATATATTTCGTTCTAATTGATAATTTGATAAGTTTGTCTTATAAAGTTTATACGAATAATATTAATGTGATTAGGATATAAAATAGCTAAACACCGCGATCAACACAAATTTATAATATAACAATCTTCCGCGCTTTATTTTGTATGTTTTAGTGACAATTCACCTTATTTTAATTTAATTAGAAATCAGCTTTGATGATTAAGTTACATATAAATAATTTAATTAGAATTTATTCACAAATAAATTATTTTAATTTAAGTTTAAACTTTTTTGAAAAGCTAATATCGCACTCTTCTACATAGTTCAATAAGGTACACAATTTTATTGAAAATAAAGATTATAACATAACTGATGGCTTGAAAGTTGGACTACCTATTTACTTATTACTTAACGGATTAACCTTATGTGCGACTTTCTGTGATTGTAATATTGTACATGTGTGTATGTTCACATATTTAAGTATATATGTAAGTTCTGAGAGCAATGTGAAACGTTTATTTAATTTAATTTTGAGAGTGAGTACTATTCTCATACTTATTTGTTCAAGAAAAAAATATGTTTCATTAATATTTTCTCAAGTAGTTCATTAGTTTAATTTATTCTTTTCAAATCGATATCACTTCTTTATTTTCTAATGAGTACAGTGTTGTGAAAAATATTTTTTAATTCGTTTAATAAAAAATAAAAAGTCAACAAACATATTTCTCCATTGTTTCTATGTACATAAAACATTTTCAACTGTACACAAATTTGTTAATCTCTGCTTTTAAAATGTTTTTGTTGCTTTTCCATAGAAGTGTCATTGTTTGGTTGATATAACCAACTTTAAAATATTTGAAAAAGTTGTTTAATTAAGAAAAGCCTATCCCTAATAGGATGAATGTATCACTACCCGGCCTTAGTGGCCATTTTTTCACTTTGAAGTTAGATATATGTAAATTTAGTGTTTATCCGAAGCTTTATGAAATACTTGTATTAATTAAATATTATGAAATCCTTATTAGTAAGTATTTGACCACTTTGATCTAGTATCCGACTACCTTTATTTTATTATCTAAAGTTAATTTAAACAATTAAACGAAGCGAATTGTTCCATTAAATGGCCATTAACTTAAAAGCGTTTTATTGTTCATAACTTATTTAAATAACAAATAAGAGCACATAGTTTATAACTTCATGTACTACAATCTGCCCACCTGGCATCACTACTAGCATACATGCTTTCAGTTTGATTCTATTTGGTAAACGGCTTACTTACTTAAGGTGGTGTTACAGTCCAGTGTGAACTTAGGCCTAATCCAACAAACTTCTCTTTCATCTGCTTTTGTCATATTCGATGTTTCTGCACAGTATAAAAGGACGGGGATGATGAGGGTCTTATATAGCGACACTTTGGTTGATCGAGGGAGATCTATACTACTCAATTGCATTCTTAGCCCAAAGAAGCAGCGGATAGCAAGAGTAATTCTTCTACCTCAAAGTTACGTCTGTCGATGGTGACGTTTTGACCAAGATGTTGTAGGCCCTTTCTTGATCAAAGCGTGTACTTTGTTTTACCCTCATTAACAGTTAAACCCATTTTAGCCGCCTCTGCCTCAATACTCACAAGAGCCCCACTGACATAAATATGAGTTCTTCCGGTTATGTCAATGTTATCAGCATATGAAAGTACCTAATTGGATAGTCCCTGTAGGTGCTGTCATATGCGGCCTTGAAATCGATGAAGAGTTGGTGGGTGTCGATTTGACGTTCTTGAGTTTTTTTCCCAGGATCTGACGTAATGTGAATATTTGATCGATTGTGAACTTTTCTGTTCTAAAACCACTCTGATAAGGACCTATCAGGGAGTTGCAGATGGGCTTTAGACGTTAACATGTTATGGCAGAGAAGATTTTGTAGTAAACGGCTACTATTTAATATAAATAATTTGGAAGAACATTGCAAATAAAGTTTACTTTTATAAAAAGTTATAATATCATTTGTATTAAAAAAATATAAAAACTAAAAAAAAAAGTTTATAAATGTTGGAATTAAGCAAAATTCTATTGCATTAGTGTTCTATTGATATGACAGAAATGGATTATTTCGATGAACTCAATAGACCATAAAATAAAGGAACTTTATACAAATGGCAAAAAACAGCAATTAAAATAACCGTTGGCGACAAAGCGAATTAAATGAAAGTTGGAAAGCTTAGTATAATCCTTTTCTTCGATTTTCAGTTGCAATATTAATAGTATTTCATAAAATGTTTAAGAAATCTCCATAAGCTGTTAGTTTTCTCGTATTTTAAATTAATCTGAAAGAAACGCTGAACCCTTTGTGCTAAAACGGTTTTCAACAGAAAAAGGCAAAACGGATTGAAAGTATTTTTTTTCTTGTAAATAATTCGTCGGCTAAATAATTCTAACATTTTAAGTTTTTGAAATGCATTAAAAACTATAAAGATAATGCTAAAAATGGGTACTTTTTAAACTAGAGCAAATAGTTAAGTTTTTCAAAAGTAAAGATCATAACTAATAAGAATTTCCAGAAACTAAATAAGATACTAAAAGGATTGAAATTGTATCTAGAAGAGAAAGATTTGTACTTTGCAAAATCATCATACAATTTATAGTTAAAGGATATGTTGAGTTATAATTTAGCTTCAAAAACCCCGTTTTTGGTTGTCTTTGGGATTTTTAAAGGGCTCATTTCCTGATGTAATACCTTACAAAAAAGTACTTCATAGTATCTGATCATATTTATAGCTCTCATTTATTGCCAATTGGCAATTATTAGACCCGGCCTAATTAGTATAGTTAATTTTTCAAAAAAAAAAAAAAGAAGTCAGAATTCAAGTACAGTTGTAGTCCTAGAAATAGCGGCCAGCTTACATGTCCTGAAGACATAATTAAAAGACATTTGTTACAATCTAAGGAAGCTTGAATTAGGAGAGATTCAAACCAATGAGCATCAACAACTCCTTTCCAACTCCTCCGTTTTTTTTTTTTTTTTTTCTAATGCTCACGCTGTGTATACAGAACCCTTGGAGTGTGTTCTAATTTTACAAACAAAAAAGTTGTGTGTTAGCGTGTTAGCCAACCACTGATCATAATATCAGTGCACACAATCAATCCAATCTAGTATTATAAGTTTTATGAAGAAAGCAAATTATTTTATTTTAAATGTCTTACAAAATTTTTAATACAATTCTTTTATTACAGGTACAACTTGTGCTTAAACAAGTCTCCCCGCACTTTCACAATAATGATGACAGAAGTGACACCGCACTGCTTCGCCAGCACAAAATTCATAATAACCACGTGAATAGCTTAACAACACACAATGCCAATAAGCTTACCTATGAATCATCGTCGCCAATACCAACATCAAGTAAAAGTGACGATCCAACTTTTGATGCTTTTCATAATTTAATACAACATCCAACAATAGAACGAAGTAGAAAACCAACAAGTATGCCACCATTTGCACCGCCACACGGCGGTAACAATAGTGGCGGTATTGCTGGTGGAAGTAGCAACAATATGCATCTAAATCACAATATGCAAATGCGCCATCAGCAGCAACAACAATTGCAACAGAAACGCAGTAGTGAACCAACGCCGTCCGTAAATCCCGAATTAATAAACCGATCAAATAATAAAAATCACAATAGTAGTAGTCATCATCTACAACAACAACAGCAGCAGCAGCAACAGCAACAACAACAACAACAACAATTGCTACAGCAGCACACCCACCTCCATCATTATCAGCATCACCAGCACCACGAACAGCAGCAGCATCAGCAACAGCAGCAGCAGCAAATTGTGCTGAATGCACCGAAGCAATTGTCACAACAACAAAACAGCAGTAATATCCATAATACGAGCAGTAATAGCAATAGCAGTAGTAGCAGCAGCATTAGCAGCCAGTCGACGTCTTCATCGTCTTCAGCTGGCGTGGAAGGCGGTGGTGGCGGCAATGAGGAGGACTGGGAATCCGGTGAGTCTTCCAAAACTACTTCCACTTCTACTACCTTTACCACTACAACAACTACTACTCCTACCACAACTTCATATTTTCCATATAAACGTTTAGTAAGTCAGCCTGATGATGATGATGATAGAAATTCAAATAAAATTCAAAATAAAAATAAAAACAAGAAACAAGATGATGATAGTAATAGTGGTGTGTCCCTGATCAGTTCTCATAGTACCACAACCACCACAACCACGACAAAATCTTCAGCCAATGCAAACATAATCACCAACACTATTACCACAACAACAACAACAACAGCCACGAGCCACAAATGCGGCCATCCTTTCCCCACTTTTCCACTACAATCTTCATCGGCGTCGTTGGTGTCAAGTTTAAAAACGCTTCACGAAGAAATTATGCCACCAACACCAACACCAACACAAAAATTCGAAGAACGCCTGCCATTTTCTATTTCCTTACCTCTGCCAGCTGCTCCGTACCCATCATCTTCAAATGGTCTCAATCTAGCCTATCCAAAACTTAACATCACCCAAACAATACCACCACCGGCGGCAACGCCTATTAAATCTCGTCACTTAAATTTCTTTCATAGAAAATGCCATGAAACTCCGTGCTTTTCCGACACTTGCATTCAGATAAAGTCTCCTACGACTACAACGATGACGACGACCACGACCACCATCACCCCTACAAAATGCACAACAGCCCGTGACAAATTCCTCAAACTCATCAATAGTCAACGTTTTAAAGCAAAAGCTATCAGTCCGGCTCTGGGTTCGAGTCTGGCCATAAACTGTGCTGGCTGTGTTTCTTCTCCAACAGCACAAACTCAGCAACTCCTCAAGAAAAAGAAAGTCAAAAGTAAACAAATTCCACCGACAAAGAAAACTTTTCAATGGCTTCAAAGTTACTTTAAAGTCGATCCGGATTTTCACGAGAACCTCTCGCAGCAAACGACCATACCGATGATGGGCCGACGCAACAGCGCGAGTAGTGTTACTGGTCGTATCCATTTGAATTCCATCGGTAGTGCTGCAAGCGGAGGAGGAACAAGAGCAGGTTCTGTAGAAAAGGGTGGTCTTCTCTTAGAATCTATCGAAGATGATTTACATTTTGTTGGCATTGGTTCAAAAAACCGCCTAGACAAGGCTAGTATAGAAGGAGGTGGTGATTGTTCCATTCTAATGGAATATCGCTTCAGAACACCCACAAATGATAGCGTTGAATTGAATACAATATTACTTGGCACTTCACCCGCCGACAAGGCTATCCGTAATATCGTTGATATAGGAACACAGTTAAACCCATCAACTCCCGCTAGAAATTTGGAATTCACATATGGCAATCGTGAATCAAAAAACCATCAGCCATCATTTTTAGATGGAAACTTAAAATGCAATGCAAGCTCCTCTCATCTATTCTCCAGTGATAAACAAAAAGCGTCAAAGGGTAGCAATAATAATTTAATGGATGATCTATGTGTTCCCTATTCGAATATGTATTTAGAGTCCGAATTAGAAAACAGTGCAAACACTGAGTACAATCACGATGGCTACTACTCATCCAAATGTGATAATCAATTGAGTCTTAAAAACTCTTCAAGCAAATGTCCTCGTTCCCACTCGGATATTCTCGATCTCAAGCCGGCCATAACACATCAGATGCTCCTGCGGCAAGTGGAGAAGCATTTGTTGCCTACAACAAGTGCCGCCGCCACAAACAAAAGTGATGGAATTGTGATTGCCAAGCCAATTGACTCTCAATCGATTGGATTCAATTTAGAAACAGTTACTCCTCCTTCTGCTTCTGTTTCTTCTTCTTCTTCTTGTCCTTCTCGTTCTCCTTCTATTTCTTCTGTTCCTGCTACCAATCCCAATCCAATTCAAAATCCTCCCGATGAAGATTGCGATGTGTTCGATTCATCGTCGACTTTTAAAGCAACCCCAGCTAGGCGGAAAACATATGTGGATTCCGTTCTCAATTTAACGATAATTAAAACTGATAATTCAGAAACGTGTGGCGCTGGTAGTTGTGGTGATGTTGGTGATTATAACGACAGCTGCTGTACAGGTCAAGTTGCCTCACGTAAACCCAAAACTGGTGGAAGCAGTAGCAGTAGCAGTGGCTACTGCTGCACCAGTGAGGGTAGCCAAAGTATCAGTTCGACCAGCAGCAGTGGTGTGGTGGATAACATAAGCAGCAGTAGCACCTCTTTCAGTTTAGAACGAAATAGTTTAGACGGTGGCAGCAACACTGTTATGGTTGTAGATTCAAAGAAAAAACTATCCCTTCCAACGCCAGAAATTGAGAAGGGTGCTGGTGAAATTGGTATAACGAATAATCGAAGCAGTAGTTATAGTTATAATCGTAATAATAATTTAAATAATAATAATGATAGCAATATTAGTACATTTTTAGAATCGACATCCATGCCGGCGTCGTCGTCATTGTCATCGTCGAGTAGTAGTTCAATCGATAAATAACGACTAACATTTTTTAGTAGTTGGTTTCTTTTATTCGATTTCGTTTATATTTTTATAATTTTTTTTTTAAGCCAATCCGTATCAACTACTGATTTATTATTAAAAGAATAATTGTCTGTCTCTCTCATCCCATTATAATTATTTTCCTCTCTCACACTTTCTCCCCTTTCTCTCAATAAATAAAATTGAAATCAAAAAATATATAAACTATATACAGAAACGAATTACATTAATTTTTATTTTAAGTTGTTTAATTAATAAAAAAAAAGAAGGCGAAAATAAAAATAGTTCGTTATTTTTTCTGTTGTTGTTTGTTTTATTATTAATTATTATCTTTGTTATTTAAATTTTCTGGATTTAGTGCTAAAAACAAGCCTTTTCTCTTTTTGATGATTCTGTATACAAATTTATTACAATAAATATCTATTTTTTAAAAGAAAAAGAACACACACAATATTTTTGAGGAAGTTACAATAATTCAAAAACAAAGAAATGTCATCTGTTTATATAGATTTTTAAAATTAACTAGTTTTGTAGTTATATTATCATTATTATTATTATTATTATATTTTTAATTAATTTAATACAAACAAAAATTATAATTATGTATATTATATATGTTTAACTTTTAAATGTATTCTATGTAAAAACAAAACAAAAATATCGAAAAGAAAACAAAAAAACTCAAAACAAAATGTAGTTTTTAAATAATTTTATCTCTTACATAAAATTAAATTTAATTTAATTTGTAAGTTTTGTGAATTGCTTCGGGGGTAATTTTATTTCAAGTGATTTGTAAGAAGATGTACAAACACATTCTTTTTTTTTCTTCTAATTTTATTTTGATAATAATTGAAAAAGAAATTAAAATGTTTATAATTGAACTTGTAACAGTTTTGACATAATTTGTATGTACGAGTATATTATTTTTATTTTTTTGAAAGATTTTATGATACACCCGCAGCCTTATTCTATATTCAACCTTTAAATCGAAACCCGCTTTTAATTCAAATTCCACCGAGTGCGCTTATAACAAATATATAATTGAGAACATGTTGTCGGTACCTTATTTGCTTTTATTTTATTTCGCTATTGTTAGAATATTTTCTGAAGCGAATAACATATAATAAGTCTGGCTGCAGAAGTAAATGTCAAGATTTTTAAATTCCTGTCTTCCATAAACGGTTTGAATATTTGTTCACTTTCCTTCATTGAATGATATTATTTATATCATATTATATAAAAAGTAGAGCAGAAGTTAAAATTGTTTCTAATAACGTCCATTTTTTTTAAAAAACAATGTATGTATTTTGAATCAAGGTTCAAACCAAGACAAAAACTAGATTTTTTAAAAATAATATATATTCGGGTATTTAGGGCGATTTTGTTTTTGTTAAAGATCAACACTGGTTTATTTACTCAAGATTGACTTTTGAAAAAGTTAAGAAACTATAAGTTAATCAACTCTCTGTTTCCTAAACTCTCCAAAAAAGAAAAAAAATGGAAGCACACATATTTTTTCGTTTGGTTTTATTTATATGACCGGAACTAAAAAATAAAAATAAAAACACAATTGCAAAACATGTAAATAAATTCTTAAAACTTATTTTTTCTCTTTATATGTAAAGCCTAACATTGATAACACAATAATAATTAATTTTAAATCGATTTATTCAACATATTCTCTAAGACCTTAAACTCATTTGTTTATACATTTCCACCAAATTTACAGACATCGAAAACAGGAATTTTTCTTTTTTTGTCGTTGAAAATCGTTGTTCAGGAACTTCATTTTTGGTCTACAAGAAAAAGTTAGTTAGATGTCAAATCAAGGTTTCAATTAATTTCCCGCATTTTACGATATACTTTCAGCACACAAATACTTGTAAAGCATTCCGAATTCACCATTGTACGTTCATCAAGAATAAACCTTTTCTCGCTGTCATATTAAGATCTTCGCTTACAAAATTTTGCACAGCATCTCTTGTTTTTGTAAGCTTGTAAGCTTTTAAGTTTTACCTTCTAGAATGGAAGTTACAATGACGAACCGAACTAGTTTTCGACTCAGCAAAACAATTTAGGCCCAACTTTATAGTTGGACTTTTATGTAAACATTAAATAAGTTTTATTCAAGAAATCCTACATCCATAAGATACTCATTGGAGCGACTTGTGAATTTCTTAACCATTCCAGTACATTATGGTTTTGTTGTATGAGTTAGCTCAAAAGGATGTTACTCCATTTACACAAGGAGATTTGGGGCTGTGATTATTTGTTTATCTTAAAATTAGTTCGTTTTTATTAGGGGTTAATATTTTAAATTACAATTATTTTAAATTAACCAAGATCTTTATGCGGATTTGTATGCTTTCTAAAATCATAAACCAGAACACAATACTGATTTTCTCAAAATTATTATAAACATCTGTAATTTTTGTGTTTATTGTTTCTTTGATTTTTGTTTTTTGATTGTGGTGCATAAAAGATTTTTTTTCAAAAAAACAGAAAAGGTAGTTATGTGGATTATAACATTTGAAATATTTTGTTTTTATTTAAAAGAGGAACACTTTAATTGTGTTTTTATTCTATGCGATCCATCGAAAATTGAACTTGAAATTCAATTTAATTGTTCAGTTAATATTTCTGCACCAGTTCCAGTCGCTGTAATTCTATCATTTTAACCCCACTAAGAGTCTTTAAAGTTGAGTTTCTTCTTAGCGCAACTGTTTTAATTAATAGGTATTAAGCTTTTCAAATTATGTATGATTCAATTTATATAAAAAGCGAAGAATTTAAAAAAGTGTGATGAAATTTTAAGAGTTCAAAAAGAGCTTGCTGGATAGAAACTAAAGAAACCTTAAATAAATTTAATTCAGAATGGACAAGTAAATGAAAGTAATTTTTAAGGAGGCATTGAATTCAAAATGATTGACTTGTATTTCCATAGCCAGACCATAGAACATTCGCACTTTTTGATATTTTATGATTTAATCGAAATACTTAAATTATGTAAATTTGAACATCATACAAAAGTAAACATACATTCTTCGCATCAATCGGATAATGTAGACACGATTTAAGCAAACAAAAATAAATAGAACAATCATTTCTCCTATCATTTTTACTTAAAAATAGTAAAATTATCCCAAACCAATGAATCAATAGTAATCAAAAAATAATAATAAAACGAAAATAGAAGTTAAAAGAATAAAATAATTTAATAATATAATAATTTAAACAAAAAGAAACAATTTAAATATTTTACTTCTCATACAATAAAATATTTTTTTTAAAAATTCGAGTAGATTTAATTTTATTTGTTTTGAATTACAAATATAAAATCTAAAGTAATAAATCAACAAACAGTAAATAAATCCACATTAAAGGGTTAAACCCATCTTCAATATGAAAATACAATTTTGTTTATTATTTTTTTTATTTCTTTATCGTTATTTTGTAGTTCTATTCTTATTATTAATTTATTTAATTTAATCAAGAAAACAAAAACAAAAAACTTTATCGAAAGTCATAATGAATAAAATGTAAAATCAATTAATTTAATTTTTTTTAATTTTAAGAACAAAAAAAAACAAATAATAAAATGTTTAAAAAAAAAAAAGAAAACTTTTGAAACATAACCACTAAATAAGAAACAGACACTAATAAAAACAACAATGTGAATAAATTTTTATTATAAAAATGATTTATTTTTTCGTATCTCTTCCTTATTTTAACTTTTTTTTTTTTAGTTGTAGACAGCTTAATTTTAATAAAGCTTAGGTTTTTTTTTGTTGTTATTAGTTTTTATGAAAGCTTATTAAAAATATAAACATTTTTTTGTTAAAGTATTTTTGTTTTGTAAGGAAAAAAAGATATATTTTTCTTTTAAAATTAATTTCCTGCAAATCAAAATATAAGAAATTAGAGATTAGAACCGGGTTTATTGCAAATTATTTTTATTTGTTCACCTTTTTATTGTAATAAAATGGAATAAATTAATCGAAACACAAATTTTAACATTTATTTTCTTTTAACTTTTATTTTTTTAAATTGGTGGTTTCTAAAACTTTTTTTATTATTTGTAATTTGTAGAAATCTCTAATCAGAATAGAGACAAAATATTCCTCATAGATTAAAATATATATACTTAATAATTTAGTTACTTAAACTTAGTGTTTAAAAAGCTATTTCTGACGAAAATGAATATGAACGATTATTTCGAAATATAAAGAAACTTAAGATGTGATAGGTTTGACTTAGTGGTGACATTCCATCCGACCTAAGCGACGTGTATCAAGCTCTTATCACACATTTTGATAAAAGCTTGAACATAAATATTTCACCCATAACGTAATTTTTTGATTGAATCCCTGACAAAACAGATCCAGTATCCCTAGACGAAGAAAAGGACTAGGCACATATGCGTTCATAAGAAGTCACTTCTAATAAATTACAATAGGCAAACTCAAAAGAGTGTAAAATATCCAAGTTTTATTTACTTTTCATACGGTTTTCAATTCTAGCATTCTATGTTAGAGGAAACTTTTGACAAGGAATTGTAGATACATAACAATTTACTTTAAGTCTACTTTCAAGACTCATTTGAATAATTTTTCAATTTAAAGACCTCATAACTTTTTCCTATGATATGTACCCAAAAGTGATACATGAAATAAATCAAAAATGTGTGTCCAGAACGTTTTACTTTCAGCCTTCTGCTAAAACATTTTAAGCTTTTTCGACCACTTTTTGACACATATTGTGCAGTATCTCGGCTGACGAATGTTGGTTTTTAAGTGCTCAAGAGTTAAAGATTTATCTGCATAAACACGGTTTTTCGCGTAGTCCCACAAACAAAAGTCCAGCGGTGTCAAATCGCATGATCTAGGTGGCTAGTTGATATTGCCTCGAAGAGAAATTTCTCGGCAGGAAAGGAAATGTCTTGCAATAAAGCCATATTCGCACGAGTTGTTTGGCATGTGGCACCGTCTTGTTGAAACCAAATAGTCTCCAAGTCCAATTCTTCAATAGCACGCAAAAAAAACTCGGTTATCATATTGACCATAAAGCTCCGAATTTACGGGGACAGTCGTTCCATCGTCGTTGTCGAAGAAGTAAGGTCCAATCACATCTCCTCCGGACCAAAGAGTGCACAAATCGTTGACTTTTTGTAGATGTAATGGCATCTCTTCAATTACTTGAGGATTCTCAGAACCCCAAATACGACAATATTGTTTATTAACATACCCACCGAGTATAAGTGAGTGAGAAATGTGCTTCGTCGCCGAAGAAAATTTTGTTCGAAAAATCGCAGACCACCGCCTGTTGTTCAAGCACCCTATGTACCTACCACGTTGTGAATGGTCAGCTGGCTCCAGTTGTTGTGTGAGCTGGACTTTATATTGATGGAGGTGTAGATCCAAATGCAAAATACGCCATAATGTGCCGTAAGACAGTCCTAATTTCTGAGAAGCACTAGGAATCTACACATTCGGGTCTTCGGCAACACTTTCCCTTACAGCAACGATATTTTCAGTGGTACGAGCGAAACGATGATGCACAGGCCTTACAACATCTGTAACCAATCCAGTGTCTTTAAACTTCCTCATAATTATGACGATTACGTAAACCATAATCTCCTCTTAAAGCACGATATGCGGCTGTGGCAGAATCACCATTTTTGTAGTAGGTTTTAACAATTTGTATGCGTTGTAGAACTGAAAAAAAAATTGGTTTAACAACTTAGTTTTACAGATGTCGAATTCCTGAATTAAGTTGGAAAATGTATTTGAAAAAACTTAAAACGCGTCTGGCCAGCAGAAGGCTAAAAGTAAAACGTCTTGGACACACATTTTTGTAATCAGGGGATTTTTTGTGATTTTTTGATGGTTCACTCATGTGGTTATACTTTCGACCTCAAAATCGGAAAAATGACTATTTTCGAACGCTTACCCCGACCACGAGGTATTTTGATATAATGTTGCGTATACCTACACATCCCAAAATTTGCTTTCGGCTCTAGGTCTACTTATAAAGAATATTAACATCTAAACAATAATTCATCAGAATCAGATATGATACTGACATTTATTTGCGACTTGTGTTATTGTTTTACAATATAAAGGCAAAAATCTTAGTATTATAACATATAATGTTAATAAATTAATATATTTTCTAAGATCACTAGCATTTGTGGAAGGATGTCCCAAGATTTGGCGGTGAAACAAAATCAAGCTATTCATATAGAAACTACCAATTTATGTAATTTTTAAAATATCTAATTTATCTTAAGTTCTACAAACCCGTTGACCTAATTACCAAAATTTAAACTTTCGATTGAATTGTTAAGTTGCTACAAAAGATGAACGGTAGTCTAAGAAGAAGTCAATGACAAAGGTTAATTTTGTTCAAGAAATATGCTTCCGTTAAAGTTTAAAAAGTTCGATACCAAACTATATAATAAATATTATTTTAAAACTACTTTCGTTCAGTTTCAGTGCTTTTGAAAATTGCTTTCACCAAGTTTAAAAATGATTTTTAAAATATAGATCCTTTTTGTTTTTAGAAAAAAATTGCAAATATGGAAGCAAATTATTGCAGATCAGAACCGATTTCTTTTTGGCCCAAAATTTATTTAGTATGTTTAGAATCAATGAGTTAAATTGAAGAGCTTGTAAAATTACAGTATCTTACTTCATCGTTGATGTACCTTTCATTCAAGCTCTGTTCTTGTTTTTGGTATGAATATCATTTATGTATATAAGTTTCGAGTTCTATATTTTCTCTAATAAAACATTTAACATAAAATTGAATTAAAAAAGAAAACTGATTGGAAAGTAATCAAAAAATTCAAACTTTCCTTTCAAATTTTTGACAAATTTTTTATAGAAAATCATCAAAATGTCTTTTTCATCAACAATACCCCCCCACCATTGGAAATAACATCAACTACTGGTACCACAACAACAACAGGTAAGACATCAACTACAATAACAACAACACTAACATCACCATCATCATCTAAATCAACTATTACAAATGCATATAACTGCAATTCAACAACAACAACAAATTTTCTACTACCAAATCGTCATCTTTCATCAACAATAACTCCATTTCATCATCATCATAATTTTAATGACATGTACGAATATAATGTGTCAAAATACAATAATGACGACGACATCAATAATAGAGTCAGCTTAAGAAAATTAACAAATAATTGTACCACAACTGCCACTACAACACCACTTATCAATAGAACCGATAGAATCCTTCTACCACCGTCAACGCCAAAAGTTGTGGATTCCTCACAAACAACCACAACACCAGCACCAATTATGACAACAGCCCTATGTAGGCAACATTCAAACTTACCCTTAAGTGCAGGACTCAAATCGATGTTGTCGAAAAATTTCAAAACTCGTCCTAGACGAGAATCGACTTAAGTTTTTCATTTGGTATGTTTAAGCATAGAAACATGTGAATATTTTTTTTTTATTAAATACATAATTAAAAATAAAATTATTAAATGATTGCAAAGAATAAATAAAAGAACAAGGAAAATGTGTGTGTTTTGACTGTCTTTAGAAAGTACATATAAATAAAAAGAAATATGAAAATATATGAAGTAAGACAACTTTATATTTTGTATTTGTAGGTTAATAAACAATTATTAAAAACAAAAAACAATTACTTATATAAATAAAAATAAAAACAAAACAAAAACTAATTATGAATGTATGTAAAAGGATAAAACAAAAACGATCTAGTGATTAAGTAAATTTTTCTGTGGTAAAAAGCATATTATATATAAAGAAATGTTGGAACGCAAACCGTCTTCAAAAATAAATAATAAAAATAAAAATTAAAAAAAATTGTAGAATCATTGTATACAAAAAAAAAAAAAAACAAACATTTACTTACAACAACATTATTTCCGAAGCTTAAAAACGACACAAAAGGTTTTGGGCAAATTGGTGGTTCGTTGAAAATGGCATTGTTGAGTTTTCGACTAGATATAAAGAACAAAGTTTAAGTCTTAAACAATATCAATTCCTTTTTAATACAAAATTTGATATAAAACTGTAAAAATTTGAAAATTAAAAACTAAATATTTCTTTCTATTCGTAATTAATTGCATTTCAGGGACTCTTATCAATTTTGTTTGTGGGTATAATATGAAATTTTGGTGTAGATATTTGATTAATTCTCAAGTTGTCCACTTTTCACCAAAGGCCACACATTTTGGAATAGATTTTCGCTTTTTATAGATGGTAGAAGTGTTTTACCCGGAAACTTTTACTGTCTTTGAATAGGTACGTATTTCATCATAACAAATTCATAAAATTATAAATGAGCGTTGAATTTCCCAATATCAAATATGTTACTTGGAGAAGTGAATGAAACGCGTTGTTAACCTTGACGGCCCCGTTGGCTACAACTTGTATTTCCATAATCTGAAAAAGGATGAGCTTGTTTTGAAAAGATATCATAGCCGTACATCAGGTGTAACGGTGTGTAGAGCTATAACCTACTATGGCAAGGAACTCTGCCTTGGATTTTCCAAAAAGACTATGCCCCAATTCACACTTCGAGGGTTGTTAGAAGTTGAATTCAATCAGAAGACGTGGAACTTTGGCCATGGCCCCTATATTCATAACACTTTAACAAAATTTAAAGAGTAGGCTTTTACATAAAGTTTATGATTGTTGGCAGACAATTTAAAGACAAGGACACCTTAATCGAAGATTTTTGTGATTCCTGGGTCCCAATTTCCTGTGTTTATTAAAAAAAATTGAATGTCTTATAGAGGTTATGTCCACAAAAGGCGGACATAGTCATTACTAATGCAAACAAAACATTTTAAAGAAATGTTGTTTAACCATAAATGTAAATATTTCATTATTTTTTTTCAATTTTTCTGAATTTTTGTTTATTTTTGGATTTAGCTAAATTCCAACGCTCGTTTCCAATGTACCCTTCAATTTTGGTAAAATTGTGATGGTGAAATACGTACATATTCAAAGGTAGTAAAAGTTTAATGGTACAACACGTTCACCAGCTATAAAAAGCGAAAATCGGTTCTAAAATGTGTGGCCTCATCCTAGAGGTTGGCAGTGTATATTAAATGTTTAACATTAATTTGAGATTTGTATTCTGTCCAATTTATTTGTCTCTTACTTCAAATCTATTCTCTTCTAAAAAACAAAATTCAAATTCAAAAATGTATTTATTTCCAACAAATCACCTCTCCCAAAATATTTCAATTAAAATAAAAATAAGAACTACAATAAAATCATACAATATAAACAAAAACAAATACATAATCAAATATCGAAGAACAAAATTTAACAAAATGCATGACAAACAATAATACTAAAAACACCTACGTAATGTATATTCTAAACTAATTTATTTTCTAATGTATTTAAACTTTTGTTTGAAATTCGTGTTCTTAAGTTATATTGATTTATTTTATTTTTTATATACGTAACTGTGAAAATTTTTTAAGTTCAATTTAATTATAAAACTTTCGTTATTAATAAATCATCATCATCAAAATTATTCCTACCAAACTTTAACTTAAATTTACATAATTTTTCAACTAAACAAATTTGGTAGTGTTTTGTTGTTGGTAAAATAAGAATCTTTTATAATTGATTTTGTAGATTTTTATATTTAAAGAAAATTTGATTTTGCCCAAATATAGAGGATATTCCCAGAAGTATCCGACCTAACAAAGAAAACACAAACATGGTCTCCTTTTAGCTCGATACACTTTTCCCCCCAGCGATGTTCAATAGCTTCGATAACCTGTTTAAAGTGAGAACCGTCGACCACATTAAAATAGAGCCATCAACCGCAGACTCCACCCCTTCATTGTTGGCAAATCTTTTATTACCGATCCATTTTTTCTGGCGAATAGGATGTGCGAGAAAGCATTTCGAACTTTAAATCATTAATTTTGGCCATCGCGATAACGGATGTGTGAACTGGTGCATTGGGCAGGTTCAGGCAATATAAGGGATTTTATTTGCAGGCAACTGCATTCTTTGAACGTACATTTTGACCAAGCCAATTAGTTATTTTTTCAAGTGTCATAAACTTTACCGTCCGTTGATAGTGAGAAAACTTCCAAAAACATAATTTTCTACAAAACACTCCTCTCAGGCAAGCTACAAGTCCGTCTCGACTTGTAGTTTGTGTTTTAAAGAAATATAACTTATTCCTTTTCCAATTAGAAATGAAACCCTTTTATATGAAACATTAAATGAAATTGTGCACACAATAAATAAATCACCGAGAAATAAAGTCCAGATTTTAGTTGAATGAACAATTGTGATTAGCTGTCATTTTGACGTAAAAGAGGAATTGACTTAATAGTTTCTTGACTAAGTTTCCACTCAACTTTTCAATATGTCACCTGGACCTGTCCATTATCTTGATCAAAACAAAACTTTCTTTTTTGCCAAATTCGGCCGTTTCTTCATGATTTCGTCAATAAGTTCGCATTGATACTCGCCGTTGCTTGTTTTTCCTTTCTGAAGATAATCAATGAAAATTATTGCACGCGCATCCTTAAAAAACTGACGCCTTGACCTTGCCTGCAGATGGAGCTTTCTTCGCCTTCTTCTTGGAGACGATTTTCCCCTTTTAGTCCATTGTTTTGACTGTTCCTTCGTCTCAAGTGTGAAGTGATGGACCCATGTTTCATCCATGGATATGAATCGATGCAAAAACTCAGCTTTATTGCTGTAAAACTTCGCCAAACAAAAACTCAATTGAAACATCCTCACGACGCTGTTTTTTTTCCATTGCGAGTAATCGCGGCACGCATCTTGTGCACAGCTTTCACATGTCCAAATTTTCAATCAATATGTGATGTACAGCACTTTTTGAAATGCCTACCATGACAGCTGGGTCGCGCACTTTCAGTCAACGGTCACCCAAATACCATTTTGTGGATTTTATTCACCATTTCTCAAATGGTCAACTCATTTGGTCGTCCAGTGCGATGTTCGTCTTGGTAACTCGTACGACCTCGTTTAAACTCTGCCACCCAATATGTTACTGTTGTAAACGAAGATTCAGACTTTCCCAAAGTAGAATCCAGCTCCGCATTGATATTGGTTGGACTGGGGACCTTTCAAATGAAAGTATTGTATCACATAACTATGACCAAATTGTCCATGTTTACAAATTCACTGAGAGTTTTCATTATTGATGGCTCCCAAACAAATACTGAACAACGTAGCGTCGTCAAACTTCAAGCTTTAGCTTTATAAAGTTGGTACTCTTTACCGTAGTCATTCTTTCCAACAAAAACCTCGATCTATACGTCAGGTCGGTTACTTCTGGGACTTCCCTTAAGATATAACTAGTTTTGAAGAAATTCTAATGTATAAATAAAGTTTTTCCTTTTATATATCACGATTCTTAGAAGAAGAACAATAATAAAATTGGCGTTCAACCCCCATGGTTAAATTCAAACCTTTGCGTATTAACATTTTTCACTTACAAATTAATTTTGTAAAAGTAAATAAATAGATATAAGACTTAGTCCTGTGGTCGCAAAATTGCTTGCAACTTTTTGCAAGTATAATATCAAGTTAATTTTGAGATTTTCCAATAAAATTCTAAAAAAATTGTTAATTATACAAGAAATTATTATGAATTGAAATTAAAAAGCCACCAACAGAAATACTACCAATTTAGTTGAATCATTATTAAACTAAAATAAAACTCAATGACAACCGTTTTATTTAATATTCCTTCCTTGATTCATAAACAAAAATGCTCTTCTACCATTATTGGCATTAAACATTAAACACAAAAAAATATAAAAAAACTATTTTTTATTAATAACTATAATGAAAAAATATAAATTTTAAATGTGTTTTTCAGTTATTTTTTAATTTTTACTTTTCTTTGTTTAATTCCATGCTGCCGATATATTGAAATTTTTAAAATGCAAAAATAATATTTTTCTATAATTCGACAAATAAAACAAAAAAAAAAAACAACGCAAATGTATGTATACTTACATTTTTAAAATCTTCAAACTTAAAAATTAAACTTTGAATTTTACAAAATTGCTTCCATTTTATTTGCTTGTATTTTTACATATATTATTAATAACAATTTTTAAATTAATTTTAAAAGGACATTTGTCATCTCCAACCAGTTGCCTGACATTGAATCGTTATCGATTGCTATCGGAAAATGATTTTAGTGAAATCTCTGATGTAATTTCTAGTTAATACCATAAATACATTTGTACGTTGAATTGAAATTTTATCGAAATTAAAAAGACGGAAGTGGTAACAAAATAATTTTAAATAAGAATTTGTTCATGTTTTATGTTTGTTTTTTTGTTTTGTATTTGCTTTGGTTTCAAAAATTCTTTTTGGTCTTGGATAAATTTAAAAATTTTTATTCATACCACCAACTATAATTAAAAAAAAAGCATAAACAAAACAAAATAACTTTAATGAAATTTTTGTCAAACTTACATAATTCAAAGTCTGATCATTCACTATGCCAAATGTTCCTCTTTAACATGAACAATTTCAACACAAAAATATCCTTCTTTTACTATTTTTATTTATCAAGTACTTACGAAAAAATTCTTTAGATGCATGTTTTTTTAATTCTCTTTTCTATATCTTCTTCTTTGTTACTTTTCTATATTTTTCTTCGTTCCATCTTTGCTTGTTTTTGACGTCCGTTTTATGTTGATTCACTTGAATAACAATATTATTAGCCACGGAAGTGTATATTTTATTTAGTTTGAATCATCCTCCTCATCATCGCTTATTTTAACAAAATTTAAGTTTATTTAATTATAAAATTTTAAAAATAATGAAATAGTTTCAGACAAAGTTTTGATAAATTCAAAATATCTTTAAAGGCAATAGAGATTTAAGATCGAATTTTGTGTTTTCCTTCAGATTCCAAGTTGACATTTCTATTCTTCTTCTTTTTTCTTGTCTTAATGATTTTAAACAAATGTTGGAATTTCACTGAAATTTAAAAGTTTTGTGAGTGGCTGAGATTAGTTAAAACGTCAATTTTCGAATCATTCAAAGGCTGCGTTAAATCTCAGACAGATGGGTAATCTGGATATCTTGTTGTTAGTGTTTTACGTGCAAAAGAACAGCCGATCCAAAACAGCTGCGATGTCAAAAAAGGCATCTGAAGGTATCTGTAAGTATTTGACAGATCAGCTGATTCGACATATGGTTGAATTTGAAGGAACCTGGTAATTGATTTCAAATTTTTAATGTTTTTTGGTTAAAATTAAGTGAATTATTAAAATTGTCCATTGTAAACTTTGTTTATTATTTTGGACCTCGAAATCTAAATTTGTATCTGCTTTTTGTGAACAGCCGAAAGTTGTTTTTATTATTTGTGAGATATCTCGATTTGTGTATACAACTCGTTCAATAAAGTATCTAAAAATTCCCCTAAATGGGATACCCTATCTAACGCAGCCAACGTATTCAAACTTTTTAAAAAAACGCAAACGTACTAAATGAAATTTTAAACGTAATTTGAGCCCAAAGACGTTACTTCAAATTATTTAAAATTATTTCATTATTTTCTGCACAAGTGTATAGTGGTCAAATGCAAATCACAGCTTTAAATCTCGCATTTGGGACTTTAAACAAATCAAAGATCATTTTAATTAAATTAAGCGCTTTGTCTGTACGTTTTAATGCTTAGTATAGTGAGCATAGATTCAAAACTTAATCTTTAACGGCCAATTTCTTCACAAATTTCAAAGTCTCTAAAACTCGGTTTATTGATAAATTAGAACTCGATTGAGTTTGAGATAGAACTTCGATCTATTGGATAATCAAATTAAGGGGTCTATAGCATATTAGAATTCGGTTAAGCAATATTTTTACTTCTTTAAAAGACTTTAATTTTAGATTAATTCCAGTTTGGGATGAAAGTGCACACCACAACGACGACGGGTTTGGGCGCCAAAAATCATAAATAGAAGTTGCATTATGTAAAATGTTGTGGACGCTAACAGTCCACAGTGATAGTCATTCCATCGTCGTTTTCGAAGAAGTAAGGTCCAATCACACCTCCGGACCAAAGAGCGCACCAAACAGTGACTTTGAGTGGATGTAATGGCCTCTCTTCAACTACTTGATGATTTTCAGAACCCCAAATAAGACAATTTTGTTTATTAACATTCCCACCGAGTGAGAAGTGTGCTTAGTCGCTGAAGAAAATTTTGTTCGAAAAACCGCCGTCCATCGCCTATTGTTCAAGCACCAATTCGACGTACATATCTCTGCGACGTTGTGAATGGTCAGCTGGCTTCAGTTGTTGTGTGAGCTGGACTTTATATGGATGTAGGTGTAGATCCAAATGCAAAATGCGCCATAAGACAATCCCAATTCCCAATGAACGACGAGGAGTCGACACATTCGGGTCTTCGGCAACACTTTTACTTACAACAGCAAAATAATTAGTTTAACAACTTAGTTTGACTGATGTCGAATTTTAGTCCTATACTTTTGAAACCGCAAAATGGATAACATGTTATATGATAGAAAAGAAGATGCCCATTTTGACATTAAGTCCAGCTGAAGAAATACTCAAGAATATTAAACTTGTCAATATTGTTACATTTTTGATCTCACACACGATTTCTAGAAAATTTGTCAATAAAATAGTTTCCATCATTTAAATTGCATGTATCATACAATGTTCCACAGATTGCAAGACTTTAATATCTGAATCAATAGTTCGAGTTTTCAAGAAACAGTGGACAAAATTAAATCGAACACAATTCTTTTGATCTTTATTCAAGTTAAGATGTTCATTGTAACAAGAATATGTAAACATGTGCATATTTATCAAAAAAGAATAGTTCAAAACAACACCAATTTTTAAAGAAATTCAATAAAACATTTCCAAAGAAAGTGAGAATATTAAAACCAAATCTTAAAACAAATGTCCGCTCCAACTAAAACTGTCAGATTTTTTGATTTTGTTCGTAAAATGTCAGAATTTCGAGTCAGAACTATTTTTTGGGATGCTACAAAAAACCGACATCTAAAACTCCAAGACCTCAAAAATGATTTTAAACCGAGTTCTACAGACATGATTAGACTTGAAGAAATGCTCGAGTTCTTAATGTTTTTAAAATAGCGTTCCGTAGATAAACCGAGAATTACTATATCGAGTTTCTATTTTATTTTAGAACTTCGTCAAGAAATTGGCCGTAAATAAAACGAAAATTATTATGACGTAAAAGACAAATGGCACAAATTCAAATCTATATTCCTTGATATTTTGAAATAAAAACAATCTGAAACTATTTCCCTATTTCTGTTGTTGTTTTAATTTAATAAATCTGAATTCTCTTTTTTTGTTGTTGTTTATATTTTAATTGTTTGTTGTGTCCTTTCAGGTGAATCTACTTATCTATAAACAAAAACAATTCAAAAACTCATCCACTCATAAATGTAAATAAAATAAAAAAAAAAAACAAAAATAATTCAAAACAAATTCACATTCTATTTATTTATGTATACATAAATGTATATAAATAATATGTGCATGAATTATGTATATATTAAACTATATATTCAATGTATATACTACCTAATTTTATTACTTCATGATAATTTTATTTTTAATTTTTTGCCTGTACAAAATAATTATAAATTAATTTAAAGTTATTGTTTGTTTGTGTAAATTATTATAACTATTTTTATTTGTTTTGTATGAAACAATTATATTTTTTAAATATATTATTATTATAATTATTATTACAAAATAAAAGAACAACTAAATATTTTCTTTAAAAACACAGCAAAGCCCTTATGCTTTCTAATATTATTGTTAAATTTTTATTATCTTGTTCAATTCTTACAAACAAAAAAATATAATATGCAATAAATAAAATATAATTTTGCAATTACATCAGTTTAATTTAAAAAATAAAAACAAATTTGATTTATTCTCCTTTGATTGATTGATAAGTTGAATTTGCACTTTTATATTAATCTTCCTGTTGAGTTTATTTTTACGTATCTTAAAAAGTTACTGTTTTAAACTAAATTTTATTTGTCTTCAGGTGAAATTTAAAACTTTGCCCCCAACATTTCAGGATCTATCTTTAAACAAAAAAGAAAAAAAAAAATAAATATTTTAATTTAGTTTAACAATTTATTCAAGTTTTTCTAAGAAAGGCTTTATGAACTGATTATTATTATGCATAAGAGATACATTATTTTCGTTTTAATTGATAAGAACAAATTTATTAATAAGAACTATCTTGTGTTATTTTTTCAAAAAATCATATAAAAAAGCTCTTAATTTGTTAGGTCACAACTATTAATAATTCGTTAAGGACATTATGTTTGTTTCTAAACCGGGCTTAACAGTTTCGTTTCAAGAATATCTTCCGATGTGAAAACATGTATCTTTATTTTTGAATACAATTTCTACATTATAAAAGATGTACTCCATGTTTCAAGGAGTGAAATAGCACTGATAATTCAGAGGTCATGGGTCAATTTCTTGATGACAAAGTAGATAACTTTTACTGAAAATTAATCCTATGGTGTGATGATGAATACCTGGGTTTGTAAAGTCAGTTTATACTTAGAAAAATGTTTTGTTCTCACTGCCTCTTTTAGAAAAATTACATCATTATGTTTTCTTCTCATAATAATATTTCTTATTCGAAAAAAATAGGCTCTCTATTCCTTATTGTTGTAATCAATTAAATAAATAAAATTTAAATAGACTATTTCCTTGTTTTCAGTATTGGGGAAACAGTATGTACATTGTACTGTACAGTCAAACTCCTTTATAACGAACTTTTAAGAGATCACAAAATTGCTTCATTATAAAGATTTTTTTTTTTTTAATTATTACATACAAAATTAATTTCGTTTTTAAGCACTGCAGGTGTTCTTTTATATTTTCATAAAAAGTACAAAATAGAACTCATTTTAATGAAATTAAAAACTTTTTAATTTTAAATAAAAAGAATCTGTTTTCGATGGCTTTTGTCTTATTATAAAAATCTTACAATTAAGAAAAATTGAATTATGCATCATCTGCGGTTTAATCTCTTGTTTTAATAAACCTTCGAAAATTATCAAATGCAGTTTTCATATTATTACACTGGTTGACAAAATTACGATTTTTTTCTCTAGCACAAATAAAACATACTTATTTAAAGGATTAAGATGTCCTAAATTCGAATCTTTCCTTTAATATTTTTTTCTATCACATCAGTTTTTTTAAAATACGCCCCTTTAAAAATGCTACAAAACAACCAAATATGTTTTTTTTAAGCGTAAGTTAAAACTAAAAAAATATCTCTTAACAATAAAATGTATTATGATTTTGAAAATTACATTTCTTTCTCTTTTAGATATAATTTAAATCATTTTAGTATCTTACTAAGTTTCTCGAAATTCTCATTAGTTATGAGTCTTTATAGGAATCTATATAAAGTTTCGAGAAAAAAATGAATTTGATACTTTAATAGTTTTGGAAAATACGTTTTGGACTTAATTATTAGTGCTGATTTCGAAACAATACTTCGATTTTAACTATTTGCTCAAGTTTAAAAAATACCCGTTTTCATCATTATTTTTATATTTTTTTTAATACTTTTTTTTAATAACTTTTGTAGCTTTTTCGAATATGATATGAAATAATATACATATTTCAACTGAATATTGAAGAAAAGGTTTATAGATTTAGAAAACCATCACGGATTTTATTGAAAAAAAAGCTACTTCATAAATTTAGATAGCCTCAAAAATCCTTATATACATACGTATTTTTTCGAATTATAAAAATTAATATCTCAAAAATCTGAAGTGGTACAATAATTTTTAAGTCGGATTTGAATTAAGGCCACCTAAACCCATTGGAAAGGTGCAATTTTAATGCCAGTCAAAAAACTTTGTCTACCAGTGTTATTGTTGGGTTCTTTTTCGATATCAGCAGTGCGATTCCTCAGATGTAATACAATTCAAAGTTGTTTCGTCTGAATCAAGCCCATGGTAGCAACATTTACATCCACTGCAACAACATAATCTTCATAAATAATAGATGCTGTGTTGTTTTCGATTATTATTGATTTTATTGTTGACAATGGAATTGAGTCTTCATCCAGCTTTGTTAAAACAATATAGAATTTCAAATTTTCGAGAAGTGACATTTCGTTACTAAAAAACAATTTTGCTTTCGGAAATTCGAGAATTCTGTTCTAAAGACCCTTATTCGAATGGGATATTCCTTAAGGGGAAGGGCAACACAATGAAATTAGCTATAGAAAGAATTACGTTATAAGAAAGTTCGTTATAAAGAAGTTTTACTGTATTTCATATAAAAAATTAGTTTTACTTGAAAGTAATAATGAATAGGCTTTGCAAAAACAACATCAGAGAAAATTACAGGTGAAATAAATATATACACATAAGTTTTGGAGATCCCGATATATCTTAACAACTGAACAGATACAATTTTAGGAAAAAAAAAACATTATTGAAAAATCTCTTCAGAAAACTAAGTGCAATACCTCCAAGTTATTTTTTTCAACTGTCTAACTGCAGATTGACTCAGATGAATTTATTTAAAAACAAATATGAAATGTTTCCTGGAACAAGGAACATTTTCTAAATATTATTCGCATAGAGACAAAACATTTCTAACTTATTGACATAATCATCAGAAATTGGCAATTAGTAAAATCAAAATGTATAATAATATTATACCTTCACTTCCAAATTGAATAATAATGTATCAAAAATTATAGTAATCAGATTAAATTAAAAACACACATTTGACTCCAATGTTAAATCAAAAAACATTACTAAATGCGATGTCCAAAATTCTGTCCTTCAATTAATATTTTTGTTAACAAAAAAAAAAGAAGAAATTAATTTTTAAAACTTATTTTATTTGATCTTATTTGTCAACTGTAAACTGTATTTTAATTAATACTTTTAAGTTTAAGAATAAATCTAAAAATATCTTAAAAACCAATACATACCTACATATATATGATTATACGTGCGGAATTATATGCAAATGTAATCATGTAAATGTATGCATGCGTTCATTAATTACAATATTATTATACATATTTAAATATATATTATGAAATTTACAAAATATATGTATATAGCGATATAAAATAACAAAATAAAACAAAATGAATGGAAATAAACAAAAAAAACCCAATTTGTGATATAATAAGTTAATGGAAAAATGTTTAATAAGAATTTTTATATGTAAAACAAAAACAAAAAACAAACTAGCTACTCACAAGAAATTATTAAAAACAAAACTAAATATATATAAAATATGAAATTTGATTATTTTTTAGATAGAGTTTAACAAAATGCTATAATAGGGTGGCAAAAATAAAAGTTAAATATAAAACAAATAAAATTATCGACAGAGGAAAAAGGCAAACTATTATCAATAACATGTGTGTAATAAGAAATAAAAGGATAAAAATATAAAAATGAAAATAAAAACAAAAATATGAAAAATTATGAGAAAATTGATGTATGTATAACAATTGTGTTCTATTTAATTAATGAATATTATTTAATATTTCGGTAACAAATTCCTGGCATATTTTTATTTTTAATAAAAAGTTCCTAACTATATTCTGTTTGAAATTTAACCTACTATCTGGGCAAGCTTATTAACTCGTTTTTTTTTTTTTTTTTTTAAAGGAGATATATGTAAGTCATACATATGATGCATACTAAAAAATGTATTAGAGGTGAAGCCTAATGTGAGATCTTTTTGTAAATATTTTGTCCTTGTGATCTCAAAACGCAGAACTCTAATGGTTGAGAACATTAGACTTAAGGTCTCCTCGCCTAATTTAGTGGTTTTCTTTCTTTTTTTTCAAACTTATTATGTTATTGAAATTTATTTTGTTGAATAAATTCAAAATTTACATTATAAAATTATCTTTTTTATTGGAAATGAATTTAAAAAAACAAAAATGATCAACCAAAATTAACATTTTTAACATAAAACACAAAAAATGTTGAATCCAATGCACACAATTTTAATTAAAAAGGGAAATTTTAAAATTAAAAAACACAAATATCCAAACTACTAGAAAACAAAATAAATGTACTTAAATTATAAATAAATGTGCTTAGTAAAAAAGAAAAAAATCAATAAACAATCTTTGTTATATAAAGCTCTATTTCCGTTTCACAATATAAACCTATTTAAATATTGCCGTTAAATTTTTGTATTCAGTTCAATTAAAACTCATCATTTTTCATCTTTTATTTAACTTTTCTTTTATTTACTTTTCTGATGTATACAGTACATGAAAACTTTAAATAGATAAACATCTTTAAAGTTTAAATGATAAACAAATCCCATAAATATCTCCACAGTATAGAACATCTCATATATCCAATGATTTTATATTTAAAATTTGTAGAACTGAAAATATTACATTTAAAAAAATGGAAACCAAAATTTAAAAACAAAACTAAATATTTAAAAAAAAAAAAAAAAAAAACAAAAATCAAATGAACAAAACCATCGCAACAATGTTTTTAAAATACAATTTAAAATAAAATGTAAAACACACACATGCTAAAAAATAAAAAATATACAAAAATGTAAAATAAAACACAAAAATATTAAAAAAAGGAAACAAACAAAAATCATGTATGACTGTATTGTCTTTTTAAATACAAACTCAAAAATTATAAATAAATGGATATAAAGATGAAAATAAACAAATGAAAATTAAACGATATGATTTACCTATAGAGTACAAATCAAAAATTAAAAAAAAAAAACAAAAAATAAAACTATAAACATAAATATTTAATTAATAATTAAAAGGAAGAAGAAATTGATATAAAAAAAGGAAAACAAAAAATGGTCAATAAAAATTCTAAAAAAAATATATAAATACAAATACAAAATTAAAACATTTTTCATTTAAATTTCAATGGATTCCGAGTTGTATGATATTGGGTCATATTCATAAACGTTAGCAAATGCTTTTACTAGTAAATTTGTATAGTATTTACTTCTTTCCATATGCATAAAAGACATAGTAAATGCTGGAAAGGTAGTATTTACTAGTAGAAAAGTATTTAATAGTTTTGGATGATTTTTTATAGTAAAAACTTATGTATATTGATATTCATTAAAAACTAGTACGAACTTTTTTTTCTAGTAGGTATTTACTCCAAATTCTTCAAGTTTCTAAATACCTACCAACTTAAACATTTACTAGTAAAAACTTTCTCATGTTAAATACCAACATCAACAGTCGCAACTTTACTTTCAAACCAATCGGTTTGCAGAGCATTTATTACGAGTATAAATATGGCAGCTTTTTTTAATGTTAGATCTGAAAAAGTTTAAAAGAGCGAAGAGCGCCCGGGAATAATAATTTTAAAATGCTCTACCGTTTTGAAAAAGATAACGTTGGGTGGCTAAGCGAATATTTTATGGGTAAGATATTTTATTTGCAATTAATTGAAGCTAATCAATTTATATATCCCTTTTACAATAAAAAATCTCAAGGTTCTCAATCTGAAAAAAGGGACAGAGCAACGTCCGCTAAAGAAAAGAAGATAATTTTCTTAAGATATATTGGAGATAAAGGCTTTCAAGTTGGCGTTGGGAAAGGCACGGACATGCATCAGAGTACTGTTTGCAGAACTGTATACTATGTAGCAAAACATATAGTGGATAAATCGTCTCTTTGCACTAAGTTTCCTTCGGATTACCCAAAACTATTGGAAGCTTAACAGGATTGGCTTTTGAAATACAGTTTTCCATCATGTATAGGAGCGTTAGACTGCACCCATGTAGAAATAAAGAAGCCCAACTTACACTCAGAGGAGTGTATAAACCGTAAAGGATATGCCTCCATCAATATCCAAGCGACCTGTAATGCCGGAGAATGGTTTACAAGTGTTGTTTGCGAATGGCCAGGGTCAGTTCATAATTCTAGGATTTGGAAAAATAGTTTTCTTGAACCTATTTTGAAGTCTTCTACAATATTATTGGCAGACGAAGGATATGGAATTGCACCATGGCTAATGACATCATTCAAAAATGCAACTAGAAACATCAAAAAAGCTTATAACAAATGGCATACTAAAGAAAGGTCATAATAGAACGTTGTTTTGGTGAACTGAATAGCCGGTTTCCAATCCTACAAAACTGTATACGAGTCGAATTAAAGAATGTACGAACTTTAGTTACTGCATGCTTTGTCCTGCACAATATTGCAGAGTATTTAAATGACAGTGACGTCTTCGTGATTTCAGAAGGTGAAGGAAGGGAAAATGAAAGTACAGTCCACACTTCAGAGAATAATTTTTCTGTACTATAAATCAGAAGATTGGAACAGATGAAGAGAAATGAGATTGCAGAAATGATATACAATACACAATTATAATTTTGTTATAATTCTATAATGTAGGTATACAAATAAATTAAAAAATTAATAAAAAATTATTATTCAATCAAAATAAAATAAAACCAAGTATGACTTTATGAATTACAAAATGTTCCTCTGTCTTCGGAACAAATATTTTCAGAGGCATTCGTTGAGTGCAACGAATGATTGTCATATTGCTAGCCAACCTTTTCTGAAGAAACTCCTGTTGCATCCTCGAAAGTTTTAAGTTTTCCAGAAGCACTAAACGTTGAAGTTCACTATTAGTGAGAGAAATTGTTTCGTCGGTCTCCTGTTCCAAACGCCCTTTGCGTTTTGGTGCTAGTTTGACAAGCAAGCGGCGCTCTCTCTTCTTTGTCCTCTTCTGCGCTACTTGAAGAACTACTCCTTTTTAGTTCCTTATTATGGTTATATGATCCCACAGATAAACCACCTCCAAACAAAAAATTTGTAAAAGAAATTTTGTTTATAAAACTTAAAATTCCAGGTATTCTTGAAATTGATGGGTTTTGCTCAGCATTGATAAGCTTTAAGAAAATATGTCCCCGTTCCTTAAGCTCGGTTGGTTTATTCCCCTTTGATTTAATGTTATTTATCCTTGGCTTGAAACTCATGAATAAACAGTTTTAAGGCCTCCGCCTTTGCTTTTTGAACTTCAAACACTCACTTTTAAACTCTTAAAAATTGTAAAGTGTTGTGACCTCGCAGAAGCAAAAGAGTGGTAGAAATAATGTCAAAAAGGTGGTAGAAAAGTGGTAAAAATTAAAACCCATTTTTATGTAGTAAATCTTATATTCAATAAATTATTAAAAAATACAAAAAATTAAATAAACAATAATTCAGTTCTTTCAGTTTCAAATATCACAATTCACAATAATTAAATTAGTTAGAAAAACTTAAAATTATTTTTTACTATATAGACCGCCGGAAAATTTAAATTTTGAAGCATATTTCAGTAATGCTTCCGGAGGATTAAAATTCTGAAAATTTACTGAAATTTCACTTGCAGCCAAAATGTTGTGAACGGTTGTAGTTTTTAATTCATTTCTTTTTATATTTTTTAAATCTGAAAATAGCGCTGCTATGCGGTATGCAACAAAGCTCCAACATATAAGAAGATATGTTTTCAAAAATTAAATTGTCCATTCCGTCTTTTAAGTTTTTTTTATCAAAAGCCATTGTGAAACAATGTCATCAGTTTTAAAAATTTGGAGTAATCAATTTTCTCCAATTAATTTTCTCCACTCATTATTAATTAACTCTAGTTCTGAGTTATTTATAGTTGGTGAAAAATGTTTCGTGAGACCTAAAACTGATGGCATTGCTCCATCAATAACGTTTTTCGGGTTTAAATATTTGAAAAATTTTAGTTCATCGTTTGAAGGTTAAATTTTTCTCCAATTTGAACACATACATAATTCAATATAATAGCTGCACATAACTTTTGTAGTTGCATTACATCTTGTTCAACAATATCATTTTCAAATAAGTACCTTTCAAAGTAAAGGCCAAAATACATTTGAGAATATGGTAAATAGTTTTCACTGTTTTTTATATTTGTGTTTACATTCATATTTTCTGGTTTTACAAAATTTTTCATTAAATTTAATTTTAATGTAGTCATTCTTTCGAATATCAAGTGTAATTTTGTGTTCTCAGATTGAAATGTTTTATTAAACTCGTTTATAATTTTAAGATTTATTGACAAACAATTTAAATATACTATAAATATTAAAAGGTAGAGTTTAATGATAGGTGAACGGTGAGTTGCAAAAAGTGGTAGAATTTGCTTTTTAGGTGGTAGATTTTCATGAACACCAAAAAGTGGTAGAAATACCACTTAAGTGGTAGAAGTCCCAACACTGATTTGTAACCCAAAAAATTGTTTACAAAAGAAGAAAATTAAAGAACGGTAATTTACAAAACAAAGAGAAGCATATCATTTATTTAACGCATTTATGTAGATATCTAGTATAAACTATTACTTTCAAATGAACTAGTAGTATTTACTGGGATGAATCCAGTATCTCAAAAATATTCGCATCTTTTCTTCAGGGAAAGTTGTCCTCCTCTTTTTTTGGTTTGAATACCTTTGTTATATTATTATATATGTAGTCAATACTGATAAATTTTGTTTGTGTAATAATTTTTAAATTAAATTTCATACCGATAAAATACTCGCTTAACCATTCAACGTTTTTTTTTTTTTCAAAATGGTAGAGCATTTTGAAATTGTTACTTCCGACCAGTCTTCGCTCTTTGCAAACTTTTTCTTAACTTATAGCTAAAAATGTTTCCATTTAAAATAAATAAAATGGAATGATTGTTTTGAAATTAGACTCACGAATGCGAATATGTTGCTTTTCAACATACATGAATATGACAACTAGTAAGTACTATGAAAATTTACCAGTGGAAGCATTTACTATCTTTTATGCATATGGACTATTGTTTTTGGAACAAGCCGAAAAAAGAACTCATGAATAAAATCTGTAAGTAAGGACCATCATGACTTTGATTTATATCATACCAGAAACTAGGGTGATTTAAATATTTATCAAAAATCATTTATTAGATTAAATATGAAGAACTGTTCTTTTCTTTTTTGTAAGCGACAAATCCAAATTATAACTTTCGTAGTTCTTTCTGCAACGACTCAAAAAACTTGTAACTGACTTTTTGGAAACTGCAAATAAGGAGCAACATTTATGTAAAGTGTGTTTTTGGACGTGTGGTTTTTAAGAAGAAATAAAACGCCTATAATTTAATATTATGGTCAAGAATTTAGCCTTCTTCAAATATTTGGGTTTGCCATTATGTGATTTGGGGTAATTGGTCGCCACGACCGGCTAATAATTTTTGTTTATATTGTGCGTGTATTAAAGAAGTTATGAATACCCTTATACTGATTAAATATAGTGCGAGCAATTAGGAAAGAGGATTGGATTAAAAAGGAGAAACAAATGCAAATTGGTTTTGAATGTCTGCACATTGTAATGAGTGGGAAATATTGAGTCTGTTAAAGCATTCCACATTCGTGTAGTGCGGCTATAGAAAGAATCACTGTACTTAACAGTCCGTCCGAAATTGGGTTCAAGGGTAAACTGATGAGCATTCCCAGAAGTACGGGTATTACGGTTATATTGCTTTAGGTAAGGAATACAACCGGCTATTTCACTAAAGAATTGTTTATAAAAATAACGATAAAACAATGATTGGCATGAAACCTTGCGGCGGTCTTCAAGAGAAGCAAATGTCTCGGTAAGATAACGATCTGCTATCAGTTTTTGAAGCTCTCTTTTCAATTATACCCAAACGAAGTATAATGAACGAATAAAAACTTTGTAAATTATAGATCAGAAGGAATAAAAAAACTTCTTGCATGGTCGGCCGGAGAAAACCTAAACACAGCAGCATTTTTGGCAAAGTCGAATATGTGACCTCTCCACAACAAGTTGTTTGTGATGCACATACCTATGTAGAACTGAAAGCTGTTCAGTCTCCTCGATGCAAGTACCACCCATGGATAGTGGCATTGGTGGAGAGTTACGCTTTTGCGACATAAGACATCATTGAGTTTTCGAAGCATGAAATTCTACACGGTTACTGATTCCCCATCGGACAATGTTGACAAGATTGAAATTTAACGCTGCTATTAGTAGTCCACATCGGAAGGACAAGTATGATAATCTAAAAAAAAAAAAATGGTTGCCTGTAAAGTCGGTTTTACGGGCGAAGATTTTACGTGACAACGTCTTTTTCTCGGTAGAATATTTATTGATATGAATATAATTAAATTGCACAATAGGAACAAGGAATTGAATGAAAATAAGAATTGCACAAATTTTTTAAACTAATAATTTACTTAACACTATCAACATTTATCAATAGTATGACATAACCTATAAACTCAGTTTCTCAACTTTTGTGTCAATCTAACAATTAATCAATCAATCATAGTTTACGATAATGAAATATCAGTGTACAATTATTTACCTTTATTGTTGTAGTTGTTGTAAATGACGAATCTAAGCACTCCACATTTTCACTACAGACACAGCTGACGATACTTTAACCACACGTGTGAACTTGTATTATGACGCTTTCTTGTTTTTCCAACGCCAAGAACGTTCGAGAAAGACAAAGACAGAGACACAAGCATGCGCCGATTCAATGCGCCTAATTCTCTAGTGCTGCGCGCGCGGCAGACCGATCATAGTTGAGTGGGAGAGAGACGCAAGGCATTCGGCGGGCCTATCTCTCGTTCGGTGACTCATCGTAACGTTACCGGGCGTTACACTTTTTCATAAGTGACTCCCAGCCGCAACCTAATTTAAGACGTTGTCACGTCAAAACGAATATGAAAAGCTGAGGGTACTATCATGAGTGAACAAATTTACTGTATTAGAAGACAATACGGAGGCCTGGGGCACACCAGCGTTTATTTTGTGGATATCAGATTTGAACCTGTCCATTGTCCAATACTACTTGAATTGAACGATTCTAATGGTAATTCCTAACCCAACAAAGAAGAGATTTATCAATACCAAAAGCACGCATTTTCGATAAGAGAGCTTGATGCCAAACTCTATCAAATGCCTTAGAAATATCAAGTGCAATAATTTTACTTTCTCCAAAGCGATGTAAAGAGATCGGTGAGATAAACCATGAAATCACCAGTGGACCTATTGCTGCGAAAGCCATACTGCCGGTCATTAATAATCTTTCGTTCTTCAAGATATTTCTTAAGCTTAAAATTGATGAAACGTTTCCATGACCTTGGAAAGAAGGGAAGTTAGTGCAACTGGACGATAGGTTTGGAGAAGAGGATGACGAAGTGTTGTGCACATTTTTGAGACATTGTAGTATTTTTTGCCGTAAATTTTAGTCATGCAAAAATAAATTTCAGCCGATAGGCCCAATCTTCGGACCGTTACGTTGGTAATAAATTTAAATAATTTGAATTAGTAAACCAAACTGTGCATAAATTAAGTGACATCTGTCAAAAAGAACAATTCCGAAAAAACTATTGCCAGATTGAAAATTATTTTTAATTTTTATTGAAATTTTAACTGTTTCAATAAAAAAGTGATGAAAAGAAGTTTGGGTGATTAATTTCTAAAAAAAATATTATTTTTTTTTGAATTGTTAATTATTAACAGATTATTCCAGAGTCTCTCTAAAGAATTACTTATATATTTTTTTAAATTGTATACACAGAAACCAGAATAAAAAAACAGTAGGATAATATAATAAGGGGAAACCGAACATCTAATTTTATTTATAGTTTTTTATTTAATAATATACATAAGTATGATTTTGAAAAAATTTAGTAAGGTTTAAAGGGTGGGCCAAACAAAATGAACAACATTACATTTTTTCCATGTATTATGGCTGTATTAGTAAAAACAACACGATATTGTTCAAGTCGTTACTTAGGCTGGTTTCGCAGTAGAGCTATAACGAAGCGGATGACCTTTAAATAATAAGTTTATTTGGACTTTTAAGCGATTAATCCGAGATATGTTCATAGAAATCTCTTCAAGGCAGTGCGTTTAATGTTAATCTGTTGAGATCGATAAATAAATTGGACAAGCTGTATTCTATTTTTTAACTGATTCCCCCGTTCATATATTAACATTACCGGTAAGTAATATTCAACAATTTAATTTTTAGCTTATTAAAAACGACTTTTCTATGCATGCAGTATTGAAAGGTAGGTATGTATGTTGTCTTTTTATTATTAGATAAGGCTTTTTGAAAGTGTAAACATTTATTGAGTAGCCTTTTTTCAATAAAGTCCGTAATGATTCTTTTCTCCAATATTCAGTTGAAATATCTATTATTATGTCATTAAATGTTAAGAAAATCTTCATAAGTTGTTAGATTTCACTCGTCTTACAAAAATCTAAAATAAGCGCTAAACCGTCCTTAAACGGTTTTTAACACAAATAGGTTAAACGGTATGAAAGCAAGTTTTGTTCTTGTAAAAAATATGTTGTCTAAACAATTCTATTATATGTATCAAGTTTTTGCAATATATTTAAAATATAAAAATATTATTGAAAATTGGTACTTCTAAAACTTGAGCAAATAGTTAAAATTAAAGTTAATACAATATAAATCATGAAATGTACCGTCCTTGAGTAAGTTACACAGTTAAATTTAGGCCAATAAAAGAAGTAATAGCAATAATATAATACTCAAAGTATAAAAACTGAACCAAAGAGCAAGATGGCATGGGATACCACTAATGCATGCTTACTGATATTTGTACAAACAATGATTTATTTAACTGCATTAGCCCCTCAAACAAATCAGCCGTTATACTCGCACTTCCACGAATACTCATCAGATTACCATTGAACTCAATTTCCGATATACTTTCAAGTATAGAGATTCTTTTTTAACCGCACATCGAGAATGTGGAATACTTTACCTAAGTCTGTTTTTCTCTCTCCTTTAAATATTTAAAACTTTAAGACCAATGTGCACCGGTATCTATTCTTTAATCCTTCCCTACTTTCCTAAAGCTTGCACTGTGTTTAATCTTTAAACATGTTATGAGTATTAATAACCCTTTGACGTATAATAATACGTTGTTTCAAAAGTGTATTGACCAAATTCGGGAGAATATTAGTAATTTTAGAAAAATCTTACCAGGCTTCACGAAATCTACTTTAAACTATTTATTTTTCGATCTATAAAATCTTCTGGTTACTTATTTAACCTTTTCTTTAATTCGATTTTCTAGTAAAAAATATTTTGTTTATGGGAATAAAACACAAAATGAAGTCAATATAACTCTTAATATACAAATCATCTTATTTAACGGTTGACAAACAAAATAAAAATTCTTTAAATTTTTAAACGAAACAAAAGTATTAAAACCCTGTCAAATAAACATTTTTAATTTTCTATTTTAATTAAATTGAATCCACTTTAATAATTTGTCAAAGTTTATTTTATGTATTGATTTCTTATTATTCTTAAATTGTTTATATACAAATTAAATTATATTTTAACATTTTGAAAATTGTTTGTATAATCATAAAATTTGTGATTTTCAAAAATTTATTTAAATATATGCTCAACATACATATATTCAAGATAGTATGTTTCAAATTTCACTTAATTTGGTGAAGAAACATAAAAGTTATAGATTTTTGAGACGCTCAAGCTCGTTTGGTCTGATTGGTGCATTGGATCGATTGAATTCAAACTTGGAAATAAAAGTTTTAAGTAGATTCGCTTCAGGTTTTCTTTTGATATTTTTTAAGACTAATAATAACATTAGTCCCAAATACAAATTTGTTGGACAAAAATTGATCGATTGAGTTTCATTAAACTTTCTCTAACATTTTTTTTCTTCAAATTCTGCATTGTTCTAGAAGGGTATCCCCCATAGAATATGTAGTTATTTTGTTTTTAAGTTTTCTCCAGAACTAATGAATCGATTTCAATCATTTTTTTTCTTCACAAGACTTCCCAGCGCTAAATCCGCCAATCGGAGCCAATTTTAATTATTATGTAAAAAAAGATTAAAATACAAATCAAATGAACTTTTACTGATCTAAAGGCAATCGGTTTATTTATATAATCTTGAATTTGTATACATTTTTTTTCATTTCTTTATTTGTAAAACTGGATTAAGAACTGGTGGTGTTTGAACTTCATAGAATTTAAAGAAACAAATTAATTTCACTTTGACAAGCGAGCCCTTCGCATCTTCTGTTCATCAGCACATTTGCTAGTTATAGTTAGACGAACTTCCTTGGCTTTGACATTCTTCTTTTTTGTAACGATGTAAATAATATCAGCTACCTTTTTGGGGTCCAAAGGTTTTTTCAATGGCTTATTCTGATCCAAGAAAGCTGGTGAGGGTTTTCCTGTTAAGCTATGCGTAGACAGAACATCTCGTCCAAAAATATACAACAAAAGTTTCCTGGTAACTATTGGAGCCGAAAGAGTCCAATCGATGTTTTCGAAATCGTGTATTTTAACAAAAGTTTTGTTTGGTCCAATTATTATGTTTTGAGGATCACTATCAGATACAAATGGAAATAAAATTGAATTAGAAGGTGAAAGCTGGATAGCTTCGTCATCAGTGTCGGAAGAGCTTGGTGATGATTTTTTACTATCAGATTTTTGTGTGGGTGAATCGCCTGTAATGTGGACAAAATGTGTGTAAGATTTCTTTTCAATGACACGACGTTTCTTTTGTTGGATTGGTGGACTTTCTTGGTGTTCAAGTGCTTCGACATCGTCAATTGTTTTGCAATCTTCAAAGTATTCCAGAGTAGAATCTCCTGTAACATGAAGTATTCTCTTCACTGTTTTTTTTGTTGCTCGTCGTTTTCTCTTGTTTTGTTGTGGAATTGGTGAATGCTCCCTAACGACGCGGACGCTTTCAACATCATCATAAGACACATCTGTTTTTCCGCTTAAGATGATTCCATCGTTGGCCACATCCTTTAGCTGCTGATGAAGATAGTTAGTAGTTTCCACAACGGATTCATATTTTTCACAATGTTTTTCAAAGTCTTCAGCTTCAATTTCAGATAGTCTTCGTTTTTTCGCTAATGGACTCGTCAAATTTTCACTTTCAGATGTTATTTGCAAATTTGGACTATTTTGTGAATTTGTTGTTACTTCTGGATCCGTAATGTTGATTGCATCATCTGGATCTGCTACCAGTTCTTCGAATACAGCTTGGATGTATTCATCAACTTGTTTCTCGTTGGATTTTTTTTTCAAATCTTCACTTCGTTCAATATTGAGATATTCTAATAAACGTTGCTTGCGATTCATCGGACGAGATTGTTGTAATAATAATGTTGCCATTATTATTTGTTTTATTTAAAAACTAGTATATTCCCAAAATTTTAACAAAACTTAGTGTAGTTATTTATTCATCGAATAAGTAAACTTGAATGCACATATTTTCGCTGTGTGGTGTATTTATCTACTTTTGTTGGGAAAATATGCTAACAACATTTCGGATAAGAAAATCCTTAACTAATTACTTTTGATTCCAAGAAGATATTAGGTTTTATTGAAGTAATTTTCTAAGCCAGGTGTACCATCAATATTGATTGTCATGATTAGCAATTCAGGTAGATTCTGCGAAGGGTCATAATTGAGTAAAATACACGAATCCGATCAGCTTCTCACGTAGGTGAAATTGTGAACTTTTATTTACAGGTATACGAAACCTCGCTAATTATATTTTATTCTTGATCCCTAAATCTATGCCTAAACGCTCGAAGGATCTATGCCATAAAGTCACCTATGATGTATAACTCATTTTCGTATTTTGTAAACTTTTTGTTAGGCAATTTGTTTTCTTGATTATATTAAGTCAAAAATGTTTTTAAAAAATGTAATTAGATTTGATTTGTAATCCAATTCAAAACTAGAAAGGATTTGACTTACTCTAATTTAAAAAAATATCAAGACCTATTTCAAAATGCACGCATATATTTACAAAAATTTGGGTCACCTTTCACAAATCAAATTCCGATCACAATTGGTTCTTATGTTGTGGAAGAAAAGTAGAGGGTCAATCATTAAGTGACTTCAAGTTTGCAACTCTGCAGAGCTGTACAAAAATGCAGTTTTTTTAGTATTGCAGTCAATTGAATGGCAAGACTTTTTTTAAAAGCCTTTTTAATTAAACTCAGTACTTTGACTTTCAAACGAAAGTCCTAGTCAATTTTGCAGTCTTTTATTTATAAATCATCTGAAGCAGTCAAATGAATTCAAATAAAAATATTGCATTTTTTTTACTGCTTGCAGTCTTTGAAGTTTTAAAAGGTCTTTTACATTTTGCATTCTTAAAGTTTTTTTTAAATGCATTCAATGTATTGAAGTCTGTTTACTGTTTTCAAGTCTTATTACTAATTGAAGACTTTTCACTGCTTATGAAAGCCTTTCGACTACTGTGAAGCCTCGGTTGAAAGTTATAGATTTCAACAATTATTTTAAATCTCTCTTTAAAATCAACATTTTGCCAAAACAGAATGTGTGTGTTTTATTAAGCTTTACTGTTAAAACTAAAAAATACTTTTTTTGGAATTGGTCTTTTTGACCGGTGTAAAAAACTATATGCTCAGTTTGGTTTGCCACAATAAATAGATTTACCCCTGAACAACATTTGCAAATTGTGCGAATGGAATGCGATTCACACTGATAACTTCCCATCTCATCTGTCGATTTGTCTTGCTTCAAATTTTAACAAAATATTCATAACAATATTTTGTATGAGATAAATAATTTCAAGTCTTTCTTTGTTCTCCTTGTCGAACCATTTCCTACCAGTTTAAATTGTTATTTTTCTAGGTTTTCGTGTTTTTTTTTAAAGTTGTCAGGTTAATATTTTGCAAATGATGAAATAGTTTGATTTAAAAACAATTTTTTTTGTTAACGAGATATTTAGTCCAAACCCAATTTTTACCAATTTTAGTTGCATTTCTTCAACATTTTTATTTCTTATAAAAACAAATACAGATTGAATTTTTTTAAGGACAATATTTTACGTTAACAACAAAATTTAACACAATGAAATCATTTTGAAGACAATACCTTTATTTATTCACGAGATATCGAGAATCGAATATCAATTTTTACCAATTTTCCGCACTGTTTGCTGTAGATTTTAATTTTTATGAAAAAACTTAGTGTTGTATTTTTATAAAAAGTTTACTGAATGGTCGAAAACTATGTATATTTCCTAAGATGAAATTAGTTTGAAGGCATTTTTTTAAATGTTTGAAAAGATATTTAAGTGGAAAATGTTTTTATTTTTTGTAAAAAAAGCTGTGGATCTTTTCCAAAATGTTATTAAATGTTGAAAATCATATTTATTATAAGATGAAATTATTTTGAAGCCAATATCTTTAGTTTTTAAAAAAGATATTTAAGTCAAAAATCAATGTTTTTCCTAGGTTTAATTTTTGGTAAGAAAAATGTCAATTCGATTTTTCTCAAATTTTTCCAGATGTCAAAAACGTTATTCTTCGTTACATAAAATTATTTTGGAAATAAGATCATTTTTTGTTCATAAATTAAATTATAAATTATAAAATTATATCAGTTTGGTATCACGTTACAATATATAATATAAAATATAAGTAAAGCCGTTGGCGTTATTATGGTTCGTGAGATATTTTGGGTTAACCAAAATATCTCATTTTTAGATTGCTGTGGTAAAAAAACCATCCACTCAATTTTTTTGAGAATCCTTTCTGCATTTTTCTGCATCAGTTTCTGTAGAACAAAATTTATTGAAGTCGATATCTATACTGTTTCTGGAGATATGAACGACGAACAAATCTTCCCAATCGTATGAACGTAAACGTCGAGAATTTTTTCATTCGAAAAATCGGACCGAATACAATAAATTCTTATGGAAAGTTAGTAATGGTCCGGTTCATGTGACGCATCAATTTATTGAAGGAAATTTATGTTGATCGCATTGTCTCGAGTCGTGGGTCTGTGGCGTGGTCTACAAAATCGTCTGATTGACACCTTGGAAGAGAATATTCGGCGCGAAATTGCTAACTTACGCCCCAAAGTGCCTACATACAGCAAAAAGTGGTCCAAAATTAGACCTCTGGGATGGATTTTTATTACGGCCATAGACCAAACGTCTTAAAAATACACTCCTTTAATATTGACAACATTATTCTTTGGGTAAGCTGAAGAACAAAATATAATATGATTATTAATACACATTTCATTTCAAATTATTTTTCAATTATTTTATTAATTTTTAAAAACCAAACAGGCACGAGTACGATAACTTTGGCGCCAAGATATAATAACGGTTTTTGGTAGAGGGTCTTAATACAAGCATTTTTTACTATGGGAGGGGGGGCCTATCTCCCCCCGTTTAGGCGGGAGGGGCAATTTAAAAAAGTTATTATTTAAAATGGAAAAAAATTATTAAAAAATAACGGTGATACATACAATTAAGTTATATACATTTTTTAAAGCCAACATTCTGTTCTATTAGCTAGTTTTTAAATCAAGTCAAAACTATGCGTAGTTTTTGAAAAATTTAATTTTAAACTCAAAATTTGAGTAAAAAAAGTTAAAAAAAGGTTTAAAGTGTAACTTTTTCAATACTTCAAGATTATCTACCATTGTTTTTATTTCAGAATTTATTGCTCTTATTTGTTTTTGATCAAAAACTGAAAACTAGATGATTTTATGTCTTTTAGTTTTTGAGAAAATTGAAAATAAAAATTTAATTTTAAACTCAAAATTTGAGTAAAAAAAGTTAAAAAAAGGTTTAAAGTGTAACTTTTTCAATACTTCAAGATTATCTACCATTGTTTTTATTTCAGAATTTATTGCTCTCATTCGTTTTTGATCAAAAACTGAAAACTAGATGATTTTATGTCTTTTAGTTTTTGAGAAAATTGAAAATAAAAATTTAATTTTAAACTCAAAATTTGAGTGAAAAAAGTTAAAAAAAGGTTTAAAGTGTAACTTTTTCAATACTTCAAGATTATCTACCATTGTTTTTATTTCAGAATTTATTGCTCTTATTTGTTTTTGATCAAAAACTGAAAACTAGATGATTTTATGTCTTTTAGTTTTTGAGAAAATTGAAAATAACCACAACTACTATTTTAATTTAATTCTTTTTTTTTGCTTGAGTGGTCTTATTTTGATAGTAATAATGGTATTTGCGTATGCGTAATGCGTGTTTGGGTGTATGCAACAGTAAGGTGTGCGCGAGTTTGGGTGTATGCAACAGTGGCATCTGTAAGGGGTGGCATGCTGCCCCCCTGCAACCCCCCTGCTTGGGCACACTTTGGGATTTGGGGTGGGTGCAAGTTGGAGTGCGTGCAAGGTGGGGAGGGTGCAAGGTGCGGTGGGTGCTAGATGGGGTGCATGCAAAGTGTCTTTTGCATTTAAATAAGCTGGATTCAAGAAAAATTAATTTACCCTAGGTATATCTTATCGATTATTACTATCAAAATAAGACTACGTTAATACTTAAGCAAGGAAAAAGTAATTTAATTAAAATATTTTGTTTTGGTAATTTTCAATTTTCTCAAGAACTAGAAGACATCAAGTCATCTAGTTTTCAGTTTTTGATCAAAAACAAATAAGAGCAATGAATTATAAAAGATAATCTAAAAGTTTTGAAAAATTACACTTTAAACCTTTTTTTAACTTTTTTTTGCAAAAATTTTGACTTTAAAACAATTTTTTTCAAAAACTGCATAGTTTTGACTTGATTTAGAAACAAGCTAATAGACAAAAGTGTTGGCTTTAAAAAAAGGTATACCTAATACTTAATTATAAGTATTACCGTTATATTTTAATTATTTTTTTTCCATTTAATGTACATATTTTTTTAAACTGCCAATACCGCCTAAACGGGGGGAGATAGACCACCCCTCCCATAGTAAAAAATGCTTGTTTTTAACTGTTCTATACAAATCCGTCATTAAACTTTGTCGCCAAAGTTATCGTACTCTCCCCACCAAACATTTGGTTCTAGGCCATTGAAATAGTGATTTATTGGATATGGGTCTTAGCATTATGAACCTACTAATTTTGGTTAATTAATAAAGGTTCAATCGAGGTTAAATAAACCCAATCACGGTTCAACCTGATATAAACCACAGGAAACGTTTAAGTAGCTATAATACTGAATCACTGATCAAATACTGAGCCCTTTGATTTATTTGTTTATTTTCCAAAATTTTATAACTATCCATTGAACTTTCAATCCTAATATACCAAATTTGTTTTGGATAATTCTCTATTTTTGAGTATAAGGATAACTCCAAGGGACATTTGTAATTACGATAGCAGAAATTACGTATGTAAGTCACCAATTGATAACATCTTCGTAAGTTATCCTTGGAATGATGTCAAATTTCAAATTATTCATCAAACACATACATATGTAGTAAGTTTCATTATACATATTTTAAAAGCTTAATTTCATATTTCCTTGCAAATATTAAACTGCGAACAATTTTGATTTAGAAACTTAATTTTTGAAAACCTATGAGTAGTTATTATCTATCTTAAAAAAGCTTTGAACTTGTTCAGTTTATTGTTTTATCAAATTTACCAGCCCCAATAAAACAAAGGCAATTTTTTTACCTGCCACTCAACAAAGACTTTTCATAATAAACGCACCAAACAAGCCTATGAACTCGCAACCTCATTGTTTCAGCATGGTTTGAGCTCAACTCAAGTCGTAGTAATTTAAACTGACTGTGTAACCAGGTGGGGACCAGTAAAGGTAAACTCTTTATGCTATATACCTAGGCAAAAAGCAAAACAAACTTCTTCTTTTTCAATTAACAACGATTCAGTATTCTTTTGTGGCATGCTGCACCTAAATCCCAATAACCGTTTCCACTCTTTGAATCGGCAGCAGTGCAACAGCAGTCATTTCCTTTGATAATATTAATTCTGCCTTTAATCTGCATCTGCACAGTTTCCTGAGAAACGAAAAAAAGAATTAAATCAAAAAAAGTAAAAACAATTTCAACGCGATTGCACACAGAGTTTTTGCCGCTGACTTTTGTTTATTGCACTACTGTAGCGCACGCAGAAGTCTATATACCTATGTACATAGGTTCCGTTCCGTTCCAAAGAACGTTTATGAGAATTGAGAATGACGACGACCGACGCACGACCGACGATGACGATGGAGCAACAAACAAAACTCCGCATGCTGTTCCATATACCTACCTACCTATAGCCTATTTTAAAAGCCTAGGCCTACGCATTGCTATTGTGGAGCTTGTATGCAGCTATAAATACTACAATATTACCAAAGCTATCTTTTGTTCGCTAAAAGAGAGAGACTGCTAGTATACCCGCAAACGCAATAAATCTGCGAACTTTGTTTTCATTTTCCGTAGCAGCAGCAGTTGTAGCGTTGCGTTGTAGAAATAACTGGAAGCTCTGCCTAGCCACCACGCATATAGCCTGGAATCTAGAATTCCAAATTGAGAGCACATGGATCAGAGATTGGCAAGAACAGCAGCAGCAGCACTCCCCGTGGGATAAAGGCGCGTATCCTTTGTGCATGTGCATGCATGACTCCATTACGAATTTAATTCGCAACTACATATATAATGCTTTATATGCATCTCAAAACCCAGAGTCGCACTATTTGAAGACTGTGCAGTAAGTCAATCAGACAGCAAGAAACAACAAAAGGGCGTCACCTGAATCAAAAATCCCGAAACCCCAAAATCCTGAAAATCAATTTTTTTCATTTAACATAATTTTTCGGAATATTTTTCGGGGATTTGGACGTTCGGAATTTTGATTTTTCTGGATTTCGGTTTTCGGGATTCTATCTTCAATCCGGTTCTTGGTCGCAAAAGTAATTCTGAGTAATACAAACGGCGGCGTGTAACACATTTTTAATGAAAATTGTATTTAATTGTTAAGTTTGAAGTTATCAAACTTTTTCAAAACGGCCGCCTCAGGCAGATTCGTAGTTTGCGATTTTTTTGAGGTAATTTAATAACATATTTTTGTCTCACATTTCTGGAGGTATCATAAATTGAGTCATTTTCGTTTTATTTGCATAGACACGGTATTTTTCCCCACACATAAAATCTACCGCTGTCAAACCGCATGATCTTGGCGGTGGGCAATTGACGTTTCGCCGAAATGTAAAATGACGCGACCAAGAAACTTCTCATTCAATTGAAGCAGACAACCAAGAATGGTAAGTAAAACACAGCATATTCCTTAACAAATAAATTGTATGATGATCTAGATTCTAGCATCTAGCTTAGCTTTGCTAATTTCTCATTAGTTATGAGATCACTTATAGGTCTTCATTTGATTCTATTTGAAGTTAAGAAAAACCTTCAATGTAATTATTGTATATTTTTGAATAATTTGTTTTAGAGTTCATTTTCCGAATTCAAACTCAGATTTAAGCTATATGGTTTCTTGAAGTTTTAAACTTAAGACTACTAAAACTAATTCGTAATATAATCAGAAATTGTTCTTAAATCGTTTTGCGGTTTTCTGTTTGAGTACCGTTTTAGCATATACGACTCATAATTTAAATAGCCTCTAAAAGCTTAAAATAAGGTTTTTTTTTCAAACAACAAAATTTTGTATCTCAAAACCTGACGTGATAGATTGATTTTGATTTTGTAGTTGGATTCGAATTAAAGCCACCTACATTACCTTGTTAAGCAGTGTAACTGATGGTGTCATGTGGCTTTATGGTCACATTTTGTTGTCCAAATAATGATTATCATTCATCATTAATCGTCATTCAAGCGAAGTGGGCCGTTCATGTGTGCGTACGTTCGTATGTCCGTACTTCCGTAAGTTCGGGATACCATTTTTCATCATCCATATCTCAAGAACCAGTCAAAATATCAGCTTAGATTTTTTTTTTACAGATTTTTAGATCGAAATATGCAGAAAGTACTTTCAAAAAATTTGGTGTGTGGTTTTTTTTACTAAATAATTTTTTTTAAGTTAAAATTTTATTGACTCCAAATATCCCACGAACCAATACCACTAGCGACTTCAATTAAATTATGTATTGTATAATGTGACGTTATACCAAATTAGTATAATTTAAAAAAAATCAATTCACGGTTTTTTATAAATCAATAAAACTTAAATATTTCTTACTTCGAATATTCTATGAACCACAAATAATAATACCTCAGGAATAATTTTATGCGATGAAGAATAACGATTTTGATATCAGGTTTGAGAAAAATCGAAATAACTGTTTTAGTTCAAAAATAAAAAAAAACACCAAAAAAAGAACACTACTAAAAGTTTTTAAAAATTAATTTTGTACTCGAATATCTTGTCAACAATTAAAGATTTTACCTTAAAACTAAAATTATTTTATGAACAATTTTGCTTTGAACATCTTCTAAATTTTTTAGAAAAATCCAAAGTCGGTTTGTTTATAAAAAATAACAATCTGCAGAAAATACTACACAAAATTGTTAAAAACTCATGTTATGATGTTGTATTCTTGAAGGTTATGATTTCATTCCATGCTAAATATCGTTGTAAACGTAAGATAATGTTCTTAAAAAAAAAAAATCAGTATTTTCTTTTTTAACTTTTACAAAATGCTCACAAAATTAATACAAATTTATTTTCGACTAAAAGTCTCAGGAACAAAAACAGATATTGAAATCAAACTTATTCTTTCATAATGCAAAATATTGTTGCTAGCTTTCATTTAATGTCTTAGAGAAAAATTCAATTGACAACAAGCACTACAAGCACAACAAGAAATACAAATTTTAGCTGCCCTTGGTACACGAAAGAACTGCTCTGACTTGAAAACAAAGGAAGTAAGGAATAGAAAACTTACCTCTAAACTTTCTCTCCAATTAACTTCTCTTCTTATATTGAAATAAAATTCTTTAATGAATTTAAGACTCTATATAATTCGTCGTACTCTAGTTATATGTATAACTGATATGGGCACCTCTTTCAAAGGTAATAAAAAAAAAGTTGAAAACTTATCAACTAAAAGAATCTGATGGCTTTTCATTAGTTATACGAGTAATTTCACTTACAATAACCCTTCTTAATATAAAACTGCCTATATACGAGTATGAAACGCTTTTGCGACCAATTTCCGAGAGTTATTTGTTAAAAGCCATGAAGTAATTAGTGAAGTATATTTTTATAATTTGTACTCCTTTTCTAAAACTTGCTGCAGAGTATGGTCCTTGATGTTCTCTTCATGTTTATTACACTTAGATGAGTTTTTACTCACCGCTTAAAAATGTTCTTTAATGTTTTGTAAAAAAGGCTAACAAAATTTAAATAACATAATGTGTATCTTAAAATTACATTTAAAGATTTCAATTGCTAAAGTGGCAACTTTAGTTATCAAATTATTTTAGAATACTGTTGTCCACTAAGGCATAATCTAACTATTTAATTTGGATGACTCCCTACATATGAAAGCATTCCAAGATTCCAAGAGGGTTTTCGGTGCATTTCACGCAGAAATGTAAGAAATTGTTTTGAAACGTAGCTTTTTTCGAAAAATAAAATATACTTTTCTGGTTTCCATTTCTATTAATGCGAAGAACGCTACAAAAATTCACGAGAGACGATCTGATATAAAGAACTGTCGGGCTTTTTTTGACGTAGTTTTTTCGGACTCAATTTTCGGGAGTCTATTATTACTATCGCTATCAGTCTGCTTACTCGTATTTTGACCTTAAAGGAGTCCACAAAACTTAAAAATTGTAGAGAGAAATATGCTTGGTTCTTGAATTTGAGGATATAGTATGTACATAGGTGCATTTAAGTACATAATTTTTCTAAAAAATTAAATTAAAACAAATTAAGGTAAAGAAATAATTGGGAAGAAACTTTTGTGTGGCACTCACAAATTACACGTTTCAGAATCTCTTTTTACTTAAAATCTCAAGAGATTCAAAGTTTTTATATCAATAAATAAGAACCGTTTATTATGTTTTTCAATTATCCATTAGTTTAAAGTGTCACTTTTGCTGTTTTTGGGACATTTATATTATTGAAATTCGTGTTTAAATCTCATATCTTCCAAAAAGTCTGTTTAAAAATATTTCCTATATTTTAAGATTTATAAATGTAACTTATTTTTTTCGAAAATCATTTTAAATTTTGCCTTAAAAATACTTTTTGGTAAGCACTAAATAAAGTGCTTATAGATATACATTTTATATTTAAATTTCATTATCGAGTTTTGTAAAAAATAAAAAAAAATGACATTTTTGATCATCAAAAATCATCATCAATTTGATCATTTGATCATCTACAAGAGCTGGCACAGAAAAAGAAGATTATTGAAATCGGTCCATTAGTTCTTGAGAAACTTTAAAAAAAAATGAAGGTTTTATGAGGGGTACCCTTCTGGAGCAATACTAAAATATGTTTTTCTTGTAAAAAGAATCCAAATTAAGAATACAAAATTTAGAGAAAATTTAAAAAAAAAACACATATCCTTCTTAAGAACCTGAATATTTGCTCTTTATCTTAGAAACAAATTTTATGAAAATAATTTAAAGCATGACTAAAGTTTTTTCAAATTCTAAATTGAGTGAAAACAAAAATTTGAGTTGTTTTTGACAGCAAACCGCTTTTTGGTGAATGTCGTTAAATTACTAACAAATCTTTAGATGAAATCTTTACTTATACAACATGACCGTATAAGCTTTATGGCTCATATGACCCCCCCTGTGAATATCATTGGTCAAAAGTTGATGAATTTGTGCTGTGTTTTTGGAATAGGGCTGAATATCCGATTCATATTTTGTTCTTGGTCTAGTCTTCAGTTAAAAGTAGTACTTTTAGCAACAAAGTTTAAGGAAGTAAAATACAATTTTTGTTTTCATATACAAAAAATTAATAATTCAAAATATAATGGGGGTCATGTCCATTAACGCAATATGAATAGTTTTGAATTAAAGGGAATTCCTTCGAAAAAATCAAACTAATTATCTCCCAGGGGGGGGGGGGAGGTCATGACCCCTACGACGTAGTACCCGTGGCATGATCGTTAGTGCGTTGGACTGCCATGCCAGAGGTCTTGGGTTCGATCCCTGTTTTTTTTCACGGGTACTGCCTCTTGCGAGGAATTGACAAATTCTCCAAGAGTAATTCGGATTCGGCTTAAAACTGTAGGCCCCCTACATCCCTATCAACAGTACTCGCACACAGGAATGGTTGAGAGGTGTTAGTCTCTAGGCCCTAGTTCTCAAAGGACTGTTGCGCCACCTAATTTATTTTGTATGTTTCAACGAAGAATTTACACATCACATTAGTATTATTGTCAATAAGGCAAGTTCTATGCATGGTTTTATAAAACGCTGGACAAAGGAGTTCAATGATCCCTATATTACTCTTTCTTTGTACAATTGCCATGTTCGTCCTGATCTTGAATATGCTTCGCAAGTTGGATTCCCTATTGAGAAATTCGTAGAAAACCTATTGAATCAGTTCATCACAATTTCATTCGCTTTGCTCTAAAGGGTCTTCCTTGGGATGATCCTTATGATCTGCCTCCCCATGAACATCGTATTCAGCTTCTCTCCATCAAAGGCGTGTTAATAATGACTTAATATTTCTTCTTTAACTCAGTAATGGTGAAATTGATGCACCTTATTTGCTAACTTGTATACCTTTAAATTACCGAGGTGGAGCTCATCACCTGCGTACATTTGATTTTATTTATATTAACTTCCATACAACTAACTATGGGTAGAATTAAGCGCTAAATCTAATAAGCATTTTATATCAGTTGTTCATTGTTGATTTAAATCTTAAGAAAGTGGGATTAAAATTATTGCTTTGAACCATTGCTCCACTATCGTAAACGTCTTTATGTTACCTTTTGTTCTCTAATAGTTCATGTTAAATGTTAATTATGTTTTGTGAGTGTGTTAGGCTTTAATAGTATTATTTTCTTACTAACAACTTACACATGCACTTATGATGAGCTTCTGATCGTAGTTTGAAGCTAACTACTTTCTGAAGTGCAAAGAAAAATATACAGAAATTAGTTTTTCAATTTGTACTTCAAAGTGATACTATCTTTAACACTGACACAATCTCAAACACTTCTTCAGACCGCTTGTACATAACTAAAAATTAGAAATATTTGTTTGCTTTTAAATATATGTATTTATTTCAAATGCAGAGTTTTTACTAGCCGTAATTTGGATTTCCACTGCGAAATAATTTTGAGACGAACTTTTATTTCAATGTTGGAATAGGTATCGGTATGAGTAAGTAGACCAAACGAAAACCACATTTTTAGAGTAATTTTGATTTTCTAACGTAAATCAGTCAAGTGATGTTTATTGCCTGCATACGAATAATTAGCACTTTTATACTTCATAAAATATTAACAAACAGTTTACTTAATCCAGCCCTGTGCATTGAACACGCTGTGAACTCTAAAAGACATATATTGTGGGCCTGTAAAATTGGGTCCTCCGGGCCTATATACGGTACGAGCAGCAGGCGGCGGCGGCGGCGTTGGGCGGTGGGCGGTCTGTTGACTAGAATACAAATATTTGCGTAAGCTCTATCTGAGTCTAAGGGGTGGCATGGGCAGGGCATTTCCAGGCCATCCCAACGGGCAACGGGGAGTTATCAATCCGTTTAAATCGAACAAATTCCGTTATTAATTCACTAGAGATTCAATGACACGAAAATATTCGCATTGAATTTTTTATGCGGATCATTAGACTTGAATTGACAAGTGGTGTTTTCTGATGTGGTATCGGTACGAGTATGGTGAATGCTTACACAAACAGAGAGAACCAAAAGTGCTGAACGGGCGGCGCGGCGGCGTGGCGGCAACATGGAGGATTACATTTTAGAGAAACATAGACGCACAATTCGCTGTATTCTCGTAGGTACTGGGTATACATAACCTAGTAATGTGTGTCCTATAAGGACTTTCAAAAAAAGGTGGGGTGGTGTGACGGCGGCGATTGGGGCTTTTAACTCTTTGAATTACGCTTGCATATTTGATGGAACTAATTGAGGGTAAACTTTTGTGTGGATATTGATTTGTAATTTAAAATTTATTTGCGTAAATGCATATTTAAAAACGAATTCAAACTTTATTAACTATATTGTTGTTCAAATATACACAACTCGGTCCAACTTGAAATAGAAACTTTTTACTTCTCATATAATAACATCTATTATAGTATAGATATATAAAGGGTCATTGCTACATTATATCAAGAGAGTCTATGATATGCAAATAAATCTCCTGTAGGTGCTCGGTCTCGGTTTTGGTATCGATATCGGTACTTCTTAATGCATTTCAAAGTGCTATTTATTCATCCGAAATATAGTGTTGTCGCCTTCCAAACATATATTATGTATATGTACCATAAATTGATATGAAGTTAGCCATTAAGTAAAAATGTATGAAAACAAAGAAGCGCAAGTGATATCAAAAGTGCACTAGAACTTATGGTTAACTTTAAATGGTATGGTTACAAAAACCATATAATGGCAGGCATTGGTTCGATATCGATTGTTTATATGCATCAGTTTACAAAAAGATGGCTATAATGCATCAAATGAAGGACACTATTTTTGGCAATATATACTCGTAGGAACGATTTTAGGGCAGACACATTAACATGTCAAATGACTTGTGTTTTCTATTGACATTGTGTTAGAGTATGGTGCAAGGGGCAAGGCTTTTAGACTTGTGTGTTAATAGTTTGTCATAAATCATTCACAAACCAATATATTATAGGCTGTTTGAGTTATAGCTTGTGAGCTTTTTGGGCCTTGAGCTACTTTATATTAGTAGATAAAGCAGAATTCTTTGAGTTGAGTAAATTTTAGTTGAAAACCAATTTAATAATCTTATATCTTTTGTAAAATAAGCTCTGGGTGTCATATGTGTGGATTTTAGATTTTTATTTCTTTATATTTCAAAAGTAATTAAAATTGTGTTACCCACGAAGCGCTTTTGCTTATCTTCAGGTGGTTAAAGTTTCATAGTATTTGAATTGATTGGATTTTAATATTAAACTGTGCATAGTGTTGTTTGTAGTACCCTTGACGTGATGGTTAGTGCGTTGGGCTGTCATGCCAGAGGTCTTGGGTTCAATCCATGCCTGGAATGGACAAATCCTCCAAGAGCAATTCTTTTCATGAAAAGTGTTTTCTCAAATTAGCCGTTCGGATACGGCTTAAAACTGTAGGTCCCCTCCATCCCTAACAAAATTACTCGCACACAGGAATGGTTGAGATTTGTTAGTCATTAGGCCCTAGTTCTCTATGGACGCCACCCAATTTTATTTATTTATAATGCTTGGTTTTTAAAATTTAATTTAAACAGGACAATTTTATTTTCTTATTATGTTTTTTAAGTTATGAATATTTTTAAGGTTTAAAGAAAGTTGGTTCAAAAATGATGATATCGTACAGTGATATCGTTTTCGTTTTCCGTAGTTGTTGTACATCATCGGTATTTCAAGTAGATCTTGCGCTTGTCTTCTAGTGTTTAAACTACATATGTGAAATAAGTTACTGGAATCTTAAATAGTCGTAGTTTTCAAAAAAATGATGTCATCCTGAATATATTTTCAACATTCAAGAACTTAAAATACAGATGGTTTTTAATAATAATTTTACAGAGGAGAACTGTACATTAACAAGTTTATCTGTATGCGTTTTGAAAGCGGTTTCCTTTTTTGAACATCTTTTGTTGAATTTATTTCCAAATGAAATAAAGCAAACAGCACACCTCGCACTTAGGCATACGTTAGTAATATGCTCATTCCACAGAAAGTTTTCATATATTGTTACTCCAAAGTATTTGATTGATTTAATTAATTCAATGACATCACTCTTTATTGAAGTCGGACATTCAGGATTTATAACGAAAATATTAATTGACTCCTTTTGTTTGTTTGCGGCACGAATATGCATAAGTTTTGGTTGCGTTTATGATTAATCCGAAATCGTGGCATCATCGAGTGACTTCATGACACATGTGTGTCTTTTGCATATGCAAAAAACCCGTAGATAGAGTTTCCCTAATGCCAATTCTGTAAAGGACATCCAAAAGTTTATCGTGACTCAACGAGTCAAATGTATTGCGTAAGTCCACGAACATGCATGACCAATACAATACGTGATTTTAACAGCATTGAATAAATTACCAAAAAGTCTTAACGGACTTTTACCTTTCTGAAAACCATTTTGACTGGATTGCAGCAAGTAATGATTTTCTATAAATTTGTTTAGTTATCTTACAACAATTTCTTCAAGACATTTTTCAATAGCAGGCAAAATTGAAGTAGGCCTATAGTTGCCACTCTTTTTTCCTCCTTTATAGATGGGACGTATAACTAAAGTCTTCAAAATTTTCGGAGTACTCCCTTGTTTCAAACTTCTGTTCACAATTTGTTGAATCAATATGGTGCTAGTAGGTTGGCATTGATTTTAATGTCGCTTCCCTTATTCCGTCAGCACCTGGACTTTTATTAGGATTCACACTTCGAAGTACATATGTATGTATGTATGTATATTATTAATTTCGATTTCATCACCTTGTTCTAAACATAAATTGATTGAGAAAGTTCTTGACAAGGCTGTCTTGATGTTTTTACATTGCAATTCAGCATTCAGCAAGTTTTTCAGTTCGAAACTCATTTATTTCTGGGGTTATCCAACTCTTAAATCAGCGTATATACTTCTTAATTTTGGAAAAGACATTGTTGTATAATTGATCAGCATCATTTCCGGTTTCATAAAGCGCATTCCAGTTCGTTTGTTGCATTTTTGCGATGGTGCAATGCCCAAAAATCAACTTGTCGTTGTTGTTCAAAGATAGTAAAGTTATATAATCATCCAAACATTTAAACTTGATAAACCATATTCGTAAAATTCGACTTTTGGTGTTCTGTCAATTACAATTTAGTTCATTTCGCTTAGCACCTCAAATGTATCACTTAATTCATCTACAAATATTGCATCCATCTTCAGGTTGAAAGCACTTTTTTTAGATTTTGCTAAACTATAAATTGATGGATACAGAGAATGGCCCCTTTCTAAGGATTTTTTTCTTAAAATTTTGTAGGCATGCCGGGTGAGTTTTGTATCAATGCATAAAGCAAGTGCCTCCTCATTGCTGTATGGCCGAACTTGATTAAACTACCTCTGAAATGTCTTAAATTCTTTAGCAGCATAAGAATGCTCTGCTACTTCTTGTATAACATCGGCAACTGTGCGTATTCCACTAGAACGTGGTCTTCCACTCTTAGACTGATGTAGCTGCCATTTGATCAAATTTCATTTTGTTTCAATTTAAAAATATAACTGTATAAAACCTGAATTGAGTCGCAGTTGACTTTTTAGGTCCACTGTACGCCCTGTGTTATGAGAATAGAAGTAGCAATGAAAAAAAATAAATATAAAACAAACAATAAAAATTAGTTTTGTGCCTGCAGTTTTACTTTTAAAGGAAGACTTGGGATTGAACCCAAAACATCTGGCATGACAGTCCTATGGACTTTTTTTTTTTCAAATTCATTTTTATTACTTCAATCTTAAACCTATCTTAAAGCTAGACAAAAATTCATAAAACTAGCCTAATAAACCAAAACTTACAACAAACTTACTGGTCCCATACGTACACTCTAAGTTAAACAATAATACTTAATGCTAATGCCTTTCGGCCCTAAGATCTATTTAACTTCAATTCCATTTTATTTTTTTTTTATTCATTAGAAAATTTCAAAAAAACTAATATCAATATCCTTTTTTATTTTTACTTAAAAACTACTTAAAATAAGGTCCTTAATATAAAACTTAAAGCTAACTAAAACTACCTATTCTACCTATAAACTACTTAGAACTAGAACAACCACAGCAGCAAATCTAACTATCTAGCGTTTTTTGTTTTTCATATTTTTTGTTGTCTTTTTTTTATTTTTTTTTTATATTCCATGTTTTTTTTTATTTTTTTTTTATTTTTTTGTATTTTTCTTTTTTGTATTTTTTTTTGTGCCACCATGCCTATTCTACTTAAAACTAAATCCTAAAACTATACAACAAGTATGTAAGCCGGCCAAGGCTTTAAACCCCATCCCGACTACCCACTATCAAGTGCCGATTGAAGCCACCAAAACTGGTTCTCCTGCTTCACCCTATCAGTTCGGTCCCGTTCGGACACAGCCCTACTGAACAGAAGGAGCTCTGCTCCGTCTTGTGCCATGACGTCCCGATTGTACAGGACAGTCCTATGCACTAACCATCGGAATAAATCATTTTGAAGTCAATGCCTTCATCAAAACATCAATTTTTACTAATTTTGTGTAATTTTCTTTAGTAGATTTTAATTTTTTGAAAAAAAAAAAACAGAATATTGAAAAAGCTGGTCTTGTAAACAAATCTTTTTTATGTAATTTTTGTAATTGTAATTTGTAAATTTCAAATTTTCTTTTTATTCGAAATTTTTGTTGTATCTGAGAATTTTAAAAATTCTGAGAAATACTTCGTAGGTTATAAACTTAAAAGGATATCTGCTACAAAAACGCTCAAATTTGGAAAGCCAGTGGTGGATGCCTGTTTAGGTATAAGAAAAGTATTGAATCCATCTATCAAATAAAGTTTGTAACAATGAATGATATGATTATGCTGCAAGGATGTTTCGCCGGAGAACAACTAAATTAAATACCTTTTTACTTGAATTGTAGTGGAATTGGAATAGAGACTTTACACTTCTTAAAAACTTCTTTTCTAAGTTCGCATCCACCAATGTCATTCTTGGAGGGGATTTCAATGTGAAAACAGGCACAAGAGGAATAGTGGACTGCAACTTGATTTCTACATCGTCGATTATGGAAAGAAAATGTTCAAAAGATTCTACCTGTGACGGTAACTGCACAAAATTTATTGAATTTCTTGATGATATTGGTGCATTTATTCTTAATGGCAGAGGGTTTAGTGACAAAAATGGTGAATATACTTTTGTAAGTAGTAGAGGTTCTTCACTGATTGACTACTGTTGCCCTTTGTACGCAATCTCTAATTTGGTTGAAGATTTTAGCGTAGATTGTGTAACTTACTCAGATCACATGCCATTAATGTACCCTAAAATCTTCAGTAACAGCAGAAAACACCAACCAAAGAGGTATCTCTAGAATAAAATGGTATGACCAAAGAGGTGTTGCTTATAAAAATAAACTCGAGTCACTTGTACTTGGTACAATGACGGAGTACCAACAGAATCAATTTAAGAACGATGCAAAGCAATCAAAAGCTGTATTTATGAAGCAAACGGAGCTCCCATGCAACAAAATGTTAAGTTTGAGCCAAAAAAAACTTAGTTTGATTTAGCTTGTTTTATGGCCAGAAAAAATGCTTTTAAACACCTTAAATCCTTCAGAAAACTAAACCTGGAAATATGTAGTAGAAACTACTATGATGCCAACAAAAAATATAGGATTTTATGTAAAACTAAAAACAAGCTTATTATTTCGTTAGCCTTACTAGGAGTCTTGAATCTGTTCATTCAGCCCGAGAGTGGTGGAAGATTGCTAAGCAAATACGCGGACAGTCGACAACGTCAATAAAAGTAAGTGAATTTAAAATGCATTTTGAAAGCTTACTCTCGCAATCAAATGATTCAGCTAGTATCTCATACGCTCTTCCTCAACGACATGTCCCTAGAGTTAGATTACCCCATTGAGCTGCACGAGATATATTCTGCTATATCTTCATCAAAAGATTTGAAAACTCCTGGTTTTGATGGAATACCATATGAATTTTATAAAAATGCATGTCCATCTCTTATTGAAGAAATACAGAAGTTATTCACTGAGATTCTTGAAACTGCAACGCTACCATAATCTTTCAAAAAATCCATTATATACCCACTGTTCAAGAAAGGAGATACAAATGTTGTGTCAAACTATAGAAGACTTTCATTTATCGATATGCTCTATAAGCTGTTTACTACAGTTCTCTTGAACAGACTGTCAGCTTGGTTAGAAAAAAACATCATCAATGAATTTCAAGCTGCATATAGAACCAACTATTCTACTGTGGACCAAGTTTATACTCTTTCATGCATAATTCAACTTCAACTCTGCCAAAAGAAGAAACACTACGCTTTTTTCATCGATCTTAAGGCTGCTTTTGATAGCATTGACAGGAATGCTCTTATTTATAAGCTATCGACTCTGGGAATATCTTCGAAGATACTAGCTACTATAAAGTCTCTTTATAAGGATACTACTGCAGCTGTTTGGGATGGTTCGAGTTTGTCAGACTTCTTCCTCACAAAGAAAGGTGTTCGTCAAGGATGTGTGCTAAGCTCTCTTCTTTTCGTTCTGTTTTTAAATGATTTTCATGCGGAACTTCCAATCGGTATTGTTTTAGTCGATCTTCAAATTAGCGCCCTCTTATATGCGGACGATATTGTACTGTTGTCAGATAATCCTTTCTAATTGCAACATCTAATTGAAGGTTTTAAGACTTACTGCATCCAATGGAATCTTAAAATAAATCTTGATAAGTCGGAAATAGTAATATTTCGCAATGGTGGAAGAAGAGCAGCGTGCGAAAAATGGTTTTACAATAATTCAGAAATAAAGGTGTCTAATCAATACAAATATCTTGGCGTAGTGTTTAATTACAACATGTCTTGGAATGAGCATCTAACAAACAGATTGGGAGCATCTAAAAATTCCATCAATGCAACGTGGTCGAAACTGCTGCGAGACAATACCGTCCAACACTCAACAAAGTTTAAAATAAACAATGCCGCCTCAAAAGCTATTATGTTGTACTGTGTTCAAGTTTGGGGATACCGCGAATACAACCAAGTCGAAAAATTGCAGCGTTTCTTCATGAAAAGATGCTTTTTACTGCCCGATAATACGCCTAACTATGCTCTGCACATTGAAACAGGTTTACCAAAGGTTTTTCTAACGTCTCTCCAGCTACATTTTTCTTTCATAAGACGAAATCTAAATCTTCCTAATAATAGATTACCCATAGCATTTTATCGAAAGCCATTATAAACAAGAAAATCTTCTGGGCTAACGAATGGTTGAATCTTTTCCATGGATGTTCGTTGGATTTTTCTTTTGACATGAATCTACTTGAATGGCCTAGCTTACATAACATTCTCTTACTGAAAATGAAAGAAAAACACTGGACTGAATTTACAGTTAGTTAGACACAGTCTCAATTTCACGATGAATATTGCAACTTGATGTACTCTGGCATACCGAACTACTTTGATGACTCCAATTCACGTGATGTGATTTCCATAATTTTTAAAGCTCGTTGCGGGCTCCTTAATATCAATGGAAGAACCTTCCAAGGAGATACAGATGGAATATGTACATTATGTAATAAGGATGAATCGGAAAATACCATGCACTTTATTGGAACATGTCCAGTATTCAAAACGTACAAAAACAAATTTCTTGGCAGCGGCAGGCTTTCTCATTCTCAACTTCTCAACATTCTTAATGGCTACTGCTACTCAAACTTATATTACTTTTTAAAAGCGTTAATTAAATATCGCAATCTTATTATAAAAATTAATTTTCATAACATACGTATGTAACTTAATCTACTTACTAAGCTTATATATTTTTAAATTTCCTTTTTAACCTGACAGGCAACTTAAAGTTATTGTCAAAACTAATTTTAAACCAGCAATACCCATTTTTTGTTAAATCTTTTTGAAAATAAAATTATATATCTATCTTATATATCTATCTACCTATTGAATTTTTATAAAAATGTTGTTGAATGTTGAAATATTAATATATACATATGTATGTACATAAAATTTTGTATGTGGTGCAATTACTAGTTTGGAATCAATATCTTTAGTTTTTGCAAAGATATTCGATTCAAAATCAGTTTTTACCAACTTTTAGTTATGTTTTTGACTTCACAAAACAAGTTATTGTAATTGGTCATATTTGCCGAATTAAAAATTTTGACTTTTCTCGACGTTTCAAGGTCCCTAGAATCTAAATACAAGATTTTTACAGAGATGCTTGTGTGTGCGTGTGTGCGTGTGTACGTACGTTTGTACGTTCACGAAACTTTTTTTCGTCTTTTTTATCTCAAGAACCTGTAGAGATATCGACTTAAAATGAATTTTGTTATACAGATAATGAGACAGAAGATGCAGAAAGAACTTTCAAAAAATTTGAGTCTGTGTTTTTTTATTATAGCAATTTCAAACCCAAAATATCTCATAAACCAACAACGTTACCGGCTTGAATTAAATGTTCTATTATATATTGTGACGTAATACCAAATTGATACAATTTTGAGAGAAATCCAATTAACAGTTTTTTTTGCAAAAAATAAAAGCAGAAACAATACATTAATACTAAAAGTTGGTAAAAATTGATTTTCGACTTGAATATCTTTTTAAAAATATCAACTTCAAACAAATTTCATCTTATACATAGATAATATTGTCTTCGACATTCAGTAAATTTTGTATAAAAATCCAACAATCAGTTTTTTCATAAAAAAAATTTACGATTCTCGATATCTCGTGAATTATTGAAGGTATTGACTTCAAAATGATTTTATTCTGCGCTAAACTTTATTTAAAAAAATCCAATCTGTATTTGTTTATAAGAAAAAACTTTCAACTAATAAAATTGTCAACAATTGGTTTCCGACTAAAAATCTCGTTAACAAAATCAGATTTTAAAACGCATTTTTTTTATTTTTTTTTTTTAATACTCAAAATATAGTTGGTCATTTTTAATTAATTTTTTTAAGAAAAATTTAACAACACGAAAAAGTTTTGGGGAAGAAAGAAAGATATTGATTCAAAATTATTTATCTGAAACAAAATATTGTCCAATTTATTTTGTTTAAGTCTTAAGGAAGACAAATCAACAGACGGGAAGTTATTAGTGTGAGTCGTATCTTAGCTTTTTTTATATGTTTTTATTGGAAAAAACGGCTGTATTAAATTATTTCGAAGTCGATATCTCGTCTGGGACTTGAGAGATGTAGGACGAAAAAAAGATATACGTTGCAACATCGAAAATTGTAGCAAACATTTTAAATACATTATCTGCCAATAGGAAATTAAAAAGAGAAAAAATTGCTTTATTGAGTGTTATTCGATCTATGTTACTTTCAGAAGTTACGAGTATTTGAGGTTATTAATTAAGATGCTTATACGTATTTCCGAATTAATTTAGACAACTATTACTACATAATCATTCGAAAAATGTAAAGTAATCTATAACGGATACCCATTTATCTAAAATGTATCATCATTTAAATTTTCAAACAGTTAAATTTAAAATAAAAGCAATTTAAATTTATTCATACACATTACATTACCTTAAATGTAAATTACCAACAACAACAAAAATAAAAGTAGAAAAAAACTAACACAAATTCCAAAATTAATTTGAAATTTCATTTGCTTTATTTTCATATTAAAACTAATTATTTAACATGCTAAAATTATTCCGGTATCGCATATTATATGAAAATAATGAAAATGATTACAATTGCCACATTATTATTTTTCGTAATTAAATGTTATGCCTTTTTTGTTTTAAAACATAAACCAAAAACCTTCTATATTATGTTTTCTTTTTTTTTATAAAAATACAATAGAGGTAAGTAATGGTGAATATATGTGGTTGGATGTTTTTAATACTCTGGATCTGGATGCTGTTAGTAATGTGAACCTCAACCTCAACATGATTTCAAAATACCGTACCAAACGCAAAATAGGATTTGTTGGTTTTATTTTTGTTGTTCATTAGATATTGTTATGAGCACAATATATAAATGATGATTGCATATTAATACATATACTATATAAGCGTATTATAGATAAAATTCCGTACATAAATACTAATTCATTATATTATATTACTAGGCCACTGATCCTATTCTTTGGCCTATTGCAGATAGTAAAGGAACAGTATAACCAATTTATTAAAGGTTCTTTTATAATTTGTGTGTATTTTATATGTTAATACTGAAATATACAATAAAAACTATCAACAAAAATTTTCAACATTGGGAACAATGAAAGAAGCAATGTGTTTCAGACACAAATATATAAAAGATAACATAATTAGGTAATTTAATTCAAGGAAAACCATCAAAACATTGCATTGGTACACCCCGGCGTATACGTAATGTTTTCGTTTTATTGAACCTTTAATTTAGTTGGTTAATTTTATTTTCTTAATTATGTTCTGGTGTTGGGTGAACCTAATTATTTTGTATTTGAAAAGTTTTTTAATATGCTGTACACAAACTACATTGTTTCTTTATCAAATCTTAACATCTTGCTGGTAAAGTGTCGAAGAAGAGAGCAACCCTTTTGGCACGTTAATGGGAATTAAGCAATCAATTTGATGATAATAAGAAGAAAACGATTTTAATTGTTTTCCATCTTAACATCGATGCCTAGGGATGCCTTGTGTCGTAGATAAGGGATATGTTACTCAGGTGGGTTTGTTTTTAGTGCTCTACATTTTTACAGGAATCGAGGTTTTCACATGTCAAACCCCATTACGACAATGGTCTTATGGTATCAGTCAAAACTTTGATGGAAAGCTAATAAAATCAAATACAAAAATATATCTGACTAAACCAGAAATGGAGAAATATAAATTTTAAGTTCTAGAAATAAATTTGTGTATTAAGTAAGTCAATAGTAATGGCCTCAGTCTAAAGGCTATCGAAGGTGCATATAAAGAAATAAGAGCAAGTAAATTTGTACAGTCTACAAAAGCTACAAAGAACGTCACAAACAAACATTACAATATACAATACATCTGCCCAAATGCAGAGTTTGCATCCCTGGTAACAATTATTTTGACTGATACGAATTAATTTTGTTAGAACTACCGAAAAATTTTCTTAAAGTGAAGCTTTAGGTCTAACAATACTACAGTAAATGAATTTAAGAGTATAAGGATCTTTAAAACAATATGATCTAAAGACCTATTATAGGACATTGACCCACATTTATCTTTATTTAATTAAAGATAATTTTGAAAGAGTAGATAATCATTGACACTAGAAGTATCAGCAAAAGCCTTTATGCCTTCTGAGAATAAGAGACATTTACACAACATCAGAATTTCAGAAACATAATTTATATATATAAAAATAAGAAAGACAGGAGGACCCCCATGACTTTTTATCAGGAACACCAAAGATAACTTGGATCCTTTTGGAACAAATGTCATCAACAATAACAAATTGGTTACGGTCAAATAAATATGAACCAAACACTATAATTACCCACTAATTCTATAGGTCTCAAGTTTTCTTAAGAGCATTTTTAAGTTGATCCTACTAAAAGCCTTAGTATCAGTGTATACTGTATGAATTTGTATATTATCATCTAAAAAGTTTATACAGAAGTTTGTAAATTCAACAAAATATGAGACAGTGGATCTGCCATTACAAAACCCGAGTTGGAAATCGCACCCCAGGCCATTTAAATGATTGATAATAATATTTTTTCCAAGACAATCTTATATTTTTGGAATGATAGAAAGTTTAAAAATGGGCCTATAATTTTGTACCTCATATTTTTTCCCAGATTTATATGCAAGTGATATTTCCGAAATTTTCCACTCTTCTAAGAAAATTCGTCAATTGAATAGCTCTGTTAATTTAGCACAAAGGGTATAAGCACAATGAAGCAAAACAATGGGAATAAAGCATAAATTGAGTAGCTTTAGCACATCAGCAAGATCAACTTTTAAGGCTTAATGATAAATGTGATGGAATAGATTTAGGATACTCATCATTTACTTCAACAATACAGGTAGAAGTAAAGGGTGATTTTTTAAAAGCTATAGGAAAGTTTTTCAAAAAAAAAAACACATACAATTCAGAAAAGTGCATGAAATCTTTATTTGAATCGATAGTACGGTCCATATAATTTAATGTTTGAAGATTATTTCATGCAAATGGTGACCTTGACTGCGCCTCAAATGGTCCATCCGCTTAGTCCAATTTTGGCATATTCTTTCCAACATTTTGGTTGGTATCTCACGAATAAATGCTTCAATGTTGTCTTCCAATGCGTCAATTGAATCGGGCTTGTCTGTATAGACATGAGCTTTAACATAGCCCCACAAAAAATAGTATACAGGCGTTAAATCGCACGATCTAGGCGGCCAATTGACCGGTACTAACGTGAAATAAAATGTTCACCGAACTCGCCTCTCAATAAGTCCTTTGTTGCGCGTGCTATATTGCATGTGGCACCGTCTTGTTGAAACCACATGTCATGCAGTCAATAAACCGCACCAAACTGTGACTTTGATGCATTGGTAGCTCTTGCAATGCTTATTCAGCTGATATTCACTCCAAAATCGACAATTCTGCTTATTTTATTTATTTATTTAAAGAAAATAACATATAAAGTAAATTTATAAGTTATTTGTTAGAAAGACATCAGGGCAAAGTGACTATAGATAGATGTCGTTAAGATATAAAAGTTTTTGAGTACAATTGTGTATGTTTAATTATGTTTATGTACATATATTTAAAAAGTATAATTAAATTAGGAAGACGAGAAAAGAACAATTTGCTATATGTAGTAGAACAAATTCATATTTCTTTGAATTTATTGTGTTGTAGTGTGACTTCTTTGATGCGCTGGAAAGATAGGACATCAGATGGATTAAGTACTTCAGCTTTTTGGCTCTGCATATCTTGGATAGAGTCGGTGTTGGTGGTGAGACGGGAAATCGGGCAAATGGCAAAAAAGTGCCAAATAGAGAGAGACTCTCTACAATTGGTACATTCATCAGGCGGGTCGTGGCGAGAGATAGTGCTGACTGGAGAAAAGTGTTTTTCCCACCCTTGTCCGAAATATGGTAATGCACTTTTCTCTGGAAAACTTTTTGTTATAAGGAATGCGGCGTGGCGTGATGGATGGTGTTTTCGCAGAAAGTTCTGTTGCCTTAGCCATATTCTTTCGAGTTCTTCATTTTCAATGGACATGAATACTGCTTATTTACGTACCCATTGAGCCAAAAATGAGTTTCTTCACTGAACACAATGGAAATGGAAGAAGCGAGCGATGAACTTTCTTCACAGAGCACGCATTTTGATAATAAAATTCAATAACTTGCAAGTGTTGTTCGTTTGTAAGACGATTCATGGTTAAATTATAGACCAAACTGAAGATGTTTGACAGTGAAACAAAACACGAAACGTGCGTCAGCTGTTTAAACCCGTGTTGCCAAAAAGATAATAGCTAAAAAATCACACTTTATATCGGGTGATTTTTTTGAGGTTAGGATTTTCATGCATTAGTATTTGACAGATCACGCGGGATTTCAGACATGGTGTCAAAGAGAAAGATGCTCAGTATGCTTTGACATTTCATCATGAATAGACTTACTAACGAGCAACGCTTGCAAATCATTGAATTTTATTACCAAAATCAGTGTTCGGTTCGAAATGTGTTTCGCGCTTTACGCAAATTTTATGCGTTTTTTTTTTTAAAAAAGTTCTCAAGCTCTTAAAAAATCACCCATTATATTAAACAATGTCCTCTTTTCAATGGAGGACAATAAATACATAATGGGTGATTTTTTAAGAGCTTGATAACTTTAAAAAAAAAAAAACGCATAAAATTTCCGTAAAGCGCGAAACACATTTCGAACCGAACACTGATTTTGGTAATAAAATTCAATGATTTGCAAGCGTTGCTCGTTAGTAAGTGTATTCATGATGAAATGTCAAAGCATACTGAGCATCTTTCTCTTTGACACCATGTCTGAAATCCCGCGTGATCTGCCAAATACTAATGCATGAAAATCCTAACCTCAAAAAAATCACCCGATATATACCTTGAAAGTAATCAGCATACATATTAGCGAATTCATTAGGTTCACAGGAAAAGCTCTGATTAAAGGGGATTATCGCAAGAAAATCTACACTTTTGCGCTTTGAATTAATACAATTCCAAAACTGAATTTTATTAATTTGGAAGTCAATATTTTCTTTTATTCTTGAGATATGTAACTCATAATATAATTTTTAGTATTTTTATTTTCCCATTGTAAATTTTGACATTTTTCGAAATTTTAAGGTCCCCAGAATTTAAATAAAACATTTTTAGAGAGATGTCGGTGTGTACGTGTCCGCACGTCCGGTCCATACGTTCAGGAAGCTTTTTTCATCGTTCATATCTCAAGAACCAGTTGAGATATCGACTTCAAATAAATTTTGTTATGCAGAAAATAATACAGAACGATGTAGAAACGACTCTCAAAAAATTGAGTGGGTGGTTTTCTTACGATAACAATTTAAAAAAAAAAAGGCTGGCATGCGACCCACACTGATAATTGCCCATCCCGTCTGTCGATTTGTCTTGCTTAAAACTTTAACAAAATATTTATAACAATATAGATTTTTAGCCAAAAACCAATTCTTAACAATTTTCTTAGCTTTTCTTGAAAGCTTTTATTTATAAACAAATGCAGATTGGATATTTCTAAGAAAATTAAGCATATAACGAAATCATTTTTAAATAAATATGTACCTTCATTTCGAGAATAGAAGATCAGTTTTTACTAATTTTGCGTACTATTTTGTAGATTTTAATTTTTAAGCAAAAAATGATTGTTGGATTTTTATAATAATTTTACTGAAAACAGTATTTTTTATAAGATAAAATTAAGCTGAATTTTTGAATATATTTGAGTCGAAAATCAAGTTTTACCAATTTTTAGTGATGTTGTTTTTAAGTTTTTATTTTTTGAAAAAAAATTGTCAATTCGATTTTTCTCAAAATTTTACCAGATGCAAAAAACTTTTTTTTCGTAGCACACAATTATTTTAGAAATAACATCAATTATTGTTCATAAAATATTCAAATCGATAATAATTTTTTTCAGGCTCTTTGATTAATTAAAAAAAAACGGTAATTGAATTTGTTCAAAATTATAAAAGTTTAGTTTCACGTCACATTATAACGGGTTATCCATTTTGCGGTTTCAAAAAGTACAGGGCTTTAATTCACCATCTGTCAAACTAAGTTGCTAAACCATTTTTTTTTGTGTTGAAAGTCTGACATTTATACGAAAATGGATCGCTTAATTATCACACAACGCATACAAATTTGTTAAAAATTACTACAAAAATGGTGATTCTGACACAGCCACATATCGTGCTTCAAAGTTAGATTATGGTTTACATAATCGTCCAACTACGCAAGCAATTGGCAAAATTGTAAAAAAATTTAAAGAGACTGGATTGGTTACAAATAATGTAAGGCCTGTGTATCATCGTCTCGCTCGTACCACTGAAAATATCGCTGCTGTAAGTGAAAGTGTTGCCGCAGACCCGAATGAATTACGGCACATTATGGTGTATTTTGCATTTGGATCTTGAAGAAAGGCCATTACACGACGATGAAACGACTGTCACCGTCAATTCGGAGCGTTATAGTCATATGATTAACCGAGTTTTTTTGCCTGCTTTTGAAGAATACCACTCGGAGAATATGTGGTTTCAACAAGACGGTGCCACATGCCACACAACTCGAGTGAATATGGCTTTGTTGCAAGAGACATTTCCTGGCCGCGTAATTTCTCGTCGTGGCGATATCAACTGGCCACCAAGATCATGCGATTTGACACCGCTGGACTTTTTTTTGTGGGGCTATGCGACAGACCGTGTTTATGCAGATAAAGCTTCAACTGTGGAGTATTAAAAACCAAGATTTGCAAGTTATGGCTGAGGTACCGCCTAATACGTGTCAAAAAGTGAGCCAAAAATTACCTCAAAAGAATCGATGTAGTGTTTCACACATAATGTCAACGTTAAAACTTTAAAATAAAAAGAATTACATATTATGAAAAAAAATATTTTATATGTGTTTTATTTACCTATACTTTTGAAACCGCAAAATGGATAACCCTGTATATTATAAAAACAATTCAAGTTGCTATCGTTATTGGTTCGTGAGATGTTTTAAGTTGACCAAAACACCCACTCTATTGTTTGTAGAGTCCTATCAGCATATTTCTGTGTTATTATCTGTAGGTATAATAAAATTTATTTGAAGTCGATATCTCTTCCGGTTTTTGAGAAATGGACGTGTTAACGTGCGTACACACGCATAGAAATGTGTACATATCTCTAAGAATCTTTAATTTAGATTCTAGGGACCTTCAAACGTCGAGAAATGTTAACATTTTCAATTCGAAAAATCGGATTGATTACAGTAACTTGCTATGGGAAGTTAAAAATGATATGTACATGTTTTAATAAATATATATTTACAAAAATTTAATTTTAAGGAAAGCAAACTATTTCAAGAGCTTTTACGAGAAGAATTCCAAAATATTGTACGATATCAAAATATCTTATCCAACACCAACAAATTTATCATTATTGTCCTCTTCCTTTACTTATATGTAAAATTTAGTTATGAAAATTGTTTCACATATCAACATTCTCACAACATACTCGTAATATAGATTATATTGTCACTTCGACAAATTATTATCTATTCTTCAGAGATGCTATGTCCATTTCAACTTTCTTCAAAATAATTTGCAAAATTTTCTTCTCCCACTTCAATTAAAACAAAACAAAATAACATTGGACACAAGCTTAGTGCAGATACTCAAGCTTTAATTTTAAATGAATATCCTGAGATATCTTCCTTAATGTATCCTTTCTATTTTGGAATTACTTTGTGGAAATAATTGCGCTGGGCTAGTGTGCATCGATAATTTAGTAAAATTGTTCCTTCTATGGTACATACATACGAGTATATATGGTAGAGCAGATCCAAGGCTCCACTCACATAACGTTGAAAACCGCAACCTTCAAAGTAAGAATATCTATACGAAAACAAACTCTGAAAACTATCACATACAACATGCATTCATAAACTCTATTCTCTATTGCATAATTTACAATTTGATTGTTCTTTTCATCTTACCCATTTTCTCCCAACTTCAACCTTAACCCAAAAGTCCAAAAGAAGTATAGACCCAGCATCCCAATTTAACACCATAAAATCAGAAATTTTATTCAACAAAAACTCTAATTGCACACTTTTGGTGAACATATCTTTGTTCGAAATACCGGATCAACAGAAATATTTAGCCAAAAGGCACTTTTGCTTCTTCTGTACTTTGAATCTGATTCTACAAAAGTACCTATATATGTAGTTAGATATGTTCGTACTGTAGGTACAGTTAATCTACCGTAGGTAAGGAAAAGGGCTGAAGTTTTTGATATGTTTGATAACGTGATAAAATAGGAAGTTTTGAGATATTTTCACTCATTTTTGAATAAACACCAAAAACTTTTAAAAAATAATAACCCTTGACTACGTTTGTTTTGTTTGCTTTAGACATAAAACAAATTAAGTTTGAGGTTATGGTTTCCAATTTTTCCTTACTCTTTGAAGTTAGTTTATTTATTTATTGAATTCGTTAAACAAACTAACGTTAGAACTTAAGACTAATATTACATTTATTCTTAGATTTATAAATTTACAATGCAAAATCAATCAAAAAAAAAAAAATGCTAAACTGAAGTATTGAAAAAATTTACTTTAAATGTTTTACTTTTAACATCAAAGCTTACGGAATATACCAAAAAGTAATACTTGTTGTAAACTGAAATCAATTGGTTGAGGGGACTGTTTTTACCATAGTTCGATCTGCTTGATATAGGACGTAAAGGAACTTGTCTTCTAATACTTGAACGGCTATAAATAAAGTTTAATTGTTCCAAAATTGATGGTGATATGACTGACCCATTGATTAATTTTATAATAAAGCACAGCTGAATGTACTCTCTGTGTTTAGAAATCGATGGAATATTCCAATATTGGTCTTACAAATGATATATAAAGAAGTTTAAGAATATAAGGGTCGCGAAAATCATGTGAAAACCGTTTTATAAATCCGAGTGTCTTATTTGCTTTTTTAATAATATAGTCATAATGATTTGTAAAAGTTAATTTTGAGTCAAGAATAATACCTAGGTCAGAGAAAGTAGAGAGTTTAGTCAAATAAGAAGAGTCTAATTGATAATTGAAAGTCAAAACATTTTGTTTGCGTGTAAAACACATTGATTTACATTTGTCTATGTTTAGTAAAAGCTTATTTATAAAACACCATTCGCGAAAACTATTTAGATCATCTTGTAGGAGTAAGCAGTCGTCAAGTGAGTCAATACGTTTGAAAATTTTAATGTCATCAGCGTAAATTAAAATAGATGAGTGTTTTATAATAGAAGGTAAGTCGTTAACGTTCAAAATAAACAGTAAAGGTCCTAAGTGGCTACCTTGTGGTACGCCAGAGTTGGTATAAAAATATGATGACCGCTCATTCCTAAAAACTACGCTGTATGATCTATTATATAAGTATGACGAAACCCAACTAACAAATTTATCGTTAAAGCCTTGGGATTTAAGTTTGGAAGTTAATGTTTTATGGCACAATTTATCAAAGGCCTTACTGAAGTCTGTGAAGACACAGTCAACTTGTTTCCGTTTTTCAAACTAATCTAAACAAAAAGAACTGAAATGAAAGAGGTTAGTAACTGTTGACTTATTTTGAACAAAATCATGTTGACTGTCACAAATTATAGACTTACAATTAAACGATATGACTTTCCAAATAATGGACTCAAATAACTTAGGGATGACGGACGGTTTTGCAATGGGACGATAATTTTTTATTTCATTTTTACTACCCTTTTTATGTATCGGTGTTATGTATGAACTCTTCCAAATTTCAGGAAAAACTGAAGATTTAAGCGATTCATTAAAAAGAATATGAAGAGGATAGGATAAATATGATGCGCATTTTTTCAAAATATAAGAAGGTACACCATCTGGAACAGGGCTATAACAAATGTCAAGTTCTGAAGCTTTACGAACGATATCATCTTCAGAGATCCAAAGACTAATTGAATTCAAATGAGGGAAATTTTGTGAGAGGGCCAATAACTCAGGCGTTTGACAGGAGTTCGCTACTTCGAAAGCATCTTTGAAAAAATTTGCAAACATATTTGAAATTTTTTCAGAGTCATGGCTAAGTTCGTTGTTGAATGACATGCAGTTTGGATACCCGTCAGTATTTCTCTTACTATTAACATAGCTCCAAAAGTTTTTTGGGTTGTTTTTTTATGTCAGTTTCGGTATTTAAAATAAAGTCATTATAAAGAATATCTGAATAGTCAATAAACATATTTCTTAGCTCATTGTATATTACCAAGTCATTATCAACTTTTGTTTTATTATATTTAATCCAGGCCTTGTTTCTTTTATTTTTTAAGTTTTTTAGGCAAGAGTCAAACCATGGAGGAGATTTAGAAGTATTGCGCGGTTTTCGCAATGGTGTGGTCTCATAAAAAAAGTTAAAGAGAACACAGTAGAATTTAGAGCACATAGCATTAATGTCACAGTTCTCAAACAAATGATTCCAGTTAACATTACATAACTGGTTGAAAAGTTCATTAAGTCTGCATTTTTTAAAGTTAAATTCAAGATTTTCTTTGGAACAATTAGGAACATTACATACATTTAAATTAAAAGATAGGTCTAATGCTGGGTGATGTCGGTCTTCTTTGACAAGTAGGGTATATCTTTAGCTTTTGAAAAAAAGACAATGAACTCGATTCAGATGCAGAGACTGGATTTAAATATGTAAAATGAAATAGTCCAATTTTAAAGGAAATACTTAAAGCTGTTTACTCTAATAGTCTTATTACACAATCTAACACGTCAGGTTTTTGAGATACAACCTTTTATAATTCAAGGAAAACCTTATATTAGGCTTTTTGAAGCTATGTATGTTATTCCTCATGACAAAAAACCAAAGTTAAAGAAAACGCCCTTATGAGAACCTTATGGCAATATGAGAAAGCCAGCTGGGAAGGCTTCTTCAGGAACTTTAACTGGTCACTATGCTTCTGTGCCACTATGATATGATAGTGATGTGGATTCCAGCGCAGATATGGTTACAAGCATAATTCACTGTGGAGTGAGGAACTTTAACCCCAAAAAGGGTAAAATCTATCAAACCCAAAAAAAACTCATGGTTTGACTCGATGTGTAAAGAGGTTTTTAGGATCAAAGATGTAAGTTTCCGGATTTATAAAGCCAACCCCACTGAGGAAAACCAGAATAAGTTAAAACAAGCTAGAAAGACTTGTAACGGACAAATTCTACGCATTAATATTTTGCATGACTAGAAATTACGGCCAATTTGCTTGCAGCAAAGTTTTTTGTTAGTTCGAAGCTGCCAATGAGTAACATGACTCTTCCTGTACTTGAAAGCTGGATTCTATGGGAAGAATCCTCTTTCCCAATCGTACAGTTGCAAGAGTACTTAAAGATCTTTACCTTCACAAATCCACTGGCCCAAATTGTATCCCCGCCACATTATTCTGAAGAGGTGTTCTTCAACGCTGGCAAAGCCACTGCGTAAGATTTTCCATCTGCCATATTCTGCAGGTTTCTTTCCGAGTGGATGGAAAACAGTATTTGTCCAGCCTGTTCCTAAAAAAGCTGAATCCTTCTCACCCTCTAACTATCGTCCAACTGCACTTACTTCCCTTCTTTCAAAGGTCATGGGAAAGATGTTCAATTTTCAGCTAAATAAATATCAAGAAAGCTTCTTAATGACTGGCAGTATGATTTTCGTAGCAATAGATCCACTGGTGAACTCATGGTTTATGTCACCAAACTGTGGAACAAATCTTTATATCGTTTTGGAGAAAATAAGATTATTGCTTGAATTTGGCATCAAGCTCTCTTATCAGAAATGCGTGCTTTTGGTATTGATGAATCTCTTTTCTGTTGGGTTAGAAATGACATTATATTAGACGAGTATTGGACCTTGCAGCGGTTTCATGGCTATCATTGTTTCATAGATATGTTCACCAAAATGTTCTAGTGAAATAGCCAGTTGTATTCCTCCTCTCAAACAATTCAACCGGAATACCCGTACTTCTAGAAATGCTCATCAGTTAACTCTTGAGCTTAACTTCGGACGTACTGTTAGGTATAGGGCTTCTTTCTTTAGCCACACTACACGAATGTGGAACGCTTTACCAAGCTCAATATTTCCCATTCGTTACAATGTGCAGATATTCAAAACCAAAATGCATCGGCATCTTCTTTCTAATCCTGTCCTCCCTTTCTAATTGCTCGCACTATGTTTAATCATTGTAAGGGTATTCATAACCCCTTAAGTTAGAATTCATAAATTTGTTTTCTTTTTCAATAAAATTTGTGATGATTTTTTAAATCTACAATCCCTTACTTCAATATTACGTTTAAAAATTTGAAAAAAAGTCTTCATTTGTGCTTAAACGGTTCTTAGAAGAAAAACGCAAAACGGTTTAAAAGAATTTTTCGATCTTATTACAAATTCGTTATCTTGAGGTTAAAACTTACAGTTTTTGGAAAATATTCAAAAAAGTATAAAAATAATTTTGGGAACGGGCGATTCTGAAAACTAATTCTAAAACGAATTGCTCAAAAACATAAAGGAGAAAGATAAAGATGTGAACTATGCGAAATCATCATACAATTTATTGTTGTCTTGAGCATTTTTAAATGGGTTAATTTAAAAGACCAACCATAGGCATCACCTCTGAATTAGTTAGAGAAAGTGCCACAGCTGGTTATCGTTTTGATGACCATGAAATTGCAGCACCTTGTATCGTAACAAACATAACCTCTTGTTGACTTACGCGAGCAGCCTTTTAAACTACCCATTTGCCTTTTATCGGATGGTTGTTTTTCGGTAGGTCTACTGAATTCCATGCATGGTTCGAATGGAGAGAATCAAATCAAGATTTAACATATAGCATCTTTAATTGCAACTGTAAAAATTACTTATGGACCTCTACGATCCATAAATTAACTAATGGGCAATATCGAAGCTAATAGCAATTTTTTGTATTACCATATTGAATAGACGGTAAGCCTTCGATTTTTACACAGATGGTTCAAAAACAAATGAAGGGGTTGGTTGAGGTGTGTAATCTGAACGACTGAAATTAAGTCTCTCATTCCGCCTTCCCAATCATTGAAACGTGGTATCATACGTATTTTCTCAGTTAGTCAGGCCACTATCAAATCTCTGGAATTTGTCTCTAAAAACTCTATACTAGTCCATAACTGTGGATAGCCTCTTATGGCTGTGTGCGGGGGCATAGAGACATTCCAGAAGGTTGTAAGGTAGATAAACTCGACCACATTTGGCTAATGCTGGCATACCAATCGCTACATATAAACTATTGCTAATGCAAGACGCTATGAAACTGGTTTTTTGTGGTATCACAATGGGCCATTAAACTAGCCTATGTGTGTCCTACACCATCACGGACAGCCACTTTAACCTACCCTAAGCCTTCGATTCAGCACTGTACCCAAGAAATATACATTGAACATCGAGTTTCTTTCTTTTTTCGCATGGGATATGCACCATAGCCTTTCAACCAAACACTCGCAACATTTTCAGATCTAGTTTAAATTTTGACCACAATTCTTCAGGTGTTTTTGGCTTTTGACCTCTGTAGGGGATCCGATTCAAAATATATGCTGCGGTTGATGCTGCTTCTGCCCAAAATCATTGTTCGATTTTTAAATGATCCATTATCATTTAAAAGGTAACAAAGGCTAGCGCTACCAACTTTAAACCACAAACAAAATAACCCTATACTTAGGCACCAATGAACTTAATTACTTTGCAGGTCTGGTTATGGCAACCCTTTATATTTTTGTAATATTTAGAAATGGAAGGATTTAAAAAAAAGATGTACAGTTAGTTTTGAATATTAAAATGGAACTGAAAAAACCGAGTTGGGTAAAGCATTACACTATTTTGGAAATGTTAAGAAATCTTTGTATTCCAAAGTATTAAAATTCTTTGTGTGTTGAATATTACACGTCCACCATAATTTCCTGGTGTCAAAAGACTGACTGACTGTACTCGAATTCCAGCTTGAAATGTTCTCAATTTCCATGCTTCATCTCCACCAATTAAATACAATAGCTCCTATCATTTCGGTCTTCGGTGTCTTCCGCAGTAATTTAAAAACAAAAGATCGTTCTAGCGAAGGGAAAGAGATTAGAGAAAAGGAAAACCCAGAAAAGAATTGAACAATATTAAAAAAAAAAAATAAAAAGAAAAGCCAAACAATCAAGGATATTTTGCTAAGGACCTTCTTCTTCATCTATTGGTGCATTCTGCCGGCTTCGAGCTTTACCATCGGAAGCAGTAGCAGTGGTGTCAGTCCAATTGTACACTGCAATACACATTACATTCAGCAAAGCAAGCTATATAGAGCAACAATGATGATACAACTTAATTGAATTGTTTACTTGAACCCTGGTAGTTCATGGTTTCGCTTGATGTCTCTATGTCTAGTCCTTGTGTGATAAGGATATTTCTCTGCATTTAAGATTCTTGATGGACATAACAAGTGCAATTTAGAGTGTTCAGAAAGAGTGGACACGGACAGACAGCAGCCAGAAGAAATACAGAAAGTTAAAAGAGTGTAGGTAAATGTTGAAGTGTAATTAACTTGAATGGAGACACTTAGTGCACATCAGAGGACATCCGCTTCGTCCTTATGGTATTTGTTCTGTGTTATGAGAATCTTTGTACAATTTTCACAATCATGCAAAATATCCTTGAAATTTGTTTACCAACTATAAGTACAAATGCATTTGTTGATCCTGAAAACATGGCAAACAATTTGCGCAAAACTACTGTCTCAAGTGCATGACTTGGGTAAACTACAACTACAACTACTGTTACGAATGTGTCATCGCTCGTCGTCCTCGTTCACGTCCTTGGTCGTATGGATAACAACTTTTCAAGACAATGAAATCATAATTATCCTTGAACATGAATTGAACATACTCTGTTTCTCAGTCTGTATAAAAAGTAGGTATATACATACTCGTACATAATCAAGGAAGTTTGACTTCCTCCGGGGGTCCCCCCTCAATATCCCAACTGCATGAAGGAAGCTCATCTTTCGACTTCTTAGCTTCTTTCATTTTATAGCTCTAAGGCCGAAGAAGATTCTTACATAGTTTGTGGTGTTGGAGCGGTACGTGATTGAATTTTTAAAACCGACTCAACTCCTCGGTTTCATTAAATCAAAATGAACTGTGTTGTCTAATGGAAAGAAGGATCACGAGGAAGTTAATTGAATTTTTTCGTCCTTTTTTATTTTATATCTAAAGTTGAATAGCAAGATGGTTTGTATTTATATTGTTTTTGTGTTTTGTAACTTTTTTCTTTTTTTCTGAGTGCGGTGCGCGGTAGCGAACGCGAAAATAAAGTACTGCCAACAAATTTTATTTTGAAGTTGAGCGGCGGCGTTGGTTTGAATAGAAGTTGCAAATAATACGCAAGTATAAGAGTTGAGCCATGGAGAGGGAATACAAACAAAAATTGTATAAAAGTTTCGGTTTTAATTAGAAAAGGCAAATTCCAAGGAGAACGGAAATATGTACTCGAAATGGCATAATTACTTGAAATTCAACTGACCTAATTTTAATTGGAATGAATTCCTACGAGAGCTAATAAATTATGTAAAATATTGTGTTTTTATTATTTTTGTTTGATGATTGCAAATCCTTGCGGTAATAATATTTGGTATAAACTTAAGTTAGAATAGATTTAGGACTTTTTTGAAGTTTGAATCAATGTCAAGCGAGTATAATAAACATTGACTTCATATACAATATTGGAAAATGTTTTAAAAAATATGTGACAATATCTTAAAGAGTCCTGATAGAGTATTATAATTTATGTTTGAAAAAATGTGTGTCTTATGTTTCTATCCATTGTTTAATCATTTCAACGAGTCTCTGAAATAATTTGAAATTCCTAGATCTTTGAAATTATCTTATTGGTGACATCTGTCTAATATTTTGTTTATTATTCAGTTGTTTGCGCCCATTTTACGGTAGATGTATGGTGACCTTTTACAGTCGGCTCTTTAATGTTTGGTGGCTAAATTTGAGACGACCGGTTTAGTTAACAATCAGTCAACACCCGTACGTTCAAGGAACGCAAGATCGGCCGAGAACATCGCCGCGGTCCGTGAAAGTGTACAGCAGAACCCGAGGCAGTCTATTTCTCGCCGTGCACAAGAACTCAGCCTTTCGCAGACTTCAACTTGGCGAATTTTGCGTCGGGACTTGGGCCTACACCCGTATTAGATCCAACTGACCCAGGAGCTTAAAATTCATGACCAAGACAATGCCGTTTGTTCGCTAAATGGGCTTCAAATCGTTTGGAAGATGACCCCAATTTTGGCCGAACAATCATCTTTAGTGACGAGGCGCATTTTTGGATGAATGGCTGTGTTAACAAGCAAAATTGCCGTATATGGGACGACACCAACCCACGCGAGGTTACCGTTTGGTGTGGATTTTGGGCCGACCGGCGGCGCGGCGGCGGCGGGCGTAATTGGTACGTACTTTTTTGAAAACGACGTGAGTGAGGCGGTCACCGTCAACAGCGAGCGCTGCATAACGATGACAATTAATTTCTTATGGCCCTAATTGACTCATATGGATCTAGACGACATGTGGTTCCAGCAGGACTGCGCAACGTACCACACAGCAAACGCTACGATTGACATTTTGCATGAACGATTTGAGGGTATGGTTATCTCTTTCAGGGGTGATGGGAATTGGTCACCAAGGTCATGCGATTTGACCCCGCTAGACTTTTTCCTGTGGGGTTTCTTGAAGTCGCAGGTCTATGCAAATAAACCAAAATCGACCGATGCCCTGAAGGTAAACATAACACAGGCCATCGCTTAAATTTAGCCGGATCTATGCGAAAGAGTCATTGAAAATTGGACCACGCCGAGGCGGGCATTTGAAGAATGTCATATTCCACACTTAATGGCATACATGCGCCTTTTAAATAAAAAAATAATTTTGTTAATACCTCACACACAGCATGTTTTATTCCATTTCAACATCTACCCGCCCTTATTAAAAAAAACTTTTAGTCCTATAGTGAAATTGTCTTCTATTCCTAAATTATTCGAATTCCTGGTCTGTGACATAATTTCTTTAAATTGTTCTTCTGTTATGTGTAAAAATCGATATGGGTTTGTGAATAAAATATCTACATTCACTACAATTGTCTACCTTTTGTTTGAATGCATTTAAAAAACACTCTCAAGTTGATTGCATCTTTAAGGACTAACAGCTCTATTATGGTTATCAAATATCAACACGATATTTGATAATAGTTGATAATTATCAAAAAAATTAATGAATCGATATTATGGTGATCAATTATTAATATTCTTGATAAATAGTGAATTAAAAGATCTATTGTGAATAGCTTTATTGATAAACTCGGTATTAAGGCTATCAAACAAATTGATACCCATAAAATATTCTATCAGCTACAAAATCTTCGTTGATAAATGTATCAAATATTCGTAAATGGTAAAGAATTGTAATTTAAATACGATTTATAAAAGTTTTTTGTAGTTTTTATTGAATATACAAATTGAAGAACGAAATGCCTTCACTAGAATTGTTGTTTGAAGGCAATTGTACTGAGGAAAAGGTTTATTGTGCAAGCAAAAATAAACAATATTACGAGATGCTTCAAACCCACTGGACAAATTAAAAATTCATGAAATTCAAGAGAAATTTATTTAATAAAAACAACTTACATTATTCCGCCGAAATTATTTATAGACCAAAACACAAGAACTCAACACAAATGACAAACGTCAAACACCAAACAAAACCTATTCACAATCGTATATTGATTAGTATTCCCAATGGGTGAAAAATTATCATTTGATACTCATAATACCAAATTATCAATCAATTGATAGAAGTTATCAGTTATCAAATAATTGATAGTTGATAGCCATAATAGGGCTGTAAGACTTTAGCAAAGGCATTTGATAAATTAAGTCCTGAAATACTTTTTAATAAATTAGTGAAGTTGAATTTAATGACAATTTCGTTATGTGCATTTTGTCATAACTTAAAGATGGATATTATAGCGTCATGTTCAGGAGTAACATTTGATGTCCATTTAAAATCAATTCTGGAGTACCTCAAGGGAGTCACTTTGGCCCATTGCTGTTCATTTTGATTATTATTGATTTGACTTCTTCTGTGAATAATTACATATCGCTAACCTGTTTTGGAACCAAATTTGAAAGACCACCTGCAGAAAACAACACCCTATATATAGACATAATTTTTTTTAAGAACGACTTTATCACACAGTTAAACATTTACATATTTACTCATGTTACATTCACTCAATTGTCATTTATAATTTGCACTCAATAGTTTGCATTTTTTTTTTCATTTTCATTTCATTATTTTATACAAGTCATTCGTGATTAAAACAATGGCGGATCCTGGGGGGGGGGGGGGGGTGTCGTAGGGGTCATGAACCCCCCCTGGGAGATAATTTGTTTGCTTTTTCGTAGGAATTCCCTTCAATTCAAAACGAATCGTATTGCGTTAATGGATATGACCCCCATTATATTTTGAATTATTAATTTTTTGTATATGAAAACAATATTTGTATTTTACTTCCTTAAAATTTGTTGCTAAAAGTACTACTTTTAACTGAGGACTGGACCAAGAACATAATATGAATCGGAAATTCAGCATAATTCATCAACTTTTGACCAACTGACGATCCAGGCGGGGGGGGGGTGATATGAGCCATAAAGCTTATACAGTAAACATTTCATCTATAGATTTATTAGTAATTTAACGACATTCACCAAAAAGTGGTTTGCTGTCAAAAACAACTAAAATTTTTGTTTTCGCTCAATTTAGAATTTGAAAAAACTTTAGTCATGCTTTAAATTATTTTCATAAAAATTGTTTCTAAGAAAAAGAGCAAATATTCAGGTTCTTAAGAAGAAACCTTGAATAAGAGATCATCAATTTTATATTAAGTTGCCTTTAAATTCTATTATTAAATTTTTATTATTAAATTTTTTTGACACACATAAATAGTGAACATTGAAGTGATTTTTACTGGCGACATATAGGAACTATATAGCAAGTTTTGCTTTAGTAAACAACTTCGAACTAGAGCTTTCAATCAAATATGACTTTACGACGGTTCCGTCCGTCTGTTTGTCTTTCCTGGCTCTTACAGACCAAACAGTTGTGTTGATTGAAATTAAGGTTTTCGGGCGATTAGCGTAAGGTGTTTTTTTCATTTTATTAATACGAAAAATAACATCAGTCCCCATGCAAATTTGTTGGTTAAAACATGTGATTTTTCTTAAACTTTCTCTAAATTTTGTGTTCTTAATTTGGCTTCTTTCTACAAGAAAAACTTTATTTTGTTTTTAACTTTTCTCAAGAACTAATGGACCGATTTCAATAATCTTCTCTTTCGGTGCAAGCTCTTTTTGATCAAATTGATGATGATTTTTTATGATCAAAACATTTTTTTTTTTAATTTTTAAAAAAATATTAATTTTGTTTACAAAACTAGATATCTCAGAAAGAGGTCAACATTTGTTGACGAAATTTAAATGTAAAATGTACATATATTTATAAGCTCTTTATTTAGTGCTTACCAAAAATATTTTTAAGACAAAATTTCAAATTTAAAATGATTTTCGAAAAAAAAAATAAGTTATTCTAGATTTTTTGACAAATAAAATGGCATTTAAATTTTTGAGAAAAACTTATTTTGCAGTACATTTTTAAATCTTAAAATATAGGAAATATTTTTAAACAGACTTTTTGGAATAAATTAGCAAGTTCTTGCGACCCAGTCGTGCATTTTCATTTATTTCAAAATTGGTTTTCTGTTGAATACAAAAGATATTAAAAAATTAAATGAATCTACTTTTGAAGTGAATTTGCTTTGGATAGATACTCTAGAACTAATATTTAAACACAATTTCAATAATATAAATGTCCCAAAAACAGCAAAAGTGACACTTTTGTAAAACTAATGGCTAATTGAAAAAACATAATAAACGGGTCATATTCATATCTATTGATATATGTACAAGCTTTGAATCTCTTGAGATTTGAAGTGAAAAGAGATTCTGAAACGTGTAATTTGTGAGTGCCACACAAACGTTTCTTTCCAACTTATTGGTTTACCTTAATTTGTTTTAATTTAATTTTTTAGAGAAATTATGTATTTAAATGCGCCTATTTCCTTAAATTCAAGAACCAAACATTTTGCTCTCTAAAATTTTTAAGTTTTGTTGACGCCTCTAAGATCAAAATATGAGTAAGCAGACTGATATCGAAAGTAATTATTATAGACTACCTACCTACTACTAATTGAGTTCGAAAAAACTTCGTCAAAAAAAGCCCGACATTTCTTCAGAACAGATCCTCTCTCATTTTCTGGATTTTTGATTTTTTTTAGCGTTCTTAGCATATATAGAAATGGATACAAGAAAAGTATATTTTATTTTTGGAAAAAAAGCTACGTTTCAAAACAATTTCTTACATTTCTGCGTGAAAATTTAGAAAACTTTTAGAATCTAGGAATGCTTTCATATGTAGGGAGTCATCCAAATTAAATAGTTAGACCATACCTAGCTGGACAACAGTGTTCTAAAATAATTTGATAACTAAAGTTGTCATTTTAGCAATTGAAATGTGTAAAGGTTAGGTTAATATACTCGTACACATTATGTTATTTAAATTTTGTTAGCCTCCTTTACAAAACATTAAAGAACAACAAGCGGTGAGTAAAAACTTATCTAAGTGTGTGACCCCCCCTGATGAAAAGTTTGGATCCGCCCTTGGATTAAAAGCTTGAGCATTAAACATGTAACCCTTTTTCCCTATTCCTAACCTTAAAACATATACACAGTAAAGTACTATTTGAACAATTAGGTACACAGTTAAATTAAATTAAAATCAAACACCTTATTATACACATTTATGCACTAATTAAATACACACTAGAATTAAATAAACAGTTTAAATCTTTAATAAAATCAAAAGACACCACCAATTCTTCCTACTTCCTGCTATTCCTCTCCAGTTAACATTTTTAATAAATTATGACTATACGTTGAATTCGTAACGTGTAAATAAAAAATATTTGGTTAACTTTTTTAAAATGTATTTACGAAATAATATTAGCTTGAAATGCATTGTTTCTTTTTGTAGAAATACGTGAAAATAAGGCTCTAACAAAACTGTACTGATGGAATTTATAGTGATAGCTTTAACCAGCTCTTAGAATTATTTAATTTAATTTACTAGATCGAAGGTAAATTCATAAAAATTTTCTATACTTAGTGACTCTACGAATGACAATCTCAATCCTGCAAGCCTTAAATTTAATTTGTTGTTGCTATAAGTAGTTGAAATTACGTTAGTTTTGAGTTTAAATCTAAGCACAAAATATTGAAAATTTAAAGTATTTAATAATTATAAAATACATCTGATACATTTTCCATTAAACTGTTTTTGGAAATGATTTGATCTTTAAAATGGTTAGAAGAAAAACTATGATTTTTGGCAATGAACTTTTTTAAATATGTCTTTTTTAACCTTGAGTATGTCATTTCAACTTTCATGGTATCTTAAAAATATTATCTTCACCCAATCCAATAGAGGTTCAAGGATTTTGCAATGCGGTGTTAGAAGATTACTATGCCTTTTAAATTTAAGTGGCAAGTTATATATCTATAGTTAAATGTTGACAGTCTTTTTGTTGCCTATCAGGAAAAAAAAACATTCCCTTACGAGGATTTAAATGGCATCTTACTTTGTTCTCGTTTTCTAGTCACATTTTGAGTGATTTAAGTTAATAAATAAAATTGCAACAGCCTAATTTTCGAGTAAGTAAGGCTCAGTCACATCGCCAGCCCAATAACCATGAAAACTGAGAAACTTTGAGGATGGAAAAGGATTTTTTGATTTTTCAAATATTTTCAAAGTACCTATTAGAAAAAGGACTTCTTTATGTTGTCTATAATATACTAAAGATAAATTTTCAATGAAAATCCGGATAATTTTAAAGTATTTTACAGACCTTATCAGACACAACGTTGCTGGTGATCGACTGGCTTGAGTTAACTGAACTTTAAGTACGTATACAAAATAAGGTGAAGTGTTGTTTGTGGAAAGCCTTATACCAAATATAGACGAGAAATCCACAAACCTGGGTTTCGTCAACACGAACTATGCATGCAAAATGCAAAATGAGACATTGGATTCAGATTTAAATCATAGTCCTGGAAGCGTAGCAAAATCAACTTTATTTTGGCTCATCAGTTTTCAGTTTTAAATATCAAGTTTGATGATATTACGCTTTTTTTTCAAAAGTTATAAAAACTTGTTCTACTTTTCAGTGACATATACCACAAGATAACCAGGCAACAACAAACAAAAAACAAGATTTTTAGCTTCCAAAAGCTGGCTAACATATGGATCTCCATTTCATTTCTGTGAAAAAAGGGGAAGGAATTAATAGGAAATTCACATTTGTTGCAAAAAGACAGGAGATTTTTATAAATTAATGCCATAGTATCTGTCAAAGTGCAGATATGAAGGTGAACATTGATACTGTTCACCTTCGTTAAGATAATCATCTACATAGTCGTACCTAGGGGTTTTGGCAAGCATCTACACCGCTCTGCACTCATGCCCTCATCATCATTATAAGCTGGAAAATAGTAAGCAACTAGACATAATTTATATCGTCAACACTTTATCACACCAGAGTCTAATGGATACAAATAAAACACTCATCCATGCAAATATTTAAAAAATATAGGTACTGTCTTACAAAAATCTTAAAGAAACGCTAAACCATTTATGCTAAAACGGTTTTCAATGCCAAGAAGGTAAAACGGATTAAAAGTAACCAATTTATTGTTCAAACATAAAAATAATTCTTTTGTAGCTAAAATTAAAGTTTGGATTCGAAATCAGCTCCAAAACGTATTGTTCAAAACTTTAAAAGTATTAAATTCAAGGGTTGCTTAAAACTTCATATAGAGTCAAGTAAGGACTCATGACTAACGATAACTTCCAGGAACCCAATCCTTTTTAGAAAATGGAACCACAATATCCAAATAAGATTATTTATCCATTCTTGTAAAAATTTTTGAATTTTTTGAAATAATACAATTTTTATTTTAACAAATTGTTTTTCAAAATAATAAAACATTTTATTTGCTATTCTGCTGTATTAGTGTAATCTTTTATTTTGTTTGCCTATTTACAATTTGTTATTACATATTCTACAATTAATCACAATAATTAATACTTAAGTTTTAATCTCGTTCCATGAAATTCTTTACTTCTTTCATGTCTAAGTTCTTTCTTGTATACCTAGGTATTCAAAAAATTTGTAAGTTATTGTTTTCCAAAGTGTAGAATATTCTTATAAATATTCTGTTGCTTTGTAGTTTGAGATTTCCGCCACTATTTGATTGCAATTTTGCTCAAAACCATACTTACCTACATTTTTCACAAACCATATGCAAAAAAGAGGGATATTAAGCTTTTAATATACTTTCATTTTTTTGCGGAATTCAATAACCGGAAGTCAACATTATCACAAGTCTCCCTTATATTGGTCAAAAGTTTAGTTAACTCTTCTTTTATGAAAGACTTTCGCAAAATAATACCTTGGCTGACAGTTTTCTGCTGATCATTGGAAATATAAGCGACAACATTTCGAAATAAATTTTCATCCTTAAAAATAGTATCTTTATAATGTACAATGGTGTAAATTAAGTTATTTCGTGTTTCAAAATATTGAACCAAAAGAAAAGCTTCCTCCAGTCCTTCTGCTTCTATCACTGCATCCTTTTCCTCACACTAAAATAAATTTTTGAAATAAAACAAAATTTTAGTTTAAATCGAACCCGCATTAATATTACCTTTAACTTACCAAATAATTTTGGACTAAGGTGTTGCTAAGACACTCCATTTTATCAAGCAGCTGCTGTTCGGAGTCCAAAACGTGAAGCAAGGCAACTGGAGCTTGTGAATTTTCTTTCTGCAGCATGAAATGTTTTCTATTGTTGTCAACTCTTTCGATAAAGACTAGTTTCTTGCAGCTGACGGTTATCAATTGAACCTTACTATCATCACTAAGATGATGAACTAGACACCACAAGTTCGCTTCCAAAGGTTTCAATTCAGATGTAAGACTTTTTTGTGTCATCAATAAGCGTGCCCGTTCCATTTCGACTGCTCTTAGATCATCTGAAGCTAAACGCACTATGCCAATCAGTTCTCGCCGTTCTTGATTGAACCGAATTCTTCGATCGACGTAAGCCCCATTAATATCACCAATCACCTCAACCGAATGTATGACAAAATATTCGTTGTTTGAACCTTGAGTGACTTCAACAAGGAGCCAAGACAAACGACAGGGCATTTTTGATCTTTGTTTGCCCAAACTTTTGATCATTTTCTTAATTTTGTGTTGAAAAATATTTGAACCTTCTGACTGTTTTTAGATTGAGCTAAAGACTGAATGACTGCAGTAAGAGGTCATACACATATATCGGTTAAAGTTAAGGAAAGAATAAGCCGAGCTGGACATATGTAAATTACAATGATTTAAAAAAAAGGAGTTACACATTTCCAAAGACGCGTTTTTGAAAAACCCCATACAAAATTCCAAGAAAAAGCAATAAAGAGAACCATTAGCGTTCGTTTCGAATGCTTCTTGGTTTGCAAAATTAGTTAAAGCTAGTCTCAGTAAAAGATAGAGGTATAAAAACGCCAGCGATTCGGAAAACTATATTAAAATAAAACAGGTAGGTAGCTTATTAAAAATGTTCCTGAAGTGTTTAAGAAGGTTTTATTGGTCAATATGATGTTTCCTAAGTTAAGCAGTTGCTTTAGAAATATTTGTGGTGTTTTATTACTTTTAGCATAATTGTTGTACCATTCTTACCTAATCATCTGAATCTTTTGTAAGAATATTCAACAACAAGCGTTGAATATTCTTTATGGTAATGACCTTAACTGACAAAATTTCCATGTATTGTACAGAAATCAGATTTAGGTATAAATAAATGCAAATTTGGCATTACTTCAAACCTTTTAAGGACAAATAAAAATTTCCTAACACTACTCTTAGGTAATTAGATTTTCAACCGGGTGGATAATTTACTAAAAGTACCTTCTTAAGTATCGTAACAGGTTCGGCGTAGCATTTAAATGCTCACTTAAGAAAGAATTGGTATTGATAGGCTTCGAAATTAACAGTGTTGAAGTAGGTGAAGTTATCAAAATCATCGCAACCAAATTTCGCCTTTAAATGTTTCTATCACATCAGGTTTCTAAAATATGTTTAAAAAAAAAAACATATTGGGGTTAATTTTAAGTGCTGATTTCGAAATCAAACTTTAGTTTTTATTATTTGCTCAAGGTACCCGTCAAGATACCCGTTTTCAACTGTTAAGCATATATTAACTACCTTACTTTATTCTACTTTCACTTTCATAATTACATATTTTATTTTGATCAAAAAGTTTTGTTGTTTATTTAATAATTTTTGTAATAGTTTTTCATCATTCTAAAATTCTCTTTCTTTCATTAAGTTTGTTTTCTTAATTTTTTTTTTTCATATTGTTCAATAAATTGTGTGTATAAAATAAATTGGATACTTTTTATTTATCGCCCATCTCAACATCAACACTATTTTTATATTTGTTAAATTCAAAAACTTGATATAATACAATGGTAAAGACAACAGATTTGTTACATGAACAAAACTTACTTTCAAGCCGCATTTGTGTAAGACAGGTTAAATATAACAACTTATGAAGCTTTTTTGAATATTATAAGAAATAATGTAGGTAAATATTTTAATTGAATACCGATATAAAGCATTTACATATATTTAAATTATATTTGAATTAAGACCATCAAACGCCATTGCAAAAGAGCAACTTTGTTGCCAGTAAGAAAACCTTGTAGACCAGTGTAATCGAATTTAAAATTTTTCCGTTTCAAGGCACCCTGAATCCATGTTTTTTAGCTGTATAAGAGGTCGGTTAAAGCTATCAGTAAAATCTTTTCTAAAATTTTTGTTTTGTGCTCTTGAACATGTTAGAGCTTTTATTTCAGCAAAAGATGAATTCAGTTATCAGGGCCAGTTATAGCTATCATTTGATTTCATCAAAATTTATTTCAAGATTTAAGATTAAGTAAAAGAGCCAAATTTATTGGGGCATATTCATAGATGTTTTCTAAAATCTTGCTAAGTTGTTACTAAGCAAATCCAGAGTTTAGGCTATTAATAAATAAATTTAAACCTAAGTTTAGGGCTTAACCTGGGGTTTAACTATAAACATAGGAAATGCTGTGTTCAAGTAGTTATTATCCCAGCCAAATGTCATATTTGATTTTTGTTTGTAAATTGAAAAGCTTGTACGTAAACTTGAAAAATGTCGATTGATACCGCAGTCCGCAATTGAAGACCAGGGGGTGACATTCTGTATCGCACGCACGAACGAACGTTTTCGCGTGTGCGAAAGATTTGCTTCATGTAACTCAAAAAACGAAAGTTTTCGTTCGCACATGCGAAACAAAATAAACGACAGCATTTTCTTTGACGTTTTTCTTCTTAAATTCATTAACTTGTATCATTTTACTAAAAATAAAGGTTTTTTATAAAAAGAGACAAATGATACGTGAATATTTTGCATTTTTGAGTGATACAGAAGAGTAAAATGAGGAGTCTTTGAACTTTCGAGGTGTAAAAAGAAATCTTAAAGATTTTTCAAATTCATTTACGTTGCATTTATGTAAAAGGTACAGGTATATATGTTTGTACATTTATCAGAAAACAATAAAACGAAACAAAAAATAAAATCTCTTCATAACACAAACAAAATAATATGTAATATTTTATTAAAGGTCACAATGGTATTGAATCACAAAAACGAACTAAGATTAAACTCTTTGTTTTGTATAGCAACTTTGTTCCTGTTTTCTTTTTTGGTGAGTAAGGCTGCCTGAAGCTTGCTTGAAGTCCTTTACAGAAAATAAAAGACAATTATTTTAATTTTATAGAAATACTTACATTACAAGTCAAGTAAACAAATATTTCTTTCAAAACAAATCATTCAAAAACAATCTGTCACAATAATAGTGATAAGTCTTCTTAATGTATTCAATTTTACTTCAATCGACAATTTATGTTTTCTTAATATGTGTGTAGTTTTACCTAAAAATCACCGAAATTAAAGTTGAAATACTTAAAAGATAACCTACGTGCTTTTTTTCTTAGTTTTTCTCCAATTTATATCTTAAATCACTTAATGTCTTACTTATTTCTATCGATTTGCTCAAGTTTTACATATCGATAAAATTTTATATCCCATCTTTCGAGATATTTGATAGCTGTCTACATCCAAGAAGTATGCAATCAAATTTTGTTGAATTTGAAGCAGAAACGAACAAATAAACAAAAACGAAATGCGATACAGAATGTCAAATATCGTTTTCGCACAATTTCTTTCGTTTTTGAAAAACGAACGATCGCTTTTGTTTCATTTATTACAGAATCTAGCCCAGTTTTTCTGCCGTTCGCGTTTTATATCTTCAATGTTGTCCATTTTAAATATTATAGAACGTTGTTAGTTGTTTTTTTTTTATTTTTTTTATTAAATAGCTTTGTTTTACTTAATTTTTTCGACATCCAATTTGAGGAATGACAGCGTAAAATAAAAAGTTTGAAAATATAACAGTATTTTTTTTGCTTTCACCTGTCATTTGAAGTATAATTGTAGTAGAATACAACCTTAACCTGGGGTTCTACTAAACAAAGCTGGAAAATTGACTCTGAATAAGATCTGTGTTTATTTAACCAACAAGTCTTAAACTATAGATCAGGAAATAACGACTTTAGTAATTCTCTATGAATACGCCCCATTATGTTTGATATCGATTTGAAGTAAAAAAAAACTTTAGACAAGGTAATACACTGTCATGCGATTTCTTTAACATCGTCCTTGAAAAAATAGTGCAGAGCTCCCACGTCAACACTAGAGGCACTATCTTTCAAAAGTCTGTCGAATTACTAGCATATGTTGATGATATTGATATATTCGGAAAAACTCAGCGTGATGTCAAAGGGGCTTTTATGACTATTAAGGCAGAAGCGGCTAAAATGGGTTTAACTGTTAATGAGGGCAAAACAAAGTAGGTAGGTACATGCTGTGATCAAGAAAGGGCCTACAACACCGACGACGTCTCGGTAAAAACGTCGCCATCGACAGCCCTAACTTTGAGGTAGTTAAGGACTTTGTCTTCCTAGGCTCCGCTATGAACACATAAAACAACACCAGCCCTGGCATCAAACGAAGAATTATTCTTGCTAACCATTGTTTCTATGGGTTAAAAAAGCAATTGAGTAGTAAAGCCCTCTCTCGAGCTACCAAATGGCCGCTATATAAGACCCTCATCTTCCCCGTTTTCGAATCCTTGCCCATAGACAGCGCAGTAGAGAAAGACCGCGGATCAGGTGGAGCTCACAAGTGAAAAGTGACCTCACCCAACTTTGAGTGCGCAACTGGAGACATCTAGCTAGAGAGTAGGGACCGAGTTAGATGGAAAAGTTTGTTGGGTGAGGGCCTAGTTCACACAGGACTGTAGCGCCATCTTAAGTAACTATGTAAGTAAAACACAAACATTATTTAACATTTGCGAACATAATCGTTCTACTGAAAGCGTTCCATTTGCTTTGTATTCCCATTTGTCAGTCTTGCTTTCAATGATCAACTCTAACCTCAAATTCTTCATTCCAATCAGGATATTAACACCCATGACATACATTTCAAAAAAATAACTGCCAACAAAATTCCAATGATTAATTTTAATGATGAAAACCAAAGATAGCTATAACCGCCCCTTATTATGAAAATTAATTTTAACTGAACAGCTGAAGTAGAAGTAGGTGCGAAGTTCCTAGTTACATATATAATACTTTGTATTATTAATTACGTAAATTTAATGATTGCTTAAAATGCTCATCAGTAAAACATTTCAGATTCCTCTTGTTTCAATTTGTATTGATGGATTTAAATAATAGCTATAACCACCCCTAAGCACGTTCGTAATGGTATACTCGTAAGCAGTACTTTCGAAAAAATGATGGCCCTACTCGTAAGTCTGATGATCGAACCTCCAAGAGTAATTCTTGTCATGAAAAGTGCTTTCTCAAATTTGTCTTTTGGAATCGGTATAAAACTTTAAGGTCCACTCCATCTTTAATATGACTCGCACGCAGAACCGGTTGAGAGCTGTAAGTCACTACACTCTGAGACCCTGGTTCTCTAAGGATTATTACGCCATTTTATTTATTCTTAGCAACATTTGCACTTTGCAGCAACAATATTTTCGACTAAGCATGCATTACGATTATATACACAGGCCTAATGACATAAGTAGCACTTCCAATTTCTTAATTTGTTTGACCATTCTACAGTTTATGACAACCGTAATCATTGTGTAATTCGTGAAATGTTTGAATCATTAATATTGTGACACTTCAAATGATAACTGAATTTGACAGGTCAATGCATCGTTATTGTGTCACAAAACTTTTAAGTCCTAGTTTCCTTTTCCGGTTTCGAAATATTTTAACAATACGTACATAAGATACTTTAAGTTGTTATAATTCTTTCTGTTTAATAAATCCCCATCACCTGTCTTTTAAACATACATATATACAATACGTATGGATATAAATGCATACTACATACACACATGTGAATAACATTAATTTAATTTAATAAATAACAAAGTATTCTAAGAATTCCAACCAAACCAATTTTCCTGATGTTCGCATTCATTGTAAAACATCCAAATGAAATACTCCTTCAACTCTTTCTTCCTACTTTTTTAAAGATAAAAACGATTATGTTAAAATATATGTGTACCCCGTATACTCTACTCATACCTCGCACATTCTTTTGGGTTATGACATAATCCCGTAAAATTTTATTCCTTGCAGATAATCCAATGCATCCACACAAAGGAGAATTAAATTACTCCTCAACCTTAATGATGATGAGAAAAATAGAAAACCTTCTCATGTCCTGCAAGAGATACGAATACGTACTCGTACTCGTATTCGTACTTAGTGTAGTTGTTCAGGTCACTTGTTATAATTCTTTACTACCTTACTTATCTAGGAACTGGCCGCCATGCTGCGCTGCTCCTGCTCCTACTCCATTCCAAAGTCCTGTCCACTCTGTCTTTGCCACCTCACTTCAATCTCGTTTCGCTTCTATGCATTTCTATTACCTCATTTGAAAAACGAAAACCAACCGCACTCTGAGCCACAAATTAAAGGACTTGCAACGGGAAACGGGATATTTTAACAAAATACTGCCCACTGCCCAGTTATGTCCAATCCCCCAGCCCAGCACTCATGTACGCATATTAAAACGAAATCGCACAAATGTAACTAATTTGCATTTCATTATGCTGAATATCCTGGCGCAGAAGGACAAGGAACAGGAAAAAATCTCATTGCTGCTGCAGCAAATATTTCGCTTGGCAACAAATGAGAAGAGTAAAAATGGCATCATAAAAAGGGTCCTTTTTATTTCCTTCCTCGGTTTTATAGGTGTGGGACAGGCGGTTGTTGAGGATAACCAGGATCAGGAAGTAGTAGGGGGGGGGGCAAATGATGGAAGTAGGGGCTATTTGACCACTTTGAAATACAATTTCCCAAGCAGAATTGAAAAAAAAGAAAATTAAAAAAGCAGAAGCAAAGCCAAAGCCGATTAAAACTACATTTTACATCTGCTACTGCTTGCTCCTTCGACTCCCGCTCTATATATATAGCCTTTCCATTCCATCCGATCCCTTTGAATGCAATTATTGTTTTTCTCTGACATATCAAGTGAATAATAAATTTAAATTAAATTAATTATCTTGGCATAGTTGAAAAGTCAAAGAATGTTTTCTTTCAATTACCAGCATTACAGAAGTTTTCGTGTTGCAGTGGCAGTAGTTGCAACGGCTAACAAGGAATTTCAAATTCTTTTGTAATTCTGAAACTATATCCAGTCCCAGTCCCACTGCCAGACTCACTCCATAGAGCACCAATTTCTCCATATTCCAATCTTCAACTAGACCAGAGTTGAAAAATTTTCTCTCGGAATTTCAGAACACATTTTTATAAGTTCAAAATATATTCTTGAACAAAATCAAATTACACCTGACATTTACGAGTACTATAGTTTATTTCCAGAGTATGCAGTGTTTGTTATGGAGCTTTTGTTGGTTAAGCTTAAGAGTTATGTTATTCACCTAGAAATAATTGTTGTTTGCACATTCCTATCAGCAAATATATTATATAAGAGGATAAAGAAGCATTTAAAGAGTGACCCAAAATTAAAATTTAATTTATTTGAATTTTAATTGAAAAGTTATTGTTATCGGTCCGATTTGTCGAATTGAACATTTTGACATTATGACGTTTCAAGGTCCATAGAATCTAAAAATTCAAGATATTCGCTTCAAACTAATTTTATCTCATTAAAAATATTTTTTTTAAAATTCTTGCAAAAAATTAAAACATAAAAAAACATTAGCAAATCTTGTTGAAAAATGGTTTTCGACTTAAATATATTTTTAAAAAGAGGATGGGAAGCGAACTACACTCATAACTTTCCATCCGTGCCCGTCTGTCGATTTGTTGAAAAAGTTTTAAAAAATATTAATAGCAACATTTTATGTGAGATGGAAAAATTTGTGGTTGTTGTTTTTGTAAGTTTTCATGTTTTGTGAAAAAAGTTATCAATCGAATTTTTCTGAAACATTAACTAAATTGGTAAAAATTGATTGTCGATTCTCGATATCTCTTGAATAAATGATGGTATTGAGTTCAAAATGATTTAATTCTGTGAAAAATTTTCTTAGAAAAATCCAATCTGTATTTATTTATATAAGAAATAATAACTTTCAAGAAATGCTACAAAAATTGGTAAAAATTGGTTTTTAACTATCTCGTTAGCACCATATGCAAAAAATTGTTGCTAACTTTTTTTTTAAAAAAACACGAAAATCTGCAACAAAAACAAAAACTGACAACAAATGGTTTTCAAGTCAAATATTATAACAGCAAAGAACGATTTTGTATGGCACACAGAATAGTGTTAATAATATTTGGTTTAAGTTGTAAGAAAACCTACAGAAGTTTAAGGAGGGGAATCAATCAATTTGGGTCTCATCTCAGCCTCTTTTTTATAAATCAAATTAAATAGAGTTACATTAGGACCTCAGCTTTGTTGAGGTCCTAATGAAAAAGCGCCAAGGGCGAATCCAGACTTTTAATCTGAGGGGTCACACACTTAACATATAGACGAGATTTTACTCCCGCTTAAAAATGTTCTTTAATGTTCTGTAAAGGAGGCTAACAACGTTTAAATAACATAATGTCATTGAATAATTACAATTTGTAATTATTTAATGATAATGTGTATATTAACCTTAAATTTACACATTTGAAGGGCTAAAGTGACAACTTTAGTTTTTAAATTATTTTAGAACACTGTTGTTCAGGAGGGTATAATCTTACTATTTAATTTGGACGACTCCCTACATGTAAAAGCATACCAAGATTCCAACAGTTTTCTAAATATGCCATATTTAAGAGCAAAACACAATAGTTTAGAGGGTTTTAGTTGCTTTCACGCAGAAGTGTAAGAAATTGTTTTGAAAAAGAATATATACATATATGTATGTATGTATATATATATTCTTTTTTTTTTTTTGCCATTTCTACATTAATGCGAAAAACGCTACAATAATTCAAAAAACCCAGAAAATGATATCAAGAATTGTCTGCCTTTTTTTGACGTAGTTTTTTCGGACTCAATTTTCGGGAGTCTATTATAACTATCGCTTTCAGTCTGCTTACTCGTATACATTGAAGCTGATGCTAGACAATATTTTGATCTTAAAAGAGTCAACAAAACTTAAAAATTGTGGAAAGAAAAATGTTTGGTTCTGAATTTAAGGAAATAGGTGCATTTAAGTACATAACTTTTCTAAAAATTAATTAAAAACAAAGTAAGGTAAACAAATAAATTGGGAAGACACTTTTGTGTGGCACTCACAAATTACACGTTTCAGAATCTTTTTTCACTTCAGTTCTTAAAAGATTCAAAGCTTTTATAGTAATAGATATAAAACGTTCAAAGGTGTCACTTTTGCTGTGTTTGGAACATTTATATTCTTGAAATTCGTATATAAATCTCAGTTCTAGAGCATACGAATTCACCGTAAAAATTAGATTTCTTTAATTTTTTAAGATTTTAAAAGTTTTTGTATTCAACAGAACATCAATTTTGAAAGAAATAAAATGCACGACTGGGTTGCTAGAACTTACTAAGTTCTTCCAAAAAGTCTTTTTCAAATTTTTATATATATTTTAAGATTTGAAAATGTACCTGCAAAATAAGTTTTTCTCAAAAATTTAATGCCATTCTATTTATCAAAAGACCTAGATTATGATCAATTTGATCATTTGATTATCGACAAGAGCTTGCACAGAAAGAGAAGATTATTGAAATCGGTCCATTAATTCTTGAGGGATATAGCAAGCAACCACAGATATAGAAAAAAATATTTAAACGAATTTGCTATTTTTACACAAATTATTTCAATGTTGGAGTCCAAAAAATCCATAAGAACGGCTATCAACAAACCTCTTCCAACAGTTACACTATATTGGGGTCATTATGGCGATCACGTCAAACAAAAAATTGGAATCAAATAATTCTGTGTCAGCAAAAGAAATATTTAGATAGTTTTCTGTGAGTGTGAGAACATCATGGGCAATGATATTTACATTTTTATAGACCTTGTTGGTCTTTATTCGGAGGCCGTTTAAATTCTGGTAGTAAATCATTAATTGAGCCGTTTATTTTGAAATCGAGTTAATGGCAACAATAAATACAATTGAACGGCATCTTTTCATTTTTAAAAAAAATTGCACTCAATAAGTTGAGAACTATTGAGATTTCTTCGAAAGAAGTATTGTAATTAACGGTATAACAAATATCTTAAATATCTCGACTTAAAAAAAGAGTGACTTATGCCACTTTCAAAATAAACGTCTCAATTTTTGTAGCTGCTTTGGTTGAGACTGTGCATTGTCAATCATTTTTGAAAATGAAAAAAATTGTTTTTTGATTTTCTATTTTAATACTCATGCATGACTATTCCATTTGTCCAGAACGAAATTGAGTTTAGGATGTAAAAGATTGAATGATTGAATGATTGAATTTGATCAATATTTATTAAAATTTCGATGGAGTATTTTTTAAGCAATCATAAAGGGTTTTTCAATAGGGGCAGTTAGATGTTGAAATGGAAGAAAACAAGCTGTGTGTGAGGTATTAACAAAATTATTTTTTTATTTTAAAAGGCGCATGTATGCCATTTAGTGTGGAATATGACTAAATTCAAATGCCCGCCTCGGCTTCTTACGGTCGGTGGAACGAATCGGAGTGGTCCAATGTTCAATGACTCTTCCGTATAGAATCGGCTGAATTTGAACGGTGGCATGTGTTATGTTCACCTTTAGGGCATCGGTCGATCGTGGTTTATTTGCATAGACCTGCGACTTCAATAAACCCCCCAGGGGTCAAATCGCATGACCTTGGTGGCCAATTCACATCAAAAAAGTACGGACCAATTATGACGCCGGGCGCCGCCGCGACGGCCCAAAATCCACACCAAACGGTAACTTTTTTAGGATGCATAATCAGCTGGTGAACCTCGCGTTGGTTGGCGTTGTCCTATATACGGCAATTTTGCTTGTTAACACAGCCAGCCAAAAATTTGAAGTCTTCGAAAGGCCGAGTTCTTGTGCACGGTGAGGAATAGACTGCCTTCGGATCTGCTGTACAATTTCACGGACCGCGGCGATGTTCTCGGCCGATCTTGCGTTCCTTGAACATACGGGTGTTGACTGATTGTTAACTAAACCGGTCGTCTCAAATTTAGCCACCAAACATTGAAGAGCCGACTGTAAAGGGTCACCATACGTCAACCGTAAAATGGGCGCAATGCGCGCAACGATTGCGTTAACGAACACTCATTTTGATAATAAAGTTTTATCATTTGAACGTGCTGTTCAATATCGTGTTACTTGCCATGATGATTTGGCATAAGCAACTGAATAATAAACAAAAGATTTGACAAAAGTCACCAAAACAAAATGGACGCCACGGGGCGCCAAAATCTACCCGCTCCAATTGAAAAACCCTTTAGAATTTAGTGTACCAATTCATGATTTGATATAACATTTCACATCAAAAGCGTCGTAGATGGAGCAAAATTTCGAAATAAATGGTGTTTTATGTTCTTCAACTATGTTTAAACCTGACTTGAGAGGTGTTATCAAATTTCCATCAGTGATAGGGCCCGTATGAGGAAATTTGTTGACAGGAGTAGTAATTATCTCAAACGAGTGTTAGTCAATCAAAATTAAGAAAGTAATGGTCTTAAAAGCTGCTAAGCAATGTAATGATGAACAATCAGTCAACCAGTTTATGTTGACATTTTATTTACAAAAAATCTTTGTTTTTTCCATTTTTAAAAAATTTATCAATTTTATCACAAAAATTGCTCAATTTTTGTCTTCGATTATAAATGTGAAAAATTAATTTTAAAAGCTTTCGAATCAACGCCTTACGGTTTATGCTATATATGGACAGAATTATACCCCATTTTCCTTATTTATAAGACCATCACTGTTCTAGACCAAATGCTCATAAGGAAATTATAAGAGAGCTAGTACGGTTTCGCTTCCTTTTTTTCTAAGTTAGCCTTAATATTATTTCCTTTTCCTGTATTTCCATCATCTATCAGAAATGATTTGTGTATAAAAAAAGAATATTTCTGAGAGAAGTATGAACCTCAAATCAGGAAAGATACATCTAGGAATTGAGTATGTGCATACAAAGTTGTTTATTCTAGTTATGGGAGTTAAACATAAGTATGTTTGATTAAACATCTAGTGGTATTCCTTTTATTTTTATTTCCTGCTTCATTATAACCTAGACAGAGTGAATGTTATAAAGATGCTTAAATTTATGAAAAAACGAAAGAAACCGTAATTGAAAATAACATAGTTGAGAATGCGATCCAAATAAAAAAGGAAATAAGGACTTTCCTTTCATTCACATTCATTTGATGAAATGATGACTGCTAAAGGGTATTAATCAAGTAGGGTTGTGTTTTGTGTACGAATTTGAAATTGAGCAATTTTGTCTGTGCTAAATAAATACTGTTTTCCGTTCGTATACCTATCGTTGACGTTGTAGGTTCTTGGTTTTGTTGTAATTTTAAAGGAAAAGATGGTTTGTCAAAGTGGTGTTTGGAAAATAAAAACTCGGAGTTATGATTACTCAGAGACTGCATTCATCTTACTATTTGTTTATTTTTTATTATTTAATTCTCATGAATTTTGTTGAATAGGATGGTCTGATTTCTGTTTCGCACATTTGTTTGCCATGATATAACACAATCATAGAGTTATTATAATAATACTCGTATCGATATTATACATATGGCTGAAAAACAACAATTATATTGACGATAGAGAGAAAGCAAAGATGACCACTTACACCGCAGAGCTCCCATCCATTTACGGATTGCCAAAAATTCATAAAACAGACATGCCTCTGCGCCCGATTACGTCATCCATGAATGTACCATGCAACGAGCTATCTAAGTATGTTGGACAAATTTTACAGTGCGTGACAACAAATTTAAGCTACTCTGTAAAAAATTCGTTTGAATTTGTTGAAAAAGCAAAAAATGCAAAACTAAGTCAAAATGATGTTTTAGTCTCGTTTGAAGCAGATTCATTGTTCACTAACATCCCCGTTCAACTGGCTGTCACCATTGCCAAGAAGAAATGGGATATAATAAATAAAAGCACAAAGATCGCACACAACAAATTTATTGAGATTCTAGACTTTTGTCTTAAAGAAAACAATACAAAGACACTATCTACAAACAAATGTTTGGGATGTCAATGGGCAACCCACTATCTCCGACTATGGCTGATGTTGTTTTGGACCACGTTTTAGATGAATGTTTAAATAACATTGAAGAAAAACCTTCGTTCACAGCAAAATATGTTGACGACATATTTGCAATAATGGATAAAAGAAACATAGACAAAGTACTAAAAATTCTAAATGGATTCCACCCAAAAATTCAAATCACAATTGAAAATGAGTTTAACAAAACAATATCGTTCTTAGATGTAAAAATCTACCGTGAAGAAAATCGTTTGCTCTTCGACTGGTATCAAAAACCAACAGCATCTGGAAGACTAGTTAATTTCCAATCAAACCAAGCAAGGACAACTATCATCAATACTGCGTCCAACCTCGTGAATAAAATTTTCAAAATAAGTGATGTACTATTCCACGTCGCCAACGAGAAAAAAGTCATCAAAATTTTAAGTGATAATGGTTATCCTTCTACCATAATTCGAAGTCTCCTTTTAAAACACAAAATGCAAATTCAACGAGAAAATACTGATGAACCCGCTAGAACGCACCACAAAACCATGATTTACGTCCCAACTTTATCCGACAACTTTAAAAAATCCATTTCCAAAAAATTGACAGAGGTTCGCCTTGCTTTCAAATCAAACAAAACACTTGAACATTGTTTTACTAAACTCAAGACGAAACCTGATAAGGACAAACAAACAGATGTGATCTACAAAATGAACTGCAATGGTAAATCAAATGAACCGTGCAACTTGTGTTATATTGGGACCACAAAACAACTTCTTAGACAACGCATCTCGAATCATAAGTCCGACATAAAACTCAAAAATTCTGAGAAGACAGCCCTGGTCAGTCACAGCATTGTAAGCGGTCATTCTCCAAACTTTGAAGGCGTGGAAGTTATACAGACAGAGAAACATGTTTCAAAACGATACACGTTAGAAATATTACATATTCTCAATAACAAAAACAACATGAACCGAAAAAAAGACACACAAAACATTTCTGCTTTATATTGCTCTCTTATTTCTTCTTAAATGTCATTTGTGCTTTATTCAATTAAGACTAAACTTCATTCTTCGAAGTGCTAATTATACTTTTAGTTTTATTTATAGTTTTATTTTTAATTTATATTAATTAATATAATTAATATTAAATTTCGAACATATGTTTCTTGAGTGAGTAAACTTTATTGTATTTGTATCCCATTGATCTAACTAAGATTATTTGTATATTTTTTTGTGTTAATAAAATTCCCCTGAAGAAGGCAGCAATCCCTGCCGAAACGTTGGGAAAGTTAACGTAACTTAATTGTTTCATTGCAAAAACTACAGCGACCAAAAAAGCCGACGGAAAGCTATATTTTCACTAATCACAACTATTATACATATGATTAAAAATAACTCATAGTATAAAAGTATCTACTTCATTTATATCAAACTAATCTCTACTATAGCTTGAAATGTAACAAAAGGTAAAACAAATGCAAGCTCCTTTTTGAAAATGCAATAAAATTAACCAAATTAAATGTTTATTGTGCATTATAGATTTGATAGTAAAAACAGACAACAATAATGCTTATTTATTTATTTAAAAAAATAGAAATGAATTTACAAACTAGTTTTTTTTTAAATAAGGCATCAGGGCAACAAAACCATAGTTGATTACGTCTTTTAAAACACTTAAGTTTAGTTACAGAAAAATTTTAACAGAATGATTGTAGAAAGTAATGACTTTTAACATATAAATTTATCATTTAAAAAAAGTTATTTAAATTATAAGGATGGCAAATAAGTGTTTGCATATAAGTGTGATGAATTGATGGAACTTCCTGACAAGGCTTCACACAATTCTAAGAGTTCGATATTGTACAGATGCTTGGTTGTAAAAATTGTTTTTCCAAGTCTGATTCGGAGTATCTTTAAACAATCTTCTCTTGTTAATTGCCTATTGTAAGAAAACCGATGGTGATGAGGATTATGTGTACGAGGAAAAGTATTTCAGTTATTCCAATTAATGTCAAACTCCATTATTAGCTCCTCGAAACAAATCAATTATGAGTAGAAATTTAACAGCATCATCTGGCATTTTATTGCCTTTGATTCCAGAATGCTCTGGTACCTATGCTAATTTCAGATGTTTTCTGTCATTGTGCACCTTAATTATTCCAGAAAAGGGCATCGGTTTGTCTTATTTTTAGACCCTTTAATATTCACAGGTTATCTTTCAAGATTATACTCCGCAACTAGTATAACTTTATGAATTGCGGCTGATCCTGCAATGTAGCTGTTTGCTTCTTAGGGTAGTAGTCCCTGCCAGACTATAGAATTTTGTTCCCACTTGACTACAGCATAGGAATAGTTATCAATCATCTTTATATGAATAAAATAAAATAAAAATAAATAAGGTGGCGCAACAGTTCATGAAGAACCAGGGCCTAGTGACTTACAACTCTCAACCATTCCTGTGTGCGTGTAATGTTGTCAGAGATGAATAATGTGTATAAAAGACATGATCAGGGTTGACGTTTTCGATCAGCTCTTGGTGTAGAATTTGAAAGACATCAACTGTCGTATTTTTCAAATTTCGTTTACAAGGAGGAGGACTAAATTTAATTGAACAAGGTTTAAACAAACTATTTGGTTGAACTTTTATCAAGCTGTATACAAGTGCAGATATAGCTGTTTTGCCATTTATTTGTTCCTAAACTAATAATTTCCTTGGCAATGTTTTACAGCGATCAGCAAGGGCATTGCTACCTAAGTTAATAGCTCGTCTTTTGCCAAAGTTATGAAATTAGTGTACCCGGTTTCAAGTTATAGAACCTTGATCCTTGTTGATTTTAGTGCTCCTGAGGCAGAACATAAGCAATTGTTGATTGCAGTGTCGAAGTCCTTGCAGTTTTTAAATGTTGTTCACATGTAAGTAGTAAATCCATGTTGTAAAGTACCTTTAAAGAGTGCCTTGGCAATTCTTAAGGCTATTTCATGATGAGGTGAGTTTAATGGGCGTGGATTTATAACCATCAATATAAAATCGAAAGGTTCTTGAAGTCATGAAGGACGCAATAATTAGAACTATCCAAAAATGGATACGAATCAAAGTGACGCTATCAAAAGCTTTTTGTAGATCCGATGACGTAACATAGTCTATGTTTGGTCTTTGAAAGATTTTTTGCGAATTTGTGCTCGAACAAGTGAACAAGTGTATCTACTCCTCTGTTCTGTCTGGAGGCTTGTTGCCCTGAATGTGCCTTTTTTTCTGCAACATTTTTCCAAAAGTGCTTACTTCTTATAAGAACAAATACATATTGTATTTTTCTAAGAACAATATTTTACGTAACAAAATTTTACATTTCAATACCTTCATCTATTCTCGAAATAATTGAATCAAGCATCAGATTTTGCAAATTTTGCATAGTATATTTTGTAGATTCTTGTCTAATCTCCTGTCGCAGTGTTAGTTTCCATACTCCTCCGAAACGGCTTAACTAGTTTCAATGAAATTTTGCATATGAATTCGGTAGGTCTGAGAATAGGATTTTATCTATTTTTTATATTCTTAAATGTTATTGTTTAATTGCATCAACATCGTACACAGTGCAACGATCTTACGACAGTATTCGGTGACGCTATGTACAATGAAGCATTGATTGATTTTGAGGATCTTTCCATTATCATTGCCAACTTACCACTCAGTCATTTCGGCATCAAATCGAAATGCATCTGATTTAATAGACACTGAATTGAATCGTGAACTACAATACGAGTACAATATTGTAGAAATGGAAGCGATTGTTGCTCGCAATGTCTCACTAATGAATGAAGAACAAAGAACCATTTATGACCACATCATCATGCTCGCAGTTTCGACAGGACAAGGTGGATCCTTTTTTTTTGGATGCACCAGGTGGAATTGGAAAAAAACTCCGCATTTCGCTTATTCTTGCTAAAATACGATCAAATAATGGTATCGCATTGGCTGTTGCATCTTCTGGCATTGCGGCAACGTCATTAGATGGAGGCAGAACAGCTCATTCAGTATTTAAACTGCCACTAAATATTCAAAATAACCCAGACGCGGTGTGCAATATAAAAAAAACAATCATCCATGGCCACAGAAACAGTGTAAAATTATCATCTGGGATGAATGCACCTCTGCACAAAAAAAATTCGCTTGAGGTATTGAACAGGACATTGAAAGATAAAAAAAAACATAATGACAGACTATTTAGTGGCACTCTGTTACTTCTTTCAGGTGATTTCAGACAAACACTTCCTATAATTCCGCGTTCAACGTACGCTAATGAGATCAACGCGTGCTAAAAATCATCGCCACTGCGGCCGGCGGCGTAATGTTGAAAAACTACAATAAAAAGTAAATATGCGTGTTCAAATGCTTCAAGATCCATCCGCTGAAACATTCTCAAGGCAACTGTTAGATATAGGCGAACGGAAAAGTTACTACAGATGAAACTGATGGATGCATAAAATTATCGGTCAATTTCTGCACGATTATTGATTCACAAGATTTGACCAGATATTTCCCGATGTACACAGACAATATACAAACCATGAGTGGCTAGCAGAAGGAGCAATTTTAGCAGCAAAAAATGTGGATGTCAACGAATTAAATCTCAAGATACAACATTGAACCCACCACGGTTGTGCAACGGCACGCGATTAGTAGTTAAATATTGATGAAAAATGTTATCGAAGCCATAATTCTAAATGGCAAATTCCGAGGTGAAACTATATTATTATCGTGAATCCCTATTATACCCACAATGGCATTTTGCAATCCCTATCAATAAGTCTCAAGGCCAAACGATGTCTGTCTGCTGCTTAGATTTGAGCACTTCATGTTTTTCACATGGACATCCAGTTTGTTTGTATTGGCGAAAGATGGCATCACAAAAAATATTGTACACTTTGTTGCATTAAAGGATTGATATTGCTTTTTTGTAGTATTGTCATAATTAGCGATATGTATATAATTTTAAAGAATTAATTTTAACAAATTAAAAAAAATTAAATTTAAAGTTATTTGTTTTTATCAAAATATTCTCTACAAATTATTTGTGTGACAAAACAACGTTTGTCGGGTCAGCTAATTTTTTATAAGAAAAACTGTTGTTGGATTTTTCTAAAAATTTCAATATATGTTCAAAGCGGTATTTTTTATAAAACAAAATTAATTTGAAGGCAATATCTTTAATTATTGCCAAGATATTCGAATCGAAAATCAACTATGAGTTGTGTTTTTGAAAGGTTTTATTTTTTTGGAAAAAAACTATCGATCCGATTTTTCTAAAATTTCTACCAGATGTTAAAAACGTTATTCTTCGTTATGTACAATTATTAGAAATATGATTTCTTACTCGTAAAATAATCGAGGTGACACATATGTAACTGGTGTTTTCTTATATGCTTTAAGTTGGGAACACTATTCAAACTGGCGGCCGTATGTCAATTGTCACGTGCGTTATTTTAAGTAAAAGGTACTAAATTTCGAAATTTATTTATTCATTTTATTTTGAAAAGCATGGTTCTGTTGAAAAACAAAATTCCCGCTGTTCCAGATTTTTTTTTCGGAGGTACTGCCTCTTGCGAGGAAATGACAAAACCTCCAAGAGTAATTCTTGTCATGCAAAGTGCTTTCTCAAATTAGCCGTTCGGATTCGGAATAAAATCTGTAGGTCTCCTCCATCCTTTAAAACATTATACATTACATGTCATCAAGCCAGCCGTATCGGTCATATGGCATAGATAATATTTTAATTATTATGCCAAAACAATACATTTTGAATACAAAATCTCATTAAAAATTTTACGATTTTATTTTCTGTTTCAAATTAAACACATACATATATAAAACATTATAACATATCTCAGGAACAAGTAGAGATACCGACTTTAAATAAGAAAGATTCAGGAAGGACTCTCAAAAGTGGGTGTTTTTTTTTACCACAGCAATTAAAAAAAAACATTTTGGCTAACCAGAAATATCTCACGAACCAATAACGCTAGCGACTTCAATTAAATGTTGAATTATATAACTTGACGTGAACCAAACTAATATAATTTTAAGAACAATGAAATAAGAGCTCAATAAATATTGAAATTAGTTGATTAGTTCTTGAGATAAATTAAAAGCAAAATAACTGTTCTGTGGGTGGGGTAATATATGTGGGGAAATATACAAATATTTTTTTTTTGTATTGAAAGAAGCCAAATTAGGAAACAAATTGGATCGGTTTGTTTTTGAGAAAATTCGAATTTTCGATTTTTGACTAAACAAATTGTATGGGGACTACTGTTGTTTTTAGACTTAAAACAAATTTCAAAACGCCTAGCCCGAATTGGATGTTTGATTAAAATCAAGAGTTCGACATTTTTTACGAATGCAAAACTTTGTCATATATAGGGTGTCCCAAAATTAACGCAAGATTTCTAGGGTGTCCCAAAATTAACGCAAGATTTCTTGCTTAATAATATATTTTTATAGGTTTCCGTGTTTTGTTAAAAAAGTTGCCAGTTGAATTTTTCTATAATATTACAGCAAAATAGTTTGATTTCAAAATCGAGATTTTTAGTCGAAAACCAATTTTTACTAATTTTAGTAGCATTTTTTTATATATATATAAAAAAAGTTCTCAAGCTCTTAAAAAATCACCCATTATATTAAACAATGTCCTCTTTTTAATGGAGGACAATAAATACATAATGGGTGATTTTTTAAGAGCTTGAGAACTTTTTTAAAAAAAAAAACGCATAAAATTTGCGTAAAGCGCGAAACACATTTCGAACCGAACACTGATTTTGGTAATAAAATTCAATGATTTGCAAGCGTTGCTCGTTAGTAAGTCTATTCATGATGAAATGTCAAAGCATACTAAGCATCTTTCTCTTTGACACCATGTCTGAAATCCCGCGTGATCTGTCAAATACTAATGCATGAAAATCCTAACCTCAAAAAAATCACCCGATATAAAGCAATACAGATCGAATTTTTCTATCAAAGTTTAGCACAGAATGAAAGAAATAATTGGGACTTGCGTTTTTGAGCTATAGAGCAGGTGATGAATTGTTTTATCGTCTTTCTCATCCATACTGCTTCTGCAAAAGTCATTTGAGAATACGCCTAGCCGCGTCGAGTGCTTTCCCATTAGACAGTGCCTGGTTATGACACCTATTATCGAGCTTATATGCGATCTGCTTAGAGATGGCAAGCACCTTGATCGCTTTAAATCAAGTGTAGGCCAGATGTTTTTTGTGATCTGACACGTGGTGATGTTGTTCCACCGGGTGTTTGCCTTCTTCATAGCGTCCTCCATTAGCAATAGTTTACATCACCATCACCATCACCATCACCATCACCATCACCATCACCATCACCATCACCATCACCATCACCATCACCATCACCATCACCATCACCATCACCATCACCATCACCATCACCATCATAAGTGGCGATTGGTATGCCAGCATTTGCCAAACGTGGTAGGATGGCTTGTACTGTGCCGTTTCTGGCGAGTTCATCTGCCTTACAATTTCCTAGAATGTCTCTATGGCCCGGAACCCAGCAAAGGTGAATATTAAACTGTTGTGCTATCGCCATTAGAGATGATCGATAGTTATGGACTGTATAGAGTTCAATTTTAGCTACTATTTTTTGTAGATTTTAATTTGCATGAAAAAACTGACTGTTGGATTTTTATTAAATTTTTTACTGAATGTTGAAAACAATATTTTATTTTTATTTTTGATGTTCAAATTGTTCATTCAAGAGGACACAATCGTCCATAGGTTTTTCTCAACAACCACCTCTGTCTATCAACTCCTATACTCTCACCTCCCCGCGGTGAACATCGGTGAACGGTGGCGTTTACAGTTCCAGTAAGGTTGAACTACTTAGTGAAGACATTACATACATAGCTTCTATGACATATTCGGATTCCAGACCTATAAGGAGCGGTTTATCCGGCACCCCGTTCTTTGAGTTATACTAAGGATCTGGTCCTCTAGGTTGGGGGTTGTGCCGTCGGAGTGACTTCCTGACCAAGTAAAAATATCCTGCTTTGGGCTGTAAGGGCCAGGACAGCTATACAGACGGACGGAATCGGGGGACCCACTTTTTTCGACTTCTCTATCATCGTAATGTCAAGTTTGACATAACGTTCAAAATATAGTAAAAAAACAGCAGTTTCAAAACTTCTTATTTTATTATTTTTTATCCGGGAATCAGTTGTCTTTTTTCATAATCTCGCAGTTAGTTAAGTACCTACTAATTATTAATCTATATCTATATCTATACTATTATATATAAAAGCGAAACCATTTTAAAGTTTGTAACGCATGATCTCAGAAAGTAGTCAACCGATTTATTTGAAATATATTTTATTATTTTCTATATTGTTATGAGAGTGTTTATGGCTTTAATTTTTTTTCATTAATTATTTGTCAAACTTAAATATTATTAATTTTACATTTTTTGTCCATTTTTTTTCATTAGTTGACTTACACAACCACTCATATCTTAAAACCTATACAATAATCGACAAAGATTAGCATTGCTTCATAAAGTCAAAATTGTTGCGCAAATTTTAAGCCTAAAATCACTTCCAAGTTAAACATACAACCTGAGAAATAAATAAAAACAAATTATAAAATTATAAACTTTTTGAATTTATTTTATCCAGAAAATTAGATTCCATCACAATCGCGAGGTCGCTGCTTTGTTTCATTTCATTATCATTCCAACATTTTTAACTTCCCATAGGAAGTTATTGTAATGGGTCCGATTTGACAAATTGAAAATTTTGACATTTCTCGACGTTTCAAGGTCCCTAGAGTCGAAATAAAAGATTTTTAGAAAGATGTCTGTGCGTGCGTGTGTACGTACGTCCGTACGTCTGTACGTCCGTACGTCCGTACGTCCGTACGTTCGCGACGTTTTTTTCGTCGTCCATAGCTCAAGAACCAGAAGAGATATCGACTTAAAATAAATTTTGTTATACAGATAATAAGGCAGAAAGATGCAGAAAGGGCTCTCAAGAAAATTGCGTGGGTGGTTTTTTTACCATAGCAGTTTAAAAAAAAGGTGAAAATTTTGGTTAACCCTAAATATCTCATGAACCAATGACTCTAGAGACTTGAATTAAATTTTATATTATATATTGTAGCGTGATACAAAACAATTATATTTTTGGAAAAAAATTCAATTAACGGTTTTTTTTATAAATCAAAAAAACTGAAAAAAAAATTTGTCACTTCGAAAATTTTACGACTAAAATATGATTTCATTTCCAAAACAATTTTGTGCAATGAAGAATAATGTTTTTGACATCTGATAAAATTTTGAGAAAAATCGAATTGACAGTTTTTTTACAAAAAATAATAACCTAAAAAAAAATAAAAAAAAAGTTGGTAAAAATTGAGTTTTGACTCAAATATCTTTTCAAGACTTTGAGATATTGGCTTTAAACTACTTTTATCTTTCAAAAAATGTTGTTTTCAACATTCAGTAAAATTTTGAAAAAAATAGAATTGACAGTTTTTTTACAAAAAATTAAAAACCGAAAAAAAAATTTAACAAAAGTTGGTAAAAATTGATTTTCGACTTAAATATCTTTTCAAAAATTTGAGATTATGGCTTCTAACTAATTTTAACTTATAATAAATATTGTTTTCAACATTAGGAAAAATTTTGAGAAAAATGGAACTGACAGTTTTTTTACAAAAAATAAAAACCTAAACAAAAAAATTAATAAAAGTTGGTAAAAATTGATTTTCGGCTCAAATAGCTTTTCAAAAATTAAAAATATTGGCTTCAAACTTATTTTATTTCACAGAAAATATTGTTTTTTATATTCAGTAATTTTTTTTATAAAAATCCAACAGTCCGTTTTTTCATAAAAAAAATAAAATCTACAAAAATAGAACGCAAATTTGGCAAGAATTGATACATTTAGACAAACTTTTAAGCAAGACAAATCGATAGACGGGATGGGAAGTTATCAGTGTGGGTCGCATCCCAGCCTCTTTTTAATTTTCTTTTCTTCCCATGCTCTTTCTCTCTTAATTTGTGTTCCATTTAATAGTTAAATTTTTTCTCTGACCTACCTACCTACATATTCAATTTTTCTGTATTGTTTGTACAGTTCATCAACTAACCTACACACACACATTATTTTTTTGTTTCTCTAATTCTATCGTCACATCGCTGAGCAGTGTGGGCTCTTTTTTTTAAGTTACTATGGACATTTAATAAAAATAAATAAACAGTGCCGTGCACTTCATGTCATGCCGATTTATCTAAAGAAAAATTATATCTTTTTTTTTCTGGTTCGAGGAAGTGAATAGATTATAATTCTTCCAATTTAAAAATAAAAAAAGTTCTATTATAATAGCTTGAATTACCAATTTTGTATCACTTCCTCGAACAATAAAACTGAAATTAAGTTAAAATTTTCTTTACAAATAACTCAAAGAAGGTACAGGGTGGGCCGTTAATAAGTGCACTTTTTGTCTCGCTCTAACTCCCGAACGAAATAACCGAGACGCGCTGGGATGGTATCTCCTTGTAGCTCGAGATCTAAATTTTTAGTCGCAATGAGTCCGTTCACGGGAGAGCAGCGCGCTTTCTGCGTTCGCGCCTTTTATGAAAACAATCGCTCATACGTGACTGTTCGTCGGCTTTTTCGGGTAAAGTTTGGATTACGCAACATCACCGAGTGTCCAAGTACGAATGTAATCAAAAAATGGATCGTAACATTCGAGGCAACGGGATCAACGCAAAAACTTCGACCTACAGGACGCCCACGTTCCAGGCGGACTGCAGAAACAATTGAACGCGTACAAGCTTCTGTGCGCGAGGATCCAAGAAGCTCTACATGGAAACGCGCTGCGGCCCTGGGAGTACCCAGAACGACTTTACGTCGCATTTTACGGGATGATTTGAAGTTATACCCTTACAAAATTCAGATTGTCCAAGATTTGAAAGAATCCGAATTTGTTTCACGGTTCAATTTCGCAACAGAAATGTTACGGAGATTCCCTCACTTCAATAACATTATCTTCTCAGACGAAGCTCATTTTCATGTCAACGGTTTGTTAATCGACAAAATTGTCGATACTGGGGAACAGAAAATCCACGCTTAAAACATGGACGACCGTTACACTCTCCGAAAGTGACCGTTTGGGCCGGAATAGCCAAGTGGGGGATCATAGGGCCGTATTTTTATGAAGATCGATACGGGCGTAATGTTACTGTTAATTCAGAGCGTTATGTTTCGATGCTTAGAGATTTTTTAGCTCCAAAACTGCAAGAATCGAGTGGTTACACTATTCACACCTGGTTCCAGCAAGATGGCGCTACCTGCCATACAAGTAACGACTCTCTGGAGGTCGTTAGAGAAATGTTTCCTCGAAGGTTGATATCGAGGAGGGGTGATATTGCTTGGCCACCCAGGAGCCCTGACTTAACGCCACCGGATTTCTTTTTATGGAGCTACCTCAAGAGTAAGGTGTACTCTAATAATCCTTCAACGACGGCTGAATTAAAAGCGAACATTGAAGAAGAAATCCGCTTAATCACTCCGCAACTTTTGACAAAAGTGTTCCAAAATCTCAGAGTCAGATTGGAAGAGTGCTGTAGGCGAAATGGACAATATTTGGATGATTTAATTTTTAAAAAATAAAAATTCATTTCGTTTTGTATAATTTAAAATAAATATTTCATTTAAAAGCGCTACAGTTGTATTAATATAATTTTTTTTAAGTGCCTTATTTACGGCCCACCCTGTACTTACAATGACGTCGATAAAAAGAGCACACAAATGTAGGTAGGTTAAGTTAGTTGCACTGCACTGAACATGATCAGATGAATAAAAAAATGTGTCTATGGATATTTACACACGCATACCTATCACGGTTGTCACTTGAAAAAAAATTGCATGACCAAAGCTGAAAATAAAAATGACCAATCGTACCAAAAAAGGACCAAAATAATTTTTGTCTGCAATGGCTTTTAACTTCCCATAGAAAGTTATTGTAATCGGTCCGATTTCTAGAATTGAAAATTTTGACATTTCTCGACGTTTCAAGGTTCCTAGAGTCTAAATAAAAGATTTTTAGAGAGATGACTGTGCGTGCATGTGTACGTACGTTCGGGAAGAATAACGTTTTTGACATCTGGTAAAATTTTGAGAAAATCGAATTGACATTTTTTTTACAAAAAATAAAAACCTTAAAAAAACAATAGTAAAACTTGGTAAACATTTACTTTTGACTCAAGTATTTCTTCAAAAATTAAAAAAATATTGGCTTTAAGCTAATTTTATCTCACAGAAAATACTGTTTCCGACATTCCGTAAATTGTGCATAAAAATCCAACAGTCAGTTTTTTTCATAAAAAATTAAAACCTACAAAAAATAGTACGCAAATGCTACGAAAATTTGGTAAAAATTGGTTTTCGACTAAAAATCTCGTTAACAAGAACAGATATTGAAATCAAACTATTTCATCATACTCAAAATATTGTTGGTAATTTTTATTTTTTTTAGAATAATTCAACTAACAACTAGCAAATCACGAAAGCCTACAAACCTTTTAAGCAAGACAAATCGGCAGACGGGATGTGAAGTTATCAGTGTGGGACGCACCCCAGCCTCATTTTTTTTCAGATCACAATATGTTAACATTATGTCAGGAGATCGAATAAGTCAGGAGATCGAATACTATCGCTAAATAAAATTCATATAAAATTAATTCAAAAAAATGTTTTTGCAGACCAAACGCTATGGTTATTTTTGTCATCTTGACGCTCTTTGGCCAGCATTACATTATTAATGGTACCCAAATTAAGTCTGCCTTTCGTTTTTATCAAAGTTAATTCAAAAAAATTCCTGTGAGCAGCAGCTGAGCTATGAGGAAGTAACAGCAAGTTATAAACGAACTAACTTAAATTTTGAAAACAATATTCATTTTAAGCGTTTTTATGATAATTGAATTTTTCCCAAAATTCTTTAGGTGTATTTTATTTTTGAGATTATAAAAGGAATAGAGTCGAGTTATTTTTTTTCAATTTCTTAAAAAAGGGACCAAATGGAATAAAAAATGACCATGCGACCAAGTGAGAAAATAATGACCAAATTTGGTCTTAAAAGACCAAACTGGCAACCGTGATACCTATAGATGTATGAGAACATTAAAAACACAAATTTGTTTTTTTTTACCGCAAACTATATTTTTCGGTTGCAAAAAACGTTTCTAGGTATGAATAAAAGAAAGAAAAGAAGAAAATAGACAAAAATTTCGTTCTGTTTTCAACTAAAAAATTGAAATGGTTTTGTATTTTGTTTGTTTTCACGTGCGGCTTGGCCTTTACTACGTAATATTTTACTTAAGTTTTTTTTTCTAAAGTGTTAATTTCGGTAAGGAAGTGTTTTTTGGTTATAAACTAAAATTAATATTATTGTAGAAAATATGCTCAGTCCCATTGAGAAATTTTTTCATATGCTAATACTAATATTCAAAAAATGTTCGTGGTTACAATTTTCGAAGCAACGCGAGCACGGGTCGGCTAGTTAATAATAAATAGAAACACAATCAAAGAAAGTTTTATGTTTTTTTATTTTGATTTTAGTTAATGAAGCATTTAAGGAGAAGGTACAGTATTTATAATTTTATTTTGTGTTTAATTTCTTTTATAATACAAACATTTAGTACATCATCATCATCATGGATCTTATATTTAATATAATTTCTTTTTCTTTTGTTCTTGTTTTTGTTGTTGTTTTTGGTATGTATGTAATTTATTTTCGTATGATTTTTGTTTTTCAACTTGAATATGGTATAATAGAGAATGATTTCTTCAATATTTTGTTTTTTTTTTGTATCTTAATTCATTTATTTATAATATATATATTCTTTTTGTTGTTGTTCGATTTTAGTTTAATAATATTTTCTTTTCAATAATGTCTATAGGCTATGTAAGACTTTCGCGCTTTAAGTATCTTTTATGTTTTGTTTTTTTTTCAAAATTTTGCTAATATAAAACATTATTATTATTTTTTTATTTTTATTTGAATAAACACCCTGTAAAAAATTGTTTATTTTTTCTTTATTTTACACATTATTCCATAAAAACAATATTAATTATTTTTATTTAAATATTTTACTAGTTTTTTGTTTGTTTTGTTTTTTTTGTTTTCTTTTTTTTCAATAATAAAACAATTTTCATTTCAATGTCATGTTTGTAAGTTTATTTATTTTGTATTGTGTAAATGCTTCTTTAACGTATTCATGATGTTTTTATATTCATTGAGAAGATCTACTTACATTAAAGACTTTCAAACCTGCGCAAAAATTTCGAAACGAAAGGTAAAACTTAAGCATAAATACATTGGCAACATTGAATACGAAAAGATTAGTTGCTTTTTAGACAACTTAACTTGGTGAAAATGGAAGAAGTTTTGAAAAAACTTAAATGTCAAGTCGGTTCCTAATTATCGTTCCGAATGTTTTGCGTTGGTTTAAGAGATAAAAAAATTGTTTTGTTTTGTATATAGTTTTTGGCAACATTTATAAAATTTTATTTTTATTTGAAGAATTAAATTTATTTATTCTTCTTCTTTTTCTTTGTGAAAAAATTATTGTTTATACACTATAAAAAGGAATTTATTTTTAAAAACAGGTTTTGGTAGGACGTAGTTTTCAATTTTGTTAAATTCTGTGAACATCTCGTACTTCTTCGAAGTCATCACATTATACTGGCAAGTTGGAGACAATGTTTTGTTTTATTTGTTATCAGTTCTTTCAAAAGGTGTGGTTTTTTGATGTTTTGGCGTCGTTTACTTTAGCCTATCTACAAAGTTTTGTGTAATTATTTTTATGATTTTAACTCAATTGAGAATTATTAAACCTAAGAGATTTATATCATCAGAAACCTAATTGATAATTTTCATCACACAACAGACTGGAGGCCATTCTAATACCAACACTGCATACGGAAATAGCTCATTATCGGCACATTACTTTATGACCACTACTTCTGCACGCTTAGCGTTTTTTTAAAAGAGACAACCAAAATATTTTAATTTCCTAGTATAAACCCAGTTATGAGCGACACAATAGCCACACCTTAAAGGTGTTTCCTTATGCACACCAAAGAAACATTTCAGGAAACATTGTTTTAAAACGTTTCTTAAAGTGTGCAAAAGACCAAAGAAACATTTTTGAAACATTTCAGAAATATTTTAATATTTATAAAATGTTTTTTTGTTGGTTTGGAGTTTTGGACGCTCGCGAAATATTTCTGAAATGTTTATGAAATGTTTCTACGCTTTGTTTAAAATTTATGACAGAAAACAGAACAGGGTGCCAGCAATCCATTTAAGAGTTTTTAATTTAACTTGAAGCAATTAGTTGTCAGTTGGGTAACTGTTAATTTATATTTAATAATGACAGAAAAATAAAATACCAAATAAAAATATATGTAAGTATTTTGGTATAAGGAAATAATTCTTTAAATTAAAATTTTGTTTCAATTATAGATCTGCCAGATGTCTGATGTCAGAACTTTAGTTAGGACCAATTTTTCATTAGACTGTTAAACGTAATTTAGTAATATACTTTTTACGTAGATAAAACTAAACTTCAAAAAATCATATTTTTTAAATTAAAAAAATTACAATAACTATTTATCTAAATTAAAACGCGCGAGGAATATGTATTACATACTATCATAATAAAAGCTTAACTTAAATGTTTAAATTATTTTAGTTATTATATTATACAAAATACGTGGGTTATATTTAAATTATTTAAAACCAAGAACTGCGTAAAAATGTGTGTTTTTTTTCTTTTGAATAAGAAAGAGGCTATGAATTGAAGTTGATTCATTTGGGGTGAGCAATCTAAATTGCTTAAGGAACATCCTTTACTTGAGAGACCAAATTTTACACCAACAGAAGTTACACTGAAGTTATTTTCATGTCAAACGGAATCCATTAACTAAAAAGCGGTTTCTTTTAAATCATAAGGTTTCTTTGACACTTTCCGCTGATTCTCTCTCTTTCGAAACCATAAAGTTAGAATCATAACTTCACGTAAAAGAATTGAGTAATGCTATGTATGTAACCCAGGCAGTATGTTTTTTGAAAAGAAATTTTGGCCAAAATAGTTCACCCATCTGCACCTTATTTGTGCAAAAGTTTGTGAGACACTGCGGAAATGTTTTGGTCAGAAAGAGAATGTGAGACTTAATTTACGAAAATCATATTACTTTTCGAAATTCGAAAAAAACACGTACACATATGTATAGGGCTTTTTTCAATAAAATCCGTGATGGCTTTCGAAATCTATAATTCCTTTATTCAATGTTCAGTTGATACGAGTATATCATCTGTTTTAAACAAATCTAATAGAAATGCTAAAATGGTTTTCAACAGAAAGAGGTAAACCCGTTTGAAATTAAGTTTTGTTCTTGCAATGAATCTTTGTTCTTAACAATTCTATTTTTTCAAGTTTTTGAAATATATTAAAAAATACAAGAATAATGTTGAAAACGGATATTTGGTTGGTTTCGAAATCGGCACTAAAAATTAAATCGTAAACGTTATTTCAAAACTATGAAAGTATTAAATTGAAGGGTTTGTCAAAACTTCATTAATTCCGTAGAGTCAAATAAAGACTTTTAACTAAAAAGAATTTCCAGAAACCAATTAAGATACTAAAATGCTTTAAACTGTATCTAGAAGAGAAAGATGTGAATATTTGTACTTTGCAAGACCATCATACAATTTATTGTTAAGAGATGTTTTTAGTTTTGACTTCGCATAAAAAAAACCGTTTTTGGTTGTTTTTAGCATTTTTAAAACGACATATTTTTAAAACCTGATGTGATAGAAAAATTTAAATTTGAAAAACTTAATCATTTAAAAAAGTATCGTTTTGTAATTTTATTGACCAGTAATATTAACCACTGTATATTTGATGTGTCTGTTAATATTCTCACGCTATTTTATTTGTCAATTGCAAATAAAGTTGTCTCGCTTACTTATTGATTTTATTCAAATAAAGTATGTTTTTAAAGAGATATAGAACTTTGAAATGGAATGAAGCAAAGATAATTTTTTCAAATTAATATAAAATGTACTTTATTTGAAAGATAATTTTCTGTCTTATAATTTAAATATGATTTCTGGCATATAACTGCCATGGCTGGGTCGGACGTAGTCTGATTTAGAGGTCAAATATTCTATGAATTTTCCCATAATTGTGGTGGTTTATCGATAGTAACGCGGCGAATTTTGTCTCGTAAGTGGTCAATTATCTTGGACTTATCGGTTAAGAGCTGTAATTTCACATATCCACGCAGAAAAGAAGTCAAGTGGTTTTAAATAGCACGATTTTGGAAGTCAATTAACGGGTTCGTAACGTGAAACTAGTATGCATTTACCAAACGTTACCTTCAATAAATCAATTGCGGCACGAGCTGTTTGACATTATGTTACTCCGTCTCAGCCAAGCTTCTACGCATAATGGTTGTTCAATTGATGAACGAAAAAGTCAGTAATCATGGTTCTATAGCGTTCACCATTGACTGTAAACTTTAAATTTTTTTAGATGTCACCGTGTCTTAACATACACTTGAGGATTATCATCACTCAAAATACTGCAGTTTTTTATATTGCTCGTAAAATATTGACCGTAAAAAATATGTATGTACATATTTGCGAACATAAGAATATTTTAAAAATAAATTTGCGCAATTTAGAAGCGTTGTTTAGGCTTTAATCAGAAATGCCTAACCAAACTAAACATAAATCACTTTACAACTGATAAAATGGCCACCGGTCGGTGATTAAACTAGTGTTGCCAACTTAAACCTCGAAAAAAATCACCTGTTATTATTGATCATGCAGTTTAAGGATAATTGACTTTGCACATTTTTTTCTTGTCGTTTAATAAACTGACTAGGGTAAAGTTGACCTTAGCAGCCCCGCCACCGCTTTGGTCCAACAACAATCTTAGTTTATCTTTGATCTTTTCGTCAACACGCACATTCAAATGGTTAAATTGATCGAAACTTAACTTAAGTTTTCTTATTCTCAAATTGAGTTGGAAATAATTGTCCATTAAAAATAAATTATTAAACTTGACTTGAAAACTAAACGAATGGATATGGTTTCCATGAGCTACCTACCTAATTACGATTTTGAATTAAAAACTTAACAGATGCATATTTCTTTTTGAAAGTTTATAAAAAAATTTTGAAAAAAATACAACTTAAAATATTTATCTACATCAAAGTTTGTATTTAATTTGTATTATTTCACTTAAATTTGTATACAAACAAACTACTTTGTTTTTATTTAAGACAATATACTTTTACCACTTTTAAGACCATTCATCTTCCAAAAACAAAACATAGCATTCTACATAATTTCACGTCCCCTGCGGAGTTTCTAGTTTCTTTTTTGGCATCGTTTAAATTTTACATTTAATTATAATTTTGTTTTGTGATTAAGTTAACAAATTAGTTTGGAATAAATGTGTGTTGTGTTTTTGTTTTTGTTAAATTTGTTTCATGAAATGTATGTGTATGATGTATAATCGACTCTTAATTTTATAACATAATATATATATATATTTTTATTTTCTTAAAATTTAACTTTCGTATCTATTAAAATCGTCTTTCTTGTTTTTCTTCGATACTCGAACTTATAACTCTGTGTACAAAGGCAAAACCAATAAAAACAAAACTTAAAATAATAATAATTAATAAACAAAGCAATATTATATTATAATTATAATCGAATCGCATGAGAATTCACCACAGGAATGTTGATTGAACTTTTGAAATAATTTCATCAATACCTCACAATCCATGTGAATTTGGTATGATTCGGCCCCTTGATGTGGCAACTGGCCGCACATTACTTACAACAATCACAGCAAATGAGATGCATAGAGTTTCGAAAGCGGTTAGCAAGCTGATAGAGCGTGGCCCACCGCTAGGTGGTTCATTGGATAATGTTGTGAATTTCTCAACTTTGGTCCAATCGCTTAGACCAGCGAGATTTTTGGACGCAGCTCGCATAAGGTAGGTTGTGTTGTGCTCTAAATTGCCAATGAGGAATGTTGCTCCTGAAAATAGATATAAATATATTTATTGGTTGGAATAAGGGTTTATTTTAAATTGCACTAAGAACTCTAATTTAAACAAAGTGATTGAATCAAATACTTAGAAAAATTTTATTAATTTGAGTACCGGTTCAAGTTTTTTTTTATTAAGCCTCAGTTTTTATTATATTTATTTAATACATTACGAGTAAATGCTAATGTTAAGTTTACAATATTTACTTAAGAGGACTGTTAAGGCCCAACTATAATAGACTTAACCGAGCTTAAGTCAGCTTAAGGGAACGAACCAATACGCAGCCTTAAGGCCCAACTATAATAGACTTAACCGAGCTTAAGCCAGCTTAAGGGAACGAACCAATACGCAGCCTTAAGGCCCAACTATAAAAGACTTAACCGAGCTTAAGCCAGCTTAAGAGAAAGAACCAATACGCAGCCTTATATGTCACTAACCATAATAGACGTTCTGCTCAGTTTCGTTAAATTTCGGTAACTTTCGCGCAATTACGATAGAGCCATTTAAATGGCTCGAGCTTAAGCAAATGTCAAATTTGAAACGCATTTGCTTAAGTTACTTGAATCCATTATGGTTACTTTTTGTTTTGAGGATAACTTCTGATAACTTTTCGTTCGGTTTTGACATTAGCTTACTTTCGGTTAAGTCTATTATAGTTGGGCCTAAGTTATCAGAAGTTATCGTCAAAACAAAAATTAACCATAATGGATTCAAAGCTGCGTATTGGTTCGTTCCCTTAAGCTGGCTTAAGCTCGGTTAAGTCTATTATAGTTGGGCCTTTAACGTTGACAAAATATTAAAATAACAAATCACCAAACAAATTTTTTTTAATTTATTAAAATTAATTTTTTAAAATTATATACATATCGCTAATTATAACAATACTACAAAAAAACAGTATCAATTCCTTTAGCTAACAGAGTGTGCAATATTTTTTGTGATCCCATTTTTCGCCAATACAAACAAATTGGATGGAGGGATTCGCGGTAATAATATATTTCCACCTCGGAATTTGCACTTTAGAATTATGGGATAACATTTTCCATTCATTTTTTAATTACGAATAGCGTGCCCTTGCACAACCATAGTAGGTTCAAATAAAATTACCGGAGATTCAACCTTCAGTTGTAAATTATGCGGTGGCATGCCAGGTAAATCCAATGAGTTCAAAAACTCAGTTGGATAATTTACAGCTTCGGTGGCATCACAAACTGCATCAATAGATTTGTATGACACCAAGTCTCCTGGTAACAAATGTTGTATCTTAAAACTTAATTCATCATCTCTTGCAGAAATCGACCGGTAATTTTATGCATCCAGTTGTATCTGTAGTAACTTTTCCGTCGCCTATATCTAACAGTTGTTTTGAGAATGTTTCAGCGGATGGATCTTGAAGCATTAGAACACGCATATTTACTTTCAGTTGTACTCTTTCAACATTACGCCGCAGTGGCGATGATTTAAAATACGCGTTGATCTTATCAGCGTACGTTGAACGCGGAATGACAGGAAGTCTTTGTCTGGAATCACCTAAAAGGAGTAACAGAGTGCCGCCTAATAGTCTGTCGTTGTTTTTTATATCTTTCAATGTCCTGTTCAACCCCTCAAACGGATGTTTGTGTGCCATAGTGCATTCATCCCACATGATAATTTTACTCTGTGGCCATGCATGATTGTTTGTTTATATTGCACATCGCGTCTGGGTTATTTTGAATATTTTGTGGCAGTTTAAATACTGAATGAGCTGTTCTGCCTCCAACCAATAAAGTTGCTACAATCTCAGAAGATGCAACAGCCAATGCGATACCATTATTTCATCGTATTTTAGCAAGAATTAGCGAAATAAAGAATGTTTTGCCAGTTCCACCTGGTGGATCCAAAAAAAAATAAGAATCCACCTTTTCCTGCCGAAACTGCGAGCATGATGTGGTCATTAATGGTTCTTTGTTCTTCATTCATTAGTGAGACATTGCGAGCAAAAATCGCTGCCATTTCTACAGTATTGTATTGTAGTTCAGGATTCAATTCAGTGCCTATTAAATCAGATGCATTTCGATTTGATGCCGAAATGACTGAGTGGTAAGTTGGCAATGATAATGCAAAGATTCTCAATAGCAATCAATGTTTCATTGTACATAGCGTCACTGAATACTGTCGTAAGATCGATGCACTGTGTACGATGTTGATGCAATTAAACAATAGCACTTAGGAATATACAAAATAGATATAAATCTATTCTCAGATCTATTGAGTGTATATGCAAAATTTCATTGAAATTTGTTAATGTCATGTTATGACATGAGAATTTTATGTATTAGATATTCAATAAAAATACAACTTTCATAGTTTACAGAAAATTCTTATATCATTGTTACACTTTGTTTGTAAAAATCGCTTCAATGTGAGAACCGAAAAAAAAGACTTATTAACGAAAAACAGAGTAAAAATATTCTAACTCTCACAGAAAATTAATAAATAAAAAGTTCTTAAGCTTTGTTAATGAATTGTTCTTTGATATTATATGACCGATAACCTAATTTCCTAACCCATTTGTATAAACGATACAAAACTTAAAGCTAACTTAATAACCGGAATTGTAAAACGTTGGTCAAAGGAACTTTCTAAACCTTACTTTACCAGATTTTTCTACATCACATTAGTCCGTCTATTCCTTGAATATGACTGTGAAGTATGGTCTCCTTATCAATGGTTAGATATTTCAAGAATTTAGGTCAAGGTAGGCCTCCAATGATTAATCTCAAGACTTTTGGAAGATCGTAGACAGACATCTGACATCTTGTTTATCTATGGCCTCCTTTCTGGCTATATCAACTGTTTAAATCTTTACAACACGTTTTCTTTTGCTTTCATTTTCAAGATTACAGAAAATTTCACAACCGTAAGTAACTATTGTAATGGTACTATAAGTGTTTTCACAAGCAATGCACGTATTTTTACTGGTGTCTATAGTACAGTGTAGACCAAAGCGTAAGGAGAACACCAAATGTCTTGCCAACAATATAGGCTATGTGATTTTTCCAAGTAATGTTGATGTTGAAAATAACATCTAGATTCTTTGTAGTTTCGACGAACTTTATAGGAAAAGAATGATAGCGCTTGATTTCTTGCAGATATTTATTCTAGGATGTAGAAGTATGTTGGATAGGTCCCAACGTCCAACTTATGTACAAATGAGCATGATCAGCCCACAAACGATGTGTTACTATAGTAGGAAGCTCATTAAAAAAAGCAGAGGACCAAGAATAGATCCCTGAGGGACTCCATTAGTGTTTAATACAAAAATGGAAAGAACTTTAATAAGTGCAACTATTTGTAATCTGTCGGTTAAGTAAGCATTAATTAGTCAGACTGTATTAGTAGAAAAGTTATACAAATTTAAAAGTTTTTCATAAAGTAAAGAATTTCGAAATGTTGAGAAGTATTAAATTCGTTATATTTTTAATGTCGATAGCTTTTGGAATATCCTCTGTAACAATTATTTAGGCCATAATACAACTGTTTTTCTTGCTGAACAAGTATTGTTTTGATGTTAATAAATTTTCGTTTCTAACAAATTATTTTATTAGTTTTTGAATGATCTTTTTAAATACCTTTGATAGAAATGGTAGAGTGGAGATCGAAATCATCACACCTTGAAGTCATGGGTACAATTTTTGCCCAATTTTTCAATGGGCAGGAAACTCACTTGAGGTAATAATCGAATTAAATATTTGTGTTATAAAGGGTGATTTTTAAGCTATTATCTATATTATATTTTAGCAACACTGGTTTAAACAGATGACGCACGTTTCGTGTTTTGTTTCACTGTCAAATATCTTTAGTTTGGTCTATAATTTAACCATGAATCGTCTCTACAAACGAACAACGCTTGCAAATTAATCAATTTTATTATCAAAATGCGTGCTCTGTTAAGAAAGTCACCGCGTACATAATTGTGTTCAGCGCCGAAGCTCATTTTTGTCTCAATGGGTAAATAAGCAGAACTGTCGATTTTGGAGTGAATATCAGCCAGAAGCATTGCAAGAGCTACCAATGCATCCAGAAAAAGTCAAAGCTTGGTGCGGTTTATGGGCTTTTTGCTTTTTTTTTGCGAGTTCGGTGAATATTTTATTTCACGTTCGGGACCGGTCTATTGGCCGCCTAGATCGTGCGATTTAACGCCTTTAGACTATTTTTTGTTAAAGCTCATGTCTATACAGACAAGCCCGCTTTAATTGGCGCATTGGAAGACAACTTACATTGAAGCATTTATTCGTGAGATACCGGCCGAAATGTTGGAAAAAGTATGCCAAAATTGGGCTAAGCGGATGGACCATTTTAGGCGCATTCAAGGTCAACATTTGCATGAAATAATTTTCAAACATTAAATTATATGGACCGTACTATGGATTCAAATAAAGATTTCATGCATTTTTCTGAATTGTATGTGTTTTTTTTTCGCCCTTTATATGGTAGAAGCACTGGCAATAAAAGTTTAAGAAGAGAAGGATGCATTTCATCTAGCCCTACTGCGATTGACCTAATATAAAGAATACTTTACTTTCATTCTCGGAAGAAATTATAGAAAATATAAGCGAGTAGAAACTTAACGTACCTCTATCATAATTACGCAATAGAGTTAGAACCGAATTTTTGGTTCACTAAGTCATTATTATCTAACTCTTCACTCAAATTATGTTGCGACTTACCGACGCCACTTTGCTTAAGTATTTGCAAGAGTTGCTGCTCTGCAAATAGTTAAAATGGTTGATACTCGTATATAGAGCGACCTTTGCGTTCGTATGGCTAAAAACGAACAATATTCTTGGTAAAAACTAGCGATAAGAAATTTTGTTTCCATCGCTTGCAAGCCAAATCGCGTTGCTGTATTAATAATCAGAATACGTTTCTAAACCAAGGTTTTCTATAATATTTACTCGAAAATCGGAGGTTAAAAAATAAGCTCAAGCCTAGAGGAAACTGCGACCGATAATTGATCATAGAATGTTACTTTTCCTTTGTTACTAACAAGAAACAGATCCAGCACTGTGGGTTCAAAAAATGAGTTGGAATGAGTGTGTTGACAGGGTGAAGATTAATAGAACTAAGTTAGTCAACAATTGTGTTTTTACTATAAGCAGGTGTAATTGAAAATACCACACATTATTGTGTTAGGGTAAAACACTGAAATTTGTTCCAATATAGAAATAAATGAAAGAATACAAGTGTTTCTAGAAGGTCTGTAAATTGTATCCAAAAGTATTGTTTCAACCCCATTTTGCAAAAACCCATTATTAGTAGGCTATGGGATGTCAATTTGCACAAAACATTTTCGATTTCAGTGTAAGCAGTTCTTGCTTAAGACATCGTCTCTAAAAATTTGCGCTTAACCAGCCTCATCTTTAGCAAAGTTACTTAGTTTTATAAGTTAGACTAAGTTACTTATGTATCAAAATTTTTACCTATGCCAATATAAGAAGTAAAAACCCTTCTTTGGAAGTTAAAAAACACGGTATCACAATAAATTTATCCATCAAATCAATAGTCAATCCTTAAATAAATGTTGCTCCGTTGATTTGGCACTCATTGCAAATATATAATCACATTTATACTGCCACGCAAAACTGCTCTTCCACTTCATAATAAAATCTCATGCTTAAAGCCTTATTTCAATTCAAGTGTTTCCCATTAAATATCACAAAAGTACCAATATCAATATTCTTATGACTTTAGTTAAAATAAAACAAACAAAATACAACTTACCATCTTCGAATGGGAAATCCTTTCGCTTGGCATAACTCCAGTTGCCAGCGGCTGACTTGAACTCATAGTCGGTCATGAATTCAATCCGGAAGCCGTTTACGTCCATTAAATTTCGCACTGGCGTTGTTCGTACCGAACCAACGTCTACATCGAATGTGTTCGAGTTGAAGCCTCGCAATTGTAGATGACTTGGTGGTGGTGGCTTAGTTCCCTTCTCCAGTTGGGTAGACCGCTCTATGTATCCCTGGCTATTGGTCGCTCTACACTTGTATGTGTCGTAGAGAGTCTCGTCTTTGATATCTATCACCAGGGTTGAGAGGTATGGCTCGTTGTGGATGATGTACTTATCGGAGTGCAGGCGCTTCTTGTTGCGGTACCAAGTAAAATTTGCAGGCGGTTCAGCAATGGCCTCGCAGGAGATGCTTGTCCTGCCACCTAAGTAACCGTACAGCAAGTTAGCATAGTGCTTGTGTGTCCAAAACGGCTTATCTGTGAGGAATAAAGAGAAAGGAAGGAAACGCAGTCATTTACGAGCAATTAAGCTCCAGTTGCATTTCGTAGTCATGCTCAGCTCATGAACTGACTCTATCCATATCTGAACGAACGACTCTGTGCCTTGCCTTGCCTGGCCTGGCCTATGTGGGTACGAGTATGTATGGTGTATTATTTCTGAAATTTTCAGGATTCCTGTGTCCTGGTGAAGAATGAGTAAGAAGTCGGGAGGGATGTGATCAACATTCAGACGAGTTAAGTAAGAAAGTTCATCTCTCAGTGACTGGTAAAGTATATATTTTTGTGAAGTGAAATCTCGGTAAACGGATCCAAAACGGAGTGAATCAAGGCAAGCGATGCGATGGTTTGTATAAGCTTACGAATTAAAGGAAATCGCCGTAGGCACGCAAGTACCGCACCGCACAGCACCGCAACCATATCCTCATCTATGCTATGCAGCAATTATGTAGGTATTGTACATTACAGTTCAGTTCAGTTCATGTATGTGTGGAATGAGGTGTGGACTATCAAAGAGGACGGATACGAGAACGAGTAAGTTTTTGGATAATGCTACAAATCTGTGCTTCAATTTTCCGGCGAATCTTTATTGTAAAATACGGGTAACGGGTGTGTGCTCTTTAAAAGTCTTTACCAAAGTAGCAGAAGCACAAGCTATGGAAACTGCTGTGTTAAACACCACAGTCAAGGATGGGCGTCATTGTGAAAATTGAAATTTCATGGTTACTGTGGCGCTGCATGGAATAATCGTGGTTAATCTTTTGTGATAAAATTGGATGTGGGAATATGTAGATAGGATACGTAAATACCCTACTCAGACCCTGCACTTACACCTACTTTTGGGGGGCAGACCAAGTTTTTGCAGGTGGTTTTAGGTTTATAGAAATTCAAGAAATTTCGGCCAGACATGCAATTAGCAAATTAGATGGAACAAGAATGAGTTTAAGTTTTAAGGACAGCTCTTTGCTGTGAGATGATAGGGTACAGCAATTGAAAAGTTTTGTTTAAAAAACTTTTTCGAGTGGCAAGACAGAGATGTTAAAACTTACATCAGTGTGAGAAATAAACCTGAATGTGCTAATCGCGAACAAATTAAGTCTGGATTGGTATATCGATGGTTATAGTAACCATCCCAGAGTCCAAAGTAGGTTTGAGTTAAACTTAGTTAAGTATTAAGGAACAAAAAAAAAGACACAAGGAGCTGCAGAGGATGTATTTTCAGAGCAGTAAGTGCTGTAACTAAGTGTGCATTTTAAAGGGATTTTAAGGTTTATTTTGAACAGGTGTATTTGAAGTACTACTTCATGTTTTTGAAGAAAGTTTGTAAACGGATATTTAGCTGAAAGATTTACCTATCTTGTTTCTTTTTTGTCCAAATATAGAACTTAGTTGATTTGAATGTCCAACTTTTAGATTTAGTTGATATTTGGGTTTTACCATTCGATATGGTTGAAATTGTGCAGTTTTGATGGTAGTTTTCAGACAGTAGTAGGCAGACCCGTAAACAAAAATTTTAGATGGCAGAGGCAGACCTCTGGTGTATTAGTCCTACGCACTAACTAACAGCTGTATTAAAAACTCTAAAAATGCAATTTTCGATATTAATAAATATCACCCCCTTTGGGCATATTTCTTGAATTAAGTAAGCTGCTTATTGAACACAGTATTTCTTTTGATTGTATATTTAATTTTGATTTTTTAAGACCTAATTTCATGTTGTAGTCTGAAGATTTTACAATTTCTGGACTACAATTAGCCATGGAACTATTTTATTTAAACTTAAGGCTTTTGTTATTCCACAATTTGTCTTAGCTTGGATAGAATCTTATTTCGAAAACAGATCATATGAGGTAAAATTTAAAAATTGTAGTTCAGAACCTTTTGTTGCTCAATCTGTGTGTTGCCCAGGGAAGCCATCTTGGCCCTTATCTATTCATCATGTCTGCGCTCAAGTAAAGTTCTCATGAACATCGTAATTAGCTTCTTCAAATACAACCTGTCCATCAAAAGCGTGTTAATAATGACTTAATATTTCTTTATCAACTTATTTATTGTGAAATTGATACACCTTATTAATTATCTTGTATACATTTGAATTCCTACTTGATATGGGTTTTATAAATATCGACTTCCATAGAACTTACTATGGGAAGAACGAAGCTCTAAGACCAATCAGCATTCTATGTAACCTCAACTGTTCATCGTCGATTTAAATCTAAATAAAGTGGGATTAAAATCAGTGTTTAGAAGCAGTGCTCGTAAACGTCTTCATTTTATATTTTGTTCTCAAATAGTGTAGTAGTTAATTATGTTTACTAAAATTTAACACATGCACACTTAAAATGAGACTCTGATCGTAGTCTGAAACTTGCTATAAGCTAATTACCTTCTGAAAGTTCTGAATTGTAAATGGTGCCCAATATTGAATTCGCTATACCAGAATTTAATAGCGTAATAATATCCTGGTCGATTTGATACACTTGAATATCGTAAAAAATATCTTTTTTTTACCAAGGCGGGAAATATATTAAGAGGGGCCTCCGTAATCGTTTAAACAACTGTTCAACATTTTGAATATAATCATAATATCTCGTTGTCTTGTTTGTTCGTGGAATAGAATTTTAAAAACCTCTTTTTGTCTGTCAACCAAAATTGTCCTAATGAAAGTGTTTGTGAGTTCATCTGCTCCTTTGGAACCTAATTATCCAGATATTTTTTTTAACAGTTAAAATTTTCTGTAGTAAAGTTTATTACATCATAGAAAATACATTCTGTATTATAAAATCAGTATCCTGAATTAATAATTGTATCTATACAAAGTTGATATACATTATCTCGCTTGTTGAAAATAAAAAACTAAAAAACTAAAAAACCTCAACCTCAATCTCAACAACCACTTTGTTGTCAGCCAAAATGTGCTCCCGCGCGCACCACCACCTCACCATAAACTGTCAAAATGTGCTATAATGCCAGCACCAGCATCATTAGTTTTCTGGAAAGATAATTCCCCAGAGACTTTTAGTTCAATTAGTAGACCATTCATTAAGATAAAATTAAAAGAACGAAAAAAAAAAACACCTCGATGGGTTAAATTAATTCAACCTCAACTCGTGGCACGGATGCAACGCAGATTTGGCGTATCTTACAAAACCATCAACATAAAACAGACAGCCAGCTCCAGCACCTCGGAGCTTTAGTAGATGGCGGTCGGTGGTGGTGGCGTCTCTGTGAACGTGTGAAGACGGACAGGCGACAGCGACACGAAAAGATAAATGAATTAATTTTGCAAATCTTTTTCCATGCAACGGATATTGCGCCATTTTGTATAACAAAAATAAAGTGTCAACGCCAATCAACATTTGGTGTAAGGGGGGTAAGGTAACATCTCATGGCGTTGTTGTTTTATCTTATCATTTGTTACCTAAAAACAGCCTTACTATAATATCTCGGCCTGGTGTCGGACTGGACTAAGGGAATAACGTGGGCTCCAAACACACTACACTACAGAAGAAATCAGCGACAAACCCTAAAGAGAGCGTGTCGTTATTTTGTTTTGTATTTCTAATTTAAAGTTCTGCTTTTTTATTCAGTGCTAGAGGTCTTGGGTTTAATCCCTTCCTGTGCCACTTAAAGTTTTTTCACTGGTACTGCCTCTTGCGGAGAATTGACAAATCCTCCAAGAGTAATTCGTTCGTAATGCCATTCGGATTCGGCATAAAACTATATAGGTCCCTTCCATCCCTGACATGACTCGCACACAGAAATGGTTAAGGGTTGTAAGTCACTAGGCCTAAGTTCTAAATAGACTGTTTCGCCACCTAAATTATTTATTTATTAGGGAAATTCTGAAATGAAAATACTGAATGTTTATTTTGACATATGTAAATACAATTCTGCCGATTCTGCTTTTTTTGAATCAATATATTTCTTAGCTACATGTTTTAGGTTTAATATTATTTAGCTGGTCGGCTCAATGTGATTCGCAGAATCACATTTTCGCACAAATGAAGTGGATATCCCGCGTAGTCTTTTACGTAGTTCCACAGAAAAAAACTAATAGTGTCATGTCCCATGGTCTTCTGTTACTTGAATAATTGGCTTCACTAAAGCGTGAAATTACTTTTTGTTATACTGTGCGCCTTATATTGGTTCCACACAATTAGAAAGAGGAGAAAGGATTAGAAATGAAAACATTGAATCTAGTAAAGCATTCCACATTCGTGTAGTGCGACTAGTAAAAGAATCTCTGTACTTTAGACTACGTCCGATATTCAGTTCAAGGGTAAACTGATGGGCATTGCTAGAAGTACGGTGATTAAGGTTGAATTATTTGAGGGGTGGAATAGCGGTAAAATAATGATAGATTAGGTTAGGTTAAAGTGGCTGTCTGTGATGGAGTAGGACACACTAAGGCCAGTATAATGGCTCATTGCGATACCACATGAATGAGGCGTTCTTCTAAGCTCAATGAAACCAGTTTGGATCCCTAACGAAACTTGAAAGACTGATTATGTTAATATGATTGAGATCGTAATAGAATAATTCTATTAGGTAATTCTTAAGTTTTGAGCTGGAGCAGGGCACGTAAAGAGAACGTGAAGAACTGTTTCGTCCTCTTTTTCATCCATAGCGCTTCTGCAAAATTCATTTGAGAATACGCCTAGTCACGTGGCGTGCCTTCATATTAGACAGTGCCCGATTATGACACCAGTTATCGAGCTTATATGCAATCTGCTAAGAGATAGCAAGAACCTTGAGCGCTCTTAATCTATCAATCAATAGTTTGCATTAGTCAAACGTGGGAGAATGGTTTGCATTGTACTACTTCTGGCGAGTTCATCTGCCTTACAATTTTCCGGAATGTCTCTATAGCCCGGCACCCAGCAAAGTTGAATATTAAACTGTTGTGCTATCTCCATTAGAGATGACCGACAGTTATGGACTAGTATAGAGTTTGTAGAGACGAAGGTCTGATAGTTGGTAGCCGCCTGACTATCTGAGAAAATACTGATATCAGATGTTGACAAGGACAAGACTTCTTTTATCGCCAAAAGTTCCACCTGGCACACGCTACAATGATTGGGAAGGCGGAGATAGAGACTTAATTTCATCCGAGAAATAGAAGAGCAAGAATTCCATTTGTTTTTTACGAATGACCAAACATTTTTACTGCCATTGGAAAATTTCAGTATTTTGTAGGTAATATTTGGTCATGCAAAAATTTGGTCAATCAAATATGGGCATTTCAAGCCCCCCTGGCTTGCTTGAACTTTTCCGGATTTTCTCAATTGGGTTAGCTTCAAAGCAACTGAAATTTACTTCCTTAACCCTAGTAACCTCTTTACAGCTCGAATCAAACCATGATGCTTCTTACACTGTCCGGGATAGAAGTTCTCATTAAGTTCATAAATTCGGAATTAGGGCCATCAGCAACACTTGTACTTGCAGCATCAGCTTAAAGTCTCCTTAAATCCCTTCACAATTTCACCCAACTGCTAGCATTTGATTATGACGATCATACTAATCGTTTGAGTTCGACTTTTGTAGTAATTTTTAAATAATTTAAACGCTTTATTAAATTTGCAAACATTCAACTACAATTACAGCAATATTTGACAGGTGTTAAATTGCAAGCGCTACCAACGCAGTTTTACAAAATTTTGTAAATAAGACAAATAAAATATCAACATTTTGTAGTAGTTAACTTTACATAATTTTGAAAAGCAGAAATTAAAAATTCATACAATTTTCTGGACTTAAATTAAATCTCAAGGCTTCTGTAAAAATACAAATAACATTTATGTTTAATTTAAAGTCTTCTCCACTCGAGCCAGAATTTATCTTTTGATCGAGCCAAATTTTCCCACAGTCGAATTTTTACATATATATATTTCATCAAGTAGAGTACACAGCTCTTATAGACTACTAATTACAAAATTACAAATAATAATAATAAACTATAACAATAACAATTATTAAGCTCCATAGCTCAAAAAAAACATTAAATGTGACTTAAAAATATCTCTACTAGAACATTGGAAAAAATCTACATTTTCATTTTTACATACTGAATTTGCCTGTCTTAAATAACGGGAAATTGGCTCATTTAAGCTATAACTTACTCTGTGTTGAGGAACACGGAAGGTATCAAACACTCTTAAAGTATACCCCGGACAATTAAAACAAACCTTACTTAGCAAAAATGGACAATCAATTTTAGAATTTATTAAGTCTCTAATAAACATTGCATCAAAATATTTTCGTCGAATTTCAAGACTTTGTAGTCCAAAAAGCAAACATCGGGCATCATATGAAGGTCGAGGAATATTCCAACGTAATAGATAAAACATGTATCTAGAAAGGCATTTTTGAATTCTTTCTGGTCTATTTGAGTGAATGGAATAAAAAGGATTCCATACTATACAACCATATTCCAAAATAGACCTCACGTATGAGAAATACAGGCTCTAAGAGTGAAGGGATCCTTAAATTCCTTCGAATTTCTTCTAATAAATCCTAACACAGAACTTGACTTGGCTACAAGATAGTCTATGTGACTATTAAAATTGAACTTACTGTCAAATATTACACCTAGATCTTTCTTTTCATTAATTTTAACAAGAGTCGTATTTCCTAAAGAATATTCAAAACATAAAGGTGATGAACGACGACGGAATGTAAGACTCTGACACTTAGATACATTTAAAAATAGCTTATTGTTTACACACCAATCATATAAATTGAATAAGTCTGTTTGCAACTTTAAACAATCTGATACATTTTTTACGATGCAGTAGATTTTCAAATCGTCAGCCAAACATAAGACATTGTGAATGAACAAGAACATCTGGAATATCATTGACAAGTAGAAGAAACAACAAAGGGCCCAGATGACTTCCTTGGGGGACACCGGATGTTACCATAATAGCATCAGAAAGCCTATTGCTTCAAACCATTTCAATAGATTAGAGTGAAAACAATACCCTTGAAGCTTTCGAAGCAAGATATGATGATCAACTCTATCGAATGTTTTGGCAAAATCAGTATAGATCACATCGCACTGAAAACATTTCTCCATTGTTGTAAGCACAAAATTAGAAAAAATTATAAGATTTGTGTTAGTAGATCTACCACTTACAAAACCATGTTGCATTGGAGAGATTACTTCTTTTAATAAAAGTATAAGTTTCTTATAAATCAACTTTTCGAAAAGTTTTGGGATAGCTGATATTTTACAAATTGGACGATAGTTTTGGACATCATTTTTTGAACCTGCTTTGTAAATAGGAAATATAAAAGAATTTTTCCAACTTTTAAGAAATATGCCTGACTCAATTGACCGGTTGAATATAATGCTTAGTGGCAAAGCAATTGCCTGTGCGGTATTTTTAAAAAGTATTGGTGGAAAACCATCAAATCCTGCTTTTTTATCTAAAGTCAGAATGTTTAACTCTTCTATAACTTCGTTTACCGAGATATACAAATTTCCAAAATTTAATGAATTTATAGAATTATTATGAAAAGATGTTGTGTCTTGATTTGGAACCACATATACGGATTGAAAATATTTGGCAAACAAATTGCATACGGTTGAACGATCAGATGATGTAACGTCTAGATACTGCATTGTATTAGGAATACCCATAGACTTTTTCTTGTTGTTTATAAAACACCAAAAATATTTGGAACTGTTTTTAAGACTTGTTTCAACTTTAAAAATGTAATGCTTATACAGAAATTTACTGAGATAATCGAACTGTTTTTGAAGACAGCAATCTTTTTGTTACAATGTTTCATTATTTTTAGAATTACGGAATAATTTAAATGCTTTATTTTTGCGGTTATTTAAATTAATCAATTCCTTGTTAAACCATGGCGGTTTATTTGGATTTTTTAAGCGAGTTTTTGGAACATATAAATTAATTGCCTCATTTAACTTAGAAGTAAACTTTTCATAAGCATTATTTAATTCTAAATTGCTTAAAACAGACAGCCAGTCAAAAGTACACATGTGATTTGACAATGACATATAATCACCATTTATATAATCATAACTATATTCATGTTCTAGGCTGTTTAAATTTTTAAAATAGTTATAAAATTTGATGTTTAAATCAAGTGCAAAATGATGGGGGGATTTGGATAGTGGAGTTGAAGAGATAACATTTATATCAGCGCAAAGTTCCTTGTCGATAAAAATTAAATCAAGGATGCGATCGAGATTATTCGAAAAGCTATTAATCTGCTTACGATCAAACTCAGCTAATCTGTCAACAACTTCACTTTCCCAATCGTACCTAACATTAAAAAGCAATAAACATTGAAATTCCTTGTCATAAGTCCATTTTAAAGATGGCAAGTTAAAATCTCCTAAAATAAGTACATGCTGATTAATTTTTAAATTTTCAAGCACTTTGCAGCAGTTATTTATATGCAATTTATATACAATTCCAAGGAGCTATTTATTATAACTTAAAAAAATAAATAAATCATGAATCTTATCTAAGTTAACACAAACTATAAGTTGGCCAATATCATGACTTACTTTAATACTTGTTGATAACAAACCAATCTCAATACAAGAAAAGGATGATCTATCTATCTATCAAAACACCTTCACCTCTGTCAAAACCTGATTTGTTGGGACATCGATCTTTACGGAAAACATTATAATCCTCGTTATTAAAAAGCTCGGAAGTATGATGATTTTCATTCAACCAAGTTTCTGAGAAAGCAATGATATCAAATTGTTGCGAAGATGAGAAGACTAAGGTTTCTTTGAGTTTTGTTCGAAGTCCACCAGTGTTAAGGTAGAAGAATAAATATGATTTCACATGCGTGGGCGATAATGTATCGATTTCAGGCATGGGTGGTGGCGGAAGACTTCCACGAATTATGATTTATTATTTTATTTTTACCGATGTCTTCAATACCGTTAAGACTAAAAGAGTTATGAGATTTATTTCTGAAAAGGGGGAAGGTCAGCGTTAATTAAAAAACAAAGAGTAGTATCAACTCCAGATCACTTTTCGGAAAAGCTTTCAGAAATATGATATTGATTAAAATGCGAGGCTCCATTGAACGGATTATAAACCTCTATAATCCGGCACTGTTGTATACTGTCCAGTTATTACTTCCTGAGATTTTTGTATAAATTGTTATCCTTGCCACGATCCCAAATGAAATATTGAAAAGTTTTGCTATCTCTTCAACTCAATAAAAAACGACACTCACATACTCACACTACACATGTCCATAGGTAGGTTGGCAGAGGTACTGTATAGATAAATCCAGTTACCATGGCCAGGAGCAACAACGACGCAACGTGAAGGATATGGATTTGCAAAGAAAACAAAAATTGTAAAAAATGATACTCACGTTCGATTTTCATCAGGACAGTTCGTTCCTGTACATCCGAGATATCCTTTGTAAATTGATACGCTTTGCACGTATACTCGCCGGTGTCATTTTGTGTCACCTTGTGGATAAGTAATCCATCAGCTAGCTTGCGGAACTTCGAGGTTGCTGCTGCAAATACAACAACAAAACCAACAAAAATAACAAAAAATCACAACAACAATGACCACGGAGACACACAAAAATGAGAAAAGGATATCTATGCAATTTGTAGGACTGTAGGACCAAAAGAAGTACCACTCGGGGACGAATATAGTATGCGTACATATCTAGGTATGTAGTATATGTATGCATGTAGTATCCCCTTTTAGGATTCAATTTTAATTTTTCCCTATCAATGCAACAGAGCAGCAATTCACTATACCATAGAATAGATACTCTATCGCATCGGCCAGGATTAAAAAAGGATTCTATAGCGTAGAGGTACCATGATTGTAGGACTACGACGCGACGAGGCGAGGGAGAAATTGGATTGAATCGATTTGCGAGAAGGATCAACTTTTTAAAGGGGATTTCCGGAACGGGGTTTAAAAAATACATACAGAATTCAATTGGTTGTCCATTAAGTTGCCAGGATACGGTTGGTTCAGGATCACCCTTAACCTCGCAAAGAATTGTCGCATTTTTGCCTTCCTTAACCGTTAGGATGGTGGCATTCTCGGTGAATGAAATTTTCTCTGTAAAAAGAAAAATAGAGAAAGGAAAAAATTGTTACAACACTTTTCATAAACGGCCGAAAGAGGTGTTGTCATTGTCACTTTCTATTCACACTTACGATAAACGATAAGGTTGAAGGACTTGTTGGCATTCGCTGTACCATCGGCATCTTCACACATCCAATTGCCCTTATCGCTCAGAGCGATGTGCACAAAGATGAGAGCCAATTGTCCTGTTGATGATTTGACACACACAATCAAACATTGTAAATAATATAAATTTATGATTGAAAAATATCTATAAATAAATTGTTCGTTCCTTATAAACTTACCTGGAGTCTTTTCTTCAATATGGATTCGGCCTTTAACGTCTTTCATAATATCGCCTTTCGGTGATTTCCAATGGATTTTCAGATCGGTGGGGGCATTGCATAGAACTATGTGGGATTCATTGGTGAATCGGACTACCTTATCGGTGGATGGGCTAAGTGTCAGGACATCATCGCTTGCAACTGTATAAGCTGTAAGAGAAACAAAAAATAAATATTTCTTAGTAAAATTTGTATTTACTTTTAGGTTTGAAGGAGAGAAAAGGGGTAAGTCGAAAACAAAACGATTATTGCTTTATATTATTTGTATCTTATTTCTGTATTTCTTTAGAAATCTATCTTTTAAAGGTTTAGTTTATTTTTACTAAAAATAGGTTGTTTTAAAACTGCAACGAACCACTTTAAATTGATCGTATCCGAAAGCCCTCGACTTTTGAGTGTGAATATGTTCATGAAATACGTATAGGTAAACGCAAACTGATGTACGGAATTCAAATATAGGAATTTTCAAACAATTTGTCGGATAATATTCCTGTCAAAATACAAATTTCACCTCAAAAGAATTTACATATCAATAAAAATAGGTGTAGACACTGAGGATATCGTTATTAACAAGTGACAAAAAGCCCCAAAAATCCCAAATTAGTATAGAAAGATATCATTTTTGTGGAATTTTACCTACAAAATAATTCGAGTAATATTTTTGATATTTCGGAAATTTTATTTTTTTTGGCATGCAACTTATTAATTGTTTTCTTTATAGAAATTTTGTGTGTCCAATTGTTTTAGATCATATTTATTTCTACAAATTCTTCCCATAGGAACATTTATTAAATTGAAAATTTTGACGTTTCTCGACGTTTCAAGGTCCCTAGAATTTCGTTCGTTCGGGAAGCTTTTTTTCGTCGTCCATAGCTCAGGAACCAGTAAAGATATCGACTTCAAAAAATTATGTTATACAGATAATAAAACAGAAAGTTGCTGAAAGGGCTCTCAAAGAAATTGAGTGGGTGGTTTTTTTACCATATCAATTCAATAAATTAAAAATTATGGTTAACCCAAAATATCACTCGAACCAATAACGCTAGTGACTTGAGTTTAATTTTACATTATGCATTGTGACGTGATACCAAACTGATATAGTCTTGAAAAAAATTCAAATAACTTTTTTTTTATAAATCAAAAAAACTGAATAAAAATAATTGTCATCTCAAATATTTTATACAACGAAGAATAACGTTTTTGACATCTGGTAAAATTTTGAGAAAAGTCGAATTGACAGTTTTCTCACAAAAATAAAAATCTAAAAAAACATTACTAAAACTTTATAAAAATTAGTTTTTGAGTTAAGTATCCTTTTCAAAATTAAAAATATTAGCTTAAATATAGTTTCAGCTTATTGAAAATATTGTTTTCGACTTTCATTATTTTTCCCAATCCAACTGTCATTTTTTCATAAAAATTGAAATCTACAAAAATACGCATAATTTGTAAACATTTTCGGTTCCCAATATTTTTAATGAAAAATAGGTTCAAATTATTTTTAATTTTTATTTTTATAAAATATTGTTATTAAGATTTTGTTAAAGTTTTAAACAAGACAAATCAACAGACAGGATGGGAAGTTATCAGTGTTGGTGACATTTTTTTTAATTACATATATCATTTAAACGATATTTTCTTATGGTTGATCTTAGCCACGTTTTGACTCTCCTCAACGTGCTAAAAGTACTTTCATCCGAGTTGGTTATGCACGGTAATAGTAATTTTGTATCTTTCATTTTTATTTTCTAAAGTTCTAAAAATAAATGTCTAGGTAAAATAAGCCAACAACAATTTCTTAAAAATGATTATATTTAAACTCATACCTAAGTTATAATAAGCTTCTTAAAGGCTCTTGTAATCTATTAGGCCTCAAAAATTATGGCCTCAGTCTTGAACAAACATTACACTATACATTTCTCTGCGCAAATGCAGAGCATTGCATCCCTAGTAACAAACATTTTGACTGATACCAATGATGAATTGTGTTAACACTACCGAAGAATTTTCTTAAAGCAAAGCGCAAAAAGTTTCTGTGAACAGTTTCAATCCTATTTATATCACACTGAGTTGTTGAGTTCCATACAAAACATGAATGTCCCAACAAATGCCTTACAATACTACAGTAAAGGAATTTAAGAGTATAAGGATTTTTAAAATCTACAAAATTTCTTTTTAAAAATCCCAACGTTAAATGAGCTTTGGAAATAACGGAATTAATATGAAGTTTAAGTGTAAGTTTCTCGTCAAAGATGACACCAAGATCTTAAACACCATGCACGATTTTAAGTTTAACGTTTTCCAAAGAATATAATGGAAAGAATAGAATGGAAATATGGGTTTTCTAATAAGGGCGGGTAGATGTTGTGTGTAGATGACGTGGCGTTTGGTGTGTGGCATGTAGCGCCCCGCCGTCCTGCTGGAACCACATGTCGTGTAGTTACATATGGTTCAATTTGGGCCATAAGAAATTAGTTACCATCGTTATGTTTTTGCTTGTTAACACAGCCATTCATCCAAAAATGCGACTCGTCACTAAAGATGATTTTTCGGCTAAAATCATCTTTAGCCATCCAAACGATTCGAAGCCCAGTCAGCGAACAAACGGCGTTGTCTATGGTCATGAACTTTGAGATCCTGGGTCAGTTGGATCTAGTACGGTGTAGGCACAAGTCCCGACGCAAAATTCGAAAAGTTGAAGTCTTCGAAAGGCCGAGTTCTTGTGCACGGCGAGGAATAGACTGCCTCGGGATCTGCTGTACAATTTCACGGACCGCGGCGATGTTCTCGGCCGATCTTGCGTTCCTTTAACGTACGGGTATTTTCTGATTGTTTACTGAACCGCTCGTCTCAAATTTCGCCACCAAATGTTGAAGAATTGATTGTGAAGGGCCACCACGTCTACCGTAAAAAGGGCGCAATGCGCGCAACGTTTGCGTTAACGAACACTCATTTTGATAATAAAGTTGTATCATTTAGCACGTTCAATCATTTAACTTGCCACGATGATTTTGCATAAGCAACTGAATAATAAACAAAAGATTTGACAGATGTCATAAAAACAAAATGGCCGCGACGGACGCCAAAATCTACCCCAGCCAAAAAAAAACCCTACATGTATATGATCTAAGGACCTATATGACATTGAAACACATTTATCTATATTTAATTTAAGATCATTTTGGAAGAACAGGCAACCCTTGACACTATAGATAACAGAATAACAGCAAAACAATAAATAACAGCGAATAAGAGACAATTGCGGAATTTCAGAATCTTCGACACATGATTTATAAAAATAAGAAAGGCAGGTGGACCTAGATGGCTTTCTTCAGCAACACCAGAGATAACTTGGATCCTTTTGGAACAAATGTCATTGATAATTACAAATTCGCTACGACCAAATAAATATAAACCAACCCACTTGAACATAATGACCTCTCAATAGGATTTTTAAGTTGATCCTATTAAAAGCCTTTGTAAAATCAGTGTATATTGTATGAATTTGTTTATTATCTTCTAAAGAGTTCATAATTATAAAGAAGTTCGTTAATTCAGCAAATTGAAGACAGTAGATCTGCCCTTCAAAAACCGGTGTTGGAAATAAAATATTTTTGAAATGATGGAAAGTTTAAAAATGAGCCTATAATTTTGTACCTCATCTTTTTTCCCAGATTTATATGGAGGCATGTTTACAGAAATTATCCATTCTTCTAAGAAAATTCGACAAGACAATGATTGATTGAATAGCTCTGTAAATGGAACACAAAATATAGCAGCACAATGACAAAAAATTATGTGAATAAAGCCTAATTCATTTAGTAGTTTGAGTACGTAAGCAAGATCAACTTTTAAGGCTGAATCGCCAATGGCGGATGGAATATATTTAAGAGACTCATCATTTACTTCAACAATACAGGTAGAATTATATATACTTTGAAAGTAATCAGCAAATATATCAGCGATTTCATTAGGTTTATAAGAGAAACTCTGATTAAAGTGCATTATCGCAAGAAAAACTGCACTTTTGCGCTTTGAGTTAATAAAATTCCAAAACTTATTTGGATTAGATTTTAAATTCGATTCAAATCAAAAATCAAATCGGCAGTTTTTTTTTCAAAAATAAAAACCTAAAAAAAATTACAACTAAAAATTGTTAAAAATTGAATTTTGACTCAAATATTTTGGGAATAAACAATTTTGTTGCTTTCAAAATTACTTCAATTTTATAGAAAACATTGTTACCAACATTAGACAGTTAATTTATTAAACATAAACACTTTCCAAAAATAACACTAAAATTTGGTAAAAAATGATTTTGGAGTTCAGTATCTCAATAACAATTGGGAGCATTAACTTCAAAACTATTTTATATTCTGCTCAAAATGTTGTTATTGGTAATTTTGGGAAAAAATTTGATTGGCAATTTGTTTAAAAAAAAAACGAAAAACTGCAAAAATTTCTAAGAACTGATAAAAATTGATTTTCGACTCAAGTACCTTAAGAACAAAAACAGCTATTGACTTCAAACTTTCTTAAAGTTTTATTAGTCATCTTACTAATATTATAAATGCGAAAGTAACTCTGTCTGTCTGTCTGTTACTTAATCACGCCTAAACTACTGAACCAATTTGCATGAAATTTGGTATGGAGATATTTTGATACCCGAGAATACTTTTTACCCCGGAAAAATGACGCATTCCCATGGGAAAATTCAGGTGGGCCGATCGCTTTTACGCCTAAACTACTGAACAGATTTAAATGAAATTTGGTAAGGAGATAGTTTGAGACTTAAGAAAGGACATGAGTTACTTTTGACAACGCATTCCCATGGGAAAAATTACTACTTTCTGGGGAATCTGATCGCAAATTCAGAACAAAAAATAGTTTTTGACACAGTTATACACAAAATTTCCAGCGGAGAAGGTGGTTTGCAATTTTTAGATGCTCCAGGAGGCACAGGCAAAACTTTTCTTTTGAATCTATTGTTAGCTCAAATTCGGTAAAACAATGGAGTTGCTTTAGCAGTAGCTTCCTCAGGAATAGTAGCTACGCTGCTTAGTGGTGGACGGACATCGTACTCGGTTCTGAAATTGCCGTTGAACTTAGCTCATGAGGAAACGCCAGTATTTAATATCAGCAAAAGTAGTGAGCGTGGAAGAATGTTGCAGCAGTGTAAGTCGTTGGTTTGGGATGAATGTACAATGTCATCTGCGTATTTCTTTTAATATTAATACGTGTTTATTGTTTAGTTTTAAAATAATAAACGGTATACAATACCTACTTAATTTCTATTTATTTTCTTTACAGCAGAATTCAAACATACATAAGTACAAAAAAGTACAGCTAAGGTTTATTCATACTACTTTCCAAAAAAACTATCTAATACGGACGAAGTCGCGGGTATTATTTTATAAAGTTAATACTAATTGTGGTAAAAGTAAAAACCTGAAACAAAAAAATACTAAAAAGTAATAAAAACTATATTTTGAGTTAAATATCTTGAGAATAAGAGTAGATACTGACTTCCAAGTTGTTTCATGCCATAGAAATACTGTTGTTAATGTTTTGTAATATTTAACGACAGTGTTTTCCTATAAAAATACATTGATTTAATTCCTCGAACACATTTCCACATAAAAGAGCTTAAACTTTAGTTTTGGATTGCATATCTAACTACTCTTCCAATAATTTCTCTTAATAATAAAATTGACCTTAAGGTGTTTCCGTTGTTTTCCAAGAAATGTTCCCTTCCTCCAAAAAAAGGGTTATACACCCCCTATCCCATACTTTTGTTCTTGTCTTGGCTCAATCTTAGACTTTTTATCAGGGAGGTTTTTGAGCACTGCTTAAAAATGTTCTTTAAATAAGACTGACAAAATTTAAATAACTTAATGTGTACCTTAACGTTACATTTATATATTTCAAGGGCTAAATTGACAACTTTAGTTATTATATTATTTAAGAACTCTGTTGTCCAGCAAGATATGGTCTAACTATTTAATTTGGACGACTCCCTACATATGAAAGCATTTCAAGATTTCAACAGTTATCTAAATACACCTTAAACTGCTAGTAGATACAAACTTAGTATTCGGAGTTCTTTATATACCCACTCTTAAGATGTACATACACCAGTTATGTATATAAGTAGATGAATGACAAATAAATTACAATTGTACTTGCTGTTCATCTACTCAAACCTTTAGTTTTTCGCTAAAAGTTAACACACTTTAAAAAAGCCTTAAACTATTTATATGTGTTAAAACAATAAGATGGAATTGAAAACTAGTTTCAGGCATTTGAAGGCAACTGTATTGAATTGGTGATCTCTTATTGAAGATTTATTCTTAAGAAAATGAATATTTGCTCTTTCTCTAAAATGTAAATGTCAAGCATTACCTACTAAGGTTTTTTAAAATTTTAAATTTTGTGAAAATAAAGATTTTAGTTGGTTTTGACAGTTAACCGGTTTTTGATGAATATCGATAAATTACACACAAATCTATAGATAAAATCCATACATACAACTTGACCCCTACAACCCCACTAGATTCGACATTGTCGGAAAATTGGATTTATTAATAAGGCCAACATCTTTAGTAAGTAACCAAAAAATGATAAATACCGCATTTAAGGGAAGATCTCCTTCTATTCCAATGACAAAGTTATTGGAAGTAATTGAGAAATGTCAGTATGAAACAAAATTTACTTTTTTGTTGTAATTCTTTTTAAACTGTTTTAAAATACACAGATTTTGAGTCGAATTATTTCATCTGATACCTGTATAAAAATTCTTGATGTTTTGAAGGTAAAATTTATAAGAAATCCTTTTGAAATACAAATTTCAAGCACTTACAAATGTTAACATTTATGAAAAATTGAAAATCATTCATCATCATATCATTTTCTGTCATGGGACTCCGGAAAATGTATTCAATTTTATTTTTATAATGAAAATAAGCCCTATTGACACATTTACATATTTACATATACATACTCCTATGTATGTATGTGTTTAGGTACTTGCAGAAACTTTTATTGAACTGCCATCATTTCATACCGTCCTTATAGAACATTTCTATTACTTTTAGCCAACATACATTGCAATTTGTGGCACATACTCGAATACGAACATCATGTTTCCGATCTCGATCCGACCAATTCAAAATATGATGCCCAAAAAAAAAAATATGATAGATTGCACTTTGCTGAGAAAATGCATTTTATTTGTAACCAATAATAAGGCCTCGCGGGAGCCTGTTCCAGGAGCAGCTATTGCAAGAGTTTTTCCGTTTTTCCGCTTCCGCACAATCATCATGAGTGTGTAATGTAAGCGTTGTAAGAAAAAGAAGGGGAAACAAAAACAAATATGCAGAGGAAGTGAAAAACAAACTTTCCACCTTTTTCATGTTTTGGGGTTTCCGAGAGACGAGAGATTTTCCTATATTGCATTTCGGATGGATTCTGCAGCGTTTCCATTTTAATTTTATTTTAATGTTCAAATGGAAAAAGTTCCACTTCATGTAAATTTCTTTTCAAAAAACTGTTCAAAAGGAGCGTGAGCGTGGGTTGGATGGTTGGATGGGAATCTTGAGCATAGAAAGTTGGTACGCTGAACAGTTTTTCTTGAGAGTTGTTCACTTCGAACATGTAATATATTTTTTTATACCACGACCAACCCATTTATACTAAAGTAGCAACAACAACAATAACATCGCAAATGGAAAAGAAAAACATCCTTGTAATAAAGTTTCCAAGGATATTTTATCTTTCGTTTCTAAGTTAGTTGTTTTCTTTTTTGTTTGATAAAAAAAGAAACATACAGAATTTACTTGAAAGTATTTGAGAAAAGGTTTCACTACTGCGAGCTCTCAATACCTTGAACAAAAAAGTAAGAAGTGAAACTAGGTTGTGGTGTGGTGTGGCCCCTTCCTCACTTTCTATACAAAGGAACAATTGGCGGGGTGACAGTGAATAATATAAGTTTACTTTTGCAAACTACGACTACGGCCTTGGGTATATTCAGTCTTCTCGAGAAGTTATAAGGTTTTATCCGTTTGTTGTGATTGTACCAAAAAGTTGTGTGCGTTTTTTATTCCCAATACTTTAACTATGCTTATTTGTAAAGGAAACGAATGACAAAGAATTTTCAGAAATTTTGTAAAAATATCACGTCTACATAATGCCTTATAACCTTTTTGTGTGAATCTAAAGAAACAGCTGACTTTGTTTTATCCACTCGATTTATTTTTTTAATTAAATAAATTAAGTTTATCTGTGAGTGTTACAAAATATCAAGTTGTTAATCTTTGAGTTTTGGTTTCAATAAATTAACAATATACTTAAACACACTGCAGTGGTCATATAGTTAAGTCACAAAACGAAAAGAAACATTTGATCAAAATATTTTATTTTCTGCATCAAGTTAAGAAAAATTACGGAAACATTTAAAAAGTGTTTTAGAAACAGAGAAACATTTCTGAAATGTTTTTCTGTTTCGTATTCCGAATGGGAAACTTTATTTGTTTCCCAATCATTTACATAGGTAAACAGTAGGTGAGGTGAGTTGTAAAATTTGAAGGGCCGATGTTAAATGTGAATCACACCTGAACGTCAAGTTTTTTTTTTTTTTTTGATTTTTATAGACATTTCTCAATTTCAGACTAACTCAATTTGAATCATGAAAAGATTTACAATCGAGCAATGCGTTAAAGTTATTCAGGCTTATTATTATGGCGTTCAAACCAAATTTCATATCGTACATTCATATGCGTACAATCGGAAAAATCGTGCAAAAATTTGAGCAAACCGGTCTGGAGAAGATGTGAAGCTCGAACTGCAGAAAATATTGCTGCTGTTCGAGATAGCTGAAGAGCCGTCCACCTCAACTCGTCGTCGTGCCAAACAATTGCACCTCTCACGCTCGTTGTTGATGAACATTATGTGGAGAGACTTACTGAAGAGACTTAGGTGAAATTGACTCAAGAACGAAAGCGTCTTGACCATTTCAAGCGTCGTCAATGGTCGGAATGGTGGCATGAAATGGAAACAGTGGAAGATCAGTTTTTAAAGAACATCATCTTCAGTAATGAGGCAAGAGTGATTGTCGAAAAACCAATACACCAACAAAAAATGACTGTTTATGGGCTGGCGGCATCATTGGGCAATATTTATCCAAAATGAGGCTTACCAGGCAGTTACTGTGAATGATGTTCGCTATCGTGAAATGATTAAGAACTTTTTATGGCCTAATTTGGAAGACATGAATGTGGACGATATGTGGTTTGAACAGAACGGTGCCACTTGCCACACAACTAACAAAACAATGGCTCTTTTTGAACAGAACATACAAATTCAATAGCCGTGTTGTCTCACGTGGTGGTGATGTCAATTGGCCGCAAAGATCATGTGATTTGACACCGTTTGACTTCTTTTTTGGGGGTCGATAAGCCAGCAACAATTTAATAGTTAAAGGATGAGATAATGCGACACATTAAGGGTATAAACCTCAATTATGCCTCATCATCATCGAAAATTCGCAATATTACAGATATTGTAATATATATTGAAAATATCGCTGCTCTAAGTGAAAGTGTTGCCGAAGACCCAAATGTGTCGATTCCTCGTCGTTCTCAGGAATTAGGACTGCCTTACCGCACATTATTGCGTATTTGGTATTTGAATCTACACCTACATACATCCATATAAAGTCTAGCTCACACAACAACTGAAGCCATTCACAACGTGTCGTCGTAGACACGTCGAATGGGTGCTTGAACAACAGGCGGTGGACGGTGATTTTTCGAACAAAATTTTATTCAGCGACGAAGCACATTTCTCACTCGGTGGGTATGTTAATAAAGAAAATTGTCGTATTTGGGGTTCTGAGAATCCTCAAGTATTTGAAGAGAGGCCATTACATCCACAAAAAGTTACTGTTTGGGGCGTTCTTTGGTCTGGAGGTGTGATTTTACCTTACTTCTTCGAAAACGGAAACGACGATGGAACGACTGTCACCGTCAATTCGGAGCATTATGGTCATATGATACGTGACTTTTGTTACCTGCTATTGAAGAATACGATTTGGAGAATATGTGGTTTCAACAAGACGGTGACACATGCCACACAACTCGAGCGAATATGGCTTTATTGCAAGAGACATTTCCTGGCCGCGTAATTTCTCGTCGTGGCGATATCAACTGGCTACCAAGATCATGCGATTTGACACCGCTGGATTTTTTTTGTGGGGCTACGCGAAAGACCGTCTTTATGCAGATAAACCTTTAAATTTGGAGCACTTAAAAACCAACATTCGTTAAGTTATAGCTGAAATACCAATATGTGTCAAAAAGTGGTCGAAAATTACGTCAAAAGAAAAGAGCTTGCAAGATTTCGCGTGGTGGTCATTAAAATAATATTATGTTTCACACATAATGTCAATAATTCAAACCTTATAATAAAAAAGAAATGTCATTGTATATTATACAATTTAATTTAAGTTGCTACAATATTGGTTCGCGAGGTATTTGGGGTCAACCAAAACGTTTGATTTTATGTTTTTTTTAAATTGAAAAAAGCACACACTCAATTTTTTGAAAGTCCTTTTTTGCTTCTTTCATTGTTATTGATTACAAAACAAAATTTATTTGGATTCTACATCTCTTCTGGTTCTTGAAATATGGATGACGAAACGAACATGCAGTCGCACAAACACCTATCTTTCTTAAAACTTTCGATTTAGACCTTGAAACGTCGAGAAATGTGAAATGACCGATTACAATAACTTCCTATGGAAAGTTAAAAATATATTGCTGAAATCTTAAACAAAAAAAAACAATCTGGAAAATAATTTGAAGATCGATTGTGTCGATGATTTACCGTAAGCTTGGATAATTCAACAAAATGACGACCCAATGCACAGCCGGATCGTTGAATCCTGGTTTGGATCAATTTCTGACGTTGATTGATCAAATTCCTGATTGATTAATCATACACAAAATGTATAAAGTACTATAAAAAGGGCAGTTGAGAAGCAGAAAACTTAAAAAAAAAATAAACCAACGTTTCAATCTTGCCTGACACTTGATCTACACAGAGAACTAGTGACAGTTGTGACGGTCTCAGTTTGAATTTGTATTTGATTATTAATTTTAATTGCTGACGGAATATCTTACTGCACATATGTATATATGGTATGCAGTTTGAGCCATGTAGTGGTTTCTTTTTAAATCAAAGCATATTTTAAGACCGATAGCTTTTTGCCACCGCTAGAAATTTTGACAGAAACTAAGCATTGTATACCAAAACAATTCCTTCTACGCTCGAAAAACGTTAAACGTTACTTCTGGTTTATGCAGCCCAAATTCCAAATTATTTTATCAGATATTTTGGCGATTTCCTTTCGGAATGTATTTTCGTGGTAAGACCGTGAAGGACCGATATGTTATGCCAATAATCAGGAAAAGGTTCAAGCATTTAAGGCCACAATACCATCTAAGCCATCCGCGAGCTTGAGCTCGAAGTTATCAGGCCTTGAAAAATTGGAGTGACAGAATTTGTTTTCACTTTATTGCATTTTTAAAAAGAAAATTGTATTTGGTCCATCCTGTGGCTGCCACAATTCAAAAATTCAGAGTATGGCCAAATATTGATACCACTTATTTAGATATTACGAAAGTAATGGTAAAATTTAGAAAGATTCTCAACATAACGGTAGTTCAAAAAACATCTTTTTCGAATTATGGTCACCAAATTTTCATTATTTTTCAAATATTGTTCAAAGATAAAAGACTTTCGTTTCTTTAATGAAGAATTAAAGTTATAGGAACCTAGACTGACATCTATTAGTTTGTTTTCTTTTACCTTTTAAAATACTGCTCATATTCAATTGGTTAAAAGCTTTTTGTGATATAAATATTAAACCGAATCACAAGGAGTTCAACACCAAGATACATTTTTCCATACAACTATCAGACCCACCAACGCGTTGCTATTGCTGAACAATTTAATACACATGTATTAACAATTTTTTAATAAATATTCTAATTTCTTTAATTGTAATAAATCGCAGGTCCAGTTTAATGAAGCGCCAATCGGTGTACAATACGTTTGGATAACCGGTCTTTTATTAATAAAATTAAACTTGATAGTTTTCCTACAAAAGATCTGAAGACATTTTTTATCTTTATTTGGCAACATCTAATTTTATGGCATACGGTGTCATTTGAAAGCAAGAATTAAATTCTGGTCTTTCGAAAAGAGGGATTTCAAAACTTCAGGTGGAGTAAGAAATAGCTACAGTACTTTTCCTAAAGCACAACAAGTGCCGGATGTTTCATTGCGAACATCGCCAAACAATATTTATCAATAAATGATCTTGTATGAGTTTATCACGTTGTTCTCTTGATTCTAGGATGCGACTTTCTACTGTCCTACTTCTTTGAACTGCAATTCTTTCTCCACTTTGCTCGACACATTCCTGAGCTTTTTTAACATCTAGCCTTTTTGCTGAGGTTATTATTGAGACTAGATTTTTTAGGTGAAATATTACTAAACAAAATTCAATAAAAATGAGAAAATAAGAAGCAAGCACATTAAAATTTAAAGATATTTGGAACTTTTATAAAGCTGGATTATAAAATTTGCAGTCGAACTAAAACTAGTTAATCAAACTCAGATTTATATAACTTTCAAAGCAGTCGACATAAATAATCATTTTATTGTATGAATGTAATTGAATATTGTTACCATTAATTGAAATAAAAACCGTCCTATCTTTTAAGTTGCCAACTTCCAGAATAATCGCTTTGACTTGGCTAAGAGTTCACTCTGGAAACAAACATCAGGACACTGGATTTTTATAAAGAAAGAAGAATATTTCGAGAAATTTTTATATCAAAAATGTTACTGAATCAGTGTACAATTAAAACACAAAATAAAACGTAATTTTATTTATCCTAAAAAGGGCGATATAAGAAAGTGCACTAAGGCGTATACACAACTTTTTTTTATTTTTCTTATATAGGAACATAATATTTCTTTATTACCGAATTGTCTTTTACAGGTTGGTGCCGAGCTTAACGAATACACTTGCCCTATTGAACATGTTCATCGTGAAAGTTACTAATGGCTTCATCGTCAATTCATGGGACAATCCTTAAAACGTCTTGCCGAAGTTGAGAATGATAATAATAATAAATTAAAAACTACCAATGGTTCAAAATGTCTATTATCACCTTATTCTCTAAAGAAATCATTTCTTTATTTTAATGAGATCATGAATTTTGCATTAAATTTAACATAAGGTAATATAAAACATTCAAGATGCGAGTAAGCGCCCTCTTAGTCCCTATTTTCTAATAAATAACATCAACAAAAATAACTGAAGGGAACCACCGCTCATAAATTATTTTTTATCGCCTTTTGTTAAGAACTCAAGAATAATTTAATTGGCATGACTTCGCCCCCCCCCCCCCCTGATGCTGATGCTGGTATACAACTAAAGCTCTCTAGCAAATCTACAGGTCACTTTAATTCCACCCCATAAAAATCCAATTTAGCTGATTGTTTTGACTTCCATTTAGTGGCCCAGTGACTTTAATATACATTATATATACTGTCAAACATGCCGTAAAACGCATATAACGCAGTTTGTTTCAGATCCTTATTCCGTAGACGAAAGGCCCCGCCCGGCTTTCTGAGCGGTCATCAGGATTTTCCACAAACCCTATAACTTCCACTGATCCAAATCGAATTAAATTGAGACAGGGGCAGAGAATGCTTCGAACAGCCCAATTACACACATTTCTGTATTTGACACTGTCATCGCCAACGCCAACGGCACCGTTGCCGTTGTCACATCGTTGTCGGTCGGTCGGTTTCGCTGCTCCTCCTGTCCACAAAAACAAATTTTGATTATTTTTTTCGTTCCATAGCCTTCGACCGCGTAGCATGACCGACCGCACCGTTTTTTTAAGCCATAAATTTCTGCTTAAACAGATTCTCTTAACTTAAAGGTTTAGTTTTTCTCTTATATTCTTCTCTTGTCGGTTTGGTGGGAAATTTTATTCCCCCATTTCTTTTTGCTTTATCGATAAAACCGCCAACTGTTTTCCGTTTATTGGCGATTTATGAACTCCTAGAAACGTTTTTATTTGAATTCGTTCTAGAGGTATCCTTTATGGAGAAACAGGAAGGAACAAAGAGAAAAAGAAGGAACTGAAACGCTAAAGCAAACAGAACTGTGCTGTCCGTCTGCTGTACCCTCCTCATTGGTTCATCGGTTGCAATAACACCATAACCATGATGCCATAGCACTAACAGCATCACAATCGACATATTGCATATAGCAGGTTCTAGTAATACCGTCATTCCAACAAACTTGGACAGCATACCTACCTACCTAGCATACTGTAAGCATTCGCACCTCTTTATGGAGCCTCATTTGCAGGCACCAGGGTTATGTCACCCACTAAACCCAACCTAACCCAACCCTACCCTACCCAACCAAACCCCCACTTAGTACGTGCATCCTCATAAATTTGCCATTTTATAGCTTCCCTTAGGGCTGAGGAGGAGTCTGATTTGGTTCTCTTTCCGTAGCCGTAGCCTTCGTCGTCATCGTCAACCCTATCATCCCCCCCCATTCTTAGCGAGCGGATGTATGAGAGAATGTTTTTGCATTTTTACAATATGTAGCCTGCGGTTTAATGTACTTTACGCTCCAATTTCCGTTCTTTTCGTTTCGCCTACGGTACACATTGCTGTTAGTGTTTTGGTCATTAACTACACATGTTGCGGCAGAGCACATAAAATTTTATTGACCAGGTAAACACATTCCGGCGGCATTACCGTTGAATGTGGCAATGGTTATGGCATTGGTTGGTCGGTATGAGAAGGGTAGCAACATACCTTCCTAGTTTATTTATGGCAGAGCTACATAATTGACACCTTCGTTCCATACCAAGGAAGAAGTAGCAAGACTTGACAGTAGATGTCGCTGTCGATGTTGATGTCGAAGTCTGTGCCATGGAAATGGTTTCTTCATTTTCGTTTTATAACCGTTTACTGGGTTTATAAATCAAAAGATGCTCTAGGTGGTTAAGTGTAAGCCCATGGTGCGACTGACAGTTGCTTTTTACTGCGTTTTGCGGTGAATAGATGGCGTGTCGGCTCGGCGGCGCGGTGGCGATACAGGAGGACACGACAGGACAGGGCGATCAGACACAAAGTGCGACGACAAATTGGTTTGGTTTTTCTATTTTATTTTTGTTTGTAATTTTAAAACCTTCTAGTTTGTGTTGTTTTTTTTTGTTGTTGTGTGTGTGTGGAGATATTTTGGAAATATAGATGTCGTTGCGGTCGCAGTGATGATATTTTTTACCGTTTGCTAGCAAAATACTGCGGTTGACATATTGCAGCAGTTTGAGAGGTAAATTTAAATGCAATCGCATTGAACTAGCTCTGCATCCCTCTGTACAGTGTACAAATATGTATGTTTACCTCAGCAGCCAGCGCCAGCGCCATCACACACACACATACATATGAACCAACAAAACTGACGAGGACGATTTTTCGCTCTCAAGCGTTTTCGATTAATTTCAATGCGGTTGACAGTTGAACTGTAAACTTAACGGAATGCAATTGGTTTTGTTGTATTTGGCGTTTTTGCGGTTGGTTGATGAACGAGAGAGAACGTTTTTATTGATGTCCCACGTCCTTGCAGAACAGTGTACGAGTACACAGAACGTGTGGACTTCAGGGTAAGCTACAAGGACGACGAAACAGATCTCCATAGAAATGTGTATGACATTTTACAGATGTAACGTGATACTGGAGCTGGAATCAAAGCCAGGACATCCTATACATAGTGATAGTGGATGGTGAAAATAAAATATTCGGACATTGGGCCATGATGGTATTTTGGAATTGATTCATTGTCTAAGAGCAATAAATATACAAATGGCTTGGATTTAGAATACAGAATCAGTTAACGTATACGGACCGAATATGCGGAGACAATAAAATCGGTTTAGTTCAACTTAAACAGAGAATAATACTGATAGCACATCAAGCATCAAGGTCCTGTCTAGCTGCGATAGGTGTATTGAACAAATGTTTACTTTTATTTTTGCATTCTGAAGTATAGGTAAACATTAAAATAAAAGCTTGTGCGTGCCTATAACAGACAAACTAAGCTTGTTTTTGTCATTGCTAGTGACCAAGTAAATTAAGTTTGACAATTTTAGTACGTGTATTTATAAGGGATCGGAAAAAACAACTCAATTTAAACGACAAACCAGGAAGATAATGAGAATCGGTTTTGTATAATTAGATTCTTTGTTTATATTTTTCTTAATGTCAAAGGTGATTGATGAAATCATTGTTTTTCGATGGCTGAGGACACAATATTGAGCTAGGACCACGAGTATGAATAGGGGACTTTACGAAGAGATTTTTAGATGTTTTGCTTTAGAGATAAACATTTGTACAAGAATCAATAGATATGGTGGAAAACTACAGATCCTTTTGACAAATGTTACGCATGAAGTTTATTTCAACAATTTTCTGTTGTTAACACATTTTTGGTTGAGTGGGTACAAAAATTTAAAATATATACCTAACATTATTATTATGCATGAGTTTGAGAACAGGAGTTTGCTAATTTATATTCAAAATGCAAACGGATTACGAACTTAAACCAAACAGATTTTTAAAAACTAGGTTACGACGTGATTGTATCATCTGAAATTCAATTACACAGAACTTTTTGACATGAAATTTTAAGTTTTTCGTCATAATGAATCCACAAGAGTTGGAGGAGGGATATTAGTAGTTGCTAAAAACTCTTTTATAAGCTCGTTGTTAAATTACTTTCAAAAATTCGACTTAGAAATGTTCTGCATACTAATAGAAATGGACTTGGGTAGCTTTAATACATAGTTACTGTCTGTATAGTTCCTGATCAAAAAATAATTATCTATAACGATAATATAAAGAAAAAGATCAATCAGCTTCTAGAACTTTCAAACACGAATAATGACCTTCAAAATAAATATAACATCTAGTGTCTAGAAAATTTTATAAAGACTACAGAAAATATCTCAGTAGTGAAGAAAAAGACTTCCAAAGAAAAAATATCCGACGAAAATAAAGCTCTTATTTTTAGACTAAAATTATCACAGAAGAAGATACAATAGACAATATAGAATCAATACCGACACGAACCACTATGCTCAGCAAAGAAACTATCAAAAAGAGCATAGTCGATCTGAAGAAAGACAAATGCACCAGAAATGACGGAATATCATCAGAAATGTTAATATATGATAAAAACTCCCTTTCCAACATTTAAACAAACATATTTAGCGAAATAGTACAAACAAAACAAATCGATGAATAATGAAAGGAAACAACGATAACAATAAATACATTAAATAGAAAAGAAGGACGATATCAAAAACCATAGACCCTTAACTAACATTTCGAAAATTTACAAGCTTTTCTCCAAAAAGCTTTAAAAGACCATCAAATAAAACTTTAATATCAAGCAACCAAAGAACAAGCTGGATTTCGGGAAGGATTCTCAACAATAGACCATTAGCAGACAATGAATCATCTAATCGAAAAATCCAATGAATTTAGACTTTAGTTTCTATTTATTGACTTAAGTAAAGCTTTTGAATCCGTTGAACACGAATGATATGGCCCTCCTTGCAAACACATTCAAGTCATGTTGACGGAACTAACTACCTTGTGTAAAAGTTATGGACTTCAAATAAACAAATCGAAAACTAAAGTAATGACAAATCATACAAAAATAACGTTGGACGAAGCTAAAATTGAGTACGTAGAAAATTACATATATTTGGGACAGTTAAAACATTTAAGGACCAACAAAATAAAGAGTAGCTGCAAACCATTCGGGAGCCTTAAAAATATTTTACGATTGGACCCAATGAAATGTATCTTCGACTCCGCTTTTACTCTTACGGCCGTTACGGGCTACAAACAATGAGCTTAACTGCAAAAACACTTGACCAGCTAATAATATAAATTAAATAAATTAGGTAGCGCAACAGTCCGTAGAGAACCAGGGCTTAGTGACTTACAACTCTCAACCATTCATGTGTGCGAGTAATGTTTTCAGAGATGTTTATATGCCGAATCTGAACGGCTAATTTGAGAAAGCACTTTTCATGACAAGAATTACTCTTGAAAGATTTGTCAATTCCTCGCAAGAGGCAGTACCCTTGAAAAAAAGTTAGGAGACACAGGCAGGGATCGAACCCAAGACCTCTTGCATGACAGTCCAACGCACTTTTTTTTTTGTAAATTCATTTTTATTAATTCTATCTTAAACCTATCTTAAAGCTATACAAAAATTCATAAAACTAGCCTAATTAACCATAACTTAAAACTAACTTACTGGTCCCATACGGACACTCTAAGTCAAACAATAATACTTAATGCTAATGCCTTTCGGCCCTAAGATCTATTTAACTTCAATTCCATTTTATTTATTTTTTGTTCATTAGAAAATTTCAAAAAAACTAATATCAATATCCTTTTTTATTTTTACTTAAAAACTACTTAAAATAAGGTCCTTAATATAAAACTTAAAGCTAACTAAAACTACCTATTCTACCTATAAACTACTTAAAACTAGAACAACCACAGCAGCAAATCTAACTATCTAACGTTTTTTGTTTTTCATATTTTGTAGTCTTTTTTTTATTTTTTTTTTGTATTCCATGTTTTTTTTTTAATTTTTTTTTTGTATTTTTTTATTTTTATTTTTTTTGTGCCACCATGCCTATTCTAGTTAAAACTAAACCCTAAAACTATAAAACAAGTATGTAAGCCGGCCAAGGCTTTAAAGCCCATCCCGACTACCCACTATCAAGTGCCGATTGAAGCCACCAAAACTGGTTCTCCTGCTTCACCCTATCAGTTCGGTCCCGTTCGGACACAGCCCTACTGAACCGAAGGAGCTCTGCTCCGCCATGTGCCATGACGTCCCGATTGTACAGGAGTAGCCTATCCACGGTTCGTCGTCTGACGTGGTAGATTAGCGGAACTGCCAATCTATCCTGTATCAGACCGCATCTATCTAAAAAGAGGAATGCCTCTGGTGGAATGAAGCCGCTCAAGCGTGCACTTTCAAAATAGTCGTCGTTCGGATAGAACGCCCCGAAAATTAAATTGGTGTTCGAAGACATAGCTCTCCAACGCACTAACCATCACGCTACGGGTACACGCTACGGGTACTAGCTAATAATATTTCAGACCAAAATTTAAAGAAAATTCTGAACATTCGATCAAGTCAAAGGGTACGAAATGAATATATTCGAATTGGATCTCCAAGTTCTAACTATAATTAATATCTTAAAATTAATGAGAGTTTGGAAAATTAATTTAAAAACACAAATTTTTGTAATTGGTGATTTGAATCTACCTTATCTATAATGGTCCAAGCATAACAATAACGAAGAATATTTCCCGATTAACCTATACCCAATGATTTGGAGTTTAGTATGCTATGTTTTTTTTTTTTACACTTCAGAATTTTCAGAAAGTAGTAACCTTATAGCAAGCGTCAAACTACGATCAGAGGCTCATCATAAGTGCATGTGTTAGTTGTTAGTAGGAAAATAATACAATTATAGCCTAACACACGCACAAAATACAAAACATAATAATTTATTAACATTTAACAGGAATTATTACAGTACAAAAAATAAAATAAAGACGTTTACGACAGTGGAGCACTGGTTCTAAACAATGATTTTAATCCCACCTTATTTAAATTTAAATCTATCGATGAACAGTTTAAGTTATATAAAATGCTCATTCGACTTAATGCTTTATTCTTCCCATAGTTAGTTCTATGGAAGTCAATATGTATAAAATCAAATGTACGCAGGTGATGAGTTCCGCTTCGGTAATTCAAATGTATACAAGATAGTAAATAAGGTGCATCAATTTCACCATTAATGAGTTGATGAAAAAATACTAAGTCATTATTAACACGCCTTTGATGGAGAGATTGCATTTGAAGAAGCTGAATACGATGTTCATAGGGAGGCAGATCATAAGGATCATCCCAAGGAAGACCCTTTAGGGCAAAGCGAATGAAATTATGTTGAATTGATTCAATACGTTTCTTATGAATTTCGTAATAGGGAGTCCACACCTGCGAAGCATATTCAAGATGAGGACGAACATGGCAATTATACAAAGAAAGAGTTACATAGGGATCATTGAACTCCTTTGCCCAGCGTTTTATAAAACCAAGCATAGAACTTGCTTTATTAACAATCAAATTAATGTGATATGTAAATTCTAAGTTGGAACAAAAATTAACACCTAAATCTTTAATTGTGGAGACGCGACAGAGTTTTTGCTGTGATATACAATAATCAAATACACTAACGATTCGTTTTTTAGTAAAAGTTATCGTCTTGCATTTTAAAGGGTTGAGGGCAAGGCTATTTTTCTCACACCAAAATGTGAAACTATCAATGTCGGCTTGTAAAAGAATACGATCATTGATGGACTTTATTATTTTAAAAATCTTCATATCGTCAGCAAAAATGAGTACTTCACTTGAGCGTAGACATGACGATACATCGTTAATAGACAGGATGAACAGAAAAGGGCCAAGATGGCTTCCCTGGGGAACACCAGATTGAGCAACAAAAGGTTCAGAAAGACAATTTCTAAATTTTACCTCATAGGATCTGTTTTCAAGGTATGATTTGATCCAAGCTAAGAAAAATGGTGGAAAACCAAGAGCTTTAAGTTTAAATAAAATAATTCCGTGGCTAAGTTGGTCAAAAGCTTTAGAAAAGTCAGTGTATACACAGTCAACTTCATGACCTTGTTCTAAAGCGTTTGAACATATGTTTGAGAATGTGAGGAGATTAGTAACGGTTGATCTTTTTCTCATAAAACCATGTTGCTGTTCGCAAATAAGATTCTTACTAAAAAATGCTACACTTTCACAAACAACTTGTTCAAACACTTTAGGAATGCAAGACAGCTTTGCAATGGGCCTGTAGTTGCTTATATCCGCCTTGTTACCTTTCTTGAAAATTGGTGTTAGAAATGACTCTTTCCATATATTGGGAAATTTGCCTGTTTTTAGAGAAAGTTTAAATAAGAACGTAAGCGGTTCAACTAAAGCATTAGGTACTACACTTTTTTAAAACTATCGGGGGAATACCATCGGGACCGGCTGAACAGTCATCATTTAACGCGGATAAAAGATCAAGGACCGTACTCTGTAGCACAGGTATGTGACTACAGCTAGTTTGCGAAAAGGAGTGAAGATTATGAAAATATACTTCATCAACTTCTTCAGGGTTATTAACAAATGACTCACGGAAATTTGGTGCGAAAGCGTTACAGATATCAACAGTTTTATTTAATGAAAGGTTCTTGTAAGTGAAGTTAACTGGAAAGCCATCTGATTTTTTCTTTAGGTTTACAAGTTTCCAAAATTTTTTAGGATTCTCTTTCAAAGAGGTGCCCATATCAGTAACATAGCTAGCATATAAAAAATTGGAAAGAGACTTAAATTGGTTAAAGAGTTCAACATAGAAAGAGAAGTTGGTTGGAGACAGAGTTTTGAGATACATTTTCCATGCCTTATTTCTTTTGTTACGCAGTAAACGCAATTCTTTCGTGTACATTTTTTTCCAAACAATAATTAAGGATCTTATAAAAAGTTGAAACTGCTTCGTCAATGTTAGAAAATGCTAATGTATCAGCAATTCCAGAAATGGTTAAATCTTCAGACAACAGCTGGAAATTAGCTCTTCTGAAGTCAAAATTATATAAGCAATCAAAGGAATTACTGTGTTCAGTAAGGTGATTACTTAAGTCAAAAAAAATGTCCAAAGGGGGGTGATATTTATCAATATTAGTAATTCCTGATCTAGATTCTAGAACAAGAGTACTAATAGCGTCAGAAGAAAAGACTAAATCGAGAATTCGATTTTTTGAGTTTTTAATACAGCTTGTTTGCTGTAAGTCAGTAAGAAGGACTTTATCGAGAAGAGATAGTTCCAATTGTGGAGAAGAAGGAGAGGCTTCAAGGCAGGATTCGTCTTCGGATGGAATCCAGTCAATGTGTGGTAAATTAAAATCACCTAGAAGTAAAATATTGTTGTCAGAGCTGGACAAATTTATAAGAAAGTCTAATGCTAAGGAGAGATCGTTATAAACAGACTCCAAACTCTTTGGAGGAATGTAGACGTTTAAAATGAAAATAGTCTTAGTCTGTACCATTATCTTTACACATACCAGTTCAATTGATAATTCAAATGGAAAAGATACAGAAGAAGAGAAATATGTATTTTTTACCGCTATGAGAACACCTCCTCCTAAATCCTTTGCATTAGCAATATGATGATCGTTTCGGTAAACTTCGAACTCTTGACTGAAAAGTTCTGTGTCGGAAAAGCTTGAATTAAGCCAAGTTTCTGTCAAAACGAATACGTCGTGTGGAAATGATTGGGAGTTAAGGAAAATGTCAGCAGTCTTGCTACGAAGTCCCCTTACGTTTTGGTAGAAAAGCGCAAGCCTGTTGATTATGGTCTCTATCTAGAAATCAGAAATTAATTAATTCAAAGTGCTTATGACGATTCTTTTCAAACTAGTCATAGCTAGACACATGTTATACAAATACTGATCAATTTTTCCACTTAGCTCACATACATTTAGGAACCTCTGAATCTTCTATACATGCAAACATTCTAAAACTTCACGAAAACCTAAATCCTGCGGCAGCATTACAAAATACACCGTGTAACGTGCAATGGGTAACAACTCATCCGAGCTATTACAAACATGTTTAGGGTTCAGACAAGGAGATGCGCTATCATATAATTTCTTCAACATAGTGTTGGAGCAGATAGTGAGTAAGAGTGGTTTTAACCTGGAAGGCGATATCTACAACAAAACCTAACAAATGCTCTGATATGCGGACCTAAACGGCATGCATAGCTCCATCCGTCTATCACGTAAGACAAAAAGTCACTGTTGGCAGTGAAAACTTCGAATTAGTCAACGAGTTTGCCTACCTTGGAACAAACACCAGTTTTACGAACATTACCTTACTGGAGCTCCGACGAAGAATAACCAAGGCTACTTCTTCGATTTGGCCATTAAATGGGTTGAAAATTCCTTTTGGCTAGTTCCTTTGAACTAGCTGTACCAAGATGTGTATGCAATCAAAAGAGCCAAAAAACATCCAATACACTGGCTCGGCCACATCAAGCGAATCGATTGTGCAGCAACGCTCCAGCTAAGAAAATCTTCAAATACCAGCCGAAAGGTTCGAGAACCAGTATTAAACCGAACCTCAGTTACAAATGCAAGAGTCTTGACGACTGGAGGGAGCATGCTAGGGTGCACAAACAATGAAAAGTTGAAAATTGGATTTTTGCAAAAAATCTAAAAGTTATTTTGCATAGGATTTTTCAATTGTCGCGAGTAGATTTTGACGCACCGTGGCGGCCATTTTGTTTTGGTGGCATCTGTCAAATCTTTTGTTTATTATTCAGATGTCTATGCCAAATCATCATGGCAAGTTACACGATTGAACAACACGTTCATATGATAAAACTTTATTATCAAAATGAGTGTTCGTTAACTCAAGCGTTGCGCGCATTGCCCTAATTTACGGTAGACGTAGTGGCCCTTCAAAGTCGACACGAGAACGTATGGTGCCCAAATTTAAGACGACCGGTTCAGTAAACCATCAGCCAACACCCGTACGTTGAAGGAACGTAAGATGGGCCGAGAACATCGCAGCGGTCCATGAAAGTGTACAGCAGAACCCAAGGCAGTCTATTCCTCACCGTCCACGAGAACTCGGCCTTTCGCAGACTTCAACTTGGCGAATTTTGCAAATTTTACAAATATAATGTATTTGGCAATGAATACATGTTAAACTCTACGAACTTGGAAAAATTCTCTAACTTCTCAGACCTAGGCATCATTTTGAATTAAAGATTAAAGATTTACTAATAATTTTAAATACGGTTTAAAAAACTAATAGAATTGTAAGCTATGTTTATACAAAGATATTGTAGGGAATTCCAAAACCCTTAATTCCGGCTCTATATGGATCATTTGTCAGATCAGTCCTTAAATACGGTTGCAACAATAAAAATTCTACGTTCACAGATCGAAAATTTATTACAAAATGTGGCCAAATGGACAGAATGTTTGTTGTCAAGAGCTTATTTTCATAGTTCATAAAGATTTCTTCATTTGGTGATAGTAGATGATAGTGGCAGAAAAATATAAATTTGATAGGTTAATATATTGCAATGATTTATATAAAACATTGAAAGAAATTAACAACCAATAAATAAAATACTTTAAGCAAATTTGATGCAGTTGATGATAAAACAACTGCTAAGATATTCAACAAATCTACAACTGAATATAAAAATTATGATTTTTTAGAATAAAACTGGAAAATATTTAACAATAAAGAACGGATTTTGTGCAATGAAGAACTGAAAAGAGCAAAACGATAAAAATATAAAAATGCTTAAATATTTCTTTTCTACCTCTTAGAAATCACCTTCACTTATGAAGTTAATAGGCACTTCTTTATATAAATTCTTTGAAGCAATGCCAAGTCGTACGCTGTCCAAGTTTGGAAGGAGTGGAAAAACTCCTTAGGAACTTCTTCAAGAAAACTTTTGCAATTCCGTAAAACTACATTGACTGACATTTGAGGACTATTATTTAAGTACCTTGCATCTCGGATTACGTATGACTTACATCAGAAAATTCTTTATACAAACTTTTTATCACCTTCCATATATATCGAGCAATTCCCGCCAATTTATCGTAAGTGCCAAAATAAATTTTATCGTAAACGACAAATCGAAAGCTTACTGCTGGTCCTTGAAAGAACTTGTACTCATAGTCAGTATTGAAAATTATTAATTATGCTTAAGTTAAGACATAACAATAGCCTTCAAAGCTCTTTGTGTTACTCAGAAAGTGGAAGAACCTGTACCTACAGATATTTAAAATAACGATGACTGGTACTTCATCTGTAGGGACATAAAAATGGTCAAGTCTTTGGAATACAAAAAGAGGATTTAAAAACTGTTATATAATAAAAAGTAAAAGTAAGGCCAGTGCTTATTTTCAACTATGTCCACTATTAAACTAAAAGAAATAGTCAAGTAACATATTAGCAAAATAAGTTTAAACAGAAAAGCTTACAACAGACAATTAATTTCGAAAAAGCTTAAGCATGAATTTTGTACGTTTTCAATGTAAATTGTATGTTTTATTCAAGCCTTTTCTTTATAACACATACATAAATCATTAATCGTTTTAAAATTAAAAGTTTAACTTAATTTTATACAAATTCAAGGTCTCTTAATAAATTTCAATAGCAATTAATGTAATACTTTAAAAAAGAAGAAGTTAGTATTATTAAATGCTTATTCATTTCGTCAACTAATATTTTCTTAATGATCCAAATAAATTTTCCTTATACTTATTTTTATCAACCCTTTACTAATATTCTAAAAAAATAATTCATAAAATGGTTTAATTTCAAATCTTAGTTCATAAAGTTTAATTGTTTAGTAACTAAGTTTTTTTTTTTTTGGTAATGTGAAAATTAATTTCTATAATTTTTCATTTTTCCTTCAACAAAATAAAAAAATTGGTATTACAAAAAGAAGAGAAAATTTCATTATTATTTGCCTTGAAAGCAAGAATAATATAACCGGAATTTACCTAAACGGAATAAAAATAATTTTAATTAAAAACAATAATCACCATCTAACCTTTTTTCGTTTTAGAGGATATCCAATTCTGAACAAAAACAAAAATGAGTTAATGAAGGAACTTTTCCATCGTCATTTATTATTTACTCTTATAAAAAGCAAATAATTTCATACTACATAATACACTATACATATACGTATAGATTAAAAAGTATCCTTAAAAAAAGGAGAATTTATTGGTACATTTATAGTCCCAGAACCTTTCCCTTACCCTGTGCCAAAAAAAGCATTTTATACTCAGGTGCCAAATTAAATATCTGGTTTCATTTCAAGTAAAAAATATAATATTAAAAAATAAGCACCGCCAAAACGGCACTAAATTTTATATTTTTATTTTTGTGACTTATAAAAGCCAATTTGATGCTTAATTCCAAAAGACAAGGGTTCGGTTCGGCGATTTTTTGAAGGGCCCAAGATTAGTTTAAAAAATGTTTCGAGGTGAGACAAAATTAACGTATAATATTTTACTTTCCATATGAAGTTATTGTAGTCGGTCCGATGTACGTTCGACAGGTTTTTTCGTCGCCCATAGCTCAAGAACCAACAGAGATATCGACTTCAAATAAATTTTGTTATACAGATAATAATGCAGAAAGATGCAGAAAGTACTCTCAAACAAATTGAGTGAGTGTTTTTTTACCATATCAATTTAAAAAAAAAGGTGAACATTTTGGTTAACGCTAAATATCCCACGAACCAATAACACTAGAGACTTGAATTAAATTTTATATTATATATTGTACCGTGATACAAAACAAATATATTTTTATAAAAAAATCCAATTAACGGTTTTTTAAAAATCAAAAAAACTGAAAAAAAATATTTATCACCTCGAAAACTTTACGAACAAAAAATATTTGTAGGTATCTCCAAAATAATTTTGTGCAACGAATTTTGAGAAAAATCGAAAAATCGAATTGCCATTTTTTTAATAAAAAATAAAAACAAAAACAAATATTATTTAAAGTTGGTAAAAATTGATTTTCGACTCAAATATCTTTTTAAAAATTTGAGGTTATGGCTTCCAACTAATTTTATCTTATAGAAAACATTGTTTTAAATACTCGGTAAAATAAAAAAAAAATGAATTGAGAGTTTTTTGTACACAAAATAAAAACCTAAACAAAACAATACTAAAACTTGGTAAAAATTTTCTTTCGACTCAAATATATTTTAAAAATTTAAAAATATATATAAAATATATATTTTTATATATAAAATAGTTTGAAGCAAATATTTTTATCTCACAGAAAATATTGTTTTCGACATTCAGTATATTTTGTATAAAAATCCAGCAATCAGTTTTTCATAAAAAATTAGAATCTACAAAAAATAGTACGCAAAATTTGAAAAAAAAACGGATATCTCGTTAACAATAGAAGGAATTGACTTCAAATTAATTTCATTCATCCAATTTCTATTTGTTTATATAAGAAATTAAAACCTTTAAGAAATGCTATACTAAAATTGCTAAAAATTGGTTTTCGAATAAAAATCTCGTAAACTAAAATATTTTTAAAATCAAACTATTTCATCATAATTTTTTTTTTATATATTTGTTTTGTATCACGGTACAATATATAATATAAAATTTAATTCAAGTCTCTAGTGTTATTGGTTCGTGGGATATTTGGGTTAACCAAAATGTTCACCTTTTTTAACAAAACCCGAAAACCTACAATCGTTTAAGCAACACAAATCAACTATCAGAATGGGAAGTTATCAGTGTGGGTCGTATTCCAGCCTCTTTTTACTAACTTTTATTTGATTTAATTTTAGAAATTTTACAAAATTGATAAAGTCTTTGATAAATTTTACATTTTTTACTTGAGGACAAACTGCATATTGACTACGAAATACTAGAATGTAATGTTACGAACCTACTCTTCACAAAACTGTACGATCAAAATTACTGGGAACTAAAGAAAATAGAAAATGCCGGAAGGAAGTGTCCTAAAAACAAACTTTGCATCTTTTATGCTCAAGGTATATTTAGTAGATATCAAACGATATCATTTTAAACTTTGTTGATACTGCAAAATTGGTACCAGATAGATCAGTTGCAAAGGCTATACAAGAATTGCAAAATTAAGTCCACAAAGTAAGTGTTTGGACGTAAAAAAGGGCGTATCAAACTAAATGAAACAAAATCGACGCTTAGATATCTTACAAACATAATGTTCCAATTTCTATAAACAGTACGAAAGTATCTTACTACAATACTGACAAATAACTTGCAATGACATTTGATGTAAAGCTTAAATGGAAAGAGCACTTCTAAAAGAATAGATAAGAGTTTAACTTGAGGTACAGAAGAATATACTGTTTAAAAGGAAGTAACTCTGACCTATCTATTCAGAACAAACTAATGTTTTATATGCAATTAATGAAACTAGGTTAGACTTATGCCATCCAAGATCCAACTATTGAGCTGTACAAAGCAAACAAATGTGGAAGCCATCCGAACCTTACAAAAAACAAGGTCTTTCATCAAATAGTCTACAACGTGACCTTCAAACTGAAATGGTTACAGGAGTTGTTACTCAATCAGTGTCTTCAAGTTCATAACAAACCCGAAATGGAGAATGTTTTAAATGTAAGAAACAATCTTCGGAGAATAAGAAGAACCAAGTTTCAAGAGCTGATGGTCTAAAATCTATCAGAAAGTATTACCGCTAAAAACTTAACCCTAAAGTGATTTATAAGTACAGTAAGAAAAGCATTTGTCGATCTGTCATAGCTTGGTCCTCATTGATTGGTTGTTTTCGTGCGGTAGGAGTCTTACATTACTCTATACCGATTCTAATCGAATGTCTTTTGAAGATTGCTCAAAAAGTTAGATAAGGTTTAACATTTGGTTTTCTAATTTTTTAATGAAAATTAATAAGAGCATTGCATTTTCAAGATAAAAAATGTATTTAATTGCATACAATTTTTAAGTAAATTTAAATGTTATTTATTTTAAAAACTAAAAAATAGGTTTCTAGCTTTTCAAAATGCTATACCATGACTCGGTAGGCCTTAGCGATACATTTTTAGTTTGAAGTAATTTTTGTTTTGGAAATTCCCACATAGTTTTTTTCTTGTCTTAACCTTATTTTTTGCTCTAGATTTTTGGTGCACTTTATATCAATCAGCTTTTGTAAATAGTAATGTAATAGTAATTTGTACATGTACATATACATTATGCCACTTAAAATATTGTTACTTAAAAACGCCTTATATTTTCCATCTTAAAGTTAGAAGTAAAGGTGGGTAGTTAAATTTGCACTTGACGAAAATATCCCTTTTTCGCATTAAGAATCAACATTAACACTAAATTAACCTCATCTAAAAATCCATCTACCTCCATTATGACCTCACTCTCGGACCGCCCGCGTCCGCCTTCGCCATTGCTATAGTTGAAACAACAAAAAAAATCTCGATAAATTTTATGTTTCCTTGTGTTGGCTTGTAAACAAGAATTAACAAAAAAAAAAGTTTAAACTTTGGGACCAAAAGCAGAAGGCTACAGCAAAAAAGAAAAGTGACGAAAAAAGGAATACCCCAACGGCTATCTATACGTAAAATACCCTTTACCCAAACAAAGGTAAACATCTTGCTCTGGTGTCGTTGTTTCGTTTTCTCGACTCGGTTGACTCGTGTGCCAGTGAGTAATTCCTTCATTACGATAAAAAGCTTTAACAAAATTAAACTCTAAGGAGTTGTAAAACTGGCCGTCATGGGACACCTTTCCTGTTCCTGTTTCTGTTCCTGATGATGGTCTTCAAGCATCATGCAAATGAAAGCGAAAAATTTAGCATGATGTTTAAACAGAACAGTGAAAGAAGAAGAGCTACTCTCTGGGTCTGAACTCCCAAACTTTGTGCACAATTAAAAGTTTTCCCTTTGCGAATTAGTAACACGAAATTATTTCTTTGCAGTTACTTTCGAGCGACGACACGGAAAAATCTCAACATACCCGGCTCTTCTATACAAAAGGGAATACAAGAAGCTCGTCGCATGGTCCTTGGTGGTCGGACGGACGGGCTCGGGATATCTCTGTGGCATAAGGTCTAGGTCTCAGGTGGGATGTTGGCTGGTTGCAAAGTGGTTTAAAATACTTTAGCTGTTACTGGGTATTTTAGGAGGTAAGCTTTTTCTGTTCACGCGATTGGAGAAGTCCTTCTGCCGTTTAAAGACGACTTGCCTTGGTCCTTTGTGCATTTATAAATTGGCTTCCTTTCGCGTGATGGGATGTAGGACGACATGGTAGGTAGGTATGTGGTGGCGATAGTGGATACACCTGCAGACCACGTGAATAGTGGTAGCTCGGGTTTTCTGTGAAATAAAATGATATTTAGAAGTGTTCCTTCTTTTCTTTTTTATTCTTCTTCGAGAAATAAAGGATTTTTTAAATTGCAAATCCTTCAAGAGAGTTGGGAAAGAACAGGGAGGATACATATTTTTTGATACATACTTTGTATTTATCTTTCTTTTTTTTTCTTTCGGGTTTGGCAAGAGAAAAACTTTTATGGCCAACTAAAAGGCGCTTAAATTTGGGTAGCTGGGATATACCTACCTTTGCACAAGAACGATTTCCATAATAGACGATCTCAATTTCAAAGAAGAAATGGGAAGCATTTCATTTTATTTTTGGGTTTTAGTCTCTAAGAATTCTTAATACGGGTGCGGTAACATAAAAATCCTTTATTTGTGAATTGAAGTTGAAAGAGAATTACATAAAGAGGTTATATAAAATAGATGACAAGGTTTAGAGTGGTTAATTGAGTGAGAATAATAAATTTAACTTAAGTAGGAGGTTTACCTTTATCAAATTTATATTTATGATAAGTGAATCAAGAGGACATCACAATGCAGTGATATCACTTAATTTGGATGAATTATTATTGGTAATTTATATATCTTTATACATAGTTACAAGTATTGGTGTAATAGACTATCGATTAGATGGCGCTGAATTCTAGTTGGCAAAAAAGTCGTAAATTTAAACCATATTCACATTATACAGAATTTCTTATCTTGATAGAAAGTCAGTATCACCTCAGTACCTCCGGGGAACGAAATGAGTCGCTTTACACTTAAACAATTTTGTGAGATATTGATATATTGTGTAGCCCATACATAAGGTTCTTAGAAAGAAATTTTCGGTCCCAAACAAAAACCAAGGCAATCCTAGAACTTGCATTTTAGCTAAAAATCATTTAAAAGCTTTTGTGTGTCCCTTAGCACTCCCGATCTAACAGTTGTCAGATTATAAGACAAAATACGACTGGACTACTCTGCCTGTCTGTCTATTCTTCCCATGACCGACAATCACCCCCCGAGGAGGTGAGCATTCTGGCAAAAGAAGCGGAGTCGTTAAGGACTAACCTCGGCCTTCTCTATGGGGTAATTCGGACATAAACGAATGAGGTGATTCTCTTTTTGATTTTATTTTCAATAATAACCTAACTGTCTGTAATAGAGGTAATTCACCCACCTTCATCTTTCCGAGTTCGGAGAATTGTGACGGTTGGGGGAATGTACTTGATGTTACTGTTACTAACAACCGTATTCTTTTAGTGGAAAATTGGAGAGTCTCCGCTTTGAATTTTTTTTTCGTATCACAAACTGATTCTCTTCAACATAAGTTTTGAGTCTGAAACTTCTCCCTCTTATAGAAAACCTAAATGTACTGAATGGAAAAAATTCATGCCCAGTAAAATACAGCCGCAAAAAATTCCCTCCATTGTTGAACGAAGACCATTCTGCTTTAAGGAAAATGACCAGAACTATCTTCAATATCTGCCACAAACATTATCTTTACCAACCATATAAAGACTCCCTTAAAGCTTATAAGCGAGTTATATAGAAACTGACAAAAAAAAAACAAAGTTGGAGAAAATATTGTGGTCCGATTGAAGACATATAAGATTCTGCCAGACTTAGTAAAGTCTTATCGAAGGGACATTGCAATTCATCTTTTCTGAAGAAACCTGATGGATTGTGGTCAGTCTCTCCAGCTGGAAGTACTGATGGCGACTCATTTTCCGGGCTGTGAGAATTGCAACTCCAAAACGTTTAGAACTCCAAACACCATTCTAGTTCATGTAAAACAAATTAATTCTGTTATTACAAGTGAAAGCATTTAATGGGCTATTAATACTTTCCCTCCCATTAAATATGCAGGTTTGGATGGCATACAGCCAGTAATGCTACGAAAACTGCAAGCATTAACATGGCGGGAGACCATCTTAAAAGGATGATCTCAATCATGTACCGGCCCTTCATAGATCAAGGAGTCGGAGATGGAACAGTCTTACGGACTGAAAGATATGGCGTGCCTACAACAAAAAACTGTTCTATCGAACTTTTATGCAGACCCATGCTTGAATTGATTTGTTACGAAAAATACCTACAATTTTAAAATTTTTAACGGGTACCAATGGAAAGTTATCAGTGTGGGTCGTATCGAAGCCTCTTTTTTTGTATTTGGCTTAGCCTTTATATTAATTAAATGTCAAAATTGAATCTATTACATTTAAGATTTTCATCTTCTGCAATTTTGTAACTGAAACTTGTCACAGATACAGGCCCAATTTGTTCCCAAAGAAAATCGAACCCCAATCAATATTTTATATATGTACATTTGTTAATTGGAAGTTTAAAGTCAAAGATCTAGCGAGAATTAAAAAAGTTTTATTTACTTATTTCCCTTCATCGATCCCTCTAGCAATTTGTTAGAGTGCCATAAAAAAAATCATACCAGTATTATACAAAATTTATTTCCCATTATTATCGTCCTTTAATTTTGCTATTATTAGGAAGATATTAAATCCTTACCCATATTTCAATCTTCCTTAAATATTAAACTCAATCAAGTAAGACAATTGATTGCTTTAATGTCTAGGTACATAATATTCAGTTTATAACAAAATGGTATCAGTTTACCTTCAAAGTGCATTTTCATTCAAAAGCTTCTTATGCAAGAGCACCAAGCACAAGTCTCTTTATAATTGAGTGTTAGCCAAACACAAACATATCAATCCATCAACATTTGAAAGATTATGCTGTGATCTTTTGATAACGACTTCCATCTAAAAACATTATATAGATAGGTATAAACATTATACATATCCTATCCATATGCCAAATTATATGCAAATAAGTCCTTGTCTAAAATATAATTGGGGCCATCATAGCTGCTTTTGCAGGTTGATATTATATCGTTTACGTTTATAATATAATTGCTATTGCCCATTGTGTGTTGATTGAATTTGCATTAACAATCAATATGACAAAACCATTAACATTGACACTATACCTTCTGTCTATATGTATTATTATGGTTTAGATCTTAAATGCTTAACATGTCTCAAAATTATCATAGCAATACTACAACACCATACATAGTCATAGTCAAATAGTTGTAACATCAGTGTCCCTTTGTAAGTCTAAAAAGCCCACATATATCATTTTGAAATTAGCCTTACACACAAGTGACATATTGGCCACATTTCATCGAATGCATTCATGCGAAGGCATTAGTAACTGATGCAAATAATTGCATACATTTATAAATTTAACTCTTGTCCCCTTCCGTCCGTCGCCTTCTGACAATCTCTCCGATGAGTTATGGGTAACATAACAATCCACCCTCTTGGCAGTATTATACTCGTATCCCTCAATTATGTTGGCCTAATTCATTCGATTATTATTGGTACTTTGCCTGTAAACCTAATTTAAAGCCATTTTGTGTCGTTCAAATTCGGATTCAGATTCAGAGGTTACAATAAGGACAATAACAGCAAAGACGACGGTGTACGGCGGCGCGGCGCGGCGGCACAACACGTCTTAAAGCAACTCCCACAATTTACCTTTAAGTAGCGGTGGCGGTGGCGACGAAGTACCTCTACAACATGTGTATATTGTGCTTAACAATGCAAATTCATTTTATGTAGCCCATTGTTCGGGCGGACAGCCTAAAGGTGTTAACAATATTTCGGTAGCCAAGTCCATTAATCTCCCATTACAGATGAATTCGCATATATTATGACGGCAATCGCCATTAAGCCGTTCCAGGGTAAGCCTCAAAGACATACCACATAATGTAAAGGCTCATGTGCCTGTGCCTGTGCCGTGTATAGATGCGAGGACATATGTTTTGCTAAATTAGTTATTCGATGTATAGTATAAAGCCTATGTCGAAAATTGATGTTCTTCAGGGAGTCGTGGTGCTAAAAAAAATAGATTTGTTTACCACCGCATTTCAGCCGCGTCACCCCACGCCATCCACCCACCGCCATCAAACTGTAACTGTAACTAAGTATTTAAAATATAAATGGGTTTAACCTACAAAATATCAAAGCTTGTTTGAAATAAGTCTAAATATACATAAATTCAGTTAGGAGATAGGAGCAACATTTTGTGCAGGTTGTTATTTTTTGAATATGTGTTGCAAGACCAAAACAACACTTTTTGAAGGGTTTAAGATGTCCTGAATTCCAATCGAGCCATTAAATTTTAGTTTTAGAATTTTTAAAGGGGCATATTTCAAAAGCTTGATATAATAGAATTGTTTAGACGTTGTATGTGTTGTGTTTTTTTTTTTTTAATTTAAAAAGTAATATTTCAAAAATCTTGGCAGGCATATTCTTATACTAGCTGTTTACGGCAGTTTTGTCCGTGTGGTAAAAGAAATTCAAAATATCACATAGAGTTATTCCAGGAGTAAGTATGCATAAGTTAGTTGGTAAGCTTTCCACAATCAAAAGAAACAAAGAGGAATCAAAAGTAACGCTGTCTATTGTGCAAGTGATGAAGCACGGCTTTTATAGGTTTGTCCTTGCGCTTTATTTATTGTCAAAGCGAAACTTTGAACATTTTTTGGTTCTAGAGTCGCTATTTGACAGAGAAATTGATCGTTATGTATGTTATTTTATAAATTTTATAAACCGCCCATCGAGTATTTTTAATACTGTTTCAGCATGGTTTCCTGAGTTAATGTCATTACAGAAATGTCTAATGATAGCCATGATTTTAGGTCTAAAAGCAGGCAGCACCTAATGATATGCTACTAATAAGATTCCATAAAACAATGAATATATTGAATAATTATTATAAGTGTTACCGGCGGATCTGCTCGAATGAGCTGTGAATGAGATATTTTACCACAGTAAAAAGTAGCATCTCCAGCATCGATACTACCTCTATACAGAAAATCATGTCATAATATTGTTCCGTTGCGACGTGAAGGAAGGACAAACAAACAAGCAAACTGACTTTCCCATTTACATATAATATTATTGTGGAATGCAGATGCAAACAGTAGTATTTTGTGGCGTAATTGGGCCATATTTCTTCGTCAACGATAACGATAATCACTTAACTGTGAATGGCCAGCGTTATCACGCCATGATAACCGAAAGCCACACAGCAGACCTTCCAATCAATGTATTGTAGAGTAAGTTGATGAGCGTGTTATCAAAAGATTGGCCGCTTCTTTCGTGCAATTTAACGTCTCTAGATTATTTTCTTTGTGGCTACGTTACGTCATTTGCGTATGCCAACAAGCTAACGACGCGACGTTGGGAGAGCTTAGAGCTAACATTAAATACGAAATAGTGGCTATTTTGGCTACAATGTATAATCGAGTCAACGAATCGACCGCTGCAAACGTTTCCGTGTTATAAATAAAGTTTTTGAAATACAACAAAATGGTTTGCTTTTTATTTAAAAAAAAAACGTTCCCGAATCCTTGTTTGAAAATTCTTCATAACTAGGTCTAAAAAGTAGAAAATAAATCAACTCTGTCGTTGCAGATCAAGCTTACATTAAACATGAAGTAACATTTTGAGATCATGATTTAGCCATTAATCGAGAAGCAAGCAGCTTTCTCAATCAATGAGGACAAATTATATACATAACCTTACTCCGAAAGTTAACAAGTTAATAATGAGATAACTAAACAAAATTATAAGCTTCAAAAACATTTGTTTATTGAGTTTTGCATTTTATTTCTTTTCTCTTCGAAAAGTTGATCTTCTCAAGTCATCTTTTAAGAAGAACCACCACCACCATCATGGACCGTTTTAAGCGACTTTTCGTCCAAAATACCTGGTCTTGAATTCCATCTGAAACTTTCTCACTTTTTATTCCTTCTCTAGTTTTTTATTCTGATGCCCCTTGTGCTTTTGAATGGGAAAACTTTTCAATTAATCTTTCTAATAGATTTACCCGTTCGTTCGTTCTTTCGTCCTTGCTTGATACTACTGCAGTAGCAAAGGATAAGGATATAGCTATATACCTACTCATCTGATGGAATCTCTTTTTGTGTATTAACATTGTCCAGGAGGGTTTTCCTTTTATTTTTTATTTCCTTGGAACTTAAAACAAAAACTTCCTTACTTTGGCAATTTTACGCAGTTTATTGCGTCAAGATAAAACGGAATGACTTTTTAAATCTTCTTCAATTTTATACTGCGACTTCGTCTTGTTTTCCTCTCTTTATTTTGATCGGAGTCTTTTTTCCTTGAATGTTTTTATAATGGTTGTTTTGTTGAGTTATAAATTCGTAAGAAAAATAAAACAAAATTCTTCTTTGGCCTTTCATCAAATTTAGAAGTGAAGATGAAGTGAACTGAGGCAGGGTTTGACATTGGCAGAGGGAAAGTCCATTTCAGTGATAAAGACAAAAACAAATAATTATTTTAATAAGTGGGCGACAGCAAATGAACATAGCCGCCTTGAGTAGTTTCACGAAAATTGTGTTTGTTTTTCTTCTTGCAAAAACAGCTAAAACAAAAAACACATCACGTTGACAGCGACGACGCACGGTGACTTCGGGCGGCGGCGGCGGCGGTGGCGAGGAAAAAGAATAGAATTAAAGGACACTTTGTTTTCCTAGCATCAAGAGGTGCTTTTGCCTTTGCCTATCTTCATCAGGAGTATCTGATATGGAAATCCAGAAAATGACAGACGTTTATCCACTTGTCTTGAGATTTTCTGTGATGATGACAAACCCGAAACAAGAAACGTAAGAGGAAGGTTATTTAAGTTTTATAATTGTTATAATTTGTTTTAGAGAAGACTCGAAAAAGACATGAAAGGAAATGACTTTTGGACTTGTGTCAGTGAGTTTTGAAAGATTTTCATATTGAAATCTGGAACTGATAACTTTTCTGTTTTGAGGTTTGTGTTTACTGAATGTGGTAACAGTACATAGCCAAGTTCAAGTGATTTTGATTGATGATACAGTCTATTTGTTTATACGTTAACGAATTATTAAGCTTATCTCATCAAAAAAAAGGGAATTTATAGTAACATTTTGCAAATATGTATATAGTTAGTTGAAAATAAGAAACAATTTCAAATAAACAACAATTTTTAAGACATTCATCACATCACAAAATAAAAATGAAGAAATGACTGGAAGCAGCAATTCCTGAATACAGAAATACGTCTTAATTAGATAAAGCTTTATGTTTCTTTATATCCTAATTAGCTTAAAAAAGTGTCTACTTTGGCTTATAGGATTTTTTCATTTTCTAAGATCAGGAGACAGCTACAATGAAAAGGAAGTACGTAGAATTTGATGAGTTGACGTCGAAATCCTGGCAAGATCAAAGGTGTTTGGTCAAGATTGTAGTGTTTTAATATCAAGCTTTTGATTTTATAAATTTTATCTTGAAAAATTTCACAAATACAAATTGAACATAATAGCTAAAATTTGTTAAATTACAATCACGTGTAAAACACAATGTCTTACATTTGTCAATTTTTATAATCAAACGATGTTGATTGCACCATTCACAAAATTGATTTAAATATTCTTGTAGCTCTTTGCAATCCTTGATGAAGTTAATAATTCGAACAATTTTAACATCATTTGCACATATTAGCAATATAAAATTATTAAAAACGAATGGCAAATCATTAATAAATAAAATAAACAGCAATGGACCAAGGTGACTCCCTTGAGGTACACCAGAATTGACTTTAAATTGACATGAAAGGTTACTCCTGAACATGATGCTATAATATCTGTTTTTAAGATATGAGGAAATCTAAATAACGAAAACGTCGTTAAGTCCAATTTGATTTAATTTGTTAAGAAGAATTTCATGATTTAATTTATCAAATGCATTGCTAAAGTCTGTAAAGATGTAATCGACTTGAGAGTGTTTTTCGAATGCGTTCAAACAAAAGGAAGTGAATTGTAATAAATTTGTAATTGTAAATTTTTTTCACAAATGAATGTTGATTTTCATATAATAGATGAATAATTAAAAGAAATTATGTCATAGAAAAGGGATTTAAAAAATTTAAGAATAGTAGACAATTCCGCTATATGATGATAATTCGTAACAAAATTCCAAGAAACTTTTTTATGAACAGGCCTTAGGTGTAGATATTTTCAAAGATATGGGAACATTTCAAAGACTCGTTAATAAGAAGAAACAATTAATAGGAAACATATGACACATTTTTTCAACATAAATGTGACTGTATGTTCTTGTGTGTTGGGAGAAATAAGAGGAGAGATGTTTACAGAATAAAAAAATTCAATGGCAGTCTTAAAATAATATGCAAATATGTTCGAAATTGACTCTGGAAGATGGCTTGAAGAATTTTGAAAGGGAATACTAGCTAGATATCCGTCAAATTAATGTTTACTATTTACGTACGTATCTCCAAAACATATGGAATTTATTTTAAGATCATTCCAAGTATAAGAAATAGATTAAGAGAACAAAAAGTTTTTGGTAAACTCTAAGCGTCTCATCACTCTTCGAGAGATTAAACTTCAACCAGGCCTTATTTCTTTTATTTTTAAAGTTTTTAAATGTAAGTCGAACCATGGCGGGCTACTATTTAAAGTTTTTAATATACACCGTAAAATTAATTATATTACATGCAATTATATAATCCCTTGCGAGTGCGATCTTCGTTAATCTTCAAAACATACAAACGCTCTTAAGAACATTTTCCAAATCTATATAATTTATATCGTTACACATTTAAACAATCAAGTTAGCCAATATTTTATAGTAAAAATTCTTAATCAAACTTTCTGCAATTAAATAGAAAAAAGTTAGTGTTCAAGGAAAGTTTTAAAACCATACAATTATTTTAGATTTAAACTATGTATGTATGTATGTATGTGCCACTTTTCCCCACTGACGATATTTCAGTTACATATGTATCTACTAATTAAAAAATTGAACATCTCAGATACTAAAACACAAAAATTTTAAAATTTCTTCGGATTTAAATTCTATTTCGATAATAGTATATTAAGTAAGGAATTCGTATGTATTTTATGTATTAACATTCAGTTCTTAACAATTGAATACAATATTTGAAATATTAAGGCTATGGCTATGCCGTCAGCCGGGTTGATGAAATTTTTGAAAAAACTTAAAATTTCGGAATATTCTGTAATTCATAATAACCTTTACTTGTAAATTACTTTCAGAAATATGCTTAAAATTTTCCAGTAATGCTCATTTAGGATGTACATAGATAGTTTCTTGTAGGGTAAGAGCATTTTTGCTGAAATAAAGAACGCCTTTCCGGTTTGAATATTGGACATATACTAAAGAAGTGGAGGCAATCTTCTTTTGATTTTAAATTACAAATGTGAAAAATTGGTTAAAGCAACCATTGTAAGGGTTGCATAGTCGAAGAACTTCGCATCTTTCCGTGAATATTGGAGATATTTCTTCATAGCTTAGTGAATCCTCGAAATTGTTTCTGTCACTCAGATTGTACTTAAGCAGACAGTAAATTATCCTGCTGTTATAGATTCTCGATCTTTTGCTTCTAGTTCGTGTCGAATTGTGTCTTCATTCTTTCGTATAACGCAGTATAATTTTGTTTAAAATTTTGTATGTTGTTTAACTCAACATCTAATATCTCTCCACAAGCATTTTCAATAGACTGCCATCTTGCAAACCACCAGTCCTTGTTTCGCAACTTATATAAAAGTTCGAAAGTTTTACGTTTGGATAGTTGCTGCTTTTGATTATTTAATCAGCTTATTTGTTAATATTTTCGGCAGCCCGGTTTCTAAATACATTGTAAGTTCCTATAAAATTTGTCAATGTCTTCATAGTCATCTGCTTTCCAATTTAAAGAAGCATTGCATAAAGTTGATTTTGCAATTAAATCAAAAAATTTAAATTTAGTTGAAATAGTTATGTTTGTTCAAAAAGTTATTTTTCCGTGTTAGATTTACCAAGTGGCTTTCTCACATAAGTGTTTTCTTTAACCTAATTTTGGATTCAGTTTCAGGTCTAGATATTTTATCTCCTTTGCTGTTTTTAGTTTAGTATCATTGTAGATCCATCTTCTTATATTCCGTCCATTTAAAGTTCTAGCGAAGACCAATAAGACGAGATCATCGGCGTACAATAGTACGTTAACAGTTGTATTGGCAATTCGTATTCCTCCAGGGAGATCATCTACAAAAGCGGACATCCTTGTTTTACTCCTGTACTGGTACTAAACCATTCCGAAAAGTCTTCTCCATCCCAAAAAGCTGCCTTCGTGCCTATGTACATTTCTCGGATAACCTTTATGAATTTTTTAGCCGATCTGTGACATCAAACAAGTGCATTCCTGTTGAATAAGTCAAAAGCAGTTTTGAAGTTAACTAAGTATGAATAAACTTATTTGTTCCTGGCTTAAAATGCCGTCACTATAGATGAAAGTGTAAAAATTTAATCAATCGTTGAACATTTTTCTCTAAACCCTGCTTGTAATTCAGATAAAATATTATTTCTTTCGACTACACTCATAAATGAAATGCCTCCATAGTTTTCAGGAACCAATAGAGGGACCTTTTTTGTGTATTGGAAATATGACTGATTTTTTTTAATGAAGATGATATGTTGGCATTCGAAAAGATTTTATTAAAGAGGGTTTTTAAATAAGTGAAAAACGCTGGGGTTGGATTTTTAAAATTCGTAAGGAAGGCCATCTTCACCTGGTGCTTTTTTATATTTTCGGTTTTTAAAGTATATCCTGTATTTCTTCAATCTTTATACCAACATCTTAAGGATCCGCGGTATTAAATGCTAGTCTAGAGCCGTTGGAGAGTAGGCAACAAAAATGAGTGGCGGTACAAATTCCCTTACCTATTTTCAGTTCCATAAATCTCCTTCGCAATATTCCAAAAGTCTTTAGAGCTTTTCGTCAGTGCATTTGTTTTGTTATACCAGCAACGTCTTAATTGAGGGTTATTTGATGATCGCAATGCTTTTAATGGTACAAAAGATTGTGTACGTGCTTTGAAACCATGATCGAACCATTACTGTTTGAATGTTGTATTGTGGGTGCGAATTTTTGAAGGTGCTGAGTTCCTTATGTATTCTGTTCTTGAGTATTTCTGTGTGTTGGACTGACAGGTTATTGTTTAACAATTGGCCGTCCAAGGTTCGTTGGTTTGAGGCTTGAAAAAATAAATTAGGTGGCACAATACTCCATTGAGAACTAGGGCCTAGTGACTTACAACTCTCAACCTTTCCTGTGTGTGAGTTGTCAGGGACCTAAAGTTTTAAGCCGATTCCGAACGGCTAATTTGAGAAAGCACTTATCATGATAAGAATTACTCTTGGATGATTTGTCAATTCCTCGCAAGAGGCAGTACCCGTGAAATCTTTTTTTTTTTAATTAAGGTGGCACAGGCAGGGATTGAACCCAAGTCCTCTGGCGTGACAGCCCTACAAACTAACCACCACGCCACGGGAACTTTGGGGCTGTTGCATCCTTTCTCCAGCAAATTAATGGAAAAAGTTAAAGATTTATTTCTCACGCTTCTGAATCATTTGTTTAATTAAGAACAATAGGCATACGATCTGAAAAGGTCTTATTTTGAACTTCAAAATGTTGGATTCGTTCAATCGAATTATTATTGGCAGAGCAGAGGTCAATAACTGAACTGTCCTATCCTCATATGAAGGTGTAGTGTTCTTCCATATCATCAAATCGCATCGATAGTAAACCAATTACATGTGTACATCTCTTTACCATCCCTTAATGGTTTCTACTCCAATTTTGATGTATCTAATCTTAAGAAAAATACAATACCACGTCTTTCTAAAACCATTTAAAAATTCAGACCAAATTATCTAAACCTTTTAGTATTACATAACACTACATTCTAGATACAAACATAGATCGTTCGTTTTGTTGTCCTTTTTTCAGCATTATTTTTATTAATTCGCCGCATATAAATAAAAGCTTCTGAGTAATTGTTTTTAATTTGTTTCATCTTCTTCTATACAAAAATTGGTCAAGATACGCGCCAAAAATATTAATCTCGAATAAAAGGTCACTTTGGGTTTTTCCTGTCAAGATGATTGAGTTGATGCATTTTTGTTTTTCTTCTATCCCATAAATTTATTATAATACATCCTTATTAAGGATCATAGTGATGGAGTGGTTTCTTAAATTACCGAACGATAAAGCTGTAAACCCCCCCACTCCTCCGCCACCGCACTTATATCAAAATTCACAAAACGACCACATCCATCAACACATTTTGTGTAATAACCACCACCACTTACATATCTGCTTTGAGAGTTATGATTGTCATATCCCTCAATCGAAACTTAATCCACTTTAGCGTTCATGTATGTATTTATGTGTTCTGTCCATGAGCCGGCTTCAAATTTATTGCCTTTCAATTGGCTTGAATTCATTTAGCCTTGTTAGCTGGGACTAGGGCTGTTGTATTGCACATAATGTCCATTATTATATTGTTAAGTGAGCCACCACCATCATCAGCCACCTGATAGATCTCCTGTGACTATAAAGGTTCTTAGTCGTCGTCGCCGTTCGCCGTCGTCATCGTCATCGCTCAGTCTTCATACCTCTCTAAGGAACACGAGAGATATAAAAAAGAAAGCACATCCCAATTGGCACTCTCGTTTATAGGTACTATACCAGAGCAACTTTACGTGCCTATATAAACAGATCCTTAATCTTCCTTCTCCTTGCCTTGGGTGGCGCGTCTGGTGCGAGTTGAGGGAGAACATAAATAAGAACTAAAGAGCTACATTCACTCGTATGTCGTATAAGACGAGTCAAAGTATAGAAAGAAGAATTATAGACGAAACGACAAATTAGTAGAAAATCTCTAGGATTTATACTTTCCCGACAAAAACAACAACGATAGTAAAATTGTAATTTTTGGGGAGCCGAAATGGAGGAGGGTCTCCGAAAATAATTTATTAGAACCTTTTCCGCAAAAAGTTGTTGGTTTCCTGACTGAAAGGATGCCGTTTGGACAAATACCACATGAAAAATTAATCCAAAGCCACTGAACGAGGGATAAGAATAAGGATTTGTGTGTCCTTTCTCTTTGCCCGAAGTATCCTGGTAGTTTGTTGTTGTTTGTTAGCAGAAGAAGGAAAAGAAGGAGCTGCTTCTTTTCACCCTGTATTCAATCCAGACCCAGCACCAGCACCAGCACCACGCTACTGTAGTAAAAGAAAACTTTTTTGGGGAGAGTTCCTTAAAGTATATAGATTCCCTCAAGCTTATGTAGGAACTAGTATGTGTATATATATTTTTTTTGGAGAGACATAATAAATCGTAGCTTCAGGGGGCATCGGCTTCGGCTTCGGCATGGCAAAACAGTAATCACAACAACACCACACACAAGTTGCACCAAGAAGAAGATGAAGAAGTATATAGAAGATGAAATCTATCCTCATTGCGGTTTCCAAGCACGTTTGTTGTTCCTTGTTGGATTTTAAGGTGCCCCCACTCCCCGCAGCGCTGGCGCTAGTGCCGTCTTAAATTTAAGCCATCATCAATGGCTTCCAGAACAACACTCAGGGGGCTTGGCATATTGAGGACTCTCTGAGCTGAGCTGATAGATGGTTGTTGTCCTCAATGCAGACAAATATACGCTCCAGTGAGCTTATGGATTCCGATGAGGCTGGTGCATCCCCCATGGAGTATGTAATGCACTTCTTTCTACCGTCTCCCATCTCCGGATCCCTTTTGGCATGGATGATTTGAAATTTTGGTAACTTCTTCATATAGCAGAGATAGGTACGAGTAGGTAAGGTAGCTAGATAGTTTCAGATGGATAATGGTACAAACTCCTAGGTTTGGTTATGGAGGGATTTCTATAGGAACCCCGAATGCGTTAGCACAAATTTGAATACAGATTGGAAATACCGAAACAGAAATTGGCTCTTACCTATGCGAATGGATACGGTAATGGGGTCGGATGCAAAATACACGAGGACGAATAAATTACGATTGGGAATTATTTAAATATATTTCAACAAGCTGCTGTGCATCGGCATCAGCATCAGCACATCAGAAGGTGGAATAAGAGCAACAGCCATCAGCTTCAGCATCAGGGAAAGGTAGCTCCATACGCCGCCACCACGCCACCGCCATATCGGTATCGTTGTAGGTTTTTGTAGCTCGTATAGAATCGATAACAACGAAAACGAAGAGATGCGCATTTTTTGAATTTTATTCCGCATTTTCAAATATCCTTATCGGATCTGATGGATGTTGGAAAAAGATGGATATTGGAAATACAATTCATAGACGAGTCGAGACGAGATGAGATGTAAGCTTTGGAAGCAAATTACATTTCAGTACCTCCATATATCTGTTTTTTTAGCAGCCATCAGCGTATACGGTGGGATTGAATTCGCTTATATGTGCACATTGTTGTCCAACACAACAATCACAGAGGTACAGACAGGTGGAATTATAAGGCAGACAAGGATATGCTTTTAGCTATGTAGGTTTGTATAGGTAGAGTGATACTGATGCATCACGCGAAAGTTGTTATCTGTGACAGATTTGCATCCGATATGCATCTATTGAGGTTTGTAATTTTCCACTTATTAGGCTTATATCTACCTATTTGTAGGATAATGTCGAAATTCTGTATTCTATACTAGGATATTAAAGGACCTCTTTTTCATTGAAGAGTGTATAAAGCTATAGCGACTGATGAAATAGAATAGTAAAAGCGTTAATTAGTTTCAGGAATTTTGAAATAAGCTATACGTCAAAAACTCAATGATGGATGTTTTAAGAAGAAGGGCATTATTTTGTGTCTATATATGCTTCTGCAATATGCAAAGAATATAGGAAGTCTTTATTGATCATAAAAGTGAAGCTATATGACTTCGCAATGAATATTTAATGAATATACATTCTAAATTCAAGTGAACTTCATTAGAATATTTTGATTTTGGAATTAACGACTGAGAGAGAAGATTTGAAGGATTTTTTAAAGGTGATAGAGTTGCATAGCTGTAAAAATTTCAATACGTGTATAAATTGGTATTGTTTCGTTATACAGGGTGATTGGTTTGCTATAAGGTGCACCAAAAGACTATAGTAAGTTGGTGGTTATAGCATTTTGAGAAGCCAAAAACTCATTCTTTTATTCTGTTTTTCAATAAACTAGTTTTAAATAGATTCTGATTTAAGAATCTGGGATGTTATTGTTCTTAAATACTCTAATTTGGAATTAAAAAAAGCCTCAGTTATCTTCTATACCTGGGGTTCACACCCTAAACCCGTTTCTGTCGATATAATAAAGGAGCTGATTTTGGAAAAAAAGAAGTGCTCGAAGTGAATGGCAAGCTGCGAGATTTCCATATGATAAGACCTTCTCTAACCGTCTAAATAACGAACCAACAAAAAGAGTCAGTGAGTTAAAAATGATTCACTAAACAGATTTCTGAAAAGTCTGATGACAGGTGCTTCTACCCAATACTCTGGATTGGAATCGGATTGAAAACCTGAAACAAAAAAGCTGATCTATTTACTGAACATCTTGTCAATGGTTTTAAACTATTCCCAGCAAATACGGCTACAGATCCCTTTAAGTTTGTTGAAAGGAACGACGAACGCGAAATTTTTTTGTCACGCTCAAAGAAGTAAAAAACATGTGTCAACATAAATCCTTATAAAAAATGACTGCTCAAGTTTTAACCCTTTCGGTACGAAAGTGGGACAGAACAAAGAATATTTATATGTAAACGTACCACTCCCGTCCCGAAAGGATTAAAAGAAAAGATTTAAAAGCTTTCAAAACACTCAAATTTTTGATAAACTCATGCATTAAACTAAGTTATGCTAAACACTATATCATTTTAAAGTTGCAGAAATCATTGGTATACCTTAACGAGATAAGAGCACAAGTTTTCAAAAAACTGTTTTGAGAAGGCTCAGCAAAATAATATAAAAAAAGGCTAAGTCCCAACCATCACTTTGGATTAAGAAAGAAACATTCCATGTTAGAACAAGTATATAAAATCACGGATGTAATGGAAAAAAACACTTGAAAAAAAACTATGCTCGGCTATAATCTTATTGCTCAAGCCTTTAACAAGGTTTGTTACTTGGGGCTTTTGTATAAACTGACCTACATATGTATCTAGGACCTATCCAGGGAGTAGTACAAAATACTGCAATCATACATATCGACACTTTAGATTACTGCATGACCAATATTACTCGGAACCAGGGGCGAACGCAGAAAAAAATTGCGGGGGGGGGGGGGGTTTCAAAAAATATATATTATATTATTTTTTTATTTTAAATGTCAAGTGTTTTTTTTTCTTTTTTGACACTATTTTATAATAGGTACTAAGAAACATGTATGAATAAAAATTACATATACATATACACATATGTATATGACTTGCTTTCACGATTGGCCAAACAGTTTGACTTTGACTTCAAAGCTAAAACTTAATTTTTATATGCATTATGCATGTATAAGTATAGTATAAGTTTGTATGCCTTTTTTTCTAGTTGCCGTGATGAGGTGAGATTTTTCTATTTTCACAGTTCTCTTTTGTTCTCACCATGAAAATACTAGAAGTAATGACTTTGAATGCGCTCCGAAACTTTAGACCGAAGACATAGGGTCATATTCATAGTTCATTGATAAGTTCTGATTTTGTCTTTGCTAAATTAAACTACAGCTTATGTTATTCATAGACAATTTAAACCCATTTTAAAACGATAATCTGGAGTCTAAAAATAAACACGACGGAACCTATGTTTAAGCTGTTTCTAAATCTATTAAACGTCAAAAGTAAACAAACTGATTGAGAAAATTAAGTTACGAGGCATTTTATTTGAAAATTTAAAAACAAAAACTAAAATGTAAAAAGACTTAAGCATATATCAATATTTTGATATTTTTTGCTGGATGTTGGAATGCTACCAACTAACAAAAAACGAAAGCTCTACTTAACCCGATGGGACCCCTTTGAAATAGAAGACCATTCGTGTGAAAGGTATCGATTCGAGAAAAAAAATTGTCAAGTTTATAATTGACCTTCTAAAATTTCTCAACTAAGAGCAAACAAAATAGTTTAAAGGGTTTCAAAGATTTTGGCTCTCCAGCTAACGCAATTTATTTTGTTACCCTCTACAAGCTATTTTGTATAGGTTTAAGTGAAATTTTTCAAAATTGTAGTAGAATATATGCCTTAAACCTGTTTCTAACTAAACAGAGCTAGAAAATTCTTTATGAATAGCAGCTGTGTCTAACCTACATATATGTCAAATTTAGACTCCAGTTAAAATACACTCGGGTTTAAAATATGACTATGAATATGCCCCATATTGTTTTGTGTCTTACATTAAGGTATGTTTAAATGCAGAAACGCATTCAAATGTTTAAAAATATTGAATTTAGGTGACATCACGTAACTTTCATTATTAGTTTGATTCTTGTTCTTGATAAATAGGGAAAAAACGCGACAAAGGCAAACAGGGTTGCTGTTTTTGTTTTAAAATATTCTTGTGTCACAATTCAAGAAGTGAAAAAAGTTAAAATAAACATTTTTTTTTAATTTACAGTTAAAAGTAACATAAATGAACAGAACAATTTTTCGGTGGTTTGACATTTAAATACATATGTCATAAGTGGCCGTGAGATCGTCATTTTCTGTTTTCAATTTTTCATTTTTAGCCATAAGAAACATGGCGAAAGGGAGCATCTCTGTGTTAATAATAATATTTAGCTTTATACAAAAAGTTAAAAACCTTTCATCTTCTACCTTAGTGTTTGAAAATAAAAATACTGAACATTTTAATTGTTAGTATGAATGAAAACAAGAAAAATATTTGTCTTTCTTTACCAAAAAATACAGAAATTTATTGTTCTAATTTAGCGTGTTTGTGTTTTGTGCACAATTTCTATCACCGTAGCAAATTTATTAAAATTTTGTGTTTAACATATAGTTTTAGAATTTGAGTTGGAAATTAATTTTGTACCATTTCTGTTTTTCTTTTTTTGGACAATAATGGATATTTGATTACTGCACATATTCTGATATTTCGGAGGGGGTTTTAACCCCCAAAACCCCTACCTGCGTTCGCCCCTGCTCGGAACTTAAGAAAATAGAAGCCGGTGTATCGCAAGGAAGTGTCCTAGAATCAACCTTGCACACAGGAGAAGAACGTAGCTTAACAATTTACTGATTAATAGGAAATAACTCTGACCTATCTATCCGGAACAAACCAATGTTGTATATGCAAGCAGATAGTTTAGACATATGCCATCCAAATATGGGGTTGTACAAAAACAAATTCCGTTACAAAGTCCTTCATAGAATAATAAATGTCCCTTGGTGTATAAGAAATAGCGATCTACAGCGTGACCTTCCAACTGAAATGGTTGCAGATGTGGTTAAAAAAAACCACTATGCCGCACAATCAGTAACTGTAAAGTCATCCCAACTTCGAAATAGAGACCGTCTTAAATGTACGAGACAACGTTAGGAGAATAAGAAGAACCAAGTCTGATCAGCTTATGGTCTCAAAACTATGGAAAAGTATTGCAACTATATAAACGTCTCCTAACCTGAACTATAAATTAAGAAAGAATTATCATTTGTGGATATTTCCTGATTAACAAGTGATTTTAGTGCGGTAAAAGTTCCACACTACTTGGTACCGATTCTTACCGATATAGAGTTTTGAAGATTTCCATCGGATAGAAAAAAAGGGTTGGTGGACAGCTCTGGAAAATATTAATACGAAGACTACAAAAATATTCACAAAATCCTTTTCCCTAGCCCGCCTCGATCTATTAATTAACGAATTGATAGTCAAAAGTGAAATACGGTCAATACAATCTAACAATAGGAAAAGTACTTATTTTGGCAATAAAAAACATAAACATATACATTCAAACAGATTATTTATAGCCATATACAGATTTTTGTATCTTTTCATGTAATCCTTTCCTGGAAAGATCAATAAAGCTTTCGGACTATTGCAGTACCTTCCATAAGCAGATGCACTTGAAGTTTTCAAAAACCGCTAAAGATCTTTCTTTCCACAATGTTGTAAACCGAAACAAAGGCATTTGTATGGAAAGCCAAAAGGATATTTTCATAATGTCAAAACTGGTAATAAAGACAGTGCCGTAGAGAACTACTTTTACTCAGAGAAGCCAACACGCAGTTACCCTACGTTGGCTCTTAGGGCATAATGATGTTGCCGACACTGAAAAGGCAAACAAATTGGACAAAAACGAGTCAAATCTCAAATATTCTAAGGAAAAAATCAAGATACGTTTTCAATGAACCAAGTATACCGTTTCCCTTTCACATCGCAGATTCAGATCGCAACGCAACGGGTTCCCAGTTCCCACATGTATACAGAATGGGTATCGACTCATCTTATTTTTGTAGAGGTTGCGATGATAAATATAGGAAAAGGATACTTTTCACTTCCCCTGCAAATGCCCAAGCTTACCTAAAAAAAAGGAATGTGTGAGTTAATTAATTTGAAGTCAATATATTTCTTTGTTCCTCTAATACTTGCGTCGAAAGCCATTTCTTCAGTTTTTTGTTGTTTTTGTAGGTTTTCGTGTTTTGTAAAAAAATTGTCAATTGAATTTTTATAAAAAAAAAATTGAAAATTACCAACAATGTGTTGCAGTCAACAATATTTAGCATATTATGATGAAATAGTTGGATTTCAAAATCTATTTTAGTAGCATTTCTTGAAAATTTGTATTTCTTATATAAACAAATACAAATTGGATTTTTCTAGAAACAATACTCCTATCTTACGTTAACAACAAAATTTAGCAGAGAATGAAATCATTTTGAAGTCAATACCTTCATTTAATCACGAGATGTTGAGAATCGAATATCAATTTTTATCAATTTTCCGTCCTATATTTTGTAGATTTTAATTTTTATGAAAAAAAACTGACTGTTGGATTTTAAATGAATTAAATTTTACTGAATGTTGAAAACAATATTTTCTAAAAGATGAAATTAGTTTGAGGCAAACATCTTTAATTTTTAAAAAGATATTTAAGTCGAAAATCGATTTTTACAACTTTTAGTAATGTTTTTTTGTAGGTTATTATTTTTTGTAAAAAAACTCACTTCGATTTTTTTCAAAATTTTATCAGATGTCAAAAACGTTACTCTTCTTTGCATAAAATGGTTTTGGAGATAAAATCGTTTTTTGGTCTTAAAATATTCGATTTAAACTTATAATGATATAAGTTTGCTATCATGTGAAAATGCATATAATACTCGTATGTACATATAATATGAAGTTTAATTCAAGTTGCTAGCGTTATTGCTTCGTCAGATATTTTGGGTTAGCTAAAATGTTCACTTTTTTTAAATTGCTATGTTAAAAAAACGCAGACTCAATTTTTTTGAAAGTACTTTCTGCATCTTTCTGTATCATTATCTATATGAAAAAATTTATTTGAAGTCGATATCTCTACTCGTTCTTGAGATATTGAAGACGAAAACAGCTTCCCGAACGTAGGGACGTACGTTCACATGCACGCACAGGCCTCTCTATAAATCTTTTGTTTAGATTCTAGGGACCTTGAAACGTCGATAAATGTCAAAATTTTCAATTCGACAAATCGGACCGATTACAATAACTTCGTATAGGAAGTTAAAAGAAAGTACCTTTTACAACCAAGCAGTTCTCATGTTTCCCTGGATTGGTATCCTAGCACTACGTAAAGGGTACACAAATGTACCACATACAGAAGGGGTATCGACTCATCTGATTTTTGTCGAGAGTGAAAGACGATTTTTACTTTCTATGCAATTAAATGTCCAAGTTTAGCTAAAAGAAGAGAAACAAAACTAAGGAAATACTTTTTGGAAGATCTATGCGACTTTTTCACTGAAAGACAAAATCCACCCAAAAACCTTAAGGATAAAGGATCGTATCGTGATGATCATTTCCTGTTTAGTAACAAAGAATGCACAGATATTCAAATGAGTTGGTTCAAAATTCTTGCTTCTGAATAAGCTTTATACAAATAAAATTCTAGTTTCCATTCAAAATTCTAGTATTTATAAGAATCACAAGAAAAGAAATAATATTTTCGTTGTGGAAATTCCGAAATTCACTACCGATATTTGCAAACGTAGCGTTTTTTGAGTGAATAAACAATTCCATAATGTTTTTTTTTAGATGTATGGTTTTCAGTTTAAAAATTAGGTGGCGCAACAATCCGTTGAGAACTAGGGCATAGTGACTTACAACTCTCAACCATTCCTGTGTGCGAGTACTGTTGTCAGGGATGGAGTCTACAGTTTAAAGCCGAATCCGAACGGCTAATTTGAGAAAGCACTTTTCATGACAAGAATTACTCGTGGAGAATTTGTCAATACCTCGCAAGAGGCAGTACCCGTGAAAAAATTTTTAGATGGCAAAGGCAGGGATCGAACCCAAGACCTCTGGCATGACAGTCCAACGCAGTTACCATCATGCCACGAGTACTACAATCTGGAAATACTTTTTTCGCAGTTTGACAGCTGTCACTTGATATCTGTCCAGTTTTTTTTTCATAATGATAAGTCTTCCTCCTGCAGAACAATTGAAAATTGTGTAAATTTATTACCAAAATAATAATTTGGTTCGCGTTACTCATCAATTTGACGAAGGAAACTTTTGGTAATCGCATTATCTCGCGTCGTGGGCCTGTGGGTGGCCTCGAAGACCGTGCTATTTAACACCACTGGGCTATTTTTTGTGGGGTTATTGACCATATATTGACGATTGACGCCTTGGAAGATAATATTTGTTGCGTTATATTGACATACGGTCCAAAAGTGGTCCAAAATTAGGCCTCTCGGTAGGTATTTACTCGAGTCAGCCGCGGTGGCCGCTTGCCCGAAATCATTTTTAAAACATAATAGCGAACCCTTATGTTTATAACAAAACTTAATTCTTGGCCATAATATAAATTATAAGCGTTTTATTTCTTCTTGAAGACCACACGTCCCAAAAAACACCCTTAATATATACTAAATATATGGTGCACCCTCCCTCAATATCAGCAAAAAAATTCAGGCGACAAAATACCCAACATCGCAGTCAAAAACCTTCAAAATAATCAAGAATATATATACATAGATAATTTCTTTCATTTCTGTGCAACATTCTGTTCGTGTAAGACTCCAATATTTATTTTCTTAGGGAAAAATTCAACTATGATGAAAGTTACAAATAAGCCATCATAGTGTTTATTTAGCATTAATTTCTCTGAACTCTCTGAAGCATTTTTTGTGCAGTAAGGTGAGGTGGTGCACTAGAACTAAACAAGAAAAATAAAAATAAACTCTTAATTTACCTGGGAGAGTTTGGCAAAGTTCCATCAATCATTCTACATGTCAAATTAGTGGCAACACAACATGAAACTTTGAGACAAGTCGACCTTTATGCATCGTTTTTTCATTCGGTGACACAAAACAAACAAGACCTCTGTTCCTCGCCCCCCTAGAAACTTTAAAATATTTCCATACTTTCGGATAGTTTTACTTAAAGTACAAACTTGTGCTTTTAAGCATCAGGAAAGGATACACAAATTCTAAATGTTACCATCACATGACACAGAGAAGGCTACGAACATAGACACCTCACCTACTCTTTTGCATTTTATTGGCTCTGATGTCGGTGTGGTCGTTTTGTAGGATATAGGGAGGCCGCCACATGAAAATTATCCTTTAAAATATATGTATGTATTATGTGTGCACACAAAATTATCCTATATTCATATATGGTATGCTGCTGCTGCCACCACGCCGACCGTACTGCCGTGCCACTGCGCTACGCTGCTGAGCCGAACTTCAAGAAGCTAACTTTTTGAATGGAAGATTTATGACTTAGGAAGACTTCCTGTGGCCCAACGTAAATCACATTTCCTTCCTATACCTATATGCCCATGCCTCTAAGGCCTTCAGTTCTTCAGTTACTCTCGGCTCTGCAACCATATAGCAGGATCCAGGCGCAAGCAGCCATCAGCCAGCTTTCGTTCGCCTCAAAGTTGTCGTTGTAATGCAATTCATAAGTTGTATGCGCCACATAGACACCCTCCAACCAGAATAAGTCGTTTGGAAGACTTGCAGGAAGGGAATAAGGGGGCACATCATTATTACGGCGATTATGCTGCCAAAGAGGGTCGGTCGTGCTAAAGTGCGAAACCCGGAAATGCGACGCCTCCCAACTTTTATACCCATATTCATGATGGCGAAAGTCCATTAGTAAAAAATTCACTTTTGTTCCTGGAACACATGAATTTTCATATAAAAGCGACTCCTTTATGGAATATCCCTTATATTTTTGTATGCCCTGATCAGGCCCACCAACATGAGACGGAGGCGAGGGGAGACATGCGAAATGAGACTTTTTTCATTTTGTGTGCTAAATAATGTGATGATGATGATGATGTGTGGCTCAACATTTCTGGTGTTCATGTTCATGTCTATTCTTAAGCCTTTGCCAGAATTTAGATTTATTCATATATTTATGTGTATTACTTGAGTATGAGTATCTTTTCAGTTCTCAGCCGTTCCACAATAAAATCAAAGCCGTGTAGCAAATTTCCTTGGTAGGGGCGGACGCGACGGGCGAAATCCTTATTGATTGGCTATATAATATCTTTTGTCTCACTGGTGCAGAATTATAGCTTTAACATTTTATTGTAGAAACAACGTTGATAGAAATTATGGTGGAAAATTAATAGTTTTCAAACCAAAAGTTTTTAGATAAAATATTTGTTGGTTTTTATAAACGAATAGCCCTTTTTTTCTATATTTTTTAAATATTCCAAATATAAATTGAATTGAATTTGGCATCAACCTCTCTTATCGAGCAATAGGTTGTACCTACTGTTCTACTTTGTAGTTTCAGGCCTGTCTAAATAAACGCTGGTCTGCTCTACGTTCACTACTGTAAAAAAGGCTTGAGTAAGTTTCAGGAGCACCAGCCCAGAGATAGGAGTTATACTCTCAAGTTTTGGACGTATATAAGTCTTGTAGATAACAGCCAGATTAGAAGGGGAGACAAATTTCTTGCATCACCTTAGGAAACCCAAACACCCTCCGAAATGTTTGTCAATATCACGTCTGTGATCTAATTAAAGCAAGTGTCATCCATGGATAATGACAAGGGAGTATATCTCGTTTTAACGATACAAGACAGCAATGAGTTTCGAAGCATTTAATTCCACGCGGTTTTTTATTCCCCATTGAACAATGCTATCTACTATCGTCACGAAACAATGATAAGAAGTTACAGACAGGAGATCATTAATAAAAATAAAAAAGAGTGTTGGAGATAGAATAGAGCCCTGGGGTACAGCATTTATTTTGTGGTTTTCAGACTTGAGCCCATCTTATACTACCTATAATGAACGATATGAAAGGTAATTACTAATCCAATAAAGGAGGGATTCATGAAAACCGAAAGCATGCATTTTCGACAAAGAGAGCCTGATGCCAAAACCTATCAAATGCTTTTGAAATATCAAGTGCAAAAATCTTACTTTCTCCAAAACGATGTAAAGATTTGCTCTACTGTTTGGTGAGATGAACCGTGCGATTACCAGTGGACCTATTGCTGAGAAAGCCGTACTGTCGGTCATTGAGGAGCTTTCGATCTTCGAGATGTTTCTTGAGCTGATAATTAGTCAGCTATTCCATGAGCTGGGAAAGAAAGGACTTAAGTGTAATCGGTCGTTAATTAGAAGGTGGGGAAGATTCGCTTTTTTTGGGGATGAGCTCTCGGAATGAGGCCTGAGGAGTAGGGCCGATAAAAAAAGGTTACGCAGTTTTGCCAGTGTTAAAGAACACCTTTTCAGAACAACAGTGGGGTTACCATCCTGGCCAGCGGATTTATATGTGTTAAGATCTCTAAGGACTCTTGCCACAGTACGAGTGCGAAAAAAGATTGATCCCATTGAATCACTAGCGTGCTGAAGTACAGGCGGAGAATTGGCGATGAACTGCCCAGCAAAGAGAAATTTGTGCTGCAGTATTTTTTGCCGTAATTTTTGCTCATGTAAAAATTTGGCTAGTCGAATATGGGCGTTGCAAGCCTTCCTGCTTGAAATTTGTTCGGCTTTCCTCAGTAGGGTTGGCTTTATAGCAACTGAAACTTACTTCATTTCATCTTATAAAATATGAATCTAGTAAACCATATTTGAACCTTTTTTCCAAATGATCAGAGCACGTTTTAAAACCTGGATTGCAAATGACATTTGCATATTCCAATATATGTAGATCTCACAAGAGAAATATAGATATGGTAATTCGTTAGCCCTTCTAATTACATAATCCATGTGGCTTTTAAGGAATATTTTCTAACCAATAAAACATCGAAACCTTTTATGTTTTTTCCTCAAGATAATATGTACTGTACATACACTTATTCTCAAACTTCTCAGTCATGATCCAGCTGAGTACAACGTTTATGCGAATTCATCAGTGTATAAGATGGCTATTGAATTGTGAATTTCATATAAATTCAAATGCTTAGGTTTTGATACAACATCAGTCAATACGGGAAGAAGAAATTGGCCATGTATTCCTCTTGACATGGACAAGGGCATCCACATTCAAGAGATTGTGTTAGTGGTCCTGCGATCACTTGGACCGTCAACGGGTCAAAACTTTCTCATATTTAAAAGATTTAAACAAAATTGTTTTACATCGTTCAAAATAAATTCGAAACAACATTGTCCGATGAAATTATCACAGCCGAAACTATTCACATAAGGACGAAATTATTGTTTTTTTTCGAAGTCTCACCTGCAACAATTCGATGCCACGAGATGACTACAAGAAACTACTAGAACCGACAATTACTCTCTTGGAAGGCGTTTCTGAAAAAAAAAATACATTTAAAGCTCCAGCTAGACTGCATCGTGATATCAAAAGGTATCTACCCCCTGATGTTATGGATGTTTCGGAGTCCTTTTAAGTTGTCAAGGAATTGGTGAAATTTATCTATTTGTTTTGAGAGTTTATGTTAGGGTCTAAATGGCTTCTTCCAATTCATTGTCAGCTCCACAAACGATCTGGAACAACTCAAAAACCTTTCTCAAAAACAAACTACAAGTATATAAATGCATTAATTTAAAATCTTGCGCTCCAAAAGTTCCTTGGACATCTCTGGTACTTTTCGGAGGAACTTGTGGCTTTTGGATTTTTTGACGAAGAAGTATCCATTGAAACTAAAAGAAAGATGGTTTTGGCCCTCGAAACAGAGGGAGTAGGTAACCTTCGAAGCGGATAATTCTAGAAATGTCTAACATTCAGTGAAAAGGGTTGCAAGATTTTGTTACTTTAAACATGCGGAGATTCTTTAATATTACATACTGGGTTTTCGTATTAGTTCTTGAATAAAGATTTGGGTGAATGGCCAGAGGACAAGGAATACAAACAAATTTAATATTTTGTACACAATATGACATCGCTGAGGGAGGAGTAAGACTTATTCTTATTACACACTTATAATGAAGAGGCGGAGCAATTTCTCTTATTGGCAGTTAAGGACTACAGAAAGCAATATCCTGATAGGAAGAAGTCTACAAGTAAACTGAATAAACAAGTCTATTTTACGTTTATTTTATTTATTTTGTCTGTATTGAATGCATAAATAAAAATGAATTGTGAAGTGAACTTTAACTTTTTTTTAAAATTATTTCAACAAATTTACTAGGTATTTGAGATCACAATGGACCAGCAGGCCCCCGTGTACGCAACAGCTTCATGCTGTGCACACCCCTTATTACCTACTAGGTATTTTTTGAAGCATCCTGTAATTTTCAAATACCAGTAGAGACTTCTAAATATTATTCAATTTTTATAAAATTTACAGGTAATTTGTGTTTTGTATTTAACTAAGCCTTAAAGTAAAATTTGTAAGACCCATTATACAAACATTGGAGTAGGTTTTGATTTTTCACTCTCTTAGTTTCATTAGCTAACTTCCTAAGAAAAATAATAAAATAATGATTTATCGATTGAAAATTTCTTGTGCATCACATCCCCTTTGTGAATTTTATTTCTAGCTACTGTCTTGACTCAGGTAAGATTATTCAGAGTTTAAATTGTCGCAACCCATCACCACAAGAAAGAACGACTTCCTTGTCATTGGCTTTTCCGGAATGCCAATGAGGTCTGTAGCCGCGCTGAACTCTGAAAGCGAGTTAGTTGGTTGAGTGTGACTTTTAAAGTTGCAGTTCACTTAAATTTGCATGCGTGCGACTCAACACGATGAAGATGACGATAACTATACGACTGAAGACTTCGACTTCAACTCCGACTTCGACGACAAAAAGTATGATTATGAGTTCAGCTCATTAGCATTTCATTTGCATGTGCAAGCTAAAGTTTGCCAATTTGTTTGAATCTATTACAATGGAATATTAATGGAAATTCTTCAAGAACACAAGGGAGGAAGCAGAAGAACATAACATTGTTGTTCAGTTGCTTGGAACTTATCGTGTGCGAGTATATTCGTGGTGTCACGCCCGCCGCCGCTCCACGCCGCGACGGGTGTGAGATGACAAGGACGAACAATTGTAGTGCATGTTTATTTTGAAGGAACTAATTGGGTACTTAAGAACGAGCAATAGTTGGTGCGGTGAAGAATTCTGTGAACTTTATTGCTACATTTTAACGTTGATTTAACTCAAACAAAGTGAAAGCGAATTTACCTAAATTTCCATCATCATCGTCGTCGTTCGTCATCATCTTCATGAGAACACTATATTACCAAGTTGTAGGTCTTGAATCAATTAATTGGTTGCACTTCCTGGGAAGGATGCGAAGGATTCAAATTGAAATAAATAAATCTACGTGCTTCTGTTCAAACACATCACCACCTTGCCAACACCGCCGTCGTCACCGTCAGGGTTTCATCTTCGGTATTTTGATTTGGCTTCTTTATACATACTCGTATACAATGTAAGATATTCCAAAGCAGAGAAATCAATTTAAAAAGGCATAAATCAATGAGAAAAGTTCCACAAGCTACGAAATACGCAAATACCTACATTCGAGTATATATAGAAACATATGTTACATGTATATTCCTTGAGTTTAAAGATGCATCTATACTATGTGTATAGTAGGCCTTGATATTATATTTTCTCTGAGATGATACGAAGTAAAGGCAATTATTATTCTACCGCATGCTTCTTCCGGTTTAGGGTGGTGCCTGAGTATACAAATCAATTATGCAAAGACATCAGATTGAATTCCTCTTTTAAGAATTTTAGGAAAATTTTTGGTTTTGTTAAATTGAAAATTAATATAATATGGCCTAGTTTTTGAATGATGCTTACGCCTTATGTACTTTACTATATGTATACTAACATAGTTTTGAGCCTTATATTTTGAATGATGTTTGAACTCGTGCTTACAAAAATACATAAATTATTCATAGAATTAGTGGCAAAAGGATGTACTCGATGTTATTTTTCATTTGTTTTTCTCTTGAAATTTAAGCAACTTCATGCCAATTATTCTTATTTTCGCTTATGCAATTCAAAAACTTTGTCTTACCAGTTTCATAGCATGTTCTATCTTTAATTGTTAACTCTTTCCATTTAAAACAAAAAGAAATTCCGCATTTAAATTTAGTTTAAACTTAAAAGCTATCTATTTTAAATACCAAAAATAGTAATTTCCTATGCAATTATTTCATTTTCAGAGGTAGCTATGTGTTTTAAAATAAAAAAATTATCAATTGGTTATTTGTTGGGATAGTAATAGGTTTGAACGACTAAATATAGGTTCTGCATTTCACTTTCACTCCAAAAGAATTTGAAATTCATTCAGAATGAAAATTGGAGTTTTAAAATGCACTTGAATCGATACCGACTTCATTTTCTTTCATTGTTAAAATGAAGTGAATTTCCGTCTTTTACATTTCGATTTTTGGAGTTTTCAAGTGATTGCAATTCAACGAGATTAAGTCCGTGTGATTTGCATTCGGTTTGATTCGAAGTGCATCGAATAGTTTTAAGTCTACACACCATTTGAAGTCTGAAAACTCAGTTGGTGTTCGACGTGTTCACTTTTCAGTTAATTTTAAGTAGCTCCCAGCACCTAAAGTTCAAGAAAATGAAGCGAAATCCAATGTTGTCACCCAGTGTTATTGAAGACCGCACAATCTACGAGCAAAAGAAACGGTTTTAAGTAAACGCTAATCTGAAGAAGGTTTAGTCATGCTTTGGGGCGCTATTGGTTACCTGAAAAAGATGCCATTGTCACTTATTACCACCAGACTGAACACAATACCAGGAGATGGTTAGCTCTTATTTTCCGGGAATGTATGCAAATGCGCTGGATTAAACTGGCAACTTCAACACGTAGCCAGGTCAACTTTTGCATATTTTGAGCAGCTTTGAATCACTATTTTCGCCAATTGGCTTGCCTGATTAGATGATATGAATATTATTGAAAACCTCTAGTCGATTTTAACTCAAGAAATCTATAAGGAAAGTCGATGCCTGATACATGAGGCAACAGGCGGTTCTAATCTTATTTCGATTTTCATCGAGTTCAAAAATGCAAACAACTTAAAAAAATGCAAAATTCAAAAATAATTTTGTAAAATTTTATTTTCATTTTCATAAATTTTATTCACAATAATTTTTCTTAAAGTAGTTCCAACCTCCAAGAAATTCAGTGTTAAAGAAATACAAAGCTTCAAAAAACTTGCTAAAATGTGATATATCTGCAAGATATTAAAAGAATCTAGATTTCGATTCAAAATTTTTCAGGAATCGCAGAATTGAAAGATCAAGTTAACTAAGTTCGGACCAATACAAGTCTTAGAATTAGTTACTCAAATCGGTATCAACTCGACAAGTATTGAGTCCTTATCTGCTTTCTTCACATAAGATATATGTGAAATAGATACCGAGTAAAAGTTAGAACTCGATATTTTCTAATATCGCAAAATCGATTGGGCGTTAATACTGGAATCAGAGTAAAACAGTTAATTCAGTTTGTTAACCTTTTGGCTTTTTTTTTTTTTTTTTTTTTTTTTTTTTTTTTTTTTGAAATAAGTAATAAGTGCATTTATTTCTTACTTTATTTTTTAAATTCAATTGTTTGAGGGGAGGAATACAACTGACTATTTCACTCTAGCATAGTTGGTGAAAATATCGATAAAACAATGATAGACATGAAACCTATGCCAGTGTTCAAGAGAAGAAAATGTATCAGTAAGAGAACGATCGCCTATCATTCTCGAAGCTCTCTTTTTAATTATATCCAAAAGACTCAAGTACGTTATTGGGTCACCAACCCGAATATTATATAATTATACCTACTCTAGTTTTTGACGAATAAAAGCCTTTTAAATTATAGCCAGATCAGAAGGGGTAAAATCTTTCTGAATCGTCGGAGAAAACCTAAACCACAACAAGTGGTTTGTGGTGCCCATACCTAGAATTGAATGCTGTTCAGTCTCCTCTGGAAGTACCACCCATGGATAGTGACATTGAGGGAGGGTTACGCGTTTGCGACAGTAGGCGCATTGAGTTTTCGAAGCATTAAATTCTACAAGGTTTTTAATTCCCCGTTGGACAAAGCGAAACAATTTAGTGGGTGAGAAGTTTCAGACAAAAGATTATCTATAAAAATAAGGAAGAGTGTCGGAGACAATACGGAACCCTCGGAGAAACCAGCGTTTATTTTATGGATATCGGATTTGAACCCGTCCAATACTAATTGAATTGAACGGTCTGAAAGGTAATTTATAAACTATTAAAGAAGAGATTCATCAATACCAAATGCACGGATTTGTGATAAGAGAGTTTCCCATTCACTCGGAAAGAGACCTGGAGAATAGGAAAGATGGAAAAGCTTATGCAGTGGTTTTTCCAGCGTTGAAGAACACCTCTTCAGAACAATAGCGTGGATACTATCGGGGCCATCGAATTGTTGAATGTCATCATCATGATCTTTAAGCACTTTAGCAACGGTTCGAGTGCGAAAGAAAATTCGTCCCATAGAATCGATAACGCTCTCAAGTTCGGATATCCTTGACATCAATAAGTATTTATCGAAATGCATTCGATAAATACTTATGTTCAAATGGTGCATTCAAGAGGACACAAGCGTCCACAGGTTTTTCTCAAAACCAACCTCTGTCTATCAACTCCTACTCTCACCTCCCCGTGGTGAACATCGGGTGCCTAGTACCTCAACTGGAGATTGGGTTCCAACCCCAGTGGAAAGTTGTTGGGGGCAGCAAACGAGAGAGGGGGGGGGGAGAGGTGCGTCCACCAAGGCACCTCTCCTTATCCAGACGGCAGCGGAGGAATTCCCGAGATGGAATCAACGGTGGCGTCTACAGTTCCAGTAAGGCTGAACTACTTAGTGAACACCTTATAGGGCTTCTACGACTTATTCGGATCCCAGGCCTATAAGGAGCGGTTTATCCGGCTCCCCGTCCTTGGAGTTATACTAAGGATCTGGCCCTCCAGGTTGGGGGTTGTGCCGTCCAGGGTGACTTCCTGACCACTTAAAAATCTTATAGTTGCGAAGCACCAACAAGCCTCGGATACGGACGGATTTACTGCTGACAACCAACGCAAACGAATTAAGGACAACGAACTTCGGATATGCACGTGCAATGTTAGGTTCCTTAACAGACCACGTGCAGCCGAAGAATTAGCGGAGGCCCTAGACTGCTATAAAGCAGACATCACCCCCATCCAGGAAATACGATGGGATGGGCCGGGCAAAAAGAGGATGAAAAACTGCGATATCTACTATGGTGACTGCTACCGAGAAAACCAACAGCGCTTATTTGGATGCGGCTTCGTCATTGGAGCCAGACTTAGGCAACAAGTTTTAAGCTATAGGTGCATCAACGAGCGCCTCATGACCATCCGCATCAAGGCTAAATTCGGCAACATTAGCCTGATATGCGCGCACGCCCCCACAGATGAGAAGGATGACAACACCAAAGATATGTTCTTCGAGCTCTTAAGCATTATTCACATGAGCACGACCAACGACCAACGAATGAACGAATATTCGTCGATTTTGACATTTCTTTCACATGAGAGTTTTTAATTCGTCGCGAATGAAGTTTGACTTTGACAATTGTTTTTTTTTTGTGTTTATCATATTGTGTTTTGTTTGAAAACAACCGATTAAGAAAATGCGGTCGAAGCTATATTTGTTAAAAAAAAATTATTGGTGTCCTTGTTAATAAACAAAACAAGGAAAAGATTTCATGTGCATCCACAGCCGAACACCATTCACCATCGAAATCAAAACACAAGAATGATTTTTTAGGTTATGTAGCGCGCGAACAATTTATTCGTTGCAGTGTGGATGGTATGTGGAACGCGATCAATTTATTCGTTGCAGTGTGGATGGTATGTGGGACGCGAATAAAGTTTGACAGTTCGTATCAACTAGAATTTTGTTCGCGACGAATACATTTGTTTTCGTAAATTTATTAATATGTATATGATATTGAAAAGTAAAAGTATGCACAATAAATCAAATAGAAACTACATTGCTATCGTTTTGTTAAGAATTTGTGTGGAAATATGTCTTCAAACGTATATAAACTCACATTTTGTAATTCATTCGTCGTTCGTTGGTCGCGCTCATGTGAATGCTACTTTACACAAAACATACGAGCAGTGTCCTAGCTACGATATTAAAATTGTCCTGGGCGATTTTAATGCCAAGCTAGGAAGGGAAGACATCTTTGGTGGAATAATCGGGACACGCTTTCAGCATCATGGATGTCCGAACTTTCCGAGAAGCTAACATCGACTCGGACCACTACCTTGTTGTAGCCAAGGTAGCACTTCGGGTTTCCAGGCCCAAGGCAAAACAGGGAGATGTTGGGAGAAGGTACAACGTCGAACGGCTACAATCGCAAGAGATCGCCAAATCCTTCTCCGACCGAGTTACAAGTAACCTCTCTCGAAGTTCTGTGCCGCCAACACAATGTATAGAAAACCAGTGGCAACATTGCCAAGACGCACTCAGAGAAGCCGCCTCTGACGTGCTGGGTTTCAAGCGACCACCAACAAGGAACCCCTGGTTTGATGAGGAATGTCGGCAGGCAAATGCAGCCAAACAACAGGCACGCAAGGCGGCGCTGCATAAAAGGACGAGAGCTGCTCATGAGCTCTATGAGCAGAAGAGGCGAGAGGAACACCGACTTCTCAGAAGGAAAAAGAGAGAGCATGAGAAGCGTGCGGTCGAAGATGTTGAGAGGTTTAAAAGCAGAAATGAAGTTCGAAAGTTTTATGAACAGGTGAAACAAAATTCACAAGTACATAAACCTAGAACCGAAGGCTGAAAAGACGAAAGTGGAAACATCATAGTGGAACTGCAGTTAATGCTGAGGATACGGAAGGACCACTTCTGCAGACTGTATAACGGCGACGACGAACCGAATTCCGCTGTCAGGCAGGATGATCCATTCAACATAGACGACGAAAGCCAACAATCCCGTCCTCCCGACTTAGACGAATTAAAGATTGCTATGTCTAAGCTGAAGTCTAACAAAGCCGCTGGAGCGGATGGCTTGAATGCCGAGCTCTTTAAAGCAGCTGGAGATAAGTTGGTTAGGAGCATGCACCAACTTATCTGTAAGATATGGTCGGAAGAAAGCATGCCCGATGAATGGCACCTCAGTATTGTTTGCCCGATCCTGAAAAAAGGAGACCCTCTAAACTGCACCAATTATAGAGGAATCAGTCTACTTAACATCGCTTATAAAATCTTCTCTGCCGTAATATGTGAACGTCTAAAGCCCATCGCCAACAACCTGATAGGTCCTTATCAGTGTGGTTTTAGACCAGGAAAGTCCACAGTTGATCAAATATTCACATTACGGCAGATCCTGGAAAAAACCCAAGAACACCAAATCGACACCTACCATCTTTTCATTGATTTCAAGGCCGCATATGACAGTATCTACAGGGACGAACTGTATAGAGCCATGTCTAGTTTTGGCATCCCTGCCAAACTCGTCCGTTTGTGCAGGATGGCCATGGAGAATTCACGCTGCTCCATAAAGGTTGGAAACAACTTAACTGAACCTTTCGATGTCAAAAAAGGTTTTAGACAAGGTGATGCGCTGTCATGTGATTTTTTTAACATCGTACTTGAAGGAATAGTGCAAAGCTCACACGTCAACACCAGAGGCACTATCTTTCAAAAGTCTGTCCAATTACTAGCATATGCTGATGACATTGACATAATCGGAAGAACTCAGCGTGATGTCAATGGGGCTTTTGTGAGTATTGAGGCAGAGGCGGCAAAAATTGGTTTAACGGTTAATGAGGGCAAAACAAAGTACATGCTGTCATCAAGAAAGGACCTACAACACCGACGTCTTGGTTAAAACGTCACCATCGACAGACGTAACTTTGAGGTAGTCAAGGACTTCGTCTACCTAGGCTCCGCTGTAAACGCAGAAAACAACACCAGCGCTGAGATCAAACGAAGAATAACTCTTGCTAACCGCTGTTTCTTTGGGTTAAGAAAGCAATTGAGTGGAAAAGTCCTCTCTCGAAGGACCAAAGTGTCGCTATATAAGACCCTTATCATCCCCGTCCTGCTATACGGTGCAGAAGCATGGACTTTGACAAAAGCGGATGAAAGCACCTTGGGTCGTTTCGAGAGAAAGATTCTTCGTGTGATCTACGGTCCCGTATGCATCGAAGGGGAGTGGAGGAGAAGATGGAACAACGAGCTGTAGGGGCTGTACAGCGACGTAGACTTAGCAAGAAGGGTAAAAGTCCAACGACTAAGATGGCTAGGTCACGTAGAACGCATGGAAACCAATGCTCCGGCCCGGAAAGTCTTCGAATCCACACCCACAGGACAGCGCAGTAGAGGAAGACCGCGAATCAGGTGGCGCGCACAAGTGGAAGGTGACCTCACCCAACTCGGAGCGCGAAACTGGAGACATCTAGCTAGGGACCGAGCTAGATGGAGAAGTTTGTTGGGTGAGGCCCTAGTTCACACAGGACTGTAGCGCCACCTTAAGTAAGTAAGTAAGCATTCGATAAATGACTGTCTTCTGGTATAAAAAAGAAATAAAAACAAAAAGCTGAAGGCACCATTTTCTATAAAATCAAGAGAACCAGCTATATAAGCTGGACATCATCTGCATAATATGAAAGGACGATTTGTAACCTAGAGACGAAAGCTCATTTTTAAACATTGTAAATAAAAGAGGTTCCAAAATTATTCCTTGGGGAACACCTCTGCTCAGAGGAAGGAATGATGGCGTTCGTTTATTAGCAAGCAACTACTGCTTGATTTTTTGACGACGTTTAGTACATAAAATATGTGTGAGTAAAGTAACGTCCTCCTTATTCACATTCAATCTTATTTCTTCGAACACATTAATAAGAGCTGTGGTCGAGCTATGACATGGGCGATCCAGATCGGACATCTGCGTACTCAGAATTTTTTCAAGAACTTTCAAAAAGAATGGTAAAATAGCTATAGGTTGGTACTCGCTGCGGTTTTTGGGTATAGGAATAATTTTAGCTCGTTTCCAATTCACAGGAAAAACTCGTTGTTATAATAGTATTTAAGAGGTAGGTAATTGGTTTCAATGTATAGGGAAGAGTTGCCTATAAAAATACTGAATGGATATTATCAAAACCAACTAAATTAGATTTTATAGATATGCAGAACTTAAGAAGGGATTTAGTCTAGTAAAAAAATAAGGTCTTTTCTTTTCAGTCCGATTATCAAGAGAAATAATTGTTTAGACCTGTGACAAATCTTTAGATTATTAACCGTATTCTAGGAGATTGTAATAAATGTTCTTGAAATCCATAAAGCTATATATATAAAGTTATTGAAATCAAGAGGTTCACATTCAAAAGTTAAATGCAACAAATCGTGATATGAGCACGATGCAGATAATTCATCAAAGTGAAGAACTTTATAAAGGTGAAAAAACTGAAAAAGATATTGACTTAAAATCTTTATTTCACACAAAACATTATGTAAAAGTTTTAGACAAATCGATAGATGGACACGGATAGGAAGTTACGAGTATTAGTGCGGTTCGCATCCCAGCCTCTTTTTATTTGGTTACGTGGCCTTAGACAACTCCATAGGCAACATTAGGTATTGACTTTAAATATTAATTTGTATTCAATAATAATATTCTTTAATTAAGTTTATATCTTAAATATTTATAACCTCCGACATTTGAAAATCAGATTAAAATATGTATCAACTTATTTTTCCCAGATCTCTATCTTAACCCAGTTTAAGGTTTGATTAATTTATTGAACTCAAATTCAAATACTTTTCGTAGGTAAAAAAGAAAGTAAAATATTAATGCTTCTCTAAGAAGCCTATATATACCTATGTAGTCTCTTATGACGAATGATACGTACCCACCTGCAATATATTTCTTTTTTTGATCCTATCAAGGATAAAATTGTGTTTTTCAGTTTCGGTATTCTTTCTTAAAAAGGTTTGTACGAGTATCTATGCTATATTTTTCAAGACAGTTGTGATGTGTTCTCTTTAAGGCTAATACGCCATAGCCATACAAAAATGTCGGATCCTCTTTTTTCTTTTGTTAAATATTACAAGTCATTAATCATTTGGTATAATATTTTAGTGAAACAACTTCAACCCATGAGTCTTCTCCAAAAAACGCACATGAAATCAAATAGCAGATAAGATGAACTCAAAAGCAAAAGTGGAAAAAATCAAACTTTCGTCTTCTTCTTTTGGTATTTGAGTCTTCAACTTTGACATCTCATTTCGGATTAAATTAAATTTGACAAGAATTTATTACAGAAGCTCTCTCTCTCGACCAAAGACGTTAAAAAATCTCTTTCGTTAAAAAGCACTTTGTCGTCCCCGACTCATCGTCCTTTAGATGGGAGAGGAGCAGGGGTAGTTAGGGATATAAATTATTCGATGTGATGCTATAAGATTAATTTCAAATAAAACACACACCCATGTAATACCTATGAGCTGTTCCCATCTTCCCATCTGAGGGTTACAAGTAATTTTCCATGTAATTTTATGGACCATAAGAAAACGATGAATTCATGTGTAATGTACCCTGAAATCCCAATTAACACCGCCGGTGCCGCCGACGACGATAGTGTTGTCTCCGTTACCCCCCCGCTGCTACCCATCATCAGTCAGTCCGTCCATTCTAATTAGAGATCTCAAGTGTAATTAATTCGCGAAGGATTAGTTCGGCTAAACAGAGTCGAATCGAGTCGAGTTGAGTCGGAGTCTTGCAGTAAAAATGATATATGACAGGAAGTTTCACCATTAACGACTTAAGCCTAACAAAACAAAGTGATGAATTAACCGTAAGAGGATTAAGTCCAAGGTGCACTGACCTAAGAGTCTCTATATGTATAGAAAACCATATTAACCTTGTAGAGCCTGTGGAAATATATATGGAAGTCCATTTTATATGCTCAGGCATGCATGGTCGATGGAGATGGGTGGGGAGAATTTATTTATTCAGGACACGCCTCAAGCACATTCCCTAAATAATTACTCAATTACTCAAATGGCACCTCGGCTTCCTTTTTGGAGCTTCTAGCCATGCAGTACCCGTCCCTATTCCCTTCTTCGGTTCCAGCACCGGTGGACCCGTTTTCCGTTAACATGTAAGTCGAGAGAACTGACTTCCGCAGAGATTGCAAAGTTAAACAAAAGTTTAAGCCTCTGTTCGGTGTTCATCGTAGTCATCGTCTTCCTGTCTCCTCTTATCTTCACCCTTTGTAGTGTTTCATAGTTCGAGTTCCATAACCCTGCAGATGGTACTCTTCTCCACCATGAAGATACATAAAAAGTTTGTGAATAATCTCGCTCCATCACTATTCCTGCCGCCCAAACAATCGTCGTCCGCCGTCGTCGTCGTAGTCGTCGTACTGTCATTGTCGCAGTCGTATTTATTGTTGGCCATTCGGGCGGGTGTTGAGCCATCCGGCTTCCGTTTCTGCACAAGAAAATTGTATCGTTCACCCACATTAACCTTTTCGGTTGAAATAACCACTTGTTAGGCAATCTTGAGGTTAACCCCAAAATATAAGAATTTAAAAGAACATTTTTGTTCAAAATATTGCAATCTATTGTGTCTGGTGTCAGATGATACCAAGTCAAGCCATTCCAAGCCAAGGACAAAGGCGAAGGCGAAGGGTGATATGATGGCTGCTGATGGGTAGGTATTATGGTGATGAGCTTGAAGGGTAAAATATGTCTTCTCTTTATGGAAAACAAAACAATAAAAATGCCTCTCGAACGAAGAAAGCTCTTTCCGTAAAGGAATCAAATGAACGGAAGCGGAGCGAAGCGATCCTGTGCTGTGCTGTGCTTGCCGTGTGAAAAGTCACAGTACGCGATGACATTTAGAGCTCTTTTCTATGTTTCCTTTTCTAAATGTTAATAGCAATAACAGAGGAGTTGTCACGTCACGAGACTCGACGATGCGACGACGCGACGTCGCAATCACTTGTTTTTATTGTTGAAGTGTTGAACCTTGATGGTGGTAGCTTAAGTTGAAAGAGTAAGCAAGTAGCAGTCGGAGTTGGAGTAGCTTTTTGCATATTTTATGTAACAATTATTACAGTATTGGCAACAAGTTAAGTACATGGGATAGAGTTAGTTTTTATTTGAACTTCCTACACCGAAGTCAAAAAGTTATTGCACAAATCGGTGGCATGTACTTTTCACATAGTCTTAGGTTAGATAAGTTTTAAACATATTTAATTAAATTTAAAAAGAAATAGTTTTATTTTTAGTTCCTGGTTTCAAGTTGGTAGTCCTGGCATTTGACAACTGTCAAATTCAGCTGTCATTTTAAGGTGCATAATATTAATTGAATAATTGCCTTTTTAGATAATGTTTTGCTTAACAATCGAATAATGCGTTGAAATTAAGTATGTAAGCATTAAATAATTGTATATTATAATAATTGTAATTGTTCAATGGTGTAAGTTACTACAAAAGAAAAATGTCAAACTTTTAAAAGTCATAATCGGCCCACTACGCAACCAATCGGTAAATTTTCTGAAGAAATTTTAAGAGGGTGGAATACTGATGCCCCATCAGCCACTTTATGCTCGTTGATTCAGAAATATTGGTGCTGCATGGCAAGAGTTGCTGATGCTACGAATTTATTGATTTCCTGGCGTTCGCAGCAATTGAACGTTTCGTACGACGAATACCATGACGTGAAAAACATTTGATCAAATAAGATGGGCACATAAAAAAATAAATTGGCTGGCGCAACAGTCCGTTAAGAACTAGGGCCTAGTGACTTACAACTCTCAACCATTCCTATGTGCGAGTACTGTTGTCAGGGATAGAGGGGACCTAGTTTTAAGCCGAATCCGAACGGCCAATATGAGAAAGCACTTTTCATGACAAGAATTACTCTAGGAGAATTTGCTAATTCCTCGCAAGAGGCAGTACCCGTGAAAAAAACCTTAGATGGCATAGGCAGGGTCGAACCCAAGACCTGGAATGACAGGCCAACGCACTAACCATCATGTCACGGGCACATAACAATACTAATTATTGCTTTATTTAGTCAAAATTTCCTTGTGGCGTATTTTCACATTTTGGTGACGTTATTTTCCATCATTTGAGTTGACACCTTTTATATCGTTTTTTTTTAGAGGGGCTGTGCAAAAGCCCGTATCTACATGAACGATCTCCGAACTCTATTCCAAAAGAGGTTAACTTTGCCAAACAAGAATCTTCTCTAGTGTTCTTCACGCTCAATTGCGGCAAAGTCAAAACATAATAATATGATGTACATCGAAAGAAAAACTTTATCGAACATTGAAATATTGACGAAAACCACTTCAAATGCATTTCAAATATGGTTTCGCAAGACGTGTAGGTGGCCACATTGCTCTGCAGAGGTTTTGTTTGTCGTTTTTATACTTTTGGGAAACCAATTGATATTGGTCTCATCCGAAAGCCCTCGGCTCCCTGATTACTCCTTGACAGACGCGATCAAAATCCCGTTTTTTTTTTTTTAAATAAATCTTACAATAAAACGCAACCGCGCTTTGGAGCGCGATAAAAATCAGGATTTTTTTTTATTTAAACTTTATGTTAGTAAAAAGATATTAACTGCAATAAAATTAAGAAAATAGCAAATGAAATTGAAGTAGTGCGTTTTGAGCTGTAGACAGCCGCGATTTAATTTACGAGGGTTATTGGTGATTTTTTTAATTGTTTTTCATTGCTTACAATTTTAATATAGTTACTTAATTTAAAGATTTTTAATACCAAAAAATTAAAGTTTAACTAGCAGAAATTTTAATTAAACCGAACCGTAGGTAAAAGTAGCGAATATTTTATAAATTATTGTATGTTAATTTCTCAAAATGTATGTAAGTTAAAATTTAGACGTTTAAATTTAACCAATTGCCTATAATCGCGATTTAAGTCGCGAATGGTGTTTTGCATGAGGTAATGTCATGAAATCTATGTGAATACAAGGATTTGGCTTCCGAAAATTACATTCCAAGTCTTGGATGCCGAAGTTTAGCCAAACTTAAAAAAATTCTTTAAAAAAAACAAGTTTTTTTTAATATAAAAATAGTGACAAAATCTGTCCTTGAATGATCTCGGACTAAAAACTTAGTCAAATTAGGCAGAGAGGACATTTTAAATTCATCTCTTATTCTGTGTTAAGTTGTAAAGTTATCAAACCACACGTATTGGCTGTAAACCTTCTTATTTGACTGAAGTTTTCAAACTTTGCCGTCATTTTTGCTATGTGCTAGTTTTTTGTCTCACCCTTTTTAAGCGTTATTTTAACGGCCTTTGCTTTAGAGAAATAGCCAGTGGCATTCCTTCCCTTAAAAAGTTTAACCGTAATACTTGCGCTTTTAAGAATGCTCAATAATATACCCTCGAGCCCAACTTCGGTGGTATGGTCAAGTACAGAGATTCGTTCTTTAGTCACAATTACCTCTTCTATCTTAATTTTGAAACCATCTTTAGTAAAATCGTTTCTACTGCTCGCTCATGCCCTTGCTCAAAAGTCAATCTTCGCTTAAATTCTTAATATTGTCTTCCATTAAATGATTGGTTTGGTCATATCTGCTAATAACATGTTCTTAACATGTACATCATATTTGTATCATTAAGTAATAAGTTCAACTTTCACCTAAAAGGCCGAAGCAAACTTTTTTGGCATTTCTTAAATTTCAAACTTAAATCTTTCAGCAGCCTAGCTGTTTAAAGTATCTAAACACAACTACCAGTTAAGTTTCTGAAATTTGTAATTTGCTTACGAGATATTTTCAATCAGTTTATTCTACAGGAAGTGTTCCAAATTACGATCTTACATCAGGCTTAAATAAGTTGACATTGGTTCACTTGTTTTATGTCAAAATGAAATAGAGGATGTTTAATTGAAATTAGATTTAAGTACAAGTGAAAAGACCGGACAAAATTCCTACTTTACTAATAAGAAAATGTGCAATTGCATTAATTCAGCCACTAACTTACATTTTTAATATTTCTCTAGCTAACAGGACAATTTTTTAAAACTTGGAAAATTTCATTTTTTTCCTTTATTTTTGAATCGGGATCAAAACCAAAGGTAACAAACTATAAACTAATCTGAAAGCTATCCGCTTTACCAAAACTATATTTGAAAAAGTGGTGTACAACAAAATTTCGCCTTTAATCGAAGAAAAAGATACCAGTTTTCCAACACGGTTTTGAGGTAAGTTAATCTACTGCAACTTTAATCCCAGATGTATATCATTTTATATTTTTCGAAAAAAATATTAATTATGTAAATCTATTTATAGTAGTACGAGTAAATTTAATATTTTGTATCCACCTACACATTTTTATCTACACTGCTTACGACTCGGATGAGGCCACAAATTTTGGAATCGATTTCGCTTTTGAGAGCTGGTGGAAGTGTTGTACCCAGAAACGTTTACTGTGAATACTGTGAATAGGCACGTATTTCAGCATTACAAATTTATAAAATTAAAGGTTAATTTGGAAACGAGTATTGGAATTCCCCAAGATAAAAAAATAAACTATTTAAAAAGAGTATAAAAAAGTGTCTCACTTTAATGAGGTGCCAATAGGAATATTTCCGTGCGGGAGCTTACAAGTGCGACCTATCCAAAAGAATATTGAAAACAACTGTTTTAATTTAATTTAAAAAAAAAACACACATGGGTTCTAGAGACTTTGACAGCTACAAAAAGAGCAAAAACTGGTGCTTTGAAGGATTTGGGACTCTTAGGACGTGAAATAGCAAGGAGACTTAACAGAAGCAAGAAAGTTGGAAGCAATCATATTGCTGATCCATAAAAATATGGGGAAAATCAAAAAGTGGACAAGTGAGAAACATCATGAAAAAAGCGGTAAAATCTACGGCTTGTCTCAAATACCACTCTACCACCGACTAAATAGGAGCTAAAAGCTGAGTATTAGCCAGAATAGCAACGGTTCAAACGATAATACAAAAAGTGGTACTATCTGGAGAAAAAAACTAAAAAGTGAACCTGTTTTGAGGGAAGTACACAAGGAGCATCATCATCATAGCCGTACATCAGGTGTAATTGTGTGGGGAGCTATAACCTACGTTTTTTAAATCGACTTTTAGTTTTTGTCTACAATATTTAACTAAAACAACTTTGAGTGTTTGCTGGAACGGTCATTTTCAATAATGAAAAACATTTTTGCACCTCTGCCTTCGATTTTCCAAAAAGACAATGCCCCCATTCACACTTCGAGGGTTGTTAGAAGTTAAATTCAATCAGAAGACTAGGAACTTTTGCCATGACCCCCATATTCACCGCAGTTTAACATAATTGAAAACGTTTGCACATGGCTTTCTTGTAAGGTTTATAAGGGTGGCAGATAATTTAAAGACAAGGACACCTTCATCGAAGCTTTTTGTGAATCCTGGGTTCAAATTTCCTGCCTTTTAAGAGGTTATATTTAAAAATGGCGGACATATCATCCTAGTGACAATATGTGTATACTTTTGAGTAGTTTATACTTTGATGTTGGGGAATTATAAAGCTCGTTTCTAATTTACCCACTAATTTTATGAATGGTAATGGTGAAATACGTATACCTTTTCACAGGTAGTAAACGTTTGCGGATACAAAACTTCCTCCATCTATAAAAAGCGAAAATCCATTGCAGAATTTGTAACCTAATCCTAAAGGTTTGCAGTGTATATTTTCAGTATTTATCATAGTATTTAATGCTTTGATTGATTTAACAATCATCTATAGTGCAACTCGCTCTTTCAGGGATGACAATAGACACCTGCTACTAGTGGTCTGCTACTTCACTCTGATAGATCAGCTACTTTTGATTCGAGTAAATTTTGTATAAGTCCATAAAAATCATTTGTGACGTTAAACAAATCCATTCGAATAATGCGCAGCATTTCGTCCTGCGGGCTGCTTTTTTGTTCCATAAACTGTCGATATAAAATTCCATATCACAATAAAATTCTTATATATTTAAAATATCAACAAATTCCACCCTTACCCTCCTGTTAGCCTTGTTTTTCTTTTGTGCGGTTGACAGCTAACAAAAATACATCACTAGAGAATTTTCTGTCGAGTGCAACTGATTGTGCAAGTAAAATAAATTGTTGAGTAAAAATTTGTCGTCATTGTTTTTGGAGTGGAGCTTGGGAGCATGGTCGTCGCTGTCGGTGTCGGTATTCGGTGTGGTGTGTAATCTTTTGTATCCTGCCAAGGAGAGGGAGCCTTAAATATATACATATATGTGTACTATTTACGATTTGTCGTACAAAACAACATACCAACTTTTAAAAAAGGCAAACAATTTACCAAGTTCAAAAAAAAGGAAACCATAAATCTGCAAAAGAATGAGATCTGAGCTTCAACGTGTTTTCTGTTTTCACTTGCATTTTGGAGCTGCTATGACTGTGACTGCGACTATGACTGTGACTGGTAAACTGATGCTGGAGCAACGAGCAACCAGGATTCAGGAACCAGCAACGAGAAACGAATGCTTGCAGAGCTCTCTCATGGGAAGCGATGAAGTGCAAATGAACAAATCTGTTGGAAATCCACTTTCAACGCAGAGACACTCAGCAGTAGCAGCAGCAGCGGGAGCAGCAGCATCACCAAAAGCATACCAGCAGGACAAAATAACAGCAGGAGTGCTCTAGAAGTACCATACATAGATCTATATAGACAAGGCGCGGCGCGCGGCGGCGGACGGGATGTCACAGCCAAAAATGGCATACGAGTACAGAATTGTCCCGGAACGCCGCGCCGCTCCGGTACGTTATAGTCTATATGAATGCACGAATATACTGCAAAGGAAAACGGATTGATTCCGATTCACATCGTCGTCGTTGTCGTTGTCGGAACCCCCATCGCTTCGTCCGCCTTAAAAAAGGATGCACATTGTTTCATGTCGACGCTTCACCTAAGGGGCATTCATGATGGCTCGAAGACATAGAGAAAGGGGGGTGAGGCGAATAAGTTTCGCTATTGTTTCCTCCGGGGCCTTGTTTTTCTGTTTCCGAGCTGGATTTTTTTTCCTCAGTCAGGACACTTTAAGCTGTTTTTCCAAGGAAGGGAGGTAGCAGGAGGACTTTTTTCGGTGATTCGTTTTTGTTTTTTGTGTTTGTGCTTTTTTGTTGTTGTGAATGGAAGGACACTGCTTGAAGCATAAACAACGGCGAACCAAAAAAATATTTAATCACTTTTTGTGACATTTACTTCAATACAGAACTAAAACGGGACGACTGTGACTGTGTGTGTGCAAAGTGTGTGTCGTTGTATTAGTAAGATGGCTCTACAGTTACAAGCGTGTTTGGAAAGCTGCCGTGATAGTTTCATTCCGGTTGGGTTTTTGTTGAAAAGTTTCCAATTATTTTTGTGTTAGCCTTCCTTTTATACCCTTTATATTCATAGAGAGCGAATGGTCTATAAGGAACGGAGGACAATCGAAGGCGAAGGACGACAACAACTACGAAGGACGAATACAAGGCCTTATAGCACTATAGCATCAGTAACAAAGAACCAGCGAAAAGCTTTAATCAAGGAATCTAGTTTGTTTTGGTTGCATTATTTATTGCAACATCAACATTGGAACATAAGTAAGTTTTACCCCCAAAAACTCCTACACTCAACTTAATACTTATGGCTATATGTAGCTATTTTTATATTTATGTACATCTATATCCAAAATATTAGGAACATTACTCACTTTACAATTAAATAAAGCAGCACCTCATGAAGAATCTATGTTGTACTAAGGAATTTTATGAGTTACAAACGAATTTTTTGGAATGTCCATCCGTAGTACAGTAGAAATTCATTTGTATAACAATATAAGTACATCCGGAGTAGAATCACTGCATATATGCGAGTATCGGTTAGGATAAAATTAGGCTGATGGGTTGGCGATTGATGACGTTATCGCTACACTTATATACATCAATGTGAATCCATTGTGATACCCTGAAGTATTGAACTTCCCTAAAAGAGTGATAAAACCTATGATATTATGGGATGTCTTGTTCTAGCTATTTATAGGCTTTGGTGAAGCCTAATAGGCTGCTTCTTGGAATATCTTCAAGTTCTTTAAGATTATTGAAGAAGTGTCTACCTAATAATATGTTTCTAGTGTGTTTCAGTGGCATAAGAAGTAGACTGTGTCTTCTTGTACTTCCACATCACTGCATCCTATGCACATGTCATAGGACACAACGTGAATTTTTTTTTATGGTAACCCAGCAGTTGTGAAATGTTATTATGCTTAAAAGCTGTCGTCGTAGGGATTTTTTATCTTGGTACATAATGGAGCGGTTTGTTGTTCTGGAGGGTCATTCCGTAAAACGATTATCGTGAAACGATAGCGTTTTGACGATAGTCTCACTTCAAGTAAGACGATAATCGTCAAAGTGATATCATCAAAACGATAGCGTTTGCACGATATCTAAATAGGTACCTATCGTCTGTCATTGATTTCCAAATATTTTATTAACTAAGCAAATTGAAATAAAAATCTCCTCCAACCTATATGTAAGCATTTTTTTTTCTTTCTCACTTGTTGTAAAATAATTTAAACAATTATAGTTTTATACAAAGTTTTCGCATTTCAAAATAGGCCTTTAAAAAGATACTGGAAAAAATAAATTTGCCCAACGGTTAACTTTCTGCATAATATACCTTCAATATTAAGATTTGCTGTAACTATTGGTGGCGGAGGGTACCAATGCTTGACAGGTGAGGATTTTGGACTCGCTCTTGCAGGAAGCACAATATTCAAAATATTTTCGGTAACAACAAATATGTTTGAAGCCAAGGGCACGAGTACGATAACTTTGGCGCCGAGATATAATAACGGTTTTTGGTAGAGGGTCTTAATACAAGCATTTTTTACTATGGGAGGGTGGGTCTATCTCCCCCCGTTTAGGCGGGAGGGGCAATTTAAAAAAGTCATTATTTAAAATGGAAAAAAATAATTAAAAAATAACGGTGATACTTACAATTAAGTTGTATACATTTTTTTAAAGCCAACACTCTGTTCTATTAGCCTGTTTTTAAATCAAGTCAAAACTATGCGTAGTTTTTGAAAAATTTAATTTTAAACTCAAAATTTGAGTAAAAAAAGTTAAAAAAAGGTTTAAAGTGTAACTTTTTCAATACTTCAAGATTATCTACCATTGTTTTTATTTCAGAATTTATTGCTTTTATTTGTTTTTGATCAAAAACTGAAAACTAGATGATTTTATGTCTTTTAGTTTTTGAGAAAATTGAAAATAAAAATTTAATTTTAAACTCAAAATTTGAGTAAAAAAAGTTAAAAAAAGGTTTAAAGTGTAACTTTTTCAATACTTCAAGATTATCTATCATTGTTTTTATTTCAGAATTTATTGCTCTTATTTGTTTTTGATCAAAAACTGAAAACTAGATGATTGTATGTCTTTTAGTTTTTGAGAAAATTGAAAATAACCACAACTACTAATTTAATTTAATTCTTTTTTTTTTGCTTGAGTGGTCTTATTTTGATAGTAATAATGGTATTTGCGTATGCGTAATGCGTGTTTGGGTGTATGCAACAGTAAGGTGTGCGCGAGTGTGGGTGTATGCAACAGTGGCATCTATAAGGGGGGGCATGCTGCCCCCCTGCAACCCCCCTGCTTGGGCACACTATAGGATTTGGGGTGGGTGCAAGTTGGTGTGTGTGCAAGGTGGGGAGGGTGCAAGGTGCGGTGGGTGCAAGATGGGGTGCATGCAAAGTTTCTTTTGCATTTAAATAAGCTGGATTTAAGAAAAATTAATTTACCCTAGGTGTATCTTAATCCATATTCGATTATTACTATCAAAATAAAACTACGTTAGCAAGGAAAAAGTAATTTAATTAAAATATTTTTTTTGGTAACTTTCAATTTTCTCAAGAACTAGAAGACATAAAGTCATCTAGTTTTCAGTTTTCGACCAAAAATAAATAAGAGCAATGTATTCTAAAAAAAAAAAAATTGTAGATAATCTAAAAGTTTTGAAATATTACACTCTAAACCATATTTTTAACTTTTTTTTTGACCAAATTTTAAGTTTAAAACAGTTTTTTTCGAAAACTATGCATAGTTTTGACTTGATTTAAAAACAAGCTACTAGACACAAGTGTTTGCTTTAAAAAAAGGTATAATACTTAATTGTAAGTATTACCGTTATTTTTTAATTATTTTTTTTCCATTTAAAGTACATGTTTTTTTAAATTGCCCCTACCGCCTAAACGGGGGGAGATAGACCCCCCCCTCCCATAGTAAAAAATGCTTGTATTAAGCCCCTCTACCAAAAACCGTTATTATATCTCGGCGCCAAAGTTATCGTACTCTCCCCAAGCCAAGTTATGTCCCCTGTGGATAAAATGGAATCTTGTCTTCCTTCCCTTGGACAGAATTGGGGTTGCACTCATTGGCCAAAAATGTTATACCCAATTGCAGGTGAATTTGTGTTACTGACCTATGTATAAACAAAATTATAATTATTATAATTACAATAATATCAGAAATAAATAACTTACATGTTGAAATTATAGTTACATCGTCGGTGGTAACAAATCAAAACAGTAAAATTAATATTAAACACCACAAAATAGTTAGTAAGTTTGGTAAAAAGCACAATTTCCCATAGACAAAAACCAAGTTTAATAAGATTTGCAAGTTATCGAACAAGCATTGTCTTTCGTTGAGTTCATTTTGAAATTTAGTTATATTATAAGAGTATCTGAAATATAATGAACGATCTTATACTGAAAACGATTGACAAGACGATAGTGACAAAGTTACGTGAAACAAATTATTGACGATATCGTTAATGATAATCGTTTTGAAAATTATGGAATGACTCCCTTGTCGAAGCTTTGATTTGATTGTTGTGGCTGCTTGCCTCTATCAATATAAATGGTGATATCAGCTCATGATAGCGCAAAACGAATTCGATGCTGCTGTTTGATGGTGTCACGACAACGGATTGGTAATAAATGCTTCTATAAGACAAAACTTATGCATATCCGAAGTACACATGTCAAAAAAACAGACAAACAAATATCTTTCAGGAAGGATCTCTGTCCAATCACGCCCACAACATGCATTGAAGTTGTTGAACTCTATAGATATCTTGGAGTTGTTATTGATTGCCATTTCCTTTGGTACAAACATATAGACAAGCTACGTACTGATCTGAATAAGAGTCTCTACGCACTTTCGCATTTAGAGTACCATACAACTGAGGATGTTCTGAGACAAAATTATTACGGATTGGTAGATTCAAAGCTGAGATATGGCATACTTGCCTGGGGTAACGCAGCACCAACACACATCAAGAAGCTTCAAAAACTTCAAAATGCAGCTCTAAGAATAATACAACAAAATAACAGACAACAAACTGAAAACAAATTCCGAGTACTTAAAGTCGAGCAAATTTTCAAGATGACCACAATACTAGAATATCATAGCAACAACCGCTTTATTCGCCCGATTCAACATCACCTTAACACCAGACAACGCGCACGAGGTGTACTTCACATAACACGGCACTACAACACATATGGAAAGAGACAGTTTGCATACGTTGTTTCAACAATCATCAATTCAATGCCTCAAGAAATTTAACAAATACAAAATTACAAAACAAGAAAAAAGCAATTAAAATATTTCTTTTTAAATGATATAATTAATTAAATCCTTTAAAATACAAAACAAAAATGTAAACTGAATTATAAAATTTATTTTGAAATGTTACTTTTATTAATCTCTTAATGCTTATCTAACTATTTAAATATAATCATAAGTACAATCTTCTGCAAAAAATCTTAGGCCTCGCAGGAACATACAAATTGTAAATTTTACTTAGTAGATAATAAAGCTTAAAAAAAATGATTGTTCCCATACATTGCGAGTATCGAAATCAACTTTGCAGTATTTTATTCTTAGACATTCGTTGGTACGTTTGAAGCTCGATGAACATGTTCGCCAAGCAGTATCTAACATACAAAACATTATTACGTCATTTTAAAACTTAAGATCAACTCTCAATAACTCTGAACAAAATTTCTTTTCAATTATTTAATGTTTTACTTTTGTGTTTTGCTTAGCATAAAATCGATCTAATCGTTCTTATAATTAATTCCAAAAATAAATAAAAATACAGTTTTGTTTTTGTAAGCTGACTTGACGAAGTTTTTTAATTATTCGGAAATAGACATAGGGTGTATTTATAAACGCAGAAAATCTGCGCTAGTGATTTCTTTTCTGATGCAATTGTGAACGCACTTCCAATGCAGAATGTCTGCAGTAAACAAAAAAGTCTGACTTAGTCCGATTTATATGTAAACAGAGTTCATAAACGTCAGAGAAAAATGGCTGCCAAAAAAAAAAAAACAAAATGGCTTATTCGCTTTGTAATTAAAAGTTTAATGTAGTACCTAGTACTTTCATCATCCCTTTAAAAACAATAATTTAAATTATTTTTATCAAAATATTTGCCATTACTTATATTCTTTACGAGTCAAAGCCGATTCGTCCTTCTTGTTGTGGTAAAAATTATTGTAATAATTCCCGCTCTTTCTGCAGCCAAGCAAATCCAGCTGCACAATCTGCCCGACGCTGACGAAGGTCTGACGTTTATGAACGGTAGGTACTGCAGTTCGACTAGGTTAGTTCGATCAAAAATCTGACTTTATGAATGCAGATAACGCAGTTCTTAGTTAGGCTGACATTTATGAATACACCCATAAGCTGTACAAAAGATAGTGTCATCAAATTTAGCACCATCTGTTGGACGTGAATATCTACACATAGTTCGACCAAAATCTACGAACGAACCTTTTTCTTTCAGTTCTTATTTCATTCAGCTTCAATTTAAAACATGAAAACAAATTAAATATAAATAATTTTGCAAAAATATCCTCTTTAAAATTGACCATTTTATTAAGTTAACATTAGTTGTGGTTTAAGTTTCGCTAGATTTTGTACAATTGTGTTTTAAATTATTCTATCAAATGTTAAATTGTATAACTTTCGAATATAAAAACCTGACTACTGGCAATTTCCAAAAAACTAGGCGTGATATTTGCCGTACTTAGTTCATGAAGATTAAAAATTTAGCTTTAGTCATAATAATAGAAACGCTTAAATATTTAATTTTTCTTAATTTTTAATTTTTTCTTAATTCAGAGAACAAAAGGTTTTTAAAATTTAATAATAAAAATTTCATTACAATCTCTAAACTTATAAACAACTACAAAAAACAAATAAATCTTTGGCGAGCTGTCACTGAAATGTGGTCATAAACTCCTCACAAGAGATGTCAGTACTAAATTAGCTCTGTGATACAAACAATTATTTTAGCGGCCAATTTCACAAAGTTCTAGTTTCTAAAACTTGGTTTATTATATTATTAAGTCCTCAAGCTTTAGAACTCAGTTTGAGAAAGAACTTCGATTTATTAGACCCTCTAATTTGGGGGCCAGGATATTAGAACTCGATTAAGAAATGTTTTTACTTCTTCCAAAGGTCTAATTTTTAAATTAATTCCGGTGTTGGATTTAAATTTCAGACCACAAGGATTTGTATATGCAGTAATAAAATATTGTGTATTTATGTTTTACATATTTTTACTTCAAAGGGTGAGAGGACATTATAAATATTAGCGTTTACATTGACCACGACAATTGAGTCTTCACAAATTGACATAAGAGCTATTTAAATTATTTCTAGAAATAACATACAATTTAAAATAACCAATTTTCCCATGGATACCATGAGCAGATAAAATTGTAGATAAATATGTTTATAGAAGACAATAAATATTTAAAAATACTAAATTTTTATATTTATCAAAAATGAATAATTTAAAATACCTAACACAAATCTTAAACGAAATCCAATAACAAACGAAAACACAATTTTTATTTCGAAAAAAAGTGAGAATTTTTAAACAAAATCCTAATATAAATGTGCACTCCAATGAAAACTGACAGATTTTTTAAAATGTTGTTTGTAAAATGTCAAAATTTTGCTACAAAAGTATCAAAAAACACCTCAGAACTCAGTTCCATTTAACTGAGATCTAAAACTCCTAGAAATCAAAAATGATTTTTAAACGAGTTCTACAGATATGATAATATTTGAAGAAATGCTCGAGTTCTAACTATTTTTGAATGAAGTTTCATAAATAAATCGAGAATTACTAGATCGAGTTTTTATTTTATTTTAAAACTTCGTCAAGAAATTGGCCCTTAATTGAATTAAAATTGAAATCATAAATACCAAATATGATAATCTACATTATGTATAAACAATTAAAATATTTGATTTACATTTTAAAAGAAATGTATTGTTTTTAAAGTTTAAATAAAGTATTACTAAGTTTTTTGGGAAGCCGAAGCCTGCAGCAAATGGACTTTGAAATCTTGATATCTATTATTACATTTTAAAAATCGCAAATTAATTTATCAAATATTTACTATACTTGAAATAAAAAAGTTAAAATGTTCCTATTATTTTAGCCATAGCTGTAGGTATTTCGGTTGTTGGTGTTCATGGTTTATACAGTAAGTCGAATCAATAGCGCTATAAGCGATGCCAGGTAGTGCTTTTGTAAAATTAAGCTTCTTCCATTAAAAAGGATATTTATGTTTCTCATATTCTAGAATTTCCTTAATTAACACTGAGGATGAGAGGTTTAATTAGTTTTAAAGTTTTCTCGTGTTTTGTTAAAAAAAAACTTTCGGCTCTGGTTACTTATTTTTTGTTGGTCGATTTTAGAAGCATACATTCCAAGCTATATATAGTTAACAAAAATAAATAAAACAATCTTGACAGGCACCTTTATACATACATCCTATATGTATCCATTTAGATACGAAAGAAAAACATACATAATACATCTTAGATAGGTTCCTGCAAGTATGGCCAGAAAAGTCACGTCCCTCTAAGCCTTTTGTTTTTAGAGGAAACTTTGGAATGACTTGGATGTATCTTATAGGGTTTTTGCGGTGATGCTGGGAAAAACGTGATCGGGATCAACTATAAATAATTGGCAAACTCATTAGCGGCTTCTTGTTTTTGGAAATTAAATACAAGTTTGCAACTCACATACCTAAATAATTTGTTGTTTGAACTACTACTATCTATATATGGACTTCGGCTTCTACGGAAAATTCTATGCAACGCTTTAAGTAAAATATAAATTCTTTCAGAATAGCTGAAAGGCATTTACAAACAATAAATTAAATGAGTGGAATCTCAGCATAGTTTGTCCAATACACAAGAAAGAAGACTCTCTAAAATGCGCCAACTACAGAGGCATCAGTCTCCTGAACATCGCATATCGTCTGAATCCGTTCATCAAAAACCTGATATATCCTTATCAGTGTGGCTTCAGATCTTGGAAAAAACCCAGGAAATCCAAATCGATATCCACGACCATCTCTTTATCGATTTTAAAGCCGCGTATGATATATTCTATAGGAAAGAGCTTAACAGAGCAATGTCTAGTTTTGTCTCAAACTTATCCGTTTATGCAAAACGACGATGGAGAATGCACGCTGCTCTATCAAGAACAGAAAACATCTCACCGATGCATTTGATGTCAAGACGAGTTTTAGACGAGGCGATGCACTGTCATGCGACTTCTTCAACATCGTTTTGGGAAGAATTGTGCAAAACTAATCCTTCAACACTAGAGGCACAATCTTCCAAAGGTCCATCCAATAACTCGGATACGCAGATGATATTGATATAATTGGAAGATCAAAGGCGTGATGTCAGTGGAGCATTTTTGAGCATTGCGACGGAAGCGAAGAGGATGGGTTAGTTGGTCAATGAGGGCAAATCAAGTATATGCTGTACTCAAAAAAAAGACATTGGACAAAACGTCACGAAGGGGCAACTAATTATAACTTTGAGGTAGTTAAGGACTTTATCTACCTAGGTACCGCTATAAATTCAGACAATGACAACAGCGCTAAAACCAAACGAACAATAAATCTTACTGGAGACGCTTGTTGGTTGAGACCCAGGTCCGCCCGGACTTAAGTAAGTTAGTACCTACAGGGTTATCCATTTTGCAGTTTCAAAAGTAAACGTAAATATAACACATATAAACAAGTTTTGTTAATGGTATTTTTATTTTATTATAAAGTTTGAACGTTGACATTATGTGTAAATAATTTAACTTTACATCATTTAAAGAACCACCACGCGAATTTTTGCAATCATTGATTCTTTTGAGGTAATTTTCGACCACTTTTTGACACATATTGGGCGGTATCTCAGCCATAACTTGACGACTGTTGGTTTTTAAGTGCTCAATAGTTAAAGATTTTTCTGCATGAACACGGTCTTTCGCTTAGCCCTACAAAAAAAAAGTCCACCAGTGTCAAATCGCATGATCTTGGCCACGACGAGAAATTACTCGGCCAGGAAATGTCTCTTACAATAAAGCAATATTCGCTCGAGTTGTGTGGCATGTGGCACCGTCTTGTTGAAACCACATATTCTCCAAGTGGTATTCTTTAATAGCAGGCAAAAAAAGTCGGTTATCATATCACCATAACGCTCCGAATTGACAGTGACAGTCGTTCTATGGTCGTTTTCGAAGGAGTAAGGGCCAATCACACCTCAGGACCAAAGAACGCACCAAACAGTGAATTCTTGTGGGTTTAATGGCCTCTCTTCAATTACTTTAGGATTCTGAGAACCCCAAATACGACAATTTTGTTTATTAATATACCCACCGAGTGAGAAATGTGCTTCGTCGCTGAAAAAATTTTTTTTCGAAAAATCGCCGACCACAGCCTGCTGTTCGAGCACCCATTCGACGTATCTGCGACGTTGTTAATAGTCAGCTGGCTTCATTTGTTATGTGATCTAGACTTTTTATGGATGTAGGTGTAGATCTAAATGCAAAACAATATAAACAATGCGCCGTAAGACATTCCTAATTCCTGAGAACGACAAGGAAACGACACATTCGGGTCTTCGACCACAGTTTCACTTACATCAGCGATATTTTCAGTGGTACGAGCGAAACGATGATGTACAGGCCTTACAATATCTGTAACTAAACCAATCTCTTCAAATTTCTTCGCAATTTTGCCAATTTCTTGCGAAGTTGGACGATTATGTAAACCATAATCTCCTCTTTAAATACGATATTCAACATCAACAATTTTGAAGTAGGTTTTAACAATATTTATGCGTTGGCCAACAGTAAAGCGATCCATTTAAGTAAATGTCGGACTATACATTATAAACTGAAAAAATTGGTTTAACAACTTGGTTTGACAGATGTCGAATTCCATTCCTATACTTTTGAAACCGCAAAATGGATAACCCGTTATAAGGCTTTTTGAAACTATCTAAATTTATGAAGTAGTTTTTGTTTTCAATAATTTTTGTGATGGTTTTCCAAATCTATAATCCTTTTCTTCAATATTCAATTGAAATATTTATATTATTTTATATAGTATTCGAAAAATTTTCATAAGTTTTTAGATTTCATCTGTCTTACAAAAATCTGAAACAATTTATTCTTAAACAGTTTTCAAACAGAAAAAGGCAAAAGGGTTTGAAAGTAAGTTTTGTTGTTGCAGCGAATCTGTTGTCTTAACAATTTTTTGAAATATATTAAAAAAGTATAAAAATAATGTTGAAAACGGGTATTTTTAAAACTTAAGCAAATAGTTAAAATTAAAGTTTGAATTTGAAATCAGCACTGAAAATTAACTTCAAAATGTATTTTTCAAAACTATGAAAGTACTTAATTTAAGGTTTGCTCCAAAAACAGAGTCAAGTAAAGACTCATAACTAATGAGAATTTTTAAAATAGAGAGATTCAAATTGTTTCAAGAAGAGAATGATTTTTACTTTGCAAAATCATCATACAATTTATTGTTAAGATGTATTTTGAAATTTAAATTAGCCTCAAAAACCCCGCATTTTTAAATATTTGTAGCATTTTTAGAGATAGAAAAGGTTTAATGCGTATTAAGGTATTTGAATTAAGGACATCTTAATTCTTTAAAAAATTATTGTTTTGTTTGTGGGACCAAAAATATGTAATTTTATCAACCAGTGTGGATCGCATCACAGCATTTTTTTAAAAATTAGTACCACTCTAGTGCCTCTTCTTCAATTGATTACATTTTGAATTTGAAAACTTTGTCTTGGGCACAATTAATTTTTTCCTTAACGATTAAGAAAGCCAAATGAATTTGCTTTCTAAACGTAACTTACACAATTATTTTTGTCGTATATTTTTTAATTGCAACTATTTGCCTGAACATAAATTGAATCAAAACACCATTATTACATCTATGTGTACCTATACAAAATACAAAGAAAACAAAGCCAATAATTAAATCGATTTACAGCACCAGAGGCCTTAATATTATTACATTTGAATTATTTATTTTATAGAACAAAACAAAAAAAAATAAATCCAACCATTTCCTATTAAGGTAATTGTACATCAATACGTGATGTCTTTAAGCCACCGCAAAATATACCTATATAACTCACCACAAATAAAATCCCAAGTAAATTCCATTTTGTTAATCACACACCCGCAACACCAAACACCCAATACTCACTCCATATCACTATATCAGGACTCACCTTGCTTGAATCTCACCCACAAAAGTCATTAAAATCTGATTACGGAAGGTCCTTGCGCCTTGCCCAATCCACTCTACAAGCACATTGGTTCGTTTTGGTTGGTCCTTTTATTTTTTATTTTATTATTTTCCTTTTTAATCGGTTTCATGGAATACAATTCAGTCAATATACGTATATGTATGTATATGTATGTATGTATATATACATACATAGATAGGAATATACATAAATAAATACTTGAACGACCTACATTTTCGTAGTCAACACAGTAATCCAATGGGATACCACAAATCCACCTTCAATTTCCAGATAAGCTTTTTCCAAAGGGATGAGCTGCTCATATAAATTAATGTCCTTCTAGCCTTTAGGCAGGGTATCCTTTTAGGTGGTTTATGCTATTCTCAATATGGGCGATAACATGTCATTAAATGCAAGATTGTTTTTTTTTTTTCAGTTTAAGAGTATAAGGACAAATTTCTAAATAAGAATATGAATAAAATAAAAATCACTCCTACCTATGCGGAGATGATTGTTGCTATTGCTTTTGCTGTTGCTATTAAGGACATGTTGCTTTTGACATGCCAAATGTTCAACATATGAGAGAAACTCTTAATCCTTCGTCGATCGTCATCCTCGTCATATAATTCGATGTGTGCTGACAACGAGACTGAAATTGTCCACTCTACAAAAAGATTAAAACCAAGAACCAACTACCAACCATCACACAATAAGAATGTGTTATTATCCTTGTCGTCAGTGTATCATAAAATACAAATCAAATATGAAATCGACAGTGCTTGTTTGTTTGTTTGTTTGTTTGTTGAATACGGATGAAAGGACCCTCGAGAATTACGTACATACATACTCGTACATATAATCGAAACTTGAGGGAGGATTCACCTGCTTATCTGTAGAAATGGAAGCCCAAAAAGAATATTGAATACCAAACAAACAATGTACCACCACTTGAGTTTTTAGTTCACCCACCATATACAAATATACAAGGACACACATCCTTACGAATATATTCATACAAACTCTCTCTAGAGAGATACTTAGCAACAGACATCAACAAGGATAAACTGCCAAATGTTTATGTGTTTCTTTTTTTTTTTTTCAAAGCAAGAATTTTGCGTATCCTTTTTGGCAGAGAAGCTTATCTTGAAATATTCTTGGATAACGCTTCTTTGAATAAGAATAAAGGAATTTCACATCGCTGTGTATAGGAAATCCATTTTGAATAAAAGGTTATAAAGGATAGATATTCGTATGTATGTATGTATATTCGTCGTGATATTGTGGGTGTAACTCCTTAAATAAGCCAGCATTCTATATTCTATTCAGCTATGATATACTAGAAAGAAATGAAACAGTTTCAGGACTTGCAAATCCTTAAAGTACATCCACATATTTGTGTATTTCTATTTTGGGTTGAGAGTTATTTGAAAACGAATGAGTTCATTAACAAAATCTACAAAGTGGGTTTTATTAAATGAATAGGTCTTGTAATCACAGATTTCATTATGTTTGTGTACCTATACTGAATATCTATAAATACAGATGAGATTATTGTAAGTAAGAAAACGGATTGGTCTTGAAAACCAGGCTAAGAATAGTAAGAGACCTTTTCGGATTAGAATACCATAGAGAATGAATATAGAGAATGCTTAAGGGATTTAATCAAAGCAAATTTCCAATATTTATTATCTATGTAATATGGTTAAAGATAAAAGGCAGATGAAACAAACAGTTTTCTTCCTTCATATATGCAAACGTTTCATTTAACCAAAAGACTAAAATATAAAAATAACGATCTACAATTTAAATTTAAAATTTGTAGGTTAATGCTAAATCTATTGACACCACAACCACTTATTCACAAAATCGTGTAGTCTTTCTTATTATTAGATGGTAACATTTTCCTGTGGGAAGTTAAAAAGACTTAAGAGTTAATACCTAAGGCCTAATGCAAAGAACAAATGCTCAAGAACAAATAATACCACATGAAATCATTAAGGCCTGTTGCACGTAATGTATTGTTGATAATGTCCAACGGATAGTTGACGCCTTGTAGCGAGCACATGTATTTTACTTTTCTGACTGCATTCTTTCAAGTTACAAAAAATTATATTTGTGTTAACTAAGGGCTTTACATGTCCAGTTAAAAATAAAATATTACCTTAGACTTACTTACTTACTTTAGGTGGCGCTACAGTCCGGGGCGGACCTGGGCCGAAACCAACATGCGTCTCCAGCCAGCTCAGTCCCTAGCTAGCTGTCTCCAGTTTTGCATGCCAAGTTGGTTGAGGTCTTCACCTACTTGTGTGCGCCACCTTATCCGCGGTCTTCCTCTACTGCGCTGTCGTATAGGTATGGATTCGAAGATTTTCCGGGCCGGAGTATTGCTTTCCATGCGCTCTACGTGACCCAGCCATCTTAGTCGCTGGACTTTTACCCTTCTGGCTAAGTCTACTTCGCTGTACAGCCCGTACAGCCCGTCTTTCCATCTTCTCCTGCACTCCCCTTCTATGCATACGGGACCGTAGATCACACGAAGAACTTTTCTCTCGAAACGACCCAAGGTGCTTTCATTCGCTTTTGTCATAGTCCATGCTTCTGCACCGTATAGCAGGAAGGGGATGATGAGGTTCTTATATAGCGACACTTTGGTCTTTCGAGAGAGGACTTTTCCACTCAATTGCTTTCTTAGCCCAAAGAAACAGCGGTTAGCAAGAGTTATTCTTCATTTGATCTCAGCGCTGGTGTTGTTTTCTGCGTTCATAGCCGAGCCGACGAAGTCTTTAACTACCTCAAAGTTACGTCTGTCGATGGTGACGTTTTGACCGAGACGTCGGTGTGGTTAAAAAAATTGCATGACAGCGCATCAACTGATGCTGTCATATGCGGCCTTGAAATCGATGAAAAGGTGGTGGGTGTCGATTTGATGTTCTTGGGTTTTCTCCAGGATCTACAGTAATGTGAACGTTTGAGCGACTGTGGACGTTCCTGGTCTAAAACCACACTGATAAGGACCTATCAGGTTGTTGACGAAGGGCTTTAGACGTTCAAATATTACGGCAGAGAAGATTTTCTAGGCGATGTTAAGTAGACTGATTCCTCTATAGTTGGTGCAGTTTATAGGGTCTCCTTTTTTCAGAATCGGGCAAACAATACTAAGGTTCCATTCATCGGGCATGCTTTCTTCCGTACATATCTTACAGATAAGTTGGTGCATGCTCCTAACCAAATTATCTCCAGCTGCTTTGAAGAGCTCGGTTATCAAGCCATCTGCTCCAGCGGCTTTGTTAGACTTCAGCTTAGATATGGCAATCTTTACTCGGGAAGATGGATTGTCTGCAGAAGTGGTCTTTCCATATCCTCAGCATTGACTACGGTTCCACTATGATGTTTCCACTTTCGTCTTGCAGGCTTCTGTTCGAGGTTTATGTACTTGTGAAATTCGTTTCACCTGCTCATTAAACTTTCGTACTTCATTTCTGCTTTTGAACTTCTCAAAATTTTCGCCCGCACGCTTCTCATGACAGTGTTCCTCTCGCCTCTTCTGCTCATAAAGCTCATGAGCAGCTCTCTCGTCCTTCTATGCAGTGCCGCTTTGCGTGTCTGTTGTTTGGCTGCATTTGCTCGTCGACATTCCTCATCAAACCAGAGGTTCCTTGTTGGTGGCCCCTTGAAACCCAGCACGTCAGACACGGCTTCTCTTATTGCATCTTGACAATGTTGCCACTGGTTTTCGATACATTGTGTTGGCGGCAGAGAACTTCGGGAGAGGTTACTTGTAATTCGGTCGGAGAAGGATTTGGCGATCTCTTGCGATTGTAGCCATTCGACGATGTATCTTCTCCCAATATCTCCCTGTTTTGCCTTGGGTCGGGAAACCCGAAGTGCTACCTTGGCTACAACGAGGTAGTGGTCCGAGTCGATTATTAGCTCTTCGGAAAGTTCGGATATCCATGATGCTGGAAGCAAGTCTAGCCTCGATCGCAACATGGTCAATCTGGTTGACGGTACCAGATATAGACATATTGTAAAAATGTTCATCAAGGATTGGTGCAGTTATGTCTCTTACTTCAAGGAAGATCATACTCGTATATACAAAATATTGTAAAAAGCAGTGAATTCAATTTAGATCCCTGAGGAACCTAAATTAAAGTAGGTCTTAAATAAAGTACAGAAATTCTGGTACCTGGCGTGGTGCTTTGAGAATGGAAATTACTTTCGCGAAATAGCATACCGAAGGAAAACATGATGTCAAAGTGACCAAGTTGAAAATATATGTTTAAACTTGAGAATCATTGTGACAAATATTGGATGGATATCATCTAAGCCAGCAGATTTAGATTTTATACTTAAGATAGCTTTTACAACATTGATTTGTTCCACTCCTGAAAACTGAAAACAAAACTATTTTTGCTTGTTTGATCACCAATTAACTTTTTGTTTAAATATTATTCGTATTAAGTTCGATATTTTTACGACTCCAATACTTGTCCTATAGCACATCATTTAAATGTACTCTTTGCATAATTCGCAACTACAAATTTTATTATTTGTATTGATTAAACAAAAAAAAATAATAACATACATGATTATATTTCATTTACCACAAAATTCAGACACTTAACGACATAAACAATTAAAATTCAATTAAATATGACCATTGTGTACTCATCATAATATAATGCTGTATGTATTTTAAGAATAATGTAATCTATTGATTGGCCATCATATTGGCGGTATAATTATACGGCCGGAAAAATAACTCACTTTAATGATTTATCATTTATCTACCTTGTATGACATATTTGTATTAATTTTAATTTGTGTTTTTTGTATTGTCATTTTAATTCGAAATGTCAAATGATTTTTGTTTGTGTTTTAAAAAATTATGCATTATTTAATACTTACGGTGGTATTATAAAAGGATACAAATCCAATTAAGTTTCTATACCTAAAACGAAAATAAAAATAAAACATTTGTTTTAAATTTAATTCGTTATTCAAATAAGTAAATAATAAACATAAATTAAATAATTTAATATATTTGATGAATATGTTTAGTTTGTTAGTTTTGTTAAATAAATTTGAAAATTTAAAATACTACTATTAATACTACAATCGAAATGCATACTCATTCCAAGAAAATTAAAAACATTCTTTTGCAACCACTTGATGTTGAGAGTGAATTGTATTTATTTATACAAACCTTAACCCTTTTCATAAGTTGACCTGATCGCCTTTGGTTAATTCGTGGCTTTCAACTTGGGCCACTTCTTTTTACAAATTTCAATCGCAATGTTTTTGAATGTGCGACACACTTAAGGGTGGATCCAGACTTTCCTATTGTGTGACAATCTTTTTAAGAAATTAGTCATAGACTGTATCAGTTAAAACCTAGCTTTTTTCCAAAAATAATATATTCTGTTTTTGTTGCCATTTACATTAAAAAGAAAATAAGAAAGTTTGACAGAAAAATGTCTTGTTTTTTAATAGCAAAATAAAACAAAATTTAATATGAAGAATTTTCTGACTTTATTTGCGTATTTTATTATGACGCAATTTCCGGGAGTTTAATGTTACTATCATTTTCAGATTGCTTACTCATATATTGAAGTTGATGCTAGAAGACAAATTTTTAAAAACTACTGTTTAAAGTGATTATTTTGAAAATATTTTGATCAAAAAGGAGCCAACAATACTTAAAAATTGGAGAGAGAAAAATGATACATAGATACATAATTTCTCTTAAAATTAAATAAAAATAAATAAGGTAAAACAAATTAGTTGGGAAGACACTTAAGTGTGGCACTCAAAAATTACAAGTTGCTTAAGCTCTTTTCATTTCAGTTCTCACGAGATTCAAGGCTTTTATGTATAAAGGGTGGTCAAATTTCAAGGCCGATGTTAAATGTGAACCAAATCTAAACGTCAAGTTTTTGTCTCCATTTTATTTAATATTTCTCAACTTTAGACTAATTCAATTTGAACTATGAAAAGATACACAATCAAGCAACGCGATAAAGTTATTCAGGCTAATTATGAAAATGGGCGTTCAAAGCAAAATGAGTATCGTGCACTTTGTGATTTTTTCGATCAATTTAATCGTCCAGATGTGAGTACAATCGGAAAATTAGTTTAAAAATTTGAGCAAACCGCAAAACACTAGTGCATACTCATAATGTTCCCCCTGAAGAAAATATTGCTGCTTTTTGGGATAGTGTGGCTGAATAGCCGTCCACCTCAACTCCGCGTCGTATCCAACAATTGTACTTCTCACTCCAGTTGTTGATTGAACATTATGTATAGATACTTGCATTTACAAGCTTACAAGGGGCAATTGACTCAAGAACTCTTGACCATTTCAAGCGCCGTCGTCGTCAATAATAATCAAAATAATGGCAAGAAATGCAAAAGTGAATGATTAATTTTCGAAGAAAAACATCTTCTGTGATGAGCCAAACTTTCACTTCGGTGGATTCGTCAATAAGCAGAATTGCCGAATTTGGGTGGATGATAATCAAAGAGTTGTTGTCAAAAAACAAATGCACCCACAAAGAGTGACTGTTTGGTGCATGGTGCGGTTTATTATGCAGTATTTTTTCCAAAATAAGGCCAGTCAAGCAGTAACCGTTGAGGAAGTATTTGCAAAAAAAGGTGTACGTTCGTAAGTTAGCAACAAATCTAGAGCTAAAAAATGAGATAATTTGGCAAATTAACGGCAAAGAACCTAAATTATGTCTCAGCTTTATCGAATATTTGGACCATCCAATGAAGGTGTGTCGATGTTTTATTCCATACATAATTATACCGTACCAATATTATCATAAAAAGAGGCTGGGATGCAACCCACACTGATAATAATTTCCCATCCCGTCTGTCGATTTGTTTTGCTTAAAAGGTTCGTTGGTTTTCGTGTTTTGTTAAAAAAGTTGTCAGTGGAATTATTCTTAAAAATTACCAACAATATTTTGCATATAATGAAATAGTTTGATTTCAAAATCTATTTTTCTAAACGAGATTTTTAGGCGAAAACCAATTATTACCAATTTTAGTAGTATATTTCTTGAAAACTTGAAAATTTTCATTTTGTATATAAACAAATACAGATTAGATTTTTCTAAGAACACTATCGTTAAAAACTAAATTTAGAACAGAATGAAATCATTTTGAAGTCAAAATTTCATTTTTGTGCAAGATATCAAATATCGAATATCAATTTTTACCAATTTGCATACTATTTTTTGTAGATTTTAATTTGTATGAAAAATTTAACTGTTGTATTTTTATAAAAATTTTACTGAATGGTGAAAACAATATTTTCTATAAGATACAATTAGTTTGAAGTCAATACTTTACATTTTTGAAAAGATATTTGAGTCAAAAATCAATTTTTAAAAACTTTTAATAATGTTTTTATTTTTTTGGAACAAAACCAGATGTCAAAAACGTTATTTTTAGTTGGATACAATTATTTTGGAGATAAAATAATATCTTATGCGTAATATATTCGATTTAACAGTTATTTTTTTCAGCTTTTTTGATTTATAAAAAAACGTTATTTGAATATTTTTTCCAAAAGTAAATAGGTTTGGTATCACGTCACATTATATAAAAAAAAAATTAATCCAAGTCGCTAACGTTAATGGTTCGTGGGATATTTTGCTATTTTGCTTGAAACCGCGAAAAAATTTTCTATTTGACAAATTTGACCGAATACAATAAGAAGTTAACAAATTTAAATATAATGGGGGTCATATCCATTACGCAATACGATTAGTTATGAATTCAAGGGATTCCCAACGAAAATGCGGTTATATGGGGGGTACCTTTCTGGAGCAATACAAACTATTGTTTATTATTGAAAGACCCAAAATTAAGAAAAAAATATGTTACATATGTGATAAAATAAGATTGATTTCAATATCTGTGTTTGTCTGTCTGTTTTTTGAAAATTTTTGTGTCTTATAAAAAAAATACCAATTAAATTTTTCTAAGAACATTAATCATTTTTATTAAAAAAAAAGAATAATTTTTGTAAGAATTTTACAAAAAGTTAAGAACAATATTTTTACTAACAGAATTGGTTTTAAAGCAATACTTTTAATTGTTGCCAAGAAATTAGAGTCAAAAAATCATTTTTACCAACTTTTAGGAGAGTATTTTTTGTTTTTATTTTTTGTAAAAAAACTGTCACTTCGATTTTTCTTAAAATTTTACTTTTTCATCTTTTGTTTGACTAAGATTCGTGTTTACAATTATTATCTATATCATACATATAGAATTTAATTGAAGTTGCTAGATATTTGGGGTGAACCAAATTTTAAATTTTTGTTCAAAATTGTTATAGCAAAATAAAACACGCACTCATTTTAAAGTCGTGTCTTTATCTTTTGATGTCATTATCTGTAATTTGAAATTTATTTGTTGTCGATATTTTCGACGGTTCTTGAGATATGGCCGACGAAAAAAAGGTATCCCGAACACAAACATCTCTCTAAAAACCCATTCACACCCAGATTGACAAAAGAAAGTTGTTTGCTTATTTAATCCTCGAATGGAATAAAATATATCACACAAAATAAAAATTCGCATTGAAGAAAAAAGTAATGCTTTGCAAGTTATTTAATTACTTAAACCTTCTCTAAAAACAATGCGTAGGTATAAAAATATAAATTTTCAAAGTTTTTACTTTCGTCAGTAAATCGAGCCAGTTATGTGCAACAAAGTTTAAATGAGCGCCATTTACAATGATAACGAAGTAAAACAATTACCTGTAGCCTCCTTTATATGTTTTTATGCATGTAGGTACACAATTAAAAATAATTACTGTATTTTTATACTTTTCAATATATTCAGAGAAAATGTGTATAGCACTTAACACGATAATTATTATCTTTATGTATTTTTGTTTTAATTGCAAAAGTAAACACATACCTATGCACATCAGGACCTGCAGTCCTTTTCTTACTTTTTTTTAAATGATGCATTCTTTGCGCTGTTCGCTGTACGTTTTCAACAAAATTAGCCTTTTTTATTTTCACATGGACAACGGAAAAGAGCGTTTTTAAAATTTTACTTCCCGGAAATCCTGTTGGCTATCTCTTCTGTGTATCTCCCATTCTGCCTTTCATTGCCCTCAGCTTCTATTTTAGAGGTTCTTTTTTGCAGTAGAAACAATAATGATTATTGTATAAAATGCAAACTACTCCAAAAAGAGAAAGGAAACATAAAGGAAAATAAATAACAAATGTATTTCTTTTTCAACTCAATTCCGTGCCTCAGTAATTTTACATTTTTAATATACTTACTGACAGGATGAGATTATTCTCATTAACACTACCGCACAAGAGAGTGTGTGTAAATATACGAGTATATGTGGATGTACATGGTACATATGCAGGATGGGATGACACAAGTGCCACCCCAAAAAACACCTTCCTGAGAATCCTTGAAACTGCATAACTATAGATGAACTCTATACCATACACCGTCCTGTATACCAACAACAAGAGTTTGGAAAACTCTTCCTGGCCCTATAGCACCAGTATCCTAGTATTCTGGACGATGTGCCCTCTCATGTAGGAGTAATTGACCCAGAAGTTCAATGAGGAGATCCTTATAATGTTCGCATTCGGTGATAGCGCTACCGCATTAACATTGCCCTGATGCCTGATTGTGTGTGGTAAAGAAAAGGAGACGCATTTTCACAAAATGAGGAACATATTTTGTGAATTGCTGCTACGATTCTTGTTCCAACATCACACATTCTTAAGCTTCCTTTACTTGTAGTTACATTACACATAGAGTAAGTTTTGGTACTCTTCCTCGTTATATGTTACTTTAGGCCAGGTGTTGTTGGTTATACGAGGAAAATTGTAATTACATCTCTGAAATGGTTAGTCTCATCATCATTAATATCGTCATCCCGACGACGACGACGTCCTTCGTGTTTTCAGGCTTCAATAATGGCCCTATATAGAAAAGTTACATCCAAACACAAGAACCCAAAGATATAATGTTTGCTAAGCATATTCCTTGGCTGCTTTTGGGAACAAGAGTTCACATCATCAGGAGGAAATATTTGGAAGAAATCACACCAAATCATTGTGTGATGCTCTGTTTTGATTTCACACAGAGAAATGTATACTATTCTCGAAACACATTTGGGAAAACATCTTCACTGTTTTCTGTAGAAGTCTTAAAATGAGGTAAACAAAAAGTGCCTGTACGATAGATTAGTTCACCAGTAAGCTAATAAAAGGTAATTATTATTTACTTTGTCTATACTTACAAAATTGACTAACAGTATCGTATTAATTTAATATTTGCTCTTACTTCTTGAATCTTGAGATTTGTGTAGTGTACAAAACAGCACCAAGAAGATTTCCTTTCGGTATTCCAACATTAAATGTTTATGAGTATTTTGTAAGTGCTGAAAGGTTCTGAGGAGCTGTTTTGTTAAATATTAAAATAAAAGCTTTACAGTACATGTTTTTTGTCCAATGAGTTTTTGGAGAATGCAATTATTAACTTCCCATAGGTAGTTATTGTAATAGGTCCGATTTGTCGAATTGAAAATTTTGACATTTCTCGACGTTTCAAGGTCCCTAGAGTCGAAATACAAGATTTTTGGAAAGATGTCTGTGCGTGCGTGTGTACGTATGTGCTTTCGTACGTCCATACGTTCATTTGTTCGCGACGTTTTTTCGTCGTCCATAGCTCAAGAACCAGAAGAGATATCGACTTCAAATAAATTTTGTTATACAGATAATAGTGCAGAAAGATGCAGAAAAGGCTTTCAAAAAAATTGCGTTGGTGGTTTTTTTACCATAGAAAAAGGTGAAAATTTTGATTAACCCTAAATATCTCACGAACCAATAACGCTAGAGACTTGAATTAAATTTTATATTATATATTGTAACTTGATACTAAACAATTATATTTTAAAAAAATCAATTAAAGTTTTTTTTTATATCAAAAAAAAGTTAAAAAAATGTGTCACCTCGAAAATTGTACGACTAAAAAATGGTTGTATCTCCAAAATAATTTTGTGAAACGAAGAATAACGTTTTTGATATCGGGTAAGATTTTGAGAAAAATCGAATTGACAGTTTTTTTTATAAAAAAATAAAAACCTAAAAAAAAATCATTACTCAAAGTTGTTAAAAATTGAATTTCGACTCAAATATCTTTTCAAAAATTTGATATCATAACTTTCAACTTATTTTATCTTATAAGAAATATTGTTTTCAACATTCGGTAAAATGTTGAGAAAAATCGAATTAAGAGTTTTTTTACAAAAAATAAAAATCTAAAAAAAAATTAATAAAAATTAGTAAAAATTGATTTTCGATTCAATTAACTTTTCAAAACTTTAAGAAATTGGCTTTAAAATAATTTTATCTTATGAGAAATATTGTTTTCAACATTCAAACAAATTTTGAGAAAAATCGAATTGACAGTTTTTTTTTACAAAAAATAAAAACCTAAAAAAAATTAATAAAAATTGGTAAAAAAGATTTTCGACTCAAACATCATTTTAAAAATTTAAGATATAGGCTTCAAATTAATTTTATTTTTATAAAAATCTAACAGTCGGTTTTTTCATAAAAAAATTAAAATTTACAAAAAATAGTACGTAAAATTGGTAAAAATTGATGTTCGGTTCTCGATATCTCGTGAATAATAGAAAACATTGGCTTCAAATTCATTTCATTCATCCAATTTGTATTTGTTTATATTAGAAATAAAAACTTTTAAGAAATGCTACTAAAATTGGTAAAAATTGGTTAACGACTAAAAATCTCATTAACCAAAATAGATTTTGAAATCAAACTCTTTTATCATATGCTAAATATTGTAATTAATAATTTTAATTTTTTTAAGAATAAAACCTACAAACCTTTTAAGCAAGACAAATCGACAGACGGGAGTTATCAGTGTGGGTCGCATCCCAGCCTCTTTTTTCAGAACTATATCTGACAACTTTTTTTGAAGAACGCATCCTTTTTTAATAAGGGTTGATTTAGCCATAACGCATGAAGTGAATTGTAAATAAAAGAAAAAGAGACTGGAATGCGATCATAACGGTCGTCGGTCAATTTTTCTAAAACCTTTTGAGATGCAAGTTTGAAGTCGATATAATATTGAGTAGTAAACCATTTCTTATCAGTGTTTTTGTTTTTGTGGGTTTTTGTTCTTTATAAAATTGTTGTCAATTGAAATTTACTAAAAATTTAACAAAAAGTTAGCAAAAATATTGTGCTTATGATAAAAAAAATTTGGGTTCAATATCTTTATAAATTATAGTTTCCGACATTTTTAGTCGAAACCAATTTTCAACAGTTTAATGAAAGAATAATATGCTACGTTAGCAACAAAATTTTGCATAGAATGATATAAATGTAACTTTGAAGTCAATATACCTCCATCTATTCTCGAAATATTCGAAAACAGGTATTTTAAACTCGTTCTTTTTGTATATAATTTCTAATAAAAACTTATTTACTTGAAATACTGTACAAAATGATCCCATTCTTAAATTGCTTTCTGATGCACTGAGGCGTATACGCATTCATTTTTCTTGTGTTATTAAAAATGTTGTATATGTTATTATTTTTGTTTGGTTTACTATAACAATAAGGATTCCAACAGTTGATAAAAGCAAATTAAGCTAATGCAACCATTTTAAAGTGAACTGACTTGGGACTGAACAAATTTAAGGCCACAAGATTATTAGATTTAACAAAGAAAAAATCCTTTAGGTTAAATTCAATCAATTATTCATACAAATTTAATTCCCTGAAAACCTTGTGCGAAACGATCTACTTTAAGTTATGTCTGAAAAGTGATAATAATGTAAACAGCAAAATGTCAAAATTCAACGAATAATCCTTACATTCAAAACTCGATCACATGAACTTACTTAAGGACTAACGCACGATGCGTTATTCAGAAAAATACATTATTTTTATATTTGTTTATTATGATAGACAGATCTATGAAATGTACCTATGTATGAAATAAAATATTCAATTATATGTACATAATTGAAGTTTCTTCCGAATTTTTTCATCCTTAAGGTCCTTAAGTTAGGGCTTATTGAAGTACACTTTTCTTTTAAATATCTCCAAAGAAGACGAATCAGACGATACCCTTTATTTCTACAAATGCTTGGCCTCTCTTACCATAATTTTATTTTTAATTTTCCATAGGAAGTTATTGTAAACGGTCCGATTTTTCGAATTGAATATCTTGACGTTTCAAAGTCCCTAGATTCGAAATTAAAGAGTTTAAGAGACGTCTATGTGTGCGTTTGTACATACGTTCGTACGTGCGTTCGTTTGGGAATCTTTTTAAGTCGTCCATATTTTAAGAAACAGTGGCGATATCGACTTCAAATAAGATAATAATACAGATAATAATGCAGAAAGGAGTCTCAAATAAATTGAGTGGATGGTTTTTTTACCATATCAATTTAAAAAAGAGGCTGGGATGCGACACACACAGATAAATGCAATCCTGTCTGTCGATTTCTTTGCTTAAAACTTTAAAAAGATATTCATAACAACATTTTGCTTAGGATAAAATAGATTTCAAAATCTATTTTTGTTTTGATTCTTAGTCGAAAACCAATTTTTACCAACTTTAGTATCATTTCTTGAAAGTTTTTCCGATTTTAAATTTTATGAAAATTAATTGACAGTTTGATTGTAAAATGTACTGAATGTGGAATACAATATTTTTTATGAGATTAGCTTGAAGCCAATATTTTAAATTTTTGAAAAGATATTTAAGTCTAAAATCAAATTTTTACCAAGTTTTAGTAATGTTTTTTTAGGTTTTTATTTTTCGTAAAAGAACTCTCAATTCGATTTTTCTCAAAATTTTACTTAATGTTGAAAACAAAATTTTTGTAAGATTAAATGTTAAAAAACCGTCAATTTGATTTTTTTTGTTCAATACGTACGTACGAACCTACGTACACGCACACGCGCACGCACAGACGTCTCTCTAAAAATCTTTTATTTATGTAGACTCTAGAGACCTTTAAACGTCAAGAAATGTCAACATTTTCAATTCGACAAAAACAAACCGATTGCAATAACTTCCTATTTGAAGTTAAAAATAGTTTTGATCTTAACTCTCTTTGTAAAACAAATTGAAGACGAGTTTTAGGAATGTAAAGGCAACTTCAGTCTGTGTTAAGAATATACAAAATGCTGTTTTCTCATTTTCTCTTCTTCTTCGTTTTTTTCAGAATCTGAATTATGTTCTTTCTCGCAGAAAAGATCTTATAATTCAAAACATTGCTAAAGTTTTCCAAAATTAAAAAGTTTGTGGACACCTTTGAGATTATTGCAAAGATTTTAGTTGTAGGTATCGGTCATGAATTTATAAATTATTATCATTACAACTAAAATATTTACACAACTAAAATATTTACCTCGATTAAAAACATTAATCAAAACTCCATTTTTTTTTTAATTTGGATGCATTTCCTGCAACCATTTTATAAAACCACACTTCCTTACCTACTGTGTATAGGTAGTTCCCTGCAGCGACAGTAATTTGGATTCGTTTATTCTTTAACTCATACATATGTGTTTCTGTAAAATACGAAACGTAACATCGTTTTCAACATCATAAGATACCAAAAACAATATTGCTTTAATGCGTATCATACATAAAACGTGTTGCAAGAAAGTTAATTTACAATTTCTCTCAAAATGAAAGGATGTGTTAACTCTTAAGTACTGAAAGACTGAAACCTATGTACTTCTTTCTAAAACCAACAGGTATCTAGTTACTTATAATAACTGTACGTACGTTTAGTAAAACCAAACGAGTTCACGCAGTTTTTAATTAGATTCCTTTTCTGGTATTTATTTTGTGTATTTTACATTTTCAAACAAAAACAAAAATCCTTGGTTATGGAACTCTCGTGCAAGGATAACTTCCTTTTTTTAAATAACACATGTTTCAAATATATAGGAGTACATGTATAGGTGTCTACCGGATGTGTCTGTCCTGAGAAACGTAGCAAAAGAAAAACATTTTAATCGAGAGAGGAATTAAAACTTTTAAGAAAAGTTTTTCCTTTAAAACACAAGGAAATTCCATCCTTGTGATGTTGGTTCTTTGTGGGAAAAAGAGGAATGGGGGGGAACGTGATGTGGGTGCATATATTTATGTATATAAAGTGTATACATGGTTATGTAGCATATAGGGTTTTGTTTATATGTACTCGTATGCTGGGCAAACTTTATGCGATATTAGTCGGAACGTCAATTAAATTAATAACACTTGAGTGAATTTTATTAATTGGTTGTTAATATTTTTTGTATTAAGTTATTTAGTGCATATTATGCATGGTTGCTTGATGGAAGAAGCCAAGGTTTACTGTTTTAGAATTAAATAGTTTAGGAAATTAAAATTGTTTATTGCTTTATTTTTTTGTTGTTTATTAATTTGAAAATTAATTTTTCGATCACATCGGTGGTAAATAAATTTAAATTAAAAATCTTATCTTAATTTGTATCCCAAAGGCTACTATATTGTTAAGGGGTATGTTCAACTAGCGTGTAATGCCTCATCAAAACAGAATTTGTTTGTGGTATAAGAAGCAACTATCAAATTTAATGAGAAAAAGACAGTGAAACGGTTTAATAAGATCCAAACTTGTGTAAAATTAAATAAATTACACTTCTTATAAAGAATGCTCAACATCACCGTAAAGGAACACAATTATTTATGCATTTTGTGATTTTTGTTTGGTCAGCATGATCGACATAAGTTCTGTCCTCAATCGGAAGAGATTGGGCGTAAATCTTAACAAACAGGGTTTGTGGTAGATGTTAAAATACCTATTCTTTTAAGTGAAGTTCATGTATCGGAAAGCATCCACTAGTGATATATGAAAAGCCGATGGATCAACAAAGAGTAATTTGTTAAAAATAACTGTATTTTATATCGCGATATAAATAAACGGAGTTTATAAAGCTGGACGATATTTGATTCTAACAGAGCCGAATCACTTACCCCACCGCAAAACAATGACAATTTTGCCCCCGAAGCCAAGAACAATTCAAGAGCTTAAAGATGAGATAATTGAGCATATTAATAGCTAAGTTTAAGGAAGGGATTCCATATAACAGTAAGAAATTGCCAAAAAAAAACGATCCATAGAAGACTGTTGTTTAAATTTTAAAATTGATACAGTTGAACATCTTTCAGAATAATTAAAAAAATATCAGGAATAATTTATATATAATCTGTTTTCATGTTTTCCATCCATTTTGTAAATTTAAGCTAAATTAATAAAACCTGAAATATTTGGGTGTGTTCGTAGATTATTGTCTAACTATATGTAGACCTTCGGTTTCAACAGATGGCGCTATAACAAACAAATATTACAACTTATGTCTATTTTCAAATAGTTAAAGAACTTAGTCGAGTCAGATTAAAAAAACTAAACTATTTATATTTTTAATTGGTTTTAAGACCATTTATAAAAAAGATTGCAACGACGCGTAGAGAACTCTAATATAAGAAACGTTGACAATGCCGGTGTGCCCCAAGACTCCGTTTTGTCTCCGACGCTCTTCCTTATTTTTATAAATTATCTTTTGTCTGAAACTTCTAACCCACTAAATTGTTTCGCTGATAACAGTGCCCTCAGCTTTTCATATTCGTTAGTAGATTCTCATCCTTGTTCTTGGATGTGGACTACCAAGAGCAGCGTATGATAAGCTCATTAAATTCTGACCTTGACAGCATTGTCCAATGGGCAATCAAAAACCGTGTAAAATTTAATGCTTCGAAAACTCAACGCTGTCTACTGCCGCAAAAGCCTAGCCCTCCTCCAATGAAACTATCCATTCGTGGTAGTTGCATCGAGGAGAGTGAACAGCTTTCAGTTCTAAGTATGTGCATCACACACCATATCTTGTGGAGGAATCACATACATCAAGTTGACAAAAACGCTGCAAGTGTTTAGGTTTTCTTCCCTGTTTCCATGAAGTTTTTTTTACCCCTTCTCATGTGGCCATAGCTCTTGTACAATTCCTATATCTGGGCAGGTGCTCCAATAACCCACTTGAGTCTCTTGGAAAAAATTCAAATGAGAGCTTTAAAAATGATAGGTGACCGTTGTTTTGCTGAAACGTTTATATCTCTTGAGCACCGTCTATTCATGTCTGTCATTATTTTATTGTTATTTTCATAATAAATGCTCTAGTGAAATAGCCAGTTGCATTCCTCCGCTCAAAAAATTCAACAATAATACTCGTTTTTTCTAGGAATACTCATCAGTTTACCCTTGAGCCCTATTTCAGACGTACTGTCGGACTACGAAAATAAAGTTTTCCCAACTTTTAGTAATGTTTTTTCAGGTTTTTTTTTTGTAAAAAAAAACTGCCACTTTTTTTTCTCAAAATTTTACCAGGTGTCAAAAACGTTATTCTTCGGTGCATGAAATTATTTTGGAAATAAATCTCATTTTTTGTTCAGTTTGTTTGAGAATCCTTTCTGCATCTCTCTACATTATTACCTATATAACACCAATTATTTGAAGTCGATATCTCTACCGGTTCTTGAGATATTGACGATGAAAAAAGCTTCCTCAACGTACGGACGTACGAACGTACGTAAACACGCACGCACAAACATCCTTCTAATTACCTTTTATTTAGATTCTAGGGCCCTGGAAACGTCGAGAAATGTCAAAATTTTCAATTCGACAAATCGGACCGTTTACAATAACTTAATATGGGAAGTTAACAAATGCGTATACGCTTCAGTGCACCAGAAGGTAATTTAAGAATGGTATGAGTAAGTTGTATCAAGTAAGAAAGTTCTTATTAGAGGTTATACACAAAAAGAACGAGTTTGAAAAACATGTTTTTGAATATTACGACTAAAATTGTTATCAGAAATTGTTTTCAGAAATTGTTAAAAAAAAACAAAAACAGCATCATTAGATATATAATTGAAGCTTGAGGTAGCCCATTTTTATTTCCAGTTTCAGATCACTCATAAGGTGGGCCTTAAGCCATTTTAGGATTATCCATTCTACGGTAAGTACACTATTTTTACCGTAGAAGCTAACAAGCTAACTTTTAGTTACTGCTTTAATTTATAAACAATTTGTTTAAAATTCGGGATTCTATAGAAGAACATGCCTTACATATTTTGAATATGCATACTCGTATATAAGTACTCACATATTTTGCCACCAATTAAGTTTTGAAGTATTTTCTTTTCGGTAATCTCTTTTTAAAAGCGAAAAAATACAAAACGAAATTCCATACGGGAGTACTTTTTGTGAAATGGAAATATAATATTGTACCATTATTTCTATTCCACACAAAGTTGCTTCCGTATGGAATTTCTTTTTGTACTCTTTTACCAAATTAAGGTAGGTACGATAAAAGAAAATCGATTTCGTTAAGGATTGACTTACTTTCAAAACCATATACAGAATGTAAATAAAATGACCCAAAAGCTCTGTTTCAAATTTGTGTTTGGTATCTAACAACTTCTTTTTTGTGTAAACTCAAAGTCAAAATATTTTGTTCTCCTTGAATAATTAAAAAAATAAAAAAAACAACTGTACCTAAAGCATTCCCAGCTAAAACCATTTAATACCCAAAAAAAGATCAATAAAACGTTCATTTCATTACCATACTCTGCAAAGATACACACAATACAAAGTATAATTTTGGAATACCTCAAAACCATTTCCAATTTTCGGAATATACAAAACAAAAAGTCTGTATATTCGATGTGACTTAACAAAAATATTTCCCAATGTACTCGCATACCTTTATCATCATACAAATACAGTCGTGGACATAAAGTTAGCACACTTTTATTAGTCACTTGGAACTTGAGAAATAAAACTATAGCAAATTGTCAGTCTTTTCATACATACAGGTATATTCATTTTACTAATTTGAAGTATACAATAGTATGTTTGGTAATATGGAAGAATATTAAAATATCAAAGCCTTTGACAAGGTTAGTCACTTGGAACTTGAGTATACAAACTACAAAGGGACTTTCCCAGGCAGTATTACGAAATATTGAAATCTTGTGTTAGGGACCGACTTTTTAGAGTACGGTACGAGTACTACCAAAATTACTCAATAATAAAAAAAGAAAACAGAAGCCGGTGTACCACAAGGAAGTGTCCTAGTACCAATCTTGCATTTATTATATACAAGATATATTTCAGTGGATTCCAACGCTATCATGGTCACCTTTAGTGATGATACTGCAATATTGGTGCCAGATAGATCCGTGTTAAAGGCTACACAGAAGTTGCAAAATAAAATCGATAAAGTAGGTGTTTAGACGTAAAAATGGTGTATCAAACTAAATGAATCAAAATAGACGCATATCAATTGTACAAACGAAATTATAAATACTGTTCCAATTCCTTAAATAACTTTGGATGCAAAGCTTAAATGGAAACAGCCTATGAAAAACAAGTGCTAAAATTAAAGTGAAGAATGTACTGGGTAATAGAAAAGAACTCTGACCAATCTATCCAGAACAAACTAATGTTATTTAAGCAAGCACTGAAACTATAGTTTATACACTTATGGCCTCCAACTATGCCAACTATGGAGCTGTACAAGGAAAACAAAAATGCTGAACCTATCCAAAAGTTCTTCGTGTAATAATAAATGCCCCTTGGTATATAAGAAATAGCGATGAACATAGTGAGCTTCAAAATGAAATTGTTACAGAAGTGGTTAAAATAAACACGCTATATTCCATTATCAGCGGCTGCAATATCATACCAATTCTGAAACTAATGGTCTAAGGCCCATTTGCTGATACTGTTCTTAAATGTGTGTCGCAACTAAGTACATCTTAGATTTTAAGTGCAACATAATTTATTTTGGTTGTTAGAAAATATTTAAGATACACTTAACTAAGTTCCACATAGATTGAAATGCATCCAACTTCGTTTCATTACAAAATGCCAAACAAACGTCAATATATACCTACATGAAATTTAAAAACGGGACATTGAATGTGAAGTTTTAATACAAAATAGTTTTCAAATATTAATTAACGATATGGCTGACAAAAAAAGAGGAAGTAACCCAAATCGTACATCAAATGAAAAACGGATTCTTTTAGAATGTGCAGACTGGTTGTTTCAACGTTGCCTAGCTCTAAAATTACGGATCAATTTTCGCAGCTAATCGTATCTGAAAGCTTCAATACGAGACCCAAAAAGATGAAGCTTTCCAAAAAAATATTCAAACTCTATTGAATATGAGTTAAAAATATGATCATTGGAATTTCACATTGAAATCAAAACCGTAAAGTAAAAAGTGATGCTTTCACAATTTTCCCAAACATGTATTCCTTCTCAAATTGTGGGAACGTATTTAAGGTATCCGATAAAATCATTATTTTTTAACTCATTTTCAAAAGAATTGGATTGATAAGAATGTTTTTTTTAAATTTTATTTTCAATGCTCAAGAATAATTAGTATATGTACATATATACATAAGTAGTTCCTATTTTCAAATTTTTTGTTATTTCAGTTGTAACTTTTCCTAAGATTTCACAGCTTACCAAAATAGTTATTTATTAGGTCTTTGCGTTTTTGTATTCCACTCTTGGATGAAGTTTGGTTTTGAAAATTATGAGCGCATGTTATTTATTCTAAGTTAATTGCTGAAGGTCTGGATCAAAATCTACGCTTTCGGGAGGGTTTAACGACACTCAATTGAAAACGACAACCGTACGCCAGTACGTTACTCAGCCGGGAAACGGGGGCTAAGTAATGGTGTCATTAAAAAGGTTGTTCGCGGGTATGCGGAATCAGGTGTCGGCACATAAGGGCAAGTGTCATAAGACCAAATTTTTAAATTTGGCCTTATGACACTTTTCGAAAGCGTCGTAAGGCCAAATTTCAACGTTTGGACTTATGTCGCTTTCAGAAAGTGTGAAAATGTTTTAGTTAAAGGAAGCGGCATACGCGAAGTCTTCAATGAAGTACATATGTTCAAGGGATTGCGAGAACCCTCCACAGGTAAGCTTCTAATTTAGTTCAAGTAGCATAAGAGTTTTTTATTTATTTGCCAAATGTTTCCAACATAATGTAGCCATTTTTATTATTAGGTTCAATTTGGAATAGTAAGATGGCAGCTCATGCGAATTCGAAAGAAGTCATTCCCTAAAACTCCCACTTCTGCTAAAGATGTTTTGGACTTGTTCAAAACAGAAACCTTAATGAACAGTTTCGGCATGTCTCGATACGCAGATGAACCCTTTTACCGAGCCACAAGCATTGAAGATAACTTTAACTACTCAATATTTATGTCACTAACTATATCAAATCTATAATTCAAAACCTACCAAACGACTTCCCAAGACACTATCTTTTGGATGGCACATTTAGTGTTGTGCCATCATGTGGATTTAAGCCGCTCCTTATAGTGCATTTCTCTCATGACAACCATGTAAGTTTTTGTACCTACTACTATTGTCATTTTTTTATTTTTATTTAATCAAATTCTCAAAAATGTTATGTTAAATGTAATGTTACTATTTTTCCTGATGAAGATAAAGTTTGAAAGTGACACAAGACCACATTTGCCTTAGGTCACTTTGGGAAGCGACATAAGGCCAAATGTTGAAATTTGGTCTTATGACGCTTTTGAAAAGTGTCATAAGGCCAAATTCTAAAATTTGGTCTTATATCACTTGCCCTTATGTTAGGGCACCGCGGAATCACTTGCGATTAATTAAATTAGAAACTATTTAATCAAATCAAATGAAGTTCCTAAATAACGCAATTTGTAGAATCTCGACTTTCTATCTTCGTTCTTATTCTACTAGTATTGAAAATTGTTGCATCATAAGCATTTGTCCATAGGAATATTTATGAGTCGATGTATAAAAGCATTTAAAGCAGCCATCTTTTGGGAATGTGGGTGGTGTGAATCTTTATGGATGATTAAATCAGTCAATCCATTAACACTCAACAAATAAACGAACTAATACATTTACTACAAACAATACTTAAACAAAATTATTTTACCTTTAATAACGAATATTATAAACAATCAAACGAATATATTAATCATCCATAAAGATTCACACCACCCACATTCCCAAAAGATGGCTGCTTTAAATGCTTTTATACATCGACTCATAAATATTCCTATGGACAAATGCGACTACAATAATGAACTTAATACCATAAAACAAATTGCACATGCAAATGGGTATAATACATCAATAATAGACAAAATGCTCACAAAAAAGAAAAGAAATCACACCAACAACAACACAACAAATAGACCTAATAACAATACATACACGTCAATTAATTAAACAAACCTTCTACCACAAACTCTACAATATGAATTCAAAAAACACAACATAAACATTTCATTTAAAACAAACAATAACATACAAAACATATTAAAACTTAAAACACATACAAATATAAAAACATATATGTACAGGAGTATATAAACTCAATTGTGACGACTGCAGCAAATTCTAGATCGGTCAAACCGGCAGATCTTTCTATGAACGATTTAAAGAACACAAGCCAAAAACTAACACTAGATCGAATTTTGCCTTGCACTTAATCAACGAAAATCACAATTATACAAATTTCGACAATAACTGCACCCCCCTTAACTTGTGCAAGAAAGGACACATACTCGACGCCACTGAGGAATATGAGATTTATTTAGCATTTAAACAGGAACAGGACAATTTACTAAATGACAAACTGACACTAAAAACGAACCCACTCTACGACACTGCCATTAAGTATAGCAGCAACAAAAACAATAGACAAAATTCAATATTAAACTCACAACCAATTATACAATAAAACAACAACAAAAATAGAAGAACCTCCAATGTCCAAAATATAACAACAACAATAAACAGCAATTGACTCCAAACACACATTTTATTATACAACCAAAAACAACAATAATAAAAAACATCAAACATCACGCCAAGGCTCCAACAAAGAAAATGCAGTCAGCCCGAAGATGGATGATTAATATCCGAAACGCGTCGCGTTATAAAAAACAAATTTAAAAGTTGTGAGATTTATTGTTTCTTTTTAAAATAAAATAAAAACCAAATAATAAATATAAAAATTAAAATTTAATTGTTCGTTTTTATTTTTATTTTTCGTTTTTATATATATTATTTAGTAAGGGGTTCACAAAGTACATTAGAGCATTTTTTATGAAATATAGCAGGGATTCCATCGGGGCCCGGAGTAAAAATATCTTCCAGTGAGTTTAACTTATGATAGACCGAGGAAAAAGTAATTGAAAGTGCGACAAGAGATTTTTAAGGGAAGTTGGATAGAGATGTGTTAAAATAAAGACCGGGTTCATCTGAACTATGAATGGCTGAAAAAGGTAGCAAAGAGATTAACTATTATTTTTGGATCAGATGAAGATTTGCCAAGAAGGTTGAGCGTCGAGGGAAGACCGTCTGATTTTAGTTTGACGTTAATAAATTGGTAAATCGCTTTGGTTTAAAAATGAGGCAAGTCTTCACCTTATTAAGATACAACTGATAAAGGGATTGGCATATAGTCTTGAAATGAAAGAAGATGCTTGTTGGTAGTAAAGGTAATTTAGAGGCATCTGGAATTTTAGAAAAGTTTTCAATAACTTGTTTCTGACATTACGGATGGTTCGTTTGTATTATGAAAAGAACGCGTTGGAAAAAACAAGCGAAAATAGAGGTGTAGAAGAAGAAAAAGCTATAACGAAACGCTTAGACGGGTAGACAAAGTGGTTCAAATTAATGCTCTTGAGAAGAGTATTTAGATGTTGAGAATTGGCTTTACGGAAGGTGGATACATTTTCAGGCTCATGCACCAAGGACGGAAAGAAGATAAGACTTTTCAGACACGGAAGAATTAAATGGATCAGAGAAGAAGGCGATGTCAAGTTGTCTATCTAACTTTGAGTATCGATAAATAAAAACTTTATCTTCTTTCTGAGTTGTCTTTCGTTTGCTAGTTTTTGTTTCATATTTTGGGCCATCATAAAGTTCTGCTTATGATGAAGTGTGTTATGCACTGGCTTCCTAGAGCATTTTTATAGCTTCGAAATTTCAGCCACTGACTTATCCTTTGATTCGGTCCTTTTTTTCTTCTGAGCACCATTTCCATGGTTATTCTAGTTTATTTATCAATATGCTTAATATTTATTGTCAAGCTAAAAGCATTATAAAAAACGGCAGAAAATCACGTTTCTTCTACATATGAGAATTAATTAAATCACAAAAGTTAAAATGTTGTCAATGACTACATTGAGCTTCAAAGAAAGATATTATTTTGTATTACTACTGGTGTGCTTAAATCGTGCCCACTACTGTGCATTCTCGTACACGTATTTTTAGTATCTTTTTAGTTATATACATGTACCTAAAACTTTTTTCGATTTTAGACAATTTCTGCCAAAAAAAATATCATTGCAAGTAGTGAAATATTCAACTAATCCCTTCAATATGAAACATGAAGTTCATTGAATGCAGGGTATAGGATATAGGTATGCACTTCCTATAGAATCCCTGAAGCAATATCAGCACTCAAAGGAGAACTTTTTGGATAAGCCATGAACAGCAGGATAGACAAGGGTCTGACTGGAATAAGGATTCACCGATCATATATTTGTCCAAAAACTTAACACAAGTGTATTGGCATATTTACATTTCTATACTATATCTACCTATACGGATAGAAGAAATGCATCAATACTTTTAGTTTATTTCCTGAGGGTTGAAAACGACACGACGACGCACGTCTAGAGATCTATATAAATATGTCTAACTTCTCTTTGGGTATATATATTGGAGGTAAAAGTGACGTTTGAATGTCGCTTGTCAAATGCATTCCACTATCGCATTCATATGGAGGAACGATCAGAAACAACAGTAACCAACGAATTTTATTTGCGGTTATTTTATTCACAGGATGTCAAGAAAGAATTTTCCTGTACAGAAAGAAATGAAAAACAAAGCATTCCTATATCCTTACAGTCATTGCCACCCACTCACTCAACGTTGCGTTGAATGGAAAATAGAATAAAATATAATGCAGGTTCTTTGTCAAAACAACACATCCTCCCATACCCACAACCGTCCTAACATCAGCATCTTGCAAGGACGAATCCTTCGGTAGCACCAACTAACTACACAGCTATGTATATGTGCTCTCTGGACACTGGACTGCATGGATATACATATTTTGGTGCAAATACACAGCAGAACAAGGACTTTTTCGGATGGATATAGAGGCAAAGGCAGAAAGAATGAAAGAACAGCGTTGCTTCTTCTGAATTCGAATTGGACATTTAAGTGAAGGAACAAGGACTAATTTTTTGTTTTGTATTATTTGCTATTTTGTTTGGTGTACGAGTAGTTAAGCACATAAGCCAACAACACAGCTTCGATGGAGTGTGAGATCACACGTCCTTGGCTTGGCCTGGATGGCGTTGGCCTGGCTGGGCTCGGCTCTTTGTGTGCCATTTAGAGTCGTGGGAAATTCAAACATGGAATTACTCTAACTTTTTATGAGAACCGTTTGAGCGTAAGATACGAAAAGTTATACCTATACCCAAATATAACAACACTCGTACTGTAGAACAGGACTAAAGGTCTACATGAGATCAGAACATTTGTGGTGGTTGATTTTTGTCGTCATCTTTGTCCTGTTGTGTTGTATGGCTAGGGGGGGGATCCTGGATCCTGATGATGGTCTGGTAGTGTGGTCCATTTGAGCGAATGTTATTGGACATGTTTGGTTTTGTGGATAAAGTTTAATTTTTTTATTTTGTATTATTGTATTTCAACAAAAGTTTCTTCCTTCCTTCTGTGGTTAAATTGGCTGAATTTTTGTGTTTATTTTTTTGGATTATTTTATGAGAAAAATAGCTGCAGATGGTGGTGGTGGAGGTTTAGTGTTTTTAAAGTATTTGTCTGTACAGCAATAATATTAAATTGTATTGTGTGATTTTTGTTTGCAGATGCGAGCGGTAAAATATGCGTTCATTCTTTTTTATAATATTAAATAGTCAGAAAGGGATTAGATTCTATACTTTTTTCATTGTAAGATTATATCAAGCTTAGGCTGATTATTTTTGGGATCTGGGCATGGGAATGAAATAGGAACTTTTATATGACAGATGAATAAAAGAGCGCGACAAATTAGAACGCTTTTTTATGATATTTCATAAAAAGACCATGGAACTGTTATATTTAAGAAAAACATAAGTCAGAAAACTGATTAACAAGGGAATCAGTGAAGTTAAAAGTTATACACCTAAAAGGTGCTAATCCCCAAATGAATGAATAAAATTTTTACTAAATTTCTTTTATTGGACTTGTAGAAATAAGTGTAAAGTAAGTTTAAGATTTATAGAAAATATTATATCCGAGAATAAATGTTAACTTCCAATAGGAAGTTATTGTAATCGGTCCGATTTGTCTTATTGAAATGTTTGACAATTCTCCATATCAAGGGCCCTAGAATCTAAATCAAAGATTTTTAGAGAGATCTGTGTGTGTGTGTGTGAGGTAGTACGTCCGTTCGAACGTGCGTTTATATATACGTTCGGGATACCATACCATTTTTGGTCGCCCATATTTCAAGAATCAGTAGAGATATCAACTACAAATATTTTTTGGTTTTACAGATAATAACATCGAAAAAAGCAAAAACATATTCAAATAAATATCTCGGTATTTCAATGTGTGATAAACATGTTCTATAAGAGGTTTCAAAACACTATCACCATTCAAAATTTTGACGCATTCCTCTAACGAAAGAAAACTTGCTTTAAAGTGGAGTCTTCGGATTTCCTGAAAGATTAGACACAACGCTAAAAATTTTATTATATTTTTATTCTGATCAAGGTTGCAAAGCAAACAAGTAGGATTTAAATCAGATCTGTAGGGTCTTTTATTATATTATTTCAGTTCTGACTTTGAAAATCAAGCTCATTTCTGAAACTGAAAACTGTCTGAAATAATTGTTTTCACCTACGGTAAGATTTAATTGTCAATAAACACTCCTTGACGTTGAAAAAGAAACTCCTTTCATACAATTCCGATAAGCTCTGGTCTATGCGAGCTATGCATTCGCGTAACGACTTTTTTTAATTCTTCGATATTATCGGTTCGCAATGTCATCGAAAACTCATTCAAAATAGCTAGAACTATATCATACCAGGTTTAGACTGGGTTGTAACCACTATCAAAACTTATCTTAATAATTCGTTTCGTTCTAATCGACTCATTATCTTGAGAGTGTAATCCACATTTGTTTTTAAGTTTTTTAGAAAAATATAAGGTAAGCCAGATAATTAGAGGTTTTCTTAGGTAGCCTGAAAACTCATTTGAAAAAATATCTTTGGACATTTTCTAGTTCTTCTAAATGCTCAAGACTGTATATGTTAAAATTTGCATAGCAGAGGCAGCTATTCACTGTAGTGTTAAGATTTTGAATTTGGAAACTGTATCAACATAGTTTTAAATACAAAAAATTAGACCAACTTTCGCAACTTTCATTTTTTCTTTAGCATGTTCATGAAAATTTAACTTATATACAAGCATATAGCTAAGATATTTAAATCCATGCACAACTTCGATAATATCCTCGCCAAGAGTCTGTTGCATGATCTGAGATTTGATTTGAAGCTATAGAGTACACGGGTTATCTGACATGATAACGAGATCGTCTGCATAAGGGAGGACCTTAATATTAACATCACCTATCGGAATACCTCATGGGATGTGATTTTCAACATCATTAATAAAAAAGAGGCTGAAATGCGACCCACACTGATAACTTCCCATCCCGTCTGTCGATTTGTCTTGCTTAAAAGTTTTGTAGGTTTTCTTGTTTTGTTAAAAAAGTTGTCAGTTGAATTATTCTTAAAGATTTAAAAATTACCAACAATATTTTGCATTTGATGAAATAGTTTAATTTCAAAATCTATTTTTGTAAACGAGATTTTTAGTCGAAAAACAATTTTTACCAATTTTAGTAGCATTTCTCAACATTTTTTTATTTCTTATATGAACAAATACAAATTGGATGAATGAAATTAATTTGAAGTCAATATCTTCTATTGTTCACGAGATATTAAGAACCGAACATCAATTTTTACCAACTTTGAGTACTATTTTTTGTAGATTTTATTTTTTATGAAAAACCGACTGTTGGATTTTTATGAACAATTTCCTGAATGTCGAAAACAATATTTTCTGTGAGAAAAAATTAATTTGAAGCCAATATTTTTAAGTTTTGAAAAGACATTTGAGTCGAAAGTAAATTTGTACAAAGTTTTTTTTAGATTTGTATTTTTTGTAAAAAAAAAACTGTCAATTCGATTTTGCTCAAAATTTTACTGAATGTGGAAATTAGTATTTTTTATAAGACAAAATTAGTTTAAAGCAATAATCTCAAACTTTTGAAAAGATATTTGAGCCAAAAATCAATTTTTACCAACTTTTTTTTTTTTTTTAGCTTTTTTATTTTTTTTAAAATGTTATAAACAATACTTTTTATAAAAAAAATTAATTTGAAGCCAATATCTCAAATTTTTTTAAAGATATTTGAGTCGAAAATCAATGTTTACGAACTTTTAATAATTTTTTTTTTAACTTTTTATTTTTTGTTAAAAAACTATCAATTCGATTTTTCCCAAAATGTTGATGAATGTTGAAAACAATAATTCTTATAAAACAAAATTAGTTTGAAACCATAATCTCAAATTTTTGGAAAAATATTTGAGTCGAAAATCAATTTTTACGAACTTTTAGTTATGATTTTTTTTAGGTTTTTATATAAAAAAAAAACTCAATTCGAAGAGTTTGAGATAATTCAAAGAAACTTTTCAAACGAATCTTCAAGTTACCTATGTCAACTCCAACGTATGCTATCTATGTAGAGTCAGGACTACTCCCAATTTTTATAAAAAAGTCTAAAACAAAATGCAGATTACTGTATTAAAATCATGGGTAGAAATGATTCAAATCTACATAAACAAATAATGACTAAAGCACTACGATCGAATGCATCACCTTTTAAAGAGTGGAAAAAACTGGCTAATACATACAACTGCACATTATCGATTTCAGAAAACAACATTTCAGAGTGGCTTGATCAATTTTCACTTCTCATTGCGAAAATAGATGAAAATATTTTTAACCAGCATCTTAGCAAAGCTTCAACGACCATAGCCAGAACAATTTATCGAAACATCAACCATCGATTGCAGGATATTTCAACTTAAATTTCTCTGCCGAAAAAATAAGTCTTATCTTCAAAGCCAGAGTTGAACTATTGAATTTAAACTTTATCCCACATAGAATGGATCGGCAGGAAATATGCCATCTATAGAAGAGAACTAGAAAATGTCCATCATTTCATTGCTGTATGTCCTATTTTGCAGGAAATAAAAAGATTGGTTTTTGAAGAGAGCATAATATTTGTGGATTGTGGAAAGATTGTATGGGTTATTAAATGGGTCGAAAGTGTTCAAATTCTGTAAGCTTGCTTTCTCATATAGAAATAGTTTTTGACATTATTCGCACTTTGTGTTTCAAATCACTCAAAAATTGTATATTTATGAAATTTATGAAAATTAATATTAAGCTTCAATTCAAGTTGAATAAATAAAAATAAAATTGTACTTCTTTTCATATTACATTAATATCTTTTGTGTTTCAAATCACGTCAAAATTGAATTCATACAAAATTGTAATTTAAAAACTAATTTGTTATGTAACGAATCTATAACTTAATTAATATACCATGTTGATTCATATAAGTTTAAAATAATTTACATTTATTTATATAATGTCATTCCCTGCAGACGGCAAATATGCCAATTCCGTAATCTTACTACAAATTGTATATTATTTTAAAGATAAGATGAAAATAAAGAATAATAATTATTCAATTCAATAATTCAATTCGGTTTTTCTCAAAATTTAAAAGATGTCAAAAACGTTATACTTTACTGCACGAAATTATTTTGAAGGTAAGATCATATTTTGTTCGTAAAATATTCGAAGTGACACATTTTTTTTCAGTTTTTTTGATCTATAAAAAAACCGTTAATTGTATTTTTTTTTCAAAAATATATTTGTTTGGTATCACGCCACAATATATAATATAAAATTTAATTCAACTCGCTAGCGTTATTGGTTCGTGAGATATTTTGGGTTAACCAAAATGTTCACCTTTTTTTTTAAAATGCTATGGTAAAAAAACCACCCTCGCAACTTTTTTGAGAGTCCTGTCTGCATCTTTCTGCATTATTATCTGTATAACAAAATTTATTTGCAATCTTCACTGGTTCTTGAGCTATGGACGACGAAAAAAACGTCGCAAACGTATGGACGTACAGATATACGGACGTACGGATAGTACGAACGTACGTACACACGCACGCACAGACATCTCTCTAAAAATATTTTATTTCGACTCTAGGGGCCTTGAAACGTCGAGATATGTCAAAAATTTCAACTCGACAAATCGGACCGATTACAATACTATGGGAAGTTAATAAAGAAAATAACAAAAGACTTAAAACACAGCACAGAACACCTGTTTGACATTGGAAGTCTCTGGATTTGTTTGAGCCAACTTGAACAAATCCAATATTGTTCTCATGAATCTTCCCATAGAATTGTATGAATTTGGTTGATAAGCCTTTTATTGAAAGCTTGTAGATCACTGATTGGCTTTTGGCTGTGTCGAATGCAGCTTTCAGGTCAAAAAATAAAATTTAAAGACATTTCTTTGTATCAATAAATCGCTTGGTCGCAGTACTTAACACAAAGATTTGATCAATATTTGAAAGGTGTGAACGGAAGCCAGCTTGGTGGCAACTGATCATATTGTTTAGTTCAACCCAATTCGTTAGCTTATCGTAAAGTTATTGTAAGAACAATAAATTTTCTCAATGAGCTTAACGCAGTTATACCTACTCCTATAGTTTTCTGGCTGATGTCGGTCACCTTTTTTTAAAAACAGCTGACATTTTGGAGCATCTAAAGTTTCCAGTCTTCTCACTATATATTCTTATTACAAAACTTAACATGTATTCCACTGTACTAGACGTTTTGTTATTTTTCATTTTTATCAAGGATGATTTTAATTCTATCATTGTAAATAAGGAATCTTATTCTGGGATATTTTTATTTGGGATGGCGAAGCTAATCATTCTTGAACTTTTGGTAAGAAACTCATTTGCAAAGAGCAACACGGTTTCGTGAAAAAAAGAGCAACCGTTATTAAACGCTTAAGAACAAGGTAATAAAGTTGACTGTGTATACACTGACTTTTCTAAAGCTTTTGACTAACTTAGCTACGGAATTATTTTATTCATACTTGAAGCTCTTACTTTTCCACCATTTTTCTTAGCTTGGCAAACTCACAGCAATCCTTACAGCTTATGATAAATAGACTTTCGGAATACTGTAGACGATGGAGCTTGGTAGTGAACCTGAACAAGTCGAAAGTGATGGTTATCAAGAAAGGTGGAGGAAGGTTAAGCTCAAGTGAACAATGGTTCTTTAACAATGAGAACATAGAAAGAGTGAAAGAATACAAATACTTAGGAGTATATTTTACCCAAAACTTAAGTATGGAAAAACACCTCAACGAAAAATCTCTTAAGGCTAAAACCGCGATTAACGTGGCATGGAAAGAATGTTTCAACAACAACAACATTGCGCATAGCAGTAAATATAAAATGTCGAAGCAGTATCCCAATCAATCCTGTTTTACGCAGCCCAAGTGTGGGAAGCAAAGAAATTTGAGACTGTGGAAAAACTCCTGAGATTTTATTTAAAACGAACATTCCGCCTTCCTTCATGCACCCCAAACTACATGATAATATTAGAAACAGGCTTATACCCACTCTGCATAAAAACGTTGAAGCTACAAGTCGATTACATTCTGAAAGTACTGAATATGCCCAACAATCGCTTACCAAAAAACGCAGCTTTACAAGCGATACAAAACAAAACAGGATGGGTTAAAGAGTGGGCTAGCAGAAGATACAGGAAATCGTCACTGTACCAGGTAATTAGGCGTCTGGATGAAAATTTAGAAATGTGTTCACAGAACAGGCATCCAGCTCGCTTCATCGCATGATCTATAAAAGGCTGAATTATAATCTTAATGAAAGAAACTACTTCCAGGACATAAATACTGTAGAGCAAATCTCCAACATGTTTCGGCTAAGAGGTGAACTGCTAAACATAAATTACGGTCCACATCGCGAAGATCTTCCACTGCTCTGTGATATTTGCAACATGGCTGAACGAGAGGATATTTTTCATTTTGTCGGAAGGTGTCCAGTCCTGAGAGAAACTAGAAGAAATGTACTTGGTAGAGACTTTTTATCAGAAAACGAAACTCTAGCGCTCTTAAATGAAGTAGATGTGTCTAAAATGTTTATATATATTGCAAAACAGCACTTACTTATAGAAGCAGAATTAGAGATGAAAATTTTTAGTTAACTCAACTGCAACTTTATTAATTACAATTTAATTTAATACAGTTAAAACTTTGTCAATCAGGCAGACGGCAAAACCATGCTTTAAAGATTGTTAATGAAATTGTACAAATAATTGCAATTAAATAAAAATCTAATCTAATCTAAATCTAATCTAATCTTAGCTTGTATCAAATCTTACCTTGAAAACAGATCCTACGAGATAAAATTTAGAAACTGTCATTCAGAACATCTTGTTGCTTAATCGGGTGTTCCTCAGAAAAGCCATTTTGGTCCTTTTCTGTTCATCCTGTTCACCTATTAACGAGCGACGTAACGTCATGTCTGCTCCCAAGTGAGGTCCTCATCACATTGAATAAAATAATATAATTATTGAAAACTCACTTCGATGAACGTGTGATGTAGAGAATTGACAGTCAAAATGTGGTGCCAAAACATCATCGAAAACTTATAAAATATTCATTCATAATCGAGTTTTTATTATAATATTTCATCAAAGCGCTCTGATGCACAGAGATTTCCTCTTTTATACCTTTCGCATTTATCACTTGCAAAAGTTTTGAAAAGTTTCAAAATTATCACAAAAAGCCAAAATTCTATAAAATACATAATTAAATTTGTTTAATGCTTTCACTCAATTTTTGTTAGCCCCAGCATAGAAAAAAGTTAAACCACTATTCCAACGACAAACTATAAGTCGGATTACCAGAGAATGTCTGCCTTCAAGCTGTCACTTGTTTCACGTGGAAGGTGGAAATATGTCAGTCAGTGCTTTGGGAGGGAAAAGGGGATACGAGAAGTTCTATTCTCGTATCCCCTTTTCCCTCCCAAAGCACTGACTGATATATTTTGAAATGTTGATTTTGCAGTTCCTTTTCATAACCGAATTAAATATTTGCCAGATGGAAAATATAAGATGCGAGTCTAATAGAATGTTTTTAAACATTTAGTGGACTCCTCAACTTGTCTATCTCCATGTCGTCCATCCGTGCCTCAAGGCTTTTCCTCTCTCTCTCTCGGTTTGGAAAACATTTTGTTTTCGTAGTTTCCAGCTATTTACTCAACATCAAAATTCCAAAAATCACTATATGAACGTAAATTTGATTAAATTCATTATGGAACAGTGACTGAGGAGGGAACAATCGTTGCACTTTGTGTGCCTTTTAGTTTCGGGCTACAGTGGAAATAATGGTTATGCGGACTTTGCAGGACTCGGGCTCTGTTAGAACTGTTATTGTTGTTTTTTGAGCACTCAATGTCGTCATCGACCTATAAGACATATATCTCTTATATAAACATAGCTGTGGACTGTGGAGTGAGGATCTCTTTTACCGCCATCTTAGCAATTTGAAGTTTTGTGTGGCACATTCATCATCAGGAACTATGCGATTTATCTCAGTCAAGAAAGTACGACAAAATGGATTCCGGAACGATGAAATAGATGAATATTCATGTGCATGTGAATGCAGCTTTGCTAGAGTGAGTTCCAGTTGAGTTAGAGTTGAAGTGTATAGAGATAGAGAAGCTGCAGGGAGGGTGATAAGGACACGGAAATATCTTGAGAACAAAAGGATGGCAGGAGAAGATGAAATGAATTTATGAATTCCGAATATTCAAAGATTTTCCATATTACAATCCTCTGTATTCAAAAATACTCGCACATAGAAAAACAACGAATGGGTTTGTGCATTGCTCAGGAAAGTGCATTTGAATAAGTTCAGTTTTTTCGAGTGTTACCTTTTTATTTTGTTTTAAGTCTTGAGGAACCTTTTTTCTGTGTATTTTTTTTAAAATATCATCCTGCACTTCCGGACAAAAGTTTTGTTTCATGATTAATGGCTTGGAATATCGTGCAATTGAAATGAGAGTGAATGTCTGAGAATAAGTTTTGACTACTTGGTTTTGTTTTTTTGCGGGTGAAAAGATTAAAGTTCCGTTTGATTTGTGTATAATGCGGATTGCAAACTTGGAAGGATTCCTCTTGACGCCACCTGTGGAATTTGGGTATAAATAATTTTTTCTTGTATTAAGAATTGAAATAAGCTTTATTAACAATCTTGATTTTAACTAAATTTAGGATATTAAATTTAGCCTTATTGATTTTGTGAAACGAAGTTGAAGCCTTGCGATAAATATTGATCTTTGTTTTTATTCACTGTGCTAGGAAAACGTGTTTATGGCTGTTTTGGATATCTAAATGATTTTAGATTTTAACAATATTAGAAGTTGAGGTAAAATTATTGCTGCATCTGAGTAGAAAACTTAAAACATTTCATCACATAACACTGGTCAATTATTAAATTAAAAAATAAAACACTTTTTGGAGCCCTATTTTCTTGTGTTTGTGGTTTTTAAGAAGAATAAAATGCTAATATGTTTTAAAAATGGTTTTGGGCAAGTAGCAGCCGCGACCAAAATTGACGTTGCCAAACTCCACAAGAAATAAAGTCACAAATATTTGTGCTTTGCAAATTCTTTTTCCATCTTATTGACTCTACCTTTGTATCCATTTTCATAAGAAAGCTTAATACAAGCTATATTTTACGACCAAAGAATTCCCAGAACAAAAATTGTCCTCATCAGAGAAAGTCTTTGTCTGAAATTAAGTTGTGTTAAGGTTAAGCCCTTAATAAATATTAAGCAAATAATAAAACTTTCAATATCCTCTTAGAAGATTTTAAATTCATCCGCATAGATTAAAATGTTGATTGATAGCTAACATAAAAAGTAGAGGTCCTAAATGACTACCCTAGGGAACTTCTGATTTGGCAGTGAAAATGTTGGATAAAGAACTTCTGAATTTAACTTGATAAGACCTATTTTGAAGATAACAAGAAATCTATGTGATAAATTGAGAAGGAAACCAAATTGCCTTAAGCTTAAATGTGATAATATCACGAGAAATATGGTCAAAAGCTTTCGATTAATCAGTGTGAATACAATCGAGCTCTTGGCTGAGTTCTAGGGTATTTGAACAATTATGCAAGTAGATTAGCAACTGTCGAACATTTTCGTATACAACCAAGTTGTTGATTACACATAATATTCTTGCAGTTGAAATATAAACTATCACAAACAGCTTGTTCAAAAATCTTGGGAATACAGGACAGTTAAGAGATTGATCTGTATTTACTAAAGACTGGTGTAATAAATGCCTTCTTCCATATGGTTGGGAATTTAAATGAGCATACATAGATATAGTGCAAATATGCGAAGAAGGGAAGATGTTACTATTGATTTACATTTTTCAAGACAATTTGAGGAATTCGATCAAGTGCCAAAAGAATAATCATCTTTGAGTAAGTCCAAGAAATGCAAAATTTTAAATAAAAACAAATAAAAATTGTTGTCATTGATGAAGGAGACCTACAGTTTTTTTTTTTGCTTTTCCAGCCGAATCCGAACGGCTAATTTGAGAAATCACTTTTAGTGACAAGAATCACTCTTGGAGGATTTATCAATTCTTCGCACAATGGCACAGGCAGGGATTGAACCCACGACCTCTGGCATGACAGTTCTAGGCATTAACAATCACGCCACGAGGTAAAAGTTTATCAAACTTAATTTCAACATTATTAAAGGAAGACTGGGGACAGTCTCGCAAGTATAGCAAGAAATTCTCAACTATTTTTACGGGAGTTACAATGAAAGATTGCTGAAACTTGTTAGCAAACGCGTTACAAATTTCTGAAAGCTTTTGGGGTCAGACTTAAGAGAACTTTCTTTATTCGCATATTAAAATGATTGGAGAGAAATTTAAACTCTTCAAACTTTCGAAAGTCAATTGAATATGAATAGTCCTGCGAATTACTATGTTTTAAGTAAATGACGACGGTGCAAGTCAATTAAAACGAGACTGGTATTTATCTGGATCGAATTATCAATATAAAGAGTTTTTAATACAGCTAACATAGTCTAATAATAGAAGCTCTTGTTGAGATGAAATTAATGATGATTTTGAGACGCGTCTTCTGGTGTGACCAAGTTAATCTATGTTTAAGTCATCTAAAAGAAGAATTTTCCTATCCAAACCAGCGATGTCCATGATATGATCAAGAGCAAGGGAGAATTCAAAAAAGCTGAAGCCGGGCTTTATGGAGGAATGAAGACGTTTTAAGCAAATTAATCTTCTGACATCAGGGATATTTGAATGCAAATAATTTATAATGCCAGGTTAAAAAAGAATGTTATAGAAGTTGTGCAAAAACTGGTTCTTATGAAACCAGGGAATTAATGACGCTTTATACATGCTACATCAGTAGACCTTTTCTAAATATTTTTGTATATGTAATACAGATTAAAAGCACGTAGTTAGTAAGATAGAAGTATAACTTAAAAATAAAGATTCGCAGCCTTTATAAATTATTTTAATGGGATCAACAAAGTCTATTTTTAGATTGAAAATTGTAGGTAGTCTCTAATCATTTCAAACTCATCGCAAGCTTAAAAAATGCTAATTAATTGTGCAACACTTTTTGGCATTAAGGTATGGGTGCATCCTCAATGACGTTTGCCTTTTAAAAAACAAGGAACAACAAACTAAGAAGTTCACTATAGATAAGTTCAGATAGGTATGTACGTAAAGGTAAATTCAAGTGAGGTCCATTATATCCGAACTTCCGTCATAAAAATATCGTTTTCATAAAAGGAGGACAAGGTATATCTAGTTATAATTTATATCTATCTAAGTATGCATATATATTTTTAAATAAGTCCAATTACGATAAAACATTTCAATTATCCTTGAGTTTCTAGAAACAAAATGACGACGAACGGCAACAACAATCCTGACGATGACGGCACAGAGTAGAGGCGCAGTGACAGTGGTGGCAGAAGCAGCGGCAATGTCGACAACGGCAACAACTATCTTGGGTTGAGGAGGTTTTCAACGTTAACGCTGTGAAGTCAAATAAATGTTAAAACAACACAGCTTCCACATTATACGAGTATAGATACATATATACTTTTTTTCTTCCTCGCTCGACAAAATGCAATTTAATTTTCGGAAAATGCTTTTTCCAACGAACAGGTTGTCATGTAGCGGAAACGGAAGAAGACGTTCGGTGCTTGTCTTTTTGTCTGCTGCCTTAGATGGAGAGATGGTAAAAGACACCAAATATATATTTAAAATAAAATAAAAACAGAATCCTTGTTCAACGCTTGAATCACTTTCAGTTAACAACCAAAAATCGTTTCAATTATTTCTTCAGCTTCTATAGGTTCATAAGTAGGTACGTATACTCTGAGGAAGAAACGGGTAAAAGTATGTAACTCTCTGTACGTATCCTGGGACATTATACACTACACGTTGAGAAGGGAACTTTATGCAACCGCCCTGGAGGCTCTAAATTTTTGCAATTGGTTTCCAAGAAATAGTGGTTGGGCAGGACGAAGGCGCGGTGGCGGTGGCGTAGATGGTGAATGGAGGGTTGCACTTACACCTACAGAAAATGGAGTTAAACAAACCAGACGACAAATTTAATCATCTTTCAAGTATGTACTGCGCTCAAGCTCAAGAATATGTACCTAACTACATTATTTTTCATCTACAGAACAAGATGTTCCTGAAGAATCATGTTGATGACATAGTTCCTTACTTAGGAAGGTACGGTATACATACCTACCTACTGCCTCGACTGTTGGGAATAGTGATGTTCCTAGGTAGGTAGAGATTGTTGGGATGTTGATGGTGATGGTGCTTATACTTTACAAGGGAAGGAGTGTATCTGCTCAATGAATTTCTTTGAAGCTTATTGGAATGTTTTGATAATTAAATTTTAAAAACCTTGAGTGCCTTTAATGTTTTGTATACAATTTAATTACACATAAGAACTCGTATAAGCTTGAGAAAAGAGAGAAAGTAGTGGATCTGCGTATTAAAATTTAGAAAATGGAGCCTGAATTCAATTGAATTTTATAACAGTAAGATTTATTTGGTGTGTGATGTTTTTAACTTATGTAAAAATCATATCGAGTTTGACTTTAAAAAATGTAACTTTACTCAGCTATTTAACTTATAACTCGAAATAAACTGGAATGCATTGTTTTTAATTTTTTGTGAAGATGTGTTATATTTATAATTTATAATTGTTATACATAGATATTATATTGCCCTTCTGGCAACTCCTAAAATACTTAAGTATATAATATGTAATAATATAAATATGTATGTATGGTATATCATAGTGAAAATGAATTAAAGAAAACATAACGAAATCTAACCTCGTCTTTGATCGACGTATAGAACATGGCGCAGTCAAAAGCAATTTAAAAGCGAAAAAAAAAAAAAAAAAATTGTGATTTCGTTTAAGTAATAAAAATCCTGTAATTATAAAAGAACTGGTACTTTATACTTAAAGCGTGGCACTGTGATAAACCGAAAAAAAATGGATTTTAAAAAACCTAATCCATTAGTGTTAAGCGGCAATTTAAAAGGAAATTGGGCAAAGTTTAAACAGTTATATCAAATTTATACAGTGGCCAGCAAAACAGACAAAGAAATTGAGGAAGTCCAGGTGGCTAGATTCTTAAGCTGTGCGGGTGAGGAAGCGATCCAACTGTACACCACTTTTGGTTTATCAGAAAATGACTCCAAGCTAATTAAAAATGTGATGGATGCTTTTGAAAGTTATTGCAATCCTCGTAGCAACGTGGTTTATGAAAGATACGTTTTTTATACAAGGGGCCAACGAGAAGGTGAACCGTTTGACCATTTTATGGCTGACATATCGAAATTGGTGGAAAGTTGTGAGTTTGGTACACAAAAAGAGTCCATGCTTAGAGATCGAGTTGTTATTGGTATAGCTGATCAAAACGTACAAGCTCAGCTTCTAAAAATCGACAATTTAGATTTGGCAAAAGCAATAGAGTTTTGCCGGGTTGCTGAATTGACAGCACGTCAAGTGAAGACAATGCAGAGTCATAGTAGTATCGATGACATACGTAAAAGAAAATTTACCGGTGGTCGCAATGAACAGTTTTCGGGGTCTAGAGATGTGGGTGCAGGTCGGAGAAAAGAACAGTTTTCGAGATTCGGAGAAGAGGGTACTGGTGGTGCAAGAGGTGTAGATAGCAGTGTTAAAAAGAACAGTAATTTAAATAAGAATTATAATGAAAATGTTAAATGTAAAAAATGTAACAAAAAACATAGATATGGTTACTGTCCAGCGTACAACAAAAAATGTTTGGCTTGTAATAAACGCGGTCATTTTCATTCCGTTTGCAATAAAAATGCTAATGTGCGTGAAATAATTGAGCAAGACGAAAGTGATTACTCAGATTATTATACTGAACATATTGATACAGTTAGAGAGATCAGTAGCACGGAATCGATTTGGGTGGAGACGTTAAAGGTTGGTAACAATTTCTTTAATTTTAAATTAGATAGTGGAGCAGATGTTAATGTGCTGCCGTTGAGTTTATTTAAAAAATTAAATATTAAATTGAAGTCGTCTAAGACCAATCTGGAAGCCTATGGTGGGTTCGCGCTCGAGACGGTAGGTGAAATTGTCATACCTACAACTTATAAGGAGAAATGTTTGAATACTAGATTTGTGGTTGCCAATGTAAATTCGAAACCTATTCTCGGTCTTAGGTCTTGTATTGAATTTAATTTGATAAATAGAGTTAATGCACTTGCAATGTCAGATAGTCAAAAAGATAATTTAATAAAGCGAAACGTAGATGTCTTTAGTGGGATAGGTCGGTTTCCTGATAAGTGTTCAATTGAGGTTAAGTCGGGTACCATTCCTTGCCATCGTCCTCCTAGACGGATTCCGATCAGCCTTAGAGATAGATTAAAAGAAACTATAAAAGGTATGGAAAGAAAGAAAATTATCACGAAGGTAGACTCTCCTACGGAATGGTGTCATAACGTGGTCGTTGTGGAGAAACCTAATGGAACTCTACGAATATGCTAAGATCCTAAAGAATTAAATAGAAATATAAAACATGAACATTTTCTCATTCCCAAAATTGAAGATTTTTGTTTTGTTATGAGAGACATGAAGCATTTTTCAGTCCTTGACTTAAAAGAAGGATTTTGGCAGCTAGAATTAGATGCAAAATCCAAAAATCTTACTGTTTTTAGTACTCCATTTGGTTGCTATCATTTAAATGTGTTGCCTTTCGGTGTAAATATAGCACCTGAAAAATTTCAAAAAATTAATGAAAAATATTTTGGATGTCTGCCAGGATGTTTTGTATATATCGACGATATTTTAGTGGGGGGTCGGACAGAAAAGGAACACGATGAAAATTTAGAAAGAGTTTTGCAGCGAGCTAGAGAAATAAATGTAAAATTTAACCCTCATAAGCTGCAGTATAAAGTAGAGCAGGTTAAGTATTTGGGACACGTTTACTCTAAGGATGGGTTATCACCTGACCCAGAAAGAATAAAGGCTATTCAAGGAATTAAAAATCCTGATTCTGAATGAAATTAAAGATAAGCTAGCAAGGGCTACCTCCTTGCATAGTTTTTCTCCTAATGAACCTATAGTTCTTCAAACTGATGCATCTAAAAATGGTCTAGGGTGTTGCTTATTTCAAAATAGAAAGCCAATATGTTTTGCATCAAAGAGTTTAACAACTACAGAAGTTAACTACGCACAGATAGAGAAAGAGTTTTTGGGCATAGTTTATGCGTGTGAAAAGTTTCACGCGTATATCTACGGAAGAAAAGTGACTGTACATACTGATCACAAGCCATTAGTGTCTATTATGACAACAGAGCTGAGTCAAATTCATTCCACAAGGCTTCAGAAAATGAAAATTAAGCTCCTGAAATATGATTTAGATGTTCAGTATGTACCGGGCAAGTTGCTTCACGTGGCAGACCTACTGTCGCGAAACTTTTTAGACGATAATACTATAAATATGGATAGTTCATTCAGAGATTGTGTACACTCTGTTAACTTGAGCGAGTCTAGAAAAGAACAATTTAAAATAGCTATTCAAAATGACAAAATTTCACAGTCTATTATACAACACTTTAAATATGGTTGGCCAAGATCAAAACATGCTTTATCACACGAATTACAATTTTATTGGAATATTAAAGACCACTTATATTTTGAAGATGGATTACTTTTCTATGATGATCGCATCTTTGTCCCACAAAGCTTAGTGCAAGAAATGCTTAGTATTTTGCATGAGTCACACATAGGTGTTAGCAAAACCAAAGCAAGGGCTAAACGAATTTTATATTGGCCTATGATGAATCGAGACATCGAAAATGTAGTTTTTAAATGTCGAATTTGTGAAAAGTTCAGAGCTAGCAATAGTCACCATAATTTAATTCCACATCCCATTCCCACTCATCCTTTTCAAAAAATTGGTTGTGATTTACTTGACTTTGGAGGTAGATCTTATTTGATATTAGTAGATTATTTGTCTAAATGGTTGGAAATTAAGCCTATTCCAAACAAAACAGAAGCAGGGCTATAATCGCACTTAAAAAGATTTTTAGTACCCATGGAATTCCGGAAGTGGTGGTTTCGGATAACCAACCGTTCAGTTCCTATGAATTGAAAAGTTTTGCTAAAAGTTGGAATTTTAATTTTAGTTTTTCAAGCCCTCGGTATGCACGATCAAATGGTTTAGCCGAAAAAGGAGTTCATATTGCAAAGCAGATACTTCGAAAAGCAAGTGAACAGGGCACTGACATTAACATTGCTCTGTTAGAATATAGGTCAACTCCTCTTTCAACTTTAGGTTATTCACCTTCGGAAATTTTAATGAGCAGAAATTTAAGGACCAAACTTCCCATAAGTATTGAAGCGTTACAGCCTAAGATAATTTCAAACATCTACCAAAAATCTTATGAGCATCAAATGAAATACACTCAAGCTCATAATATGGGAAGGAAAAGAAGTGAGGTAAACTTTAGTAAGGACGAAAATGTAGTCTTTAAAAATGGGAATTCTTGGGAACCAGCAAAAATAGTAGGCAAACATTTCTCACCGCGATCGTACATAATACAAAATGAAAACGGAAGGAAAATCCGGAGAAACACTGAACATATAAGAAGGTCCTTCCATCCTCCTTAAATTTATGATCGAACCTCTACTCCCACCATTGCTGCAGATCGATCAGATACGGTTTCAAATAAAAACATGAAAACTTTACAACAATCAACTAAACCACTTAAAGTTAAGGAAAGCGAGAAACCAAACAATGCAACTTCAACAAATCGATCGGGTTATGTAACGCGCTACGGTAGAGAAATAAGAAAGCCAAATATTTTCGGTTCAAGCTTATAAATTTTGAAGCCCTTTTCAAAAGGGGAGATGTTATATTTATAATTTATAATTGTTATACATAGATATTATATTGCCCTTCTGGCAACTCCTAAAATACTTAAGTATATAATATGTAATAATATAAATATGTATGTATGGTATATCATAGTGAAAATGAATTAAAGAAAACATAACGAAATCTAACCTCGTCTTTGATCGACGTATAGAACAGATGAAATGATTTTACGATTTTATGAACGGAATAGCCCGCCATGTTTTATTGATTTTCATTTAAAAACTTTAAAAGAGTATAATGAGACCAAGAACTGCAATACGACTTTGTGACTTATTCAAACTTTTTGTACTCTCAATTAATTTCTAATACTGGTTGTGATAGTAATCTTACAATGAACCAACATTTATTTTGGAGATTCTTTAAAAGTAAACGTACATTTGACAGATATCCAGCTAGTACGACCTATTAAAACTTTTCTAAGCCATATTCCAGAGTCAATTTAAAACATGTTAGCAGATTATTTTAAGACTGCCTTTGAAGATATTTCTTCTGCAAGCACCTTTTCTCTTAAGTCTCCTAACACACAAGAAAAAAGTCATTTTACATCAATCAATCAATCAATCATTTTACATCAATTTTTCGATGTCTGAGACCTCTATACGTGACAATATTTTAAAGCTAAATGAATGTTTCAGTTCTGGTCCTCTTGAAAGTATGTGTGTCTTATGTTTCCGATCCATTGTTTCTTCTAATCAACGACATTCTGAAATCTTCTAAGTTCCCAGATCTTTGGAATCATTCATAACTAACGCCAATTCATAATAAAGGCTTTACAAATGTAGTTGCGAATTATTGCGTCTTAGAGCGAAATTGTCTGCTGTTCCTTCATTGTTTAAATCAATGACAATATTTCGTGGCCATTCTATTAAAACTCCCTTAGTGCATTTTTTGTGTTTTGAGATATTTGCATTTAAAGTTTGAAATAAATATGCAAATTTATAGATTTTGGCAGTTTTCATTCTTCATGATTGAAAAATTGTGCATCGTAGAGCTTAGGAAGTTTTGAAAAAATATAAATTTTGTCATTTGAAAGAACTTGGTGTATTTATTTCATTTTTGCAGAAAATGCACTTACGGAGTTTTCAAAGAACGACGACGATTTGTTCTAATTGTTTTAGAATTGTGAATTCATTACAATTCTCTACATTTTGTTTTAACTCATTCGAAAATCACTCTCAAATCGATTGTATCTTTAAAGACATTAGCAAGGCATTTGAAAAATTAATAATTCTTCTTAATAAATAAAGTAAAATTAAACTAAACGTAGTATACCTCAGGGAAGTCACCTTTTTCCATTACACGTAAAAAAGGCTTTTAATTAATGAAGTAGACTATTTTAAATGAAATTCGTGGTGGTTTTCCAAATCCACAATTCCTTTCTTAATAGTGAGATGAAATATTTATATTATTTCATATAATTTCATAAAATCATTTCATATAAGATGTTCCGAACATCTTCAAAAGTTGTTAGATTCACCTGTTTTACAAAAATCTCAAAGAAACGCTTAACCAATTACGCTAAAACAGTTTACCACAGAACAAAAAACAAAACGTTTTGAAAGTAGGTTTTTCCCTTGTTGTCTGAACAATTCTATTAAATTATGTTGAAAATGGATATTTTTATAACTTTAGCAAATAGTTAAAATTAAAGTTAAATCAGCACTAAAAATTAACTCCAAAACGCGTTTTTCAAAACTACGAAAGTATCAAATTCAAGGTTTGCTAAAGACTAATGAGAATCTCCAGAAACTAGGTTAGGTTAGGTAATAAGGGGTGTGCACAGCATGAAGCTGTTGCGTACACGGGGGCCTGCTGGTCCATTGTGATCCCCTGTAAAAGTAAAAGTAAGCATCGATGCTCCTCAATTTTGCCGATTAGCGTAGACTGGCTCGTTAACGAACCAGACTGTGCTATTTATAAATTTCCTCATGTTTGCCATTGAGACCTGTGCTAGATCATCCAGTTCTCCAACAAACCTGTTTCCGAAATGACGGAGTCGGCTGGTTTGGAGGTTCGGACAGTCACAGAGCAGATGTTTAATGGTTTCTATTTCCTCCTCATCCTGACAGCTCGTACAAAAATCGGGTGCAAATGCCCCTTTCCTATTAGCCATTGTGCCAATGGCGCAATGACCTGTTAGTACACCTATCAAGATTTTAATATTCTTTTTACTCAGCGATAGAATGTACCGAGTTTCCTTTTCATTTATGTTAGGCCATAAACTTCTAGAGATTACGCAATCGTCCCTGGATTTCCAGGAGTTATTGATTTTCTCTTTTAGTTCTCTTTAGTCTATCTTCCTCTTGAGTACCCCAATCGGGACGAGTGGTCCCCTACCTGAAATCTCCAGAAACTAAGTAAGATAGTTCTAATAAATTTTTGCTGCACCAAGTCTGATATGAGCCAAGATCATCTTGGAGTAAGACAGAATAAGATGAATTTGAAATTTCATGTTATCAGCGTAAATATAGACAGTTGAATTATCAATGGCATTAATAACGCCGCGCTGTTGATAGTTAAGGCAAATAATAATGGTCCAAGGTGGCTCCCTTGAGGAACTCCTGGGTTTGTACAAATGGAATCAGAGATTGAGAACCTGAAAACATATCGACGGTTCTTAATGTACGATCTGAGCCATGAAATACAAAATTATGGGTAATCAAGGGCTTTAAGTTTAAATAAAATAATTTGGTGCATGATTTAACATAGGCATAACTAAAGTCTGTATAGCGATAACATCCATTTATAATTCCCTTTTGTTTAGAGTTTTGGACACAAATTCAGTATGATTGGTTTTAGTGGATTTGCCTTTTAAGAAGTAGAAAATGCTTTTAAAAAACCTAGCTATGGGCCTGCAGTTCATAACAACATTTTTTGTTCCTTTTAAAGAACAGGAAAAAACTTTGAAAAATTGAAATATGAAACAGTAGGTACTAAAAGAGGTGTACATAAGGAAGTAGAATACTTTTTTAATAATATTGCAGGCAAACCATCTGGACCAGGAGAGAAATGATTTTTAAGTAGACATAATTTTTTGTCAACAATATTATCACTTATTTCAATTTGGGTAAGAGAGGTGCATGAGGCACCTTTTAAGTAATTTAAAAAACTATAGTCAGGTTCTTCAAGACCATTACCGTACGATTGACTCAAGAATGAGTCAAAGAGGTTTGTAATAATTTGATCGTCGGTAGATGTCGTGTAGTATTCTAAATTGGAAGAAACGTCTGAGATCTATAAGCAGGCTATTGTGCATTTTGTCTAGGTATGTATTCTTGATATAGGAATTCACAAAGAGATGAAAATATGCATTAAGCTTGCTGATAGTTTTGAGGTGTTAACACTGGGCCTGGTTTGAAAATATACAATATACATATGTTTTCCATAATGAATTTCTGACATTTTGAAGGGTTCGTAGATCTTTATTATACCACGGAGGGAAGGAAGAAACATTATTACTTGGGATACAATGGCGGATCCAGGGGGTCGTAGGGGTCATATAATAATAATAATAATTTTGTTGTATTTTTGTAGGAATTCCCTTCAATTCAAACCTAATCGTATTGAGTTAATGGATATGACCCCCATTATATATTGATTTATTTATTTTTTTATATGAAAACGAAATTTGTATTTTTCTTCCTGAAACTTTGTTGCCAAAAGTACCACTTTTAACTGAGGACTGGACCAAGTACATAATATGAATCCAAAATTCAGCCCTATTCCAAAAACAAATTCATTAAATTTTGACCAATGGACGATACAGGGGGGGTCATATGAGCTTATACATACATTTAAGTTGTATAAGTAAAGATTTCATCTAAAGATTTGTTAGTAATTTGAAGACATTGACCAAAAAGTGTTTTGATGTCAAAAACAACTAAAATTTTTGTAATTTTAGTCATGCTTTTAATTATTTTCATGAAATTTGTTTCTAAGAAAAAGAGCAAATATTCAGGTTTTTAAGAAGAAACCTTGAATAAGAGATCGTCAATTTTATATTAAGTTGCCTTTAAATTCCTGAAACTAGACTTCGATTCCATCTTATTTTTTTGATGCACATAAATAGTCAACATTGAAGTAATTTTTTTTGCAACATAAGGAACTACATATATATATATATGTATATATATATGGCAAGTATTGCAACATGACATTACAATGTTAGAAAAGTTGAAAAAAGTGGGTCCCCCGATTCCGTCCGTCTGTCTGTCCTGGCCCCTACAGCCTAAACCATTGAGCCGATTGAAATTAAGGTTTTCAGCCGATTACCTTAAGGCGTTTTTTTTTCATTTTCTTAATACGAAAAATAACAGAAGTCCTCATACAAATTTTTGGTTTAAAATCGAAAATTCGAATTTTTTCAAAAATGAACCGATAGATTTTTTTTTTCTCTATTTTTTTCCTTATTTGGGCTTCTTTCTACAAGAAAAACATATTTTGGTATTGCTCTAGAAGGATACCCTTCATAAAACCGTTATTTTTTTTTTAAATAATCGACCGATTTCAATAACCTTCTCTTTCAGTGCAAGGTCTTGTCGATGATCAAATTTTCAAATTAATGATGATTTTTGATGATCAAAACTGTCATTTTTTTTTTTTTTTTGATTTTTTAAAAACTATAATTTTTTTATAAAGCTTGATATCTCAAAAAGGGGTGAACATTTTTTAACGAAATAACTGCATACCAAAAATATTTTAAAGACAAAATTTAAAAATGGTGTATATAAAAATTATTTATAAAAAACCCGCTCCAATGATTTTCCAAACAAAAAATTTAGTTAATCTAGGTTTTTTGAGAAATATAATGGCATTCAAATTTTTGAGAAAAACTTATTTTGCAGGTACATAGGAAATATTTTAAAACAGACTTTTTTGAAGAAATTAACAAGTTCTAGCGACCTAGTCGTGCATTAATTTCTTTCAAAATTGATTTTCTGTTAAATAGCACTTTTAAGATCTTAAAAAATTAAAGAAATCTACTTTTTGAAGTGAATTTGCTTTAGATCTTCTAGAACTGAGAACAGCAAAAGTGACACCTTTGTTAAGCTAATGGATAATTGAAACACAGAATGCACGTTTCATATCTATTAATATAAAAACTTTGAATCTCTTGAGAACTGAAGTGAAGAGGTTCTGGGCTGTCACACAAAAGTTTCTTCCCAAGTTGTTTGTTTTTATTTTATATGTAGAGAAATTATGTACTTAAATACACCTATTTCCTTTAATTCAAGAACCAAACATTTTTCTCTCTACATTTTTTAAGTTTTGTTGACTCCTTTAACATCAAAGTACGAGTATTTTCTAGCATCAGCTCCAATCTACGAGTAAGCAGACTGATAGTAATAGTCAGTGGCGTCTTTAGGCATGGGCCCGGTGGGCCAGGGCCCCGCAATTTTTTGGCAACATAAAATGAATGAATCTATACAAGAATTATATCGAAAACGAAATAAGGTTAGTAGACAGTAACAGAAAAACAAGTTTCATTTTACTCTCCGTTCCGTTGAAATTCTCCTCCTCAACATATTAAACTTCTGGCAACATGAATCTTTAATCATACACCTGCACACGTTGTCAACATTATTTTAACAACTCTGCTTTCGTTCTAATCTACAGTTGTGCACACATGTTGACTTTTCAACTCACACCATAAACAAACACAAAGTCCCATGATAATTCATTTATCGCAGATCATTTTAAAAAATGTGAGAACTCAGGAAAGGGATGCACTTTCTATTTATCAGCAAATATTTGCAACGAATTCATTGATGCATATAATGGGAAAACAAGTCGTAATGAAAATTTTAGGTGAAATTAGATCGGCAAAATATATTTCCTTAAGTGTTGACCATTGAAAGGTTCTTAAAATGTATACCTATTCAAGAGCATAAATCTAAATATTTGGCAGACACAATCTTCACATTTCTGGAAAATCATGATATTTCAATAGAGGATGTAGAGGACAAAGCTATGATAATGCGTCTAATATAAAGGGAAAATATTCTGGTTTGCAAACAAGATTAAAGGAGAAGTGCAAATTTGCTACTTTTGTACCTTGTGCAGCACATTCTCTTAATTTAGTAGGCCTTCATGTGGCTGGTTGTGTGCATGAGGCAACAAATTTCTTTCAAGTGGTTCAAACAATATACAACTTTTTTTCTGCTTCTACCCATCGCTGGAATAAATTGAGTGTATGTTTAGGTTCATATAGAGTTCTTAAAAGCCTTTCTGAAAAAAGATGGTCTGCATGAGCTGATGCAGTTACACGCTCCATCATGGTTATACTCGTAAGCAAAGTACTGAAGCCTTGACATCTATCTCTAGAGATCCAGAGCAAGCTACAGACACAATAACGATTGATGTTGCTTCCAATTTGCTTTGTTCTTTCATAAATAATATAAGGGAGAATTTTGATAAATTTGAAGCGTGTGCCAGAATCCGGATGCTAATATTATAAAGACTTATTGCAACGAAAAATAGTACGAAGTTCGCGTGCCACATATTTTGATGGTCCTGCACCATCCGCCCATCTAATTGGGAAAGAAAAGTTTAAAATATCATTAATATCATCACCATTACTTTGCAATTAAAAATACGATCCAATTGCTATCAAGAAATTAATGCATTGTTTGGCAATATTTGACTTCAGTGGAGTTGCAAAATTCTTGCGAACAATTTTCAAAAAGCCAGAGAGATGTTAATGCAGAAGAACTTGAGGTAGAATGCTTGCACCTCGTACAGTATTTAAAAGAATTCAATAAAGATGTAAATGAAGATCTTATTACAATACCAAAATTGTACAGTCTAAGTGGATGAAATTGGGAACACATTTCCAAATGTAGAAACTGCCTGTAGAATTTTGTTATCTTTGATAGTTTCAAACTGCAGTGGAGAGCGTTCATTTTCGAAATTACACCAGATAAAAAATGAACTTCGAATGCTACAAGATAGACTAAACAGCTCGTCAATTTTATCAATTGAAAATGAATTACTGCAGGAAATTAAATTGGATGACTTAATTCATGATTTTGCAACTGACAAAGTCAGAAAAGTATGCCTTCAATAATATTTTAATGTACCTATACTTAAACTTACATATACATTTATCTAAAAAAAAAACAAATCAAAACAAATATAAAGAAATAAACTTACATAAAATTAAAAAAAATATAAAAAAAAATTAGAAATCAACCAGAAAAACAATAAAAATTATCAAAAATCAACTATAAAGAAAAATGTTCAACTGAAGGTTAATTAAAAAAATTATAATAATATAAAAAAAATATCTGTTTTATGTTTTTTTTAGTTCTTTTTAAAAAGTAAAAATATATATAAAAAAAACACAAATTAATTTTAAAATGATTTTTTTTTCACCTCAAGAATTAAAAAAAAAATATATTATACCTACTTTTTTTGGCCCCCAAATCCTATTGGGCCCAGGGCCCCCAAAAGCCTGAAGACGCCCCTGGCAATAGTAATTGAGTCCGATCAAACTCCGTCAAAAAAAAAAACCAGAAAATTCTTGATATCAGATTCTTTCTGGGTTTTTGAATTTTTGTAGCGGTTTTCGCATTAATATAAATGGCAACAAAAAAGAATATACTTATTCTTTTTGGAAAAAAATCTAAGTTTCAAAACAATTGTTTACATTGCAACAAAAAACCTCTAAAATATTGTGTTTTGCTCTTAAATATGGAGTATTTAGAAAACTGTTAGAATCTAGGAATGTTGTTATATGTAGGGAGTCGTCCAAATTAAAAAGTTAGACCAAACCTTACTTACTTTCTAAAACGAGAAAATTAAAGACATTAGAAGAGAAAATTAAGTCGACTTTTCTACCTACGTTGTTGGTAATGCTACTTACTTGAAATATACCTAAGTCAGATAATTTGTCAATTATTCCTTTTTTCAGATTAGGAATCAGTAGGTACTAGTGACATTTCATCATCCGATGGGCTCCATTTAGTTGTGGAAGGTTAAAGTCACCGACAAAATTACATCGTGGAAAGTAAAGCGTGTCAATTTCATCAACAGCAAGTTGGGTAGGCTGAGAGGGACGAATATAGTAACAGACAAAGTATACTGTGACGAAAAGCGATACTACAAACAAACAGATCTATTCGTCAGCATCTCCTTGTCAGCGTCTACTCGTCACCACCTACTTGTCAGCCTGACTGATGCTTAGTGTACACGATTGCCAGGTCTGACAATCATTGTCAGATCTGCAAACGTCTGACAATGTGTGAAAATGAGCTGACAATGAGCTGAAAATTTTAATTTGTGTGTACACGGTTTGCAGATATCTACAAACATCTGCAAATCTGTTGCCAAATATTTGTCTGTCAATGTCGACAAACTAATTTGGCCAAATAGCTAGCAATAGCTTTGCAAACATTTGTAGATTTTCTGCCAACCGTGTACACACCAAATCAAATTTTGGGTGTGCAAATTTATTTTCAGCTCATTGTCACACATCGCATCAGTCAGAAAATTTGTCTGCCAATGAATAAATTTACAAATGTTCCTCAAACGGCATCTGCAAATTTATTCATTGTCAGACGTTTGCAGAAACGTTAGAAAATGAAAAAAATTTGGTGATCTCCCAATGAATTTTGTGTACACACGATTGCCACATCTGCAAATTAATTTGTCTTCAAAATGATTGATGAACAAATTTTTCTGCTAATCAATTTGGTGTGTAGACGGTTGTCAGCTTGCGTGTACACGATTGCCAGATATCTACAAATTAATTGGCAGATATTTGTCTGCAAATTAGGAGCCAAACCATTTGTCTGCAAATTAATTTGGTGTGTACACGATTGTCAGCCATTCGAGACAAATTTTTCAATGACAGATCTGGCAATATTTGCAGATCTGGCAATCGTGTACACTTAGCTTGATAGTGAGAGAGAAACGTCATTCTGATTTTGGATAGCAGGCAGCGTGGTTCGCTTTAGGTTAAGTAAATTTTTGTAATACATAAAGAATTAATAAAGTTTTTGGTTAATTTGCAACAATATACCAGTTTTTAACAATAATTTAACACAAATAAATTCAAAAGAAGAAACACCAACAAAAGACCTCACTAAACTCATACAATCTCAGTAATTCTTCGAAGAATTTATGTGGCTTCACCATAATAAGGCCCGAACTTGATAAAATAAACAAATTAATGGGTATACAACCCAGTTAACAATTTATTGTATTAATCTTCAGTAATTCTTCTATATATTTGCTAAATAAGCATAAATATCAGTTTTATAGATTGAACAAAAATACGATAATTATCATAGCACTAATCTATTGCGAATAGTCAATCAACATTAATCTGAGTGTAATTTTGTTTTCGTCCCTCAACGAATTTCTTTTATTCCTGTTTGTAATTAATTTCTATAGAAATAATCAAAAAGAAAAGAAATTACAGCTATTTGCATATAAACCACTTTGATACATATACATTTCGTTTTTGTCGTTTCTTATTTGGATATTCACAATTGATTTTATAGCACCCTCTTTTCCTTGTAACTATGTGTGTATATATTTATACATAAGCATAAGTGTCATTTATAGACCCCTACAACCATCACATCGCAATATCCAAGATAATAACAATATAATTGGCGTCTATTCATACATTTGCGTAGATTCCACAAATTCCGGAAGGATTATTGTGAATGGAAACAAATGCTCCCAGTCCCAAGGAATACGTATTCAAATACAAATACAGTGGAATTGTTTGAATATTTTTAATGCACGTTTCAATATCTTATATTTTTACCCAGTTGCGCATCCCAAGGCTTTGGGAGTTCTGGCCTACTCTCCAGCGTAAGCAAGATTTGCGACGAGGGCGGTTTCTATCAAATATACAAAGGACTATCCGCTCATGCGAGCTAGGTGGGGTCCAACACCCCGGAGTCCACCCAGCTTAATTTTATTCACGATATCTGCTTTTAGGAAGATTGCTGCGTTCGTGACTGCAGTCTCTTCGGAATCGTTCTTCCTCACATAAGGGGTCCACAAGTCTTCGTGAGTACAGGCAGGACCTCTAGAGCAGCAGCTTAAAAGTTAGGGTTTTGGATATTTCTTCTTTAATTTATTTGAAGGATTGACCTACATAAATTAATTTTTTTTACAATTTCACACTCAAGGCGTAAACACATCCCCTTTATATTTGAACACAGTGCGAAGGTTGGGAAAATAGGGAAGGATTTAAGGGGAGATACCGGTGCACATTGGTCTTAAAGTTCTGAATATTAAAATGGGAAGAAAAACAGAGTTAGCCAAAGCACTCCACATTCTCGATGTGCTGTTGAAAGAAGAATCTCTACACTTGACAGTAAGTCCGAAATTGAGCTCAAACTGATGAGTATTTCTGGGAGTGCGAGTATTAGAGTTGAGTTGTTTAAGTGGTTAAATGCAACTGGCTAATTCGACAGAACACTGTTTATAAAAATATTGGTAAAACAACGAAAGGATTGAAACATTGCCGCCGTGTTAAAACGATGTAAATGCTTCGTTTATAGTTATATCGCCTATCATTTTTGAAACCCTTTTTTGGATTCTATCCAAGAAATTTAAACTTGTTTAAATCTCTTGCATAGAATCAGCTCCCTCGATGTAAATGAAGAAATGGTGTACAGCTTAACGATGGTCAGAGTCACGCACGCCACGTTGAAGAGGAGGCAGGCCATACCATCCTCTTTTTGGAGTAGATGTGGATTGGTCTACGGGGCAGATGATACTTTTTCACCATTATTTTGGCATTTCACCATGCGCTCATACGATTTCATGAATTGCTCGATTTAAAACTGACCCGCCGTGTTGAGACAGCTCAGCGTATAAGCCATCTGCTCCCGGGAATTTGCTTTGTTTGAGCTTTTTTACGCTCAACCTTTTCTATGCTTGGTGGCGGTAGTAAAGGGTGTCCCAAAATTAACGCAAGATTTGAATTAAATAGAAAACGCCGTTTTTAGTCTTTTGATAGTTATATTTTTATTGACTCGTAAAGTACATAGGATAGGGTTATGTATGGAATAACACATCGGACAAATGGCCTCCACGGCTTTGCATGCACATGCGCACTCTTTTGTTGAAATTTTCCATGACCATTCTGCATAAATGGGCTGAATTTCGTTGATGCAGCGTTGAATCTCCTCCTTTAATGCACGGGTGGTTGTGGGCTTGTTGACATAGACTTGTGATTTCAAATAACCCCATAAAAAGAAGTCTAATGGTGTTAAATCACACGATCTAGGAGGCCAATTTTGATCACCGAAACGAGAGAGTACACGACCTGGAAATGTCTCATGCAGTAATTGAATTGTTTCACGGGCTGTATGACATGTGGCACCGTCTTGTTGAAACCACATAGTGGACACATCAATATCATCCAATTTTGGCAGAAAGAACTGTGTAATCATGTCGCGATATCGAGCACCAGTAACAGTCACTGCTTGACCAGCATCATTTTCAAAAAAATATGGCCCAATTATGCCTCCAGCCCAAAATCCCCACCATACAGTCACGCGTTGTGGATGCATTTGTTTTTCGACAATCACATGTGGGTTCTCCGAACCCCAAATGCGGCAATTTTGGCGATTGACAAAGCCATCAAGATGAAAATGTGCTTCATCGCTTAGGATGATTTTGCTCGAAAAATCAGGGTCCAACAGCCGCCAAGCTTTCACTATTTTTGAAATATTCTTTAATAATGAAGACACGTTATTCTCTCGTGTAACGCTCCATTTTTAATAACCCTATACTGTTAGCTGTCAAATTGCTTTTTTTCAGGGTTGCCAACACTTCACTGCACAAATGGCGGCAAATTCAAATCTTGCGTTAATTTTGGGACACCCTTTATATGGGCTTCTCCTTGAAATTATGGATCATTCACTTCTTCAGTGAGTTGACCTATTAGCAATTCATTAAAGAACGCTACTAATCGCTCCAGTATGGCTGCAGGATCAATAATCAAATTTCAGTCTCCGTCCTTGGTATATACATATATGCAGTCTGGTGTATACTGCGTCATGTTTCGGAAGGTTTGGTAGAACTTGGGCCCCTGGCGAAGACCTCGCTCTCGGCTTATTTGAGTTCAAAGATCAAGTTCTTCTCCCAAGCTTAATTTTTTCTGGCTATGAAGCCTTTTTCTAAGTTTTTTTTTTATTCCTTTTCTATGATATTGTTTCATTGCTCTGTTCTGTTCAACCGCTAGCTTGCATTCATCTTCTAACCAATCGATCCGATCTCTGCGGCTGCTGCCTAAAATGGAGTTGGAAGTTCTAATGACAGTACTTTTAAAGCGTGTCCACTTCTCAACTATTCCCAGATACAGGCCACAGGACGTACTTTCTCTCCATCGAGCTCATCGAGGACAAGTCCTTTGTACCTTCATTAGGGTCGAGTAGTGACGTTGATTTATCAATTTGGTTGCGAGTGACTCCATCAAGTGATATGCCCAGGTGGCTTTGTAGATATCTTTACGCTGGAACCGTGTATTCCCAACGACCAAGTTATTCGATGCTGCCAATTCTAAAGTTCGTAGCCCATTATGAGTAGTGTTATCATGCAGACTATTGGTATAGGCGAAGAGTCTGAATATCGGAAAAATCGAAAATTTCAATAAAGAATCAATCAATCACAATTTTGAAATACAGCGTTCTGACATGCATTATTCTAAATTAAGCATTTGACCCCAACTCATTCATTTCTCAAGTGAGTAAAGAAAACTGTTGCTTAAAAATAGGCTCATTAGAATACTTATTTCATATTTTACCATATTACTTATTTATATTTACCATAATTCTTTGAAGTAAGTAAGTCTAAATAAAATACACATAGCAATGAATGTTTGATTAAAATTTAATATTAATTTGGACTTTGCCATGAAATAAAAAAGACAAATATTATTCGGCAGAACTTTTCGTTCATTTCAGGTTGATTTTCAGCCATAACCTGATTCTAAAGTAAATGGCAAGTATTCAAGTAGTATTATTTAGTTTGAAATGATATATGCGTTTGACAGATGTCAAATGCCAGTGTTACCAACTTAAAACCACGAAAGCAAGTTTCTTTACATGCTTGGAATACTTGAATAATAATAAAATACAAATTTCAAAACTATCGAATGGAATTTTGATATCATTTTCTTGGAAATAACTTTATATGATCTGACCTACAATAAATTCCTTCTAAATTTCTCATAAATAAAAATTGTTCTGAAATAATTTGTGTTTCATTAGAAATTCAAATCGTATTTAGGTATTAATTAAAATTTATATTTAAATTGATATTTTGATTTTCATTTTAATCAAAATAAAAATAAATCGTGTATGAGTTGTAAGTTAGCTAGAAAAACTTCGATAAATTTTAATTTAAGAATATACTAAATATTTTAACAATAAAAATTGCTTCAAATTGGAATTATATACTTTGCATACATTTTATGGTCAAAAATGTCTCTTTTTTGCTTCGAGTCAGCTTAATTCTTGAGCATAACATGAAATTATATATTCATTTTATTTCTACACGTCTACTAAAAACTAAAGTTTAGATTTTATTTTATTGGCAGTTACTATTTTGGCTTTTTTCGGTTCTCATTTAAGAATACAAATATTTTCGAAATAATCTATCGAACTAATTCAAGAAGTGACAACCCTGACCTTTTGCCTCTCATAAATCTAAGCTGGTGGTCAGTTTAATGACCATTTTCAATATCTGATACTCCGACATTATTAATACGCAAAATTGAACACTGTATTCATGTAAAATTGAACACTCTTACCTGTGGAGATACGAGTAGTATAGTGTTTTGATGACGAGAGATAAAATCTTTTTTAAGCATATAATTGAGTTAAAATACCCAACAATCTAAAGTTATTTCGTCAGACACAAGGATTTTCAAAAATTAACATCCTCTTGACAATAAATCATAGAAAGTGTTCGCAGATTATCATGAAGACCTTTTAATTTAAAATTAACCAATAGAAAGAATACTTGAGTTTAAAAGGCAATTTGCATGCTCTTCAATTATTATTTTTGCATTCAACAATTATTAATTTTTACATTTCGTTGAAAATCCTATGTACTCGTGTGTATGTAACTGAAAAGAGTAAATCAACTTAAAACATTTTTTTTTTTGAAAATACACAATTTCAATAAATTATAGTTCGCTTAAGAGAAAAATATTGTGCTCCACTGTTTTCCTCTCACCTCTCACACTTTTACTGTGTTGTATCTTATGTAAGTTCTTAACTTCGTATCTCAGCCTCCGTCAAGTTCTCACTTCCTCTAAGATGAAAAAAAAGTCATGTTTCCTCGCACCAAAAGAAAAAGAAAAACCTTTTTTATTTATTCTTCTGTTTTCCATTGCGGAAAAATTGTGTGGCGTCTAACAGGCGGGCATCAATGGTGGCCACTGATTCCTGCTCCTTCAACGGAATGTGGTCTAGAGAAGATGGAATCGACCGACGACATCTTTAGGGGGGTGATTCGAGGACAAACTCAGCGATGATGATAGTTTTTTGTGTTGTATTTGTTTTTGTTTTTGTTTTTAGTAAGGCATTTAAGGACAAAGGCTTGGAATGTAGGTACTGCTTCTGCCTGATATATTCCTTATTCCTTCCTTATTCCCAAACCACACACCAACTAGCATTAATGGAAAGTCTTATATAGAAATTCTTATCCCGTTGTGTTTGGTGTGTTGTTCTTCTTTTCTTGTTGTCATCTTGTTCAATCTGTGTCCTTGGAATGCTTTTGAGTCAGCTTTTTGGTGTACTTATATCTATATCTATAGAGAGGATAACCCGAACCGGATCTGGACTATGAAGAAAGAATTCCATGTTCATGTCCTGTCCGTGTTGGGTGTATGTGCAATGTGCATCTGTAGATAGTTATATACATAACATATATATGTAGAATGACATCAGTGGATTGCATTCAATATTTAAAAGTCACTTTTTTCGTGCACCGGGGTCGTCTTTGGTCATGGTGATGGCGATGCTGATGGCTATGGCTATGAGGACGACGACGCACAAGGAAGAGAAGTCACAGCCAGATTATGCTTCCTTGTAGCTGTCATCATTGTCGTCATCTGCAATGACACTCCTTCGTCCTGCCTTGCTTTCGCGACACAGGTCACACAGGGTGATTATCGTTGGCATTTTTATTGAAGTAAACAGTGGCGTCGATTAGCAACAGAATTTCTAGTGAAACAGGATACTTTTGCGGAAATTTATTTCTCCAAGGTTATAAAATTGATTTATATTGACTTGAGTTATTATACACACGAAGGTACCTACTTTGGTTGTCTTTTCTTTACCATCAAGTTAAAGCTAGCTAAATATGGGGTTTATGGTTGTCTACAGAAAGATTAAATTAAATGAGCCGTCAAAGGACCCCAAATGTCCTTTGAAACAGAACAACTCAAAGAAAAAATCATACCTAACGAAAAAGCAATAGAATTTATGTTAGACACTGTAGTACAGTGGGTACCTCGTATTTATTTGAAACACTTTGTGCCAGTTGAATTCAGATTTATGGGTTTTAATAGAAATTCTCTATAATGTCCTTGGGTTTTGTAAACGAGTGTATATAGGATATCAAAAACTTTGGTGTCTGGTGAAAGGACTTTGGATTTATTGTAACTATTTAATTTAATGGATCATTTCAGTTTCGAGTATAAACAAAACAGAACCGAAGAAATAGAAAGCGAAGAATGTATTCTGATTTAGAAGAGGTCTTTTTTTTAACTGCTTGGTAGGCTTTGACGGCAGTCAAAGCCTGAAGTAATATAAAGCGGTGTTAAAATTTAATAGAATAATAAAATAAATTTAAGGGAATTTTAAGGTTCTATCAGTAAATGTTGAATCAAATAAAAGAATTAAGCTCGCAGGCAGAGTAGGTAACCACTTATATTTCAAATGATTTAATTGAAAATCTTTTAAGCAATATTGTTTTAAGGACAGCAAACGTAAAAAACAGGAACCATTTCGTACAAATAAGTATCGAAAAGTAATCCATACCTATTTCCTATGCAATATGTTATTAAATAAAATTTGGTATCGCAGAATATTTTTAAGGCACATGCCTTATGACCATTCTGGCTTTTTGGTTTCAAGTTTTCAGATTTACAAAATAAAAAAAAAAAAAAAAAAAACAAATAAAGGGGTTGGTGGAGGTGTGTACTTTGAACGACTAAAATTAAGTCTCTCATTCCGCCTTCTCAATCATTGCAGCGTGTTCCAGGCGGAAATTTTGGCGATAAGAGAAGTCTTGTCTTGGCTTAAAGAAAACGTGATATCAACACCTCATGTCTCTGGATTTTTTCTGTACAAACTCTTTAACAGTCCATAACAGTTTAATATTCACCTTTGCTGGGGGCCGTTTTAAAATTCGGTTTATTTCCATCCTTAGGTCAAATAGTTGAGGGTTCAACTCTGGCTTTGAATATGGTGAAAATTATCTCAATGCTGTTTGTATCGGAAAAATAATTTTTTTTCTCGAGGTTGAAAATCCTCCAAGTATAATTTTTGTCATGAAAAGTGCTTTCTTAAATTAGCCGTTCGGATTCGGCTTAAAATTGTAGGGATGGGACAAAATTATTTGCACACAGGAATCGTTGAGAGTTGTGAGTCACTAAGTCCTAGTATTTTAAGGGCAGTCTATAGAGGGAGCATTCTTGCTGAATGGAGCTAGATGCAGTTTGGGGTGTTGTACGGGAATCGGGAAATTCTCTTGGGAAAGTATCTAGGTAGCTTTTCCACTTCTTTTCTAGATCTCATTACTGCTTTCGAAGACTGTTTTCTTTTTTGCAAAGGACTGCAGTTTCTCGCGCATTTGGATTTCTTCAATTTCTTCTTGTAGATGTTTTCTGAAAGATATTTGTGGGATCATTTCTCATTTCTAGCATACCTCCCAGTACCGTTTCGAAAAATCATAATCCTTAACTTTGCAGTGTTCAGTCGTTCAGTGTTCCACATGCTACAATTTCTTTGCAGTTTTGTTTATCATAAGTTACATCACATTCCGATTTTCTGCTAAAATGACAATATCATCAGCGTATAGTAGAATATTTATTTTCGTGCCAGCAAAATTTAATCCACCCGGTAGGAATCCTACCAGGTCACCAAGAAAAAATGAGAATAGCAGCTGACTAAGTAAGCAACCTTGCTTAATTCCAATTCCCGTAGGAAATCGTTTGTATACGATGTTTCCATCCCAGATAACGGTCATGCTTTTATCATAAAACGCCTTAAGTAATCTTAACAGTTTCGTTGATACCCTTAGGTTACTACGTTTATGTTTAAGGGCTTTTCTGTCACTGGAGTCAACTCTAAAACCGACGAAAAAGGCGTACGGCTTTTTTCCAATGTCTAGGTATAAGAGTGCGATGCTTGCGAAAGCAAAGATGTTTTCAACCGTAGAGTATCCCTTCCAAAAATCAGCTTGATATTTGCTAAGCAGATGTTTTTCATGTAACCAATGAGTGAATCTTTCAAGCAAAACACATGTGAAGGTTTTTGTGACTGTGATAAAGACTGTTAAGAAAGGACATGCCTCAGTTGTTTGGGGTCAACTTTCTTGAGGATTGGATGTAATGTTTCTTCTGCAACTTGCATGTACTTTCGCCAGTTTTGAAGATGAAATTAAAGCTTTTTGTCCTTTCGTTTTTGAAGTTTTCCGTCACATTTTTGAAGAGGGAATACGATCTTCCCCTGAGGCTTTGTTTACATTGCAGCGGTTAATTATTCTTGATATATGCACTTGTGTTATCTGCTTGTTTCCAATTTTCGATTGATGATGTATTCAGCAGATTTTCGAAGTATTCAGGTAGAATGTGTGCTTCAGCTGTTATGCCTCGCCCGCCATAACCTTTTGGTCATTGACAGTTTTTTTAAATTTTCCAAAACGATCTACTGCCCTTTTACTCCTTTATTCCTGAGCATTGAAACAAGTTTAATCAAATACTCTTTTTGTGTCTGCCACTTTATCTACACTAATATTATAAAGAGGAAAGATTTGTATTTTTGTATGTAACGAATAAATTCAAAAAGTACTGGACCGATTTTAATAATTCTTTTTTCATTAGAAAGCTACATTATCACTGAGTAACATAGGCTATATTTAGTACTAGATTACTATAGAAATCTTTAGAAATTCCTATTAAAACCAACCGAAGGCGTAAAAAAAAGCCATAAAATGTCTTTCATCGCATACGCTGCGAAGAGTATTAATGATAGGACAAAAAAATGTTTTCTAATTTAGTGATTCATGGTCTTTTTAATTAGCATGCTTATAACTTAAATATATGTACCTATTTATATCTACCCGTGCGAAGCCGGGACGGGCCGCTAGTCTTCTATATTAAAATATACTACAAATAAATTTCTGAGCTGGTTCCACTTCGCTCATTAGATCTATATGTCCAGCCCACCGCAGTCTACCGAGCTTAATTTTTGTCACAATATCAAAGATAGATTGCATACAGTTTATGACTGTCCTTCCTCACATAAGGGGCAAAAAATTCTCCACAAGACTTTTCTCTTGAACGTGCGCCTAAGAAGAAGTTATAAAAAGGTATCTAAAAAGCTTCGAAAGACTGAAATAGGCTCTGTTGGCTTTGAACAACTTCCCGCGTATTTCTTCTTCTATTTTGTAATCGGCTGCTATTATTGACCCAAGGAATTTTAAGGCTTGCACTACTTCAATTTCACGCTCCGCTATGTATCTGGGTGAGCCTGGTGACGATGGTTGTTGAGGTGCCAGAGCCGGGGATTACTTTCTCCAACGAAAGGTTGAAGAGGAGGCAGGCCAAACCATCCCCTTGTCGGAGTCCATTGTAGATTTTGATTGAATTGGATAACAATCCGGCTTGTTATGTATGTGTATGTGTATGTATGTGTCAGTTTATTTGGGATGCCAAATTCCTTCATAGCCTTGTATAGTTATACCCTGGCTATGCTATCGTAGGTGGCCTTGAAGTCTAGTTGTAAATGTTTTGAACTTTTGAACATTCAAAAATTATTTCCTAACGATAAGCAGCATCATTTAATCAGCTTTATTACTCGGAAAAACATTACCTACTTCCCATATTCTCGCATCTCACTTCATTATCTGTCATTTTCTTTAACCTTAACCAATTCATTCCAACCAACACAATTTCTTACGGATATGGCCTCGTCAGTATTTTTTCATACGTGTAATTTGACATTAAAAATGTATTTTCATAAGAAACTTGTCATCCAAATTGATATCAATTGCTGCGTTAAGCACTTTTTCCCCACTTCCAACCAATCTTTAACAACAACGTTACACAATTTCGGGGCCATCACCCTCACCGCCATACTCATCCTCATAACAAAATATCGAAATCGAAAAATTCTTTTTTAACACTTTACGACGATGAAGAACATTTTGCCGGTAAACCACTTGAAATTATTTAACAGCAATTTAAATAAATTGCACACTCATCAATCAGCAGTCATTGAGGCGATGGTGTGGCTTCACAAGTGCCCTTCTTTCCATCCATCCATATTGGCAGCTCAATAAACGTTACGTAGGTGAAGAATTCGCTGTTTTTTCGGTTGATATTTACAGGAGCCACCCTCGTATAGCAACAATTCACCCCAAACTCGTCACACGCCACCCGTGCGTCGTCGACGTCTCCTCATATTACCTACCTCGCATCGCGCTGTACACCAACTTCTTTCCACTTCGAATGACGACAATTTCCCTGCTGCCAATATAACTTTATGGCGCCGTCTAGACAGCAAGTGTGAGGACAACATTTCAACCCCTCTACATCCAGCCCACTATCATGATGAGTCCTTGGGGCGCATAAAAAGTTAGACAATACAGAAAAAGAGGGAGCGAGCATTCAAGAAAAATTAAGGTCGAGGATTATGTATCCTTTCCTAAGCTATACGAGTATATAGGAACGCAAGAAAACAATATATTGCAAACATACACTGGAGGCAAACATACATCAGGACACACCATTTCCTATTGAGGACTTTACCGATACACCAGAGATACAAGGAACAAGATTCTATTATGTCATAACACTCGTTGTTTTTTGTTTTCTTTTTCCTTTTTCGTGTACACTGTCAGGACTGGGGAACTATAGAACCCAGGATCTTCAGGCATTGCAACAACAAACGTGCAAGGAGAAGAAAAAAATGCTCAAATGTCAAGCTAAAGGGATAACAAGGCGACACTATAAGCGCAATACAACGAGGACTTCATCGAAGGGATAGAATGAGCAATTGATCCTGGGAGATATACATCGATGGGTATCTAAATAAAAATGGATTCAACAAAATAAAGGATACACACAAACACACACAACCGCCACCGTGCAGTAGTTGTTACATGCTTGGGGCTTATATTTCCGTCGTTGCCTCTGGAGTAATGTTTGTTTTCAAAACCCAACTTTCTCAGAATTGATCCAATTCTAGAATCTATTATTTTCAAACAGGATATTGTATTCTATTTTTCTTTCAATCAATACATAATACTTTTCTTTCAATGTTAGGTAAAGTTACACTCAAGCTCGAGAAGAAATACTGCTAAATTAAGATATGTCGATTTTATTTATTATTAAGAGCTTTAAATTATTTCGCAAAAAGGCGGAATTTAGAAGTCCGAAAAAGTATATGACAATGTCAAATCGAATGATCTTCATGGCTAATTGACGTCGCCAAGCCGTGAAACTAAACCACCGGGAAACTTCTCATGAAATAAGGCCAATAAAGTCATACGGGAGACATTTAACTCATAATAGGAGACTTATTGAAAAGATGTTCAAATGGTAGACATGTGCATTCAAGAGGACACAAGCGTCCACAGATTTTTCTCAAAACCCACCTCTGTCTATCAACTCCTACTCTCACCTCCCCGTGGTGAACATCGGGTGCCTAGTACCTCAACTGGAGATTGTGTTCCAACCCCAGTGGAAAGTTGTTGGGGGAAGCAAACGAGAGAGGGGGGAGAGTTGTTCCCACTAAGGCACCTCTCTCTATCCAGACGGCAGCGGAGGAATTCCCGAGATGGAATCAACGGTGGCGTCTACAGTTCCAGTAAGGTTGAACTACTTAGTGAACACCTTATAGGGCTTCTACGACTTATTCGGAGCGGTTTATCCGGCTCCCCGTCCTTGGAGTTATACTAAGGATCTGGCCCTCCAGGTTGGGGGTTGTGCCGTCGGGGTGACTTCCTGGCCACGTAAAAACATCAAAAAAAATTGTATTTCTTATATAAACATTAAAAGATTAACAGAATGACATCACTTTGAAGCCAATACCTTCATATATTCACGAAATATTTATAATAAAATATCAATTTTTACCAATTATGCGTACTATTTTTTGTAGATTTTGTTATTTTTATGAAAGCAACTGACTGTCGGATTTGTACAAAAATTACTGAATGTCGAAGACAATACTTTTTTATAGATGAAATTAGTTTGAAGCTAATATATTTAATTTTGAAAAAGATACTTAAATCGAAAATCAATTTTTACAAACTTTTAGCAAATTTTTGTTTCAGGTTTGTATTTTTGTAAAAAACTGTCAATTCGATTTTTATCAAAATTTTACCAGATGTCCAAAACGCTATTCTTCGTGGCATACAATTATTTTGGAGATCGTTTTTGTTTCGGCTTTTTTTTATATAAAAAAACGTTAGTTGATTTTTTTTTCAAAATTATTTTTATCACGTCACAATAAATAATATTAAATTTAATTCAAGTCGCTAGCGCTGTTGAGATATGTATTTTAAATAAAATAAATAAATTAGGTGGCGCAACAGTCCGTAGAGAACCAGGTCCTAGTGACTTACAACTCTCAACCATTCCTGTGTGCGAGTAATTGCAGGGATGGGGGGGACCTACAGTTTATACGCCGAATCTGAACGGCTAATTTGAGAAAGCACTTTTCATGACAAGAATTACTCTTGGAGGATTTGTCAATTCCTCGGAAGAGGCAGTACCCGTGAAAACTTTTTTTTTTTTAATTAAGGTGGCACAGGCGGGGATTGAACCAAGACCTCTCGCATTACAGTCCAACGCACTTTTTTTTTTCAAATTCATTTTTATTAATTCATTCTTAAAACTATTATAAAGCTAGACAAAAATTCATAAAACTAGCCTAATTAACCATAACTTACAACTAACTTACTGGTCCCATACGGACACTCTAAGTTAAACGATAATACTTAATTCTAATGCCTTTCGGCCCTAAGATCTATGTTACTGTAATTCATTTTATTTACATATTAGAAAATTAAAAAAAAACTAATTTCAATATCTTTTTACATTTTTACTTACAAACTACTCAAAATAAAACTTAAACTACCTATTCTACCTATAAACTACTTAAAATTAGAACAACCACAGCAGCAAATCTAACTATCTAACATTTTTTGTTTTCATATTTTGTTGTCCTGTGTTTTTTTTTATTCCATGTTTTTTTTTATTTTATTTTTTTATTTTTGCTTTTTTTATATTTTTTTTTTGTGTATTTTTTGTTAGTCCAACGAGTGCTACTGTATTTTGGACAACCAAAATGTTCACTCTTTTTTAAAATGCTATTGTAAAAAAAAACAACCTTGCAATTTTTTAAAAGTTCTTTCTGCATCATTCTGTAGCATTATCACCGGTTCTTGAGATATAGACGACGAAAAAGCTTACGGACTAACGAACGAACGTCCGTACATCCGCACGCACAGACATCTCTCTAAAAATCATTAATTTAGATTCTACGGACCTTGAAACGTTGAGAAATGTCAACATTTTTAAATCGACAAATCGGACCGATTACAAGAACTTGCTATAAATAATTTCAAATTAAACTAAATATAAAAGGATAAACAATGAATCTAATCCTTTTAGAATGACCTTTTTATATGTTAAGTATAACATTATGAAAGTAAAAACATAAACAAAAAGTTCCTCACAAAATTGTACCTAGTTCTAGGACCCTCTTATAAAAAAAAAACCAGTAAAGGATATAGAGAAACCAAACTCCATATAAGCTAAATACAACCATAACACTAGCGCTAAGAGTATGCGGAAAACCTAACACAACCTAATTACCTACAGCTAGCCCAGCCCGCTTCTTCAAAACTTTCCACATCTTCACCAACCTTAATGACATAACAACAACTAATTTTATACATATACCTCTTCAACAATCCTCCTCCTCGCTCTTAAGCATTATTTCCATTTTCATTAGCATCAATTGTTGTTATGAATTATTATCTCGTTGCACTCGTTTTCGTTTCACTCATTTTAGACGCCACACTATTCATCTCCATCAAAATTATTTAGGTCAAAAGGATTAAAGCGTAATGTCATTCTCATTACAAATCAGGATCATTCCATCTCTTTTTTTCTATTCTCAGTTTCTATCTCTCCCTTTCACTTCACTCTAACGTCCGTAATAAAATATTCCCATGGTCGTGCTTACAACCATCATCATTGGAGCCTTTAAGGCTTCCAATTACATTACTTTAAAAATAAAAAAGAAAAACAAAATTGTAAGCGAATTTAATTTCAATTAGTTGTTGCCTTGGACTTAATAAGAGATGATGATGAAGACGAAGGACGTTCAAATTCAACAAAACAGAAAAGAAAGAAAATCCTGTCAGATAGTATATATTCAGTAATAGATGTTAGATGAGGGGAAGGAAATTAAAACGAAGAGAGAGTGTTCAAAATAGGTCAACATGTTGACATGTAGGATCAGGGTTGCCAGTCTTAAACTAAAGAAATAAAAGAGAAGAGCACAATTTTCAAATATTTGTAGCTCAAAATAAAAGCTTAAAAAAGTAGCCCAAGTAATAGCCCAATTTTAATAAGAAAAATGTAGTGGATTCAATTAGAATAAATTTGTATTAAAAGAAAAGATTGACAAATAAATTATACACTTTATGAACACAGTTTCTGATAGAAAATGCCTTTAAATTTTAATATTTTTTGTTGGCAATTTTTGAAAAGCATTGCCAAGTTATTGTAGTACCCGTGGCATGATGGTTAGTGCGTTGGACTGTCATGCGAGAGGTCTTGGGTTCAATCCCTGCCTGTGCCACCTTAATTAAAAAAAAGAGTTTTCACTTTTAATATTTTTTTTTTTTTTTTTTTTTTTTTTTTGGCAATTTTTTTTTGAAAAGCATTGCCAAGTTATTGTAGTACCCGTGGCATGATGGTTAGTGCGTTGGACTGTCATGCGAGAGGTCTTGGGTTCAATCCCTGCCTGTGCCACTTTAATTAAAAAAAAGAGTTTTCACGGGTACTGCCTCTTGCGAGGAATTGACAAATTCTCCAAGAGTAATTCTTGTCATGAAAAAGTGCTTTCTCAAATTAGCCGTTCGGATTCGGCATATAAATTGTAGGTCCCCTCCATCCCTGACAACATTACTCGCACACAGGAATGGTTGAGAGTTGTAAGTCACTAGGCCCTGGTTCTCTACGGACTGTTGCGCCACCTAATTTATTTATTTATTTTATTGCCAAGTTATTAGTTGTTATACTAAATCCCCCGATAATGATTTTGTTGAACCCCTTACGTTCATATTTAAACTTTATCTAAGAACATGCTAGTTTTCCAGTATATGGATGAAGTCATTTCTAACACCAGTTTTCTCAAGAAACGTAACAATGCGGATATAACAAACTACAGGCCCATTGCAAACCTTTCTTGCATTCCTAAATTGTTCGAACAAGTTGTTTGTGAAAGTGTAGCATTTTTTAGTGAGAACCTCATTTGCGAACAGCAACATGGTTTTGTGAAAAAAAGATCAAACGTTACAAATCTTACCACATTCTCAAACATATGTTCAAACACTTAAGAACAAGGTTATGAAGTTGACTGCGTATACACACTGACTTTTCTTTTGGACCAACTTGGCCACATAATTATATTATTTAAAATTAAAGCTCTTGGTTTTCCACAATTTGTCTTAGCTTGGATTAAATTATACCTTTAAAGTGTGAAATAATAATTGCCTGGTAAGTAAACTGTTGTATACACATTTACCTTATCACTAGACATTTTGCATAAACTTATTATTGATGATTAACAAAAAGGGACACCGGTGTCGCAGTGGACGTACAGATATATTATTTATAAAAAATAGTTTACCTATAGTAATTATAATTTTTGTCATTTACTTTAATTTTTTTATTCATATTTTTGCAGTTTATTTTTCGTAGGGGCCGTGAAGTTTTCGAAATTAGGGAACAGATTTTGATGGCTGACACTAGTGATAGTGAAGAAGAATTACTGCCTGACCAAGAAGATCAGGCTTCACAAACAGAATGATGAGCAAGGGGTTTTGGATGTTGAAATTGAAGATATGACTCATCAACCTCAGGAGTCAACAAGCGCATCAGAGGAGCCTTCAACGTCTACAGGATTATCTGTCAGCGGTAAGCATCAACCAGTTTTCAAGTGGAACCATACAACGTACACTGTACAGCCCAAATGTTTTTCGTAACGTCGATTTTGATTTTGGAAAGGTGCAAATCTTACAAGAAGTTAAGGCCGATCAATTGTCACCTTTTGACATCTTCTGTTCAACAACAGAGTTCAAGGTACTAGTTGAGCACTTAGTGGTAGAATCAGTTCGATACGCACATCAAAATGGATGGGAATTCACTTTCGTAAGTGATGAAATGAATGCATTTCTTGGCATGAATTTGGTTATGGGGTATCATATCTTGCCATCATTGAGGGATTACTGGTCTACAGAATCTGCCATGGGAGTACCCTTCATAGCCAATGTATTGCCAAGAGTTAGATTTGAAGATATACGGAGGAACTTGCATTTTTGCAACAATGAAGAAAACAGAGACCCAAATACCCAAAATTATGACAGAGCGTACAAAAATCGGCCAGTGTTAGAACACTTCAATACATCATTTCAAAATACCATTAGCAACACCCGACAGCAGTCAATTGACGAACATATGATAAAATTCAAGGGACATAATGTTACGAAACAATACATTAGGAATAAGCCTGTCAAATGGGGCTTCAAGTTATGGTGTAGATGTGATTCAACAAAAGGTTACCTATTGGAGTGTGATCTACTCGTATACTCGTATACAGGTAAGCGAAGTTCTGGAATTGAATATGGCCTTGGTGAATCAGTTGTACTTCAGCTTACAGAAAAGCTGGAAGGCCTGGGATGCGAAATATACATCGACAACTTTTTCAATTCACCTTTGCTTCAATATCAGCTTATTGGCCGGAATACGAAATCGTGCGGGACGGTTTGAACAAACCGAAAACATCTTCCAATGACTGCACCAGTACATAAAAAAATGAAGAGGGGAGACATTTACACCACAAGCTTTCAAGGTATCACATTTATCAAATGGATGGATAACAAAGGCGTTCATTTGATGACCAACTTTTTGTCACCTGAGTTACATATTTGTATGGTGACCTTTGTCACCATAATAGTCCAACAACCCTAAAGGGATATTCAATTAGTTCAATATAAAATGTAATATGAGTAAATCAAATTGACAAAAACTAAAATATCAAATTGTAAGATAATATATTAAGTATATTGTTCGATCAGCATATTAATAATAAATGTAAAATATGTCTGATAGAACAACTTGAGAAATGTACATCTAGAAATTCAGTCGTGAATATACCACCGCAATTAAAACAACTTAAAGCACAAAACTTTCAAACTCTTTTTCTTTAACTCCTGTGGAAAGAGATGTGGTAAAGCGCCCAAAATTGTTTCGTTTTATTACAAACATATGGGTGGAGTAGATCTCATGGATCAACGTAAGGTTTGCTACAAATTTGATCGAAGATCAAAAATCAAATACTACCTTCGACTATTTTTTGATCTTTTTGACATTTCGGTAAATAACGCACACACGGTCTACAATAAACTTCATGACGAACAAAAATTAAAGGAAGTCTGTTGACCAGCCAGCAGTTCAGACAAGTTGTACCTCGAAGTTTGGTAAGTGATTTTACTGTCCGACTTCAAAAACAAGTTTGGTACGAAAATCTGTAAAACGACAGTTACCCTCGCATCCGATGGATACATCAAGTGCGAGAAAGCGGTGCGTATACTGTGCACAGAACAAAATAGAAAATCGTACAAACAATAATTTTGTTATATGTAAAGTTAATCTTTGCTTCACCAATGCAAACACATTTTTTTCGAAGTATCACAAATAAAAAAAAACTATTTTCATGTATAATAAATATGTATATATAGAGTATAGGGACATATTTGTTTGTTAAAAAAAAACGTTACAATTTCTCAAATTTTGATTTTGAAATCTGATTTTTAGAAGCTCTATTGATCACTCTAAATAGCTTAAATGATCTTATTTAGTCCCATAATGTTATGGTCGTAAGAGGGTTAAATCAGATCATATGAGGTAAAATTTAGAAATTGTCATTGAAAACATTTTATTGATTCATCTGGTGTTCCCCAGGGAAGCCATCTTGGCCCTTTTCTGTTCATCCTGTCTATTAACGACGTATCTTCATGTCTGCGCTCAAGTGAAGATCTCATTTTTGGTGATGACATGAAGATTTTAAAAATATTAAAGTCCACCCATGATCGTATTCTTTTACAAGGCGACATTGATAGTTTCACATTTTGGTGTGGGAAAAATAGCCTTACCTTAAAATAGCCAACTTAGAATTTAAACATCACATTCATTTTATTGTCACGCTGAGCAAAGGACTTTGCTTTCACTTTGCCCTAAATAGTCTTCCTTGGGATGATCCTTATGATCTGCCTCCCTATGAACATCGTATTTAGCTTCTGCAAATGCAATCTATCCATCAAAGGCGTGTTAATAATGACTTAATAGTTCTTCATCAACTCATTAATGGTGAAATTGATTCACCTTATTTACTATGTTGTGTAGATTTGAAGTATTGAGGCGGAACTCATCACCTGCGTTCATTTGATTTTTTACATATTGACTTCCATCGAACTAACTATGGGAAGAATGAAGCTTTAAGTCAAATGAGCATTTTATATAACTTAAACTGTTCATCGATAGATTTAAATCTAAATGAGGTGGGATAAAAATCATTGCTTAGAACCAGTGTTCCACTATCGTAAACGTCTTTATTTTATTTTTTGTTCTGCAATAGTTCTATATTTAATGTTAATTATGTTTTGTATTTTGTGCGTGTGTTAGGCTATAATTGTATAATTTTCTTACTAACAACTTACACATGCACTTATGGTGATCCTCTGATCGTAGTTGCAAGCTTGCTATAAGCTAACTACTTTCTGAAAATTCTGAAGTGTAAAAATAAAAATTGTTTGCCCTCAATTTTGGGAAAAGATAACCCAATTTGCGATAAATAGCTCAGTTTCCAAAAAAGGTCCCAATCTGACGCATTTAATTATTTGCGATAAAAAGCCCAATCTGACGCATAAGTTTATACAAAAATGGTCTCTTTACATCATATTTTACTTGATAGAACCCAATTATGATCGAGCTATCATACTAAATTTTTTGTCGGCAATTTTAAAGGCAAATAGCCCAATCTGGCCAGCCTGAAAACGAAAGCAATTTGAAACAAAATTTAAAACAATTTAGTGAAATTCAAACCAGAACTAATGTTAACTTTAAGAATTGGTTAATCAAATTAAATATTATGTGTTAAGAATATATCAGAATAATTTATATTGAATTTGTTTTCATGTTTTACATTTTTTAAATTGAAGCTGAATGAAATTAGAATTGAAGGAAAGGGGTTCGTTCGTAGATTATGGCCTAATTGTGTGTAAATCTTCGTGTACAACAGATGGCGCTATATTTGTTGACACTATAACTGTTTGCTGTTGCTTGTCAGCTTTCAAAAACAAAACTATATTTAACTTCTCATTGGAAGTTATTGTAATTGGTCCGATTTGTCGAATTGAAAATTTTGAAATTTCTCGACGTTTCAAGATCTCTAGAATCTAAATAAAAGATTTTTAGAAAGAGATCTGTGCATGCGTGTGTGAAGATTTTTTTGTCGTCCATATCGTCAAATAAATTTTGCTATACAGATAATGATGCAGCTTTTTGCAGAAAGATGCAGAAAAGGCTTTCTAGACTTTGGTGCCTATGGGAAGTTAATAAGACCAGATTAATTCCTGCCCTTAAAAATTCTAATGAGGTCCTTTATACTGATGCTTGTTAAAAAGCGAATGAGTTTGCTGCAGAATTCAGGAAAAACCATGCAGTATTCCAACAGCTAAGTGATTTAGATACTACAAGTTTGCTATGCCTTTCATAGAAATTTTTCGTCTATAACAGAAACATCTCAAGATGAATACGTTTCTGTTGATGATGTTTCCGCTACAATAAAGGAGTTGCGAGTAAGGAATAGCGATGGACATGATAAGATACAAAATATATATACCTCAAAAATTGACCAAAATCAGGAAGAAAGTATCTGACGCTTATTATCAACACCTGACCGAAAAACCAATACTTTTCCGAAATCTGGAAAATAGCGAAGGTCATACCAACATTGAAAGCTGGTAAAGACAGTGAAAGCTCTGGTAGATAAGCTATAGACTGATCAATCTTGTACTAAGTAGTCTGAGTAAGATGTACGAAAAGTATTAAAAAAAAAAGAAGAAAACATATTTTTCCTGGCCAACAGTTTGGATTTAGGAGTCACCATAGTACTTCACATCAAGTCCTCAGGATTTGTAACATAATCAAAAATACTAAAAGGAGATCTACAGGTATAGTCCTGTTAGATATCGAAAAAGATTGCAAAATAATTCAAAGTTTTTGTATTAGGAAGATGTTTTCAGTATGGTGTCCCTCAAGGTTTAGTTCTTGGTCCTGTTTTGTATAATATCTACACGTCTGATTTCCCAAAGCTACCTTTTTGTGAAGCAGGGATTTATGCAGATGAAACCTGCATACAATATTGAGACCGATCTTCTGTAACGCTTTCGCGACAAATTTCCGAGAGTTATTTGTTAATAGCCCTCAAGAAGTTGATGAAGTATATTTTCATAATCTTCACTCCTTTTCACAAACTAGCTGTAGTCACATCCCTGTGCTACAGAGTACGGTCCTTGATCTTTTAGCCGCGTTGAATGATGACTGCTCAGCCGGCCCCGATGGTATTCCCCCGATAGTATTAAAAAAGTGTAGTAATGCTTTAGTTGAACCCCTTACGTTCTTATTTAAACTTTCTCTAAAAACAGGCAAATTTCCCAATATATGGAAGGAGTCATTTCTAACACCAATTTTCAAGAAAGGTAACAAGGCGGATATAAGCAACTACAGGCCCATTGCAAAGCTTTCTTGCATTCCTAAAGTGTTTGAACAAGTTGTATGTGAAAGTGTAGCATTTTTTAGTAAGAATCTCATTTGCGAACAGCAACATGGTTTTGTGAAAAAAAGATCAACCGTTACTAATCTCCTCACATTCTCAAACATATGTTCAAACGCTTTAGAACAAGGTTATGAAGTTGACTGTATATACACTGACTTTTCCAAAGCTTTTGACCAACTTAGCCACGGAATTATTTTATTTAAACTTAAGGCTCTTGGTTTTCCACCATTTTTCTTAGCTTGGATCAAATCAAACCTTGAAAACAGATCCTATGAGGTAAAATTTAGAAATTGTCTTTCTGAACCTTTTGTTGCTCAATCTGGTGTTCCCCAGGGAAGCCATCTTGGCCCTTTTCTGTTTATCCTGTCTATTAACGATGTATCGTCATGTCTATGCTCAAGTGAAGTACTCATTTTTGCTGACGACATGAAGATTTTTAAAATAATAAAGTCCACCCATGATCGTATTCTTTTACAAGCCGACATTGATGGTTTCACATTTTGGTGTGGGAAAAATAGCCTTTCACTCAACCCTTTAAAATGCCAGACGATAACTTTTACTAAAAAACGAATCGGTAGTGTATTTGATTATTGTATATCACAGCAAAAACTCTTTCGCGTCTCCACATTTAAAGATTTAGGTGTTCATTTCTGTTCCAACTTAGAATTTACACATCACATTAATTTGATTGTTAATAAAGCAAGTTCTATGCTTGGTTTTATAAAACGCTGGGCAAAGGAATTCAATGATCCCTATGTTACTCTTTCTTTGTATAATTGCCATGTTCGTCCTCATCTTGAATATGCTTCGCAGGTATGGACTCCCTATTACGAAATTCATAGAAAAAGTATCGAATCAATTCAACATAACTTCATTCGCTTTGCCCTAAAGGGTCTTCCTTGGGATGATCCTTATGATCTCCCTCCCTATGAGCATCGTATTCTGCTTCTTCAAATGCAATCTCTTCATCAAAGGCGTGTTAATAATGACTTAGTATTTTTTCATCAACTCATTAATGGTGAAATTGATGCACCTTATTTGCTATCTTGTGTGCATTTGAATTACCGAGGCGGAACTCATCACCTGCGTACATTTGATTTTATACATATTGACTTCCATAGAACTAACTATGGAAAGAATAAAGCTTTAAGTCGAATGAGCATTTTATATAACTTAAACTGTTCATTGATAGATTTAAATTTGAATAAGGTGGGATTAAAATCATTGTTTAGAACCAGTGCTCCACTATCGTAAACGTTCTCATTTTATTTTTTGTTCTGTAATAGTTAAATGTTAATTATGTTTTGTATTTTGTGCGTGTGTTAGGCTATAATTGTATTATTTTTTTACTAACAACTAACACATGCACTTATGATGAGCCTCTGATCGTAGTTTGACGCTTGCTATAAGCTTACTACTTTCTGAAATTCTGAAGTGTAAAAAAAAAAAATGCACTTGAAATTTTAATGAGATATTATCACAAATGTAAAATAAAACTAAATGCTGGAAAGATAAAATCAATCGCAATAAAAACGAGCTGGAAGTCAAAGGTACTTCGATGAAATGGGAGTCTAATGTGCAATATTTATTAATCTTATATCTTTAAAGAACATCTTAGTAAAATATTTTAAAGAAACGAAGTTGAATTGCAATTGAAATATTATACACGCTCATAAATAAAAAATCGCATTCAGTACAAAGAGATATTTTTAATATCAGATCTCTGTGTGAATTTAGTGGCAGCCATCTATTTTAAGAAAGAAATAAAATATCTATCAATCTTTCTGTAAATAAGAAATACATACAATATGTACAAGGAAATAAACATCGCAATCCTTACCTTAGCTTTTAGCATATTCGTAGGTAGGGTAGATATCAAAAGTTGCTTCCTGAAACTTTATGCAAATTTATACTTTTTTTCATTTTCAGTTCTTTAATCGCTACTTTGTAAACGATCTCAAATCCATGAAATGCCTTTTAGTTTAAACTTTGTCTCGGCTTAATTGATATTCTTGCAAAAGTTTAAAGAAAGTATAAAAAGGCGTGTAGGAGTTAAGACAGTTTATACAAAAGCAGCTTTTAAGATAAAATGTGAGGCAACCATTGCATTGTTCACACTTAATCACAAAACTCAAAAACATTCTAATAGCTACATATATAAGTATAAGTATTATTTTCCTAAGTCCTTTACTGAAGAAAACTCCTCCGTATACTCTCTTTCTCAAATCAAAGGAAGAATAAATTTAAATCCGTTTGGCTTACTTTCATTTCCAACAAACATTGGAAATCGTTTCCTCTTTTATTTTTGCCAATGAAAATAAAAAAGAAAACAAAACTCCATGAACCACAACCAACTTTTGTGCTTTTCCTTCGACAACATCGATGGAACGCAAATATATATACATATATACTTTCTCAAGGATCTTTGCAGAAAATATTTATTATTATATTTGTATTTTTGATATAACATCTCAAACAAAAACAAGAACAAGAAGAGGGTGGATTTATTTTTGTTGTTCTCTCAATTTGTTACACAACGAAGCAAGCAAGTAAGCATCATCACCATCGTATCAGGATGAGTCTTGAGTCCTTAAGGACATTTATTAACTTTAGCAACGATAATGAAGTTCATTTCTCGATAATTCACAACAACAAAGTGAAGGATTTTCTTTTCTTTCTTTTGCTCATATTTATACTATACTGGCTGCCATTAATTGTTAGGTCATAGGTTAGGTATATATACGAACATAAAACTTGCTTGTGCAAGTTTATTTTTATTTTTGAAAAAGAAAAAAAAACACACAAAACTGAGTTTTCACTTTGAAATTTTTAAGCGTCTTTCATAGCAAATCGAATTTTTATCCAAAAGTAGACAGTCTTGCAATCGTACAGTAGTCCAATTTCAAAGAAACGTAAAAGAAATTTTAAAGGGCTATTCGAATAATTAACGCTTTCTAACACTTTGGAGACGAAATAAAAGTGACAGCTGATCAACGAAGAAATATAACACTATTTCTAGAAAACAGAGTTTAAAAATCATTGCGGAACTAAAGGGTCAGTCAAGAAAACTTATTTGGATGCTGCTTAGTCGTTTGAGCCAGACTTAGGCAACAAGTCTTGAGCTATAGGTGCATCAACGAGCTCCTCATGACCATCCGCATCAAGGCTAAATTCGGCAACATTAAACTAATATGCGCACACGCACATACAGAAGAGAAGGATTACAACGCTAAGGATATGTTCTTCGAGCTCTTGCAAAATGCATATGAGCAGTGTCTTAGCTACGATATTAAAATTGTGCTGGGCGATTTTATAGCCAAGCTATTAAGGAAAGACATCTTTGGGTGGAATAATCGGGAAAAACAGCCTCCAAGAAAACACTTTCGATAACGGATTCAGGCTCATCGATGTTGCTGCGGGGTGAAACGCCATGGTAGCCAGTACGCGTTTTCCTTACCTCAACATCCACAAAGGAATTTGAAATTCTCTAGATCAATCTACCGTCAACCAGATTGACAAATATTGCGATCGACGCTACACACGTTTTCAGTGTCATGGATGTCCGAACTTCCCGAGGAGCTAACATTGACTCGGATCATTACCTCGTTGTATCCAAACTAGCACTTCGGGTTTCCAGACTTAAAGCAAAACAGGGAGATGCTGTGAGAAGATATAACGTCGAACGGCTACAATCGCAAGAGATCAATAAATTCTTCTCCAACCGAAGCACAAGTCAACTCTTTCGAAGTTATCTGCCGCCATCATAATGTATCGAGAATAACCAGTGGCAACATTGCAAAGAAATTCACAAGTGCATAAACCTCGAACCGAAGGCTGTAAAGACAAAAGTGGAAACAATATAGTGGAGCCGCAGTCAATGCTGAGGATATAAAACGACCACTTCTGTAGACTGTGTGACGCCGACGAGGACGACGAACCGAATTCCACTGTCAGGCAGGATGATTTATTCAATATATAGACGACGAAAGCCAACAATTTCATCTTCTCAACTTAAACGAAGTAAAGATTGCTATATCTAAGTTGAAGTCTAGCAAAGCCGCTGGAGCAGATGGCTTGATCTGTAAGATATGGTCGCAAAAAATCATGCCCGATGAATGGAACCTCAGTAGTTTTTGCCCGATTGTGAAAAAAGGAGACCCTCTTAACTGCACCAACTTTAGAGGCATCAGTCTACTTAACATCGTTTACAAATTCTACTCTGCCGTAATATGTGAACGTCTAAAGCCCACCGTCAACAGCCTTATAGGTCCTTATCAGTGTTGTTATAGACCACAACACATTACGACAGATCCTGGAAAAACCCAAGAACATCAAACCGACACCCACAATCTCTTCATAGATTTCAAGACCGCATATGAGAGCATCTACAAGGATACGCTTTCATGCGGTTTCTTTAACATCGTCCTTAAAAGAATAGTGCAGAGCTCCCAAGTCAACACTAGAGGCACTATCTTTCAAAAGTATGTCCAATTACTTCATAATACTGATAACATTGACATGACTGGAAGAACTCAGGGCGATGTCAATGGGGCTTTGGTGAGTATTGTGGCAGAGGAGTGATTGTTAGGGTCCGGACCAATTTAACGTCACTACTAAAGGCATAACACTAGTAGTGTGGTTCTATTGTAAAGACCTCTTAAATAATCTTAAACAGTGACATACTTAGAAGTTCGTCTGTTTTGATTTTAGGATTTTTTTATATTGCAATGACTGGTAATTTTAGAGTAGATTATAGTAATGTTCGTGGGCTGAGATCGAATTTTCTGTCTGTGTACATCCACACTATTTCAAACAGACCAGCTGTTTTGGCATTAAGTGAAACCCAAGTAGGTGAAGATTCCGATCCTACTGAATTTTTTATTTATGGGTATTGCTTGGTGCCATTATTCTTCTCACACCACGGTCTCCCATATATATTTGGAACGATGTTGCATATCAACTTTTACTACAATACGGTCACTGTACCAACTCCCTCTTTAATTTCATGTGGTTAAAACTTTCCTTGAATAAGCACATCAGTCACTACTGTTTTCTTTGTCGGAGCCCAAACCTGAATTTGATGCTCTGTCTGACTCCATACAAAGAATTGTCTCCCTGTATCCTCACACTGAAATCGTTATAACGGGCGATTTCAATGTTCATAATTCTTCGTGGCTTCGCAATTCGGGCCATGCAACACCCGAAGGAATGTGTGCTGAGATTTTTGCTGAGTTTAACTATCTTACTTAGCTTGTCAATGAGCCTACTCGTATATCAGAAGTTAACGGCAGAGCAGAAAATACACTTGACTTGTTTCTCACTTCTGATCCACACATCCGACCACAGTGTCATATCTGTCAATTTCTCGTGTCAAACAAATCCAGTTAAAGAAAGAGCTCCAAAGAGAACCGTACGGCAGTGCGAGAAATCCAACTAGGACGGTCTCAATAATTTCTTCAGGATATTTAACTGGTCGCTACGTAGACGTAGACTCCAGTGCAGATATGATTTCTAGTATGATTCATCTGGGAATAGAGACCTTTATCCCGAATAGGTCTAAAAGTATTAAACCCAAGGTTAAATCATGGTTCGATTCGAGCTGCAAAGAGGTTATCAAGGAGAAAGAGGTGAGCTTCCGGTGTTTTAAAGCCAACCCAACTGAGGAAAACCGGAAAAGGTTTAAGCAGGCCAGGAAGGCCTGCAACGCCTATATTCGAAGGGCCAAATTTTTACATGACCAAAAATTACTGCAATGTCCCAAAGGCAGTAAGAATTTTCGGTCATTCGTAAAAAACATGAGGAATTCTTCCTTTTCCTCGGTTCCTACACGCTTGTTGTCAATGACACTCTTTTAGTTAGCTCTATTGATAAAGCTAACTTGTTAAGGCAGTTCGCCGACAATTCTACTTTACCAGATAGTGTCATGACTCCTACAGTTCTTGAACGCGTAAATGATTCTATAGGACCAATCTTTTTTCGTACTCGAACTGTGGCGAGAGTTCTTAAAGATCTCAACATTCATAAATCCGCTGGTCCGGATGGTGTCCCCGATATTATTCTGAAGAGGTGTTCTTCCACGCTAGCAAAACCACTGCGTAAGCTTTTCTCCTATTTTTCTGGGCGCGTTCCGAGTAGTTTGAAAACTGCAAAAAGGCGAATCTTCTTCTCCCGCAAATTATCGACCAAAAGCACTAACGTCCCTTCTTTCCAAGGTCATGAAAACGCTGATTAATTATCAGCTTAAGAAATATCTTTAAAAACGAAAGCTTCTTAATGACCGGCAATACGGCTTTCGTAGCAATAGGTCCACTGGTGATCTCATGGTAAGATTATTGCACTTGATATTTCAAAGACATTTGATAAAGTCTGGCATCTTGCTCTTTTATCGAAAATGCGTGCTTTTGTATTGACGAATCTCTTCTTTGTTGGATTAGAAATTTTCTTTCGAACCGTTCAATACAACTTGTTTTGGACGGATTCAAGTCTGAAACCCATAAAATAAATGCTGGTGTGCCCCAGGGCTCCGTTTTGTCTCCGAGCCTTTTCCTCATTTTTATAAATGATCTCCTGTCTGCTACTTCTAATCCAATACATTCTTTCGATAGCACTCTCAACTTTTCATATTCGTTTCCAGACACACAACTCCCCTCTTCGGATGTGGAACTGCAACGGGAAAATATGATAAGCTCATTAAATTTCGACCTATACAGTATACAGGAATACAATTGGGAATAAAAAACCGTGGGGAATTTAATGCTTCGAAAACCCAATGCTTCCTTGTATCGTTAAAGCGAGATATACCCTCTCTGCCACTATCTATGAGTGGCACTTGCATCAACGAAACTGAAAATCTCGATATCCTCGGAATGTGCATCAGCAACCACCTTTTGTGGAGCGATCACATACGCGATGTCGCCAAAAATGCCGCAAGATGTCTAGGTTTTTTGAGAAGATGCAAGAAATTTTTCTCTCCGTCTGATCTGGCTACAATCTACAAAACCTATACACGTCCGAAACTTGAATATACATAACTCTCATGTGCTCCAGTAACTTATAAAAGCCTCTTTGGACAGTATTCAAAGAAGAGCTTTTAAAATGATTGGCGACATTAACATCATCAACTCGTTTACGTCACTTGAACATCGATGAAAATTTCCTTGTCTAACCCTTTTTTACCGTTATTTTAATGGTCTATGCTCTAGTGAAATAGCCAGTTGCATTCCTCCCCTTAAACAATTTAACCGTAATACCCGCGCTTCTAGGAATGCCCATCAGTTTACCCTTGAGCTCAACTTCGGCCGTACTATGAAGTACAGAGATTCATTTTTTTGCCGTACTACGCGAATGTGGAATGCCTTGCCACGCTCTATCTTCCCCTGTCATTGCAATGTTCAGGAATTCAAAATCAATGTACACCGAGACCTCCTATCCAACCTTTCCCTCGTTTTCCTAATGCTCACACTGTGTCTTTGGCATATTAAAGGTATACAAATCCCTTGTAGTGTTAGCTAATTATAAAACAAAAAAAGTGGGTTTAACGGTTAATGAGGGCAAAATAAAGTACATTATGTCATCAAAAAAGGGCCTACAACACCGAACGTCTCGGTCAAAACGTCACTATCGACAGACGTAACTTAGAGGTAGTTAAGGCCTTTGTCTACATAGGCTCCGCTATGAAAACCGAAAACAAATGAAGAATTGTTTTTGCTAACCGCTATTTCTTTGGGGTAAAAAAGCAATTGAGTATTAAAGCCCTCTCTCGAGCGACCCTCCCCGTCTTGCTATACGAAGCCGAAATATGGACTATGACAAAAGCGCCTTGGTCCTTTCCAGGGAAAAGTTCTTAGCGTGATCTATTATCCCGTATGCATAAAAGTTGAGTAAAGGAGAAAATGGAACGACTAGTTGTACAGCGAAGTAAGTTAGCCAAAAGAAAAAAGTCCAATGACTGATATGCGTAGATCGCATTGAAATCAATACTCCGGCCTGGAAAGTTTTGAATCCACGCCCATAGAACAGTGCAGTAGAGGATGACCGCAGATCAAGTGGCACGCACAAGTGGAAAGTGATCTCACCCAACTTGGAGTGCGGGACTGGAGACATCTAGCTAGGGACCGAGCTAGATGTTTGTTGAGTGAGGACTTAGTTCGCACAGGACTGTAGCGCAACCTTAAGTGAGTAATTAAAGTACCAATATCTTCTAAGAACTTGTTTAATATGTTGCAGTCCTTGTCGCTAGCAGTATCCTCTAAGAATAGCGGTCGCAAATGTTAAATGAAATAAATGGTCCGTTCTTACATTGAGATCTCGCATTTAATGTTGCCTCTGAGCTCTCCCAAACGTTGTCTACAAATTTGATAAACCAATGACTTAAAGTAGAAAGTAAATAATCACTTCTTCAGATATAACATCTTCTTTCCAAAGTGTGACAGATTGTATGCGTAATGGAGCCATGATGCTTTCCTTTCAGAAATTAAAATTTAGACCATAGTTTTCGACATAATCTTGAAAAGTCTAATATTATGGGGTATGGCTAAAAAACTAAATGTTTTTTACATTCCGAAAACGGTGCGGTAGTGGTACACCTGAATAAACTTTAACTTTTATTCTGTGATAAAAATTAGTCTGATGTATAAAACGTAAAAGGTCCACAGTGAGCGGACGTTCGATTTTGAAATAACCACTGCCACTATTTTTTATTTTTATTGTTCATAATTTCTAAATTTCGTAGTTTTCATGTTATGTCGGTGGTCGTTAGGTTTTGGTCGTTGGTCGTCGTCTTCGTCTTCGTCATCATCCTCATCACCATCATCGTCATCTTCAAGACAGTTGAAGTGCGCTTCTTCTTCAGTATTCATTGGATATTAAAATTCGAACGACCATCGTTGCCTCAGGACGACGAACGCGGACCTAAACGAAAAGGATAAAGTTTTATCTAAAACTTTTTCCTTTAAGTTATACATTGAAATTTTTTTAAAAAAATTTAAAGTTATTTTTTTGAAATTTTGTTTTGTTGTTTATACCCTCTACCCATCACTGCTGATCGCCGACAACGCACAAGCACAACATCAGTATTCGCTCTTGGAACGCCCGATGAATGTTTTTGGTGGACATTCAGGATATAGGATTGAACAGGCATAGTGCACGGGACAGAGAACTAGAATCTTGTTTACTATCCTGGTTATTGCAGAAAGGTTCTGATAATTACGAAAGAAATCATAAAGAAAAGTTCAATACAGAAAACAAACAAACAAAGTGAAAAGTAAAAATAAAAATAGGACGAGCTGAGCTAAATCTAACGAGAGAGAAGATGTAAGTTTTTTACCATCATGATTATCTAGTTTTTATTTTCGTCCTTTCGAGGACATGATTTGGAAAAGTTTTTCTTGTTTTTCGTTTTTGTTATTCAACTTTTCTCGCAGTTTTTCTCCTTGTCTGCATTCAGTTTTTACACTTTTTTCGTTTTTTGTTATTAGCTTGTGTTTTTTACTGGTGAGGAATGGTTGTATTTTATTTTTTAAAATTTTCTTATTTTAATTTTATTTTTTCCCATAGATATTTTTGATTTAATCGATTTCGAATAACTTGGTAATTGCTATAGAAAGTTTAATTCAATTGATTCTCTTTTGTTTAACTTGAGGATTTTATTTCGGATTTAAGAGAATTTTGTGGAGTACCTATGTATGTATAAGTTACTATGGAGTATTTTCGTATGTGGGTTTTTTTTGAAGTTCGAAAATAAGTTTTTACTTGCTCTATGGAGTTGAGTTGGTTATAATTTGGATTTTCAAATTTTACTAATAGATTATGGGTTTTCTGTCTTTTTTGTTTTGTGCAGCTTATGGGAGAAAAAGTTGTATTCATTGGGTAGTGGATTGAGTAAATTTCATAAACAAAAATGAGACAGATTTCATATAAGCTTGGAGATAGAGAAGACATTTGCGGTCGAAACTGGATTTACTAAAAAAGTTTTCTAGAAGTTTATTTTTTATTTTGGAAATCTCATGAAATGAATTTGCAAAACCCAGGACATTGAGTTTTATACATATAATAACAAAAAGTTATTAATTCCAAATGGGTATCTGCATATGGAAACATATGATCCAGAAGGTTATTGAAATTTTGAATTTGTTTTATTTAAGTTTAATTAAAGATTTAGTGATACCAGAAAAAAAAAAATTAATTAGGGTTTTAGGCAGGGGCACATTAAACAGGTTTCTGAGCAGCTTTTTTAATATTGGGTAATGTTTCACTTCTTTTTGAGTCCGTTAGGGAATCAACTAATACGGTAAACGTATACTTAACTGAAGTATAGGACGTTGTTCAATGTCACATGAAATTATTCTAGTAAATACCATCGTAATGATCATTAGACCTACAAGTCCAATGAATTTTACTTGCACTATACGCATTGCCTCTATCTCAATCATGTACCGGAGACATGGAGATAGGTTAAAGGAGTTTTTGTCCCGAAAGTGGGTAGGCGTGGCCATTAATAAGCGAAGGATTTTCGGCCAATTACCTTGACCTCTTTTTTGCACCTAGATCAGGGCCAATCTCGAAAAATTTCCGATAGAAGAATCTCAACACGAAAAGGCAAGTCTACTAAGACGACCCTGCATGAGGTAGTCCGTATACCATTGAGAAGACAATTTATTATAAAGAATTTACTCTAAGTCTACCTTCCTAAACGTAGAATCGATCCTTACTGAATCGATTTAAGAATCAGTTAATCACTTCGGGGTAGAGGTTTTTATTCAAAAATACATAATTTCTCTGCTACCTGATTTATCCTTCATTAGGTTACACAATCTCTTCCAAACATGTGAGTAGAGGAACACCACGGGCGGTGTTCACTCCCCACTCTTAAGGATTTTAGTCATGAATAAAATCCTCATAAAGTTAAAAAGTTTTGGGGTGAAGGCGGTAACTTATTCTGATGATTTGGTTTTACTGGTGTCGGGATAGTTCATCATAGTGATTAGCGAAATAACGCAGATTACTCTGAATAAAGTTAGCAGCTGGGCCACAAGCATTGGACTAGGTGTTCATCACAGCAAAACTGAACTGATGCTCTTTACGACCAGAACTAAAATACCTGCCTTCACTAAACGGTCAAATTCTGCCTTTATCTTAAAGCGCGAAATACCTAGGAGTCATTCTAGATCCTAAGCTATACTGGAAAGTAAACATTGAAAAACGGGTTAAGAAGACTCGCATTGCCTTTTTTTTTTTTTATTTCGTGATAATTTTTTCAAAAGCCTATGACCGCACGTTTTACATTCAGAGATATGAAATATGTATATTTTCTTACTACTGAAACATTATTTAACAAAGGAAAAAGAACAACAAATAAAGTAAATTTTTTAATAGAAGGAAAACACGATTGAAAAACCTCCATATAGTTTATAAAAAAAAAAATGTTAAATTAATAAAATAATATGTATGTATGTACACGCTAATATACATACTTGTATACGCTAGGATACATGATATTTGAGTTTATAGCACAAACGTATATATTATTATTTATTATTATATAATAACAATAACAACGTAATACTAGTTAAATAAATAACAAGTAAATAAATAATATCTAAATAATAACAAAATAGTATCAATAAATAACTTAAAGATATTAATAAATAAATAACAAGTAAATAAATAATATCTAAATAATAACAAAATAGTATCAATAAATAACTTAAAGATATTAATAAATAAATAACAAGTAAATAAATAATATCTAAATAATAACAAAATAGTATCAATAAATAACTTAAAGATATTAATAAATACAATAAGGAATACACACCAAATAAATAATAATGTACATAAAAGCAAACAAAAATAAATAACGTGATGAAAATCAATAAATAAATTAAATATTAAATAAACAAAAAAAATTAAATAAATAAATAAATGAATAAATAAATAAATAAATAAATAAATAAATAAATAAATAAATAAATAAATAAATAAATAAATAAATAAATAAAGAAATAAATAAATAAATAAATAAATAAATAAATAAAAAAATAAATAAATAAATAAACAAATAAATAAATAAATAAATAAATAAATAAATGAATAAATAAATAAATAAGTAAATAAATAAATTAATTAATTAATAGATAAATAAACAAATAGATAGATGATACAAATAGATACAAAAAATAAATAAATGACATCAATTGAACATGTAGCACATATAGTACAAAAATAAATAATGTAGAAAGAGCAAAACAAACGAAATAAGTTAATAGTTTATTATCACAGAGAAGTAAGCTGTTGTATGAGTGGATTTTCCGAAATCTCGCAACTGTTGTAAAAATTATTCCTAAGCTTATAAATCCTATCGGAAATCAATTCGACATTCGCTTTATAATGCAAATCAAGGGTGGAATGATACCAAGGAAGATTTAACATCATCTTCAAAATCTTATTCTGTGAGATTTGTAGTTTTTTAATGTGGGATTTTGCTGCATTTTCCCAAATAGGGCACCCATATAGCAGTATTGATTGGAAAATGAGTTTATGAATTAGTATTTTATTTTTTTTAGATAGTGGTGATTTTCTATTAATAAATGGATAAAGCATATTAATAGCAAGATTAATTTTCTTTAATGTGGTGTGAATATGAACCCTAAAGGTAAGTTTGGTATCTAGATGTACTCCAAGATACTTAACAGTCTGATTCCAGTCGATTATATTTCCATTAATATGGATTTGGCTACTGGGAAGGAAACAAGATTTTCTTTTTCGGGAGAAAAAGATGGCTTGCATTTTTCCAGCATTGAGTTTAATCTTCCATTTGTTATAATATATTTCTAAAATTTCAATCGCATTTTTTAGATTTGTCTCAATGTTGAGAGAAAGTGCATGCGATGAAAAAATTGCAGAAGCACTGGGAAATCAGAAGTATATATATTGTACAGAGATGGTCCAAGGACGGATGCTTGTGGCACTCCGAAACAGAAAAAACGTAAGTTTGAAATACCACTATTGACATGCACTTGAAAACATCTACCAGACAGGAAACTTTGAACGATCTTACACAAGTACACTGGAAATTTAAAATTAATCATTTTATATACAAGACCATCGTGCCAAACAGAATCGAAAGCTTTTTCTATATCTAGCACTATCATTCCTGTTGACTGTCCATGTGAGCGATGTTCTTTAACATGGTTTGAATTTGAAACAAACGTTGAAATTTGATCTTTTATGACTTTTTCATATATTTTGCTAATGCTGCTTAGTAGGCTAATGGGTCTGTAGCTTGAAGAAATATCTGGAGGTTTACCAGCTTTCAAAATAGGCACAACTTTTGCTTTTTTCCAAACATTGGGGAAATATTGAAGTTTAAGACATGAATTAATTATAAATGTTAAGTACCTAATTCCGTTCTGCGATAGGTTTTTCAAATAAACATTTTTGATACCATCTAAGCCTCCGACTTTCCGTGTTTCGAGGTTTTTGATAATACTCGTTATGTTTTCTTCGTTAACAAAAGCATTTAATGGTGTTGGCACGTTAAGAGCATTTGTATTATGAATTTGGAGTTTGACGAGATCATTTGTCTCCCTGTCACCTAAGCTTTTTGAAACCAAATGGTTTTTTGAAAAATTCCTTGCAAGTTCTTCAGCCTTTTCATTGTCGGTGAAGTATATTGACGTCGAGTTCTTTAGAAATGGAAGAGTTCTATTTTTATTTTTAACGATTTTAACGATATTCCAAAATGGTTTATCGTTTTTGTCAAGAGAACTAAGCTTTTTATTCCATTCATGGTTGCGATGTTTCATAAGCTCGTTTGAAATCATCTTACTGAAATGAGAAACCATTCTTCTAGAGAAGGGTTGACGATAACGTTGCCAATTCCTTTGATGAAGATTTTTCAATTTAATCAATTCTAGTATGTTAGATGGTAATTTCTTATGTAAAGTTTCTCTCTTTACTCTTTTAGGCACACTTTCATCTATTGCAGAGTTAAAGTTTTCTGTAAAGTCATGAATCAGAAGATCTACATCATCTTTATACAGTGAATATTTTCGAGCTGTGTAGGATAACTTTGGATTTTCCTATTGATTTTTCTTCTAAAGCAGAACCAGTTTGCTTTTTTTAAATCTTGAAAGTATTGCACATTTTTTTCACCCGACCATAAAAGGTCACAAAAAACAGGATTATGGTCAGAGCTGAGAGCTTGGAAACTAGTTGGTTGCGTTAAAAGACATGGTACATTTGACACAAACAAATCTAGGACGGAAGGACTACCACGTGAACCTGAAGGATAATATGTTGGACAAGGAGGGTAAGAAATATTTATTGGAATTGACAAGGGCAGACTTGCTAAGATATTTCCCCAAGCGTTAGCTCTTAAACATCCCCAATCTCTATGGCGACAGTTAAAGTCACCACCTATCAAAAAACCACCAGTAATTGTAAAGAGCTTTTTTAAATCTTGGGTTAACCATTTTCTTTTGAGGTCAGAAGAAGTTCCACCAGGAAAATACACAGACAAAATTTGTATTGAAGTTTTGTTTTTAAGCATAATTTCAACACCAATACTTTCAACAAATCGTGTAGGAATTATTGGTAAAAGCGAATGTCGAATTGACTTCCGTACTAAAATTGCAACCCCACCACCCATTTGGTCAATTCTATCCAACCGATAGCATTTGAAATTGGATGATGGAAGTTTAATCACAGAACTAAGCCAAGTTTCAGTTAGTAGAGCGACGTCTATGTCATTGCTATTCAAAAAATTTAAAAACTCTAGAAACTTATTTCGAATGCCTTTAGCATTCCAAGTTACAATTTTTATGTGTGTGTCTGTCATATTACTTAGCATTTGATTTTGAATAGAAAAACTTACTTGCTAAACGTGCGATCGCATTAAATTGATCTACTCTAGTTTTACAAACAGATAAGCTATTAATCATTTCAAAACAGAGAGCGTTTAATTCATCCATAGTGAAGAGATTGAAATTCGTATCAACATTGTTGTTGTCAGCCATGTTGCTAGTTGTGGTTGCATTGGGAGTTGGAGTTGAGTGTTGAGTGAGTGATGAGTGAGAATCCCATGCGACATGAGTGGGAGAAGAGTTGGGCATATGCGAGCTTGAGTTCGTGCAGCTTTTAAGCGGAACATCAACACGTCGCGTCGCTTGTTCGGGAGTGGGAGCATAGGAAAGTCATTTATTGATGAGAGTGAAACCGGTTTTAGAACAGAGTTCAATGTAGGCTCAACTTGTGGTGGTGAAGCATGAGGTGATGAGTGACGATTTGATGTTCAAACAGCTGATTTCTCTCTTATTTGCAGGTATTTAATTCTACTAATGCATGATGGGTCAGTACTCAGTAGACTTATGATTCCCATTGCAGTTGGCACATTTAACAGCAGCAGCATTGTCGCATTCAGATGTGTTATGATGACCAGCGCAATTGGCACAAAAAGTTTTAATGTGACAATTTCTTTGCCCGTGCCCAAACATTTGGCAATTATGGCATTGTGTGAGCTTACCTTTGATTTTTTTTTGGTAATTCCAATTTACTTGGGTTTGAAGAATGGATCGAAAATTCTTTTTAAGATCACTCAATTTAATAGATCCATTCGCAAGAGAAACAAGATAAAAAGTGTCGATGTAAAGATTATAGTTCTTAGTTATTTTTTTTACTTCAATGCACTGAAGACCGAGTGAAATTAGTTCGTTTTTGAGAGAATCTATCTCTAAATCTTCCAAGCCGTAAAGCACAACTTTAAATGATTTTGTTTCTTTCAAATCGTGGGTGAAATATTGACAGTTTTCATCTTTTAGTTTATTAATCACTATATTAAAGGATGCAAGCGATCCACACACTATTTTTATTCCAATTGAAAGTTTTTTGATCGAATAATCGTTCACTTTTAATGTTTGCATTAACGCGTGAATATATTCAGACGATTTTCGCAGAACTTTAATTGGTGGCACGAATACATTTTTAGCGGGAGGTGGATCTGAGTCTTCCATATCTGAATTGTCAGTATCTGGATGACATTGAAGAGGAGTAAATCTATTTTTATAAACTGGATTCATCGTGGAACACAATTTTTTATCCGAGGACAAGTGATTGTCCCCGGGAACCGGCGATCTTAAACGTTTGGGAATGGTGTCTAACGAAAGCTCACGAACGGAAAAGAACACGTCTTATGCAATCGAGAGCACGGCTTAAACTCGCATTGCCTTTTATGCCTGTAAAAAAACTTTTTTAAAAGTGAGGCCTTCATTCAATCGAAGATGTTGTAATTCCTATTTTGTCTTATGGATCGTGCTTCACAAGAAATAGAACATTGAGAAACTTAGGAAGTTTGAAAGAATAGCTGCACGCCTGCCTTGAACCTCAGTAAAGATTTTCAAGTCATCTTTCCTTCCAGAAAGTTTCTTTACTGACGGGTCAAAGATGGAGTGTGGAGTTGGGCCAAGAATCTTCTCCCAGTGCTTAAATGTCTTTTCGGCTACCTGATTTTATTAATGTATTTCAAGCAGAATTACCAGCAATCAGAGAAGTGTGCAAAATACTCCAATCAAACTCAAATCAATATAGAAACATGGTCATCTACACTGATAGCCAGGCAGCTATTTTGTCTACCATTTCGGCCGCAGCATCATCTATACTGGTCCAACAATGTCGGCATGAACTATCCAATCTCAACATCAATAATTGGGTTCCAGGTCGTTGTGGCATTGGTGGAAATTAGCGGTCTGATTAGTTCGCCCGCAAGGATCTCCCCTTTATAGCTCGTTTGCGGAAAGTGTAAATATTATTCTTAGAGGAAGATATGGCCTAAATATAACAAAAACCGTTCTATAGAACTTTTGTGCCCAGGTCACTGCAGTATGTACCGGGCATTGGCCGATAGGAGAGCATGCAGCGAAGCTAGGTATTCCTCACAATACTCGCTACCGTAGCTGCGGTGACCAACATGAAAGGGAAGCTGTGATTCACTTTCTCTGTAAATGTCCTGCCCTGGCCAGTTCTATTTAAAGGGCATTCCTTAAAGCACAAGATCTTCTCTTTAAGAAATAACACGATAAGTAAACTTTTATTGGATTACTGTGATTATGCGTTGTCTGTGGCTGTGTGGCGTATAGAGCAGTCTTTATCAAAATAATCTCCGTCCACGTAAATATTCCAGCCCAAAAATTTCGTCAGGCAATGGCAGGATGAGGATGGAGATGCTTTTTGACAATCATTCCTGGATTTTTTGAGGTGCAAGTCCTCCGATATGGGTATTTGCCTGATTGCTTAAGATGATTTTTCAATCAGAATCCATCATTCAAATTCGAGTTTTTGTCAAAATTAAGGGCACATTATAGCAATGTTCTCGATTGCTCTTGAGCAAACCACACTGTTCTGATTCTTCACATTAATAACTTGTCAAAAAAGCTGAATATTTTCACAAGTTTCACTTTTGTCGGCAGAGAGAAGTTTTTGAATTTTTGAAATTTCAATTCATTGCTGAAAAGTTCATTGTTATATTGGTAATTATGACTTATTTTTAACTTGTCAAATTTGAAAAGACATCAGTTTCAAAAGTGACAGCTGTCCAAGTAGCTCAAAGTGAAACGTCTTATTTAAAAACCCTCTAATAGAAAATTAGAATAACTAAAAAGTACGAAAAATCTTCTTGGCTCTTACTCTGCCTCGACCAGTTTTTGCATTTTTCCCCTGCATTTGTCAATAGTTTTATATTATTATGGTTTTCTTTGTAATCTAAGGACCATAATTGCACGACCAAGGGTTTAAAACAGAAGTAGATGACTCAATAATATATACAAATAGGTTTTGCAAAAGATATGTACTTGTCACGGTACACTTTTCTTGGTATAACCACTCGAAAATTATAGTATTCTGAATTAGGGGATAAATAGTCTAAAGAAATGCTCCAACTCTTCTTTAGAATTTTGTTCGAATTTATGGAGTGCCTACATTTTAATTATACGCACAAAGGAACCGCTGGCGCTTCTAGAATTAAGTACTACATAAGGAAAATTATAGAAAATTCCAATTAATGTTAAATTCAACTAAAACAACTATAAGCTAAAAAAAACCCTAAGACAACGCTGGCAAAGCAAAATAATTTAAAAAAAAATCTCAGCCTTGAATTACGCCTTATGCTCAAGTTAACCAAGTTAACGGATTAACAAGGATATTTGCAGTAGTCGATGTTTAAATCAAGAAATGTTCACAATTGTCTGCGTGTCTTGTTCAACTCCACTGAAGCATTAAATTTAAAAAATAATTCCTTGAAAGCAGATTCAAAGAATTTGTTGTTTCCCTATTTTAAATTGCCTTTTTCTCAAGACAATACAAAAGTGTTTTTGGCTTAAGGAAATAATTTTTCTTTGTTTACAAAACAAGAAATGTTTTCAGTTGGATGACACCGCACATTTTATAATTGGCTATGTTCAGTAATTCCACTTTACTCTGGGGGATTAATGAGAACGAGCTTATAGAACATTGATGCTAAAATATGTACCTATACATTTTTTGTATGTATGGTGACATTCAAAAAAAACACACACACACACACAAACCATTGTACAATATTGTTTCATTATTCCATTGTTTTCGAGCGAGCGCCAAGTTTTCTTTAAATGAAAGATTCAAATGAGATAAATGTAAGAAGCGCGATGGAGCTGACAAGGGACTGAATTGCATTTCTTTCCGCTGCACTTGACTTATTAAGAGTCCTGCAAACTGCACTTAACCATCTTAACTAGGACAAGCAGAGAGAAGAGCTGGGAAAACAGCGAAACGAAGCAAGGACGAAAAACAAAAACAACCAAATAAAAAAAAAAAGAGAGAAAAAGTACCAAAGCCACCGAAGCTGATGGTTCTTCAGCAGTTCCTTTAATGAAGAGGCACTGATGAGGATGACGCCAAAAGCAGTTAAGCGCGCGTGTTGAAGGTGGGCCGGCAGGGCCACCCGCGCCCCATTATATCCTTCCAGAGCTTACAAGAGATGAGTGCTTAGTGCACACATCAGCGCTCTCTACTCTATCCTACTTGTAGATACATATACCTATTGCATTGCACCAAGCCAGTGCCAACGCCAACGCTAACGCCAACACTCATGCCTTGGAGAAATATAGTAATCACAAGCAATTTAGTCCTGCCAGGCACACTTAGAGCAGTTAGGAGTTAGTTTTCCACCAGTACCAGTTCATTTTTCTCATTTCATTTCTGTTTGCTTCCTTTTCATTCATAGGGCCTCGGGCTGTTTTGGGGGCTGCCATAAGATGTGAAGAAGCCCACAAGCAAAAGAAGAAAAAGAAGTAATTTCACTTAAGCGTTTAAGTAGATAATCTACAAGGATATTGCAGTTCCTTTGTTTTGCAAGTCACTTCTGGTTAGAATGGGCAAAATAATGTAGAACGAAGATGCAGAAGTGTTGTTGAAGAAAATAAGGTGTTGTGCAACAGAACAACCCAACCGTCTCGTCTTTCTCTTCGGGAGCGTGAAGGAAATTGATTTGCTAAACGAAGGACCATATTTTGTGCTCTATGAAAATATTGTAATGAAAAGGATGAACTAAATATCTTTACTTCAACTGTATATATGCCATAAAAGCGAAACAAATACCTAAGTAAAAAGCATATTTCAAAGGATATTTATAGCTTCTTAAATGAAATGATGAAATCGATCAGAGAGAGAGATAAGACACTTGGGTATATTTAGCTTATTCTTAAGACCTGGCTCAAGTCGGAATGAAATACGTCAAGTGATTCGGTTTAACAGTTTGCAAACATATATTGAGCGCGAATAATTTTATTAGAATTTAATGAAGTTCAGAGGTTAATGGTCCAGAAGATATAACGATTTCAAAGCTCTTTCTTGAAATCTTATTGTTTTAAATTTAAATAAAAATATATATTATTTTTATTGCGAGTGCGTTTAGATCAGTATTAATGCAATTATACACATAATAGAGGTGCTTAATGAATTTTATTTAACTGAAGTAACGATTAAATTAACTGCTTGCTATTTGTGTATATGGAAAGTTTTTAGAAGGAAATGTTGTTAAAGAAGAAATAAATCCAAACCAAATTGACCCAAGTTTCAAATCACAAATTTTGGTTTAAGCACGTGGCACTATTCCATTGAAGTTCCTTATGGGAATAAACTTATTATTTTCTATATTGGAAACTTGATTTGGATAAAAGCTTTATGAAAATGTCCATAAAAACTTTGAAACTATAATGAACATATTATTCATGTATCATGATTCTTATGAATTTCAATACACACATGAAAATACATGTAGGACTAGTGTTTCGAAAAATATAGAGATTGTTGAAATAGAATAGGGATAACTTTGAAAGAAACGTGAGTGCAATGGCGGATCCAGGAGGAGGGTCGTAGGGGCCATAACCGCCCTAGGAAATTATTTCTTTTTAATTTTCGTAGGAATTCTCTTGGATACAAAAATTATCATATTGCATTTATGGATATGACCCCCCTTATAACGGCTTATCCATTTTGCGGTTTCAAAAGAATACGTCTGGAATACGACATCTGTCAAACTAAATTGTTAAACCAATTTTTTGTTGTCAGTTGAAAGTCTGATATTTACGAAAATGGATCGCACAAAGCATAAACATTGTTAAAACCTACTACAAAAAAAATGGTGATTCTGCCACAGCCCCATATCGTGCTTTAAGAAAAGATTATGGTTTATATAATCGTCCAACTACGCAAGCAATTGGCAAAATTGTGAAGAAATTTAAAGAGACTGGATTGGTTACAGATATTGTAAGGCCTGTGTATTATCATTTCAGTCGTACCGCTGCTGTAAGTGAAAGTGTTACCGAAGACCCGAATGTGTCGATGCCTCGTCGTTCTCAGGAATTAGGACTGTCTTACGGAACATTATGGCGCATTTTGCATTTACAACGTTGTAGATACGTCGGATGGGTGCTTGAATAACAGGCGGTGGAAGACGATTTTTCGAACAAAATTTTCTTCAGCGACCAAGAACATTTCTCAGTCGGGTTCTCAGAATCCTTAAAAAATTGAAGAGAGGCCATTACATCCACAAAAAGTCACTGTTTGCTGCGTTCTTTGTTCCTGATGTGTGATTGCACTTTACTTCTTCGAAAACGACGATGGACCGAATGTCACCGTCAATTCGGAGGGTCATGATCATATGATAACCGACTTTTTTTTTACTTCTATTGAAGAATACGACTTAAAGAATATGTGGTTTCAACAAGAGACATTTCCTGGCCGCGTAATTTCTCGTTGTGGCGATATTAACTGGCCACTAACATCATGTGATTTTAGACCGCTGGACTTGTTTTTTGTGGGGAAAGACGCGAAAGACCATGTTGATGAAGATAAACCTTTACATCTTGAGCACTTAAAAATCAACATTCGTCAATTTATGGCTGAGATACCGCCCAATGTGTGTCAAAAATTGCTCGAAGATTACCTCAAAAGAATCGATGCTTGCAACAATTCGAGTGGTGGTCATTTCACACATAAGCTCAACGTTCAATCTTTATAAAAAAAAAGAAATATCAAGAAAGAAAAATATTGTATAGGTGTTTTATTTACGTTTACTTTTGAAACTTTTGAAAAACGGTTAACCCTGGTACATGAGAAAAGTAAGTAAAATTCCAGATTGTAACGGAACTTCCAGTAGCCTTCTTTATTTTTTAGGCAGCATAGATTCATTGGTACCTAGTTTGTCAACATTTGACGAAAATATTTTGACAATTCTTTCAGGTTTCATTGGGGATAAAATTGTAGATAAAGCTAGAATTGAGCTACAAACACATGGGAGAATATGAGATGTAGTACGAATTAATCAATTTTTGAAAAATAGTTAGTGGCATTGAGTTTTTGAAATATTAAATTCCCTTTAGACAATGCTGTCAAGATCGAAATTAAATGAGCTTAACATACGCTGTCGTTGAAGTTCCACATCCGAAGGACAAGGATGTGAATCTAGAAACGAATATGAAAAGCTGAGAGTACATTTATTTTATGTGTTTTGTGACTTGAAACCAATCAACACAACTGGTATTGAACGGTTAGAAAGGTAATTTTTAATCCAAAGAAGAAGAGATGCATCAATACCAAAAACACGCATTTTCGATAAGATATAGCTGGGACCCAAAGTCCATTAAATGATTTTGAAATATCGTGTCCAATAATATTACTTTCTCCAAAACTGTTTTGATTTGTTCTACTATTCGGTTAGATAAACCATCAAATCACCGGTGGATTTATTGCTACGAAAGCCATTGTTTCGTTAATACTAACTGTCATAAATAAAATTTACCAAAATTGAAATCTTAAATATTGAATTTAGGGGCCACCCTAGACTTTGCAGTTAATAGCGTCGACTTGATACCGGCCGTGCTTTGGCTTCGGATGTAAATACAACAACCGTAAGCTCTCGTCGAAGCATCGGCAAACCCATGAACTTGAATTTTTGCGTTCGAATGAGTTTCGACAAATCTTGGAATTTTTATCTCGCCAAGTTGAGATAAATTGGTTTTGAAATTTTGCCAACTTGTATCAAGGCGCAATGGAATCGACTCATCCCAATCAATTTTTGCAACCCAAAGCTCTTGTAATAAGATTTTGGCTTTGGTTACTATGGGGCATAACAAACCAAGAGGATCGAAAAGACGAGCGGAAACTGATAATATGTTTCTCTTAGTAGCTCGTAGATCATGGAAATTATTGTCCAAATTGAAGCTGAATGTATCTTCTTTAGGGTGCCAACAAATTCCCAGAGTTTTTGTGTAATCTGAATCATTAAAATTAATTGATTTTTCAGAACTCTCCGCATTTAGATACTCTGGATGATTTGAAAACCATTTGGCTAATTGAAACCCTCCTTTTGTGAGGACTTCTTGAATCTCGAATTTCATTATTTTAAGGGTTTCGAGATTATCAGCACCAGTTAAGAGATCATCAACGTAGAAATCTCTTCTAATTACATCTGACCCCGTGGGGAAAGAAGATTCGTTAGCATCGCCCAACATCTTTAAACACCGTATCGCTAAAAATGGCGCCCGAGCAGGGACAATATTAAAACTAATAATTTGTTCCAATTTAAATAAAATTCGCGAAGTGTTAAATCTATACATATATATCACATATATATCGCATATATATGTACATTAAAAACACATACATATATCGCGTGTGAATTTTATTAAAAAACAATTTAAATTTAAAACAATTTAAATCGGTGGAATCAATAAATTCGTGCGTGAGTGCATCAAATTGTGTATACCAAAAACCACCCCCATAAGGATCCATTGCTGCAAACATCGCCTGCAGAAAGCAACAACACCAAAAGGAGCTCCAAAGTCACTCCAATGTCAGAGGACAAAAGCCCAAGGGAAGTCGACACAGAAACTGAGGTATCCACAAAAACTGAAAGTTCTAAAATTTAATTTATTGCAAACAATTGCAACACATTTGCTAAATAATTATTTAAACTTCAATTGATTGCAAAAAACTGCAACATTTTTTGTTTTAATAATTAAAACAACAACACAACTTTCAGTCTTTGTCATTTTTTGCAATACACATATACACATATACATATATTATATTATTTGGTGAAACAAACAAAGTGCGGTTTTTATGTATTTTATTTTTTAAAACAATTTTATTACCATATACAGTACATATATTTAAACAAAGTGAAATTAAAACTAATAATTCACGATCAATAAATTTAATTAATTAAAATTATATTGAAACTCGATCTGCTGCCGCGCCGCCGCCGCCGCTGTCCCAATCCGTCGTACACATCGATATTTTTTTTTGTGAAACACACTCACTATCTTCGTGAAAATTGTTTGGAACTTTACGTTCATTTTATACGCGAGTTATTAATTAAACAATAAAGTTTACGAATTATTAGTTTCATTTAATTAAATAAAACAATTTATGTAAATTAAACCGAAACTCTTGTAGTGAAATTTGTTTACAATTTATTTTGACATTTCACTCGTTTGAGAATTGACAGTTCGTTAAGTTCATACTCTCTTTCGTTAAGCTCTCAGCTATCAAGAGTGATCGTGTTTAGTGACGCAAAATATTTTCCAAATTTATTATACGAAGAGTGTGTTCAGCCAAATATTTATAAAAAATATTTTTATTTTCAAACAATTTCGATTTGAAATAAACAACTTTCGGCAATTTGCACATAAATAGTTTTGGTTTAATTTATTTTATTTTCGAGGAATTTCGTATAGAAATAAACTAATTTTCTAACGATTTTCCAATTTTTTAAATTCAGAAACTAAAGTGCAAATTGAATAGTTTGGATAAACTAATTCCAATAAATAAATTATTTTTCGAAAGTTACTAAATAAATAAATTAATTACAATGACGGGCAAGAAAAGGCAGCAATCACCTAAGAAAAGCGCAGATCTTGAACATTTGGTTCATCAGCGATTACAAATTAAAAATAATATAATTCGTATTAAAACGGGTCTTGAGGAAAAAACTTTATCGTTAAATCCAATTGAATTAGAATGTCGATTAGATATTTTAAATTCATATATTGATCAATTGATGAATTGTCAGTCGGAAATAGAATCAGAAGATCGTACTGATGATTCTCGCGGTGAGTTGGAAGACATTTGCGTTGGTGCTAAAGCACTACTTATTTCACATGTCAATAAAAGACGAAAGTCGAGTGTAGTTGATTATTCCTTCAGCAACCCACACCATTCGCGACTTCCAAAAATGTCTTTGCCTAAATTCAGTGGAAAATACTCTGAATATAAAAACTTTATCAGCCTTTTCGAAAGTTTGGTAGACAACGATCCAATGCTTCCAGATATTGAAAAGTTCAATCATTTAATTTCCTGTTTATCAGGTGCAGCTTTAGGAACAGTTAAGGCTTTCCAAATTACAGAACAAAACTATCCAAAGGCATTAGCAAGTTTGAAAAAAGTATACGACAATAATTGTTTAATCTTTTTCGACAATGTTTCAACACTTTTTGAATTGAAAGAAATTTCCAAACCATCCGCGTCTTCATTGCGAAGCATGATCGATACAGTGTCTGCAATTTATGATTCGCTTCTTTCATTGGGTGATGAAAAGAATATAACAAACGCGATCATTATACATTTAGTTATGTCTAAGGTGGATGCAATCACTAGGTCAAAATGGGAAGAACAATTAGATTTCAATACTCTTCCTTTGTGGAAAGATTGTGAAGAAGCTCTTAATAAAAGATATCAGCATCTTTCTGCTGAAGAAGCTTCAAATACAAAGTTCAAATCTTCCGATAAGCCATCCAAACCTAACCAAGATTCAAGTCGTTTAAAACATTCAAGGTCCTCATTTGCTTGTGTAAACTCGCAACAAAATAAATCCAAATGCATACATTGCAAATCAAACGACCATTATATAACGACGTGTCAAAAATTTACTGCATTGCCTGTCCAGCAAAGATTCGAGTATGCTAAAAGTGTTCCTATTTGCATCAACTGCCTTCGAAAAGGACACACAGTTTCGAAATGCAAAATGAGTCGATGCAGTGTTTGCAATCGATCTCATCACACATTACTGCACCAGTACGAATCAACTTTTAACAATGTGCCGGCACAAGCTTCAACAAGTTTTCAAGCTATGCATGCCTCTGTTTCAGCTGATAAAGTTATTCTTGCCACTGCAATTGTGCAAATAAAAGGCAGTTCTGGAGAATATATGACAGCTCGAGCATTACTTGATTCTGGCTCTCAATTAAACTTCATTACAGAAGAATTAGCCCAAAGATTAAAACTTCGAAAGGAAGAAAAACCTTTGAATCTGCTTGGCATTGGAAAGGCAAGTACTACAGTAAATAAAAAAGTACATGCAGAAGTAAAATCAAGATTTAATGATCATTCGTTTTCTGCTGATTATTGGGTAATGAACTCAATATCGTCGTATCAGCCGGATCAAGCAATAAATACTTCGGATTGGAATATTCCTTCCAACATTCAACTAGCTGATCCGTATTTCAATAAACCACAAAAAATTGACCTACTTATTGGAGCAGACACATTTTTTGAATTGTTGTCGGTTGGTCAAATTAAACAAGGTCCCGAATTTCCAACTATTCAAAAGACACTTCTTGGTTGGATAATATCTGGGAAATACCCCAAGGGTACAATTAACAATACCAAGCATTGCAATCTGGTATGTCAGTCTGAAGACTTATTAGATTTAGATGAAAAGATACCAAAACTTTGGTTATTGGAAGAATTTCCTGGAGAAACGAAAAAATATTTTACTCCAGAACAACAATTGTGTGAAAAACACTTTGTTGAAAATACAAATCTTTTGCCGATAGGTCGTTTTGAGGTAAAACTTCCCTTCAAATTATCCTCAAACTCGCTTGGATCATCATTCGAAACTGCCAAACGTAGATTTCTCGCACTTGAGCGCAAATTATCCAAAAATAGCGATTTGAGAGAAATGTATATGGATTTCATGAAAGAATACATTTTGTTGGGTCATATGTCACCAACAAATAATGAAATTCCAAAGGGCCCGCACTATTTCATTCCACATCAGTGTGTTTTGCGACCGCAAAGTACAAGTACCAAGTTGAGAGTTGTTTTCGACGCCTCAAGTCGGACATCTTCTCAACTATCACTGAATGACATCTTGATGGTTGGGCCAACCATTCAAGAGGAGCTATTTTCGACGTTGCTCCGTTTTCGTACACACAAATATGCCATTACGGCTGATATTACGAAAATGTACCGGCAAGTTCTTGTAGCTGAAGAGCACACGAATTACCAGCTCATAGTGTGGAGGCAGCATCCGTCTCAACTATTGCAAATCTTTCGCTTAAACACTGTAACGTATGGTACTTCTCCAGCGCCATTTTTAGCGATACGGTGTTTAAAGATGTTGGGCGATGCTAACGAATCTTCTTTCCCCACGGGGTCAGATGTAATTAGAAGAGATTTCTACGTTGATGATCTCTTAACTGGTGCTGATAATCTCGAAACCCTTAAAATAATGAAATTCGAGATTCAAGAAGTCCTCACAAAAGGAGGGTTTCAATTAGCCAAATGGTTTTCAAATCATCCAGAGTATCTAAATGCGGAGAGTTCTGAAAAATCAATTAATTTTAATGATTCAGATTACACAAAAACTCTGGGAATTTGTTGGCACCCTAAAGAAGATACATTCAGCTTCAATTTGGACAATAATTTCCATGATCTACGAGCTACTAAGAGAAACATATTATCAGTTTCCGCTCGTCTTTTCGATCCTCTTGGTTTGTTATGCCCCATAGTAACCAAAGCCAAAATCTTATTACAAGAGCTTTGGGTTGCAAAAATTGATTGGGATGAGTCGATTCCATTGCGCCTTGATACAAGTTGGCAAAATTTCAAAACCAATTTATCTCAACTTGGCGAGATAAAAATTCCAAGATTTGTCGAAACTCATTCGAACGCAAAAATTCAAGTTCATGGGTTTGCCGATGCTTCGACGAGAGCTTACGGTTGTTGTATTTACATCCGAAGCCAAAGCACGGCCGGTTTCAAGTCGACGCTATTAACTGCAAAGTCTAGGGTGGCCCCTTTGAAAACGAAATCGATCCCTCGATTAGAACTTTGCGCAGCGCATACTCTTGCCAAGTTATGGACAAGAGTAGAGGCAATGTTGAGTCTTGACGTCGAACAAGTTATTTTCTGGACCGATTCCGAAATAACTTTGCATTGGATAAAAACACATCCATCTACGCTTGCAACCTTTGTTGCAAATCGTGTGTCCGACATCCAAGAGTGGACACAAAAAGTATCATGGAGACATGTACCAACAAAACAAAATCCAGCAGACATTCTGTCAAGAGGCTGTAACGTTGAAGAAATCAATGCTTCAATTTGGTTCAAAGGTCCACAGTTCTTATTAAACGAGCAATCATCGTGGCCGGTCAATTCGCATTTTGAATTGTCTCCAGAAGATGAAGCTTTAGAGAAACGAAAATCAAACACGGCTTTAATAGCAGTAGAAAAACCTCGAACTAAACTTCTAGATTTTATAGAAGAAGAATCCTCATATAACGACCTTATTACTACGTTTGCTTATATAATACGATTTTTTAAAATATCAAAAAACAAAACAGAAAGAATATTTGAAGAATTGCCAACGGCAAAAGAAAGGAACTTGGCCTTTCTTAGAATAGTTGAAATCGTCCAAAGTTATGAATTCCCAGAACAAATTAAAAAACTTCGGAGGAAAATAACTCTTGAAAATAGTTTTCAAAAACTTAATCCGTTTATTCATGAATTTCAAGATAACGAATTTTCATTTTCGCTGATTCGTGTAGGTGGCCGTCTGTTGAACGCCCCAATTGAATATGATGCAAAATTCCCGCTTTTGTTAACCAAAAATTCACCATTTGTAAAAACGTACTTAACGTATTTGCATCGAAAAAATTGCCATGCTGGACCTCAAGCTATGGTGGCATTGCTTCGTGAAAAGATTTGGCTAATAAATGCCAAAGAAGCTTGCCAAAAGGTTGTGCGACAATGTATAAATTGTTTTAAGTACAAACCAAAATTACTCACACAAATAATGGGTAATCTACCGGCGGATCGATTGCGAGCGCAACGACCGTTCTTAGTATGTGGCGTAGATTTCTGTGGCCCGGTACACACCACCCTTAAAATTCGTGGCCGGTCACCCAATAAAACTTATATTTGCGTCTTTGTTTGTTTCGCCTCTAAAGCTGTACATATTGAATTAGCTTCTAATTTGTCGTCTGAATGTTTTATTCTCGTCCTTAAAAGGTTTATCTGTCGCCGAGGACTTCCGAAGACGATCTACTGCGACAACGGGACGAACTTTGTCGGAGCTCAGACGATCTTGAGGGAAATTCAAGAGGAGGTAGAGCGAGGAGCAAAAGCTGTTCAACGGTACGCAGCAGAGGAAGGCTTCAACTTCGCCTTGATACCGCCCAGGGCACCGCATTTCGGAGGTCTATGGGAGGCGGCGGTGAAAGCGGCGAAAACGCTGTTACAGCGTACCGTGGGCAACGCACTGCTCACAACAGAAGAGCTGCTCACCGTAGTCATCGAGGTCGAGGGAATCCTCAATTCAAGGCCAATCGCACCGCTAAGCGCAGACCCCAACGACGGAGAAGCCCTCACCCCAGCGCATCTACTAATCGGCAGCAGCTTACGATCGCTGCCTCCAGAACCAGTTCCGGAACGGAAAACGGGCTGCTTGAAAAGATGGCAGCTTCTATGCTGGCTCAAGCAGCAGTTCTGGCTGAAGTGGTCCAAGGAGTATCTGCTTGGCCTACAAGCGCGATCCAAGTGGGTACAGGAGCAGCCCAATCTCGTCGTCGGCAAACTAGTCCTTATCCACGAGGACAACTCGCCTCCTCAGCGGTGGAAAACAGGACGAGTTATAGGGGTCGTCGAAGGGCAGGACGGCAAGGTCAGGGTCGCCGACGTCAAAACATCAAGCGGTGTACTCAGACGCCCAATCGTCAAACTGGCCCCACTTCCCGATGAAGAATTTTGAAGACTGCAGCCTTTCAACGTGGCCGGTGTTTCGTTAATACTAACTGTCATAAATAAAATTTACCAAAATTGAAATCTTAAATATTGAATTTAACTTTAAATTAAAATACTTAATTATATATATCAGTTAAAAAATTTGCACTATTGTGAACTAAAATGTTTGGTATAAATTTCAAACTTGGCGCCCATCCGGCCATATTTTATTTAAAATTTGAAATTAAGAAGAAAAACGAAAAGAAAATGAAATGAAATGAAATGAAATAAAAACCATTCCATACGATAGTTCCGCACTCTAAACACGCATTTTTTCTTAATCCGCATTTTGTCGTTTAAGTTTAAATTCTTTATTAAAATTCGAACTTATTTAATAGCTCAAGTAAGAGCTCATTTACAAAAAAGCTTGTAGAATTTTCAGCCATAATGCCGGTCATTAAGAAACTTCTGTTCTTCGAGGTATCTCTTAAGCTGATAATTAATTAGCGTTTCCATGAACTTTGAAACAAGGAATTTGAGTGTTATTGGACGATAGTAAGAGGGAGAAGATGATTCACCTTTTTTAGGGACAGGGTAGACAAATGCTGTTTTCCATCCACTCGGAAAGAGACTTGTAAAGTAGGAAAGATGAAAAAGCTTACGCAGTGATTTTGCCAGCATTGAAAAACATCTCTTCAGAACAATGTGGGGAGGGATATTATCCGGGCCAGCGAATTTGTGTATATCAAGGTCTTTCACTTTTAGTACTCTTGCAACTGCAAGTTTTCGCTGTCAAGGACAGGAGGACTCATGACACTCTCTGGTAGCGTCAAATAAACAGAAAACTGTTTTACATATGACCAGACATTTCTACTACCTTTGGGACATTGTAGTATTTTTTGCCGAAATTTTTGATCCTGCAAAAATGTAATGCGTCGATCATGTCCGTTACCGGTATTTCTAGCTTCTTTGAACTTTTACTTTATATCTTCGAAATCATACTTAATCAATTCCTTATTTTTAAGGTTTTGGTAAAAACAAAATTAAACACTTTTTATTAAGTTTCAATTGTCCTTTGGATTTCAATTTGCCATTTGTTTTCATTCATTGGTCATGTCTCAATCAACTCAAAACGTTGCCAACGTTTACCTCTCCGCATTTTCACATGTACCATACACTTATGGATCTCAGTACTTGTCCTGATGTACCATACCCAAAAGCAAAGCATAGAAAATTACGAATTACACTCTTTGCTTTCTCCAGGAGCTGAGCTGACAAGCCACTAACAAGACCGCACTTCATCCTTATTCTTATTCCCTTTCCAAAACCATCTGCCTTGCCATCATCACCGCACCAAAGGGAGACGTGACTAATAAAAAAGTTTGTCAAAGACACCTTGATAAGCGAGAGAGCTTCTGAGAACATCTGTATATACCTATTACATAACTATATATTCAATGTACATCCATATCTATAACACGCGTCTTCCTTTCCTTCCTCTTCTTAATTCTAGACAGAGTGTTTTGTTGGTACGTGTGCAGGCAGCCCAAGTGTGTGGCGTATATGTTTCTTCCGCTCTCCATTCAAAACCACCAAGGTACATTCATCATTAATCCACATCCTAGATTCTAGATCCAACATTCTTCCTCCTTTTTGTGATCTATTGATGTAGGTATGCCCAAACTAGTGTCATTGCTTGTCGAACAAGGGATTTCACTAGCTTCCTATATAACACCCACTTTTTCACCGTCGTCGTCGGTCGGTTGTCTCACTACCGCAAGCAGAATATTTAAGTCACGAACTGTTTCACATTCAGTCGCTGGAAAATGAAAGAAAATCTTCTACAATTCCAATTAATTCAACCAGAATTGTTAACCTCACCCACCCACACCTCTTCCCTTTTTAGAACTAAATAACTCCCATCTTCAAGGAGGCTTGAAAAAAAGAAAGAAATACCAGATGTAGCTATTGGGCTTGCTATTTAAAAAGATGTCTTGATGGTCTATGGATAAAGGGAAGTATTTTAAGTTAATTTTAAAGTGATACTGATGCGGTCTTATCGCAATTTGGGGGGACAACCATCTACAAAAGAATTTTCACAGTTGAAGAGTACCGATGAGCCAGCAAATGTTTTAGATTAAAATATTTTTTGATTACAACAAAAATTATACAAAATTGGAACGGAATTTCGGGAACAAAATAAAAAGGAATTCGTGTGAATTGAAGAATTAAGTTATAAGATGGAGTTAAGTGAAACATAATTCAATTATTCTTATTATTAAATACATAACGTGGTATGAGTAGAGGAAAAGTTAAATTTTGAATATGTTAATGGGCTATAGAATAATTGCAGATTGACAGGGACGTATTTACACTAGGGCTTTAAAAGTGCTACAGAATGGGTGGTAAGGTTGCTGCGTCACGACAAAATCAAGCATCTGAACCATTATATTCTACTAATTTACTTCCTTGAAATTTCACCTCCAAATGTTGTTAATGTTGGAAACATAAATTTGAATATAATGGAAGTATTTGAAGCCATAGAAAGCATAAATGAAAACAAAAGTGATGGACCAGACGGTATTTCTCCTAAAATCATTACAAAACGTGTGATAGACTTTTCCAACACAGTTTTGTGTCAGGTAGATCAACAGCTTCTAATTTCACTGTTTTATGTAACTCTGTTGTAAAAGGTTTTGATAAGGGTTTCCATACAGGTATAGTATTCACAGATTTCACTAAGGCCTTTGATAGAGTGAATCTTGAAATTTTTGTTCATACATTTGTGTGTGCTGGGATTCCATTCTTAATTCTTAAAATCGATAAGCTATTATTTGAGTAATCAGACCCAATTTGTCAAAATGGATACATTCAATTCTAAAGTTATCAAAGTAACCTCAGGTGTTCCACAGGGGAGTCATATTGGACCTTTGTTTGATACCTTTAAGTTTTCTAATGATATCTTTTTGGAAAAAGTAACTCAAAGAAAATATGTAGGAGTTACACTCCAATTCAACTGTATATGCACACAAATTTTCAAAAATACTTTGTACATTTTTTCCAAATATTGAGGGTTTTTATGCGATTTGTTGATCCTAACTATTCCCTTAAGATGTTAAGAAATGAATTATTCAAAAACAACCACTAGTTTTCCATTCACCTATTTGCAAACTTTACACTAAGAGAAATTAAGACAAGTTTTTGTCAAACTTGGTAGTGTTAACTTTTAACTTTGCTTTTAATAATTTCGTAAATTAGTTCCGGTATGTGAAATGTGAGGAACCCGTGGCATGATGGTTAGTGCGTTGGACTGTCTGGTTAGATCAGTATTTATATTTCGACAGACATATAAATGCTGCTCTGACCAGGGCCCGAGGAGCCTTCGCTCTGACGAAACGGCTGTTTTTTAGCAGTCGGCTCAGAGTGAAGGTAATTTGCTACATGGCCCTCATACGGCCGATGATCGTTTATGGTTGTCCTGTGTGGTTCAACGTTGCCCCTTCCCAGATGGAGAAGTTTCGGGTGTTCGAGCGGCAGTGTTTACGACGCTGTACCGGCTTATATCGAACAGCCGAATCTTCTTACGTGCATTACTATTCCAACGAGGTCCTATACAACGGGGCTCGAATGAACAGAATTGACAATTTCGTGATAAAACTCGTTCGAGGTCACATTGCAAGAGATATGTCTTCGACCAACAATTTAATTTTCGGGGCGTTCTATCCGAACGACGAGTTTTTTGAAAGTGCACGCTTGAGCGGCTTCATTCCACCAGAGGCATTCCTCTTTTTAGATAGATGCGGTCTGATACAGGATAGATTGGCAGTTCCGTTAATCTACCACGTCAGACGACGAACCGTGGGTAGGCGACTCCTGTACAATCGGGACGTCATGGCACACGACGGAGCAGAGCTCCTTCGGTTCAGTAGGGCTGTGTCCGAACGGGACCGAACTGATAGGGTGAAGCAGGAGAACCAGTTTTGGTGGCTTCAATCGACACTTGATAGTGGGTAGTCGGGATGAGGTTTTGAGCCTTGGCCGGCTTACATACTTGTTTTATAGTTTTAGGGTTTAGTTTTAAGTAGCATGGTGGCACAAAAAAAAAATACAAAAAAAAAAAAACAAAAAAGGAAAATACAAAAAATGCAAAAAAAAATTAAAAAAAAAACATGGAATAAAAAAAAAAAGACAACAAAATATGAAAAACAAAAAGCGTTAGATAATTGGATTTGCTGCTGTGGTTGTTCTAGTTTTAAGTAGTTTATAGGTAGAATAGGTAGTTTTATTTAGCTTTAAGTTTTATATTAAGGACCTTATTTTAAGTAGTTTTAAGTAAAAATAAAAAAGGATATTGATATTAGTTTTTTTGAAATTTTCTAATGAATAAAAAAAATAAATAAAATGGAATTGAAGTTTAATAGATCTTAGGGCCGAAAGGCATTAGCATTAAGTATTATTGTTTAACTTAGAGTGTCCGTATGGGACCAGTAAGTTAGTTGTAAGTTATGGTTAACCTGAGCGTCGAACTTGTCGAGTTGTAGAAGCTGAGTAAGGTCAATGATTCTCGGGAATTATTTCTCCAGAAGAGTCCTGAAACCAAAGGTCGCTCACCCCTACCCTTCCCAATCCCTACCCCCTCCTCCGTCGGCTTTGTGTTACTATGCTGGCTGATGTCTCCTTATCTCCCGAATATATAGTGTATCACTATATGTCAACCTAGTTCCCTTCTGGGACGCTTATGGCGCAATTGCTGTTCGTCTCTCCTGCTCCAAAACATATCCTTCCTTTCAACTTCCCAATTGGGCTGGATCTAAGGTGTTATACGACCCGTGCCGATGATCAGCCAGGCTGAGGGCCCAATTTCTAAAAATAGCTCAGTCGTTAACGGAGTATCCGGATACCAGGCGACCTCCGGATTAGCTAGCCTTATCTGTGTAAGCGAATCTCTGCACAGATGGACCCCCCCTTTACTTCGCTACTCGTGGGAATCCTAATGAATTCAAATCAAAAACAAAACCAAAAACAAAAACAAAAACAGTACTGGAAGCAAAAGCGTCAAACCGGCACCGGTATTCAAGCTACACCGGGCGGCAGCTCGGCGGCAACGTCGGCTGTCGTTACTCCTGTGCCGAGCACCGGAAAAGGGTCTGTGCCAAGTCGCTGCCCTTCTTCTAGTGCGGTGCAGGATGTATCCACACCGGGCGGCAGTTCGGCGGCAACGCTGGCTGTCGTTACTCCTGCGCCGAGCACCGGAAAAGGGCCTGTGCCAAGTCACTGCCCTTCTTCTAGTGCGGTGCAGGATGTACAATTGGCGAAAACGCTTCCTCATGTCGGTAGTGGAAAGTTCGTGAAAAATGATCTTTCCACTACTAAAGAGAGTAAACCTCTCCAGTATGCTCCTAGGAGCTCGTATAAACAACGACGGAATGCGATGAGGATTATAAAATCCTCTGGTTCAACACTGGGGGATGGAAGTAATCCCATCCTTAGCAAAAAGCTGGAGTGGGCTAAATCAATTCTAGACAACACTAGTCGCCACGACTCCACGTCAAAGCGACAAAGGTCTTTGGAGGAGTCCACTCCCGTCCCGAAAAAACCCAAAGTGCAAAACACCAGCACTCCCAATATTCCTCGAGTACCTCTCACTAAACCTTTTAGTGATGTGCTTAAGGATTCAAATAAGATCGTAATTGCGGTCATCGATAGGAGCAATATTGATGGCACGATTACTTCTGACCGTTGGCAGATGGTGAATCTGAAGCTCTCGGCTGGCTTTTTAAAAGTCATGCGGGATCATCCGGGTCCACCGCCTGTAACAAGCGATGAGGGTTGGCATCAAGGTCATGTCAAGCTCATCGCTTGTAACGATCAGAGGTCCCGCGATCTCTATACACTTGCTGTCGGCATGCTGGGCGAAGTTTGGCCAGGCGCAAAACTCGAGGTCGTTGCAAAGGAAGACATTCCATGCAGGCCGAGAGCTCGCGCTTGGATCCCTAAAGAACCCTCATGTCCGGATGACATACGCGAGATTATTAAGATTAGCAACCCGGACCTTCCTTGTCACGACTGGAAGATCGTGAAACTGGAGGAGCCAAAGGGTCTTTATCGAAGTGCGATAATCGTAATCAATAAAGACTCTGTGGCTTCTCTGGCGAGAGATAAGGGAGTGATAAGATACGGTTTCGGTACAATCACGCTACGTATCTACAAAAAAGATGAGGTAGACGCTTCATGTGAGCCTCCACAACCCTTTTCGGAAGCTGTGTCGCAAGACGTTGGGGGTTCCAGTGCTACAACCACCTTCCCTTCCTTGGATGTGGATGATGTTGTACCTGGGCCCTCTTCTGTCGCAGCACAGTCTTCCTCCGAGCCCGCATCAGAAGCTGTGCCGCAAGACGTAGGGGGCCCCAGTGCTAACATCACTTCCCATCCTTGGGTGTGGATGAGAATGTGGCAGGGCCCTCTTCTGTCGCAGCACAGTCTTCTTCTAAAAACGTCGAAGGTTTATCCCTAATGGAGACCGACGACTCAAACGACAAGGTTCTCCCCAGTGAGGAAGAAGATGAACTATTAGGTTCTTCTTCGTCTGATCTGGATTCAACAGTGGTGGAGGTTGATCTGCCGACTTGTAGCCAAAATGCTGCAAATACTACAGATTAACCTCCAACACTCCAAAACGGCTTCGGCCTCCTTACTTCTCCGCCTGACAAAAACTGGAGAAGATGTCGTTCTCATCCAAGAGCCCTGGATTGTGAAATCCCTGGTTCGAGGATTGAGAACTCCTGGTTACTACGTGATATATGTAACAGGAAAAGGTAACCCAAGGTCCTGCATACTAGTAAAACGTAATCTAAACGTATTTTTACTCCCTAATTTCAGTGATAAAGACGTCACCATAGCCAGTATGGTAATAGACAACCATACCTACTGGCTGGTATCAGCGTATTTGGGCCACGACCACCAGGGCCCACTACCTGGTACCACTCTGGAGAGGACGGTCGCTGAATCAACAAGACTTAAAACCAACATAATTATCGGTTGTGACGCCAATGCGCACCATACTACGTGGGGTAGTACCGATATAAATGACAGAGGTGAGTCTCTTTTTGATTATTTTTTAACAACTAATCTGGTAGTATGTAATGTAGGTAGTGAACCAACCTTCGTTACTAAAAATCGACAAGAAGTTTTAGATATGACTCTTGTCTCTTTACATCTCTCAAATAAAATATTGAATTGGAGAGTATCAAAGGAGCACTCGTTCTCCGATCATAGATACATCCAATTCACACTTATTGAAGAGTTTCCAAAACCGATCCAATTCCGAAACTATAGGAAAACAGATTGGCCAAAATATAGGGCAACTCTGAAGAATCTGATTAAACCAGAACTTTATGATCCGCCCTTATGCGCTTTTGAACTCGATCAAAAAGTCGACGAGCTTACAGCAGCCCTTAGTAAAGCCATGGAAACTGCCTGCCCCCTCACTACAGTGAGGGGAAAGAAGAAACCATATTGGTGGGCTGCTGAACTGGGTTTACTCCGGAAAGGCTGTAGAAAGCTTTTTAATCGTGCAAAAAAGACTAGACATCCACAAGACTGGGACTCCTATAAGGAATCCCTCAAAAAATATAAACAGGAATTGAGAATAGCCAAAAGATCCTCTTGGAGATCCTTCTGTAGCTCAATAGAAGAATCCTCGGAGGCATCAAGGATAAGGAAGATTCTCTCGACAAATCCAACCATGCCTAGTTGTCTTAAAAACTTGGATGGTACTTGGACTAACTCTTGCGAAGAAACGCTAAACCTGCTACTTGACACCCACTTTCCTGATAGCTCCAAATACGTTAATACAACAAACCATCCTGGGTCGGGTATTAACTTAACTTTTCCTCAAGGTCTTGTTACTAAAGAGAAATTGACTTGGGCTCTGAATAGTTTCAAACCTTACAAATCTCCAGGGCCAGATCACATCATACCAGCTGAGTTACAATTTACGACTGACATAACTCTGCCCATCATTGAGATGATTTTTAAGAGTTGTCTAGATATGGTCCACATACCTCAGCGATGGAGAGAAGTAAAGGTAGTTTTCATTCCCAAGGCGGGCAAATGTTCGCATGTCAACCCTAAAGATCTAAGACCTATTAGCCTATCATCATTCATTCTCAAGACTCTGGAACGTTTGATTGATATCCACATACGTAACAGCATTGATAAGAGACTATCGATGTCTCAGCATGCTTACTGCAAAGGGAAATCGGTAGAAACAGCCTTGCACACCTTAGTAAGAACTATCGAATATTCCCTAGAACAAAAACAATATACTATGGTGGCCTTCCTAGATATTGAAGGCGCTTTCAACAACGTTGACACATCCGCTATCACTTCTGCTATGACGACCCTAAACGTCGAATACTCACTCTGTGAATTGATAAATCTAATGCTAAAAAGCAGGATCATCAACTCTAAGATGGGGGATTTTTGTGCGAAAAGGTCTGTCGGTAGAGGCACTCCGCAAGGTGGTGTTCTGTCCCCTCTCCTGTGGAACATAGTGGTTAACGAGCTACTAATATCCCTTGAGAGAGAAGGCTACAGAGTGATTGCGTATGCCGATGATGTTGCTATCGCCGTCATAGGAGAATATCCAAATACATTGAGAGACCTCCTCCAAAACGCACTCAATATGCTCACTAGATGGGCAGATCACTGTGGACTTAGTATTAATCCTCAAAAAACAGACCTCGTCCTTTTTACGCGGAAATACAAGATCCCAGAAATTGTACCTCCCTCAATAAAAGGTGTACCTCTAATTTTCAACAATGAGGCCAAATATCTTGGTCTGATATTGGACAAAAAATTAAGTTGGAAACCTAATATTCAGGAAAGAGTTAAAAAAGCTACAGCAGCTCTTTTCCTTTGCAAGAAAGCCATAGGAAACAAATGGGGTTTTCAACCTCGCATAACTTATTGGCTATACACATCGGTCATCCGGGTCCACCGCCTGTAACAAGCGATGAGGGTTGGCATCAAGGTCATGTCAAGCTCATCGCTTGTAACGATCAGAGGTCCCGCGATCTCTATACACTTGCTGTCGGCATGCTGGGCGAAGTTTGGCCAGGCGCAAAACTCGAGGTCGTTGCAAAGGAAGACATTCCATGCAGGCCGAGAGCTCGCGCTTGGATCCCTAAAGAACCCTCATGTCCGGATGACATACGCGAGATTATTAAGATTAGCAACCCGGACCTTCCTTGTCACGACTGGAAGATCGTGAAACTGGAGGAGCCAAAGGGTCTTTATCGAAGTGCGATAATCGTAATCAATAAAGACTCTGTGGCTTCTCTGGCGAGAGATAAGGGAGTGATAAGATACGGTTTCGGTACAATCACGCTACGTATCTACAAAAAAGATGAGGTAGACGCTTCATGTGAGCCTCCACAACCCTTTTCGGAAGCTGTGTCGCAAGACGTTGGGGGTTCCAGTGCTACAACCACCTTCCCTTCCTTGGATGTGGATGATGTTGTACCTGGGCCCTCTTCTGTCGCAGCACAGTCTTCCTCCGAGCCCGCATCAGAAGCTGTGCCGCAAGACGTAGGGGGCCCCAGTGCTAACATCACTTCCCATCCTTGGGTGTGGATGAGAATGTGGCAGGGCCCTCTTCTGTCGCAGCACAGTCTTCTTCTAAAAACGTCGAAGGTTTATCCCTAATGGAGACCGACGACTCAAACGACAAGGTTCTCCCCAGTGAGGAAGAAGATGAACTATTAGGTTCTTCTTCGTCTGATCTGGATTCAACAGTGGTGGAGGTTGATCTGCCGACTTGTAGCCAAAATGCTGCAAATACTACAGATTAACCTCCAACACTCCAAAACGGCTTCGGCCTCCTTACTTCTCCGCCTGACAAAAACTGGAGAAGATGTCGTTCTCATCCAAGAGCCCTGGATTGTGAAATCCCTGGTTCGAGGATTGAGAACTCCTGGTTACTACGTGATATATGTAACAGGAAAAGGTAACCCAAGGTCCTGCATACTAGTAAAACGTAATCTAAACGTATTTTTACTCCCTAATTTCAGTGATAAAGACGTCACCATAGCCAGTATGGTAATAGACAACCATACCTACTGGCTGGTATCAGCGTATTTGGGCCACGACCACCAGGGCCCACTACCTGGTACCACTCTGGAGAGGACGGTCGCTGAATCAACAAGACTTAAAACCAACATAATTATCGGTTGTGACGCCAATGCGCACCATACTACGTGGGGTAGTACCGATATAAATGACAGAGGTGAGTCTCTTTTTGATTATTTTTTAACAACTAATCTGGTAGTATGTAATGTAGGTAGTGAACCAACCTTCGTTACTAAAAATCGACAAGAAGTTTTAGATATGACTCTTGTCTCTTTACATCTCTCAAATAAAATATTGAATTGGAGAGTATCAAAGGAGCACTCGTTCTCCGATCATAGATACATCCAATTCACACTTATTGAAGAGTTTCCAAAACCGATCCAATTCCGAAACTATAGGAAAACAGATTGGCCAAAATATAGGGCAACTCTGAAGAATCTGATTAAACCAGAACTTTATGATCCGCCCTTATGCGCTTTTGAACTCGATCAAAAAGTCGACGAGCTTACAGCAGCCCTTAGTAAAGCCATGGAAACTGCCTGCCCCCTCACTACAGTGAGGGGAAAGAAGAAACCATATTGGTGGGCTGCTGAACTGGGTTTACTCCGGAAAGGCTGTAGAAAGCTTTTTAATCGTGCAAAAAAGACTAGACATCCACAAGACTGGGACTCCTATAAGGAATCCCTCAAAAAATATAAACAGGAATTGAGAATAGCCAAAAGATCCTCTTGGAGATCCTTCTGTAGCTCAATAGAAGAATCCTCGGAGGCATCAAGGATAAGGAAGATTCTCTCGACAAATCCAACCATGCCTAGTTGTCTTAAAAACTTGGATGGTACTTGGACTAACTCTTGCGAAGAAACGCTAAACCTGCTACTTGACACCCACTTTCCTGATAGCTCCAAATACGTTAATACAACAAACCATCCTGGGTCGGGTATTAACTTAACTTTTCCTCAAGGTCTTGTTACTAAAGAGAAATTGACTTGGGCTCTGAATAGTTTCAAACCTTACAAATCTCCAGGGCCAGATCACATCATACCAGCTGAGTTACAATTTACGACTGACATAACTCTGCCCATCATTGAGATGATTTTTAAGAGTTGTCTAGATATGGTCCACATACCTCAGCGATGGAGAGAAGTAAAGGTAGTTTTCATTCCCAAGGCGGGCAAATGTTCGCATGTCAACCCTAAAGATCTAAGACCTATTAGCCTATCATCATTCATTCTCAAGACTCTGGAACGTTTGATTGATATCCACATACGTAACAGCATTGATAAGAGACTATCGATGTCTCAGCATGCTTACTGCAAAGGGAAATCGGTAGAAACAGCCTTGCACACCTTAGTAAGAACTATCGAATATTCCCTAGAACAAAAACAATATACTATGGTGGCCTTCCTAGATATTGAAGGCGCTTTCAACAACGTTGACACATCCGCTATCACTTCTGCTATGACGACCCTAAACGTCGAATACTCACTCTGTGAATTGATAAATCTAATGCTAAAAAGCAGGATCATCAACTCTAAGATGGGGGATTTTTGTGCGAAAAGGTCTGTCGGTAGAGGCACTCCGCAAGGTGGTGTTCTGTCCCCTCTCCTGTGGAACATAGTGGTTAACGAGCTACTAATATCCCTTGAGAGAGAAGGCTACAGAGTGATTGCGTATGCCGATGATGTTGCTATCGCCGTCATAGGAGAATATCCAAATACATTGAGAGACCTCCTCCAAAACGCACTCAATATGCTCACTAGATGGGCAGATCACTGTGGACTTAGTATTAATCCTCAAAAAACAGACCTCGTCCTTTTTACGCGGAAATACAAGATCCCAGAAATTGTACCTCCCTCAATAAAAGGTGTACCTCTAATTTTCAACAATGAGGCCAAATATCTTGGTCTGATATTGGACAAAAAATTAAGTTGGAAACCTAATATTCAGGAAAGAGTTAAAAAAGCTACAGCAGCTCTTTTCCTTTGCAAGAAAGCCATAGGAAACAAATGGGGTTTTCAACCTCGCATAACTTATTGGCTATACACATCGGTCATCCGACCAATACTTATGCACGGGGTTGCAGTGTGGTGGACTGCACTGGAGAAAGTCACATATTGCGACAAACTCAGCAGAGTCCAACGCACTGCATGTCTCTGCATTAGCGGGGCTTTGAGAACCACACCCTCAGCAGCGTTGGACACTCTCCTCCATCTGACACCCCTCGACATTTTCAGCAAACAAGTGGCAGCGAGTACAGCCATAAGACTCAACGCCTCATCTCAGTGGACCAACAACAATGTTGGGCACTCCATCATTCTGAACCTCTTTGGTTCTATACCAAAGTACATAGACTACACTATCCCAAAACCCCAATTTGGTAAAAACTTCCAGGTATCCATTCCATCCAGGGATGAATGGGAAGATAAAAAACTCCTGGATGACAAAAGCATCCATTTTTATACAGATGGATCCAAGACAAATGAGGGAGTTGGTAGTGGTATGTACTCAGAAAAGCTTAATCTAAGCATCTCATTCCGCCTCTCTAATCATTGTAGCGTCTTCCAAGCGGAAATTTTAGCGATCAAAGAGGTTCTCTCCTGGCTAAGAGAAAACGTGATATCAACTTCTGATATACGCATCTTCTCTGACAGTCAGGCTGCTATCAAGTCTCTTGACGGTGTCTCAACCAACTCTCTAACGGCCCTCGATTGTCGATCATCTCTTATGGAGATGGCGCAGCAATTTAACATTCACCTATGCTGGGTGCCGGGCCACAGAGACATCGCAGGAAATTGTAGAGCCGATGAACTCGCTAAAAATGGAACCGTCATACCTATTTCACCTGAAAGGGAGAAGATAGGTATACCGATAGCTACATGTAAACTTCTGCTAAAAGAAAAAGCTTTCGAGATAGCAAACTCTAGGTGGTACAATTTACCAACATGCGCAGCCACAAAACAAATATGGCCTTCATTGGACCTAAAGCGCTCTAAAGACTTGTTATCCCAAAGCAGACTTCATATTAGCTCCCTAATAGGTGTCCTTACGGGACACTGTCTTATAGGCAGACACGCAATACGACTTGGTGTAGCCTCAAATGACTTCTGCAGGAGCTGCATGGACGAGGAAGAAGAAGAATCAATCTCTCACCTCCTCTGCACCTGCCCTGCTCTTTCACGAAGACGCAAACTTCATCTGGGAGAATACTCTTTTGATGATCCCAGTGAACTAGCTAAAAAGGATATCAGATATCTCCTTCGCTTTATAAAAAGCTCAAAATGGTTCGACTAGTGGGAAGTAATTCTCTAGATTCATGTGGTATCACAATGGGCCTTTCTTCTGGCCTAAGTGTGTGGTTTTTGTATCCACAGCCACATTAACCTAACCTAACCTATGGTTAATTAGGCTAGTTTTATGAATTTTTGTCTAGCTTTAAAATAGATTTAAGATTGAATTAATAAAAATGAATTTGAAAAAAAAAAAAAAAAAAAAAAGTGCGACTGTCATGCGAGAGGTCTTGGGTTCGATCCCTGCCTGTGACACCTAAAGTTTTTTTCACGGGTACTGCCTCTTCCGAGGAATTGACAAAATCTCCAAGAGTAATTCTTGTCATAAAAAGTGCTTTCTCAATCTAGCCGTTCGGATTCAGCATATAAACTGTAGGTCCCTTCCATTCCTGCAATTACTCGCACACAGGAATATTTAAGAGTTGTAAGTCACTAGGCCCTGGTTCTTTACGTACTGTTGCCCCACCTAATTAATTTATTTTATAATATGATTCATACAGCCTCTTAATAAAGTTCAACGAAATTTCGTTCCACCCTAACTTATTTGCAGAAATTAAGAATTCTTGGTTTTCAAACTGACGACCACCCTTATTAACTGTGGGTATTAACTATCCTCAAGTATATTTAATAATTTTTAGACCAGATAAGTACGGTAGGCATTGAACGAAGCGCAAGTTCTGTCCAACCTTTTATTATACGGTCTAAATTTATGGATCAAAAAATGTTAAAATATTTAGAAAGTTTTCAAAATTCCCTTATACCCAGCTGCAGTAATTTTTGATGTAACGCCCTCAAGTTTAACTCTTCCATAATAACTGAAAGCCTTTCATATCACAACACCTCCTTCACGATTGTAATGAAGTTTTTAACAACTTTTTATTTTCTTAAATTGTGAAAGTTAAAATTGGAACCATAGTCCTCATCGAAGATTATTGAAATCTTGATGACTTTAATCTCATAACTTTTCCTTTTTCTTCAAATAGCGCATTTTTTTCTTAAATGGAATTAGTTTAAGGTTCAAATGTTTGATAACTCTTAAATCTGTTGAGCGTTTTGCGTTTACACCGGCTTTTTATTTTTTTTGCCACAGAATTAAAAGAATTAGATGACCACCTTAAAACTTCTCGTCTTCAAGCAGATGTTATTGCGTTTGTTTCATTTGTCTATACGAATCTTTATTTTTAAAATAAAAATAAAAGCTATTAAAAATTCGGTCACTTTATCAGCTGCTGCACATCCGGTTGGGTTTTGGTGATTTAACAAATCGATAAATAAATATTCAGTTGACTTAAAAATTTGTTTGGATATCTTTTTTAAAATTTGTTTCTTAACATATTAGAGGAATACAAAGCATGAACAGGTGGCTCAAAACCCTTCAATACTTGGAAAAACGTAAAAAGTATTTTCAAAAAAGGTTGCGCGTGTTCAGTTGAAGCGGAGTATAAATTTGATCATTAACTTTCTTTTAATTTTCATGTTGATTTTATAGTAAATATTGCTTACAAGGTTATAGGTTTTTTTTGCGAAGGATCACAAAGGAATTTTCTAATCCTTACGCAATCAAATGTCTTTACTTAGCCTTTGTTAGATCTATTCTGTAATGTATTACAACTCTCATTCTTTAAGAATAGAAAGAGTGTCAGACATTTTAAATCTATAACAGATTTTTAAGCTGTGTTTAATGAAATTAACTGAACCAAACATATTACAAGAAATCATGGATACTTTTAGGTCAATAAACATTGACTTATGAAATAGCAAAGGTGAAGGCAATATATAAAAGCCAACATTAATGAAAAATCTAAGTGTTGCACGTTGCATAGGTTCAATACACTGCATATTCCTTATAATTGGATCCGATCATGGCCAATTGATTCTTGGACAGAAGCTACAACATTTTTCGGTTGATTACAAACATATTTGTTGCGACATATACGAACTACATATATATACATACTAGCGGCCCGTCCCGGCTTCGCACGGGTAGACATAAATAGGTACAGATATTTAAGTTATAAGCATGCTAATTAAAACGACCATTAATCACTAAATTAGAAATCATTTTTTTTGTCCTATCATTAATACTCTTCGCAGCGTATGCGATGAAAGACATTGTATGGCTATTTTTTTACACCTTCGGTTGGTTTTAATAGGAATTTCTAAAGATTTCTATAGTAATCTTGTACTAAATATAGCCTATGTTACTCAGTGACAATGTAGCTTTCTAATGAAAAAAGAATTAATAAAATCGGTGCAGTACTTTTTGAGTTTATTCGTTACATTCAAAAATACAAATCTCTCTTTATAATATTATATTTTATATTTCGAATTTCAACGTGGCGCCATCTATGAGAAGTTCACGATAGATGGTCCGACATTTTCTGTAAAAAATCTGATTTAAGGCGCCATCTGTTCGAGACTTATGAAACTTACGATTAATAACAAACATCAACATTAACAATCAGTTTTTTGTTAATTATAAATTATTAAGACCATTCATCGAAATATAAACTATCCTATATCTCAAGTTAGACCAAACTGTAGGTCCCTTCCATTCCTGCAATTACTCGCACACAGGAATATTTAAGAGTTGTAAGTCACTAGGCCCTGGTTCTTTACGTACTGTTGCCCCACCTAATTAATTTATTTTATAATATGATTCATACAGCCTCTTAATAAAGTTCAACGAAATTTCGTTCCACCCTAACTTATTTGCAGAAATTAAGAATTCTTGGTTTTCAAACTGACGACCACCCTTATTAACTGTGGGTATTAACTATCCTCAAGTATATTTAATAATTTTTAGACCAGATAAGTACGGTAGGCATTGAACGAAGCGCAAGTTCTGTCCAACCTTTTATTATACGGTCTAAATTTATGGATCAAAAAATGTTAAAATATTTAGAAAGTTTTCAAAATTCCCTTATACCCAGCTGCAGTAATTTTTGATGTAACGCCCTCAAGTTTAACTCTTCCATAATAACTGAAAGCCTTTCATATCACAACACCTCCTTCACGATTGTAATGAAGTTTTTAACAACTTTTTATTTTCTTAAATTGTGAAAGTTAAAATTGGAACCATAGTCCTCATCGAAGATTATTGAAATCTTGATGACTTTAATCTCATAACTTTTCCTTTTTCTTCAAATAGCGCATTTTTTTCTTAAATGGAATTAGTTTAAGGTTCAAATGTTTGATAACTCTTAAATCTGTTGAGCGTTTTGCGTTTACACCGGCTTTTTATTTTTTTTTGCCACAGAATTAAAAGAATTAGATGACCACCTTAAAACTTCTCGTCTTCAAGCAGATGTTATTGCGTTTGTTTCATTTGTCTATACGAATCTTTATTTTTAAAATAAAAATAAAAGCTATTAAAAATTCGGTCACTTTATCAGCTGCTGCACATCCGGTTGGGTTTTGGTGATTTAACAAATCGATAAATAAATATTCAGTTGACTTAAAAATTTGTTTGGATATCTTTTTTAAAATTTGTTTCTTAACATATTAGAGGAATACAAAGCATGAACAGGTGGCTCAAAACCCTTCAATACTTGGAAAAACGTAAAAAGTATTTTCAAAAAAGGTTGCGCGTGTTCAGTTGAAGCGGAGTATAAATTTGATCATTAACTTTCTTTTAATTTTCATGTTGATTTTATAGTAAATATTGCTTACAAGGTTATAGGTTTTTTTTGCGAAGGATCACAAAGGAATTTTCTAATCCTTACGCAATCAAATGTCTTTACTTAGCCTTTGTTAGATCTATTCTGTAATGTATTACAACTCTCATTCTTTAAGAATAGAAAGAGTGTCAGACATTTTAAATCTATAACAGATTTTTAAGCTGTGTTTAATGAAATTAACTGAACCAAACATATTACAAGAAATCATGGATACTTTTAGGTCAATAAACATTGACTTATGAAATAGCAAAGGTGAAGGCAATATATAAAAGCCAACATTAATGAAAAATCTAAGTGTTGCACGTTGCATAGGTTCAATACACTGCATATTCCTTATAATTGGATCCGATCATGGCCAATTGATTCTTGGACAGAAGCTACAACATTTTTCGGTTGATTACAAACATATTTGTTGCGACATATACGAACTACATATATATACATACTAGCGGCCCGTCCCGGCTTCGCACGGGTAGACATAAATAGGTACAGATATTTAAGTTATAAGCATGCTAATTAAAACGACCATTAATCACTAAATTAGAAATCATTTTTTTTGTCCTATCATTAATACTCTTCGCAGCGTATGCGATGAAAGACATTGTATGGCTATTTTTTTACACCTTCGGTTGGTTTTAATAGGAATTTCTAAAGATTTCTATAGTAATCTTGTACTAAATATAGCCTATGTTACTCAGTGACAATGTAGCTTTCTAATGAAAAAAGAATTAATAAAATCGGTGCAGTACTTTTTGAGTTTATTCGTTACATTCAAAAATACAAATCTCTCTTTATAATATTATATTTTATATTTCGAATTTCAACGTGGCGCCATCTATGAGAAGTTCACGATAGATGGTCCGACATTTTCTGTAAAAAATCTGATTTAAGGCGCCATCTGTTCGAGACTTATGAAACTTACGATTAATAACAAACATCAACATTAACAATCAGTTTTTTGTTAATTATAAATTATTAAGACCATTCATCGAAATATAAACTATCCTATATCTCAAGTTAGACCAAACTGTAGGTCCCTTCCATTCCTGCAATTACTCGCACACAGGAATATTTAAGAGTTGTAAGTCACTAGGCCCTGGTTCTTTACGTACTGTTGCCCCACCTAATTAATTTATTTTATAATATGATTCATACAGCCTCTTAATAAAGTTCAACGAAATTTCGTTCCACCCTAACTTATTTGCAGAAATTAAGAATTCTTGGTTTTCAAACTGACGACCACCCTTATTAACTGTGGGTATTAACTATCCTCAAGTATATTTAATAATTTTTAGACCAGATAAGTACGGTAGGCATTGAACGAAGCGCAAGTTCTGTCCAACCTTTTATTATACGGTCTAAATTTATGGATCAAAAAATGTTAAAATATTTAGAAAGTTTTCAAAATTCCCTTATACCCAGCTGCAGTAATTTTTGATGTAACGCCCTCAAGTTTAACTCTTCCATAATAACTGAAAGCCTTTCATATCACAACACCTCCTTCACGATTGTAATGAAGTTTTTAACAACTTTTTATTTTCTTAAATTGTGAAAGTTAAAATTGGAACCATAGTCCTCATCGAAGATTATTGAAATCTTGATGACTTTAATCTCATAACTTTTCCTTTTTCTTCAAATAGCGCATTTTTTTCTTAAATGGAATTAGTTTAAGGTTCAAATGTTTGATAACTCTTAAATCTGTTGAGCGTTTTGCGTTTACACCGGCTTTTTATTTTTTTTGCCACAGAATTAAAAGAATTAGATGACCACCTTAAAACTTCTCGTCTTCAAGCAGATGTTATTGCGTTTGTTTCATTTGTCTATACGAATCTTTATTTTTAAAATAAAAATAAAAGCTATTAAAAATTCGGTCACTTTATCAGCTGCTGCACATCCGGTTGGGTTTTGGTGATTTAACAAATCGATAAATAAATATTCAGTTGACTTAAAAATTTGTTTGGATATCTTTTTTAAAATTTGTTTCTTAACATATTAGAGGAATACAAAGCATGAACAGGTGGCTCAAAACCCTTCAATACTTGGAAAAACGTAAAAAGTATTTTCAAAAAAGGTTGCGCGTGTTCAGTTGAAGCGGAGTATAAATTTGATCATTAACTTTCTTTTAATTTTCATGTTGATTTTATAGTAAATATTGCTTACAAGGTTATAGGTTTTTTTTGCGAAGGATCACAAAGGAATTTTCTAATCCTTACGCAATCAAATGTCTTTACTTAGCCTTTGTTAGATCTATTCTGTAATGTATTACAACTCTCATTCTTTAAGAATAGAAAGAGTGTCAGACATTTTAAATCTATAACAGATTTTTAAGCTGTGTTTAATGAAATTAACTGAACCAAACATATTACAAGAAATCATGGATACTTTTAGGTCAATAAACATTGACTTATGAAATAGCAAAGGTGAAGGCAATATATAAAAGCCAACATTAATGAAAAATCTAAGTGTTGCACGTTGCATAGGTTCAATACACTGCATATTCCTTATAATTGGATCCGATCATGGCCAATTGATTCTTGGACAGAAGCTACAACATTTTTCGGTTGATTACAAACATATTTGTTGCGACATATACGAACTACATATATATACATACTAGCGGCCCGTCCCGGCTTCGCACGGGTAGACATAAATAGGTACAGATATTTAAGTTATAAGCATGCTAATTAAAACGACCATTAATCACTAAATTAGAAATCATTTTTTTTGTCCTATCATTAATACTCTTCGCAGCGTATGCGATGAAAGACATTGTATGGCTATTTTTTTACACCTTCGGTTGGTTTTAATAGGAATTTCTAAAGATTTCTATAGTAATCTTGTACTAAATATAGCCTATGTTACTCAGTGACAATGTAGCTTTCTAATGAAAAAAGAATTAATAAAATCGGTGCAGTACTTTTTGAGTTTATTCGTTACATTCAAAAATACAAATCTCTCTTTATAATATTATATTTTATATTTCGAATTTCAACGTGGCGCCATCTATGAGAAGTTCACGATAGATGGTCCGACATTTTCTGTAAAAAATCTGATTTAAGGTGCCATCTGTTCGAGACTTATGAAACTTACGATTAATAACAAACATCAACATTAACAATCAGTTTTTTGTTAATTATAAATTATTAAGACCATTCATCGAAATATAAACTATCCTATATCTCAAGTTAGACCAAATTACACATAAAATGCCAACTTTCATCGAAATCGGTTGACTTGGTGAAAAAGTTCACTGGGAACATACATATGACACTGGCTTTTATATATTAAGATGTCAAGTTTTGCATTCGTAACACATTTCGAACTCAAGATTTTAATCAAACATGACATTACGATGGTAGAGAAGTCGAAAAAAGTGGGTCCCCGCGATTGCGCCCGTCTGTCTGCGCTCGCACCTACAGCCCAAACCATGTGGTCGATTGCCTTAAGATTTTGAGTGGATTGACGTTTTTTTTCATTTTTTTAAGACTCAAAATAACAGTAGTCCAAAATTTTTTGGTCAAAAATCGAAAATCCGAATTTTCTCAAAAACGAACCAATATGTTTTTTTTTTTCAAATGTTCTCCTAATTTTTTTTCTTAATTTTGCTTCTTTCAATAAAAAAATATATGTTTATATTGCTCCAGAAAGATACCTCCTATAGAACCGTTATTTTGTTTTTAAGTTTTCTCAAGAACTAATCAAAACAATTTCCTGTTCTGTTTCAAAATTATTTGATGCTCAAAACTCTCATGGTTTTTATTTTTGATTTTTAAAATAATATTTAACATTTTTTTTTTTCGAAATGCGATATATCGATAACGGGTTATCATTTTTTTATGAATAGAAATATACGTTATATTGATAAAATACAAAATTTAAAAAAACGCGCTTACGATTTTCAAATAAAATTTTATAAAAATTAAGCCTTCTTTTGCAGGTACATTTTTAAATATTAAATATTAAATTTTAAAAGGAAATGTTTTTTAAGCAGACTTTTTGGATACATTAGCAAGTTCGTGCGACTCAGTAGCGCATTTTATTTTATAGTCTCAACTGAGCGAGCAAAGCTTCCCATAGCAAGCGTTTGTAATCGGTCCGATTTGTCGAATTGAAAATGTTGACATTTCTCAACGTTTAAAGGTCCCCTGAATCTACATATATACAAGATTTTTAGAGAGATGTTTGTGCGTGCGTGTTTACGTACGTTTGTACGTTCGTACATTCGGGGAGCTTTTTTCGTCGTCCTTATCTCAATAGTCAGCTGAGATATCGACTTCAAATAAAATTTTAGTTAACCCAAAATATCTCACGAACCAATATCATTAACTACTTCAAACTTTTTTAAAATTAAAGATATTGGCTTCAAACAAATTTCATTTTAAAGACAATACTAGCTGACCCGATAAACGTTGTTTTTTCACATAAATAATTTGTAGAGAATATTTTGCTAGAAATAAATAACTTATTGTTAGTGTGTAAGGATGTGGTATATAAGTGGGAGAGGTATAGAGCACTGTAAACGGTGACAAAATATTAAAATAACAAATCACTAAACAATTTTTTTTAAATTTATTAAAATTAATTCTTTAAAATTATATACATATCGCTAATTATGATAATATTACAAAAAAACAATATCAATCCCTTAATGCAACAGAGTGTACAATATTTTTTGTAGGCAACGGCCTAGTCACTGATAAAGCATCGGTTCCCATCGATCACCGAAATCAAGCATCAGTGAGCGTGGTTAGTACTCAGATGGGGGACCGTCTCGAAACCTACCGCGTGCTGTTGTCATGTGTTCTTTCTTTCTGTTGTTCTTTCTCTTCTGTCCTTCTGTCTTGTATTAATGTCTTGTGTTGTTATCACCTTATATAGTCTAGTCGCTCAAGGTGCTGTGTTCTCTACTCTGTACATTTATGTGCTGAGTAGTGTGTAATGTAATGTAATGTAATATTTTTTGTGATGCCATCTTTCGCCAATACAAACAAATTGGATGGGTTGCCCACTCGAGAGCACGCCACGTACAATTGTTCGTGTGAAAAACATGAAGTGCTCAAATCTAAGCCGCAGACAGACATATCGGTTGGCCTTGAGACTTATTGATAGTCATTGCAAATGCCAATCTAATTGGAAATTGAAAGTGTTTGAAATGAATTGGCACATCAGTGGGTATAATAAGGATTCGCGGTAATAATATATTTTCACCTCGGAATTTGCCATTTAAAATAATGGCTTCGATGACATTTTTCATTAATTTTTTAATTACTAATCGCGTGCCGTTGCACAACCGCGGTGGTTCAAATAAAGAAACAAACAATGCGTTCAAAAACTCAGTTGGATAATAATTTTCAGCTTCGGTAGCATCACAAACTGTATTCATAGATTTGTATGACACCGAGTCTCCTGGTAACAAATGTTGTATCTTGAGATATAATTCGTTGACATCCACATTTCTTTGCTTCTAAAATTGATCTTGCTGCCAGCCACTCATGATTTGTATATTGTCTGTGTACATCGGCAAATATTTGGTCAATGAGAGCATCTTGTGAATCAATAATCGTGAAGAAATTGACCGGTAATTTTATGCATCCATCAGTTTTATCTGTAGTAACTTTTTCGTTCGCCTATATCTAACAATTGTCTTGAGAATGTTTCAGCGGCGGATGGATCTTGAAGCATTTGAACACGCATAGCATATTTACTTTCAATTATACTTTTACAACATTACGCCACAGTGGCGATGATTTAAAGCACGCGTTGATCTCATCAGCGTACGTTGAAAGCGGAATAATAGGAAGTGTTTGTCTGAAATCACCTGAAAGGAGTAACAGAGTGCCGCCAAATAGTCTGTCATTATTTTTTATATCTTTCAATGTCCTGTTCAACGCCTCAGGCGAATGTTTGTGTGCAATAATGCATTCATCCCAGATGTTAATTTTACACTGCTTCAGCACTGTGGCCATGGATGATTGTTTTTTTATATTGCACACCACGTCTGGGTTGTTTTGAATAATTTAGTGGCAGTTTAAATACTGAATGAGCTATTCTGCCTCCATCCAATAAAGTTGCCGCAATCTCAGAATATGCAACAGCCAATGCGATACCATTATTTGATCGTATTTTAGCAAGAATTAGCGAAATAAGGAATTTTTTGCCAGTTCCACCTGGTGCATCAAAAAAAAAAAGAATCCACTTTGTCCTGCCGAAACTGCAAGCATGATGTGGTCATAAATGGTTCTTTGTTCCTCATTCATTGCCATTTCTACAGAATTGTATTGTAGTTCACGATTCAATTCAGTGTCTATTAAATCAGATGCATTTTGATTTGGTGTATGCATACCGAAATGACTGAGTGGTAAGTTGGAAATGATATTGCAAAGATCCTCAATATAGCAATCAATGCTTCATTGTACATAGCGTCACTGAATACTATCGTAAGATCGTTGCATCGCGTACGATGTTGATGCCATTTAACAATAGCACTTAGGAATATAAAAAATTGATAAAAACCTATTCTTAAACCTTTCGAATGTATATGCAATATTTCATTGAAATTGGTTACGCCGTTTCGGAGCAGTATGGCAACACTAACACTGTGACAGGAGAATTGTATATATTAGATTGTTTTCGACATTCAGTAAAATTTTTATAAAAATCTACGAGTCAGTTTTTTCATATAAATTCAAATCTATGTACAAAAAATAGTTCGCAAAATTGATACAAATTGATATTCGGTTCTCAATATGTCGTAAATAAATAGAGGTATTGATTTTAAATTTTGGTTTTGTTAAAGTTTTAAGCAAGACAAATCGACAGACGGGATGGGAAGTTATCAGTGTGGGTCGCTTCCCAGTCTTTTTTTTCATTAAATATATCAGATCGCTCAAAATACTCCTCTGATAGTAATTTAAATAGTAATTATCTTCAGGGTCATTTTTAATTAAACAATTATCTTCGATCTCTCCAAACCATTTATTAGATATCGAATTTTGTACGACAAGGATTATTAGAAAACCGCAGTGGCTTTGAATTAACTTTTAAGTGATGAAGCAAAGATTGACCTATTCAAAACTCTAGATAGGAAACAATTTATTTGAAGCTGCAATAATATCGTAACCATCCATCTTCCAACGGATGGTTTTTTTTTTGACGAGTGGTTTTCAATCTGGATATACTTTTTCAGAGTTGATTTTTTTGACAGTTATTACTTGCTTTATTCTTAATTGGGTTTATTATTTAATAATGAATAAACTTGTTTCTGAACAAGGTTTGCAAATTGTGAAAATGTATTACCAAAATATTGGTTCTGTGCCGCGACGCATCAATTTATTAAAAATTGATTTAATGACGATTTTAATTAGCGCATGGTGGGCGTGGCCTTTATGATCGTGCGATTAAAAACTGCTGAACTATTTTTTGTTGACTTACATAAGGATAAGGTCCAGAAAATTGATGCCTTGTAAGTCAATATTCGTCGCATTAAAGCGGACATACAGCCCCGAATTTTCCCCATACGGCAAAGAGTCAAAAGTTGGGCCTCTGGTCTTTTAATAATTCAAGCCAGCTGCAGCGGCCACTTGATCGAAATCATTATGACAAACCTTTAGATTCTTGGTAATAACATTAAATTATATGCGGTTTATTTCTTCTCGAATACCACACGATTAAAAAAAAAACACTTTTAGTTATTTTATTTAAAATGAATATTTTCTCATTTTAATAAGTATTTAATTTTTTATATATTCATTTTATTATTATTATTATTTTTATTAACTATAAAAATTAATTTAACGAATTTTTCTTTTTTAAAAAGTGAAATAAATAATTAATTAAATTAAATCAATAATCATCTTCTTATGTCATTACAGTAGATTTAAAATGCACTGTTTAAATAAATATGTAACTGTATTCCCAACTTCCAAATATAATTTAATTAAATTTTCATAATTTCTCCATCAATACCATTTGTACGAATGATTACTTTTTTCCCGTACGGATGTCATTATCCTTATAAATAATTTACAAAAATCTTCAACTCTCATCCTTCCTATCACATCACTTGAAACCGCCTCGTAAATTATTCTGAAATGCTATTTTACAATGAAAATAATTTTCAGAAAAAAAATATATTCCACATACGCCACCGACGCCTTGGCATATGATATGACATATGACACATCTCTTGCACAAAATTATTATTTTTGTGTTTTCTATTTTTCGCATGTTCTCGTTATACCTACCATATTTTACTCACTCGAAATGAAATTCAATACGAATTTTTAAATGTCGCTGTGTCACACTCACCGTGAGGTGACTTTGAAAGAAATAAAAAGGATTTTAAAAACCTTACGTAACAAAACTAAAACTCTCACCACCGTATTGTCACTGGAGCCTAGGGAGTGGGAGAAGGAGAGTGAGCTTTTCCCTACCTTACATCATCAATTTTTTCACAAAACTATAGAAAAGGATACAACGTAAACAAAACATTTTGTCCTTCAGCAGCGTGGAAAAGGATAATATAAAATAGCTACTCCATTTATCTCTACTCGCTTCCACTACATCGCGACTCAACGCGACGCGACACTACACACAGATGAGTTTACATTCGGGAATACAATGATTCTTTGTAAAAGTGCACCACCACACCACCCATTTCAGTTATCTCAACTGTCCCTGTTTCTGTCCCTACTGGCGGCCAATATGTACACCACACAAATGCAAACTCCCTTAACGCCATCCAGCGTGTAACTGCAACAACAAAACCAATACAAACAAAAAATAAACAAATGTAAACATAGAAAAAGGATAACTACTAAAAGTCCTCCGGGTCTGATGCTTCGGCTCGGCTTACTATCGTGCTGGGCTGGGAATTCAGTGAAACCCGAAGCCGTATACACAAACAAAAGTGCATCAGTATTCACTGAAATGGTTTTCAGTGAAATTAAATTTCCCGACGCAAGAGCGCAAAATATTAAATCGCCACACTTTCGAAGGACACTGTGAAAGATCCTTGTACTCGCACTTCTACCGCCTTCTCTCTTCTGCCAATTTTAGCATGAAGCTGAAGCCGAAGCCAAAGCATAAGCACTATGGAACGAACTAGCAACAAGGACGTTGATAAATAACAACTTGGTATATTTGTAAATTGAATCCTTTGGCACTATACGTCTACGCCACTACCCGCTGCTGGGTTAAAAGGGGAAGGTTGCTTGCATATTTAAATCAATTTCCATCGTCGCTTATTTTCAAATGAAAAAGAGCGTGGATTGATTGTCTTCCCTCGTCTTTATTTGTAAACACTCAAAACTCCTGAGTTCGATGTTAAAATGTGATTCAATAAAACAAAAAAGACATTTACCTCGTTACGCGCATTTTGTGCCCTTAAAATACTTGACGTTGGTTAATATCACTCCTTCTACCAATTCAGTCCTTAAATTTTGTTTTTAAACAAGAAGATATTTCATTGAGGGAATTGAAAAACTTAAATTGGCAAAATATGTAACAAGAAGGAACTTAAAGAACAAAAGAAGTTTAAACACATTTTGTTTTTTGTGTTTGCCATTCCATCTTATCACAGGCATTGGTTCCCTGTTCAATAGCCGCCAACCCACCCTCGTCGTTGCGTCGTCGTCGTCGTCCTGAGAAGGATGTAAGTTAATTACTTGCTTGCTTTTTGCTTTTTCTAGGGAAGTCCATCAGGTTCTCGGACTTCTCTTAAATGACTCCTCCAGTCTAATTTTAAGTTGGAAAAAGTACGATCCTACTAAATTACCTGGAATGAAAGAAAAGAAAAAGGTAAGTTGTTTTGCTATCAAGGACCAACAATGAAAAGTTCATAGAAAAGAAAAGCACATTATGAAGAAAAATGTTATCAGCAGGATAATGGGAGTGGAAATGGACTGCAAAGGGACATGAATTATATCCGTTTTCGAAGGATGCTTTTTAATATTCCCCGGAAAGTCATGAAGCAGAACCACACGAAAGATTGTATATAAGCAATAAATAGATGAAGGCACTCAAGAGTGGTCTTTTACCTATCCATATACAAGACCATCAGGACCGTATACACTTCCTGATGGTTTATATGCCAATCTTCCTCTTCGAGTGTATCTTTTTCTTTTTGTGTCTTTGATAGCTTTATTTTTACTTATATTTTCGTTTAAATAATTTAATAGACTTGATGAAATTTTTTTGAAAAGTTTGAAGTTGTGACTTAGAAATGCTTTTAAAGGTAACGAGGAGGGGAAGATTCATAGGGGGCAGTGTGTTTGGAAGTGCAAAATATGGTTATCAACACTGTGGTGTGGTCATTTTAATTGAGTCAATGATGTTTTTGCCTTAAATGGGAATTGGAATAAATGACTGTTTACTTATGTTTATGTCTTAAATTAAGATTTCGTTGGCCATTAAAACGTTTTTTGTTGAGTATTTATTTATCTGTGACGATAAATGTTGAGAATGGTTTCATTTTTATTTTTTTTATTTATGAGTCGTGACTGGAAGGGAATATGAGTTAGTTTTTAAAGTTTTTGCAAATTGGTACTTTAATGTTTGGTTTTTGATTCTTTTACTAGGCCATTATATTATATTTTTGTAACACGCCAACATGATCTACACACTCACTTGTTTACCCAATGTACTAGCCTTCTGCTAAATGTAAAATTGTAACACACACTCACATGTATACCAAATGTACTAGCCTTCTGCTAATCTGTAAATAACACACACAAGTGGCAACTGGCAACCAATGAATTTTCACCATCGCATTCCACTGACTTTTGAACTTTAATTCTTAGAGTTCACCTCCAGTATGGAGCGAGGATGTTATTAGTAGTGGCCAAAATCACTACATCGACTCGGCGCTCTTGGTTTATAGAAGTACCGGTTATGTATCGAAGTTGAGTTTCTCCATCATCAATATCATACATAATACAAAAACCTATACAAACAAGAGTTCGCATACTTTTTCAATAATATACTGCTTTTTTGTGGTTTTGGAACATAAGGGCGACGGTCGGCTTTCCACCGTCCCTTGCACTTCAAAAGCCATACATCGTGGTGGCGGCGCGGATTTTAAATTGCCAATTGTTAACTTGTTAATTTTACTTGCCACTTGCCATTCTTGTGTTCTCATTTGCCTTTAATTTTCTTGTATTTTCACTTGCCATACATTTTTGTTTACACTTGCCATTTCAACTTTATAACTTAGATTTTAGTTTAAAATTTAAATTAATAAAATAACTTTTATATCTAATTGATTAAATTTTAAAAAAACGTCTTTTTATTTTACCTCTCCTTTCCTTTCTCTCTTTTTATCCCTTTACTGTGTTGCCAATTCAACGTTCGCTGTAGTCCCCGGACAGCACGAACGCGGTTGAGAGCACAGCAAAGCTGCTTACTTGTGTGGTTTGACTGAATGTCCCACAACTAACCCCCCCGACGACGAGCACCGTCACATTTTGATTTTGTGACCAACTCGTGGCCATAATGTTATTTTCAACTGTTTCTGTGAACACGTTGCTAGACAGCATAACACCTAGCATTTTACTATATACATATTTTACTACCTGACCCGGCAGACTTCGTACTGCCATAATCGATAAATAAAAATCCCAAACGTTTGTATAAAATAAACTTAAAACAAAAAAAATACGTAATCAATAAAAAAAATGCTCGGTATTACTAAAATTTAATTATTATTTTCAATCTGTAATTTCATGATGGTGCTTACTTACAAAACAAAGTTTTCCTAAAATACTGGCTATTTATAAGGTTTCAATTTATATTGACAGACACACACAGTTCTAATATAGTCTGTTTATCAATTTAAAGCTTTCTGGTAAAGTTTATTTTTTATTTGTTTTGTGGTGCGTAAATAAACAAAAATGAGGGTTTTCCAACGCGCGAACACGCAACGTATAATTGTCCCTGCCCGAAACAGGGAAACTTCAAGTTGATTCCCCAAACTTCGAACGAATAGTCTTTCGATTTATTTATGGTCGTCGTCGCAAAGCCACGTAAATAAATAAATAAATTGAGTGGCGCAACAGTCCGTTGAGAACTAGGGCCTAGTGACTTATAACTCTTAACCATTCTTGTGTGCGAGTATTGTTGTCAGGGATGGGGGACCTACAGTTTTAATCCGAATCCGAACGGCAAATTTGAGAAACCACTTTCCATGACAAGAATTACTCTTTGAGAATTTGTCAATTCCTCGCAAGAGGAAACCTATCCGTTGGATCGGTGACTACATCAACCTGTTTCATAACGGTGTCCACTGATTTGAGGGAAACTAATTTTCTCGGAAGAAAATTCTGAATCGTAGCATTGAGATCATCGTCATCTATTATTTATATTATTATTTTTCGGAGACAAAAATTACTCATTCACCCAGCCAATAACTGTTATTGAACTTTTGCGTTATATCTAGGAAAACACGCTGGATAAACTCCGTTTTGGATACGTGATGTGACAGAAATCTGTGGGTAAAGTGATGAATCTGGTCGAGAAGTGCACTTTATTATTTTTAATGTCTAACAACTAAACATTATTGTGAAAATACTCGCATGTTTGTTGTTAATTCAAGTGTCTTACGTGTAGTATCTTGGCCATTGCGCTTTTTTTGGCGGTATTGTTAATTGGTGATTTGTTGATAAAAAACGTTTTTCAGGTTCTTCCGGGAGTATCAAGGAAACAAATTTCACCAAATCCACTGCTCACAGCTTTTATCAAAGTTTTGTATATAATTTTTAACTTCCCATAGGAAGTTATTGTAATCGGTCCGATCTGTCAAATTGAAAATTTTGACATTTCTCGACGTTTCAAAGCCCCTAGAGTCGAGATAAAAGATTTGTATAAAGATGTCTGTGCGTGCGTGTGAACGTACGTTCGTACGTTCGCGACGTTTTTTCGTCGTCCATAGCACAAGAACCAGTAGCGATATCGACTTCAAATAAATTTTGTTATACAGATAATAATGCAGAAAGATGCAGATGCACAAAAACTGCGTGGGTTGTTTTTTTACCATAGCAATTTAAAAAAAGGTGATAATTTTGGTTAACCCAAAATATCTCACGAACCAATAACGCTAGAGGCTTGAATTAAATTTTTTATTGTATATTGTAACGTGATACCAAACAAATGTGTTATTGGAAAAAAATTCAATTATCTTTTTTTTTATAAATCAAAAAAACTGAAAAAAAATATTTGTCACCTCTAAAATTTTATGAACAAAAAATGATTTTATCTCCAAAATAATTTTGTGCAACGAAAACTAACGTTTTAAACATCTGGTAAAATTTTGAGAAAAAACAAACTGACAGTTTTTTTATAAAAATAAAAACCTAAAAAAAATTACTCAAAGTTGGTTAAAATAGATTTTCGACTCAAATATCTTTTCAAAACTTTGAGATATTGGCTTTAAACTAATTTAGTCTTTTAAAAAATACTGTTTTAAACATTCATTTAAATTTTGAGAAAAATCGAATTGACCGTTTTTTACAAAAAATAAAAACCTAAAAAAGCATTACTAGTTGGTAAACATTGATTTCCGACTCGAATATCTTTTCAAAAATTAAAAATATTGGCTTCAAACTAATTTTATCTCACAGAAAATATTGTTTTTGACATTCAGTAATTCTTTTATAAAAATCCAATAGTCATTTTTTCATAAAAAATTAAAATCTTCAAAAAATAGTACGCAAATTTGGTAAAAGTTGATGTTCGGTTTTGGATATCTCGTGAATAATAAAAGATATTGACTTCAAATTCATTTCATTCATCCAATTTGTATTTGTTTATATAAAAAATAATTTTTTTAAGAAATGCTACTAAAATTGGTTTTCGACTAAAAATCTCGTTAGCAAAAAAATAATTTCGAAATCAAACTATTTCATTATGCAAAATATTATTGGTAGTTTTTAAATTTTTAAGAATAATTCAACTGACAACTTTTTTAACAAAAGAAAACCTTCAAACTTTTAAGCAGGATAAATCTAAAGACGGGATGGGAAGTTATCAGTATGGGTCGCTTTCCAGCCTCTTTTTTGTTGTTGATTTAACATGTCAATGTCAAATTGTAAATTTTTGCAGCCATTTATAGTGTAGTGTTTGACGGTGCACACTGAAACGATTTCCAGGTGCATTCCATGTGTAATAGCTTGGTATATCAGCGTACAGCAAAGTGGGAATAAAATCATCAGTTTGGCAGACTGTTCATATTTAATTCACGTTTTAAATCTTCTCTGAACTTCCACAAATAATTCAAGACCAAATGGGAATACATTTTTTTCAATTCAATTAAATTTAATGATTACATTGATGAAGACTGATAATTCACTACAAATCAACTAAGAATTTTCTAAAACGTTTTATAAGCCAAATCTGGGAATCCGTTTTTAAAGCTCATTCAATTTTAATTTTATTTTCTTAAGGACTAATTTTACTAGTTCTTTGCAAGTTTACAACTAACCCTATACAATTTTGGAAGGCTTTGCTTTTGTGTACACAATATGTACATATGTAGGTAATTTCAAATGAAATAGTGATCACAGTGTAGGGGAATAATTTCAAAACTCTTCTATTCCACTTTTTTTCAAAAATGAGTTAAGTATGAGAAAGTGTTCTTTAGAAGAGCCCTCGTCTATGTATTTAGCTAAAATTTATCAAAACTTGTTACTTCCTATACTTTTGAGTACTCAAAAAGTGAAGTTTTTTTCAAAACTACACTATTCCACTTAGTCGTTTAATTCAAAACTCATTTATTCCCATACAAACCAAAATCCGCACCAAAACTCTTCTTTTCCTATGCAAATTAAAGTAGACGCTTTCAAAACTCGTGTATTCCAATGACATTAAAAAGGCGGGAATCTTTGTTGTTTTTAGAGCATTCATGGGTTAAACTATTTAGTGTTGCAATAATTCTTGTTAAGAAAACATCTTTGGTAAGTTCGCAGATAAAATAATGTTTTATAAGTAGATTTATATTTAATAATTAAATATATTGTATTTATAGATCATGAAAAAAAGTTGACTTTCTTTTCAAAACTCCTCTATTCCTAAATACGTTGAATCAAAAAGTTTGCTTTCTTTTCTCATATATTCCTAAATAGGTTGAATCAAAACTCAACAATTCCAATCGTAATTTTCAAAACTCTTCTTTTCCAAATTAAATTGAAGTTTTATAATTTTTGGATTCATCTTATAGGTTCAAAACCAAAAGAAATAGATAAAGATCATTCCAAACTTCAAATTTAGCCTTTCGACCAATCGCTAATGTCATTTTAACAGCTTTTAATAGTTTTTTTCGTTTTACTTAAAATTCTAAAAAGTGGAAAAGAAGAGTTTTGAAATTATACCCCTCGTTTGTTCAACCATTGAACTTTGCAAATTCAATATGTAGTTGAGGTTAAACAAGAGTATAACACCATATCAGCTTCAGCTGAATTAAATTTAATCAACGTTTAATTTAATTCAACAGATAACATTTCGTAGTCAAAGAAGTTTTTTTGAAAAGTTGTTTTTAAGAGAAGAAAACGAACAAAATTAATTTCTATAATTAATTGGCAAAATGTTTTCGTTTTTTAAAAGTAATTTTGAAAGTTATTTATTTCAAGGGTTCAAGTTTCAAATAATATTAGCCGAATTTTTGCAATTTACAAAAATGTCTTTCGAAAACGTTAGAATTATTAAAACTAACTACTTAAGTGGTGATTCAAACGAAGGTCGTCAAAATCGAATGACTAAGAAGTCACTCGGTAAAATTATGAAGACATTTGAAGAAAGTGAAAACGATACAGATGTCGATAGGCCTGTTTGTTATTGTAATTCTCAATCAAACATTGTATGTGAGATGAAAAAATTTGAAGTCAAAACCTTTCTGTGTTCTTATAATACTTCAGTCGAAAACCTTTTCTTAACAGTTTTTTTATTGTTTTTATAGGTTTGCGTGTTTTGTAAAAAAAGTTGTCAATTGAACTTTTCTAAAAAATTAGCTAAGATTTAGCAATTAAATTTTGCATATGATAAAATAAGTTTGATTTGAGTTTGATGACAATACCTGTTTTGGTTCCCGAGATTTTTTGTCGAATACCAATTTTTACTAATTTTAGCAGAATTTTTTTAAAGTTTTTATTTCTTATTTAAAAAAGCACACAACAAGATTTATCACTGAATAAAATTATTTTGAAGTTAATACCTTTATTTATTATCACACAAAATATTGTTATTAGTGTTTTGTTAAAGTTTTAGAAAATTTATAGACGGGCGCGGTTGAGAAGTTATCAGTGTGGGTCGTAACCCAGCCTCTTTTTTGTATGGTTATGTGAAGTCGATTGTCTATGCAGATAAGCTTGAGACGATGGACGCCTTGGAAGAGAATATTCGGCCTGTTATTGTTGACATACGTTCCCATAACTGCTGCAAAAAGTGTTCTAAAATTAAGCCTCTAGTTTGGAATTCATTCGAGCCAGCCGTGGCGGCCACTTGACCGAAATCATTTTTTAAATATAGTGGCAAGCCCTTATCTTTTTAAGAAAATCTAAGTTTTTGGCAATAACATCAAATTCTTCTTGAAAACCACAAATCTAAGAATACACCCTATACAATATATAATGGGTGTGTTAATTACGTACAAAAGGCAGTGTATTCAAATAATACTCGAAAAATTTTGTATACGATGCTACGAGACTTCTAACATTTTATAAGATAACTTTCTTAAATAAGTCAATTTATTTATTATCATATACATAAGTAATCCGATACATTTAGAAATGTTTAGGTATTTCTCTAAGGCTCTCAATACACAGGTACATTAATAATATTTCCATAACAACCGACTTCACTTCAATACATAATAATATTTTATAAGCTCACACACAAGTCATTTATTTTCTTATTTATCTCAAAAAAATGAAGCCGGTGTAAAATGACAATTTTCAAATTCAATCCAATATCGAAGAAATCCCATATCTCATCATTAAATAAACCTTTTCTGTAAACCATTTTTGCTTGTGTCTTTTTTCCAAAGTTTCTTTTTTTTTGTCTGTATTTTCCAAAAGGGAATTATTTTGCAATATCCTATGAATTTTAAACGAAAGAATATCCCCTATAGGCGTGTGTTTTGAAAAGAAGAGATATAAAACACACGTATCTATCTTTTGAAAGGTTATATAGGGTTTGTAACAGTGATGTTTGTAGATAAGGCAAATAAATGTATTTATTCAAATTATATGGAAAAGAACTTCTATTCAGACACCTATACACCTACCCTAAATCCTACTTATAGCTATACTGAAAAAATCTATATATGTTGTTGTAAATAATTCTACATTAAATTTCATTTATTGAAAAATTAACAATATGTTTTATGGACATAAAAGGGGAAACCATTTTAAAATAGATACGCGCAATAGATGAAGAAATTGAATGAATAAATAAGGGTACAAAAGAGGTTCGGATAACTAATGGCAGATGTTGGACCAAAAAAGGGTATTTTACATCATCGATAAATCAACGTTATGTATAGGATAGGTGAGGTATCTTAATATCAATCAATATTTTATTTACTGAATTGTTGTTAAATAAATTCTATAAAAATTATGAACATTTTAAGCATCGTATTTCATAGCACTTGCTTAATACAGAATGAATAATTTAATTCTGACCTCAGGTCTCTTCAATAAATAAATAATAAAGACATTCACATTTGTTTACACTTGAACATTTTTTTTTTCAAGTCTTACCAAATATCAATAAATTCAATCCAGAGTTAACTTAATAAATACGAGTACATTTTTACTGTCGGAATTAAACTGATTTTGTCAAACTGTTGTCACTCCAAAATGATCTTGACTCATTTCAGACTTTATGCGACCAAAATTTCTTAGAACTCAATGCTTATTCATAACATTCATCCGTAAGTAATCTTACCTTCCCTACCGAACTTACAGTCTGCACGATATTACCATTTATTCTGTCTATTCTATTCGCGACCTAGGAGTTATTTGCGACACTTAATTAAATTTTCTAGCCCATATTGATTATATTATTAATAAAGCCAACTCATTCCTCGGCTTCATCAAATGTTAGTCTAAAGAATTCTCAAACCCCTATGCCCCTAAATCCCTATACACCACCTTTGTAAGACCTCTACTTGAATACGCTAGTCAAGTCTGGTCTCCCCATCAGAACTTTTACTCTCAAGGAATTGAAAGCTGTACAACGCAGATTTATTCGATTTGCACTCCGCGGCGTTCCTTGGGGTATTTACCACATTATGAAGATCACTTAGGACTTATAATTGTGCAAAACCTTTCAAAAACGCTGAGAAGTCGCTGATATTCTCTTTCTACACTAGCCTTTAGTAGGTACCATTGTCTCACCATTTCTTTTAGAAAAGATTTCTGTTTAAACTAATCCAAGGAACGTCAGACAGACTCCTCTCTTTCACCGTCCTCATCAACATACAAATTATGGCCTTTTTGAACCTATTCATTTAAGAGATATTTTCAACAGAATTTCAGGTTTAACGTCAATAAGACTGTATTTATTACTAACTTTAGTAAGGTTTTTAACAAACTCTCACATCAAGTTTTGCTTGTTCAGTTAAAGAACTTGGTTTTGAGTAAATATTTCGTAAAATGGCTTTAATCTTATTTATTGGACTCTGTACTTTTCAATGGTTGCAAATCAAACAAGTTCAAAGTAAAGTCTGAAATTAGACAAGATCGTCATTTAGACCCTCTTAAATTTATTTATAAACGATTTACCGTACTGAAACACTCTAAGTGCCTCATGTATGCCAACGATTTTTCAATTTTCAAAACTGAAGAATTGCAATTCGATCTTATATCGTTTTTTGTTTGGTGAGTTTGTAACTTTCTGCTTCTTAACGTTGATAAATGTAACTATGAGCTTTACGGGAAATATCTCTGCGTTTCTCTTTTAATTATATGTATGACGAACTTTCATTACTTACTTACTTACTTAAGGTGGCGCTACAGTCCCGGGCGGACCTAGGCCTCAACCAACATGCATCTCCAGCTGGTCCCTAGTTAGCTGTCTCCAGTTTCGCACGCCAAGTAGGTTGAGGTCTTCAACCCCTCTACGTGCGCCACCTGAGTCATGGTCTTCCTCTACTGCGCCCACCGGTCCCTCGGGATGATAGCCATCCGCTCTAAATGACCCAGCCATCTAAGTCGTTGTACTTTAATTCTGTTAACCATGTCAGTTTCGCTGTACAGCCCGTACAGTTCCTCCATTTATGCTGACGAGACCAAAAATCACCAGAAGAATTTTTCTCTCCAAGCATCTTTAGCCGCTCTCATCTTTCTTTGACAGGGTCCAGGCCTCAGCGCCATAAATGAGAACCGGGATGATGAGTGTCTTATAGATAATGATTTTAGATTCTCGAGAGAGGACTTTATTACTCAATTGCCTTCTAAGTCTAAAAAATCAGCGATTTGCAAGAGTTATTCTTCGTTTGATTTCAGCGCTGGTGTCGTTGTCTGAGTTTTAGGTAGACAAGGTCTTCAACTACCTCAAAGTTATAGCTGTGCATGGTGACGTTTTGTCCAAGACGTCGTCGTTCAATGTCTTTTTTTGATGACAGCATATACTTGGTCTTGACCACTAAACCCATCTTCTCCCCTTCCGACGCAATACTCAAAAACGCTCCACTGACATCGCCCTTTGATCTTTCAATTATGTCAATATCATCTGCGTATCCCAGTAGTGGGATGGAGCTTTGGAAGATTGTGCTTCTAGTTTTGACGGTTGAGTTTTGCACAATTCTTTCCAGAACGATATCGAAGAAGTCGCATGACAGTGCATCGCCTTGTCTAAAACTTTTTTTGACATCAAATGCATCGGTGAGATGTTTTCCGACTTTGATAAAGCAGCGTGCATTCTACATCGCCATTCTGCACAAACGGATAAGTTTGACAGGGATCCTAGAACTAGACATTGCGCTGTAGAGCTTTTCCCTATAGATGCTGTCATACGCCGCTTTCAAATTGATAAAGAGATGGTGGGTATCGATTAGATTTTTTCCAAGATCTGTCGTATTGTGAATATTTGGTCAATGGTGGGCTTTCCAGGTCTGAAGCCACACTGATATGTTACTATCAGGCTGTTGACGAACGGCTTTAGACGTTCACATAACACGGCAGAAAGGATCTTATATGCAATGTTCAGGAGACTGATGTCTCTGTAGTTGGCGTAATTTAGGGTCTCCTTTCTTATGTATGGGCAAACTATGCTGATATTCCACTCTCCGGGCATGCTTTCTTCCGACCATATTTTGCAGATGAGTTGGTGCATGCTCCCTACCAAGTCATCGCCTGCTGTTTTGAATAATTTGGCAGCGATGCCGTCAGCTCCAGCAGATTTGTTTGACTACAGTTTAGTTATAGGGTAGTCGGAATTGTTGATCTGCGTCGCCTAGGTTGAGTTTTTCTATCTCCCTTACAGAGGAATTCGGTACGTCATCGCCGTCATATAATTTGGAGAAGTGGTCTTTCCATATTCACAACATAGACTTCGGTTCTACTACGATGTTCCCCTGATCGTCTTTACAGGCTTCGTGGCTGGTACCTTTGGAAGGTTTTTTTTTTACCTTTTGGTAAAATTTACGAACCTCATTCCCGTTGTGACATCTCTCTATCTCCTCGATCGCGCGTTTCTCATGCTCCCTTTTTTTCATCTAAGAAGCCAGTGTTCCTCTCTCCTCTACTGCTCGTATAGAACTCGTGAACTTACATTATCTCGTATAAATAAAATGTCTGTAATTGGAGCCTTTTTCGATTGGAAATTGGAATTTTCACAACACATATTAACTCAATAACTATAAACGCTTATTTAATTCTTGGTTGAATTGAGATGGAATCGAAACAATTTTCTGATCCTTATGTTATAAAGCAAACAAAAGGTTCTTGATATTTGTGATGAGGAGGTTAGGATGGGCTAATTTTTACGATCTTCATCCTTATCATTACAGACTAAAACTTATTTATATGCCAGGGATGGAAGGGACCTACAGTTTAAAACCGAATCCGAACGGCTAATTTGAGAAAGCACTTTTGATGACAAGAATTACTCTTGGACGAATTGTCAATTCCTCGCAAGAGGCAATACCCGTGAAAACAAACTTTGGATGGCTCAGGCAGGGATTGAACCCAATACATGATATATCTGGCATGACAGTCCAACGCACTAAATATCATGCTACGGGTACCAACCATCACTTACCTTGAAATTAGGAAATTCTAAGCTGTCTGCAAATTCCAGCGCTTTCTTTTTTTAAGATTGGACCGCTTAAAGGTAAACATTTGCCATGCATACCTTCAAACCATTAAAAAAAAACAGCTTTATCAACACTTTTATACTCACAAGTTGATCACTAATATTAGCACAATCTTGCCGAGTTCTTAATTTTTGTCTTTCAGCCCATATTGAACAAAGAGTGCTCTTGGGAACGCCAAAATCAAAAACACACTATATGAAGATACTCGTATTAATTCGTACCCCATTTGTTTATATTATTGTATTCTTAATCTTGGTGATTAGATGTGAATTTCACGCATACATAGAATTAGTTAATGAGTTTTGAGAGGAAATGTCACGCATACTTGAATTACTTGATGAAACAAACCAAAGCAAACCAAGATCGCTATCTTTATTAGAGGGTTTTTGGCTAAAATTTTCAGCAATTTTCTCTGTCTTTTCAATTCCCTTCTTAATTTCTTCAATTAAACGAATTTTCGTGGCAAGATGTAAAGTATTAAATTTTCTTCTGGCCATAATTTACCTGAAAGTTAGGATTGAATTGTAAAAAATACGAATTTCCCTCACACGAACAATGCATTCATTACCTATCAAACTAATTATGAAGTCTTTTTTAAGTTAAAATTTGTAAAATTTTAATTTTATAACATTTCACTGTTAACTATTGCACTTAAAAAAAAATCGACTTAGAGCGATTGAAAATAGTCCGAGAATCTAAAGAATTTGTTCGAGTTAGAGGGAATGTCATTGTCTTTTGGATTTTTAGAATAATTTTTAACAATTTTTTTTCTTCAAAATTCGATGTCTCGAAAATGGATCAACATTTTGTAACCAAATTACAAAATAAAACTCATTTTTATAAATCGGGAAGATCTATTTTTTTCCAGGTGCTTATGACGTTGGTCTTATAAATACTCCAGGTTTTCGACCTCGAGGTCTGAGCGAAGAACTTTAGTTTTTTTCTGGTATTGCTAAAATGCTTTTCGAAATACAACCATATTAAAAAAAATTGATTGTTGGCTAAACACAAAAAACATATTATGCCTGCAAAGAAAGACTCACTAGAGATCTAATCGCAAATTTATCGTAAAAGAATTATCAGAACATTATCATACCATTGATCCGTGTACTAAGGGAACTAGTATTCTCTAAGAGAACGTCATAAACTAAAGACGTTAATATTTCGTATTCACATTTTCTTAAAACAAATTAGGATTTTAAAAAACGGGTATTATAAAAAACAATCTATTTATAAGGAACTAGAATAAGAAAAACGGTATTTAAAAAGACGAGATTATATGGACTGAGATATCGTAAACATCATTTAATCTCGCTACGTATACATTTTTAAATAGCTTAATTAAACCTTCTCCATTTCAGACAAAAATAATCGTATGTAGTCATAATGGCAGTTTATAAAACACATTTTTAAAAATGATACATTATTCACTTAAAACTAAATTTATTCATACAAATTTCTTGAGCTAAGTTGCGGGATACAGAACTGATTTTAAAACTAATTCAAGGAGCTATCTAGGTTTCAACCACGAAACTAGGATAATCTGTAACTTAAAAACTGTGAAACCTCCGGAAATAAGTTTCAACTTAAATAAAAATTAGCATTTCAATTGTTCATTAAGAACAATTATTATATAAAAGTTGGTATAATTTATGTATGTATGTATGATACTTAACTTAAAAAGGATGTTTGTATTTAAACTCTTAGAAATGTAAAAAAAGTCTAAAGCCTATGAAATTCTTAATTAACTCCCTCAAAATAAAAGAAAAATATATAAATCCTACTACTACCTACACAAATTTGTTTATATATTTTTACTCATTAGAATCTCTGTCGAAGGTTTTCGCATTAACCTTAACTCACTTACTTAGTCACGTGAAAAATTAATAAAATACGAAAAATGTCTTACACCCTTATAAATCTGGGTCATAAAAACCTCCTATCATCCATCTATCGTCTTTCGTCTATCGTCTTATTCAACTTCATCTTCATCTTAATTTACATACATCTATATGTTCAGTTCATCTAAAAATCTTTTCACACCCCATTCAATGAGGTTGTGGTTTTGAAGTGAGACTGATGATGAGAAGACAACCCTGCCAACCCAACACCACAAGCAGACACATCATCTGATTTATCGTGACTTGAATAAATCTATTCGCTATTTTCTCGCGCCCTTGGTGTAATTAAAACTTGGCTTTTGCTTAGCTTTTACGTCATCATTCATTTAGGATGGAATATTTTCACTTTAAAAGTATTAAACGTGATAACAATCACTGCGGAACTTCTGGTGATCTCTCTTTCTTTCTTTCCTTTTTCCTATTTTTTTTCCTTGTCTCTCTCTTTATGTTGATTCAGTAAAGTAGAAATATACCCGAGTACCTAACCTATGTACCTTTAAATTTTTTGCTGTAAGGAAAAGTTTTATTTGTATTTTGCCTGATTAAGAATTCGAAGAAGTCATCCTCCAAATTGTCATATTCGCATTCATGCGAAAGACAATTTGCTTCAAATGTAAATGGAAAGTTTTAAACAAAAGCCAGCAAGCAACTGTAATTTTGACAATTCCACATTCCTAACATTATATGAACCCTCTACGCAATAAAACAGAAGTTTTTACATCTTCGTCGTCATCGGAATCGTCATCGATAACACGACAGTGGATACAAAAATGTCAAATAATTTAAGAGATCTTTGGATACAGAAACAGAAAAGTATATGTCAAAAGATATGTCACTTATTTTTCAAAATCGAATTGATGTTAAACCGAAGACAGGAACGAATGAGATGAAAAATATTCATAAAATAATTTCACGTCCCTTTTATCACTGAAATGAGATATTACGATATGGAAACTAAGTTCGTGAAAAAAATATATGACATGGGAGAAACTTAAACTTTTGCTTGGCTATAACATGGATACCGTATAGGGGTGGAATAAGCTAAGAAAAGGCCTTCGAAGAATTTTTCAAAAAGGTTTCATTCTGAATAGCCTTCCATTTGGGCAGCTGTCACTTGTAAAGCTGACATGTTTTGACATTTGAAATTTGATATTACCCACTTCTTAAAATTGAGTGATTAACGCTTTAAGGATGAACTAAAATTGGTTTAAATCACTACAAAAATGGTAAACATTTTGCAGTTCCAGTTTGCAATACTAAAGCACTTTAGGTCGGCAAAAGGTGAAACTGACAAACAATTGTTAGCTCTTGGGATAGTTTTGTCAAAAATCAAAACCGTGTGTGTAGAACAATGCCAACTGAAAATATTGCTGCTGTAGCCCGTAGGGTTAACGAAAACGGTTTTTTGGAATTAGGCATTCAACCTTATACGGCACATAGACTTATATTAGGTAGGTAGGTAGAAATGGCAGTCACAAGCTGCCCCAGCTGTGGGACTCAATTGTCGACTCAAAAGCGCAATTTTGGTAGCATAAATTCGTTGGACCTATGTATGTATTGAAAAATAATAATATAGAAAGATAATATTATGACGAATTTATATTGACAAAATTAGCAGTTCTAGAGCCATTTCGTCGCATTCAGAAATTAAATCAGGTCTTTGATTTTCATCTCGGAAAGTTCATGAATATCTTTAAAGATAGCCCTTCCGAAGCTTTACATTCTATACAACTGGCAAGGGCAGGACATTTACAGAGAAAGTGAATCCCAGCTTCCCTTTCATGTTGGTCTCCGCCAGGGCTACGGCAGTGAGTATTGTAAGGGATACCCAGCTTTGCTGCACGCTCTCCTATCGGCCAATGTCCGATACATACTCCCATGACTCTGGCTATATCATGCCTAGGTCTGCATAAAAGTTCAATAGAACGGTTTTTGTTATAGGTAGGCCATATCTTCCTGGATATGGTACAGTCCGTTAGATTGTTCCACCTGTGTTTGGATTCTGTCAGAAAAATTGAGTAAATGTTGCCCTACGAAGCTCTAAGAGGAATATTTACCTTTTCCGCAAGTGAGCTATGAAGGGACGATCTTTGCCAGGCCAACTTATCAGCCAGTTTGTTTCCACCACTATGACCCGGAACCCAAATAAGAGTGACACGGAGGTTGATGTTAAAAGTCCAACGGCTTAGATGGCTGGGTCATGTAGAGCGAATGGACATCAACGCTCCAGCCCGGAAGGTCTTCGAATCCAATCCCGAGGGACGGCGCAGTAGAGGAAGACCGCGACTCAAGTGGCGCACTCAGGTGGGTGAGGACCTCAACCAACTTGGCGTGCGAAACTGGAGACAGCTAGCTAGGGACCGAGCTGGCTGGAGACGCATGTTGGTTGAGGCGCCAGGGCCGGACAAAGCATATGTGCAAGATGTGCAAATGCGCAGGGCGCAAGATTCTGGGGGCGCATTACCAGGAGCAAGAAAATGTAATCTGATCTTGCAAACAAATATGTACTACTATTTGCCATTCTTTAACCACAAACATTCTTAAAATAATCCCAAAAAACATACATCACAACTGTCCTAAGTTATCTCTTGCGCACTAACTAACATCACTTTCATTGTTGCATTCAATGAAAATTTAACTCAATATATCGCAGAACTAAATATCCTACCTAACTCATTTCCAAATATTTCACCCTGTTCGTACAAGAGAAAAATAAAAATTCTCAACACAAAAAAGTTCCATGCAAAAGAAAAAAAGAAAAAATCTCAACACAAAAAAGTTCCATGCCACCTCATATGTGCAAGATTTATTTCATGCACACCGAGTCCCAAAATTAACATAGAGAGTATGACAAAGCAAAATACTTATTCATATTGAATCGTATGGGCTAGAACATGCAGGTTTTGTATCACGCACAGTACCTGAATGTGAGTTCTCATCTACAAAGAAAACAACTTATAGAAATAGGAAATCTAGAGACAAAAAACATTGCAGAATCGTTAGGAAATAAAACTTTTAATTTTACATTTATTTGTTGCTTGCTAATTTGGTTTGATATTTTAGAAAATATAAATAAAA